>CP139501.1:251864607-253137262 GCA_021014915.2 Artemisia tridentata subsp. tridentata
TATATCGATTAAGATTGTTCTAAGCTAAATATTTTATACATACATATATATATATATATATATATATATATATATATATATATATATATATATATATATATATATATATATATATATATATATATATATATATATATATATATATATATATATATATATATATATTAGTTTACTTTGATTTAAGAAGATACTTATCTTCAAGTGATATAATATGAGGGCTAGGACAGAAACTTAATCCACTCATCATGCTCATCTTTCAAACTTGTCACGCATGATCTTTGAGCGATCATTGTACATTTCTAGACAAGTTGAGTTTGCCGTCGACAAATATTTGAGCAATGATGAGATGTGAATTTCGTTTCTTCGTGAAAAGTGTGTTGTCAACCATTTTCATGGTATATTCATGTTTATGTAAGAAAGACTTTAATATGTCTTATCAAGCTTAAGAGGCATGTTTAAGAACATACAATGCTTTCTTGAGTTTATAAACATGATATGGTTTTTATGGATCAACAAATCCTGGAGATTGTACTACATATACCTCCTTGTTGACAAAACCATTTGGGGGATGCACTTTTCACATTCATTATGTTAGTGCTTACTAAGTTAGATTCTAAGAATACTACATGCTTAACATGTCTACTAACTAGGGGGTTTTAAGAAAGCGTACATTAGCCTGAGGTGTTGCCCTTAAAACTAGAAGACTAGACTACCTTTGTTGAAAGCTAAGCAAGATGAGACAGGACTTGACTTTACCTCACATGATTAGTGCAAACACTAATCATACTCCATTCGTCGGACTTCAAGTTGCTTCACAACCATATCTATCTAGCAGGACAGAAGCTCAAACATTTGGTCCCCAATATCTCATGGGTCCAAAGTTGTTAGTGTTAAACATCCCATGCATTTGTTGCAATTGGTTGGGATGTTGGAATGGAGGACACATTTCCCATGGTAAGTAACTTCGTGGTTGACGGTTATTCCAAGTTACGGGAAAGTTACTTGGATAACTTTGTCTTCTAAAGTTACCTCTCGGTAGAGGAGTTCTTGACCGAGGTTTAGGAACATTTGTTCTTCTAGGTGAAGGAGTCTTTGATCTAATATTAGGTTTTACAAAACCAAGTCCGGGGGTTGACAATGGTTTGTAAAAACTTTTGGCTTCCTTTTTACTAGCAATAGGTACTTCTACATTATTAATAACTATGTGACTCGGTTTAGGACTTAAGTTATTTTTTAAAATTGACCCAGATCTGACTTTAGCACCAGACGGTACCACGGTACCACTAATTTTAGTGGTGTCGTCTGTACCTTTAGTGGTACCGTCATCTGCTATTTCAGATTCTCCAGGCTTTACAAATTTTACTTGTCTAGTACCACTTGTAGAAGCTTGGTTTGGGTCAAATCCTAAGCCTGCACCGGCATGTTCACTAAGCCTAATGTTTTCAAGCATATCATTAAGTGCCTTTGTTCCTTCTTCAAACTTAATGATCCTTAACGCATTTTCTTTGAGTTTTTCATTTTCTACTCGAAGAGATATGCATGCCCTACATCCTACATCTATTTCTTTATTTTTCTCAAGTCTTTTAACTTGACCCTTTAGTTCTAAAATTTGCACTTCGAGTTCATGCAATGTTGCTTTTAGTGTTTTGTTTCTAGTTATGATTTTAGAACTTACTTCACATAGTTTATTATATTCGTCATATAATCTATTGTCATCTATTGACGAATTATCATCACTATAATAAGAAGAGTCGGAATGTACCTCATTTGAAGCCTGAGCCATAAGACATGTTTCGTCGTTGGGCTTCTTCTCTTCTTCTTCACCGCTATCACACCAAGAGCCTCCAACGAAAGCTCTTTGGTTGTTGGTTTTCGGTGGTTTAGGACATTCTCCTATGAGGTGATTAGAATCTCCGCATCTAAAACATCTCCTATCACTTTTTCCTTTCTTCTCATCTCGGTTCTTTTGTGACGGCTTCTTATCATCACGAGGTTGCCTAACGAACCTACCTCTTCTCCTAAAGAACTTTTTAAAGTCTCTAACGGCTAATGCATACTCTTTATCTTCACTATCGGAACCCGAACATTCCTCATCACTAGACTCCTTTTTGGCTTTCAATGCTAGAGATCTAACTCTCTCGCTTTTGCCTTTCACTATATCGGAGTCTTTCTTGATTATCATCTCATGAACCTTCAAGTTTCCTACTAGTTCATCAAGTGATAATGTCGCCAAGTCCTTTGACTCTTCAATGGCGGTGACCTTTGCTCTCCATTTGGGATGTAGAGCCCTAAGAAACTTCCTAACATAGTTCTTGCTAGAATAACCTTCATCAAGAGCTTTAAGACTAGCAATAATAGTATTAAATCTAGCAAAACCATTATCAATAGATTCATCTTCCGGAATGGAAAATTGTTCATATTGTTGCACAAGAAGATCTATCTTGTTCTCTTCGACTTGATTATTACCTTGGTGAGTGACTAACAAAGTTTTCCAAATATCTTTTGCCGTATTACACATGAAAATTATTTCAAATTCCTTTTTCGGCAAAGCATTATAAATCATCATTTTAGCCTCATCATTTTTGGATAGTTTTCTTTTAAGTTCATCACTTTGTTTATTATAAGGAATTATTTCATCCCTTTTTGTTTCCGAATTCTTTTGAATCGGTTGAAAGTCACCATCGGTAATAATATGCCAAAGATCAATGTCTTTTGATTTCACATACGTTTCGAATCTTGTTTTTCAATATATAAAATAATCGGTTTCGAAAAGTGGTGGTCTTTGCATAGATTGCCCTTCTTGGTATTTGTCGGAATCCATTGATCGATTCAAGTTTTAAAATACAATTTACTTTAAAATCTTGACTGACGTGGCTCTGGTACCAATTGTGGAAAACTAGAAGGGGGGGTTGAATAGTTTTAACGGTTTTTAATATGTTTCAACACTTTACTTTTGAGAAACTTTGATTCGAATCTTATGTGTAATCAATCAACACCAATATGAACACTATACTATACTATCTAATGTAGATAATGAATGTAAAGGAAAGAGATGGAAAGATCAAACCGGGACAAAGAGATTTATAGTGGTTCGGTCACGAAGCTCTTCTTCGCCCTACTCCACTCCCCGAGTACCACACTCGAGAGTTTCAAGCACTATGTCAACAAACCTCCCTTCAAGCGGAGAAAACCGTACAACGTCGCTTATCCTAATTTTCGACACTAAGCTAGATGTCGAGTACTAATCTTAGCTAGTACCAATCTACCATGATCCACACGATCCTTTCTACTTCACACAATCAACACACTTGACTCGATCTACCCGATCTACCCTTGATCCACTTGATCAACACACAAGCCCACAAGCTACAAGATATCTCTAAGATCTCAACAAGATCACAATGATCAACTCTCACTTGACTCAATCTACCCTATCTACCCTTGATTAACTTGATCAACTCACAAGCTCACAAGCTACAAAAGATATTCAATATCTCTACAAGATCACAATGATCTACTCTCACAAACTCTCAAAAGAAAAATGAACTTGATGTATGCTAGAATACAACAAGTGTGTAACAAATGTTACAAGTGCACTAACTACAACTACAACACTTTGTATCTTATTTGATACCTTGTGTTCTTCTCTTGCACTAGTAGATGATGAATGAAGGTGAACACTTGGTTGGATGATTGGATCACTCTTTAAACAAAAGAAAACTAAAACTAAATGATCAAGAAGAAAAGATGTGGTGAGAGTTTTGAACTCAGAAAGTTGTGTGTGAAAAAGGATGCCCAAAAACTGTGAAGAGGGCTGGTATTTATAGGCAGAAGAAATCTAGCCGTTATGGGGACACGGTACCACTAAATGTCACACGGTACCACTAAATTTAGTGGTACCGTGCCAGACAAAAATGCTCCTCTTTTTGTCTTTAGTGGTGAAAGTTTATTTGGGGAAGTTTGGAGCTGATTTTGGGGGGAAAAATAGCTGTTATGATATTTAAACATATTTTTCCAATAAAACATTTCTTAATAATTCAAAAATAACTTGTAAAGTGTATTTTTGAAAAAATGTTTTGTCACATTAAAAATGTGAAGTTTTAAACACAAATTCACTTCTTTGATCATTTGTCAAGTTGTAAATTTGTTTGTTCATACCTAGAGTGATTTGCGTAGAAATGGGATCTTTCGACTAAAAACTTGTTTACGTTAATTTTAACGTAAAGTGTTTTCACATTTTGTCATCCTCAAAACGTGAAGTTATCGAAAGATATAAATAACGTTTTAAGAACATTATTTTCATCAATAGACGGTATTGAATTATTGATGTTATGGATGAGGAAGATAATATAATAATAACAATAATGAGAATGATGATGATCAAACACAGGAGATAGCTCAAAACGACGCATGGGCGGTTATTAGTGCTAATTTTGAAGATAAAGGTCTAGTTAGACAACAACTAGACTCATTCAACGAGTTCACACAAAATACAATGCAAGAAATTGTTGATGAGACTGGTAATATTGAGATTTGTCCATAATCACAACGTAATCTAGGCCGCGGTTCTGATTTTGTTGAGGTCATGATGTCAAACAATGATGTTTATGCTCTATGTTTCTTTTAGAAATTTAGATCTACTATGAGATACATTATACATATCATGTAGACCATTTATAGAATAAGCTTTGGTCAGATATATTTGAGTATAAGCCTATGATGACGGAGTCTGATGGAGAGACTGCTTCTTTGTATCCAAAGCCCAAAGGCATCAAGACCAAGGAATGTGACATACATGTCTCCATTATATGTAGATGTTACAAAACGAGTCATTAAAAAGGGTCACGACTGTGAAGAAGTAGTGGAGACACAAGAGTTTGGGAAAGTTTTTATTGGCAAGGTTTGGTAAACTATAGTCATGGGTGTTGTGCTTGTTTATTTAAAGTGCTTATTTACAATGTACTAATTTTTAAGTACTTCTCTGCTAAATATAAGCAGATAAGCAATTAGATAAGCAACCCACACAAGCATATGCACTTTTTACCTTAATAGTGACATGACTTTTGGGTGAATGTAATGAGTATAAGTTGTATATATAGTAGGTCCCAATAATGCTACGTTCAAGCTATTCTAGTAATCTAGTTTGTACTAGACGTCTTAGAAAGATTTGACCGAGCTTGAGAGTGTCCATTTGATCAAGGAGGATATTTTATAATAACCGGGAGTGAAAAGGTTTTAATGGCTCAAGAAAAGATGAGCACGAACCATGTGCATGTGTTTAAGAAAGACAACCTAACAAGTATTCATATACTAATACGCAACTGAAGTTCGATCAGTTTCACAATCACAGAACATGAAACTAAGAGGGATGTTTGTCCGTATGCTTTCTAGTTCTGGTGGAAAAGAGGTATCTTTTTTTATTGCTGTATAAAGATAAATGGTGGAAGTGTTTGAAGAGTTGTTGGTTTAAATGCAGGGATCTTCAGGGCAATATATTTGTGCTACTTTAGCATATATATGTGCTAAAATTCCTGTAATAATTGTGTTTCGGGCGTTGGGTTTTGTAGCAAATAAAGGTATATGCCCCGACATCATTGTGAACCCACACGCTATCCCTTCTCGTATGACCATTGGTCAGCTGATTGAGTACATCGTGGGCAAAGTCACTGCTCACACGGGAAAGGAAGGCGATGCCACTCCTTTCACTGACGTCACTGTAAGTGTAACAAAATAGCATAATACAGTGTCTTGATGTTAGAAGTTATTACAACTAACAGTAGTTATTTTAGGTGGACAGTATTAGCAAAGCACTTCACAAATGTGGTTACCAAATGCGTGGTTTCAAGACCATGTACAATGAGCACATTGGTCGCAGAATGACTAACATGATATTTTTTGGTCCAACATACTACCAAAGATTAAAACATATGGTGGATGACAAGATTCATTCTTTGGGGAGGGGTCCAGTGCAAATCCTTACAAGGCAGCCGGCTGAGGGGAGGTCTCGTTATGGAGGTCTGTGTTTTGGTGAGATGGAACAAGACTGCATGATTGCACATAGTGCTGCACACTTACTAAAAAAGAGGTTGTTTGACCAGAGTGACGCATATAGAATCCATGTTTGCGAGTGTTGTGGGGCTGATAGCGCTTACAAATCTTAAGAAAGTTGTACGTTTGAGTGCAAAAGTTGCAAGAATAAAACTGAAATTGTTCAGATACATTTGTCGTATGCTTGCAAGCTTCTTATTCAAGAGCTAATGTCAATGGCTATAGCACCAAGGCTACCGACTAAGATTAAATCAACCAAGGATCAGAAGATAAGATCTTAGGATAAACCATATCAAGGTAGAATAGTTATTTTTGTATATTCACTTTCATATGTGTTGCAAACTTGCTATAAATGATAAATATAAGCTTAAATCTCATCTCATAAATTAGATATATCTTTCCATAAGATATCATTTTTGGGCATAGTAAAAGATTCTGAAGTTAAGCTCAGATACTAGCAAAGAGATGTAGAGTGCATCATTGTGTAAACTAATACCTCAACGAACAATAGCAGGGATCTACAGGGCCGAAATATCCATTTGTACTTTGCGCGTCTTTTGTGACAGTGATGCTTAATTCAAGTATTCATTTTGTTTTCTTCAAAAAAAATATATTTGAAACAACAAAAATTTGTTAAGAGTAGGGTTTAGGAAATGGCAACTATGCAATATTAGGTTTACTACGTCAACTACAAAATGTGTCACAAAATGTTATACTAGAGTGCTTTGCTCCTTTAGATTCAATTGTAAGTGCTAAGTCTTAAGATATCTTCCCGTCTATACAATGTCTTTCAAAATTATGGATTGCAGCCCGCTGTTCATCCACTCCCATTGACTGGAGATGTTGGATTTTCAATCCAAAGTCTTTGATAGCTAAAACCAAATGGCTGTTTTTTGTTCTGGTTAGAGGCATTTGGGTCTACAAGTTCTGAGGTTTGGTTCTTTGTTTGTTTGGATTGTTTATGTTTCTTTCATGTTTCCTTTGTTCGTTGGGCCTCCTTCTCGGATCCTTTACTTTTAATAAATCTTAGCCTTTAAAAAAAAAGTGTTTTAATATGCAAATTTTGTATTGTCACGTTAAAAATAGTTACACCATCTGGAATTCAAATAGCAAAAAACAAAATCAAACACTCTTCATAATTGATCATCACTTGTACCTAATTTTAATAGACTTGAAGCATCATAATTCATAGAGTTAATTACATAAATGGTCACTGTGGTTTACCGGGTCTTGCATATTTGGCCACTCAACTTTTTTTTTCGCCGGGTTCAGTCATTGTGGTTTACTTTTATTACGGATCCAAGCCAATTTCGGTAACTGCGTTAAATAGGCCGTTAAGTCCACACACGTGACAATCACATGAGAGCTATTTTTGTCATTTCTTGTAAACCCTTTCTTTCCTCCCTTTTACCACTTGACCTCTTATTTAGGGGATTGACTATGATAGTCAAAATCCCTAATAACACTAACACACACACAAACAGTCGAACACATTAACACACCCATCTTCTCAAGGTCATGGATGAATGCCCCGTTTGTCATTTTTCCCCTTTGAGGGTTGTAACATCATGGTCACCAAGGAATCCAGGAAGGAGATTCAACTGTTGTTCTAACATAGTAAGTATTGATTTTTTGTTATCTTGTAAGTTTGATTTTTTTATTTTTTTTTTTTTTTTTTTTTTTTGATTTTGACCTAATTTATAAATGTAGCCAAGCTGTTCAGATCATTCATGGCTTGTTGCAAAGAATGAACAACCTTCAAGATACAGTGACAACAAAAGTGAATGAAGTTCGAAGATTGAAGATGATTTTGGGCCTCAGTTGGATGTTGTTTGTTGCCTACTATCTTAGTCATTGACATATGTTGTAATTCCAGCTTTTGGATGATGTTTTAATTCTAGGTTTTGGATGTTCTTGTTAGGTCTTAGTTGTAATTCCAACCTTGAATCTATATGGATTTCAAGCTAATGAAATGGTTTGGTTGGTTAAATGTTATTAGTGTTACAAGTTAATCAAATGGTTTGCTTTGGTTTAGTTAAATTTTACAAGTTTTGACTAAAATGGCCAAACATTAAAAATTCAAAATGCAAAATGGTCAAAATACAGTGACATACCTAGTGTAAAAGGCAAGTGCTAATGCAAAATACAGCTGCAAGTGTAGTGCAAAATGCAAAATGCAAATCCATCAAAAGAAGATTGCAATACAAACAGTCTGCAAATACCCATAACAAAGAAGACAACAAATATCCATAACAAAGACAATACAGTATATAGAGACTGCAAATACTTATATCCAAAAGCACAATCATTTACTTATATCCAAACTACAATAGTCAGTTACCCATAACTAGCCTAATGAAAGAGAGACAACAAACAAAAAAAGACAGTAAATATCAAATTTTCACTCCACAACTTTTCCCTTTCCTTTATCTTTTGCAGATTCTTGTGAAAGTTTTGCAGCTAGTGAACCTCTTGTATTAGCAGAAGGTGAGTCTCTAATGATGATACCTAGTGAAGGTCTTTGTGTTGGTGTGCTTGGAGTTTGTTGTGTGCCTTTATTCCTTGGAGAAGCAAGCATGTCCTTTTTACTTCCTTGGAGCACCTTTGTTTGCAGCTGCTTGAGATTTCTTTCTTTTAGTTGTAGCAGCTTTGTTTGCAGTTGCTGTTGTATCAGTTGTAGCAGCTTCATCATCTTTCTTTTGTTTACAAGACCTTTGATTGTGTCCTAACTGCTTGCAAATCTTACAAGTTACAGTTTTCCTAGCCCTACTCAACTTACCATTTTTCACCATTTTGTCACTCAATTCATATGCAATTTTCTTCCTTTTTTTTTGGGGGTCTACCTATTGGAGTGTGATAATCTGGTGGAGTTAGAATAAGTGGAACACCTGACTTTCTCCAAAACTTTGGACCATTCACTGGATCAATCTTGAAACTGTATATGGTTTGCCATGTTCTCAACCAATAACAAGCATGAACATATGCTTCTGGTAGCCCAACCGCCATACCATTATTACCCATGTCATTGATTGCTGCCACTGCATGTTTGCATGGCATTCCTGTTAACTCCCATTTTCTACATGAGCATGACTTTGTATTCATATTAACCACACATTGCTCTGCCCAAGGTCCATTGACTTGATATTTTTCACCACCATTCCAAGTGACCTGTAAATCAGTAACATTTTTATGGTTGAAACACTTAGAACAAGCATATAATGATTAACATAATATGCATATTTCAAAAAGGAACATATAATGATTACCCTATATTTAGAAGTTTCTTCTTTGATGACTTTAAACAATCTTGATGCATTTGGTGTAAGAGGCCCATCAGACTTATCAATAACCTTTCTCACATTAACAATCTTTTTCTTCAAATACTCTTTTATGAACTCTAAACAGGTAATTATGGGTTTATCCCTTCCATATACTAGTTGCCTATTCAGCACCTCACACATTTTGTTTAACAGGACATCACAATGTGCTCTACCTGAAATATAATTACTATGACTATCTAAAACATTGAAATACTATTATAATCAAATATAAAATGGTTAACTTGTTGATCATACCGGAAAAACATTGAAATATTATTATAAGGATGTTTGTAAGCATTTGTGGGTATCCTTAAATGTCATGACAACCCATGTCTCATCTTGTCGACCTTTGGAAACATGTAAAAGCCATGGGCAACTTTGACTATTATCTATAACTGGCCCATCAGTTGGCCTATCATTTGGCCCATTAACTTTTTTACTTGGCCTATCAGTCCCCCTACTCCCACTGGCTTCATGTGACTCTGCAAAATCAGTAAATGTTGGTGTTTTACCTCTACAAATTACCCTTACTCTAGTCTTATCATTTCTATCAAGATGTAGCTGCCTTCTTTCCTCAACATCAAGCCTACTGACCACTTCTTTAATCACTTCTTTGCTAGGTATCTTTTTCCCTACATAAAAATTTCCCTCAGAAGCCATACCATGAATTGATCTTTGTTTTTTGGTCAACTTTCTCAAAGCTGTATTTCTTTCACATTCAAAATCACCCTCAGAATCTGATTGGCTATCAGATTCTTCAAGATCAACCTCAATATCATTGTTTTCAACTTCTGGTTCACTACCACCAACCTGTTCCACATTTTGTTCTATGGTTTTCCTAAAATAGTCCATATCAACCTCAACATCATTAAGTGGGTTCTCATCATCCTCTATTAAATCACTAACTTCAACTTCTTGATTCTTTTTCCTAGATGACTCATCTACTTCAACATTCATCCCACTACATTGGCCCCTTACATCAGCACTAGAACTATTGTGTTTTTCAAAAAAAGGATCAAAATCATTTGACATATCAAATTCATTTGCCCATGCCTGTGAATTCATGACAACGTCCTCATCATGTTCTATGTTCTTAGACTGTTGTGGGACATCAAATGTAACCTTTGGCTTATTGGTAGATTGTTGAAAAATGTCTATACTAGACAACCATAGTTCCAAGTATACCTCAATCACCTTATTTTTTCCTAAAAACTTTGCCAAATGTAACACATCACTATCACCTAGCTAGCGGATGAAGTCCAGTATCTAAATCCTTATTAGGCATTCTAAAATGGAAGTACATAGTGTCTTCCTCTTTGTAACCTAACTTTCTTAACATATCTTTAAGTTCTATGACTGAAACTCATCTATATCAACTGCATCAAACCAATTAACCTTACCATTCATGTAACGTCTTCCCGACCCTATTGTAAAAAAACCCCCATGATGTATCTCCAATGTAAAACCTGTAAAAAAAAACATCCCATAATTTAATAAACAACGTACCGTACGCTAAAAACATTAAATTTTCATTTAACCCTAAACATTAAATTTTCATTTAGCCCTAAACAATATACCGTATGCTTGGTAAGGATCAAAGGTTGCTCTTTCTTTTCGAAGAGTACATTCATTTAAATCAACCATTATTGCGCAATCACATGAAATTTTTTATGATATGACAATCGTTTGTCAAAGTGTGTGTAACGAGAGTGGGTGTGAGCAGATGAAACGTTTTGGTTATGTTTGGGTTTATTTTATTAACACATTGGGACTAAAGAGGCAAAAGAGAAGGAAAACCGAAAACGGAAATGACAAAAATAGCCCCCACGCGATTGTCACATGTGTGGACTTAACAGCCTATTTAAAGAAGTTAACAAAATTGGCTTGGATCCGTAATAAAAGTAAACCATAATGACTGGACCCGGCGAAAAAAAAGTTGAATGACCAAATATGCAAGCCTCGACAAACCACAGTGACCATTTATGTAATTATTATATATACTAAAACCCGGGATTTGGGAGCTTTACGAATGTGTACGTAACAGTTGTATGAACAGTAACATGTGCTTAAAAAAGTTGTACATAGGCTTAGAAAACCTGTACGAAACAGTTGTATGAACAGTAGCATGAACAGTAATATGTGCTAAAGGAAGTTTTACAGAACAGTGAGACTTCAATTAAACAAAGTAGAATAATTAGTGATATTTTGGCACGAATATTACTATATATACTAAAACCCGGTTTTTGGGCTGCTTCAAATGGAGGTACGCAACAGTGTTTGGAACAGTGTTTCAACAGTAATAGTCGCTGGGAAATGTTGTACGCTACAGTACCTTCCACAATTAAATTCCAACGAAAAATAAAATAAAAAATAAAAAATTAAACCAACACATTATCACAAACAATAACCACAATCAATCCGCAACTATCCCAAATCCAAAAATCAACTAATCCTAAATCCAAGTTCATACCGAATCCAATAACCAAATCAAATCCTCATCCGACCTAAACATAAACCGACACCAAAACTATTCCTAACATATTACTCGAGTTGCCGTGACTCGCCGTGAGTCACGGCTCGACTATATGTCGACTGCCGAACCAGTGAACAACCAAACGGACCCAAACAACCCCACATCAAACAAAGTTGCGGTGGGAGCCACGAGCTAAAACGCTCCAGAAATACAATAGATAAGCCGATCTATCGATTCAGCTAAAAATATGACTCGCCGGAAAATATTCCGGTGGCCGGAATAATCGCCGCCAATGGTGGTGGCCGGAGTTGGGGTGTCGCCGGCGGGTAGAGAGAGAAGGAAGAGAGAGATAGAATAAATAGTGATTGAATTATTATTATTTTTGAGAGTATTTATATTTTTGAGGGAGGGACCAAATGTGTAAATTGAAAAGTGAGGGATGTGTTGTGTAAATATGGGCGGAGGGACTAATTCTGCCACATTGGCTATACTTTTACAATAAACACCGCGGGACCCATTTGACATATCAAACGGGCTCGAAAATTTACGAAACTTGCGTCATTGTTCACGAAATAATTTTTCCAATAAAAACGAGTATAAATATGCATAACTTTCCAGAATTCAATTTATTTGGCAAAATTCGATTCGTTTCACGCTTTCTAGGTTGTGTCCCAGAGGAAACAGGATGATTGGCAGGATGAAGCTAACAAAGGCATACAACAAAGGTAGCAAGTTACGTGTGATTCGTTCAGCAGACATGATCACACTTTCAGGCATTAAAAAGGCGAACCTGTAGATGGTGGTGCAGGGGAGGATGGTGACGCTATGGCACAGAATGTAGATGGTGGTGCAGGGAAGGATGGTGATGACGAAACCTACACAGAATGCAGGGGACGATGGGTTGCAGCAATGCTGGAACCTGTAAGTAGTCATTAGTAAACATACATGTACACAAAATGACATTTTCACACTCCTATTAAGAACGCACAAATACACAACAACGCGCGCAAAAAAAAATTAATAAAAAATTGTGCCACAAACACTCTCGTTGCAAAGCGCGGGTTTCCCGGCTCGTTAACTCTAATTCATAAGTTAACAACCAAAATCATAATCCCAAACACCCCTCATCATTCAAAATCCAAACCAAACACCACCCTTCCATCCCCTCCCCCCCCCCCCCCCCCCCCCCCTCCCCCCCCTTTTTTTTTTTTTTTTTGAACCAACCCTTCAATCCTCGCTCACCATAAACCACAGTCAAACCATCATCCAAACATACACCCATGGCAATCTCATCAATCTCACTAACCAAAACCCCCTTAAACCCAAACCCATCAAATCTATCACCTTTAAACACCAAATCCATTACACCCATTACCAAACACCCCAAATCACCTCCTTATTCACCGGAATAGTCGAAGAAATGGGCCATATCCAAAACATCGTTTTCAACGAAACCGAAACCTCGTACAACATGACAATCCACTCTCCAACTGTCCTCCAAGACGTAAACCTCGGAGACAGTATATCAGTTAATGGAACATGTCTAACAGTAACTCATTTCGACACGAAAAACCATTTTTTAAAGTAGGATTAGCTCCCAAGACTTTACGAAAAACGTCGTTAGACGAGTTGGCAAAAGGGTGTTTTGTGAATGTAGAAAGAACGGTTAAGCTTTCTACGCGAATGGGGGGACATTTTGTGCAGGGGCATGTTGATGGGACAGGGGAAATTGTGAGTATGGAAGGTGAAGGTGATTCGTTATGGATTAAGGTTAAGACATGTAAGGAGATATTGAAGTTTATTGTGCCGAAAGGCTTTATTGCGGTTGATGGGACTAGTTTGACTGTTTGCAATGTGTTTGATGACGAGGATTGTTTTGATTTTATGCTGGTTGAGTATACGCAGCAGAAAGTTGTGGTTGCGCGGAAGGAAGCTGGGGTGAAGGTGAATTTGGAAGTTGATGTTTTTGGGAAGTATGTTGAGAGGCTGCGTAGTAGTGGATTTGTCGAGAGTATTAAATCAAGAGGGTCGTGATTTTGTTTGAGGTACATTTTTTAAAAGATTTTAGTAAGAATTTGAGGGATAAGTGATTTAAGCTATACTGTTATGATATCAGAATAAAAGTTATGCAATCTTGTGTTGGTGATCATATGCTTCCATACCCTGTAAATGTATTCGTTTGTGATAAAATGGTGAATGAGATAGGTTGATTGTAGTTTAATATAAGAGGTACAATGTAGAATGGGTTGGAGAATGTTGTTATTATAGAGAACTTGAGAATGTTTATGTGATCGACGTTGTGTTGTTTGATGTGTTTGAGAATTTTGAGTCTATGTTGATAGTTTAATGTGTTGGTTTGCAACTTTAAGTCAATTTGGAGTGTCCTTAATATTCATCATCCACGTAATATAAAATACATTCTGCCTGCCAACATTTAAATACCACATTATTCTGTCAAGCGTCCTTTAGGTTGATGAATTTTCCAACCTCATGTCACTGGTCACAAGTTAACACTTTGAGGTTTTTAGAAATTAGTATTGTGGCTGATACGTTAGTATAATTGACTAAGCTTATTTGAGGTGCTTAATGGCTTCTTGTATTTTGAAATACCCAAAGACTCAACAAATGCTTAATAGTTCATCAGAGGCTAAAAAGAGCTTTTTGCAGAAGCCCTTTGAAGATGACTTTTCGCAAAAGCCATAAGCTTTTAGCTTACCCAAACACTCGAATAGTTGCTAGAATTTAAAAACATAACAATACCAATAGTTGTCACTTATTTATCTCATTACTTATCTTCATATAAAATTTTAATTCCCAAATGTATTAAACAAGCAAAAATTACCATAAGAGTGGTCACATAGATGTTTGGGAAGTTACAGATTGGTACATCGGTTTATTAGTTTATTTGGTCTTAAGGACAAAATTGTTCACTTTCACACATGCACATATTTCTGAGTACACTCACCAGCACACTTACACTTGCCGGAGGTCTTCCTGGAAACGGTCTCCCTACTTTCGGGTTTATCCTGGGGTAGGGGTTTCTGCCTCCCCCATACCTCGTCCCAGCGGGATTGAGTATGTTGTTGTTGTTGTAGTAGTCTTAAGGACAAAGGTAGTACTATGTTGAGTACGGGGTTGGTAGGTGTGGCCTGTGAGCGTGGAGGGGTAGGATTTGTGGTAGAGCAGATTGGATGTACATTAACTAAACAATATGTGGAAATTTTATGTGGTGGCTTGAGATGGAAGTTAGATCCAACAGGTATATATTCACCATCTATCAAATTGTATTGTGTTTTTACCTTGCGTCTAATAGTCAGCTGTTGGGTTATCGGTGGGACAAAAGTCTTCCATATGGAATATATTTGAGGGGTTGATTTGGATTTTTATGTCTGTTATGTCAAACATATGGACCAATTAATGTAAGGTAGAGCTTATATTGGGGTCATATATTAAACTGGTTGCATATGGTTTAATAGTCAGTGCGTGGTTGAAAACCTGTCTAAGTTGGTTTGAAGGCGGTTTTATTGGTCACAGCTTGGGCCATCTGGATTTCTGCAACGGATGCGTGCTCAAAGAGTCAAAGGTCATAACCAGCCTTGGGTGGCATGGGGGTTGGGTAGACGGTAGCGCTTTTGGTAGTGAGTTATAGTTTTTGTTTGTTTTAGCGATGAAGAAAAGTAGTAATACTACTAAGATCAACGAAGTGAGTTTAATTGGCCTCTTTAGGTGTATACTGATCTCTGTCTCCATCTAGTAGTTGGTGTTGATACCTTATTGTCGACTTTTGCAACCGCTATATATTCAGTTGCTAAT
Organism: Artemisia tridentata subsp. tridentata; assembly: GCA_021014915.2. Taxonomy (NCBI): domain Eukaryota; kingdom Viridiplantae; phylum Streptophyta; class Magnoliopsida; order Asterales; family Asteraceae; genus Artemisia; species Artemisia tridentata. The sequence goes on from CP139501.1 coordinate 251,880,262, forward strand.
TTTCTACAAGAATTTTAACGTTTTCTAACATTCTATATATACAAATATAATTGCATTCCGCCAAAAAAAAAAAAAAAATAAAAAAAAAATAAAAAAAAAAATAAAATTTGTACAAGAAAATAAAGATCCAGCCCTCAATTAAGATTAGTATCAATCTTACATGTAAATGGAAATTCAGCCAAAATTACACTATGCATAAGCATGTACCTGTCGTGAGTGGTTTTTATACTCCTACTTGTCATATTTCTTGAATTAAATAATTTTAGATTCGGACTTTCAAGTTTTTTCAAGAGTAGACTTATGGATGCTTATTTGTAGTGCTCTAAAAAAATTTAACATGTATGGGTTTTTAAATCATACTTGTTGTCTTTTTTAATCAAATATAATTTTAGATTCAGAATTCAATTTTTGGAATAGTTGATTGATGAATTTTTATTTGTAGATTTCTAGTGGTCTTAAAAAATCTAACTTATTTGTCAACTGTCCATGTTGCCCGTAAGGTCATAACCTTCATGGTTCGTTTTTATTTGATAATCATGACCGATAAGATAATACGGAAATGATACGGTTGTAGTAAGAATGTAATTTATTTATTTATTTTTTATTTTTATTATTATTATTATTTTTTATTTTTTTTATCAAACTGTATTGGTAGATCAACTAAACAATCTGCTGCAAAGTATATCTCTTGTGGAAATTTTACGTGGTATTTTGCGATGGGAGTTTATCAACTTGTTTCACATCCCTTGTTAAACAACTTGTGTTGGTGGTGTATATCTTGCATCACTGCGTCTAATTAGTCAGATGGCGGGTATTGCTGTGACAAAAAAAAGGTTGTCTTAACATATATATGTAGTAGCGGGATTAATTTGGATTCATATTTATGCCTGTTATCTCAAACTTATGGACTGATTTATGGAAGGTGGCAAATAAAGTTTGGATTAAAAGTTAGTGGAGTCAGAAACCTGTCTAAGGCACACAAACAGGTTTTTTTTGCAGCTTGGGCCATCTGGGGGTATGTTACAGATGCGTGTTCAAATGCCGATTGTTCTTGTGGAAAAGTAGAAAACTGACTAGTGGGGTTCATCATTTTCAAAGTGATTAGTGGTGTTCCTTTTATTGGCATATGGATATATGCTGTTTTTGCTTTTTGTGGCTATTCAAGTTTGGTAATGGCCTAATGGGTTTTGTTTAGACTTTTTGGGTGTTTTGGTTTTGGCTGTTACTCTGTTAGCTTTTGGCATGAGGGTTGGGTATTGCTTTTGATAGCGACTTCTAGGTTTTGTTCCTTTTAGCTATCAATATCAACAAAGCTGAAAATAAATCTTCTAATTGGACCTATGTCTCGGTGGTACATTGATTTTGAATCTTCACCTTGCAGTTGATCTCTGTAACGCTGACTTGTTAAAAGAAATATGTATAATTGAACTAAATTGGTATAAATCTAAAATCTTTCCTGTACATAAAAGTTCAGTAAGTATGGGTATGTATGAATTCTAGATTCAGCCCAACACATATGATAAACAAGCATCTATTTCTCTGAGTGGCTCTTGAATCTTACCTGTCATCTTTCTTGAATAAAATAACTTAAGATCCAGATTTAAGTTTATTGAAATGTTGACTGATTAATGTTTTTTTTTTTTTTTTTTTTTTTTTTAGTGGTCATTAAAAAATGAACATATACTGTATGTCATTTGTATATTTGTAGTGGTCTTGAAAAAAACATGTATGTCAAATTGTCAACTATCCATGTGTTTGCCCAATAAGGCCATAACCTTGATGGTTGATTCTCAATTTGATTATTATAAAGCCATAACAAGGAAGTAACGCATTTGCAATATCTTAAAATACAATTTTTATTTATTTATTTATTTGTTGTTGTTGAATTGTGGTAACTACTTTGCAACATGTTCTATAAAATTTTGATTCAAATATATACATGCTTATTGGAAATTCTTACAAAATATGAATGTTGATATATATCGATGTGTTTATCTATTTACTCAATTTTTTAAATGAAGATCCAATCCAAGAAATCTAGTAAAGACTAAAGAGTGTTTTTCGGGTATCTTTGATGAGCTTTCTAAAAAGTTAAAACTTCTTTTAATAAATAGGATAGTTTGGGTTGATTACCTACTTTTTATAATGACCATAATCGACAATTACGAGGTACTTTGTTAAAAGAAAGTGACTGATCATTACTTTGCTCCAACGAAATACTGAGTAAGTAAATATTGAGTTATTGACAAATATCTCAAATTTGGGTATAAAATTCAAACTAGTGTATCAAACGCGTTGCAATTTCCAAGCGATAAAGAGTTGGAAGGGCTTCAAAGAATTTCACTTATCAAAATCGTATTCACAATAGGGCTTCCATTCATATGAAAGTCAAGTGACCACCACTTGATTGCTTCAAAGCGTTAACAACAACGGCATTGTAGTGGAAACTTCAACGTCATACAAGATTATAGACAATGTCAAATTTAAACAAATAATACAAGATTTTCAATATCGATATCATACTTAGGATTAGGGGTGAGCATCGGGCTAAGACCGGACCGAACTGGCCAAATTTGGACCGGATCGAGACCGATTTAGCCAAAAACCTCAGACCGAGGACCATACTGAATGTGTTCGGTCCAGTCCGGGTTGGTCCGGTCTGGTTCGGTTCTTCGGTCGGTCCGTTCCAAGAAGGCGAAATGGTCGGTTTGTACGTAAGACTGGACCCAAGACCGAAATAAGAAAAAAGTTGAAACCGAGACTGGACCGTTGGTCCTTCACTTCGGTCGGGTTTGTGTCGGTCCGGTCGGTTTTCTCGGTCTGGTCGGTTTTAGGGTCTGCGATGCTCAGCCCTACTTAGGATCGTTTCATTTTTGTAAGATCGAAATTGTAAAATCGGATCGATATCATGAGATTCTACTATAATGTCATTTTTTAATTTCTTAATAGTTTTTTTTTAATATTATTCAAATTTACAAATTATTATCTATCATAAACACTAAATTATATTAATGTTCGTGAAAATATTGTCTTAAATTATGAATATGTAATGTTTAAGAAGATTAAGGTTTTTTTTTTTTTTTTTTTTTTTTTTTTTTTTTTTTTTTTTTTTTTAAACATAATTCATAACTTTGTAGTTTTTAGTTTGCGTTTCGAGAAAAGTAAGATCGGATCGGGTTAGATTTTAAGATCATATGATCAAGATTTGATTTTATAAGATCTTAATTGTTAAAATCCTACGTATGATCCGGATCATTTTGCTTTATAATATCGTAAAATCGTAAAATCTTAAGATCATGATCGAGATTTTAACAACTATGAATAAAACAATTATTACATATTTTAGCAATATAAAGTAATACTAGACGAGTACCCGTGCATAGCAACGAGATTTTATAGCCGCAGATAGTTTTAGTGATAAAAAAAAGTTTATGGGTTATAAACGAAAAATAATAAAAGTTTGAGGATTTAGGGATTAAACATAATGTTTTGAAACCCAGGTGGTTCAACCGGTTGAACCGTTCCGGTCGAAAAACGAGTCAACCCGACGGGTTGGGTAAAAAAAAAGGTCAAATTAAACCGGATCAACCAGTCGGGTTTGAAGCGTCCTGGGTCAACCCGACTTTCGATGTGTAATAATAGTTTATTTTAAGACATATGTGTATTAATAGTTGAATTGCTCATAATGAAATGTTTCAACATTTTTTTTTTAATTTTTTTTAAATTTTACTTTTTTGACTTTTTACTTTTCACTTTTCACTTTGACTATTTTTGTTTTATAGATATCATAAATACAACTAAATCTTAAATACTGTAGTATATTTGTAAACTCTTACTAAAAATCGCTATCAAACATAAAATGCTACCATCCTTTTTGTCCGGGTCACATTTAATCCGATTCAAATATATGCGACGTCCTATTAAAAAAGCTACAGACAAAGATGACAATAAGGGCTGAGGGTGTGGAGAACTGGATACCCTTTTGCGGGGTTTGTTAGTGTTGGGTCAAGTATTTGACCCAAGTTTCCTGACAAGATTTGAACATAAAATAGCCTAACTCACTGATAAAATAGTGGGTTACTCACTTATAAAGAAATCAGTGAGTGTTGTAAAAAGCCCGTTGTTGAAGAAACATTTACTTACTGATACGGTGTCAGTGAGTAAAGTATGCGAGCTACAAACAACACCAGTATCACTGAGAATTGACAAATGTCTCAGTGACCCTGAAGATACTATCTCTACACGCAGACTGAAATATGGGCGGGAACTTCCAACAATGAAGTCAGACAAAGTACAAGAGGGACCACTTGGTGCATGACAACTCACACCAAGTGGATGACAACTCATAGCAAGTGGATGTCAACTCATAGCAAGTGGATGTCAACTCACATCTACCCATCTTATCTTTGTCTAGTTTACATATGTATATATTGTCTGTGTTGTAATAGATTTAGTATGGATTCCTAAACAAACAAAAATATACACATAATGTATTAGTTGATAGGAACATCCTCTCACTGAATCATCAAGCATAGCTTGGATCAGTGAGAGATTATTTGTCACCCAAAGAGGCCAAACCCTCACCTAAGGGGATACCATACCGAAAGTATCCCCTTTAAGAAGTTGAAGATGTTATCATGTAATCTAATAGGTTTTGAGTAATCTTGTAACAATTCTTTTCACTATCAATGAATCTGTTCTTGTTTTACTCAATTTCATGGACCAACAAGTGGTACCAGAGCCTAAGGTTCATTCTTATGAGCCAGATCCATGCATGATTACTGATAACAATCTTCAATGAAAAAATAAATGTGATCTTCAAAAACTGCTACTGGTATAGCAATTTTTGAGGGGGAGAAACACATTTATTTTGGTGACTGACAAACACCAATACCCCAAAACCCTCCCTGACATACCCCAAAAACCCTCCCTGACACACACCCACCACAAAAATCTTATCCTCACCTACCAAAATCTTAACCCCACACAAAACCCAACACAACCCACACCACATAAAAATCTTATCCACATAAATAAGATTAAACAAAAACCCAGATCTATCAAAAACCCAGATCTATCTCAAAAATCACACACAAAAATCTCTCCACAAACACATAAAAAAAAACGACTCATTTTTTTTTAAAAAAAAGAGATCCAATAACTCTCATAAAAAAAGAGATCCAATCCTCTCACAGATCCACACAAACATAGACCTCGTAAAAACACCCAACCCTCTCCTAACAAAAAAACTCACAACCAGATCTAATCCTATAACTCGATCTAAATCGAGTAACAAAAAAATGGAGCAAACAAAAAACAACATCACAACTCTCACTCCATATCAATCACAAACATCTCTATCAATCTCAAAACAAGAACATACCCAAGAGTTATTAACTCTCGATCTACAACGTACACCAAGTCACAAATCATTTGTCCCAAAACAATCGATATCACCATCAATCACTCTGGTGACTGCAGCGGCGGAGGCTACAGTTCTAACGGGAAAACGAAAAGTGATGGTGTGTTGAGTTGAGAAAGAAGGGATAGCTAAGATAGAAAATGTTTTTGGATTTGTGGCTTCCGATTAAAAGGGTCGAATGGGATTTTGAAGTTTTGGATTGCAAAAGTGCGTGTAATGATGTGCTATTCAGTGGTCTTATGATGTTTCGGTAAAGTTATGATATTAATTATCATAATCTAATGACAGTTGAGAAATATGGTTGGGCGGATTTTTTTTCAGCGTGTAAAGGAGAAAGTTTCAAAATCAAGAGTTGGAAGGATTAAAGAAGTGACTCAGTATCACTTAAAAAGTCTCAGTGTCACTGAAGAAGAGTTGAGGTGGAAAGACTGAAAAAAAAAATTTTCTCATCAAGGAACAAAAATGTTTCAGTGTCTTGCAAAGTTTGAGAAAGCTAAGGGTGAATATCAGAACCCTAGGTCACTGAAGACCAAACACCCATGAACATGAACCCTGAGACACTGACCCATTGACCCTGAACCCCTCTAGTGACTGAACCCCAACACTGAACCCTCAGGTGACTGAAACCTCAGTGACTAAAACCCAAGTCCCTGAACCAAGTCCCTGAACCCTCAGGACCTTGAAATCCCTGGTCTCCAAAAACAAGAAAAAAATTAGAGTTTACTGATGAGCTTCTCAGGGAACAGCAGTACCAGGCTGCTGATGTGTTCATCAGGAAGCAGTAGTATCAGACTGCTGCATTGTTCTTCAGGAAGTGTGGGGTGATTGAAAAGTTCTCAGAAAGGGTGGGGTGATGAGGTTTTCGGGATGATTATCAGGCTGAGATAACCTGATCAAAAATTGCGTTGAGTCGCAAATTTTGAGGGGGAGAAGGGATCAGGGAGTGAAAAGTTCTCAGGAAGTGTGGTCATCAATGGGTATGTCATGAGTTCCAAGATGATTCAAGAATGGTTGTAAGAATCAGTGGAGCAGCGGAAGCATGGTGGACCCATAACCCACATCAGGTCAGTGAACACACATACACCATAACATAAACCTGAACACCAGATCACCCTCAGGAACCTTGAACCCCCTTTGGTGACAAAACCCCCAGTCACTGAACCCTGAACCTTACAGGAACCTGAACCCTCTCAGTGAGACAAACAATGAACCAGTCAAAGTGAACCCTCAGGACCCATGAACCCTGAACCCAGTCACTGAACCGGTCATTCAACTCACTGAATATCAGGAACTAAACCCAAGTCTCCTGAACCCTTGAACCTGAACCTTAGGAACTAAACCCAAGTCCCTGAACCCTTGAACCTCAGAAACTAAACCCAAGTCTCTGAACAAGCAGGTTTGATCCAAGGCTATTTGTATATTCAAATAGGGGGAGATTGTTGGGTCAAGAATTTGACCCAAGTTCCCTGACAAGATTTGAACATAAAATAGCCTAACTCACTGATAAAATAGTGGGTTACTCACTGATAAAGAAATCAGTGAGTGTTGTAAAAAGCCCGTTGTTGAAGAAACATTTACTTACTGATACGGTGTCAGTGAGTAAAGTATGCGAGCTACAAACAACACCAGTATCACTGAGAATTGACAAATGTCTCAGTGACCCTGAAGATACTATCTCTACAAGCAGACTGAAATATGGGCGGGAACTTCCAACAATGAAGTCAGACAAAGTACAAGAGGGACCACTTGGTGGATGACAACTCACACCAAGTGGATGACAACTCATAGCAAGTGGATGTCAACTCATAGCAAGTGGATGTCAACTCACACCTACCCATCTTATCTTTGTCTAGTTTACCTATGTATATATTGTCTGTGTTGTAATAGATTTAGTATGGATTCCTAAACAAACAAAAATATACACATAGTGTATTAGTTGATAGGAACATCCTCTCACTGAATCATCAAGCATAGCTTGGATCAGTGAGAGATTATTTGTCACCCAAAGAGGCCAAACCCTCACCTAAGGGGATACCATACCGAAAGTATCCCCTTTAAGAAGTTGAAGATGTTATCATGTAATCTAATAGGTTTTGAGTAATCTTGTAACAATTCTTTTCACTGTCAATGAATATGTTCTTGTTTTACTCAATTTCATGGACAAACAGTTAGAACTTTACACCATCCTCTGCCAAAAAAAAAATTGCCAACATTTTCTTTTCCTTCCTCTTAAATTTTACATTCAAAAATAACTTCAATAACTAAATATAGACACATAACACACGCATTAAAAACATTAAATAATTAAAAAAAAAAAAAAAAAAAAAAAGAAAAAGAAAAAAATAGTTTGGTTGCTTTTACGCTCAACATACTTTTGCCACAAAAACTCACTTTTGCTTTGCCATTGTCAAAAGAACAATGGAAATGATGTTACCATTGGCAAAACATACTTTTTGATTGTCTTGGCGCTCCACCTCACCCATGCCCTCCAGCCCAAGTACTAATGAAAAACTGATATTTGCATCAAGTTCGAACCCAACATGTAATAAATTTTTATGTCACATATGCATAACTGAACTGCTTTCAAAATAGTAAAACTTAGTAAGAAAACGATTTCGTTTCTCAAAATCGATAAAGGCTCTTATAAACGAATAGAAATCAATCCTGACATTTTTAAGAGGTTTTAGTTCAAGTTTATATACAAGTTTAAGAGCTTATCTGACTCCATATATATTTTTTTAGGTTTAGTTTTTCGGCTTGTTTTTGAGGTATAAACTTATTTGAAGCTTTTAAGTTGTAATATATATAAACCCATATCCGGTCATCTAATAATTTCATTTATAAAGAGAGTTGATTGATTTGTATACACATAATTTCATTTATAAAGAGAGTTGATTGATTTGTATACACTTAGTTTTAATAAAGACACGTCATAGTATTGTACTAACTCGCCGTTTAAAAAAATAAAAATAAAATAAGGACACATCAATTATCGTTGTTGTTGTTGTAATAATTATTGCATTAAACAGTTATACATAATATATACATTTTACTTTAAATACTTATGCGTTAGTATGTGCAAATAAAAGAAAAAAATGTGTATCTATAAATAAACTTAAACAAAGAAACAACCCATTACACACACAGGGGTGTCATAAAAGCTGACTCAACCCAAACCCAAATATGACTTTTCGGGTCGGGTTACGGGTCTAAAATTATATTCGGGTCAACCCGAATTTACCAAAGTTCTAAACAAGGTCGGGTTCAGGTATAATATATGTCTCTTACTTTGGTTTGGGTCAACCCGAGTGACCTGAGTTTTAATTTTTTTCTTTCTAATTTGTTTCTAAACACCAAAATTGTATAAATTTTAAACGACCTGAACCCGAGCCGAGCCGACCTGACCCGAAGTGACCCGAACCCGAATTGAACCGACCCGAGTGACCGAATTTTAAACAAGGTCGCATTCGGGTATGTTTTTTTGAGCATCGACCCGAATTAACCCAAACCCGACCGGGTCAATCCGAATAACACCTCTAATTACACACATCCACTCTCTATATCTTTTTTTTTTTTAATCAGTAGGATTAATTAACGTTAAAAATATCTTTATATGCCTGAAAATCCGGCCACCTGTAGCAACTTAGATTCAAATTAGAGTAACAAAGAAAAAGTCCAATGACGCGGTGCCACGGTCCCACCATTCCCTTTTTCTAATCATATCAACCAAAATTCAAAACGTTACTCTGTTATTACACCCCCATTACTAAATCTCCGCTAAATCCCAGATCCAAACACCACAATGACACACCGTCAACGCCAACCACCCGATAACCCCAACAACGACAACATCTACAACATAATCCCAATCCACAACCTCTTAACCAACCACCCATCCTTACGCTACCCCGAAGTCCGCGCCGCCACAGCCGCCCTCCGCTCTATTGGCAACCTCCGCCGCCCCCCTTTCACCCCATGGCAAGACCACTACGACTTACTCGACTGGCTTGCTCACTTTTTCGGCTTCCAATACGACAACGTTTCAAATCAACGCGAGCATCTTGTTCTTCATTTGTCAAATAACCAGATGCGGTTGCAACCTCCTCCCGATAATATCGACTCGCTGGACCACACTGTTCTTCGTAAGTTTCGGAAGAAGTTGTTGAAGAATTATACTCACTGGTGTTCTTTCTTAGGTAAGAAATCCAGTATTTTTATATTTACGGTTTAGTTATGTTTGCTTTGTTAAATAAAAGTGTCTGATAATGTAGTTGCAGCCGAAATTATAAAGTGTTAAAAATATACATATTAGTATAAAAATTCTTTAAATAAATAAAAAGGACATATATGTAATTTCAGAGCCAAAACGCTAGCGGCTAGATCTAAAATGCTTTCTGATGAAGCGTTTTGAATGAGAGCGTTTACACAAGTTGCTTGTTGCCAAACAAGCATTATATTTAAAACCTAGTCGCTTGTCGCTAGAAACGCTCACAAATGCTTGTTGCCAAACAAGCATTATATTTAAAACACTTGTCACTAGTTGCTCCAAAACGGTCACAAATGCTTGGTGCCAAACATATATGTTATATTTTTCATAACCCTGGACCCCACTGTTTCTGTAAATTTTGGAAAAGTTGTTGAAAAATTATACTTACTGGTGTTCTTTTTTAGGGAAGAAATCGAATTTTTATATTTACGGTTTATTCCTGAATGTATATATTAGGGGGAATATATATTAGCTACAATTTATTGTAGCTAATTGGCTACAATTTTGTATTATAAATGTGGGTCTCTGATTATGATTCTTTTCTGTGGGTCCTTGATTCATTGTATGTGTATATTTTGTGAAGGATTGTAGCCAATTGGCTGCAAAAATTGTAGCTAAGCTATCCCCTATATATTAGGGGGTGTTTGTTTAAGCTTATATAGCGGGCTTATAGCTTATTTGGTTTTCGGCTTATGTTTTATAAACCCAAACTTTTTGTGTCTTATATTAAAACTTTTCAGCTTATACAAGCTTATGATAAGCTTATATAACCCCATATGTCACAAAATAAGAAAAAAAGTTTGGGTCTATAAAATATAAGCCGAAAACCAAATGAGCCATAATCCCGCTATATAAAGCTTAAACAAGCACCCCTTATATTTTCATAACACTGTTGACCATAAATTTTGGAAAAAGTATACTAACTGGTGTTCTTTTTTAGGGAAGAAATCGAATATTTGGATATCGGAAAGTAGGCGAAATATAACTGAAAGTGATCAAAGGCGTGAGCTTTTGTATGTTGGTCTGTACTTGTTGATATGGGGCGAGTCTGCGAATTTACGGTTTATTCCGGAGTGTATATGCTACATTTTTCATAATATGTGTATGGAGTTGAATAGGATATTGGAGGATTATATTGATGAGAATACGGGTAGGCCGGCTTTGCCGAGTTTTTCTGGGGAGAATGCGTTTTTAGAGCGTGTGGTGAAGCCGATTTATGAAACGGTGAAAGCGGAAGTTGGGTATAGTAAAAATGGGACTGCGCCGCATGGTGATTGGCGGAACTACGATGATATCAATGAATATTTTTGGAGTAAGAGGTGTTTTGAGAAGTTGAAGTGGCCTATTGATGTTGGGAGTAATTTTTTCGCCACTACTAGTAGAGGGAAGAGGGTAGGAAAGACGGGGTTTGTGGAGCAACGGTCGTTTTTGAATTTGTTTAGGAGTTTTGATAAGCTTTGGATTATGTTGTTTCTGTTTTTGCAAGCGGCGATTATTGTGGCATGGAAAGATGGCAAGACGTATCCGTGGGAGGCATTGAGTGATAAGGATGTGCAGGCGAGGGTTCTGAGTGTTTTTATTACATGGAGTGCGTTGAGGTTGTTGCAGGCCGTGCTTGATGCTGTTATGCAGTATAAGTTGGTGTCGAGGGAGACGTTGTCGTTGGGGGTGAGGATGGTGTTGAAGATTGTGACATCTGTTATTTGGATCATTATTTTTATAGTGTTTTATAGTCGGATCTGGAAACAGAGGAAGGATGATCGAGGTTGGTCTAGTGCGGCTAATAAACGAGTGGTAACTTTTCTTGAAGTTGCTGTGGTGTTTGTCTTACCTGAACTTCTAGCACTGGCTTTGTTTGTTATCCCATGGGTGCGTAATTTTCTTGAAAATACTAATTGGAGGATATTTTATGTTATAACGTGGTGGTTTCAAAGTAGGAGTTTCGTGGGTCGTGGGCTTCGGGAAGGTCTGGTGGACAACATAAAGTATACTTTGTTTTGGCTTGTGGTTCTCGCGACAAAGTTTTGCTTTAGTTACTTCTTGCAGATAAAACCGATGATTCAGCCCAGTAAAGATATTTTAAAACTTAGAGGTGTGAATTACGAATGGCATCAGTTCTTTGGGAACAGTAACAGGTTTGCTTTAGGGCTTTTATGGTTACCTGTTGTATTGGTTTACTTAATGGATTTGCAAATCTGGTACTCGATTTACTCTTCTTTTGTGGGTGCGGGAGTTGGGTTGTTTAGTCATTTGGGTGAAATTCGCAATGTGCAACAGTTGAGGTTGCGGTTTCAGTTTTTCGCTAGTGCGATGCAGTTTAATCTTATGCCTGAGGAACAGTTGTTGAATACGAGAGGGAGTTTGAAGAGTAAGTTCAAAGATGCACTTAACAGATTGAAGCTAAGATATGGTCTTGGTAGGCCATTTAAGAAACTGGAATCGAACCAAATCGAGGCCCATAAGTTTGCATTGATATGGAATGAGATAATCTTGACTTTCAGGGAAGAAGACATTGTTAGTGATCATGAGGTCGAGCTTCTTGAATTGCCTCAGAATACATGGAATGTTAGAGTTGTGAGGTGGCCATGTTTTTTGTTGTGTAACGAGTTGCTTCTTGCTCTCGGTCAAGCAAAGGAGTTGGTTGATGCTCCGGACAAGTGGTTATGGTACAAGATTGGGAAGAATGAGTACAGGCGGTGTGCTGTTGTAGAAGCTTTCGATAGTGTTCGACACTTGCTACTCGCAATTGTAAAGTTCAACACCCAAGAACACTCGATTATCACCACCTTTTTTCAAGAAATCGATGCTGCAATCAATATCGAAAAGTTTACCAAGACTTTCGACATGTATGCCCTACCGAAGGTCCATGCTGCACTGATCAAACTTGTTGGTCTGTTAATCAAACCCCAAAAAGACGTTAGCAAGGTGGTCAATTCACTACAAGCAGTTTACGAGATTGCTACTCGGGATTTCTTTAAAGACAAAAGGACCATGGATGAGCTGAAAGCGGACGGACTGGCTCCCGACAGACCGCTTTCGGGTGCTGGGCTGCTTTTTGAGAATGCTGTCGAGTTGCCCAAGTCAGACAACGAGAATTTTTACCGACAGGCTCGCCGGCTGCATACCCTTCTCACGTCACATGATTCAATGAACAACATTCCTGTGAATCTTGAAGCAAGGAGACGTATTGCATTTTTCAGTAACTCATTGTTTATGAGCATGCCTCATGCTCCCCAAGTTGAAAAGATGACAGCTTTCAGTGTCTTGACGCCTTACTACAATGAAGAAGTGGTTTACAACAGAGAACAACTACAAAAAAAGAATGAAGATGGGGTCGAGACTCTTTTTTATCTTAAAACAATCTACAAGGATGAATGGGCAAACTTTCAGGAGCGTATGAAACGGGAAGGACTTATGTCAAAGGAAGAATCCGAGACGACTTATTCTAGAGAGCTTCGGCTTTGGGCATCATATAGAGGCCAAACACTTGCCCGTACAGTCAGAGGGATGATGTACTATTATCGGGCGCTAAAGATGCTGGCTTTTCTTGATTCCGCGTCTGAGATGGACATTCGTGAAGGAGCACGGGAACTCATGTCTATGGGGAATGGTGGCAGTTCCCGTCGTGGCAGTGTGGATGGTTCTTCAGGAAGGAGTTTGCGTCGAGCAGACAGCGCAGTGAGTACTTTATACAAAGGCCATGAGGTTGGGACCGCGTTGATGAAGTTTACTTATGTAGTTGCTTGTCAGATATACGGGGATCAAAAGGCCAAAAAGGATCCACGTGCCGAAGAGATTTTGTATTTAATGAAAGACAATGAAGCTCTTCGTGTTGCCTACGTTGATGAGATACTTGTACGAGACAAACCAACCGAGTATTATTCTGTTCTTGTGAAGTATGATCAGGAGTTGAAGAGAGAAGTTGAAATTTATCGAGTGAAGTTGCCTGGTCCCTTAAAGCTTGGTGAAGGAAAACCCGAGAATCAAAACCATGCTCTTATTTTTACCAGAGGAGATGCGGTGCAGACCATAGACATGAACCAAGACAATTATTTTGAGGAAGCCCTTAAAATGAGGAATTTACTCGAGGAGTACAGGAGCAAATACGGGATTCGTAAGCCGAATATTTTGGGAGTCAGAGAACATATCTTTACGGGTTCTGTCTCTTCACTTGCTTGGTTCATGTCTGCTCAAGAAACAAGCTTTGTAACATTGGGTCAGCGAGTTTTAGCAAACCCTTTGAAAATCCGGTTGCATTATGGCCATCCGGACGTGTTTGATAGGTTTTGGTTCTTAACTCGTGGTGGAATCAGTAAAGCTTCTCGATTGATCAACTTAAGTGAGGATATATTTGCTGGGTTTAATTGCACCCTAAGAGGTGGAAACGTAACTCATCATGAGTACATACAAGTCGGGAAAGGAAGAGATGTCGGATTAAACCAAGTATCCATGTTTGAAGCAAAGGTTGCTAGCGGAAACGGAGAGCAAGTCCTTAGTAGAGACGTGTACAGATTGGGTCATAGACTCGATTTTTTCAGAATGCTTTCGTTTTTCTACACTACTGTTGGCTTCTTTTTCAATACCATGATGATTTCATTGACTGTGTACGCGTTCCTGTGGGGCCGGTTGTATCTTGCATTAAGTGGGGTTGAGAATTCTGTGGCAGGAAATGCCAGCACAAACAAAGCATTAGGGACGATTTTAAACCAGCAGTTTATAGTTCAGCTTGGCATATTCACCGCTTTACCCATGATTGTCGAAAATACCCTTGAGCTCGGTTTTCTAGCAGCAATTTGGGATTTTATTACTATGCAGTTAGAGCTTTCGTCCGTTTTCTATACGTTCTCATTGGGAACTCGTTCTCATTACTTTGGGCGGACCATTCTTCATGGTGGTGCAAAGTATAGGGCAACCGGACGTGGATTTGTGGTGGAGCACAAGAAATTTGCTGAAAACTATAGACTTTATGCTCGTAGTCATTTTATAAAGGCGATTGAGTTGGGTTTGATACTAACTGTTTATGCTGCTTATAGTCCTGTTGCTAAAGGAACGTTTACATACATTGCGTTGACCATCTCGAGTTGGTTCCTTGTGGTTTCATGGATCATGGCACCTTTTGTGTTTAATCCGTCAGGGTTTGACTGGTTGAAAACAGTTTATGATTATGATGATTTTATGAACTGGATATGGTTTAATGGGGGCGTGTTTGCAAAGTCTGAAGAGAGTTGGGAGAGATGGTGGTATGAAGAACAGGATCACTTGAGGACTACTGGTCTATTTGGAAAATTGTTCGAAATTATTTTGGATTTACGGTTTTTCTTTTTCCAGTATGGAATCGTTTACCAGTTGGGTATTGCTGCGCATAGCAAGAGCATTGCTGTTTACATACTCTCTTGGATCTATGTGGTCGTGACTCTTGGAATTTACTCGATTGTAATATACGCTCGTGACAAGTATTCAGCAAGAGAACACGTCTACTATCGGTTGGTTCAGTTTTTGGTGGTTGTTCTTGGAATACTTATTATAGTTGGTTTGCTGCAGTTCACACAGTTCAAGTTTGTTGATATTTTCACGAGTCTGTTGGCATTTATTCCCACTGGGTGGGGATGTCTTCTGATTGCTCAAGTATTTCGGCCCATTTTAGAGAAAACTTTTCTATGGGGGACTGTTGTTTCTGTCGCCCGCACATATGACACGCTGTTTGGCATAATTGTCTTGACCCCAGTGGCGGTTTTATCATGGTTGCCAGGACTCCAGTCGATGCAAACCAGAATCCTGTTCAATGAAGCGTTTAGTAGGGGTTTGCGGATACTCCAGATTGTTGATGGAAAGAAATCCAAAAGTTCAGAATTGGACTCGAGGTAAAACCTGAAATAATTTCTTAATAAATTTGTCTAATAATATTATTAATTTCTATTTCTCTATAACTTGATTTTCATTTTGTGTTGCAGGCGTGATTTATGATGAATGCATCTTTCTTGTAAAGTTTGTAGGTGTGTATGTGATGTGCAGCTTCAGATTCTTTCAGAAGAAGCAGAGAGCCCCTAGTGTTTTCTTATACATAGGTCCGTCCCACATTTTCCATCTTCTCTTTTAGCAGTTTTTCTGTGAGTAATAACAGTTACAAGAAATATAGCTGAACTTTGTTATGTAATTTGCAGATTTGATGTTGGCATGAAGGAAGTATATACCATATAGAATTTGAGACGGGTGCAGGTTTGCTTCTTCTCATTAATATGACCGTATATGTAGTAGTTAATTTGAAATGGGAGAGATATTACAACAATTTTCAGACATGGTACAACCATGGTATTCGTTATTATTTTTTTGTAAAGTGACAAGTTTTTTTAGAATATTTCAAGTAGTGGGGGACGAAGGAAGAAAACAGGTTGATTCATTCTGTACTTTGTAGTTTTCTTTCATCTTTCTTCACTGTTTTAACTGAATTACTACCTTATGAGACCGTTGTCTATCAAGAACTTCCCATGAGGCTTTCCATGTAGATTCGATGCTGATCTATTTGTCTAGTTAAATGTCGTTGTTATGGTTGCAATATTAATTGGTAGGGGACCTTGTTGAGTTATTGTCATGGCTTATCAGTTAATTTTCTGTAGCTGCCTTAGGGTAGTTGTTGACAATTAAGATTGACATCGAAAGCCAACTGATAGTCTGATACACTATGGATTAATACCATAATGCTGACTCGACTATTATACATATTATATATTTATTAGTCTCCCCGTCCCACTTTTATTGTCCTCTAACAAAAAAATTGACAATATAAATGGAACGGAGGAAGTATATTTCACTGCTTATGGGTTATTACCAAATAAGAAATAACAAGTCTTATTGGATATTTGATGATTGACTTGGTAAGAGTAACTCGCTGTTATATACTGTTATATATGAAGGCCATTCAAAAAAACAAAAAGAGTAACTCGCTGTTATAGTACTTTTGAGGCCAGCTACCATTGCCTGAAGGGTTAATAGACAAATATGTTATCAAAGTTTTTCAAAATGTTCGCCTAAGTTACTAAAGTTTAAAACGTTACAAATATGTTACTAAAGTTTTGTTCCCGAACCTTTTAAATGATGACATGACTTATTTTTTAAGTACAAAACGGTCCTCGTCATTAGCCGGGTTTCACGGATTTAGTCCGTAGACCACTATTTTTATACGCTTTCATATGTTTTTACCTGTTTTTATACGTTTTCATACTTTTTTATCCGTTTTTATACGTATCCGTTTTCATACGTTTTATCCGTTTTCGTTCTTTTTGTTTTTTTATGTTTTCGTCCGTTTTTCTTACGTTTTCGCCCCTTTTTATCCGTTTATATATGTTTTCATACGTTTTTATCTGTTTTTATACGTTTTCATTTGTTTTTTCTTACGTTTTCGCCCGTTTTTTTATGTTTTCAAACGTTTTCGTCCGTCTTTTTACGTTTTTATTCGTTTTCAACAGTTTTTATACGTTTTCGTTCGTTTTTATACGTTTTTTATTCATTTTCATCCGTTCTTATACTTTTTATCCATTTTTATACATTTTCGCCAGTTTTTCTTACGTTTTCGCCCGTTTTCTTATGTTTTCATCTGTTTCTTTACGTTTTTATCCGTTCTTATACGGTTTTATCTGTTTTTATGTGTTTTCATCTATTTTTCTACGTTTTCGTCCGTTTTCTTATGTTTTCATATGTTTAGTTACGTTTTCATAAGCTTTCTTACGCTTTTTTCAGTTTTATACGGTTTTATAAGTTTTCTTACGATTTGGTAAAAACATATAAAAATGGACAAAACATATGAAAACATAAGAAATTAGGCGAAAACGTATAAAAATGGATGAAAACACATAAAAATGGATAAAACGTATAAGAACGGATAAAAACGTATAAAAACTGACGAAAATGGGAAAAAACGTAAGAAAAACTGGCGAAAGCGTATAAAAATGGATGAAAAAGTATAAGAACGGATGAAAATAAATAAAAACGTATAAAAACGGTTGAAAACGAATAAAAATGTAAAAAACGGATGAAAACGTTTGAAAATATAAGAAAATGGGCGAAAACATAAGAAAAACAGACGAAAACGTATAAAAACGGATAAAAACGTATGAAAACATATAATAACGGATAAAAAGGGCCGAAAACGTAAGGAAAACGTACGAAAAACGAACAAAAACGGTAAAAACGGGTAAGAACGTATGAAAACGTATAAAAACGGTCAAACTAACTGAAATAGTGGTTTAGGGACCAAATCCGTGAAACCCGTCTAACGACAAAGACCGTTTTGTACTTAAAAAATAAGTCATGTCATAATTTAAAATGTTTAGTAACTTATGTAACCGGAGATCATACTTTAGTAACCTATTTGTAACTTTTTAAACTTTAGTAACGTAGGCGAACATTTTGACAAATTTTGGTCACATATTTGTCTATTAACCCTTGCCTGAAAGAAAGTCAAAACTTAGACTCTTATAGGAGTGTTAGTTTTTGTATATGGATCTACGTATAAACGGAGATGCTTCGTCTACTCTCTTCTTTATCTTTTGAAACAGTGTTTCTAAATAGCAGATTTCTCAATACAATCCAATAGATAGGAGTATTAGTTTTTATATATGGATCATAAGGAATTCAACTACCAATTATTGGATGAAGGGAAAGTGTGTTAATTGTATAACCTTGCTCATTGACGACGCTAGGTAGTTTCTCGTCAATGAGACTTGGCATGTAAAGGAATTGATGCAGGAGGTTAAGGTTAGTCCCTCTCGTTCACCTTTGATGAGAGTATAAAAGTAAAGTAACTTTCAATACCGTCTTTCGGTTCTATCAAAGGTAGAAAAGACCTTCGGCCTTGCAAGGGGTGAGGATCAAACCCCTGACCTCTGTCTCCAGCGACAAAGATGTTAACCACTTGATCTAACCTTGCTCTTACCTTTGATGAGAGTATATATACGTTATTTTAGTAATAATAAATGTCTAGAGGTTTAAAGATCATAAATTTATTGAAATAGACTTTTGTAGTGTGGTAGTTTTGTTTAGAACTAATTCTCTGAAAATCTATTCAACTTGTCATTTTTTTTTTTGAGTTGTATGTACCATCGTTAAGATTGGACTATTTAATACCTCCGCTATCTTAAAATATTTGTCTCCCGACAAAAAACACACAGTTTAAGAAAAAGATAATTATTACTGTTTTCTCTCTTACTTTTTGCCAAATGACAATTTTACCTTTAACCAATTAATTATTATTTTATATTTGTAATATTATTTCAACCAAATGTAATATGATAAAGTCGATCAATCTTGTTAGTGGACCATAAAATTGAGACATTCCAAAAATAAAACGTGGACTATTAATTTGGGACGGGGAAATAACTAACTCTTTGATTTTCGATTATTTTGTGTATCGATTTATGTATTTTTGGGTATCAAATCAAGTATTCTTGGGAAACGAATCACGTATTTTTGAGAATCGATACACAAAATAATAGAAATTCAAAAAGTTAGTTATTTAAATAGTTCGATTTTAACGATGATACATAAAACTAGAAAATGTGACAAGTGACGTCTTTTTAAACAATAAGCTTTTTGTTTATTTTGCTCTTGAAAATAGTTTCCTCGATTTTAAAAGATAACATAAAGTTTTTTGTTGCGTTTTTATGGTTTTATCTATAATCTTGTATTTATAAGAACGGTATCTACATTATTTTTGTTTATTTGTAGCCAAAATAGTTTTCGTAACTTGTTTATTCCAAAACCTAAAATTCATTTGACAAAACATCAAAAATACTTTTACCGTGCATGATAAAAATAAGTAAATAACCTCTTTACCTCTTTTTTCTTTTGTGAAAACTATGTCGGGTAGTATTAAGTTTCATGAGTGTTCTACGTAAAACAAATTTCATATTAACTATAAAATTCATCAGAATTTGAATTTTGTTAATTCTAGTGAAAATTATGAAACATAGCTATGTTTAAAGTATTTACACATGTACTCCGTATCATTTAAGTTGTATCTTATCGATAACTCAACTCTTGAAATATAATTACTTCCAACCAAGGGTTGTTAAGATCGAGATCATATCTAAGATCGTTTTTAAATTTACAAAATCGAGATCGTAAGATCGGATGAAGATCATAAGATCCCACCAAAGTGTCTTGTATTGCTAATAGGCGTTGATGGATCATAATGTTATACTTATACATATGTATTGAATATCAAACACAAATTCATAAGATAACCTAAAAAAATTTTGACGTTCAAACATCATGATGATAAAAATAGTGAAATACATTTAACTAGTTCAAGATTTCATAGCTAAATAAACAATTTAGTGAGATTGAAAAACATAAGACATGAGTCGTAACTATGCCAAAAATCCAAAACATAAAAAGTTAATCTAATTCAAATGTTTCGGTAACTTCATTTGCCACACTTAAAAATAATAAATAAATAAATAATGATTCTCTTATAGAGTCTTCATCGCGACTTTGTATGATAGATAAATGTAAATCTTGTTAAAGACTGTAAACAAAAAAATAATAATATAGAGTAATATAACAACAAGGAAGAAAAAACACAAGCCATATATAAAGTTTTGGCATAAAATAATAAGATAACTCATCAAATTCATAAGATCGGACCGAAAGCCGATCCTACAACCTTACGGACGATCCCACAATCTTATGTGCGATCTTAAAACACACACGATTTTAGAACGATCTTCCAAGTTTTTGTTGGTGAGATCGTACGAGTACGATCCTACTATCCAACTCGCGATCTTAACATAGCCTTGCTTCTAACTAACTTTATATATAAATAATTTATGTTGTCCTTGAAATAAAACTAAGTCACGAAAAAAAATCTAGTTACATTTCACAATAGTGAAAATATTATTAAAACTTTGTATGGTTTTTATTATTAAAATAAAGCTAAAGTAAGTTAATGGAAACAAATATCATATTTGGTTGTTTTCAGGATTTTCATTCTTTCTTATTTAAACAAAATAACCAAAGACAAATATGTTTTGCCAAATTACCCACTTTATTGTGTTTTAATTCTACGAAGTTTTACCAAATAGTCGTTTTTTTTTTTTAGTTATTGTCAGTTTTTCTTTTTTACTTGGATTGAGATTCTCTAAAGTTTAATATAAACATGATAGTTCATGTTAATGTTTTTGTTTGACAATTTTAGACTTTTGACAATTTCTCAAAGACAATCGGTAAAACTCTAGAAAAGTCAGTCACTACAATAGAAAAATAGTGCAAACTTGCCAAAAAGAAAAAAAAAAAAAAAAAAAGAATGTAATACCTCTGTCTCAATTTATTTGTCTACCGTTTATTTATTTATTTATTTTTTCAATTTTTACCTTAATTATTTTTGTTTGTGTTATATAATACTTAATGAAAATTATACCAATGAAAATATATTTAAAACCTAATATATTCATATATTTTGCATCAAGTAATTATATAACACAAAAGAAAATAGTTAAGGTCAAAATTGTATAAAAAAAAAAAAAAAAAAAAAAAAAAAAAAAAAGTATAAAATTGACAAATAAATTGAGACAGAAAGATTAGTTTGGAAGCGTTTTTCGTTTGTCATTTTCATAAACAAATTAATAAGAAATTAGTTATTTTGACATTTTTCCTCATTTTCTGTATCAAGAAAAGATGCATGTTAAACATTAAATAACCATTATACATCCAGTTAAGGTTCTTGTAAATATTAAAATGGTTATGGCAGGGCCGTCTTCGGGCTTTTGGAAGCACCGGGCGAAAATCGTTAATAAAGCCTTCATAAACTAATGATATATAAAAAGTTCGTATTATAAGATGTAATACAAAAATAGTTATCTAAACACTAATTTAAGATGTATTTTAACCTAATTGCTTTTTTCTTTGAGAAAAATACGCTTATAAATGTATATATGTTATTAAGAGGAAACTTTTGAGGACCCAAAAATAGTGAGGGCCCTGGGCGGTCACCTAACTCGCCCATGCTTAAGGTCGGCTCTGGCTAGCGGAATAAAACCTCAAATTATAGTTAAAAAAAAAAAAAAAAAAAAAAAAAAAAAAAAAAATCAGCCTCGACCTCTTTAACATTGACATATGATCGATCATGACAATTGAGATGATATCATGATATTCATAAGGATTGGTCCATATACAACCATTTTAGTATTTCAGGATATTTTCAGTTTTGCTAATAGATAATCTTGACCAAAACGTCCCCTAAAGTTACAATACCATTATATTCCATGTCTACCAAGGAATCAGTAAAACGACTGGAGATGATTAATCAGTCTTACATGTCTATGTTTACGGTTTCTTGAATTAATAGTTGTACTTTATCCATCAAGTGTAGCCTTTTCGGGAACCTCACTACACTTAAGTTGAACTTTTGTTTGTACTCTTGAAGTCTTGATTGTGCTAAAACAAGATGAGAGTTTCACTAAAAGCATAATCTTGATAACAAGAGAGAATTATTTTGCTTTTTATTGATTTTACTTGATTAGTTTACAACTAGAGAGCAATCATTATATACACATAATACAATGACCTAATTAAGGAAAAAAATGGTTGTTACATTTGAAGAATTAGAAACCGTATATCATCACCTTGATTTAAGGGATATGATCTGATTATCCTCAAATCATGCTGATCCCATTAAATAACTTCCTTTTAACACTCCCCCTCAAGTTGAATGGTGGGATTTCCGAAATTCAACTTGCCCAGGCATTCATGCAAGGATCTCTCGTTAACAGCTTTTGTTAAGATATCAGCAAGTTGATCTTCTGACCGACAAATGGAAGTGTGATAATCTTAGCTTCCAACTTTTCTTTGATAAAGTGGCGATCTACCTCTATGTGCTTTGTTCGGTCATGTTGTACAAGATTTTCTGATATTTGAATAGCTACTTTGTTGTCACTTAATACCTTGCTAGATTCATGTGGAGGATATCCTATCTCGGTTAGTAATTTTCGTACCCACAACACTTCAGTTATCCCTCTTGCAATTCCGCGGAACTCAGCTTCTGCACTTGATAGTGCTACCACTTTTTGTTTCTTGCTACGCCATGTGACGAGGTTCCCACCAACTAGGGTAAAGTATCCTGAGGTAGATCTTCGATTGTTTTTATCTCCGGCCCAATCCGCATCGGTGTATAACTGAGTTTCGAGATGACCGTTTGGTTTGAATAGAATTCCATGTCCTGCCGTTCCTTTGAGGTATCTTACAATTCTTAGGACGGCTTTCATATGAGCCTTTTGTGGTTGATGCATGAACTGGCTTACTACTCCCACAGCATATGTTATATCGGGTCGAGTGTGTGAGAGATATATTAGTTTCCCCACCATTCGTTGGTATCTCCCTTTGTCGGCCGGATCTGTTGTTTCTTCATTAGAGAGCTTTTGATTCATGATCATCGGGGTCTCTGCAGGTTTACAATCAATCATACCGGTTTCTGCCAATAGATCACAGACATACTTTCTCTGGTGCATGAATATCCCTTGTTTTGATCTCAGAACTTCAATTCCAAGGAAATATTTGAGATTTCCCAGGTCCTTCATTTCAAATTCTGTAAACAAGTTCTTCTTGAGTTTGGTTATTTCTTCTTTGTCATCACCTGTAATAATCATATCATCAACATAGATTATTAGACAGGTTGTAAGATTGCCCCTTTGTTTGATAAACAAGGTGTGGTCTGAGTTGCCTTGTTTGAAGCCATACTTCTTCATGACCAATGTAAATCTTCCGAACCATGCCCTGGGGGACTGTTTTAATCCGTAGAGAGATTTTTTCAGGAAACAAACTTCTCTTTCTCCAAACCCGTTTGTAAATCCAGGTGGAGCTTTCATGTAAACTTCCTCTTGTAGTTCTCCGTGTAAAAATGCATTCTTCACATCAAACTGGTGTAAGGGTCATCCTTTATTTGCTGCAATGGAGCAAAGAACTCTGACGGTGTTGATCTTTGCAACCGGAGAAAAAGTTTTCGAGTAATCAACCCCGTATGTTTGTGTGTAACCTTTAGCAACTAATCTTCCCTTGTACCTTTCAATTGTACCATCGGGTTTTTATTTGATTGTAAACACCTACCGACACCCGACAGTTTTTTTTCCTGGTGGCAAGACACACTTTTCCCAAGTGTTGTTCTTTGTGAGAGCTCTCATCTCCTCTTCCATCGTGTTTCTCCATTGTCTTGATTTTAAGGCTTGTTCTATGTTCGTCGGGATTTCTTCAGAATATAACGAGGAGTCAAACGCCTTGGCTTGATTGGATAGATCTCCTTTGGCTATATTAGCCATTGGATATCTGCTTCTCCTGGTCTCCTTTTCTGGGGAATATCTTTTCGGTGGTACACCCCGGTTTGTCCTTGGTGGTAGGACATATTTCTCTGACATATCTTCTAGTGCGGGAGATCCTTCAGGAATATCTTGCTCTTCCTTATGTCCATTTTTATCCTCTTGTTCTTCATCTTTCCCTGACAAGTTAGTAGTTTCAATAGGAGATGAGTGAGTATCACTTACCGTGGGTATTAGGTTGGGAGCGGTTTCTTGGGGGGCACTGTCTTGTGGATCTTCATTTGGATCTTCATTTTCTGAGTTCTTGCCTCTTTCTTCTCCATATGAGGCAGTTCTCAACCAACTCAGGGTGTCATTTTCTCTCTCCCCCTGACCGTTAAGGTGGGAGGCATAATAGTACTCAGTTTCAAGAAAATCACAATTCATAGTGGTGTACATGTGTTTGGTTTTAGGATTATAACAACGGTAGCCTTTCTGATTTATCCTGTACCCAACAAAGACGCACTTCTCATAACATGGGTCAAGTTTAGATCTGTAGGATCTTGGTATATTGACATATACAGTGCACCCAAAAATTCGGGGTTCCAGAGTGAGAGTGGATGGAGGTTTGGTATACTCAGTGAGGACTTGTAAAGGAGTTTTAGACTTTAGAATTTGAGTTGGGAGTCTGTTGATGAGATAGACAGCCGTAACAAGGGCTTCTGGCCAAAAAGACTTCGGAACTTGTGACTCTATTAGAAGTGCCCGAGTTATTTCTAGTATGATTCAATTTTTCTGTTCGGCGACACCATTCTGTTCCGGGGTATGAGGACAAGAGGTTTGGTGAATTATACCCTTGGTTTGAAAAAAGTGTTTCATATCAGAATTAACGAATTCTCCGCCATTGTCAGATCTAAAAACTTGAATGTTTTTCTGGAATTGAGTTTGAATCATTGTGTAGAATGTGGTAAATTTATCGAAAACTTCGGATTTATTCTTTAATAAGTATACCCAGGTCATACGGGTGCAATCATCCACAAACATAACAAAAAAACGATAGTTTTGTTCCCCAGTGATTGGGGCAGGACCCCACACATCCAAATGTATTAATGAAAAAGGTAAGTCAACTCTTGTGTTATTTGGTTTGAAGGTTTTTCGGTGACTTTTAGCTAACACACACGTTTCACAGTGTGACTTACAATTCAAAGGAAAAAGATTTGGAAATAAAACATGTAAATAACCGGTAGATGGATGCCCCAATCTCCTATGCCATAACCAAGCTTCCCATTCTGCTGTTCCGTGTGAAAGTAGTACAGTCCCCTTTCTAGCCACCTCATCCACGTAATATAACCCATGTTTTTCAGTGCCACGCCCAATGATCGCTCCCGTCCTGATATCCTGTAAGATACAAAAAGTGGGATGCATGAGGACGGAGCAGTTTAACTCTTTCGTAACATGACTTACCGACAAAAGTTTATGTGATAGATCAGGAACATAGAGACATTTTGAAAGTTTGAGTGTTGGAGATATTTCAATGGTTCCCCCAGTTTTCACATGCAATTTCTCTCCATTCACCGTATGTATATACGTTTTTGTCGGTTTAGTTGTGGTGTCAAAGTCTGATAAATCATGAGTCATAGTGTCAGTAGCCCCACAATCAAATATCCATGATTGTTCCTGTGTAATATTCTCATTTCGAGCCATGTTTACTAAACTACTGCCAATAGGACTCTTTTTGCAATTTTTACAACTTTCATTTAAAAAATGAATAAATGTGGTATTTTGAGATGAAGGATAAGTGGGAGGTTTCGAGACTTCTGTTCTCTCACCCCCTGTACCTGCATCCATCGAAAAAGAAGATTCTTCTCCTCCATGTGTTTCTGCCGCCGAAGCTACACCCCCAAAACCAATGGGTGTTTTTCGATTGCTGCCTTTATCAACATTGGGAGCCTTCCCCTTTTCTGATCCGAGGCCTTTGGTGCCCTTCTTGTGGCCATCATTCCACCATTCGGGGTAGCCAACGAGCTCGAAACACTGTTCTTCGGTATGTCTTGTCTTACCGCAATTATTACATTTCAGGTGTGTTTTATCTTCTCTGATTGTTGGTCCGTTCTTCTTCCCTTCTGACCGGCGATGCCCTTTAGCGGCGAGTCCCAACCCTTCTGCGTTGGTGGCCACCAGTCCCGCTGCTATGCCCTGCGTATCGTGGTTAGTTGCTCCAAGAATGATCTGGTGAGCGGCTTCCTTTCGTACGGTTGCATATGCCGCCTCAGCAGTTGGAAGGGGATCCAATCGGAGAATCTCTCTTTTAATAGATTTGTATTTTCGATCAAGAGCGTTTAGAAATTGAAATAATTTTTGTTCTGACCTGATTTTCGAGTACGCTTTGATGTCCTCCGGACATTTCATGGGGTTTGGGTCGATTCTATCGATCTCTCCCCAGATTCCTTGGAGTGTGATCCAGAGTTCTTCAAGAGAACTATCGTTTTGCTTGATATCATTGGCATTGACATGAAGATTGAAGGTTTGCAACTTGTCCCTTCCACTGCTGTATGTGACTACCAGGGCATCCCACAAGGTTTTTGCCGTGGGATACTCGGTTAGGTTGCCTGCTAGTGTTGGTTCGATGTTCTGAATAAGCCATGAAAAGACAATTAAATCTTCTTGTTCCCAATGCTCGTAATCTTCATCTTTTTTATCTGGAGGGTCTGGGGTCAGATGATATAACAGGGCCTTGGACTTTCCGCCTATGGCGACTCGAATCATTCGAGTCCATAGTGCATAATTTTGGCCGTTGAGTTTGAGATTAATTTGAAGGTTATCAGACAGTTTTGGGTTTTGAGATTGGGAGTTGATGCCATTCTTTAACAGATTGGCTAGTTGTAGGGATAAATTTGTTTCCTCAGACATGGCTTGGTGGGGATTGAGGAAAAAAAATTGAGCAGGTTTATATGGTATATGATAAGCAAACCCTCTCTGATACCATGATAACAAGAGAGAATTATTTTGCTTTTTATTGATTTTACTTGATTAGTTTACAACCAGAGAACAATCATTATATACACATAATACAATGACCTAATTAAGGAAAAAAATGGCTGTTACATTTGAAGAATTAGAAACCGTATATCATCACCTTGATTTAAGGGATATGATGTGATTATCCTCAAATCATGCTGATCCAATTAAATAACTTCCTTTTAACAAATCTCTTACCTCTACAAACGTGACAAGGTTGAGCCGAGTGGGAAATAAGACACTGGAATTGCTGTAGTTTTTCGACTCTTGCTCTTTACTTCTTGATTTCCATCGACAGCTTGAGCTTTTGTCACTGAGCCAGCTTCTTCAGTTTCATCGACCATCACCTTGCTTGAACCCGAGAAGCAACTAATGAAACCGAGCATATAACCCATTTTATTAGTTGAAAGTGCAAAACTAACAATGTGACGATTGCTTATAAACTTTTGAGACTTTTACTCTAGTAAATTTTGTATAATATGTTCTTGATGAACCAATTCCCATATATATATTTTTTATATTTATGCACGAGAAATAATAGACTCACGCAAATTTTACAAAAAAAAATTCCCACGTACACATGTTATGGCAAATGAGATGTACCAATCAAATGAGGTGTATTTTCTCTTTCTTTTATTGTATTTTCTCTTTCTTATTTTCACTCCTAATATTTAAACGACACATGTACGTGTAGAAATTCTTTTGTAAAATTTGAGTGAGAGTAACATTTCTCTTTATGCACACATATTCTAACAAGTTATCAACAACTTCCCAGTTATTTCATTGCGTAAGGAGGAATTAAGGTGGCTACAATTGGTCACGTAAAACGTGTGTTTGTTTTAACAGTTATGAGTCACAAAGTTTGAAACTTGATTGTGCACAAAAACGAATATGTATTCGTGTTTGTTTAGCCTTAGCCACCAAGTGGAAGGTAGAGTCTACGTCCAAATGAATATCTTTCATTTTCTGTTTTATTTTCCTTTTTCTTTAGACAACTTTCCTTTTCTTTTTGTTAGCAACAGTATACCGAATGGTTCTTTACCCAAAAAAGAAACTATATCAAATGGTCCAAACCTCACTAGATACACATAGGGGTGAGCATCGGGTCAAACCCGGATCGGACTAAAAAAACTCGGACTGGACCGAGCCCGATTTAGCCCAAAACCACGGACCCAGGACCGGGCCGAATGTGTTCGGTCCGGGTCGGTCCGGGTCGGTCCGATCTGGTTCTTCGGTCGGTCCGGTCGAGAAGGCAAAATGGTCGATTGTACGTAAGACCGGACCGGACTGAGGACCGAACATGGGTTAAAGTGTGGACCGAGGACCGAACCAAAATTGGTTCGGTCCGGTCCGGTCGGTCTGATTCGGTCCGGTTTCTTGGTTCGGTCCGATCCGCGGTCTGTTATGCTCACCCCTAGATACACATGATGGAGTGGTCTGAGAAAAGGTTGGAAATGGTCAAGGCATACTTCGGTTAGACCGCGTACATCTGAGTTAAAAACTTACATTTATAGGATAACATGAACAGAGAAAACCTTGTCGGTTTACCCGTTTTAAATTAGTGTCACATGAAATTATATACGGAGTATAATTGTTATGTGGCAATGTGATTTTAGTAAGTTAGGTCCTTTTTAACGATCATTTGGACTTGGGTTAAAAATTGGTCAGGATCCGTAAAAATCAAAAACCATAGGAACATGAACTGCTTAAAAAAAAAAGCACGAGGACAAGATCTGTAAAAATCAGCAAACCACAAGGACGATTTATGTAATTAACTCTAAGGGTGTGTTTGTTTTTTTTTTTTTAAATCTTACTAGCCCTCTTACTCTTACCAGATAGAGGTGGTTAGACGTTTTACTTGTTTGTTTTTTTCTTTTGAGTCAGACCTAGTTAGACATATAACATCTTACTCAGTAAGAGGTGGGGGACTTGTCTTACAGTCTCTTACTCGATAAGAGATTGAAGACTCGTGTTAATATAATATATTTGATGGTTTATTAACTATGTTATATTTATGATAAAAAGTCTTGTTTCATATCTACATAAGTTACTTAAATAAATTGCAGAAACGAGTACTAAAAATCATTCGAACAATTATAAAAAAACAAACAACATTATTTCGTTCAGATTTAGACTTTCTAGCCACCTCTTACTGGTAAGATGTGGTAGTCAGATTCAGACATAAAATATCTTAATTAGGGATGGCAACGGGGCGGGTTTGGGGCGGGGCGGCCATTCCAATCCCCAAACCCGATTACTAAAGTTCTCCCCAAACCCGCCCCGATCCCCACAGGATCTAATCGGGGCGCGATGCTCCCCCAAACCCGTCTCGTATTAATCGGGAATCTTATCGGGGTGTCCTCTTTGAGTGCAATTCTCGACCAAAGCCGCATCATTTCACATTTATTATTATTTTTATACCGTTAGCAATAACTTGAAGAATTAAGAACCTATTAATAATCAATTATAAACAAGCTTTATTAAGTTTTCAACAATAAATTATACATAAATAATGATAAATTATACCGTCGAAAACTAAAACTTAAAAATATGACACTAAACGAGTTTTTATAATCACAATTTTGCAATCTTACAAATATAAAAAAAATCAACAATATTAGAGTAATATATTGTATATATTATTTGGGTGGGGTGGGGCGAGGATTTCCCGCTCCACGCCCCAAACCGGATTAAAATCCCCGTTTAAGCCCCAAACCCGCCCCGTAACCCGAATAGCATCACCTGCCCCGCCCCAATTAGTTCGGGTTTCGGATTTCCCTGTCGGGTTCGGGTTTTTTTGCCATCCATAATTTTAATGAAACAAACACACCCTAAAATAATTGATATAAAATTTTGATGGACCATATTGAGGGGCATGGTCAAAGAGGTTCATACAGAACAACATTTAATCTCTTATACAATAAGAGCTTCTTTTTTTTTTCTCTTTTCTTTCTTTGTAGATCTTTCACATAAATAAAAAAACTCAATTACAAAATCGAGACCTCCCATTAGCTTATTACAAAAACGAAAACATTAACTTTTCTTTTAATCAACGACTTGTAAACCACCGCTTATATAAGAGCAAGGGGTTTGGTCACTTGAGGACCGCGCCATTCATACGTGGCAAGCAATTTGGCGCCACCACACCACCATAGGTCGGCGCCTTTTGAAATGTGACTCAATTAACGCATCGCCATTTGTTAATTTGCTTCCTTTGAATCATTTGACTGTTTGAAGTATCAAACGGATAGTTTTCAAGTTTTGTTTTTGTTTTTGTTTTTTTTCACTCCACTTTTATAAATACTACTCATAGTTTACCAATTTTCACACAAAAAACTTAATTATATACAACCAAAATTCATGGCTTGTTCGCATTCACATACTTTCAATGAAATCACAGCTTGTGTTGAGAAACTAATTGAGGAAGATACCATTCTTCAGCAAGCATTGATCGACTTAGCTATGCAATTTGACAAGGCATGCGAAGCTAAAGATGATCTGAGGAAAGCGTACGAGAAATGCAATGATATTCCGCAAAAAAACCGTGCTCAATTATAGGTTTTTTAAACGAAGAATCTTCGAAATATTACGAGATGCATAATGCTCTATTTAAAATATTAATTTAGTAGTGAATGTTGTTTCTATTTTTAATCAAGGCTATTTTAGTAATTGAAATGATTTTTTAAGTTTTCAAAATTAAGGATTAAAGAAAATTGCGTGTAAATGTTTTATAGGTAATATAGATTGTCATTAGAAAAAAAAAACTTTAATATAAGGACTGGGAACATGAATTAGAAAACTTAATATTCCCTTATCTCAAAATTATAGTCCATATATATTTCCTTTTTGGAACGTATCAAAATAATTGTCCACATTATATTTTAAGTAATAAAAATAGAATTTAGTAGAGGAATATTCTATTTGAGTGGTTGAAATATGTAATGGTCATACTTTTATTAAACTGAGGGGGCGTTTGGTTGGGGAGTATTGGGGTATATTGGGGGCATTTGCATTTTAATTCCTTTCAAATATCCTGTTTCACGAATTGTCAAAAATTGAGAGAATTAGAATGACTCCAAAAAGTGAGGAATTTTAATTTACTTGAAAAAAAAAATTTATAAACTTTTCTTCTTATTGTTTTTTTATAAACTTTTAAATAGAGTATTTATGATTTTTTTTTATAAACTTTTTTTATAAATTGTATTTATAAACTTTTTTTATAAATTTTTTATAAACATTTTTTAAAAACTTTTTTTTAATTTTTTTTTTAATTTTTTATAATTTTTGTTATAAACTTTTTTTATAAATTTTTTTTATAAATTTTTTATAAACTTTTTTTATAAATTTTTTATAAACTTTTTTTTATCAATTTTTTATAAACTTTTTTTATAAACTTTTTTTTATAAACTTTTTTTATAAACTTTTTTTATAAATTTTTTATTAACTTTTTTTTATAAATTTTTTATAAACTTTTTTTTATCAATTTTTTATAAACTTTTTTTATATATATTTTTTAAACTTTTTTTATAAATTTTTATAAACTTTTTTTATAATTTTTTTATAAACTTTTTTTATAATTTTTTTTATAAACTTTTAAATAGAATATTTATGAAATTTATATTAAAAAAATAAAAAAAATATTTATAAATTTCTGTCAACCAAACATGCGAAGGTAATTTAAATTACGGAATTTTAAATTCTCTAGAATTTCAAATTCCCTAACCAAACGCCCCCTGAGTGATTTTGTCTCTTGTCAATAATTTTGAGAGGAGAGAGTACAATTCTATTAGTTCAACTTACTTGTGAATTTTATTTTGTGAAAATTGTATGACACTAATATTTCTCTTTCAAGTTAACTACCAACTTAAACGTATATGTGGAGTTTCAACGATCAAATTAGTTTAAATTATTAGTAATAGAAATATAAATATCAAAATGAATCCACGACTTTACGGGTTACTGTGATAAGAAAATAAACAGACGAGATTGTACATATAATAACGACACATATTTTTTCAAGAGTCATTATATGCGACTAAACACACTTAATGTCTATAACATCATATCAGTAGTTAAACTCAAACAAGATCAACTAAATATCATGTCAGTTAAACAAAGTCAAATCCTTCGTGCAACAACAATTTATACAAAATATTAATCAATATTAAGATATAATAAAACATTATGTAAAAATTAGTGCATGCAATAAGTATTAAAAATATAATATAATTTTATAGAAAACTCTTAAACATAACAAAACCATGGATTTATGAATTTTCATAATATTTACCTTTAAAACAAAGTTATTAAAATATTATACTCGTTATACTAAATGCTAAACACCGTGCATGCACGAGTTTCAAAATTAGTTTAGTGAAACAGAAAATGACCTACAAAGATTTGATTAAGAAACTTTAATAATGAATCACTTTCAATTTCCAATCAAAAGTGTCATGGGTGGTATCTGCAAAACAGAATTGATCGCATATCTTAGAGGATGTTTGGTTCACATAATATTTTTGAAGAAATTGTAATATGTTAATGGAGTCGTAATGTAATTTGAATGAATTGTAATTTGTTCAAAGAATTGTAATTGTAATGTGAATTGTAATTGTTCGAGATGGTTTGCGTGTCCAACACCTTTTGGATTGTTTGAGTGGTGCTGTTGTGGCTGTTTCTGATGAGTTAATCGCCTCTATCACCCAAGTGGTGAATCTATTTCTTGGTGGCAAATGTCCCAGGGCGTTGGGTGAATACATTGCTAGTGCTCCTCTCACACCGCAAATCAAACCAGGAGGTGGTATCCGTCCCATTGCTGTGGGGACCATTTGGAGGCGCTTAGTCTCCAAGATTGGTGCTTCCTTGATTGGACATTCTTTAGATGGTTATTTGAACGATCTTCAGTTCGGCGTTGTGGTATCTGGAGGAGGGGAGGCTATCCTTCACGCTGTGAATCGGTTTCTTGAGGACTGTGGGGATAAGGTGGGCCTTTTGATGTTGCTGGTGGATTTCAAAAACGCTTTTAATTTGGTGGATCGTGAGGTTATGTTACAGGAGGTTCGCCTCCGTTTCCCTGCTATTTCACGTTGGGTGGAATTCTGTTACTCCAGTCCAGCTAGACTATATTACGGGGAACACACCTTATAGTCGCACCAAGGGGTGCAACAAGCCGACCCACTCGAACCTCTACTTTTTGCCCTGGTGTTATGTAGCATCCTGTAAAATTCTATAGTAATTTGTACATTGCTAATCAAGTGTTAAATATTAATACAGTTCATCTAACCATTTTTACGAGCCAATTTGAACTTTTTATTTACTACATTCTATAATTCAAACGTTGTTACGTTATTCATGATACTAGAGAACGAGCTCACACGCGGACCACGACGGATCAAACATACTCATTAAACACTAAACGGATCCAATTACTATTCATGGCCCAACCCAATATTAATGAGTTTCAATTTTTCCTTTTATACAATTCGACACACTTTGTCTCTTTTAAATCTAATTTCGACACGCAAGATACCATCTATTTTACATAACTCGATTTTCTATACACCCAAGACTCAAGAGTGATAAATCTCACATTTTATTTTAAACATTTGGTTTATGAACGAGACCTAAAGTAAAACTCACTCGGGCACGAATACTATATAATCTATACAACATTTCTTTTAAACTATATAATATATATATATTCACGTTAATAAAACATTGGCACATGCAAAACCGAATATTGCTTCTTTATCCTGGGATTCGAATGGCAATTTGCTATATTATTATATATTACTTCAAGGATACATGCAATCTTATCTTCATACAACTTGAATTGATAATATTCGATCTTGTCAGTATTGATTTCGAATGGATCATTGCAACTATATATAAGTACTCGTATAACACACACTAATACCATATCTCTCACACACACACTCAAAACTCGAACCACCTCACTGAAATCCCTACTGCCAAGTCCTTTGGAGTCCAGAACCAACCATTGTCTCTTTCGAGTTCTCTCCTAGGCGTGATCAATACTTATCGAGCCCTAGTTGTTGTATTCTAGCGAGTATACGCAAGCTTCACCCTTGTTTCTTAATCACCCATCGTGCACAAATCACTTCTTGAGTCTCGTAGGTAATCCTCAACTCATTTAAATCCATCTTATATCATATATACACGAATCATGCATTGTTCTAGCTTATGTCGAACGCATATCTATCATTTCTTTTATTCTTGAACTCGTTATTTATTTTATACACGTAACACATATATGACCTCCTTTAAGGGATGGCAACGACAAGATTTCTTACCTTACTCGACACCTAAAATCAGTAAACAACTCATTGCATCATTTTTATTTAAGTTTCGAATCATATTTCAATTGTTTGTGTTATTTATTTTATTCGGAACGCATGTATAAACGACCTAAGGATTGGACCATTTATTTCGAAACAGTGAACACAACACCCTAATATTATTACTTGTCTCGTTTCTTGGTTGTCCAAACAATTAAATTCATGTTTATAATAGCTAGTAATAAGCTCATTCTATTCGACCTTGAACTGTCCCATTTTTCCTCATTTCTTTCGAAGTGGGCTTAACAGCCCAATAAGCTCTCAATTAGCTTATTCGATAAGCTGAGACTTGCAAACTTTTAACAGCATTTTTGGACTCAAAATATAAGCCCAATGTCAGGCCCATTTGACCCTATAAGCCCACGAATCAAAACTTGCTATTGGCCCTTTAACGCTTGCATTAAAAGCCCAATAGCTTATTAATAAGCCAATCAGCAAATAAGCAGTTGAGAAACATTAAAATCAGCTTTTATAAGCTTAAAGGAATTTTCGGAATATTTTTCCTACAATTTTTGTAGAAAAAGGACTTGTTTTGCAACGTGTTTTACTATTTGGGTGAAAAGAGACAACTTCCTAAACTTATGTCCTAAAACTGCCAAAACATAATCTGAGGGGCTGAACATGTTAAAAACAGTAATATATTGACCTTTATGTCATTTTGGGAAGTTGGGGACTAAAAATGTAATATATATAAAATAAGGGACTAACGGTGCAAAGTTAACACCGTTAGGGTATAAATTGTAAAACTGATGGAAGACCAAGGACCAAGATATAACTTTACTGCATATTTATTTTCATTTCGTATTTTTACATTTTTTTCCCATTCGTATGCATTTTATCTCGCTTCATACACATTTTATTTACGTTATAATCATTTATTCGCATTTTATTTACGTTTATAATTATCTCACATTTTGTTTATTTACATTTATAAACATTTGTTCAAATTTCGGTTATTTACGTTTATAATTACAATTATCAAGTTTAAACGATATTTATGGAATAAATGACATAAAAACATGATAATATTATATATAATATTATTTTTAAACTTTGAGCATTTTAAGCATATCACACTTATGTCACACACTCATTCATTATCCGTTACTCGTTTTCACACACACTGTTATATTAAGTCACAAACACCAAATACTTAGACTTCACTATTATCCAGGTCCTATTTTGGAGCCGTGTACCTAATTTCACTTGATATCTCATTTCCATCTTACCAGTTACCCACAAGGTGAGTCGTAGCCCCTACTCTTTTAATACTTGTTTTACACTTTTGGGGGAGATACATGCTCAACTATTTTCATTTACTTTCATACTCTAAACTTTCACGGATAGCCGTGAGTCATAGCCCCACTTTTACTCGTTTATTGACTTTACACTCTTTGGGGGAGATACATGCTTGTTTACTTACAAATTATACTCGTTTATTTTAAACGGGGTACACGATTTATGACACATTCTATTTATTTATTGAAACATAATTATTATTTTCATATACACAAGTACTATAAACTTTCAAACGAATTATTTATGTGGTTACGTTGAATGACACCCAACGTAAGACAAATGAATTACTTATGTGGTTACGCTGGATGACACCCAACGTAAGGCAAATGAACTACTTATGCGGTTACGTTGGATGACACCCAACGTAAGGCAAATGAATTACTTATGTGGTTACGTTGGATGACACCCAACGTAAGACAAATGAATTACTTATGCGGTTACGTTGGATGACACCCAACGTAAGGCAAATGAATTATTTATGTGGTTACGTTGGATGACACCCAACGTAAGGCAACCGAATTACTAATGTGGTTACGTTGGATGACACCCAACATAACCCACTACTTACTTCATTAATATTGGTATTTATTTCAACTATCATCTCACACTTGAAACTATTGAAATCAACTGCTTTTCTTACAAACTCTACGAACTCACCAACCTTTGTGTTGATACTTTTTAGCATGTTTATCTCAGGTTTATTATGGAGCATTCAAGGCACGGAGTGGACATGTAACGGATGGTCTTGGTGTCACATAAATTTTTGTCATTTATAACAAATTACAATATCTTTTGTGAAATGTTAAATGTTGAAATCTCCTTTTGTACTTGAATTTCTAAATGAATGACAGATTTACAAAACGTCTCTTTTGAGTCATTTTCTATGATTATAACTATGATCCTATCAGTAATACCCCTATTAAGACTTCCGCTGTTAACTCAAAATTTAGGGGGTGTTACATGTTACATCCCTTGGTATGCATAATTAGAGACTCTTTTAGTCTGTCCCTTCAAGCGTGGTACCTGAATGATGGCACTATTATTGGAGATACTTTGGTCGTGGGGAAGGTTTTAGAACTTATTATGATGGATGGACCTAGTTATGGCTTGCACCTTAACGTGGATAAAACTGAGGTTTTTTGGCCAACCGAAGATCCTAGAAGCAGGCTCGCGGGTGTCTTCCCGCCTAATATAGCTCGCCCTTTACACGGTGTTAAATTACTGGGTGGACCGGCTAGCGTGAACTTTGAGTTTAGCAGTGGGCTTGCTATGAAAAGGGTTGCTAAAACCATTGAGCTTATGGAAGCCGTTGCTAAGCTTAATGATCCTCAATGTGAGTTGCTTCTCCTTCGTGCTTGTGCCGGTATTTCCAAGTTATACTTCTCTATGCGCACATGTTCCCCCCGGATCTTTGAGTGTGCTCAGGTTTCATTTGATGCGGCACTTCGTTCCTCTATGGAGCGTATTGTCACTGCTTTTGGACCTGGGTTTGGGGATTGGCAATGGAGACTGGCCACGCTACCGTTTGAGTTTGGGGGGCTTGGTGTATACTCTGCAGGTGTTGTCTTGAATTATGCTTTCCTTGCATCTCGACTCCAATCTGCTAGCTTACAGACTAAGCTCCTCCGATATTCTGGTATAGTAAATTGTGGATCTTCCTTTAATGATGCTCTGTGTACTTTTAATGCGAAAATGGAGATCGACCTTTTAAGTAACCCAAATGAGATCGCTGCCCCCAAATGAAGAAATTGGCAGATATATATTTCACACGTGTTACTAAAACGGTCGAATCCACTTTTGGCCTATCTACTCGACAGATGGCGCTCTGGAGGTCGCAAAAGGAAGACTACACCTCCGATTGGCTTAGGGTGGTCCCGATATCTGGGTTGGGGCAGACTATGAATGCTAGAACTTAT
This sequence comes from Artemisia tridentata subsp. tridentata, assembly GCA_021014915.2. Classification (NCBI taxonomy): domain Eukaryota; kingdom Viridiplantae; phylum Streptophyta; class Magnoliopsida; order Asterales; family Asteraceae; genus Artemisia; species Artemisia tridentata. The sequence continues at coordinate 251,917,821 of CP139501.1, forward strand.
CGATGTGTTCTATGTTATCACCTAGGTGTCCCCCTGTTTTCTGTCCAGATGTTGTGCTCAGCTTGTTCCAGGTTATTTGCGGGGGACATTTATGGGGACCCTGCAGTGTCGTGTGCTGGTATTATTGGTATTAAGCATCGACATAACGTGGTACGCGACATTCTCGCCGACATTTGTTCTCGGTCCGGGATCTCGGCTCGTAAAGAGGTTGACATCGGTCTTTGTGGAGAAAATGACAAAAGCTTACGCCCAGCTGATGTATTGCTCTATTCTTGGGACGGTGGGCAAGATGCTTGTGTCGATTTGACAGGGTCGTCTCCTTTGACGCAAACTGGCATGGTTGATTTTGTGCCAGGACGTGTGGTGTTTGAAGCAGCACAACGCAAGCGCGTCAAGTATGAGACCAAGTGTGCCGATATTGGATATGAGTTTCTCCCTTTCTCATTCTCTTCCTTTTGGGAACTTGGGAAGGATGCGGTGGCCTTACTGAAGCGGATCCGAAAGTTCGCTGTGGCTCAAGACATCGGAGCACATGCCGCTGCTTATATTTTTAGTAGGATTAGCTTTTCAATAGCTAAAGGAGTGGGAGCCCAGTTAGTATCTCGGCTCCCCTCTAATTTCTTGTAGATCCTATGAGTTTCTAATAAAGTGATGTTTTATAAATAAAATAAAATAAAAATAAAAAAATAATAATAATAATAATAATAATAATAATAATAATAATAATAATAATAATACTCCCTCCGTCTCAATTTATTTGTCAGGAGAGAGAAAACACTAAGTTTAATAAAAGTGGGACCACTTTAATTTTCAACCACTAAAATAGAATATTCCTCCACTAGATTTTCTAGTTTTTACTAAATAAGGAAAATGGACAAATAAATTGAGACATCCATAAAAGGAAATATGGACAAATAAATTGAGACGGAGGGAGTAATAATAATAATAATAATAATAAAAATAATAATAATAATAATAATAAAGTGATGCTACGGCCTGCAGACTTGCTTTTATTTAATTGGCTTCAATGTAAAGATGCATGCTTGGATGTGACTGACATCTCTCCATTTGCTGGTAGTGAGGCGGCTTCATGGGCTCCTGGGGTAGCCTTGCGCAATGCGGTGGAGAAGAAAAATAGAAAGTATGCATCCAAATGTATGGACAATGGATACAAGTTCGTACCGTTTGCTTTTTCTACGTTCGGGGAATTCGACACAGAGGCTTTGAACACACTTTCACGTATTAAGTCTATTGCCAATAGTAACTCCAATAATGCTAAAAGTGGTGTCTTTATCTTTCATAGAGTTAGCTTTTGCATTCAGAAAGGAGTGGGAGCACAACTTGTGTCTAGACTCCCATCCAACTTTATGTAAAATTTATTATGTTTAATGAAAATTTTAATTTTACAAAAAAAAAAAAAAAAAAAAAAAAAATAAAGTGATTATTTATATAATAATAATAATAATAATAATAATAATAATAATAATAATAATAATAATAATAATAATAATAATAATAATAATAATAAAGTGATTATTTAGGGGCCCAGTTAGTATCTCGGCTCCCTACTAAATTCTTGTAAATCCTATGAGTTTCTAATAAAGTGATTAATAATAATAATAAAGTGATTAATAATAATAATAATAATAATAATAATAATAATAATAATAATAATAATAATAATAATAATAAAACTGAGGTATTTTGGCCAAAGGAAGACCCAACAAGCAGGCTTGCGGGTGTTTTCCCGCCCAATATTGCCCAACTCTTGCATGGTGTTAATTTACTGGGTGGGCCTGCTAATGTGGACTTTGATTTTAGTAGTGAGCTTGTTATGAAGAGAGTTGCCAAAACCATTGAGCTTATGGGTGCTGTTGCTAAGATTAATGATCCTGAGTGTAAGTTACTGCCCCTTCGTGCTTGTACGAGTATATCCAAATTATATATTACTATGCGCACATGCTCTCCACAGGTCTTTAAGCGTGCTTAAAGTTCTTTTGATACGACACTTCATTTTGTTCTGGAGCGTAATGTCACTGCTTCTGGACCTGGTTTTGGTGATTGGCAATGGAGGGTTGGCTGGTTGCCACCTAACCCTTTGCGTTTATGGGTCTTGGTATTTACTCTGCAGGTGATGATGTCTTGTACTATGCATTTTTTGTGTCTTGACTCCAATATGCTAGCTTGCAGACTAAGCTGCTCCGATATTCTGGTATTTTAACTTCTAAGCCTTCCATTGATGATGTCTTGTGTGCTTTTAATGCGAAAATGGAGATTGACCTTTTGAGTAATCCAAGTGAGATCGTTGCCCCCAAACTCATGAAGAAACTGGCAGATATATATTTCACACGTGTTACTCAAAAGGCTGAATCCACTGTTCCCTATCTACTCGACATATGCTGTTATGGAAATCTCAAATGGAAGACTACACTTCACTCTAGCTTAAGGTGGTTCCGATCTCTGGGTTATGACAGACTATGATTGCTAGGACCTACTGGTGTGTGTTATGCTATCGGTTAGGTGTTCCCCTATTCTCTGTTCAGATGCCGTGCTTAACTTGTTTCAGGGTCTTCATGGGGGATATTTATGGGAACCATGCTGTATCGTGCGCTGGTATTATTGGTATCAAACATCGGCATAACGTGGTGCGCGATACCATGGTTGACATCTGTTCTCGGTCGGTGATGTGCCCGGTTTGGTGCAAGTTTTAAATTTATAAGGGGTAAATTACCGAATCTAATGACAACACATACGAGCAAGTATACTCGTCCGTTGTAGCAAGATTTTGATGGTAAGTCGGGATCGTTCGCAGGGATTTGTGTAGTGAATCGAATTGTAAGTTAAAAGCAACTATCTCAAACAAGTAGTAATGATATTATGAAAATTCAAATGATTAAAAACTACACTTGCTTAGACTAGTGTACTACCATTGACTAATATGATTGTGATAACTTTGGATAACATGTTGGTTGTGATAATTAGCTTTGGCACTAATCTATTGTTTCTACAAATTAAACCTTCGTCAAGATCTTGGTTTATAAAAACAAGCATTACGTTTAACAAATCAATTCAAGATCAATTCAAGGTTCATGAGTTGGTGTTCCTCAAACACAAAAACAATCTTTTGTTCTAGCAAACAAGCTTAGGAAATGGTCAATACAAAAGGTAACCGATTATAGACAAAAAGTCACAATTGAAAGTAAACTATGAATCTCTCGACCTTTAAATTGGTTTACAATCAATCCGTTTTGATAGACAAAAGCATTTTCATTACAATCACAATTAAGTTCCTTTGTTTAATCAAGAATAGTGGAAGACAACAATCATTCATAGACAAATGATTATAACTAGTGGAATAACAATAGTTCTTTCGACCCTTAAGATTACTAGCACTAGTTAAACTTGATTACCCAAATGTCACTATGAAACTTTATCACAATTGGTTCTTAGAATCAACTTGAAATTGGATTAAAACATGTTATCACAATCATATGCCAATCAATAAATAATACACATCATCTAAGCAAGTGCACAAAGGCACTAGCCGCTCATAGCAAACATAAATGCAAACTCAATACTTTGAACATTAGAAACCATGATTGAAAGTCTTACAATGATTGGAAATAAGATTACAAGTGAAAGACAATGATCCCACAAGCAATGGAAATGGTGTAATCGACTTTCTTCCTTCTCCTGGACCTATGGACGAATTTTCTGAGTATTTTCTATGAATGGTTCTCTCCTCTAGCAAGCAAGCACTCCCTCTTTCTTTAGATTGATTGGTATATATAAATACCCAAAAAATGGTTCAATAAATTGCTCTAACCAAGGGTCTAAGTGCATAAATGCTTCTCTCGCTCTCCAAGTAGTATTGAATGGTTAGAATACTGAAAAGAAGGACCTAGAACCGGATTTGTAAAGTCACAATCCTTAATAAAGAAGACTTGGGTCAACAGCAACTTCCAACCGATCGGATAGAATGGTCTACCGATCGGTTGGTCTTCTCGGTAAATCCAATTCTCTCCATCCGATTCGGTTGCGGGCGGCGACCGATCGGATGGCTACTGCTGGTGGACCTTTTTCTTGGACTTTTCCGTATGACTTGTTTCTCGGTCGTAGCTCTTGATTCTTTGATCTTTCCCTTCATCCTTAAGCTTATTAACTTGACTACTTGGACTTTAACTCATTGAAATACCTTACGGAGCAGAACTTGACACAAGACTCATATGCAATCATAAATATTTCCTTTTTCCTCATTTTTGCATCTTTTCCATCCATTTTCCTGTCTTTGGCTACAAATGCTTTGCAAACACACTTTGGTACGATTTAGTAACAAAAGCATATAAATATAACCACAAAACATATATAAAACGACCAATAACGCTACTAAAAACATGTTAGATTTAGGCGTTATCAAATCCCCCACACTTGAACTTTGCTTGCCCTCAAGCAAATCTAGAAATAAAAACAATTATCCACATGGTATACACAAATGATTAGAAAAATGTGATGCAAATCTATCAAGCACGAGTACTAGCTAGATTCATCGTTTTAGGCTTTTATGGTTGAATCATCGAGATGTTTGACAATACCCAAATGATTTTCTTGCATGATACACATTACTAAACACCTCACGAAAGGAAAATGAAATATAATTCACTCAAACACTCATTTGTATGATTGGTGGAGTATATAAGAGGAATAACACCCATTTGCTCAGTCATGATCTAAATATTACCATATGCTTGTACAAGAAACAAAACTACACCGAAATGGTGTGAGCGCCAAGTATACATATCAAAGAGGGCTTTTATTCGGGTTTAAGGCTTAAGGGTAATAAATGACTAATGCGCCACTATCTCATGCAAAACATAATAGCTCGCTAACAACGAATTCTTGCATTACCAAATAACGGATGGTCACTAGATTGTACCTTGGTTCGCTAACGACGTTACTTGCATAACGGATGGTCGCCAAAATACGCCCTAGATCGCTAACAACGTTAGTCAATTCCTCAAGAAATCTGATGGTCACTACATGTCCATACACTTAATAATTTCACAAAGTCAAAAAGGGTAGGATAAGGCATGGGATATCACCCTCATCCTATGTACCTCAACGTTTTTTGGAGTAATGAATTTTGCCAGGGTGAATTAACCCTTTTACCCAAAAAGGGTAGGATAAGGCATGGGATATATTTATGAAATTGGTTGAAAATAAAAACAAAATTAGTCAAAGTCTATGAACCAAATGTTACTAGCTATTACAAACCACTATCATGCCATTTTGCGAAAAACTCCATACTTCCTTTATTCATACTTGATTCACTAGCCCATTGGCTTATTCTTGTCACCTTATAGTTGCGATGACTCTTCTTCTTTTTTCTTGTCATCTTATAGTTGCGATGACCTTACTTGGATAACAACTTTCGGAGCTTGCGCTTTCTTTGAACTTTCATGATTTCCACATAACATCCATCTTGCCAAATAGCTAGCAACCAACCAAGACTTGACTATGGATAAGGCTAGGCTAAAAAGGGTGTAAAATCTTTTTGAATTTTTCTGGATTGTATCAAAAGAAAAGATAGGCTCGGCGAGTGTAACTAGGGGTATCTAGCATTAAAGACAAATGCTAACAAATGGGTCCATATGAGTGGTTAACTAGCCAATGTAGCTAGCTAATATAGCATTATATGAAAATGGAAGGCCATTTGGGATAAATCCTAAGGTTGCCTCTTATCACGCATATACACTTATATCACAAATGAAATATGATCTCACAACGGTCTCGTAATGATTTACAAGTACAAGTTCTAGAATAAATAAAATCACCGGCACACTCATAGCAAAAGATCTAAGCATAAAAGATGTATGCTATATATAGAACAGGCTCAAATCCTTACAATTTAGTAGAAAGGCTATAATCTGTGCTAGCTAATGTTATCAATCCCAGAATGGATTGCAATATTAATCGGGACACATCTCAAATTTTCAAAATTACAGATTTCACCAGTGGATAAATCCAGTTATTCTAGAATATGATCTTTAAAATGACAAAAGACTAGATTACAAGGGCAAACAAAATTTAAAATTCAGCTCGAAACTACAATCTATTCTTATTTTCCTATTCACCCCCCCCCACACTTAAGTTAAGCATTGTCCTCAATGTGATAAACGACAAAGAATGAAATAGGGAAATAAGAGAATAAACCGTATTTTCTGCTCAAGAGGAGTCTTGATCCTAGCGTCCAAGCTTCGAAATCATTACCTGCAGTAATCTAAAAACAAAAGAAACACAAATACGAAATATTTCTTCGCTTTATTCAAAAGACAGTGATACACCCCCACACTTAAGTTCAACTAAGCGATTTAGAAAAACTTTGGGGTTTAATCACTAGAAAATAAAAATGAAAATAAAAATAGCAAACACACGGGTTGCCTCCCGAGAAGCGCTTGTTTTATTAACGAGTAATCAGCCGGACTCGAACTTTTCTCTCTTCATGTTGGTGCAATAACTGACTTCTTCTTTGGAAATTTTGGAACGTACAGCACATTTCCAATCACTATTCCTTCTCCAGTTTCATCTATGTATTCCAACTTAACTTTCTCCCACGGTCTTGGAAGAGCATCATAGATATATGATGAAGCGAAAAGTGTACCGCTTTTAAGGGGTCATTTAAGCCCTAAATCGTATTTATTTGATCAAATATTGCCCTAAATCGTTCCTTTTGTCATTTTAGGTAATTTGGAGAAGAAATCTGGAAAAGGAAGCATTTTGGACGTTTTTGGAGCATAAAAGTGAAGAAAACGACAAAGTCTCAAAATTATGCTGGAAAGTACCTTTGACGGCGTCAGGGATTGCCCTTGACGGCGTCATGGCTTGGCAAAAAAGGTGGATATGAAAATTACTCATGATAAGCTAGAGAATTTTGCATGAAAAATCTGACGGCGTCACCCTTTGAAGTGATCAAGGTCGTCACGGTTTAAGCTAAAGAGGGACGGCGTCAAGCTCATTTCTGACGGCGTCAAGCTTTGATAAGCCAGAGCGGATTTTGGAGGTCTAAAGAGGGACGGCGTCAGGAAGGCCATCCGAGAACCCTAAAAGCGGCGAGGTGACGGCGTCAGGATCTACAACGTGACGCCGTCAGCCCTTAAACTCTATATATAGTTTTGCAATTTTTTGTCATTAGTGTGGAACTTATTGTGTGTAACTTTGGAGGAGAAACCCTAAGACGAATTTCTGCCATTTTTAAGGGTTTTCATACCCTTGGATCTCCCATGTTTAATTGAAGATAAGTGATTATTTAATCATTCAATATGTCTATGTGTTGTTTGATTACATCTTGTTCTTGTGTTTTGATTAACATGCTAGGCTAGATTTATCTTGTGTTTGCTTAGATCTAATGAAACCTAACTATTGATTATTGGTTATTAGTGTGTTATTAATTGTATTGGATGATTGTTCATCTATGTTAGGCTTAAGAAAACTGGCTAACTTCCTATTCGGTAACTTGCTTGAACGTCTTAAGAAACATGAACCAATGCGTACTAAGGTTTTTATGGTTGTATTTAATGCATAAGCGAATTCTAGTGATCCCATGTTAGGAGCTTCCTAGCCGGCTCGACATAGGAGTGAAGTAGGAGCTTATAGAGTTGGGGAAGTACGTACGCCACCCCACGATTGGTATTAAGGAATACACCCGTCATCCACGCAATTAATACACACTAATCAACCGGTAAAAGATAGTTAGGGAGTAAGGAAATCTAAGTAAACACATTTCTCTCCATATAAGTTTTACCAACCTTTTCATTTTCTGTTATTTTATTTTATTTGCATTCGTAGTAATTTGGGTTAGTTGACTAGCAACTAATTCCGCCAACTCCTTCAAACCCGAGATTTTACTTGCTTTCATAAAAATTATAAAAATACAAAAATAATCTTCCTTCACCCTTAGACCTAATTAGAGTAGTTTTTCATACCTAACGAACACTATTCCCTGTGGAGAACGATCAATCCCCCGTACTTACCACTACACTATACTACATCGGTCAGGTACACTGCCTGGTGGGGTTGTAAGCCTCTTGAGATCCCTCGAGAGGTAAAACCTGTTGTAAGGTTGCAAAACCACGCATCAATATAACCAGAATCCTCGGCCCAAGGAGTGTTTTTCTTAAAATCGGCCGGGAAGGGTGACATAAATGTTATAGCTTCATATTCTGATTCAGGCGGAATCTCTTGAATAGAAACTTCATTCAATTGCTCCTTGTCATAGTATAACTTAATTCGGTGCCCATTAACAATGAAACTTCCACCATGTTTATCATGCAATTCAACATATCCCGATGGAAATCCATGTTTCACTGTATACGGTCCGAACCATTTCGGTTTCAGCTTGGGAGCTTTGAACTTATACTTCATGTTAAAAAGCAGAACTTTGTCTCCAGCTTTGAATTCTTTTCTGATTCTTAGCTTTCTGTCATGATAAGCTTTTGTTCTTGCTTTGTAAAGTTTGGAGTTCTCATAAGCTTGTAGTCTGAGCTCATCGAGTTCATGCAATTGCAAAAATCTCTTTTCTCCAGCTACTTTGAGGTCTGGGTTACAGCTTCTTAGTGCCCAGTAAGCGCGATGTTCGATTTCGAACGGCAAATGACAAGTTTTTCCATACAACAATCTGTATGGTGTTGTACCAATTGGTGTTTTGTAAGCCGTGCGAAATGCCCACAGAGCATCATCTAGTTTTCTCGGCCAAACGGCGAGATTGTCTTTAACCATTTTTTCGAGTATCCTTTTTAAGGCTCTGTTGGTATTTTCGACTTGACCACTGGTCTGTGGGTGATAAGCTGTAGCGAAACGATGATGAACTCCGTATCGCTTCATAATTTTCTCCATTTGTTTGTTACAGAAATGGGTTCCACGATCACTTATCAAAGCTTTAGGAATTCCATAACGAGCGAAAAGCTTTTTGAGAAAATTAACAACTACTCGTGCATCATTTGTGGGTAGAGCTTCCGCTTCAGCCCATTTGGAAACGTAATCAATAGCAACGAGAATGTATTCGAATTTGTGTGATTTAGGGAACGGTCCCATGAAATCAATTCCCCAAATATCGAATAATTCACAGACTTGAATGCTCTTTTGTGGCATTTCATCTCTTCGAGAAAGACTACCGGATTTTTGGCAAGCATCACAATTTTTAACAAGAGTATGGGCTTCTTTAAAAATAGTCGGCCAATAGAATCCAGTATCAAAGACTTTTTTAGCGGTGGTAGAAGGACCATAATGTCCCCCAGTTGGGCCATGATGACATTCATCGAGAATTCTTCTCGTTTCAGAACCATAAACACATCTTCTAATCATCCCATCGGGACACATTTTGAAAAGATAGGGTTCTTCCCAATAATAATGTTTAAGATCCGAAAAGAATTTACTTCGTTGGGCATGAGTTAATCCTTTCTTTAGAATTCCTCCAACGAGATAATTCGCATAATCGGCAAACCATGGAATTTCGTTCTCATCATTTGTATCAACAGTCATGAGTGTTTCATCCGGAAAATAATCGTCAATCTCATCTTCTTTTAACTCTTCCAGATTTGGATTTTCTAAACGAGATAGATGATCAGCGGCTAGATTTTCTGCTCCTTTCTTATCTTTGATTTCGATATCGAATTCTTGGAGTAGTAAAATCCATCGGATGAGACGCGGTTTGGCATCTTGTTTCGCAAACAGATATTTTAACGTTGAATGATCGGTGAACACGATTGTTTTCGAAAGTACAAGGTATGATCTGAATTTATCGAAAGCGAAAACAACGGCTAACAATTCTTTCTCTGTAACTGTGTAATTCTGTTGAGCATTGTTGAGTGTTTTGCTGGCAAAATATATAGGACGAAAATGTTTCTCTTCGCGTTGTCCTAATACAGCTCCAACAGCAAAATCGCTTGCATCGCACATAAGCTCGAATGGTAGTGACCAATCAGGGGAAACCATAATGGGTGCACTAGTCAATTGTGTTTTTAATGCTTCGAATGCTTTCATGCAGTCTGCATTAAAATCGAAAACAGAATCTTTTTCAAGAAGTTTTGTCATTGGACGAGATATTTTGGAAAAATCCTTAATGAAACGACGGAAAAAACCTGCATGTCCTAGGAAACTTCTAACGGCTTTAACGTTAGTTGGGGGTGGTAATTTGGTAATGACATCGATCTTTGCTTTGTCAACCTCCATTCCTGCGCTGGAAATTTTGTGTCCTAACACAATTCCTTCAGTTACCATGAAATGACACTTCTCCCAGTTGAGAACAAGATGTGCAGCTTTACATCTTTCAAGCATTTTATCGAGGTTAGAAAGGCAAGCTTCGAATGAGCTTCCGAAAACTGAAAAGTCATCCATGAAAACTTCCATAGACGTTTCAAGCATATCTTGGAATATAGCAATCATACATCTTTGAAAAGTCGCGGGAGCATTACATAATCCAAAAGGCATACGTCTGTAAGCGTAAGTTCCAAAGGGACATGTGAATGTGGTCTTTTCTTGATCAGCCGGATCAATAGGAATTTGAAAATATCCTGAAAAACCATCAAGAAAACAAAAGTATTTGTTTCCTGCTAATCTCTCAAGCATTTGATCTATGAAAGGCAAAGGAAAATGATCTTTTTTGGTGGCTTTGTTTAATTTTCTGTAATCAATACATACTCGCCATCCGGTGACAGTTCTAGTAGGAACTAATTCGTTTCGTTCGTTGGTCACAACAGTCATTCCTCCTTTTTTCGGAACACAGTGAACATGACTCACCCAAGGACTATCCTCGATGGGGTAAATGATACCGGCATCAAGAAGTTTGATGATTTCTTTTTTAACAACTTCTTTCATGTTGGGGTTGAGTCGACGTTGTCTTTCTACAATGGGTTTGGCATCTTCTTCGAAATTGATTTTGTGTTTGCAAAAATCAGGACTGATTCCTGGGATGTCAGAAGTTTTCCACGCAAAAGCTTCTTTATGTTTCTTAAGAACTGAGATCAGACATTCTTTCTCATAATCATTGAGCAACGAAGATATGACTACTGGAAGGAGTGAGTTGTCTTCCAAGTAAGCATATTCAAGATTTTCGGGAAGTGGTTTCAACTCAAGATCAGTCGGTGGTTCTTGAAGTGATGTTTTGATCCTCATTTGATCATTAAAACTGATTTCCTCAAAATCTTTGATGCGTGGGTTTTGCAACCTTACAACAGGTTTTACCTCTCGAGGGATCTCAAGAGGCTTACAACCCCACCAGGCAGTGTACCTGACCGATGTAGTATAGTGTAGTGGTAAGTACGGGGGATTGATCGTTCTCCACAGGGAATAGTGTTCGTTAGGTATGAAAAACTACTCTAATAGGTCTAAAGGTTGAGGAAGATTCTTTTTTATGTTTTTATATTTTTATGAAAGCAAGTAAAATCTCGGTTTTGAAAGAGTGGGCGGAATTAGTTGCTAGTCAACTAACCCAAAATTACTACGGATGCAAATAAAATAAAATAACAAAAATGAAAATGTGGTGAGAAACTTATGTGTAGAGAAATGTGTTTACTTAGATTTCCTTACTCCCTAACTATCTTTTACCGGTTAATTAGTGTGTATTAGTCGCGTGGATGACGGGTGTATTCCTTAATACTATTTGTGGGGTAGCGTACGTACTTCCCCAACTCTACAAGCTCCTACTTCACTCCTATGTCGAGCCGGCTAGGAAGCTCCTAACATGGGATCACTAGAATTCGCTTGTGCATTAAATACAACCATAAAAACCTTTAGTACGCATTTGGTTCATGTTTCTTAAGACGTTCAAGCAAGTTACCGAATAGGAAGTTAGCCAGTTTTCTTAAGCCTAACATAGATAAACAATCATCCAATACAACTAACAACACACTAATAACCAATAATCAATAGCTAGGTTTCATTAGATCTAAGCAAACACAAGATAAATTTAGCCTAACATGTTAATCAAAAGACAAGAATAAGATAAAATCAAACAACACATAGACATATTGAATGATTAATTGATAACTTATCTTCAATGTAACATGGAAGATCTCAAGGCAAAAAGCCTTGAAAAAGAAGCTAAAATCGTCTTAGGGTTTTCTCCCAAAATTCCACACACTAAGCTCTCCCTAATGACAAAAAATTAGAAAACTATATATAGATTTTTGGATCTGACGGCGTCACGTTATGGAGTGTGACGCCGTCACCTCGCCGCTTTTAGGGTTCCCGGATGACCTTCTCGACGCCGTCCCTCTTTAGCTCTTCAAAAATCCATTCTGGCTTATCAAGGCTTGACGCCGTCTAACCTTGAACGTGACGCCGTCCCTCTTTGATTTAAGCCGTGACGCCCTTGATCAAGTTAAAGCATGACGCCGTCAGAATTCACATGGTATTTTCACTGGCTTATCATGAGTAAATTTCACGTCCACCTTTTCTTGCCAAGGCATGACGCCGTCTGGGGTTAAATGTGACGCCGTCAAAGGTAACTTTCAGCCGATTTTTGAGACTTTGCCGTTTTCTTCACTTTTATGCTCCAAAAACGTCCAAAATGCCTCCTTTTCCAGATTTCTCCTCAAAAGTACCTAAAATGACAAAAGGAACGATTTAGGGCAATATTTGATCAAATAAATACGATTTAAGGCTTAAATGACCCCTTAAAAGCGGTACACTTTTCGCTTCATCAAATACCCTTACACTTGAGATTTGCTTGTCCTCAAGCAAATGCGCTTTTATTCTAATCAAAATACAAGTTAGGGGTCATTTAATGCTAACATAAAAGTAATTAAAACAAATATTCGTTCCACTTCAATCATAATAAGCACGGAGATTATAAACTAGCACCTCACAAGTAGTGTTTAGATACTCACATCTCTCAAGTGTCATCAAAATAAATCTCATAAATGAAAACGGATAATATCTCTCACTACCTGTCATAGCAAATAGATTACCATAGGCTTGGGAAAGGATCGAAAACCTCCTCCACTAGGCGTAAGCACCAAAGATAAACTATCAAAGAGGGCTTTTAAATGGGTTATAACGTTAGGTGTAGGGAAAAGGAAAACACGGTTTTGTTGGATAAAGGATGTTTTACTGGTGGCTAGTTAAAGATCTTGATCAATTACATGTACTATATAATGTTGCTAAGCCAAGACTAGACTCGATCTTAAGCTAGAAACGAAATAACAAAAACAAAAACAAACATAAAACAAACGTAAAATGAAACGGGATGGTAGTCCGTATGTTTTTTTTCTATTTTTTCATTTTCTCATTTTTTTGTATTTTTCTTGATTTTTTTTTTTTTTTTTTTTTTTTTTTTTTTTGACATACACTCTTGCCCTACCATCCAAAATAATACATCATAGGGGCATTGCATTCCCCTTACACTTGAACTTTTACATAACTTTACAAATACTAATCTAACGACTCGAATTAAGATAATTGAAAAACTTGGAGTACTTTTAAAACATTTAGCACATATGGGGGTAATAAATAATGTTCTTCCCCATTACTCCATTACACTAGTACTTTACCCATGAGTCCCAATCGTCCCAAAACAATATGTACAAGGATATGACTCGACTTAGCAACCATGTAATCAACTAGATAATTAACTTGGGTTTAAACAAATGTTGTCACAATAATGCACTAAAAATGAGTGCATACAAGGTAGGCTAAGGCGATTTGGGTGTACATTTAAGTGGGGTGTAACAAATTCTTCCTTTAAGTAAAATGCTTAAAGGTCGAAACGAAAAGATAGGCTCTGAGGGGTGTACTAGGGGTATCGTGTACTAAAAATGAGTACAACGCAAAGGGTGTGGGAGAATTACTTGACCAATGTAGCCAAAGTAATTATAACAAAAACACAGGTGTAAAACAATGGGTTAATCCTAATGCCTGTTATCATGTAGTCAATCTAACTACACGAATGTAGTCTCACTTGTGGCCTCGGAATGGTCCTAACGCAAGTTCTAGAATCTAAGTGCTACCGGTACACACATCATAGTATAAATGCTTTTCCTACCAATTCTAGGGGCGAACCTCACATATTTGGGGTGAAATTTTTTTTAGTGGTACGGTTTTTGTGCTAGTCATATAACTCCTATCCGTGAGACGCTCATTAAGATCAAAGTTTCACTCCTAAGTGTTGTAAAAAATTTTAAATTTGGCACTAAAATTGCCCTAACAGGTATTTATCTCAGTTTTATAACACATCTACCATTAAACAAACAAAAATCAAGCGCAATGGCATTCTCTAAAATCGTACTTTTACCCCCCCTTACACTTAAGATGAACATTGTCCCCAATGTTCAAATAACAAGATGTAAAAGTAAATAAGGTAAAAGAATGAAATCAAATACTCCCCTGATTCGCTCGGTGGATAATGAAATTACACGGTTAGATCTTCCTCCAAAGAGAATGTTGAAGCTCCATGACTAATGCATCGCCACAAGCTTGATTCAAAACATTTCCTTGTCCAAAATAACCTGTTAAACCTGAGAAAACAAACACGAAAACCTGCATAACATCGGCGGGATAAAATCTATATATAAGGATATAATGCTTGTGGAATGATAACTTTGCAGATTCCTGGAGATTATAAGTTGGAGATTTTAATAAAAACTTTTTTTAAAAACAAAACTTTCAAAAATTTCTGGAAATTAAATCTGACGCCGTCAGGTTATAAACCTTGACGCCGTCAGAAATGACCTGACAAAAATTTTCATTTTAAGTTTCCGGAAAATTTCTGGAAAAACCTTTACCTTACTTCCTGGAAATCCTGCAAAACATCATTATGACTCGATACAAGCATTTGACTCAAACAAATACGAATATGTATGTTAATTTAATATTATTACGATTCATGTTCATATGTGTTCTAATAACCCAATTTAGATTTCCCTTACACTTATCTTTTGCAAAATACCTTTATATGTAGTTAAGACGAAGTTAAAAACAAAATAAAGCATTTTCACAATTTTAGTTTTGAACATGAATCAATAATAATAAAAATTAAACACACATACGGAAGCAAATAAAATCAAACAAACAAATAAATAAACACACAAAGCAAATAAAACTTGGGTTGCCTCCCAAAAAGCGCTTGTTTTTGTTCGAGTCATGAGCCTGACTCTACCCTTATTTAATGGATAAAGGAGAGGTTTTCCCTACACTTAGGATTAAGTGCGGGTGATAGTAGCGATACACACCAGCTCGGTAGGAGTATGCCACGTGAGGAAAGAGTGGTGGATGAATTATATGCTCAAAGGGGTGTGCTCCTTTCATTATAACCTTGCCTAGTTCACTTTGGTCAATGGGTGATTTTGAGTTTCCTCCTAAAAAGGGATCATCTTCTATCAACTTCGAGAAACTCCTAGTTGGGAATCCATCTTGACCTAATAAACCCGGTTTAAACCCATAATGTTTCTTGTGATCAATCATGAATGGGTGATGTAAGTATGTAAGGTCATGTTTCAATCCTATATTGGCTTCCTCTCTACAAGGCTTGGAGTCTACTACCTCCAACGTAAAACTACTCGGACTATATGGTTTGATGGGTGGATCGGGACCTTTTTCATTTCCTAAATTCACATCTAAAGATGGAAGATTAGGTAACGGTTTTGGTTGAGGCTCTGGTTCATCAAAACTAGGAACTTCCATAGAACTAAGAGTAAGGTTGTGATCACTAAAAGCATTCAAACCTATATCCTCTAGTTGTGTTTGGTTCAAAGGTTCTACCTCTATTGGGGTTCCTATAGTCTCTTCTACTTCTTCCGGGTAAGTCACGGGCGGTGTGTGTGCCTCAAATGATGGTAGGACTTGTGGGGTACTTGGTGGTCTTAGATTTTCTACTCTATCGTCCATCTTATCAAGATCACCTAAGTGTTCATCTTGTATTATGGTAGTGCCTAACCATGACATGCAGCTAGGTGGCTCAACTCTACCCTCATCCCCAAACAAACTTGTTTCATGATCCTTGAAATTTGTGGTCAATTGACTTGTATTAATGTTTGTTGGGTTGTCTACCATATAATAATATTGGGCACAATTCTCAATAGCTTCCCATGCTTTCTCAGCACTTAATTCCCTAATATCCCTGCCGGCAATATGGTAAATGTCCCTTTGGGCATGTCGGTCGACATGATTATAAAAGATTTGAGTTAGGGACCAAAAATCGAAGTTATGATGAGAGACTTTTTGGAGTAAATATTTAAAACGAGTCCATGCATCATAAAGAGGTTCATCTTTATGTTGTTTAAACATCAAGATGTCATATGGAGTGGGTGAATTACGTGGTTGGTGGTATGGTGGATTCGCGTTCTCCATAATGGTGAACGGAAGAGTAAATGGAAATTACGAACAAACAAACAAAGAAATAAGATAGACTAAAGAAGAACTATAAAAATAAAATAAAAATCTCACTAGAAAGGAATCTAGTGAGTAGACCTAATAAAATAAAAATTCAACCTAAACAATAACTATTCCCCGGCAGCGGCGCCAAAAACTTGATGCGTGGGTTTTGCAACCTTACAACAGGTTTTACCTCTCGAGGGATCTCAAGAGGCTTACAACCCCACCAGGCAGTGTACCTGACCGATGTAGTATAGTGTAGTGGTAAGTACGGGGGATTGATCGTTCTCCACAGGGAATAGTGTTCGTTAGGTATGAAAAACTACTCTAATAGGTCTAAAGGTTGAGGAAGATTTTTTTTTATGTTTTTATATTTTTATGAAAGCAAGTAAAATCTCGGTTTTGAAAGAGTGGGCGGAATTAGTTGCTAGTCAACTAACCCAAAATTACTACGGATGCAAATAAAATAAAATAACAAAAATGAAAATGTGGTGAGAAACTTATGTGTAGAGAAATGTGTTTACTTAGATTTCCTTACTCCCTAACTATCTTTTACCGGTTAATTAGTGTGTATTAGTCGCGTGGATGACGGGTGTATTCCTTAATACTATTTGTGGGGTGGCGTACGTACTTCCCCAACTCTACAAGCTCCTACTTCACTCCTATGTCGAGCCGGCTAGGAAGCTCCTAACATGGGATCACTAGAATTCGCTTGTGCATTAAATACAACCATAAAAACCTTTAGTACGCATTTGGTTCATGTTTCTTAAGACGTTCAAGCAAGTTACCGAATAGGAAGTTAGCCAGTTTTCTTAAGCCTAACATAGATAAACAATCATCCAATACAACTAACAACACACTAATAACCAATAATCAATAGCTAGGTTTCATTAGATCTAAGCAAACACAAGATAAATTTAGCCTAACATGTTAATCAAAAGACAAGAATAAGATAAAATCAAACAACACATAGACATATTGAATGATTAATTGATAACTTATCTTCAATGTAACATGGAAGATCTCAAGGCAAAAAGCCTTGAAAAAGAAGCTAAAATCGTCTTAGGGTTTTCTCCCAAAATTCCACACACTAAGCTCTCCCTAATGACAAAAAATTAGAAAACTATATATAGATTTTTGGATCTGACGGCGTCACGTTATGGAGTGTGACGCCGTCACCTCGCCGCTTTTAGGGTTCCCGGATGACCTTCTCGACGCCGTCCCTCTTTAGCTCTTCAAAAATCCATTCTGGCTTATCAAGGCTTGACGCCGTCTAACCTTGAACGTGACGCCGTCCCTCTTTGATTTAAGCCGTGACGCCCTTGATCAAGTTAAAGCATGACGCCGTCAGAATTCACATGGTATTTTCACTGGCTTATCATGAGTAAATTTCACGTCCACCTTTTCTTGCCAAGGCATGACGCCGTCTGGGGTTAAATGTGACGCCGTCAAAGGTAACTTTCAGCCGATTTTTGAGACTTTGCCGTTTTCTTCACTTTTATGCTCCAAAAACGTCCAAAATGCTTCCTTTTCCAGATTTCTTCTCCAAAGTACCTAAAATGACAAAAGGAACAATTTAGGGCAATATTTGATCAAATAAATACGATTTAAGGCTTAAATGACCCCTTAAAAGCGGTACACTTTTCGCTTCATCAATCTTCTTCTATTATCTCTCCTTCTTCAACTTCTTCTTCTTCTTCATCAATCTTAACTTCCATAAAATCAGCGAATTCTTTATCAAAAGTTGTTTCACTAATCTTCTCTGAAATAGTCATGAATGGATCAGAATCTTCAAGTAATGCATCCAATTCTTCCTCAGTGACTTCATCGATAACATCAATGTTAAAGCAAGTGTCATCACTGGAATGTGGATATTGCATTGCTTTATCGATTAAAAAGGTGATTCTATCTTCTCCAACTCCAAGATTGAGTTCTTTTCCTTTTACTTTGATGATCGCATCAGCGGTGTTTAGAAAAGGTCTTCCTAAAATAAGGGGTACTCTACTGTCTTCCTCCATTTCTAAAATCACAAAATCCACGGGAAAAATGAATTTACCTACTTGGACAAGCATATTCTCAGCAATACCAACAGGATATTGGTAAGTATGATTAGCTAGTCGGATACTCATCCTTGTGGGTTTCAAGGTGTTGATGGAAAGTTTCGTATACAACGAATAGGGCATCAAATTGATACTTGCACCTAAGTCGGCTAAAGCATCGCATGTGATGTTGTTTCCTAATATGCATGGAATCAGAAAACTTCCGGGATCTCCGAGTTTTTGTGGAATTTTGTTTTGAACAATACCTGAACATTCTTCATTGAGAAAGGTAGCGGATATTTGCTCCAACTTGTTCTTGTTGTTAAGAAGTTCTTTCAAAAATTTCCCGTAATTGGGCATTCCGGCTAAAACATCAATGAGAGGTACATTGAGTCTAACTTCTTTGATTATTTCAACAAACTTCTTATAACGCTCCTCCATTCTTTCTTTCTTAAGGCTCTGAGGATATGGAATTTTTGGAGTGTATGCTTTAACTGGTGGTTTGGGTTTGGATTTGGGTGGTGTTTTTGGTGTATTTTCCTTCTTAGATTCTTCATCTTCATCCTCACTATCGTAATTGATAGTTGTGGTGTTGTTTGGGTTGGGTGGTGGATCATAAGACATGCCACTTCTTGTGAATACAGCATTGATATGCTCATTTCTGGTTGGTGGTGGACGATAAGTCTTATCGTTCGATGATGATGATGGTTTTGGGTTGGTTTGGGTGTTACTAGGCAACGAACCTGATGGTCGGGAAGAAATTTGATCAGAAAGTCTACCGAATTTGTTTTCAAGATCTTGGATAGACGCTTGATGATTTTTCTGACCTTGCTCAACTTTGGTCTTGAGATTGAAGAATTGATTCTTGACGAACTCGTTGGTTGATTTTTGAGCTGTGACGAACTCTCTCATCATTTTTTCAAAATCTGTTTCTTCAGGTTTTTGTCGGCATTTTGTGAAGTTTGGTTCTCTACTTTTGGTTGGGACTCATGGTTGTTATCCCTTTGTCGGCGATCTTGCCAACTAGCAGAGTTTCGTCCGTAATAATTTCCACGATATCCTCCTCCACGGTATCCTCCTTGGATGTAATTAGCTTCTCCTTCTTTTGGTTGATCCATAGGTTGATCATCGCATTCTGATGATGGGTGATTACCTCCACAGTTGTTACAACCATCTCGCATTTCTTTCATCTCTCCTCTAAGATCTTTGTATTGCGAATCGATTATGGAAACCAAGGTTTCCATTTTCTCCATGAGTTTAGATGAATCAGAACTTTCAGCAAAGGCAACTGTTTTTCTTAAGGGTTTTGTCTTGGCATCTTTTGACCAGTCGAGTTTGAGAAGAACTCGGTTTTCAAGCAATTGGTATGCCTGGTTAGGAGTCTTATAAAGAAAAATTCCTCCAGCATCAAGAATTCCTTGAGATGTTTCATCAAGTCCATGGTAAAAGATTTGGATAATGGTTCCTCGTCCTAAACCATGTCCATGACAACTTCGAAGTAAATCCTTCATACGAATCCAGGCTTCGACGAGTGATTCGTTAGGGTTTTGTGTGAAAGCACGAATTTCTCCCATGAGTCGATCAAACATTGCAGGTGGAAAGAATCGGCTTACAAAAGCTTGCCTCATCTCCTCCCAAGTAGTGATGATTCCTGGTGTTAATTCGTTATACCACACTTTTGCATCTCCAGCAAGTGATGACGGGAAAAGTTTGAGTTTAATGGCATCCACATTTGTATCACCGTATCGGAACATGCCACAAATTTCAATGAATTCGGCAACGTGTTTGTGAGGATCGGCCCTCGAACGGCCATCGAATTGACGGTCTTTGATCATAGAAAGATGGTGACCTTTCACGGTGAAATTGTCACCTAAGTTGACAGCAACAATATCAGCTCCATGAGTGGGTGCTACGGCTCGGTTTGCTTCCCACATGGGTCTATCGTCAGCCATGGGAAAAGGTTGATCAGTGAATGGGTTATAAACGACTTTGGCTTCAAAAAGGTTATCAAAAGTTGGGTTTGGCACTCTTGGCACACGATTGGCTAATGGAACAAAGGGTGTTCTTCTTCTTCTTCTAGATCTTGTTCGAATCAAACTTTCGGGATCGAAAAGTGGTGGAATTGGTTCTACTCCAGTTGATCGAGTGTTCATACAATTCCCCAGCGAATCTAGGCAATGTCGAAACAAACGAACAAAGAATGAAAACAATCAGAATCGTCCAACCGATCGGATAGAACAGTATACCGATCGGATAGATTTCTCGGTAAATTTGGTTTGAAGGATCCGGTCGGATGGAAGTGTCCGCCGATTGGATGGTTCTCTCGGTAAATGAAAATTTTGAAAAACCGATCGGATGGATGAACAACCGATCGGATGGGCAGCTCGGTAAGATTTTTTTTTTTTTTTTTTTTTTTTTTTTTTTTTTTTTTTGTTTGTTTTTTTTTACGAAAACTAACTATGTGAGAAATGGACTAAAACTTACAGAAACACGATCAAAATCCCCGGCAACGGCGCCAAAAACTTGATGTGCCCGGTTCGGTGCAAGTTTTAAATTTATAAGGGGTGAATTACCGAATCTAATGACAACATATACGAGCAAGTATACTCGTCCGTTGTAGCAAGATTTTGATGGTAAGTCGGGATCGTTCGCAGGGATTTGTGAAGTGAATCGAATTGTAAGTTAAAAGCAACTATCTCAAACAAGTAGTAATGATATTATGAAAATTCAAATGATTAAAAACTACACTTGCTTAGACTAGTGTACTACCATTGACTAATATGATTGTAATAACTTTGGATAACATGTTGGTTGTGATAATTAGCTTTGGCACTAATCTATTGTTTCTACAAATTAAACCTTCGTCAAGATCTTGGTTTATAAAAACAAGCATTACGTTTAACCAATCAATTCAAGATCAATTCAAGATTCATGAGTTGGTGTTCCTCAAACACAAAAACAATCTTTTGTTCTAGCAAACAAGCTTAGAAAATGGTCAATACAAAAGGTAACCGATTATAGACAAAAGGTCACAATTGAAAGTAAACTATGAATCTCTCGACCTTTAAATTGGTTTACAATCAATCCGTTTTGATAGACAAAAGCATTTTCATTACAATCACAATTAAGTTCCTTTGTTTAATCAAGAATAGTGGAAGACAACAATCATTCATAGACAAATGATTATAACTAGTGGAATAACAATAGTTCTTTCGACCCTTAAGATTACTAGCACTAGTTAAACTTGATTACCCAAATGTCACTATGAAACTTTATCACAATTGGTTCTTAGAATCAACTTGAAATTGGATTAAAACATGTTATCACAATCATATGCCAATCAATAAATAATACACATCATCTAAGCAAGTGCACAAAGGCACTAGCCGCTCATAGCAAACATAAATGCAAACTCAATACTTTGAACATTAGAAACCATGATTGAAAGTCTTACAATGATTGGAAATAAGATTACAAGTGAAAGACAATGATCCCACAAGCAATGGAAATGGTGTAATCGACTTTCTTCCTTCTCCTGGACCTATGGACGAATTTTCTGAGTATTTTCTGTGAATGGTTCTCTCCTCTAGCAAGCAAGCACTCCCTCTTTCTTTAGATTGATTGGTATATATAAATACCCAACAAATGGTTCAATAAATTGCTCTAACCAAGGGTCTAAGTGCATAAATGCTTCTCTTGCTCTCCAAGTAGTATTGAATGGTTAGAATACTGAAAAGAAGGACCTAGAACCGGATTTGTAAAGTCACAATCCTTAATAAAGAAGACTTGGGTCAACAGCAACTTCCAACCGATCGGATAGAATGGTCTACCGATCGGTTGGTCTTCTCGGTAAATCCAATTCTCTCCATCCGATTCGGTTGCGGGTGGCGACCGATCGGATGGCTACTGCTGGTGGACCTTTTTCTTGGACTTTTCCGTATGACTTGTTTCTCGGTCGTAGCTCTTGATTCTTTGATCTTTCCCTTCATCCTTAAGCTTATTAACTTGACTACTTGGACTTTAACTCATTGAAATACCTTACGGAGCAGAACTTGACACAAGACTCACATGCAATCATAAATATTTCTTTTTTCCTCATTTTTGCATCTTTTCCATCCATTTTCCTGTCTTTGGCTACAAATGCTTTGCAAACACACTTTGGTACGATTTAGTAACAAAAGCATATAAATATAACCACAAAACATATATAAAACGACCAATAACGCTACTAAAAACATGTTAGATTTAGGCGTTATCAGTCGGGGAATTCAGCTCGTAAAGAAGTTGATATCGTGCTTTGGTAGAGGGATGGACAAACCCCTACGTCCAACTGATATGTTGTTCTACTCGTGGGACGGAGGGTTTGATGTATGTGTGAACCTGAGGGTAAGTGCTTAGTCGTGCGGTGATTGTGGCCGCCTAACGTAAACGCGTCAAGTATGAGGGTAAATGCGCTAATAAGGATGACAACGGGGCGAGTTTAGGGCGGGGTGACCATCCCCATCCCCAATCATGATTACCAAAGTTCTCCCCAAACCTGCCCCGATCCCCATCAAGATCTAATCGGGGCGCTCATTTGGGTTGATGTTACCTCAAACGTTCCCCGTCTTAATCAGGGATCTTATCGGGGTATCCTCTTTGAGTGCAATTCTTGATCAAATCGCACCATTTCACATTTATTTTATTTTTAGACCGTTAGCAATAATTTAAAAAACTAAAAACCTATTAATAATCAATTACAGACAAGCTTTATTAAATCTTCAAAAAAAGCCGAAAAACTGTAAATTAAGCTTACATCACTAACCTAAAAGGATTTGTGCATATTTTGAAAAACAACCTAAATCTAAGACTACCCATCAATCATCCAACATAATCAACTATTCAGCAAAGATAAATGAATTACAGAACTCAGTGAGTGAAATAATACGACGATCCAAAATAATGGAATAAAAGACCTAGGAACGAGCAATGAAGATTTTTAGCCTCAACGACAAATGAACCTAGAGGTTTCCAATGATAGTATTATACTTAAATAATGATAAATTACACCGCAAAAAATTATAAACTTAAAAATATGACATTAAACAAGTTTCTATAATAATAATTTTGCAATCTTACAACGATAAAATAATTAATGATATTAGAAAAATATTTTTTATTACATAAACACTAACAAAATAGTGAAAATACTACATAAGTATAGATACATTTGTAACGGGGCGGGCAGGGGTGTTATTCCCCGCTCCCCGCCCCAAAACCGATTAAAATCCTCGTTTAATCCCTAAGCCCGCTCCGTAACCCGGTAAGCATGCCCCGCCCAACCCCTATTAGTTCGGATTTCCCCGTCGTCGAGTGTGGTTTTTTTTTCCCATCCCTATGCTAAACACAACCTTCATTTTGTAAATCACACCCTTGTTTACGGAGTAGCTTATAAGCGTGAAAAGTTTGAACCCACGGGGAAGTAAGCAATAGGTATTGGTGCGCTTTTTCTGCTCTTGCTCGTTGCTTTGTGATCTCCATCAACTTTATGAGATTCTTTCGATGCACTGATCTTGTTATTCCCTTCATCATCGACTACCTTGTTTGAACCCGAGAAGCAACTGAAGAAACTAGATACGATTGCCATCTTAACTGGGAGAAACAATGATCTGGAAACTTTTTACTAGTGTTTTAGATTTTATAATCTTAGTATGTGTTTTTCTAGTCTGTTGTTATTGATGAACTCATAGGCACATTTTTGCGATATTTATACACATAAGAGTAAACTGCAAAAATCATCCCTGTGGTTTGTGTAATTTCGCAAGAATCATCCCTATCTCAAACGTTTAGCATTAAACATCCCCAAGTCCACAAACGTTTGGCAAAAATCATCCCTGAGCACTAACGTCGTTAGTTTTACCAGTTAAGTGTTAAAATAATATTTTCCCGTTAGTCCCTCCGTTAATATTTTTTGCACCGTTAGTCCTCATTTTTTAAAATGAATTAAAAAGGGCAGCAAAAATAATATTCTTCCGTTTTTTTTACGTTTTCGTCTGTTTTTATACGTTTTCGTCCATTTTTTTACACGTTTTCGTCCGTTTTTACACGTTTTCGTCAGTATTTACACGTTTTCATCCGTTTTTACACGTTTTCATCCGTATTTACACGTTTTCGTCCGTTTTTACACGTTTTCATCCGTATTTACATGTTTTCGTCCGTATTTACACGTTTTCATCAGTATTTACACGTTTTCATCAGTATTTACACGTTTTCATCCGTTTTTACACGTTTTCATCAGTATTTACACGTTTTCGTCCGTTTTTACACGTTATCGTCCATTTTTACACGTTTTCGTCAGTATTTACACGTTTTCATCCGTTTTTACACGTTTTCGTCCGTTTTTACATGTTTTCATCCGTATTTACACGTTTTCGTCCGTATTTACACGTTTTCATCAGTATTTACACGTTTTCATCCGTTTTTACACGTTTTCATCAGTATTTACACGTTTTCGTCCGTTTTTACACGTTTTCGTCCATTTTTACACGTTTTCGTCAGTATTTACACGTTTTTGTCCGTTTTTAAACATTTTCATCCGTTTTTTACACGTTTTCATCTGTATTTACATGTTTTCGTCCGTATTTACACGTTTTCATCAGTATTTACACGTTTTCATCCGTTTTTACACGTTTTCATCAGTATTTACACGTTTTCGTCCGTTTTTACACGTTTTCGTCTATTTTTACACGTTTACGTCAGTAATTACACGTTTTCATCAGTATTTACACGTTTTCATCCGTTTTTACACGTTTTCATCAGTATTTACACGTTTTCGTCCGTTTTTACACGTTTTCGTCCATTTTTACACGTTTACATCAGTAATTACACGTTTTCATCCGTTTTTACACGTTTTCATCAGTAAAAACAGACGAAAACGTGTAAAAACAGACGAAAACGTGTAAAAATGGACGAAAACGTGTAAAAACGGATGAAAACTTGTAAAAATGGATGAAAACGTGTAAATATTGATGAAAACGTGTAAATA
This sequence comes from Artemisia tridentata subsp. tridentata, assembly GCA_021014915.2. Taxonomy (NCBI): domain Eukaryota; kingdom Viridiplantae; phylum Streptophyta; class Magnoliopsida; order Asterales; family Asteraceae; genus Artemisia; species Artemisia tridentata. The sequence goes on from CP139501.1 coordinate 251,943,246, forward strand.
CGGACGAAAACGTGTAAATATGGATGAAAACGTGTAAATACTGATGAAAACGTATAAAAACGGATGAAAACGTGTAAATACGGATGAAAACGTGTAAATACTGATGAAAACGTGTAAATACGGACGAAAACGTGTAAATACTGATGAAAACGGATGAAAACGTGTAAATACTGACGAAAACGTGTGAAAACAGATGAAAACGTGTAAATACTGATGAAAACGTGTAAATACTGATGAAAACGTGTAAAAACGGACGAAAACGTGTAAATACGGATTAAAACGTGTAAAAACGGATGAAAACGTGTAAATACTGACGAAAACGTGTAAAAATGGACGAAAACGTGTAAAAACGGACAAAAACGTGTAAATACTGATGAAAACGTGTAAAAACGGATGAAAACGTGTAAATACTGATGAAAACGTGTAAATACTGATGAAAACGTGTAAATACGGACGAAAACGTGTAAATACGGATGAAAACGTGTAAAAACGGACGAAAACGTGTAAATACGGATGAAAACGTGTAAAAACGGATGAAAACGTGTAAATACTGACGAAAACGTGTAAAAACAGACGAAAACGTGTAAAAAATGGACGAAAACGTATAAAAACAGTCGAAAACGTAAAAAAACGGACGAATATTATTTTTGCTGCCCTTTTTAATTCATTTTAAAAAATGAGGACTAACGGTGCAAAAAATATTAACGGAGGGACTAACGGGAAAATATTATTTTAACACTTAACTGGTAAAACTAACGACGTTAGTGCTCAGGGATGATTTTTGCCAAACGTTTGTGGACTTGGGATGTTTAACGCTAAACGTTTGAGATAGGGATGATTCTTGCGAAATTACACAAACCACAGGGATGATTTTTGCAGTTTACTCTACACATAATTTCTATCATGTTTCTTTGAAATTTCCTAGATATCTCTTGGCTTGAGGAAGAGGGCTTTGAAATTGGTCAAATATGTTTTTTTTTTTTTCAAACGTGTGTTTTGACTATAAATGAATGACGTGACATTTTGAAATGTTCTTGTACTAGAATCCAACGTTTTTAAGCCTTGGCCACCAAGGGGAGATAATTGTTTGTAATTTGTATTTACTAGTTAAAGAGTTTTGTTATATCCTTTTAAATTAATTATATGGCTACTTATCTTTTTACACATAATAATATTATATGTTTTTTTTTTTTTTTTTTTTTTTTCACTCATTATATTTCTATATTCAAGTATAGCCGTCAGTACTAACACTTGTCAGGATCATGTGAATAGAAATATAAGTAAGAACAAATAGCAGAAGGATATTTAATTTCTCTTAGTTAAATTATAAAATTCGCTTAACTATTGTAAGCAACTTAGCATACAACGCCTACAATATATTTTTGGGGTTTTTTAGCTTCAGCATCGAATACATGTAAAATTCACACTATTGTAAACTTTCATCTCCATCAGTTTTTTTTTTTTTTTTTTTTTATTTTTTTTTATTTTTTCATTGTTAAAACTTGCATGATATAACACAAATTTAAAAGTTCGAAAAATTAACAATCGTAGTATTTTGAACATAACTTTTTACACGGAATTCTAAAAGTTTCACCGTTTTTCTCATAAAAACTTGACATTCACAGCTTTCCAACCATTTATAACACATTATATTTCAACTTTTAGATTAGAGCACTTAATTCGTTGAAGACGGACAAAACACGAAAAAACTTCGGCTTTTTGTGGGTATTGGTAATTTACACTATAAAATCACATATGATTTATAGAGTGAGTTTAAAAATCACATATGACTCACAGGTGGGTTGAATCAAATGGAATGGAGAGAGTATTCGTTTCTGGACAGATTTATGGTGCGAATCAAAACCTTTACAAGTAGGTTCTCGAGATTACTCGCCCTTGAAAAGACCAAAGATTGTCGAGTCAACAGCATAACTGAACACCTTGTTTTTGGTCATTTTGAGGCACTCAACTAGAGACATCATCCAAAAGGAGTTCGTGAAGAAGAAGATATTATCAATCTCTGCCGTGAGCTTCAGAGTGTTAATTTATGTGATCAACTAGATCGCTTACAACGGACGTTGGATGACACATGAACCTTTAGTGTCAAATCTGAAACTAGGTAGATAACCTCATTCTTCCAAATTATGGAGAAAAAATTAAATAGAACACGCACATCCCTATCAAAGTTAATATATGTTTTGGAGAGTATCTCTTATTTGGGTATCAACGAGACTTAACCTTTAAAACAATGGAATTATTTGTCCTTCTATGATGTGCCCGATATGCAACCTTGAACCTGCGCAATCTTACCACTTGTTCTTTCAATGCTCGATGTCCAACACATTGTGGTTGAAAATCACGAACTGTTGGGGATTAATATTTCCACAAGACCTATCTAGAGAATCAATCGGGTGTTATGTTTCCGTTGCTCAACTTCAGGGTACAATTGCTTTGGTGTTTGATGTTATGTATCATAGTGCCATTTAATTGATATGGTTATGCCGTAATGACAAGGTTTTTAACACATCAGTAGCTTCTCCATATGTCCTATTCCATAAGCTTCAGGCACTAGTCTTCAATTGGATTACAAGCGGGTGCAAGAAAATTAAATTGCTTTGGTTAGGTTGGATTTTAGATCCTCGAAAAGCTTGTACTCGTATTAGTTAACTTTTGCCAATATCTTATATATGTAACAATTCCTAGCTTCTCGCTAGCTTTTAGTTTTTATATATAATTCATTATTTATTGCCGTTAGAAAAAGTTAATTAAAAAGAGTGGGAACATGAAAACGAAAATTTAATACAATTCTATTAATACAACTTACTTTTGAACTACTAAGACCACCCGGTGTGGATTTCGTCCCTCGCCATGGTGATGTGGCAATCTTGCCATGGCTAGCCATGATACCAGGCAACCTTGCCATGGCTCCTCATTCATGCCTTGCTCGTCTGCACGACGAGCACAACACTCGTCCTTTTTTGTAAGAATTTTGTTTTTTTATTTTTCTTTTGTTTTTATTTATAATGGTTGTGTGTGTGAATAAGTGTGTATGTGGGGCCCAAATGAGTAAGTTGTGGTATGTTATGGGAAGGAGGTTGTAAAGGGAGGTATGTCATGGTGACGTGGCACCCCGTGGGGCCCAAATGAGGTAGGTGTCAGATCACGTGGGAGACATAATCCCAAGAGATCTGGCTTTTGGCGTCGTGACGGCCTGGCAGCGGCCGGTGATGTCTTCCGGTCCGGCCTGGAGAGACCGGGGCGTGTTCTTGGCTTGGTTGGGAAAACTGGAGCCTATGATGTATGCTTTTCCGTCTTGATTCTTCCGCGGTTGGTTACGAGTATGCCCGGCCCAGTATGTTGGGTCCGGGAGTACTATACACGATCAAGTCCCCCCAGTCTAGTATACTTGTTAGGTTTCAGAGCAAGTGTTCTAGATTTATTTTGAGGTCCGCGGCTACAAACGCCGCGCCTTGTTGAATAGACTCTTTGAACTTCCGCGGCTGATATTGCCGCGTGTCATATGTTGCTGACTGGATATTCCACTTTCCGCTTATTTCGGTGGTGATAGCCTGTCATTGGTAGTCGCGAAGCGTTTTTTACCCACTAATTTACTGACTGACTTGATGTTTCGGCGGCTGACCATTCATTTTCTGCGACAATCGTGATGGTTCATCTGTGACCGTCTAATTAATATCCGGGGACGTGGCAACTCTGTGGCCTTTCGATTGAACTGATGGCGCGTGTATGTGTGGCTATAAATACCAAAGGGTATGCCTCTGTTATTCTTATTTCACACACAGTAATTATTTTTCCCTCTCTTTAGAAAAAAAAGACTCACTCCACCTCTATTCTTCTTGCCTCCTTTACTTCCGGAATTAGATTTTCTGGTTAGGTTTCTTCTACATTCCGTTTTTTAATTATTTAGAATGGCACCCGATCATATAAGTAGTGTGACCTCTAAGCTTACTCAGGAGGATGTAGATGAGTTTTGTAGGAAGTACAATATTCCGGGCCATCTTTTTCCTGAGGCGCCCGGTATCCAGGATACCATTAGGGATGCCCCGGAGGGGAAAATAGGTGTATATACTAGATTTTTTGAATTGGGTAATTTTAGAATTCCTCTTTCGCTGTTTTTGTTGCGCGTCTTGGAGTATTTTCAAATCCATCTTTCTCAGTTGTCGGTTTTAGCGGCGTGTAGGATTAGCCATTTTGAAATCCTCTGCCGCGTCCATGGTGACACTCCCACTGTTCCCCTTTTTAGGAAATTTTACTACTCTGGCATCAATAATGGTTGGATGACCTTAGAGAAAAGGAAAGGTCCTAAGTCCTTAGTAGTCCCTGTTTGTTATACTGCCGCTCTTGACTCGGTTAAAAACTGGAAGGAACGCTTCTTTTTTGTGAAGAAAACCATTTTTTCCATTTTCGTTCCGTGGTATGAGAAGGTCTCAATAGACCGCGACCCTCCGCCTTCTGATGCGGATGTGGATCTGGAGTTGCTGCGACTCCTTGATTCCCGGAGGGCCACCTTCAAGAAGTATCCGGACATTTTCTTGAATGTGATAGGGTTGAGCCAGACCTGGGATGACGATACTAGTCGTCCAACTTTTTTATGGCTGGACGACTCGGGTGGGTTGCTAGATCTGTTTTATCACTATCTTTTATTTCTGTGCGCCTGTGTCTAACCATATGCTTTGATTTTTACTGAGATGGATTTGTTCTCGTTTATCACCCAACCGGATGTGTTTAAGGTGGCGACCGGGGAGCGCACCTTGAAGGAAGGTGAGCCTACACTGAGGGCAGAGACGGCCTCGCGTGTTGTTGAGCAATCGGAGAATGTGGTGACGCTGATGGAGCGCACCATTTTGGATGGAGTGGAGGCGGCTAAGGCCGATAAGAAGTCTGGGAAGAAGAGGGTGATTATCAATGTGCCCGAGAAGCCCAAGAAGAAGAAAAGGCTTGTTCGCAAGGAGACCGCGGCTGGGTCAGGTATGACTCGCTGTTTTCTTCTCTTTTTTTTTGCCGCGTATGTTGTTTGTACTAACATACGTTTTGTTGTCATCTTTTAGGTGGTCTTTCCGCGGGCGACCTTCCTGTGCTTGAACTGCGGGACGAGTCAGGGGATGAGCTGGAGCGTTCTGGCCCTCATACGGATGCCAACATCATGAAGAACGCCACTGTTCTTACTTCTTCTTCTGCTACCCCTACCCATGAGGATTCTGAGGGCAAGGCTTCTGAGACTCCTAATCCGGACCCCACTGAGTCCATCCACCTTCAGTCTTCGGGTCCATCTGTTGAGGTTCCGGGCCCAGATCATGCTGAAGGTGCATCTGGGCTTTTTGAGGCCGAGGTTGAAGAGTTTGGTGATTCGGAGGATTTTTACCAGTCTGTTTCGGTTGAAACTGCTGAGGCCTCTGCAACCTATGTTCCAAAGTGGCTGCCCACCAACGGGTTCAAAATGGATGACCCTTGGATTTGCCGCAGCATTGTGGATAATGTCGCCACACTTGGGTATGTGTTTGTGCTGCGGAATATGGCGGCCGATGATCTGTTAAACCAGTACAACCTACTCTCCTCGCAGCAGATATGTATGAATTCTGAGATCCGTCTGCGGTTGGAGTATGAGCTGTAGCAGAATGGTAAACTGGGTAAAAGGTTGGAAAGGAAGGAGAAGCTGGTTTCTGATTTGAGGGCTCAGGTTGAGGAGTTGGAGGGTGAGTCTTCTGGAACCGCTAGTCTCCATGGCCGCATATCCGAATTGGAGGCGGCCGCGGAGGCCAAGGACAAGGAGTTGGCTGAACTTCGTGCTGAACGTGAAAAATTGTCTGCGGGGGTGGCCCTAGTTGGGGAGTATGGCAAGAAGAACGTGGAGTTGCTCACACAGAATGAGGACTTAGGTCAAAAGCTGTCGGGTCTGGAGATAGTTTGTGGCACTTTGGAGCAGCATGTCAATAATCAGGTGGGTAAGCTTGTTGAGGAGACGGAGAGTGCTGTCCGTGCCAGCTTTGAGGAACTCCTAGCAGAACTGGATAGGAAGCTGGACACTCTGAATGAGGAGTTTGATACGGAACTCTTCCCCCTGTTTTTAATGGCTTATGAAGGTAAAAGGTTGGTTATTGGCCACGGCTTCCGTTATGCCTTCCTGAAATTTAAGGAGTCGTTGGAGCTGAAGACCAGGTTGGGGGGTTGTATTTCCGTAGCTATAGCGGAGGGTGTACGTCAAGGGTTGGAGGCCGGGGTTGTCCATGCGTCAAAGGGAGTTAAACTCCAGGATGTGGAGGCCTACAATCCCGAGGCTCTGAAGTGCTTTTAGGACGCGGTGGAAAGGTTGGCAAATGTGCCTTTCCCACTGCTAGAATCCCTTGAAGCTTGTAAGGATGCTCTGTTGGAGCTTTTGATGTCGCAATTAGTGTTGGAGGAAGATCGTGCTCCGGGGGCTAAGGAGTTTTCATTCAAGCCTCTTGTCGCGGAAGAGCGTATCCTTCCGGAGTCCGTGCTAAAATCCATTGCTCGCCCTAAGGCCATTGCGAGACGGAGTTTGATTATAGTGACAAACCCCTTGCTGTCTCCGTTCCTGCTTCCACCTCCTCCGGGTCTTCTTCCAGTGCTAACCCTGCGGCTGTTGAGCCTTTGATCATTGTCATTCCTTCTGGGCCGGTGACTGCTCCTACCGGGGATAACAGTGCTCAGAACGACGATATGTTTGATACCGCGGTCCTTGGTCATATCGACCCTAAGGAATATGGAGGTTAGCTGCTTTGGTTTCTTCGACTGTTTCTCGGGTTATATTTTGACTATATCTACCCTGCCGCATTTCTGTGAAGCTTTTATCTTTAACTTTGATGATGTAATCCGGATGTTTGCATCCGTGTATATTGTAATTTCTGATGAATGCAACTTAACCATTTTTTGATGTGTTTAACACTTGGCTGTTTATATCATGTATTTTTTCTTTTTTGTCGGGGCTGATATGGCCGGACTTAGTTTACTATCTCTGTGTATCCGTACTTTAGATTTCCTGGGATAGCTTGGTTTGGTCAATTGGTTTGCAATACCACTTATATGCCTTAGATAATTCCGAGGTACATTGTCCTCATGCCGGGCTTGCAACGCCTCTTACGCATTTTTGTGATTGCGGAATTGATTTTCGGGTCATGCCTGCATATGATAAGTAATAAAAGGAAAAAATAACAAAGTAAATTTTAGAAAATCTGCGGAGATGATCGGACTCCACATATCATTAACCAAAAATAGCGTACATGGAAATGACTAGATATGCTAGGATGAGTTCCCGTTGCCGGTTTGAACCATGGTCAGCCACAAAAAGTGGGAACACTTACTTTTAATTATAAGTAACATTTCTTGAGATTCCGGATATTCCATGTCCGGGGGAGGTCTTGGCCATCCTGGTTCCTGAGCTTGTATGCTCCTTTGCCCAATGCTTCCACGACCTCGTATGGGCCTTCCCATTTGGGGCCCAGCTTTCTAGTATCCTCAACTAGGCTAGCGTCGTTGTTGCGGTAGACAAAATCTCCTGGCCTGAAGCTTTTTCCGCGGACCTTAGCGTTATAGTATTTTTCCATTCTGGATTTACTTCTCGCTTCTTCAATGGCCGCGACTTCTCTTCTTTCTTCCACAAGATCCAAGTTCAGCTGCAGAGCCTCATCGTTTGCTATTGGGTCAAACAGAGCGCACCTCAGAGATGGCATTTCTATTTCTACAGGAATCACGACCTCCATCCCGTAGGTTAGGGAGAATGGCGTATCCCCATTACTGGACTTGATCATAGTCCGGTGTGCCCAGAGCACATGCGGTAGCTCTTCTAGCCAGTCTCGGCTCCCCTGGTCGATTCTCACTTTAATTCCTTCTCCTAAGCTTCTGTTCGCTCTTTCGACCAATCCGTTTGCCTGTAGATGTTTCACCGATGCAAACCGCTAGTTGATATTGAGCTTTTCATACCAGTCTTTGAAGGGATTGTCCCTAAATTGTTTGGCGTTATCCGCCACAATCTCTCCTGGAAGGCCGAACCTGCACACGATATTATCCCATACAAACTTCTTGACTTGATTTCCGGTAATGTTTGCGAGGGCCTTAGCTTCAATCCATTTTGTGAAGTAATCTGTCCCCACTATTAAATACTTGATCCTCCCCGGAGCTTCTGGGAATGGGCCGCAAATGTCTAGGCCCCATTTATAAAACGGCCAGGGAGAGGTGATAGGAGTCAACTTGTGCTGAGGATTTCTGGAGACCGGCCGATGGACCTGGCAGTCATGGCACTTCTGGATCACTTCCCGTGCGTCCTTATGCATGGTGGGCCAATAATATCCAGATCTTATCGCTTTTGCAACAATAGCCCGTGGTCCGGAGTGCATGCTGCACGAACCTTTGCGGATTTCCCTGATCACATAGTTGGCCTGTATTGGCCCCACACACCGCAGCCATGGCTCTAGGAATGACTTACGGAAAAGGATTCCGTTGATGACGGAGTATTGTCTTGCCTTGATCCTTAGTTTCCTAGCTTTTCTCTGATCTGCTGGCGACACTCCATCTTTCAGGTACTCAAGGAGTGGGGTCATCCAAGTGTCCCCTTCTTCTTCCACCACAGCCATAACCTCTTTCTCCTCGATCGATTTATCTTTCAGGACTTCAACCAAAACTTGTTTTGTCAAGTGGGCAAAGCTGGTGGAGGCTATTTGTGGAACGCTTTTGTTTAATGTTCTTGAAGTTCAAACACTTGGGATATGAATCTTAGTAATGTGTTTGAGAGATATTTATGTATTGAATGTGTTTAGCATGCGGAATCTACTACAACACACTTTAAAAGAACACAAGGTGGTGAGTTTGAGTAAATGAGTGAATGCAATGAACAAATAACACAACTTAGGTTAATACAAAACGATTCAATATTATTGATGAAATAATACGGATGATCTAAGTATCACCGGGATTACAAAGTAATCTTGAATCTATGATTGTCAAAAGGATTTGTGATTCGAAGTAACTAAGTTACTTGAGAGATAGTTTGGTTCGTGGTTATTGTTGTGAAAGATGCATGCATGAAGAAGTGACTAAGATATCCTTTTATAAGATAAGGATATCTTATTACATGTTGTCAAGTAGATGAATATAATACTATACTTTGACTATATTGGCGCCTACAATTAAATACAACTACCCATGTACACTCTGATATATTCTTCTGTCACCACAGAAGACTATTCTACTTCTACATAACGTATAACAATGTACAAAGACTAATAATTCAACTAAATATCTATTACAAAATATCTAATCGACTTGACATAAGCTTGGCAGGCTCTTCATTAGCTAGCAGTACCTTCTACCCAGAAGGTACTGGTAGAACATCTTCGTACATAACAAAATCAACTAGCAGGCTCTTCATCGACTTGGCAGGCTCTTTGACTTTGATCATTTTATTCCCAACAATCCTCCCCTAAACTTGTTATTTCCATTAAAATACACAAGTTTTTGATGAATAAAATACATACCTTGAGGATTTGAGAACTCTTCCAAAAACCTTTACTTCCTATCCTTCCTTTTTCTTTCACATTGTTCAAATATGCTCCTTAGCAAACTTTGAACAATTTCTGAGTTTTCATCATCTTTGTCACACCTTAACCTCTTGGAGATCATAGTTGAGAGCACTTCATAACTAAGTGGATACTCTTTCTCAGCCAGCATAAAGAGTTCAATCCCACTTGATGTGTACAAATGATGAACACTGCAATGACTTAGGAATTCCCAGGTTGTAGATGGATCATAATATGGAAACTTCCAATAATCATCTTTGGGATCAGGATCAAACATCCTATTGAATTCAACCCATAATTCCTGTTCCTTAACATCATTGCTAGAATTTGTGGCTAGCCTAATCTGCACTAGATTCCACAATTCTTCCAAATCTGCTCTATCAGATGCTCTAACTAAATTTTCAAAATTCTTGAAGATAGCAGACTGTCCCCCAACCCTTGATACTTTCCATGACTTACCAAATCTATCATGGTGTATTTCCCAATCAATTATAGGGTGTCTAGACCTAATTGGATCAGCATGTATGATAGTAGGTAAAGTTATCAACATTTTACTTACTTGCTCTGTGTCCAATTTTGCTACTTCTTTCATCTGAGCATCTTCCTTCTTCTTTGAAGACCTTTCTTGTGTGTGTTCAGGAGGAGTGCAGTGGTTCTTTTTGTATGCTTCAATGTATAGATGCTGCAACTCTTCAAATGATTTTCTTTTGAGTTGATGATCCTTCCAATTTGCTGACCTTTTCAGATATAACTTGAAGAACTTCATCTGCTCTTTCTGATCATGTGGCAATTTAAACCCTTTCTCCTTATACTGCATGATCTGCTGAAATACATCATTTAAGGCTTCTTCTCTATACTTTTTGGTGATGAATTCTTCAAGCTTGGCTGTCTTTTCTTCTACACTGAGAGACTCATCATCCATATACACAGAGGCTTGACCTCTTACAATTGGATCAATAGAGATAATCCATTGTAGTTGTGCATCAAATATTTGTGCAGCTTGAGAATCAATAAGAGCTTGAGCAGCATCTTCAGCATCTTTCTGCTCTTTCATTTCTTCAAGCATTCTTGAGGCTTCAAGTGCTTTTAGCTCTTCTTCATGAACCCTCTTGGCCTCTTCTTCTCCTAAAGCCATCTGAATTTGCTGAGTTCTTTTCAACTTCTTGGACTTTGGCTCATCTTCAATCAGAATACCTTTGCCCTTATCCTTTGGAGGTGAATCTTGTGATGGAGCAGAAGATTGCTCATCAGCAATTAAAACCCTCTTTCTCTTGTACACTCTCTCAGCAGACCCTTTATACCCCATAGCCAATAGCCTTTCTCTCCTAGCAGACTCTTCTTCTGGCCTAGCAGGCTCTTGCCCTGCTCCAACAGGCTCTTCATCATAAACTTGAGTTCCATCATGGAATTCAAATTGAGCCTGTTCCTCCTCTTCTTCCTCATCTTCAGACCTATCCTTCCTCCCCTTTTTGGAAGAGTGATCTATCCTATCAGCATCTGTCTGTGAAGAACTAGATAAAACAACCTTTGCAGACTTTTTACCTTTTAACTTCTTCACTTCACCCTCCAATCTCTTAACCCTCTTGACCAATTTGATGTTGATCTGAGAAAACCTTTCATTTTGACTTTTAAGAGCATTCTCTAAGAACTTCACCTTGTCTTTCAACTCCTGCATTGTCTGAGGTGATTGGGTTTGTGATATATGATGTGGGGATGGTGGTGGTGTTGCTGATGGTACTGGAGATGGTGTTGGTGATTTTTGATGTGTTTGTGAAATGAAACCATGTGAAGAACTAGATGATGGTGTATCAGCAGATGGTGTGGGTTCTTCTGGATGTTGTGGTACCATTTCATCAAAAAGTGGAACTTCCTCTCCTCTAAAACCAATTCTCATATTTGAAAATACTTTGTGAGAAAGTTTTGGTGTTTCATAAACCGAGTCTGTGGGAAGCAACACATGTTGTAATTTTCCAATGATGCAACCAATAAATCTTGGATACATCAAAAACTTTGTTTTACTTTTCACATTGTTTATCAATCCTTCAAAAATATATTTAGAAAAGTTGTATTTTCTGTTTGTTGCTAAGCAAATGAGAGCAGAGGCCATGTTGCCACTAAATTGCTCCCAAGAGGTTTTCTTCTGGCTCAAACAGTGAAGGATTGTGTGAATCAAAAATCTCCATTGTGGAGTAAGATGCTTTTTCAGAAAAGTGAGTTTGTTGGACTCAGCATGATACCCCATTCTTGTTAAATTTTCAAAAATTTCAGTATCTGGTAACTGACTAATACCATCAGAATCATCCAAATGAAGATGCCTTCTTAAGGATGACTCAGTAAGAGTCAAATGTTTACCATCTACTTTGGCTTTTATTCTTTGTTCCCCATTTTCAGAAGTTTTAATTTTAGCAGATTGCCAAAATTGTAAAATTTGATTTTCATAAATAGTGGGATTGACTAGCAAAGCAAACCTGATGTAGGAGTTGTTTAAAAAGTCCACTACTTGATGAAATGAGGCATTATCCTCTGACTTTTCCAAAAATGCTAACTGATTGTGACGTTGGACAAAATCTAGAACAACTGTGGAAGCCATAATGAAAATTTTTAATATGTTGGTGGGATTTGTTGGTAGTACTGGTAGAAGATGAAAGGTGTATGTGAATTATGATAGTGACTGATGAAAGAAGATATGAGAGAATTACTTTTAACCGACAATAAGAAAGATTAAAATAAGTAAATGAAAAGGCGGTTAAAAAGATCTTTTATATGTAAAATATAATATAATATAATCATCAGTGAATTACATAACTACCCCAACGGCTAATTTTAACTACCAGGCCTAATGGCTAAAACTTTTTCTGACAGGCTCAACGGCTATTTAGCAGTACTTTTTTATACTAGCAGTACCAATTTTGAACTACCAGTACCTTTGAAAGTTTTATAAAAATCCCTTATAGTTTTTAGCAAACTACCAGCTATCAACGGATTTGAGTTGTCTTTACCAAAAGCCGTTTGCTTAAGGACTAGCTAACTATTTACAATTAAGTATGGTCAGTTAACAACCATATAGTTTTTGGTAAACTATCAACCATCAACGGATTTGATTTGTCTTTACCAAAATCCATTTGCTTAAGGACTAGCCAACTCTTAAGTTTGTGAAAACTTGGTGAGCTGAATACCAAAAGCCATGATGGCCCAAAGATGGTGCAATTTCCTTGGATGGAGGAAATTTAGAAAGGCAATGATGCTGTGTATCTTGGATGATTAGTTCAACAAGTGAAATCATCTAATGTCATGCCTTTGAGTTGAAACCTTTCTTAGTTTGATCTAGATAGAACTTTCTCCTTTGAGAAATGCTTCATCCCTTCTAGATATATGAGCTAACTCTCTCTATTTCAACTCTGCATCATCTTGTATGCTCTTGTCTTTTCTTTCATAAATTGGTCTTTCTTTCATTTTGGGCTATTAATTCCTCCCCTGAGATTGTTATTTCTCCTGAGATGAATATAACTTTTGTTGCCCCTTTTGGTTGAAAGAACTCTTGTTTTGTTATCAACCTGAAATATGTTAGTTGCAAACCAAAAGAACAAAGTGTAGAACACTTGATCTATATAATTGTAAACATTCAAGCATTTATATGAACAAAACATAGCAATTTTGTATCAGCAGGACCAATTATGAACTAACAGGACCTTTTGACTAACTAGCAGTACCATGTTTAAAATCCAATACCAGTTAATTTTTATGAACAAAAACACATGTTTTTCAAAGATTTATCATTCCAATACCTCCTACAAGATATTTGAATCTACCTAAATCAAAAGCTTTGGTGAGAAGGTCTGCATAATTCTTTTCAGAATCAATTTTAACTACTTGAATTAACCTCTTCTCATTGCAATCCCTTATGAAATGGTGTCTGATTTCAATATGTTTTGTTTTTGAGTGTTGAACTGGGTTTTTAATGATACAAATAGTACTGCTATTGTCAATATAAATAATGGTGTTAAGAAAATTGTACCCATAGTCAAGCAATTGATTTTGGATCCAAAGAACTTGCCCACAACAACTTGCACCAGCAACATATTCTGCTTCAGTTGTAGAATTGGCCACCATTGTTTGTTTCTTGCATTGCCAAGAGATTAGTCTGCAACCAAGAAATTGACATCCACCAGTTGTGGATTTTCTGTCTAGTGTTGCACCAGCATAGTCACTATCCGAATAAGCCATCAATTCAAAAGATGATTCCCTTGGATACCAAAGACCCAACCTAGGTTGACCCTTAAGATATCTAAAGATTCTTTTGACTGCTGTGAGATGAGAGATCTTGGGATGTATTTGAAACCTTGCACATACACATACTGAGAACATGATATCTGGTCTTGATGATGTAAGATACATCAAGGACCCAATCATAGATCTATAATTGTGCAGATCCATATCTTCTCCTTCAGCATCCTTGAGTAGCCCTTTGTCTGGATCCATTGGTGTACTTGCAACCTTAGAATCAGCAAAATTAAATTTCCTTAAGATCTCAGCTACATATTTATCTTGGCTGATAAATATGCCTTCTTTTGTTTGTTTCACTTGGAGACCTAAAAAGAAAGTAAGTTCCCCCATGGAACTCATTTCAAACTTACTGTGCATAAGTTTTTCAAATTCTACACACAAGTCTTGGTTTGTTGATCCAAAGATTATGTCATCAACATAAATCTGCACTAACAAGATGTCTTTCTTTGTCCTTTTGATGAACAAAGTTGGATCAATCCTGCCTCTTTGGAATCCACTTTCTAGTAGAAAACAAGCCAATGTTTCATACCATGCCCTTGGAGCTTGGTGTAGACCATACAAAGCCTTGGTAACTTTGTAAACTTTATCTGGATACTCAGCATCAATGAAGCCTGGAGGTTGAGATACATAAACTGGTTCTTCAATTTCACCATACAAAAATGCACTCTTAACATCCATTTGATAGACAGTGAAGCCTATGAATGAAGCATAGGCTAAGAAAAGCCTAATTGCTTCAAGTCTTGCAACTGGAGCAAACACTTCTTCATAATCTACCCCTTCCTCTTGAGTATATCCTTGTGCTACCAATCTAGCCTTGTTTCTGATCACTATACCCCTTTCATCTTTCTTGTTTCTGAACACCCATTTGGTTCCAATTGCCCTATGACCTCTTGGCAAATCAACCAATATCCAAACCTTCTGAATCTTGAATTGGAGAAGCTCTTCTTGCATAGCTTCCACCCAACTTGCATCATCTAAAGCTTTGTTTATGTTTTTGGGTTCAGCCTGAGATAGAAAACATGAAAACAGGCATATATTGGAATTATCATTATTCTTTTCTTCATACATAGAGGAGATTAACCCTTCTTCATTTGAGGATAAGACTTGAGATAAACCAACTTGAGATCTTGTTCTAACACCAGAAGTCATGCTTCCAATCACATCATCAGATGAGTGATCTTTGAGAATTCTAGTGTTTGGTGTTTTAGGAACTTCATATGTAGTTGGAAGATTGCTAATCCCAACTTCTTCTTGAAAAGAATCATCTATTTGAACATTCAATGGCTCAGCAGTACCAATACTTGTACTAGCAGGACCATCTGAAGAACTGGCAGTACCATTGTCATTAGCACCACTTTCTTGATTCTCTTGATTCTGAGTTCCTTGATCTTCTTCATTGCCTTCAATTGTTGTGTCTGAAGGTCCTTCTTCACTTGAAGATAGATCCATACTTTTCCAAATTGGCATCCAGATGTAATCTTGATTTTTAGGAGAATCAACATTGTCTTCAGAACCTGCATTTTCATTAGCATTTGTACCTGTAACAGGCACATAATTCATAGATTCTGAAAGCCTATCAACATCAAACATCCAATCTGGTCCAACTCCTTTCACATTTGCTAGTTTCTCTTGAAACTCTATGTGAAGATTTTCTTCTACTAGCCTAGTGCAAGTGTTAAACACTCTATAGGCCTTACTCTGCAAGGAATACCCTATCAAAAAGCCAACATCTGCTTTTCCATCAAATTTGCCTAAATGATCTTTGGTATTGAGAATAGTGACTTGACAACCAAAAGGTCTCATAAAACTTAAAGATGATTTTCTACCAAAGAAAAGTTCATAAGGTGTTTTTCTATGTGGTTTTGTCACAAGAACCCTGTTTTGTACATAACAAGCAGTACCAACTGCTTCAGCCCAAAATGAAATAGGCAACTTAGAGTCTACTAACATAGTTCTAGCAGCCTCTATAAGTGTTCTATTCTTTCTTTCTGCTACTCCATTTTGTTGAGGTGTTCTAGCTACACTAAACTCTCTTTTTATGCCTTTTTCCTTGCAAAAGTCATCCATAACTCTATTCTTGAACTCTGTCCCATTGTCACACCTGATGATTTTGACTTTCTTATCAGATTGGTTTTCTACCTCAGTGATATAGGTTTTAAGTATCTCACTAGTTTCATGTTTAGATCTTAAGAAGAAAACCCATGAAAATCTGCTATAGTCATCAGTAACAACCAGACAATATTTCTTTCCATTCAAGCTGCACACATTAGTAGGACCAAAGAGATCCATATGAAGCATATGTAAAGCCTGAGTAATAGAGTTTTGGGTCTTGGGCTTACAAGAAGCTCTATGTTGTTTGCCTTTTAGACAGTCAACACAGGTTTGGTCGTTTTGGAAAATCTTGTTGGGTAAACCTCTTACTAAATCATATTTTGCAATAGTGTTGATTGTTTTAAAGTTTACATGACCAAGCCTTCTATGCCATAACATAGATTCATCCAATGAGGCTTTTGCTACCAAACAAGTTAAACCTTCCTTGGGATCAATGTTCTTTAAATTGACACTATACATATTGTTCCTTTTTGGAATTTTAAGAAGTATCTGACTCTCATCAGGCATCTTAAAATCAGAAGAAAGAACCATACATCCATTGTCAGTAAATAGAACATTGTTCTTTTTGTCACACATTTGTGAGACACTAAGAAGATTAAACTGAAGTTCTTTCACAAAATACACATTTTCAAAATCTATTTTACTGGTTTTGATAGTACCTTTACCAGTGATCTTTCCTTTTATTCCACCCCCAAAGGTAACATATCCTCCATCAAATGTTTTGAAATCTGAGAGGAATGACATGTTGCCTGTCATGTGCCTTGAACACCCACTATCAACATATCCTTGATCTTCAAAATCAGTTGAATGTTCCTGCACATAAATAAACATATTAGTTTCCTTGGGGTACCCAAGCCATGACAGACTTGGGTTTGCCTCTTGCATCAATGAAGTCAAACCTTTTCAGGATTGTTGATGCACCTTTTGATTGGATTGGTTTCCAAATCCAACATGCTGAGGACTTAACAGCACTTTCCCTTCTAATCCATTGTGTGGTCTTTGGTCTATCAGTACCAATTTTGGCAATACCAACTTTGGCAGTACCATGTGGTCTAGCAGGACCTTTTGGTCTAGCAGGACCTTTGGTTTTTGGACTCCAAACTTTTGTTTTGACCACATTTATCTTTTGAATAGGATTTTTCTCAACTTTTGGTACACTTTTGAAAGTGTTTCTTGTATCCTTTTCAGTTGGTTTTGTAATAACAGGCTTATGTTGTCTAACAGTATGTTTAACATTTGTGGTGTTAGACTTAACAAAACTTTTTCTGGGGTGAGTAACATTTGTTTTAGCTTTTGATTTACTCCCAGAAACCCATTTATTACAATAAGCATGAAGATGATTAAAGCTACCACAATAATAACAAGCCTTATTAAACATAACAAAGTCATCACCTAGTTGTTGTGACTTTAGGTTGTTCCAATTTCTTTGGCTTCCCCTAGGTTTGTTATTACAATTTTTACAACTTTCAACTGTCTTCAAAACAGTTTTGGCCTTAGCTTTAACTTCGACTTTCTTAGGACTGGTTGGTCCTACTTTGATTCCTTTGATAGGAATAGTCTGATCTTCATCATCATCAGATACCCAATCCTCAATAATTAGGACATCTGGTCTCTTATCAGTGAGCACCTTAGAGAGTGGAACATTCTTAGCACTCTCAGAAGGTTCACTTATCACTACAGGTTTATCTAATGGTTTGTTAACAAATTCATGTAAACCTGATACAGCAAGATCACTACCCTGGGGACATGGAATTCCTCTATAAGGAGGTGGACATTCATTATATCCTATCCCTGATTTTATTTTCTTATTCAACTGATTCTCTACTATGCTCTTAGTACACTCAGAAGCATTTTCTAATTTAGTAACAGTCAGTTGAATATTGTCTCTAGCTAATGTTACTTTAGTGCATTCAGTCCTTAACATTTCTATTTCAGTATCTTTCAAATATATTTGTCTATTAAGAGCACCTTTAGCATCAGAAAATGTGAGTTCATTTTCTCTATAGTGAATGATTTGTTTTTCTAGCTTGGACATACCACACTGATGGTTAAATAAGGTTTGTTGGGTTTTTCTATGTTCTAATACTTCTGTATCATAAGCTTTACTTATGATTTCTAATTCTTTAAGAGATTCACAATTATTAGAACATTTGATAATTTGTACCTCAGGGGTGGAGAATGCCATCAAAGCCAATTCATCAGAAGTTGACTCATCTTCACCCATGAAACTCCAATCAAAACCCATGCCATCAATAGCAACCATTGCTTTTGGCTCTGCAACTTCAACAACCTTACTCTTGCTTTCAAAGCTTCCTTTCTTCTCAAAGCTTCCTTTATTTCTGTTGTCAAACCCTCTACCCTTGTCATCCTGCTTCTTAGGTCTTCTACACTCTCTAGAGTAGTGACCTTTCATGTGGCAGTTGTAACACTCCACCTTTGACTTATCATAGCCAGCAGGCTCATTTCCATCTATCAGAATCTTCTTGCCAGTCCTCATCATCAATTTCTTGGCTCTAATGCTTAAAAGTGAAAGTTGCCACTTTATGTCCATTTCTTCAAGATCATCAGGATGAATCTCTTGAAGGTCTTCAAATGATAATACAGACCCATTGTGCTGAGATGTAAGAAAAGCACACCCAATTGTTTCATCTAATATGGATTTGGTACTACCAGAAGTACTAGCAGTACCAAAGGTTGTATTAGCAGTACCTTCTTCTCTGCTACCTTGTTCTTCATTATCAACCTTTGACATGCTTGGGGATGAAACAAAAGCCATATTTCCAGAACTTGACCCAGTAGTCTTCTTTACTTCATGCTCTACTATTTTGAAATTGTTGTAGAGATCATTGAGACTCATCTGGTCAATATCTGACTTGTTCTTCCATACAATGACATGCATAGACCATTCTGAAGGTAAACTTCTAAGAAATTTAGAGTTTAGGTCTTCTTGAGTTATCATCACTTCATGGATGGCTAACTGACTTGCAAGCTTCTGAAGTCTATTGAACATACTGTCCAAAGACTCATTGGTTGTGGCTGTGAAGTTCTCAAATTGTTGTTTGAGAAGGGTTTTCTGTGTTTTCTTGGTAGCATCATTACCACCAAACCTAGCCACAATTTCTTCAAAAAGGGTTTTGGCATCTTTGTATTTGTTGAAGATCAGAAGTTGATCATTTGGAATAGTCATCAGTAACATACTCCTTGCCTTTAGATCATTCCTCTTCTGAACTTTTTCATCTGCATTTGATGGTTGATCTTGTATTCTTGTTACAAGAGCATCATTTACTGTTGTAGTGGTGATTTGGGGTTTGAAGGAATTGCCTTGTTCAATGATCTCCCAAAGTGCATAGTCCTGCACTTGAAAGTATTGTTCAACCCTTAGTCTCCACATTTCAAACTCGTTTTGCTTGAGTAATGGAAGTTTAGCTGCAACATTGGTTTGAATATGTTCAACATCCATTTTTCTTTTAAATTAGTAAATATCAAGCCTAGCTCTGATACCACTTGTGGAACGCTTTTGTTTAATGTTCTTGAAGTTCAAACACTTGGGATATGAATCTTAGTAATGTGTTTGAGAGATATTTATGTATTGAATGTGTTTAGCATGCGGAATCTACTACAACACACTTTAAAAGAACACAAGGTGGTGAGTTTGAGTAAATGAGTGAATGCAATGAACAAATAACACAACTTAGGTTAATACAAAACGATTCAATATTATTGATGAAATAATACGGATGATCTAAGTATCACCGGGATTACAAAGTAATCTTGAATCTATGATTGTCAAAAGGATTTGTGATTCGAAGTAACTAAGTTACTTGAGAGATAGTTTGGTTCGTGGTTATTGTTGTGAAAGATGCATGCATGAAGAAGTGACTAAGATATCCTTTTATAAGATAAGGATATCTTATTACATGTTGTCAAGTAGATGAATATAATACTATACTTTGACTATATTGGCGCCTACAATTAAATACAACTACCCATGTACACTCTGATATATTCTTCTGTCACCACAGAAGACTATTCTACTTCTACA
Organism: Artemisia tridentata subsp. tridentata; assembly: GCA_021014915.2. NCBI lineage: Eukaryota > Viridiplantae > Streptophyta > Magnoliopsida > Asterales > Asteraceae > Artemisia > Artemisia tridentata. Next base: position 251,963,232 of record CP139501.1, read on the forward strand.
TAACGTATAACAATGTACAAAGACTAATAATTCAACTAAATATCTATTACAAAATATCTAATCGACTTAACATAAGCTTGGCAGGCTCTTCATTAGCTAGCAGTACCTTCTACCCAGAAGGTACTGGTAGAACATCTTCGTACATAACAAAATCAACTAGCAGGCTCTTCATCGACTTGGCAGGCTCTTTGACTTTGATCATTTTATTCCCAACACTATTTTACTTAGTGCGTCCGCCTGCTTGTTTTGACTCCAATGAATTTGTCTTATTGAGAATGTGCGGAAGTTTTGGATTAGGGCCTTGGCTTTTGCTAGATACTGTGCCATACTCTCCTCCTTTGCTTCATATACACCATTGATCTAATTCACGACCAACCGAGAATCTACATTTGCGGACAGGTCTTTTACCCCCATCTGTTCCGCTATCCTTAAACCCGCTAGCAGCGCTCCATATTCTGCCTCATTGTTGGATGTATCAAATTCGAATCTCAAAGCATAAGTGAATTCCATACCTTCGGGGTTTGTGAGGATTAGGCCTGCTCCGGATCCTTCTTGACAAGAGGATCTATCGGTGTACAAGCTCTATGGCCCAGCGTGTGGCAGTTCTTCCGCAGTTATTTCTGTTGCCGGAGTCTCCTCCTCCGGAATTTCTGCAATGAAATCAGCTTATACTTGTCCTCTTATGGCTGTCCGTGGCCTGAAACTGATATCATGTTCTCCTAGTTCAATAGCCCACTTAGCCATCCTGCCTGTATGTTGATGTAAATAATGTTCTAAAAACGTTATTTCTATCTTTCGATAACTTCACGTTTTGAGTATGACAAAATGTGAAAACACGTTATGTTAAAATTAACATAAACAAGTTTTTAATCGGAAGATCCCGTTTCTACACAAATCACTCTAGAACAAATTTACAACTTCACTAATGATCAAAGAAGTAAATTTGGATTTAAGACTTCACATTTTTATTTGACAAAACATTTTTTTCAAAAATATGCTTTACAAATTATTTTTGAATAATTAAGAAATGTTTTAATGGAAAAATAAGTTTAAAATACACAACAGCTATTCCCCCCCCCCCCCCAAAAAATCAGCTCCAAACTTCCCCAAATAAATTTTCACCAGAAAAGAAAAAAAATGGAGCGTCTTTTTCTGACACGGCTCCACGGTTCCACTAAATTTAGTTGAGCCGTCGGTGATTTAGTGGAGCCGTCCCTCTGTAACGGCCAGATTTTTTCTACCTATAAATACCAGCCCACCATTTTCTTTTCTTGATCATTTAGTGACCGGATCTATACACACTCTTTGTGTTAGATGTGATACTAAGAATTATACGTAGTCTAGCACGCGAAATTTACTAGCTAGCACTTAGAAGACTTTATGTGTTTTGTATGATTTGAATGAAACAATGAATGAACACAGAATGATAAACTTCAACGATTCAATATTATTGAAACAATAATACGAGTGATCTCCTATCACTAGGGTTTACAACCTTGAATCTCTATATTACGTCTCTCTGTATGTTATATAAACCTTAACCTAGGCAATCCTTTTATAGACCAAGAATTCCTTTACAAGATAACTATCATTCTAATCTTATACGATATACACAATATATTTTCCATAATTATCTATTACATAAATCATAAACATAAACCGTACTAACTTCTTCACTCAGCAGTCCTAACTGCTTATGTCTTCAAAACTCTTCAGCAGTCGTAACTTCCAGCTTCAACAGTCTTAACTGCTATCTTCAACAGTCTTAACTGCTAAAGCTTAATTTCCTAACAATCCTCCCCTAAACTTATGATTTCTATCCAAATCACTAAGTTTCTTCAAATTAAGCTTCTTCTTCTTATTGCTGAAAATTCTTTCAAACACTTATCAAGCAAATTTCTTAGATTTAGCTTTCACTTCTTGTGCAAGATTGAATATCTTTGTCACCAACATATCAGCCATCTCAGATTCTTCATTAGCTTCCAGTTTAACACATGCCATCATTGTCAAAACACCTGGTCTGAGTGGATAATCTTTTTCAACCAGCATATAGATCTCTATTCCATCCTTGGTAGACACTCTGTGTACTCCACACGTTCCAAATAACTTCCAAGTGATGTCCATGACTTGTGCTTGAAATCTCCATATTGACTCTCCACCATCTGGTTCATAAATTCTCTTCAATTGAACCCATAGTTCTTTATCTTTATCTTCAATAGGATCTTTATCTCTGAATTTCTCTTTCACTAAGCTCCATAGTTGATTTAGATCTTCTCTGTCAAAGCCTTTGAGTAAATCTTCAAACAACTTGTACCTTTCAGAAATATCTCTAAGTCTGATTATCTTCCATCCTTTCATTCTTCCATCAGTGAACACTTCCCAGTCAATGATTGGATGTTTTACTTGTAAAGGTTTAATATAAGAAGATTCTGGAACAATCATCATCATACTTCTGATCTTCTCATTTGTTAACCCTTCTTCTTCAGACTTTTGTTTCTTTGCAACTTCTGATTCCATAGTTTCTGATTCCCTCTTCTTACCTGTTTTGAAACTTCTTCTTGGAGTATTCAGAATAGCATAAATTTCATAGAATTCCTTTTCAATTATGGCATAAGATTTTCCCTTGAAGTCATTCATAGTGTAATTTGCTGAGTTCTTCAAATAATGCTTCATAGACTCAACTAGTTCCTTCTTTGTTGGCAACTTTATCTTGTACCCTGACTTCTACCTTTCTCTTATCCTCTAAATCAGATCTTCCCATGTTGCAACTCCATTCTTTTTTAGTATGAATTCTTTAAGCTCCCCTGTCTTTTCTTCTTCATTCAATTGTTTGTCTTTGAGAACCATTGAAGCTTGAGCTCTTACAATCACATCAGAATCTAACAAATATTGTAGCTGTTCATTGAACTCCTCTTGATTTACTTCTTTTGATCTTTTTCTTTCCATGAATTCAACTATGTTTCGTACATCATCAGCAGCCATTTTTCTTGCAAATTCCTCATCTTGAGCAATATGAGCTTGTTTAGCTTCTTCACTAGCCAAATCTTCTTCTATCATTTTCCTTACAACCTCTGCATTATGATCTATCTGTTCTTGAGTTTTTTGTTTCAATCTTTTAAGCCTTTCAAGTTCTTGAGCAACAGCAACTTCTTCAGATGTCATTGGCTTCTTTCCTTTATCTGCTCTTCTACTTTCATAAACTTGCTCAGCATAAGTTTCATCAGTTGGAACTCCTTGATGCTCTGTTTCAGCAGTTTGAACTGTTTCATGCTCTGTCTCAGCAGTCTGAACTGCTTCAACATTTGGAACTGCTTGATGTGTCTCAGCTTTTTCTTCTTGAACATAACCAGAACCTGAACCAATATCAAAACCTTCATCTTGTTCTGAACCTTTATCATGCCTCCCCTGAGAACCTGATCTATCCTTATCTTTACCAAATTTCCTCCCCTGTTTGGAAGAATTTTCATCATCCCCTTCTGAACCATCTGAATCATCATCATCAAAAGAATCATCATCATCCAATATCACTTTTGCCCTTTTCTTCTTTAACCGATCTTCAAGCTTCTTCACCCTTTTGTTAGCTTGGTGTAGACTTTGGAAAACATTTCTTTATGAGATTTCATCTCCTCATTGCTCTTCTTAAGCTCCTCCTCCAAGGTCTTTACTCTGTCAACTAACTTGGTACATATTTCCATCAATTCAGTTTGTGAAGAGCTACCCTCATCACTTCTAGCTGTGTGACCTGCTAGGAGAGGTGAATCTTTGGGCAAGGATCTAGTCACAACCCTAGTTAGACTAGGTTTAGACCTTCTCCTATAAGTGATGGGTGGTGTTTGGGTTGTTTCAAGTTCTTGAGTGGATGTGTGATGGGGATCAGTTGGAACTGCTGAACCTTCACCCAACTCAGTTTGAAGCATTTGAGGAAACAATGGAACTGGTTCCCCTTGAAAAAGCCTACTAGCCATAGCCATATTTTGAAAAACCTTTGATTGAAAACTAGGCGTAGCAAAAGTTTCAGTTGGTTTTGTAAGCAGGTATGTCTTTTTATTTAAAATTGTTTGAAAAAACCTAGGATACATTAAAAACTTTGTTTTACTATCAACATTTGATGCCATACCCTCAAAAATATATTTTGAAAAGTTAAAAACTCTGTTTGTAGACAAGCAAATGAGAGAAATAGCAATATTGCTACTGAACTGCTCCCAAGCAGTCTTTTTAGGACTTAAATAACATAAAAGAGTATGTATTAAAAATCTCCATTGAGGTGAAAAACATCCTTTTTGAAAAGTCAATTTGTTTTCAGATGTATCATACCCCATTTTAGAAAGTTCTTCCAAAATTTCAGTATTTAGCATAGTGTGGATACCATCCGAGTCATTTAATTTAAGATGTCTCCTAAGTATAGACTCGGTAACAACAAACTTAACGCCATCTACTTCAGAATGAATTTCTAAGTCTCCGTCATCACTTGTCAAGACAAATGAATTCTGCCAGAACTGTGTGATGTGCGAGACATAAAGAGTAGGAGAAACAGTTAGAGCATACCGTATGTGAGAGTGGTTGAGAAAGTCCACAATCTCATAAAACTTTGGCCCATCTCCTTGCTCTGTTTTCTCTAAAAAAGCAACCTGGTTGTGACGCTTAACAAATTCCAATCCAGCCATTCTTAATGATGAAAAATGAAAGATTTTAGCAATACAATGATCTTGTAAATTGGAATTGAGGTTTTATGTAGTCGCTTGGGGTTTATAGATACTTTTTAGGGTTTTGCGAAATATGCGTATGAGATAAATTATCTTTATAAAGAGAATAAATGAATTTATGGTAAAAATATAATTATCGTCTATAAAAATCCCTATAAGTATCTTAAGAATAACGGTTTTACCCCAACGGCTAGAAAATTAATTACTGACAGATTTTTACAACGGCTAGTTGAGCCGTCCTAACTTTGTACTAACCATACCAACTGTTGCAAAAATTTTGTTGAGCCGTACGAACTTTTTTTGAAATAAAATTTTAAAATACCATGGCTCAAACATAGTTTTTAGCAAACAATCTGCTATCAACGGATTTGATATGTCTTTACCAATAGCCGTTTGCTTTGGACTAGTCAACTCTTCACACTTAGATATGGTGAGCTGATAATCATACAATTTTTGGTAAATTGTCAACCATCAACGGATTTGATTAGTCTTTACCAGAAACCGTTTGCTCTGGACTAGTTGGTTCTTATGTGGATAAGACATGGTGAACCAATTACCATTTGTTGTATGCAAAGATCACATACTAATCTCCAGAACACCATTTAGTCCAAAACATCAAACATTCATAATCCCTCAGTGTTTTCTCTCCAATCCTGCAATTGTTTGTCCAAAAACAAAGAAACAAGATACAAAGAACTTGTCTCACAATATATAAGCATATGACTAACAATGCACATAACAAAGAAAAATTAGTTTCCTTGTGGAACCCAAGCCAAAACAGACTTAGGCTTTCCTCTAGCATCAACATAATTCATTCTTTTCAAAACATTCTTAGCACCATTGGGTTTAATTGGTCTCCATACCCAACATGCTGATGCATTCACTCCATTACCCATGTTTCCCTTAGCAGTGTTTTTATTCATACCAGTACCAATTACCCTGCTAGCAGTTGGAACTGCTGGCTTGGTAGTTGTTACCTTTGGTTTCCAAACTTGATTTTTTACAACTGCTTTGTGATGAAAGGGTCTATAAAGAGTTTTTGGTGCTGATTTGGAAAACATTTTTGCACCTTGAACTGTTGGCCTTGGGTGAATTGGTCTCATAGGTCTGACAGTCTGAACTGCTGGTCTAGCAGTTTGAACTGATTTAGGTCCAGACCTTAAAAGAACTGATCTAGGTATCATTCTATCATTCCTAAGAAAAGATTGAGGTCTTGCTATGCTCAACCTATGATTTGTATATCCAGATACCCATTTATCACAATAATCTGCAAGATGGTCAAAGCTACCACAAGAATAACAAGCTTTCCTATAACAGAAAAAATCCTCCCCTAATTGGTGAGATTTGAGGTCATTCCAATTCCTTTGGTTACCTCTTGGCTTGTTTGTGGTTCTATACATTTCTGCATACCTAACTGTTGGTCTAAAAGGTTTGGCATTTGATCTAGGCCTAACAGTCTCAGGTTTAACCATCTTTGGAACTTTTGGTTCCTCCACTTTAGCACTAACAGGCTTAACCACAGCCTGATCATCCTCATCATCAGAAGTCCATTCCTCAATGGTTGGAGCATCTGAGTCCTTAGCTGAGGACCTATCAGAAGACACCTTGTCCTCAGATAGTGATTTATCACTTGCACTTTCAAACACAGGTTTATCAACTACATCCTTCTTGGGTTAAGGACCATAGTTAAGCACAGGTAATTGAAATTCAGGGAGTCCTGTGTGTTCTAAGTCTACACCTGAGGGTGTTGGAATTCCTCTATAGGGAGATGGAACTGACTTATATCCTAGGCCTGACTTAGCTTTATTTTGGATCTGACTCTCAATTATCTTTTGAACACCTTTTGATGTGTATTCAAGTGTGTCTACACTCATCTGAATGTTCTCCTTAGCTTTCTTAACCTGTTCTAGCTCATGTTTTAACACAGTGATCTCATTCTCTCTAAACATTAAGTCTCTCTTAACAATAATCATATCATCAGAAAACTTAGACTCATTACTTTTATAATGAACAATTTGTTCTTCTAACACAGCTAAAGCTCTCTTATGATTTGCTAAGCTAAAAGCAGTTTCAACTAATTCTTTTCTCTGATTCTCATATCTTGTTTTAAGTGTTTCTAGATCTTTTAAAGCTTCACAAGATTTAGAACATCCTAAGCCATCAATGGCAACCATGGCTTTCGAGCTTGAATCAGTAACCTCCACAACCCTTGACTTGTTTCCATATCCTCTGCTCTTTCCATCTTGTTGGCTTGGCAATCTGCACTCCCTTGAATAATGACCTTTCTTGTGGCAGTTGAAGCACTCAATCTTGGACTTGTCATACCCTGCAACATCATTACTGTTTATGACAATCTTCTTGCCAGTCTTCTTCAAGAATCTCCTAGCTCTCAAACTGAGAAGAGAGAGCTGCCACTTAATATCCATCTCTTCAATATCATCTTCATCAATCTCTTGAAGATCTGAATGAGTCAACATACTTCCATTGTGCTGAGTAGTCAGGAAAGCACAATAAGTATCATCATTCAAAAGTCCACTAGTACTGCTTGAGGTGCTAGCAGTACCAAGGTTTGCACTAGCAGTACCAACTGCTCCAGCAACTTGCGCTTCTTCATCTGGACTTGAGGAACTGGAAGTTGATACAAAGGCCAAATTCCCTGAGCTTGAGCTTGAGCTTGATCCAGCAGACTTCTTAATATCATGTTCAACTATCTTGAAGTTGCTATAGAGATCCATTAAGCTCATGGAATATATATCAGGCTTGTTTTTCCATACTACCACATGCATAGCCCATTAAGCTGGTAGACTCCTCAGAAATTTGGAGTTGAGATCTTCCTGAGGCATCTCAATTCCTAGAACAGCCAATTGACTCACCAACTTTTGAAGTCTATTAAACATATGATCCAACGACTCATTGCTTGTTGCTGTAAAGTTCTCAAACTGATGCTTGAGAAGGGTCTTCTGGGTTTTCTTGGTGGCTTCATTCCCACCATATCTTGCAACAATAGCTTCAAAAAGGGTTTTAGCACACTTGAACTTACTAAAATTCAGCAACTCATCATTGGGAATAGTCATCAGAAGCAAACTTCTAGCCTTAACATCATTCTTGTGCCTAGCCTTCTCTTCATTAGTGGTTGGTTTTGGCTGCACTGTAGTCTCGGATTTTCCTTCAACAACAGTTGTTGTTGTTACTAGTGTAAAGGAGTTTCCTTCTTCAATGATTTCCCAAAGTGCATAGTCTTGCACTTGGAAAAACTGCTCAATACGAAGTCTCCACATGTCGAACTCATTAGGTTTAAGCATAGGAAGCTTAGCAGCAATGTTAGTTGTGTTTGGTGTTGTTTCCATGTCCATCTTGGTTCTTCTCAAATCTTCTAAATCTAAGTATCAGTAACCTGTCTCTGATACCACTTGACCGGATCTATACACACTCCTTGTGTTAGATGTGATACTAAGAATTATACGTAGTCTAGCACGCGGAATTTACTAGCTAGCACTTAGAAGACTTTATGTGTTTTGTATGATTTGAATGAAACAATGAATGAACACATAATGATAAACTTCAACGATTCAATATTATTGAAACAATAATACGAGTGATCTCCTATCACTAGGGTTTACAACCTTGAATCTCTATATTACGTCTCTCTGTATGTTATATAAACCTTAACCTAGGCAATCCTTTTATAGACCAAGAATTCCTTTACAAGATAACTATCATTCTAATCTTATACGATATACACAATATATTTTCCATAATTATCTATTACATAAATCATAAACATAAACCGTACTAACTTCTTCACTCAGCAGTCCTAACTGCATATGTCTTCAAAACTCTTCAGCAGTCGTAACTTCCATCTTCAACAGTCTTAACTGCTATCTTCAACAGTCTTAACTGCTAAAGTTTAATTTCCTAACATTTAGTTTATTTTTTCTTTTGTTCAAGAGTGATCCAATCATCCAACTTAGAGATCCTCTTCAATCCTCTTCAATAGCAAGAGAAGAACACAAAGTATCCAAGTTGATACAAGGTGTTATCATTCCTCTTCAAGTGCAAGAGAAGAACTCAAGGTATCCAAGAAGATACATGTTGGGTTTAAATGATACTGCTGCTACTTTGAAGATTCTGCTGCTAGGCATAATCATTCTGATTCTAGGTATATTCATTCTGCTGCTGATGATATTCGAAGAATGATGAAATAAGATAAGTGTCAAACTGTTGCTAGCCTAAGATGATTCTGCTGCTAGAGTTTGATTCTGCTGCTTATTGGATATGTATAGTTTGTTTATGGTAAAGATACGATTAGATATTATTCTTGTATAGAAAGTTTTGTAACCGACTAGGACTCCTTATGTGTATAAAAGGAGGATCTAGGGTTAGGGTTAGAATTCGATTGTCTTAGCATACGTATTCTCTTGTATTCACTTCAAGGTTCGTTGTAACCCTGTTACTTTTGAGTAACCGTATATTAATATATTGAGGTGAAGGTTGAGAGAATTATTGTGTGTTATTGTTATTCTTCTTAAGATTAATTACTAGTTTCCGCATAGTAATTAATAGATCGTTCATAAGCAGTTTCTATACCAATTGCTTTAGGTTTATATCTAAAGTAATTAACAAGATCGTTAAGCTCAACTGGGATCAACAAGTGGTATCAGAGCATGTGATCTAGAAACTGATACCGAGAAGAATTTCGAAAAGCTCAGATCTGTTCATCATCAAAAGCAATGGAGTCTGAATCTCATCATATGGTTACTGCATCCAAGGTTCCAATGCTCAAGGTTGGAGAATATGAACTCTGGAAGATGAGGATAGAACAGTACATGAAGATTTGAGATTACACAATGTGGGAAATCATACAAACTGGTGATACTCTACCTAAGACTGGTGCTGATGGGCAAGTCTTGCCCATCAAAACCAATGAAGAAAGGGCTAAAAGGAAACTGACGATTGGAACTCACACTATTCTCTTAATGGGGATACCTAATGAGTACCAATTGGCCTTCAAAAACACCAAGTCTGCCAAGGAGTTGTTGGCAGCAATTGAACTCAGGTTTGGTGGGAATGCAGCCACCAAAAAGTCAAGGAAGAATTTGTTAAAGCACGAATTTAAAACTTTCACTGCATCAAGCAATGAAAGTATTGATGGTACTTATGACAGGCTGCAAAAGTTAGTGAGTCAGTTGGCGCTTCTAAATGTCTCTATTGCAAAGGAAGATATTAATTTGAAGTTTCTAAGGAGTCTTGCACCAGAATGGAATACTCACACAGTTGTCTGGAGGAACAAGACTGATTTTGATACTATGAATTTGGATGATTTGTATAACAACTTGAAGGTCTATGAAACTGAGGTAAAGGGTTCAACCAGTTCTTCAAGGTTCAAACAACCTTGCTTTTATGTCTTCAAATAATAAGACTTCTGGGAATATTCAAGAAACTCATTCTGCTGTTGGTCATACTGGTTCTGCTGCTAGTTCTATAAATAATGACACCATTAGTGATGCTGCTATTTGTGCCTATTTAGCTGAACTCACAACAAGTACTCCAGTAATGAGTCAGGATTTAGATCAAGTTGATCCTGATGATTTAGAAGAGATGGATTTGCATTGGCAATTTGCAATGTTGACTATGAGGGCAAGAAGATTCTTGAAGAGAAATGGAAGAGAGCTCAAGTTTAGAAGGCAGAACAATGTGGGGTTTGACAAATCAAAGTTTGAATGTTATAACTGGCACAGAAAAGGGCACTCTGCAAGGGAGTGCAGAGCACCAAAGCAGATCAAGGAAAATCCAAGGCAGATTCCCATTGAAGATGCTAAACCTACTACTGCTATAGTCTCATGTGATGGCTTGGGAGATTTTGACTGGAGTGACCAAGCTGAGGATGGTCCCAACTATGCACTGGTAGCTGATGAAGAACCCAAAGAACAACACTTTGCTCTTATGGGTTACTCCTCCTCTGGATCAGACTCTGAGGTATCAAATGAATCTTCATGTTCATTTAAATCTTGTTCAGATACAATAGAGGCACTGAGATCTAGTTATGATGCTTTAAGAGTTGAATTTGATAAACTCAAACTTGATAACTTAGGATATCAACATGGTTTAAAATCTTTAGAAAACAAGGTTGAGTTCCTTAATCAAATTGAGGGAGAATATGCTGATAAAATTCATACTCTTGAAACTGAGCTAATTAAGAAAGAATGTGAAATTAATGTGCTTAATAAAAGAGTGGAAGAAGCTGAATTAGCTAGAGACTTAGCTTTAAGTGAAAAAGAAAAACATGTTGTTAGGATAGATAAACAACAATATGCATCTGTTCTAGCAAATAAAGAAGTTGAATCTCAGATTTTTAAAAGAGGATGTGGCCTAGGATACAATGAAGTGGCTCCCCCACTTAAAAGTGCTTATGCACCAGCTAGGAAAGAATTGTCCTTTATATCTGAGTTAGCTGCACAATCCGTAGGTGAAACAAGTCAAGTAAACAATGAAACATCTGAAAAGACTAGTGCACCTAAGGTAGAAAAGAAGTCTGATACTGTGATCATTGAAGATTGGGTGTCAGATAGTGATGATGATGAGATTGATTCAACACCCAAAGCTAAAAAGAAAGAAATTCTTAGGACTGTTGAACCAAATGTCACACAGGTTAATACAGCTGAAATTAAAGCTAAAAATGTTGAGTTTGTAAAACCTGTGCTAGGAAGTAGAATCTCTAGGAAAGTGGCTGAGTATGATGATAAACCTAGAGATTATCCTAGGAAGACTTGTGACTTGCCTAGAGGAAATCAGAGAAACTTGCACCAGGTGATCACACACAAGTTAGGTAGTGACTTTGAATTGGTTAAGAAGGCATGTCACAGCTGTGGTAGTTTTGATCACTTGCAAGAGGATTGTTATTATTCTATACCTAAGAAAACTAGTGCTCCGAAACCTGTATGGAACCATAACACTAGGGTGAACCATAGGAACTTTGCAAGAAAGACTCACCCACATCCCAAAAGAAACATGGTTCCTAAGGAGATTTTGTTGAGAAATTGTATTTCTAGGAATATTTCTCCTGTTGCACCACCAAGGCCCATTCCAAAGAAAACAGAGTTTTCTACTGCTAAAGCTAGCAGCAGTATTTCTCATTCTGCTGTTAAGCCAAAAGTGGTTACTGATACTGTTATGGGCACTCATTTCTATGCTGTTAAGGCCTCAGCTTGCTGGGTCTGGAAACCCAAAACCAGACACAACAGTGCATCAATGGACTTCAAGAAATATGATTACTTTGATGCACAAGGCAGATCCAAGTCAGTAATGGCTTGGGTCCCAAAGAGAAACTAACTCTCTTACTTTTTGTGCAGGGCAATCTACAATTGGAGCTAAAGGATAAATGCATTTTTGATAGTGGATGCTCTGGACATATGACTGGAGACAAGAGCAACTTGGAAGATTTTAAGGCTTTTGATGGTGGTTATGTTGCTTTTGCCAATGATCCAAAAAGTGGCAAGATTGTTGGTAGATGTACTATTAGAACAGGAAAATTGGATTTTGAAAAGGTGTATTTTGTAGAGGGACTTAAGTTCAATCTTTTTAGTGTCTCACAAATGTGTGACAAAAAGAATTTTGTTCTTTTTACAGACACTGACTGTCTTGTTTTGTCTCCCGAATTTAAGTTACCTCATGATTCTGAAGTACTACTTAAAGTCCCTAGAACAAACAATATATACAGTGTGGACATTAAGAACATCATTCCCAAAAGAGATTTAACTTGTCGTTTTGCAAAGGCCACCATTGATGAATCCAAGCTTTGGCATAGAAGATTGGGTCACTTAAATTTCAAAACTATAAACAAATTGGTAAAAGGCAACCTTGTCAGAGGGTTACCTTCAAAGATTTTTGAAAATTCTGAAACCTGTGTTGCTTGTTAGATGGGAAAGCAACACAGAGCTTCTTGTAAGTCCAAAGTGGTGAACTCTATTTTTGAACCCTTGTATATGTTGCATATGGATCTGTTTGGACCAAGTTTTGTGAAGAGCTTGAATAAGAAGATGTATTGCTTAGTTGTCACTGATGATTTTAGTAGGTTTACTTGGGTATTTTTCTTAGCAACTAAGGATGAGACCTCTGGAATTCTTAAGGCCTTCATTACAAGAATAGAAAATCTAGTAAATCATAAGGTAAAAGTAATCAGATGTGACAATGGAACTGAATTTAAGAATCATGTAATGAATCAGTTCTGTGAAGAAAAAGGTATTTTAAGGCAGTTTAGTGTGGCTAGAACTCCTCAACAAAACGGAGTTGCTGAAAGGAGGAATAGGACATTAATTGAGGCTACTAGGACTATGTTGTCTGAGTCAAAGTTACCCACTACTTTTTGGGCTGAAGCAGTCAACACTGCTTGCTATGTGCAAAATAGGAGTAAGGTAGTAAAGCCTCATAACAAGACCCCTTATGAATTGTTGCATGGTAGGAAACCTATGATAGATTTCTTAAAACCATTTGGGTGTCCTGTTACTATCTTAAATACCATTGATTCACTAGGCAAGTTTGATGAGAAAGCAGACAAAGGTTTCTTTGTTGGATACTCAACTAATAGCAAAGCTTTTAGGGTATTTAATCAAAGAACAATGCATGTGGAAGAAAATCTACACGTTAGGTTTAGTGAAACCACACCTAGTGTTGCTGGAAAAGGACCTGAATGGCTGTTTGATATTGATTCCCTAACCAAGAGTATGAATTATCAACCAGTGATTGCAGGTACAACTAACATGTCTGCAGGTACACAAACTAACCCCAATGCAGGTACACAAGCAAAGAAGGATGCATCTGCAGAGGAGTTTGTTTTGATTGAGAAGTGGAAGTTTAATCAGTTCTTCACTCCAACAGATAAAGAGGGAAAGAGTTCTTATGATGATGCTGTTCATAAGGAAGTACCAAAGGATGATGCAGAAGGTGATGATGAACCTTCTAATGATGGCAAGACTGTTAAAAAGTCAGCAAAGCATGGAAGTTCAAGAAATGAAGCTAGCAGCAGTATCTCCAATTCTGCTGCTAAGCCAAATAATTCTGTTGCTACGCCTAGCAGCAGTATCCCTAATTCTGCTGCTAAGCCTAGTAGTTCTACTGCTGTTCCAAAGAATTTTGCTGCTGACTTTAATGATGATGTTGACTTTCCTCATATGCCTGAATTGGAGGAAATCTACTATGACACAGATGATGATGTTGTGGATGTTTTTGGAGCAAATGCTGATTTGACAAATATGGAGCCTTCTATTCAAGTCAGTCCTACTCCAACTACAAGGATACATAAGAACCATCCTAAGGAGCAGATAATTGGTGATGTACAATCTACTGTACAAACCAGAAGTAAAACAAAAGGGCTGAGTAATCAACTCTATCAAGGTTTATTTGCTCAATCATTGCATCAAAGAAATAGCCACAAGGACCTACAAAATTGCAAATTTGCCTATTTCTTATCACGAGAGGAACCCAAAAATATTCACAAAGCTATGAAAGATTCAAGTTGGGTTGAAGCCATGCAAGAGGAGCTGTTGCAGTTCAAGCTTCAAGAGGTCTGGACACTAGTTGATTTGCCTAATGGGAAGAGGGCAATTGGTACAAAATGGGTGTTCAGGTGCAAAAGAGATGAAAGAGGAATTGTGGTGAGAAACAAAGCAAGACTAGTGGCTCAAGGGTACACTCAGGAAGAAGGAATAGATTATGATGAAGTCTTTGCTCCTGTAGCAAGGATAGAGGCTATTAGATTGTTTTTGGCTTATGCCTCATTCAAGAACTTTCCAGTGTACCAAATGGATGTGAAAAGTACTTTCTTGTATGGAAAGATTGATGAAGAGGTTTATGTGATGCAACCTCCTGGTTTTGAAGATCCTGACTTTCCAGTATATAAAGTGGAGAAAGCACTGTATGGTTTACATCAAGCTCCTCGAGCTTGGTATGACACCTTGTCTAAGTATTTGTTATCTAATGGATTCACAAGGGGAACCATTGATAAAACTTTGTTCATCAAGAAAAACAAGAATGATATTCTACTAGTTCAGGTTTATGTAGATGATATCATTTTTGGGTCTACAAACAAGGTGTTCTGTGAAGAATTTGAGAAGCTCATGCATAACAGATTTCAAATGAGTTCTATGGGAGAACTCACATTCTTTCTGGGGCTTCAGGTTAAGCAGACAGCTGAGGGGATCTTCATCAGTCAAGACAAGTATGTGGCTGATATGTTAAAAAAATTTGGTTTCAATGATGTGAAGGCAGCTAAGACACCAATGGATAACAACAAACCTTTGCTCAAGGATGAAGATGGGGAAGAGGTTGACGTACATCTTTATAGATCAATGATTGGTTCATTGATGTATCTGACTGCTTCAAGGCCAGATATCATGTTCTCTGTGTGTGCTTGTGCCAGATTTCAAGTGTCCCCAAAAGTCTCACACTTGAATGTGGTCAAAAGAATTTTTAGGTACCTAAAGGGTCAACCTAAATTGGGCCTTTGGTATCCTAATAGTTCACCCTTTGACTTGATAGCATACTCAGACAGTGACTATGCTGGAGCTAGTTTGGATAGAAAGTCAACCACTGGAGGCTGTCAATACCTTGGTCATAGGTTAATCTCATGGCAATGCAAGAAACAGACTGTGGTGGCTAACTCAACAACTGAGGCAGAGTATGTGGCTGCTTCTAGTTGCTGTGGACAAGTACTCTGGATTCAGAATCAACTCTTGGATTATGGGTACAATTTCATGAACACCAAAATTTATATTGATAATAACATCACAATGTGTATAATAAAGAATCCTGTTTTTCACTCTAAAACAAAGCATATAGAGATAAGACATCATTTTATTAGAGATTGTTATGAGAAAAAGTTAATTCAAGTGGTTAAAATACATACTGACAATAATGTTGCTGATCTACTTACAAAAAGTTTTGATGTGAGTAGGTTTCAATTTTTAGTTGCTAGTATAGGTATGATCAATCTTTAAAATCTTATCTCTGTATGTTTTGTAAAAAGTTTTTAAGGATTTGTGCTGTTATTGATCAAATAAGTTGTTTTTAGTGCTTGCTATGTCTGTATATTGTGTGCTGCTAAGATGGTTATTTTGTTGACTGTCTTGTGATTATTGTGAAATACTCTTGTTTGTGTTTTGTGGTTGTTGGACTAATCTTTTACAGGTTAAGTCACAAAAGATTGATTGCTGAGAAAAAGATGATTCTGAAATTCAGGGGATGCTATCTATTCAGAATCTAAAGCATAAGAGTGAATGTACATCAACACAAAGATAATAAAAGTTTATTCATTACTGGGTGCATTCACTACATTAGCAGCATTTACATCATCATTCAGGATTCAAAAGCAACAAAACAAACAACCAACTAACAACCTTACTACACATAAACCTACACAAACCTACCACACAACAACTACTCAATCTTCCTTTTGCCTTTTCCCTGGACATCTGGCATGGTCCTATGGACTCTCTTACCTTTAATGTCCATGGCATCAGCCACCTTCTAGCAAGGGAGGCCTAGAACTTGTGGACTTGGCTTTAGACGAGCTTGATGTCCTTCAGGCACTTGGATCTTGCTCATTCCAGGCACGGCCTTCTCAATCTCTCTTGTCAATACGACTGAAAGTGGCTGTGATTGTTCCTCATCATCATCAGAAGAGGGGAATGAATCGTTTAAATAATACGGGGGAGTTGTTAGTTCATCGGATGATATTGGAGGAGTTGTCCTCTGCTTTTTGCTTGTTTGACCGGTGTAGTTTGGTGGAAAATAGTTTTTCCAACCTGAACTTCCAGAATCAGACGAAGAATCGGATGAGATTTCTACAATATTTGAAGGATTCATGGTGATTGGAAAGTTGAAGATATGTGTTGAAGATTTTGTGGGATGAGATGGATTTGTGTAGATGATTGGAGGCTTTTTATAGAGTTAATGAAGGTTTAAAGATATTAAAGGCGGGGTTGGTACTTGGAATTAACTCTTGGGTCGGTAAAGGAATTAATTCCTTGATGGAATTAACTTAATTATGGTATTTTGATAGAGTTGACCAAAAGGATGAGGATTAATTTTGGTTAATTGGATAAGTGTTAGCAAGAAATCCATTCTACTGCTGGTGGTGTTATGCTGCTTTGTTTTGCAAGTTTAGCATTCTACTGCTAAATTTGAAAGTTGGAGGACTGTTTTGCAAATTGGCGCCTAAAACGTTCTAATTGGATCTAACCGGTATAAAACCCTAATTCGATCCCCAAATTAAAATTGTGCGCTCAAATTTCAATTAACTCCAAACTCTAACACCTCCATTAGCATCTGATTCAAAAACACTCCAAAATTAAAACCCTAATTTACAATGACGAGACGTACCTATTCTGACGATCACAATCAAGTAGCTTTTCTTAAGAAGGTGCCGGAGGCTGATGGATTCACTGAAGTCATAGACTTTCTTAATGCTACTTCCATTAGGTATGCATTATCAGTTAATCCAACTATATATCGTTCCCACATGAGACAGTTTTGGTCGACTGTTACGGCTGAAACTCTTAATGGGGAAGAAATGTTAATTGCCTCAGTAGATGAGGAACGAATAGTTGTTACTGAAACATCTATAAGACGAATTCTTCATCTTATAGATATGAAGCAACAACTTGCCTTCCCACTTCTACAATTTTTGAGGAACTTGAAAGAATTGGGTATGAGAGAACAAACACTAAAGTTAAATTTTACAAACGTTTGCTCTGCCCACAATGGAAATTTCTTGTTCACACCCTTCTACATTGTCTTAGTCCTAAAACAAGTGGGTGGAATGAGTTTAGTGCAAGTCAAGCTTCTGCTTTGATTTGTCTAGCCTCAGGTCAACCATATAATTTTTCGACTATGATTTTTGAAGGGTTGAAAAAGAATATTTCTGGAACTTCTTATCTTTATCCAAGGTTTTTGCAATTACTCATTGATAATCAATTACAAGAACCTTTTGCTCATGAAAAACCTTACAAAACTCCAGTTCTTGTAACTAAAATGTTTAAACACTTAAGGAAAAATGGGACTGGTTTTTCTGGGAGAATAACTCCATTGTCCCAACATATTTTGAACATTGTTGCTGCTGCTGCTCAGGGTAAAGAAGCTGAAAACAACACAGCTTCCCATCACACACCCACTCCTGAATATTCAAATGCATCATCCCATAATGAACCCCAAAAGACCCAATCACCTAGGATTTCACATGAAAAGAGCACTGAGTTACCTCAGACTAGTGCTAGTATGGACGCAGATGAGGCTGCCATAGGTGATGGAGATGGCATGAAGGAAGGGGCTGACACTACTGTTTCCAACTTAGAAGTTGAACAGGCCAGTGTCAACATAACTAAGACCCCAACCTTGGCAACATCTACTGCTGAGGGTTCTCATGAACCTGATGCACATGATGGAAACCCTAGCCACACGGCTAATATAGGGGGCTCAGATGTTCAGCCTAGGGTTGAGACTGAGTTTATGTCCAAAGATTCACCTCTCAGAGAAGGTAACACATCTCGAAGTGATGAGGACAGAGATGAAACACATGAATTGATGGACACTGATGTACAAAATGACAATGCCCATGATACACCTTTCGGACCAGGTCACACAGGTCGAAGTGTTGAGGCTAGCATTGAACTTGAAACAGAAGAATTGATGGTTAAAACACCTGTACACAATGCCAAATCCAGTGATCAACCTCTCGGGTCAGGTAACACAGACCAAAGTTGTGAGGATATCATGAAACAATTAAAAGAATTGACGGATACCTGTACAAAATTGTCAAAGGAGGTCATTGGTCTTAGAAAGGAGCTAAAGACAGTGAAAGCTTCTCAGGGTGCTGAAATCAGAAGGCTTAAGCTTAGGGTTAAACACCTTGAGGGGTTGCTGAGATCAAGGTCTTCACAGCTGAAGGTTTCCAAACCAAGTTTGGGAGAGGATGCTCCCAAACAGGGGAGGAATGAAGCAGAGGAAAACATGGCTCAAGGGGAGGCTGAGATGGAATTGGATAATAATGTTGCTGGTGTTGCAAAAAATGAGGATCATATGGTTGAGGATGTTGGTTCTGGTAAGGATGTTGTTGAAAAAGATGTTGGCAGTGATGTTGTTGCTGATGTTGGTGAAAAGAAGGCAAAGGATGATTCTGCTGCTGGTGCAGGACATTCTGCTGTTGGACTTAAGGATTCTGCTGTTGCTTCAGAAAAGCATTCTGCTGTTGAATCAGATGAAGACACCATACCCATAGCTCAAATGTTGCTAAATCTTAAACCAAATTCACCAAAATCACAAAATGTTATCCCAACACCTGAAACTGCTGCTGTACAACCACAACCACAATCTGCTGCTCAATCTACACCAAAACCAAAATAAGTGGCTACTTCAAAGCCAAAAGCCAAAGGAGTTGTCATACAAGAGCCTGTGCCTACAAGAAAACCTGTTCAACCACCTACCTACAAGGGTAAGGGTAAGGAGAAAATGGTGGAAGAACTTGAACCTTATCCTGATCCAAATGAATTTCCAATTGAGGAGTGGCCTAAGCATTTGCAAGAAAGGTGGGATGCTGAAGAAGCTCAGAGGGTTGCTGCTGAAGAACAAGCAGAGTATGATAAAGCAATGGCAAAACAAAAGCAACAATCTGGGAAACAAGCTGAAGTTGAAGCAAAAGTGGCTGCATGGGAAGATGAGCAGGCAAGATGTAAAGCTGCTATGGCATGGGAGAAAGTGAAAGTAGAGTTGGAAGATACTTTTACAGATGAAGGTATTAATGACTGGATTCAACAAGTCATTGTGGAAAATAAGAAAAAGTTGCTGGTTGCAAGGAAGAATAAGAAGGTGAATAGACCACCAACTGCAAGGCAACAGAGAACTTTACATGAGCAATATCTGAGAAATATGAAGGGTTGGAAATTGAAGGAACTGAAATCATACTCCAATGAAGAAGTTAAGCAGAAGTTCGAAGCTGCTAAGAAGGAAGTGGAGAGGAAATTTGAACCCTTAACTGATGCTGAGATCAAAAAGTTTACAAGAATCGAAGTAGCACCAAATGCTTATATGAATCCTGAGTCAAGTGTCAAAATGCCTAAAGTGTCAGATGTTGAGAAAGAGAAAGAGGTTATTGTTGAAGCTGAGATACAAAAAGAAGTTGAGAAGCAGACTGTTGAAGAGAGAAAGACTGAACCTACTGTTGGTATAAAGAGATATAGGAGAAGAGTAAAACAGATGGCTAGGAAGAAGAGAAGAACTCAGTCAGTGGTGATGAGTGACTCAGAGAAAGAAGAAAGTGATGAGCATAATTTTGAAGAGGTGACTGCTGATGATATGAAAAGAACAATGGATCTCACAGCTCATGTACCACAAAAGGAACCAGAGATAGTAAATGCAGTTCCTTTAGATACCAAGTATCCAATCATATCCTATTCACATACAGTCAGGGATGGAAGTGAAGCTTACTGGGAGGTTATGAGGTCTAATCATCTTTGTTATGGATTTGTTAGATTTTCTCAGATGCTACATTTTATGGATAGAGAGGATGTGATACAGATGTGGAGATTGTATAAAGAAAAATATAGTGATCAGAGACCAGAGGTGGTATATGAAAGAATTCACTATTATTTTCTGAAGAACATGTTTGAGCCTGATGTGAGAGATATTGAATGGAAGGATTTGTTAAACTCCAGAGTTGATAGGTGGTATTTGTATCAATCTTGTGGAGTACATGAATTGGTCTGTAAGGGTGTTAAGGTCTACATGCTTGTGGAGAAGGAATACCCTTTGAATAACAACACAACAGTTATTACTCAGATGTTAAAGCCTGGAATGTTGAAATTGCAAAAGAGTTTCTTCTCAGATGATCAAGCTTATAAACTGATAAGGAAATATGAGAAGATTCTTAAATTGAAGACATCAGAGCAGAAGTAGTGTTTGGAAGCATCCTCTTGGTGATTATCTGTGCTTTATGGATGAAACTTGTATATTTTGGGAGAAAATATCAAGTTTAGGGGAGGATTGTTGGGTTTAAATGATACTACTGCTACTTTGAAGATTCTGCTGCTAGGCATAATCATTCTGCTGCTAGGTATATTCATTCTGCTGCTGATGATATTCGAAGAATGATGAAATAAGCTAAGTGTCAAACTGCTGCTAGCCTAAGATGATTCTGCTGCTAGAGTTTGATTCTGCTGCTTATTGGATATGTATAGTTTGTTTATGGTAAAGATACGATTAGATATTATTCTTGTATAGAAAGTTTTGTAACCGACTAGGACTCCTTATGTGTATAAAAGGAGGATCTAGGGTTAGGGTTAGAAGTCGATTGTCTTAGCATACGTATTGTCTTGTATTCACTTCAAGGTTCGTTGTAACCCTGTTACTTTTGAGTAACCGTATATTAATATATTGAGGTGAAGGTTGAGAGAATTATTGTGTGTTATTGTTATTCTTCTTAAGATTAATTACTAGTTTTCGCATAGTAATTAATAGATCGTTCATAAGCAGTTTCTATACCGATTGCTTTAGGTTTATATCTAAAGTAATTAACAAGATCGTTAAGCTCAACTAGGATCAACAAGAGAAACTTTGATTTGTCAATAACTTTGATTTGTTTTAATTCGCTGTGCATAATTGTTCATTGTTATTGTTGAACCCTAAGGCTCAAAACGATCCTAGAAACTATCTTTAGCACGTTCTTAGTTTCTACAGGTGGTATCAAAGCTTGGGGAGCTCGTTACCTAGGGATTCACAAGGTCTCTTGATGTTGTGTTTATGAAGAAAAAGGTGTACTGTCGACACAAGCAGATTCGCAAAAAGGTATAATCGTTTTATTCTGCTGTTGTAATAAATCTGTTTGGCGACAAAATTATATGTGATAAATCTGCAATTAAAACCTCGATCTGATTGGCTGAGATAAATTTAATTACCTCGTACCGTATTGATTGTGTGACGATTACAAGATTAAAGATCATGGTACCTATTAATTGGCGGCTTATCGTCTTATGCAAGTAGTAAATTGTTACTGTTCGCATTAATGGGTCGGTGAGTTATTCATTCGGTTTCTCGCTTACTACTGCTAGTGGGTACAAAGGTATTGCAGTTAATTAATTAATAGGTCGATTATTATATTAAAGATATTGCAGTTAATTTTCTTATCGAAGAATTGCATATGGTGCAATATTATTGGTCAAGTTTAGTTATTCAAAGTCGCATATCTGATTATTATATCAAATTATTTGATGTCGATGGAAGAATATAATAATTAAAGAGGTTGTCGTCTACTGTTCGCATGAGGAATCAATTTTGTTTTGGTCATAGGTCAGTGGAGGTTATTAAATTGTTTGGTTTGAAGGAATTTTTAAACGAAGTATTGTCAGTTTGTGCTGCTACGTCTACTTGATTCTACTGCTGAGCTTTATTATTCTGCTGCTGCATATATTATACTACTGCTACGCTAGAATCATACTGCTGCAATGGTTATAATTTTTCTGCTGCTGGACTTACTTTCTACTGCTAGCGTTATAGCATACTGCTGCTCGTTATTGGATTCTGCTGCTGTGCTTTTTGTGTTTGGTTTGATATAGTTGCATTATTTATGAGCAGTGAAGGGAAGTAAGTATGGAGTTATTGGTTTACACACACACAGGGGAAGTTCACACACACAAGGAGTTTGGTTTTTATGTTCGTTAAAGTTTTAAAGGCTCGAGTTAATTTTCTTATTGGAGAAGAGGAGTTTTTGTTGCTTATTTGATGATGCAGTGGAATTTTTCAAGGTTGTGTCTTATCACATCTTAAACGGCACCATTACGTTTAAAGATACTTGTTTGTTCGTTCAGGTGACTACGAATTGACAAAACACTTGAAGGAGTTACGTTATTGTGCTCAGTGATTATTGTCAAGGGATTGTGGTCTCCCTATACTATTGGGTATACGTTCGAAGTCTTTTAGTACAAGGCATAAGACACAGGGTTGATTTCTTCTACTTCAGCATCAAATTCGTGATGATTATTTTTCTTCAACAATATATCAAGCCTACAGATTTGAAGAATCATTTGATGTTCATGCACCACTCGAGGGAAAGTGTTTGATTTTTACTACTGTTGATCATCATTACTACTGCTAGTTGGAGTTTCTATTGTTTTGAATTCATTATTCGTATTTGTGCGTCATGGAGGGCAATTTGAAACATTGGAAGACTTGGATTGGAAGTTTGTGATATTGGTTCGTGGTGGTCAAGATCATTATTTGCATACGTTCCCTATTTGTTGATAACAAAAAGGGGAAGAGATGTTGGAGTGGCATGGCATGACTTAAGGGGAAGACAAGGAAGACGAATTTGTTTCATTCAGGGAGATGATCACATCTCAACTTCTGCTACTTCGTCTAGGGAAGTTTGTACACGACTTTGTTTGTTTTGTCATCATCAAATAGGGGAAGATTGTTGGGATTCTAGATTTGATGAGACAAAATAAACAGAAGAATGAAATAAAAGGGCTTAAAGTGACAAAAGATGGAAGTTCAAGATTACTACGAAGATCTTTTATTTTTAGTATTTATCTTTTGTAAACCCTAATAGCTCTCTATATAAAGAGATATGGGGTGTAGGTTTTCATTAACATGTCTTCCATAATGTAGATTACTAAAGGTGTGTGTGTGTGTGTCTAGGGCGTAGTAAATTGTAAACGCCTAGACTAGATTAGAGTTTGTGTAGTCGCCTCAAGGATCTCTTGATTCCTGTTACAAGATTAGTGTAACCGTATTATCTTGATCAAATAATATTGAGGCGTGGAGAGTGATTAAAGAGAAACTTTGTGTCAATAACTTTTGATTTGTTTTAATCCGCTGTGCATAATTGTTCATTGTTATTGTTGAACCCTAAGTCACAAAACGATCCAATAAACTATCTTTAGCACGTTCTTAGTTTCTACAATACAAGAGGTGTAGTAGTTGTTAGGTTTCTTGTAACATTTTTACATCTTTGTTGTATCATAGCATACATCAAGATCAATTTTCTTTTGTGAGAGTGTGAGTGAAGATCATTGTGATCTTATAGAGATAGTGAATATCTCTTGAAGCCATTGGGCTTGTGTGATTGATCAAGAAGATCAAGGGTCAATAGGATAGTGTTAGTCAAGTGAGTGTTGATCATTGTGATCGTGTCGAGATCTTGGAGATCTCTTGAAGCCATTGGGCTTGAGTGATTGATCATGTGGATCGTGGTAGATTGGTGCTAGCTAAGATTAGCACTCGACATCTAGCTTAGTGCCAGAAAACAAGTTAAGCGACGTGTACGGTTTTCTCCGCCTTAAGGGAGGTTGTTGACATAGTGCTTGAAACTCTCGAGTGTGGTACTCGGGGAGTGGAGTAGGGCGAAGAAGAGCTTTGTAGCCGAACCACTATAAATCCTTTTGTCCCGGTTTGATCTTTCCATCTCTACTCTTTACTTTCATTACTTATTATTAGTTAGTTTAGAGTGTAGTTCATATTGGTGTTGTTTCATTGCACATAAAAATTGAATCAAAGGTTTCCAATAGCAAAGTTTTTAAGAAACACTAAAAGAACTTAAAAACCGGTAAAACTATTCAACCCCCCCTTCTAGTTTTCCACAATTGGTATCAGAAGCCACGTCAGTCAAGATTTTAAAGTAGATTGTTTTTGAAAAATTTCACGAAATTAGGTTCATGAAAAACTTTTCGTGCATTGTTGATGCAAACTAAAAACATTTTTCTCATGCATACATGATCTCGCGAATATTGATCGAATTACATAATCAATATGTACTTTTCGACATGTTTGCTTGAACAAAAGTAAATTAGGAGTGTTTGGGTAATCTCATTAAGTTTAACTCTAGAGTCGAGATTACCGCACCTCCACATAGTTTACATATAGGCACACACTAGGCTCGTGTCATTAATGCAACCACTCACTATTCTAATTTTTCCTAAAATCTTCTTTATAGGAAACAAAAATGTCTCATGAGTATGATTTTGATCATCTTCTAACTGATACCTATACACCCCAAATCTCTTGTGAACCCACAACACCCGGAAACCACATTCGTGCCTATGTCAATCTTGAAACCTGTCGGTTTCATGAAGGCAGAGTCGTTGATCCATCCCTAATTTATCATCGGAATATCAACACTTCCTTTAGAGCTATAGGATTCGATTGCTTACTCCACATTAACGAGCACATTTGTCCTCGTTTTGTGTTGGAATTCTTTCGACAAGTTGAACTCGTACGTAACGAGGATCACTCTTTGTCACTTTGGTTTTGGGTCCGAAATTTCAAATTTGTCCTAACCCTTGAGCAATTTGCTCAAATTCTCCGAATTCCCAATCATGGGCAATGTGCCTATACTGAAGATTGGTGTCTTGAGTCCCTTTTCAACTTTCGTGAAGAGGATAGTTCATATTGTTCCTACATACCCTCTCCAACCGAACTTACCAAACTCATTTGTACTCATAAGTACTCCTCCTCTTACCCAAATCCAATGAAAATTCGTCTGGATGAGGTTCGTCATGAACTACTTTCTTGGGCAGTCATCCTGCGAGAAAATGTTCTAAGTCTAACAGGAAATCATGAGCAACTTCCGGCGTGTTGTGCTCATATGATTTACTGTCTCCTCACCCAACAACCTTACAATCTCGCCTACTTCTTCGCTAAGCAAATTTTACATCTCAAGGGTAACAAAAATAAATTGATACCCTATGGGATGTTCCTAACCCGTCTCTATCACCACTTCATGAACTCTCACCCTTACCTTCGTAATCCTCAATATTCACTCTTCAAACCCATCATGAAACCCCTAAACGAGTCATATTTCTCATCCATTCTCATTTTCGAATCCTCCACCCACTATGCACTCTTTGATGATCCAAATCATGAGAATGAGATGCATGCTCAAGACGAGAGTATGATGAAAACGGGAGAAAGCACAAGTCATAAGTAGTTAGGAAGAGATTAGTATTACTATTAGGATTTATCTATAATAGATTAATACTATTGCATGCTTAAAGCTTAATCTATCACTTTGCATGGATATCTTATGTGATATTTGGATGATAGCTTATTTTGTCCATTTTGCTTGCATGCTTATGATTATCTTGGCAAATCACATGATGATCTTTATATGCTAGAAGTAGCTTGATATGGGACATATTAGGAAAATAAATCTCTAGTGATTTGAGGCACTATCATTTCCAGGAACTAGTTCCCCTAGAAAACATCCCTCTAGCTCCCCAAAACTAGCCTACACATGAAAATCCGTGAAAATAGTGTCACGGTACCACTAAATAGGCCACGGTACCTTTAAATTTAATGGTACCGTGTGATGTTTAGAGGAACCGTGTACCTGTTTGATGAATTTTCACTGTTCCTCCTAAATCCCTGCAACCCTAACCTCAAACCTGCAAATTTCCCAACCTCACATACACCCTAAGATTCCCTTGCTACACCATAGGACACTCCCATCCACTTTAATTCAAAATTCACCCATCTTTCCTATATAAGGCCTCATCCTTGCAAGATTATCTTGCACATCATCTTCAACCTCACATCACATACACACACACCATGTCCTCCACACAAGGATCCACTTCTCACATCTCAAAGAAACCTAGAATAACCATAAGACCACCAACAAGACCTCTCTTTGTAGATCTTACAAAAGATGATGAAGCAATGACACCACCTTCCCAAGCTACTCCCAACTCACCATCACCACCTAATGCACCTTCCAAAACATCCTCTACCTACACAACATCTTCATCATCTCCTTCCTTCAACACCATACCATCTTCAATGGATTACACACTCTCACTAATAACTCCATTGGACTATGCCATGCCAACTCCATCACCAACAAACTCACCACCACCACCTTCTCCTATCATGGCTCAACCCATCCAACCTCATCCCTTTGATATACATAGTGCTAATTGCCTATGTTGCCTCCACAACCGTAACCTCATCTTCTTTTTAAGAGATGAAATTCACTTCATGTTCTCCTATGTGGAACATCTTTTAACACCACCATAACCCCCCATGATGTCACCATCTCCACCACCTCATAGCCCACAAAACTAAACATGATATTGTTTAGCTTTTCACCAATAAACCTTTAGGACACCTCTTGGAAATGAAGCTTGCCTCTAGTCATTTGGGATTTATGCTTCTTGTTGTCCATTTTCTTTATGCTTATCATGTAGTCATACTTATGTATGACCCTTGCTTTTCTTTATGAATGGATATTCTCTTTATGTAGTTGTTTTATCTTTGGGGGCTTGTCTACTTAGTCAATTTTTTTGGGGAGGCTAGATATTTGTCATAGGTGCTACATGTTAGATTTTGTATATATGTTATCTAACCTTGTTTTGTAGCATGAATCATTGCTCGATTCCTTTGTGTCCTCCGAACGAGGGGGAGTATACATCAAGGGGGAGCCTTAGTAACCTTTTTGCTTCGACAAAAAGGGGGAGAAATGGGAGTAAACTCATTAAAAACTTGTTAAAATTAATTTTAACCTAAAATGAGTTTATGTTTTGTCATCATCAAAAAGGGGGAGATTGTTGATGCAAATAATGTTCTAAAAACGTTATTTCTATCTTTCGATAACTTCACGTTTTGAGGATGACAAAATGTGAAATCACGTTACGTTAAAATTAACGTAAACAAGTTTTTAACGGTTCCACTAAATTTAGTGGAGCCGTCGGTGATTTAGTGGAGCCGTCCCTCTGTAACGGCCAGATTTTTTCTGCCTATAAATACCAGCCCACTTCACAGATTTTCTTCACCCTTTTTCACACAGAAACTTCTGAGTTTAAATCCCTCACACCATTTTCTTTTCTTGATCATTTAGTTTAGTTTTTCTTTTGTTCAAGAGTGATCCAATCATCCAACTTAGAGATCCTCTTCATTCCTCTTCAATAGCAAGAGAAGAACACAAAGTATCCAAGTTGATACAAGGTGTTGTCATTCCTCTTCAAGTGCAAGAGAAGAACTCAAGATATCCAAGAAGATACAAGAGTTTTAGTAGTTGTTAGGTTTCTTGTAACATTTGTTACATCCTTGTTGTATCATAGCATACATCAAGATCATTGTGATCTTATAGAGATAATGAATATCTCTTGAAGCCATTGGGCTTGTGTGATTGATCAAGAAGATCAAGGGTCAATAGGATAGTGTTAGTCAAGTGAGTGTTGATCATTGTGATCGTGTCGAGATCTTGGAGATCTCTTGAAGCCATTGGGCTTGAGTGATTGATCGTGTGGATCGTGGTAGATTGGTGCTAGCTAAGATTAGCACTCGACATCTAGCTTAGTGTCAGAAAATAAGTTAAGCGACGTGTACGATTTTCTCCGCCTTAATGGAGGTTATTGACATAGTGCTTGAAACTCTCGAGTGTGGTACTCGGGGAGTGGAGTAGGGCGAAGAAGAGCTTCATAGCCGAACCACTATAAATCCTTTTGTCCCAGTTTGATCTTTCCATCTGTACTATTTACTTTCATTACTTATTATTAGTTTGTTTAGAGTGTAGTTCATATTGGTGTTGTTTGATTGCACATAAAAATCGAATCAAAGGTTTTCAATTGCAAAGTTTTTAAGAAACACTAAAAGAACTTAAAAACCGGTAAAACTATTCAACCCCCCCCCTTCTAGTTTTCCACACTGTATTTTCTGTCTTTGCAAGCATTTGCTTGATTGGTTGGTCGGTGATGACCACTATTAGGTGTGCCTGAAAATACCTCTCAAGTCTTCTGCCCGCTTGAACCAGTGATAACACCAACTTTTCCATTGGGCTATAGTTTATCTCCGGACTTTATAACGTGCGGCTGATGAAGTAGATGGGCTCCTCGCGCGGTCCTCTTTCTGCCAATAGAACTGCACTGATGGCCTCTTTTGCCGCAGACAAGTACATAATCAGTTCTTCTCTTGGTTGGGGAGTCGTGAGGGTAGGCAGGTTGGTAATGTGCTGCTTCATCTCTTTGAACGCCTGTTCCGCCTCCGGTACCCAATGAAAGTCGCTCTTTTTAATACACTTCTTTAGTGTCTTGAAGAACGGCAAAGATTTTTTCGCGGACTTCGATACGAAGCGGTTCAGACTTGCCAATTTTTCATTTAAGCTTTGCACCTCTTTAAGGGTTCGTGGGGAAGGCAACCGGGCAACGACCTCGGATTTCTCTGGACAAGCCCTAATTCCCTTTTTACTGATCACATGCCCCAGGAATACTCCTTCCTCTGCTCTGAAGGTACACTTCTTTGGGTTCAGCTTCATGTTTATCTTTCGGAGAGTCGCAAAGGTTTCTTCCACGTCCCTTAACATTTCCATCTCCGAATGGCTCTTAATGACCAGGTCGTCCACATATACTTCCAGGTTCTTGCCAATCTATTTTTCGAATGCTTTGTCCACTAGAAGCTGGTATGTGGCTCCTGCATTTTTCAATCCAAAAGGCATTTTCTTGTAGCAAAAAATCCCTTGGCTTGTGTGGAACGCGGTTTTTTCCTCATCTTCTGTGGCCATCTGTATCTGGTGGTATCCATTGTACGCATCCAAAAAACATTTGAAGGTGTATCCGCAGAGGGACTTGACTTTCCAGTCGATTTCCGAAAGAGGGTAACAATCTTTCGGGCATGCTTTGTTCAGATCTTTGAAATCCACGCACATTCTTCAACTTTCGTCACTTTTCTTGACCAAGACCGGGTTTGACAGCCAGTCGTGGTAGTGGACCTCCCTCATTATGCTAGCTTCTACCAATTTTGCCACATTATCATTAATTGCTTTGTTCCTTTCCGGAGCCTGCCCCCGTTTCTTTTGTCTTACCGGGGCATACCCCTCCCGGATGTTCAGCTTATGTTCTGCTACGCTCCGCGACACCCCTGTCATGTCCGACGGCAGCCAGGAAAAGATATCCAGATTGTTCTTTAACAACTCGCACAAGTCCTTCTTTCCTTGGTCTGTCAGGCTTCCTCCCACAACGACAGTTTGATCCGGAAATTCCAGATGTATTGCTACTTTAACTCCATCTTTTGCCGGAGTTTCCTCAGAACTCTGCTGTGATTGTGGTTCCGCGACCATTTGGCATTCTACCGGAATGATTTTGTCACTATGTATGGAGACTACTCCGCCCTGGGTGGGGAATTTAAACATGCCGTGGGCCGTGGAAGGGATAATCTTGAGCTGTCGTATTCCCGGCCGACCTATTATGCCATTATATTGAGAAGGTGACCTGACTACCATGAAGTTCATCCAAGCGCTAGCTGAATTCTCTTCATCACCTAATGTAACTTCTAGCAGGATCTGCCCTAAGGGCCATGATAATTCACCACTGAAGTCGAGGAGTGGTGCGGTAGCTGGGATCATTCTTTTCCTAATTTCCGGGCCGAGGCGATTAAAGCAGTGTTCATAAAGTACCTCAGAGGCACTTCCGTTGTCCATGTACATCCGATGCACGTGGTTCCCGCCTACTCCGGCTTTTATTACCAGTGGGTGATCATCCCAATCATCTTCCTCTATTGGAGGGAAAGATGTTTCCAGATTTGGCTCGGTATGAGAGGATACCTTTTGTTTTACACTTCGTTGCCAAGTTTGTATCATGAATATGGCCGGGGCTTTATCCTTGGGCGTGGTTTCTTTCTTGCCGCATTTGGCGGCCTTGCCCTTCTGACTCCCATTTTTTATCTCCTTCACTAGGTGTGCCGACTGACCGGATCTGACTGCCTCCTCAATCTGCTTTCTTAACTGGAAACACTCGTCCGTGTGGTGCCCTCTTTCCTTGTGGAAGTCAGAGAACTTATCTTTGTTTCTTGACTCCGCCGGGCTTGCCATAGGTGGTGGGGCTGTGAATTTGACGAAATCCATTGCCAGGATTTCATTTGGTGTCTTTGTGAGGGGTGTGAACCGGTCATTCCGCCTCTAGTCCGTCCTGGAGCGCCCTTTGAACTCCGTTTTTCTTTCAAAGGCCTGAATGTTGGATGCGCGGGATCCTCCTTCGTGAGGTTTCCATGAAGAGCGGTCTTGCTTTTTTTCTTGGCAAATTTGCCGCGGCTGTTTCACCACGGAGGAAGGCCGTGGTTACTTTCCACATTTCGTCAACAGTCTTTGGGATTTTATCATTGAGCCTTCTGATCCGCTCCGGATTGTTGATCCCATGTATGAAACCTGAAACTTTCATGCATTCAGGGGTGCCTTTCACATGCATGCTTTTCGCCTTGAAGCGATCGACAAACGCTGCCGTTGTTTCCCCCTCTCTTTGCTTGATGAGGTGGAGTTCTACCGGATCCTTGGTATATTTCTTTTGTTGGAGGAAGTAGGACAAGAAGCTTTTCCGAAGGTCTTCAAAGCTGTCTATGCTTTCTGCTGGTAATTCGTCAAACCACATACGTGTATGACCCATGAGAGTGGAGTTGAACATGTGACACCAGGTGGGCATGGCCCACCGTTCCACCTTGGCTGCAGTACAAAAGTTATTCAAATGGTCCTCTGGATCCCCCGTCCCGTCATAGGTTTTGACGTTTGTGGGCATCCGGGTCCTTTTTGGGAACTCAAAATTCCTGATCCGTTGCGTGAAAGGGTCCTTGTATTCAATATCGTACGGATGATAGAGATCATCCGCACCCCCTCTGTTTTTTTCGGATCTGGCTTCCCAATACCCCCCAACACTATCTTCGCTTTCCACGGGTGTCTGTTCCCTAGAGCGGGGGGCGCAGCTATAGGTTGGGCTGGGGGTTTTCCTTCTTTGTCTATCCAGACCCCCTTCTGCGAATGGTTGTCTGTCTCGCCCGTTACACTTGGCTTCCATTCTTCGCTCCCTTCGAGCGCGACTTTTGGATCTAAGTTAAGAAAACACATCCGGTCTTTTCTCCCTCAAGCGTGATTTGAAGTCTCCTCGTTTTTCCCCTAGACGAGTGAACACGGTTGACCGA
Organism: Artemisia tridentata subsp. tridentata; assembly: GCA_021014915.2. Taxonomy (NCBI): domain Eukaryota; kingdom Viridiplantae; phylum Streptophyta; class Magnoliopsida; order Asterales; family Asteraceae; genus Artemisia; species Artemisia tridentata. The sequence goes on from CP139501.1 coordinate 251,994,872, forward strand.
AGGTGCCTAGCCCTTTCGTCGTCGTCTTTGGGCTCTCTGCTGAGCCTGGAAAAAACGCTTTGGGAGTGGGAGCTTTCGGAAGGTCCAGGCCTCGCACTGGGGCTAGTCTTCCGCTTTCTCCCATCCCTTCTTTCCCTCAAGGATTTTGACTCAGAGTTTCGAGATCGCTCTCGAGAGTGTGAGTTTCCCTGAGACTCGTCATCAAAATCAAGGCGGGTTTTTACTTGCCTCAACTTTTTCACATGGACTTTCTCGGCCATTAAGGGCAATAGTTGGTCATAATGCTTGTCACAAAATTCCCTTATCGCCTCTTCCGGAAGAGAGTCTGAATGGTGCTCTCCTTTTTTGCTCTTCCCCTTCCTAAGAGTGTTCCGTACTGTCGAACGCTCTCGGGTTGGGGAGGAGTCGTTCACTTGATTACTCATGGTAAAGTTCTTTAGAAACGCAGTTGTGTAACTTTACCCACGGATGGCGCCAACTTGTTAGTACAAATCTTGGGCTCAATGCAAGACCTAGGTTAGACTAGCTCTTGGCAGGAGTGGATCTTGTGCTAAGTACTTCGTAAGCTGCTAAGAAAAAGCACCACCGTTAGTCTTACCGCGGAAGGGGGCTTCCGCGGTTGGCCTCCGTTGTGAGAGTAAGTATCTTGTTTAGAGAGAGAAAGTGTATGTGCGAACTATGTGAGAGTTAATGCTATTAGTTGAGAGTAATAAATGAGGTGGGGGTATTTATACTACCCACATAAGACCTGTAGCTGCCTCGAGACTCTGCGAGCCGAACTAAGCCTCCCCTAGTAGGTAGGTGTCAGATCACGTGAAAGACATATTCCCAAGAGATCTGGCTTTTGGCGGCGTGACGGCCTGGCGGCGGCCGGTGATGTCTTCCGGCCCGGCCTGGAGAGACCGGGGCGTGTTCTTGTCTTGGTTGGGAAGACTGGAGCCTATGATGTATGCTTATCCGTATTGATTCTTCAGCGGTTGGTTACGAGTATGCCCGGCCCAGTATTTTTGGTCATTTTGAGGCACTCAACTAGAGACATCATCCAAAAGGAGTTCGTGAATAAGAAGATATTATCAATCTATGCCGTGAGCTTCAGAGTGTTAATTTATGTGATCAACAAGATCGCTTGCAACGGACGTTGGATGATACATGAACCTTTAGTGTCAAATCTGAAACTAGGTAGATAACCTCATTCTTCCAAATTATGGAGAAAAAATTAAATAGAACACGCACATCCCTATCAAAGTTAATATATGTTTTGGAGAGTATCTCTTATTTGGGTATCAACGAGACTTAACCTTTAAAACAATGGAATTATTTGTCCTTCTATGATGTGCCTGATATGCAACCTTGAACCTGCGCAATCTTACCACTTGTTCTTTCAATGCTCGATGTCCAACACATTGTGGTTGAAAATCACGAACTGGTGGGGATTAATATTTCCACAAGACCTATCTAGAGAATCAATCGGGTGTTCTGTTTCCGTTTCTCAACTTCAGGGTACAATTGCTTTGGTGTTTGATGTTATGTATCTTAGTGCCATTTAATTGATATGGTTATGCCGTAATGACAAGGTTTTTAACACATCAGTAGCTTCTCCATATGTCCTATTCCATAAGCTTTAGGCACTAGTCTTCAATTGGATTACAAGCAGGTGCAAGAAAATTAAATTGCTTTGGTTAGGTTGGATTTTAGATCCTCGAAAAGCTTGTACTCGTATTAGTTAACTTTTGCCAATATCTTATATATGTAACAATTCCTAGCTTCTCGCTAGCTTTTAGTTTTTATATATAATTCATTATTTATTGCCGTTAAAAAAAGTTAATTAAAAAGAGTGGGAACATGAAAAAGAAAATTTAATACAATTCTATTAATACAACTTACTTTTGAACTACTAAGACCACCTGGTGTGGATTTCGTCCCTCGCCATGGTGATGTGGCAATCTTGCCATGGCTAGCCATGATACCAGGCAACCTTGCCATGGCTCCTCATTCATGCCTTGCTCGTCTACACGACGAGCACAACACTCGTCCTTTTTTGTACGAATTTTGCTTTTTTATTTTTTTTTGTTTTTATTTATAATGGTTGTGTGTGTGAATAAGTGTGTATGTGAGGCCCAAATGAGTAAGTTGTGGTATGTTATGAGAAGGGGGGTTGTAAAGGGAGGTATGTCATGGTGATGTGGCACCCCGTGGGGCCCAAATGAGGTACTTGTGGTCTAATATTCCTCTTTTAAGTTAAATACCAACTAAAACGTATATGTGGAGTTTCAACGATCAAACCTTGCCAAATAGATCTGAAATATAGAGTATGATACCAATTAACAAATTTCAATTCAAATACAATATGTTTGTGACAGCAACAAGCTTTACCAGAATTTATACAAAGACTCTATTCTCCTACTCTTCATATACATATATGTACGTTTTACAAAAAAAATTCTCAAGATCAATGACTGGAAGATAAATCCACTATAGTAGTTGACTTCATGTCATAACTTCAGACCGTTGTTCAGTTTATAAGCGTGAAAAGTTTGAGCCCACAGGGAAGTAAGCAACTGGAATTGGTGCGCTTTTTCTGCTATTACTCTTTACTTTTTGATCTCCATCAACTTTATGAGATTCTTTCGCTGCATTGATCTTGTTATTTCCTTCATCGACTACCTTGTTTGAACCCGAGAAGCAACTGAAGAAACTACATACGATGGCCATTTTATATGAGATATCAAAACAATGAACATGGAAACTTTGTAGGTTTTAAGATTTTATTAGCTTGTGTATGTAGCTAGGGATTTTGGAGTGTGTTGTTATTGATGAAATCATAAGCACATGTTTCAGAAATTTTTACACAAAATTTTCTGTCCATCAGTTTCTTGGAAACATCTCGATATCTCTTGGCGTGAGGAAGAGGATTTCAAAATTGATTGGTCACATAAGTTTGACGAGAAATGTGTACGTGTTTTGACTTAAATGGGAAATAGTGATGAAATATGTCACTTGAAAAGTTCTTAGACCATCTCCAATGGTTGGTATTTGTTGGTTCAAACCAACCCAAAAACCAAGTAAACCATTGGAGCATTGGTTTGTACCAAGCTTGGTTTGAAAAATCAAACCACCAAAAACCACCCCAATTGGGCCCCACCATCACATTTACACATGTAAGAGTGTAATTCTTATTTAAAATAAATGTAAAAGTAAGTGATGATGTGGAAATGTAAAGATGGTTTGAGAAGATGTATTGTTGGAGTAAAAAATGTGGTTTTTAAGAAAGCTGATGTGGCAGTGATGTGGCTGGTTTGAACCAGAAACTGTTGGAGATGGTCTTATGCTAGAATCCAACTGTTTTTAGCCGTGGCCACCAAGGGGAATAATTATAAGGGTGCGTTTGGTTCACAAATGGTATTATGATTTGGGAATGATTTGAAAGATTGAGGAAAGGTTTGAAAAAAAGTATAGATTTTGAATTAAATGAAGAGAGAGAAAATAAATGAGTGATTAGAAGAGAGAAAACTATTAAATTATATTAAAAATGTATTTGTTTTATAATAAATTAGATTAAAATATATTGTTTAAAAATAAAATATAAGAAAAATACAAAAAAAAAAAAAGAAATAAAAAGGTATTTGATTCCTTCTTGTGTCAGACAAAAGACACCCCTAAGGGGTGGAATGAATTTGTGATGTTGATACCGTGTGTGAGAGGAATCAAATGGTACCAAACAAAGTTTTTATTTTTTCTTTTGGTGATACCCTTCCAAAAGCGTGAACCAAACGCTCCCTAAGTTTTCACTAGTTTAAGCTCCTGTATACTTTTTGTAATTTTTCTATTTGAATTATATTTTGTTAAATAAGTTCTTTACACTCATAGAGTATACTATAAACTTCTTGTTTACATATCTTGAATCTTGACCTATTTTGTAAGTAAATGATCTAAGATCATTTGAGGACAAAACATTTCTCAGATACAAAGGGACCAATCCCAACCTTCCATTCATTTTGATCTAATAGCTGAAATTAAATTGATTATTTACACTTGAGGGGTATTTTTGTACTATATAAATATAATTTTTTACAGCTGATGCGTGGTTTTGCGACCTTACAACAGGTTTTACCTCTCGAGGGATCTCAAGAGGCTTGCAATCCCCACCAAGCAGTGTACCTGACCGATGTAGTATAGTGTAGTGGCAAGTACCGGGGGATTGATCGTTCTCTAGGGGAATAGTGTCGTTAGGATTGAAAAACTACTCTAATAGGTCTAAGGGTGAGGGAAGATTCTTTTTGTATTTTTTATATATTTATGAAAGCAAGTAAAATCTTGGGTTTGAAGGAGTGGGCGGAATTAGTTGCTAGTCAACTAACCCAAATAACTACAATTGCAAATAAAATAAAATAACTGAAAATAAAAAGGTTGTGGAACTTATATGGAGAGAAATGTGTTTACTTAGATTTCCTTACTCCCTAACTATCTTTTACCGGTTGATTAGTGTGTATTAATTGCGTGGATGACGGGTGTATTCCTTAATACCAATCGTGGGGTGGCGTACGTACTTCCCCAACTCTACAAGCTCCTACTTCACTCCTATGTCGAGCCGGCTAAGAAGCTCCTAACATGGGATCACTAGAATTCGCTCATGCATTAAATACAACCATAAAAACCTTAGTACACATTGGTTCATGTTTCTTAAGACGTTCAAGCAAGTTACCGTATAGGAGGTTAGCCTGTTTTCTTAAGCCTAACATCGATAAACAATCATCCAATACAATTAATAACACACCAACAACCAATAATCAATAATTAGGTTTCATTAGATCTAAGTAAACACAAGATAAATCTAGCCTAGCATGTTAAATAAAAGACAAGAACAAGATATAATCAAACAACACATAGACATATTGAATGATTAATTGATTACTTATCTTCAATTGAACATGGGAGATCCAAGGGTATAAAACCCTTAAAAATGGCAGAAAAATCGTCTAGGGTTTCTCCTCACAAAGTTGCACACTCATGACTAAAAATTATGAAAGTATATATAGGAAAACAGATCTGACGGCGTCACCCTTTGGGTCGTGACGCCGTCACCTAGCCGTGGTTAGGGTTTCTTGATGGCCTTCTTGACGCCGTCCCCCTTTAATCTTCCAAAATCCTCTCTGGCTTATCAAGGCTTGACGACCTTCTTGACGCCGTCCCTCTTTAATCTTCCAAAATCCTCTCTGGCTTATCAAGGGTTGACGGCGTCACATTGGGGCTTGACGCCGTCACAGGTACTTTCCAGCAGATTTTTGAGACTTTGTCGTTTTCTTCACTTTTATGCTCCAAAAACGTCCAAAATGCTTCCTTTTTCAGATTTCTTCTCCAAAGTACCTAAAATGACAAAAGGAACGATTTAGGGCAATATTTGATCAAATAAATACGATTTAGGGCTTAAATGACCCCGTAAAAGCGGTACACTTTTCGCTTCATCAAATACCCTTACACTTGAGATTTGCTTGTCCTCAAGCAAATGCGCTTTTATTCTAATCAAAATACAAGTTAGGGGTCATTTAACACTAATATAAAAGTAATTACAACAAATAGTCGTTCCACTTTAATCATAATAAGCACGGAGATTACAGACTAGCACCTCACAAGTAGTGTTTAGATACTCACATCTCTCAGGTGTCATAAAAGTATATCTCATAAATGAAAATGAATAATATCTCTCACTACCTGTCATAGCAAATAGATTACCATAGGCTTGGGAAAGGATCAAAAACCTCCTCCACTAGGCGTATGCACCTAAGATAAACTATCAAAGAGGGCTTTTAAACGGGTTATAACGTTAGGTGTAGGGATATGATAAACACGGTTTTGTTGGATAAAGGATATTTTACTGGTGGCGAGTTAAAGATCTTGATTAATTACATGTACAATATGGCGTTGCTAAGCCAAGACTAGACTCGACTTAAGCTAATGAAAAAAATAACAAAAAGATAAAATAAACATAAAATGAAACGGGATGGTAGTCCGTATGTTTTTTTCTACTTTTTTTTTTTTTTTTTTTTTTTTTTTTTTTCTACATACACTCTTGCCCTACCATCCAAAATAATACATCATAGGGGCCTCGGTTCTCCCCTTACACTTGAACTTTTACATAACTTTACAATTAACTATTCTAATGACTCGAATTAAGATAATCGAAACACTTGGAGTACTTTTAAAATATTTAGCACATATGGGGGTAATAATGTTGTTCTTCCCCATTACTCCATTACACTAGTACTTTACCCATGAGTCCCAATCGTCCCAAAACAATATGTACAAGGATATGACTCGACTTAGCAACCATGTAATCAATTAGATAATTAACTTGGGGTTTAAACAAATGTTGTCACAATAATGCACTAAAAATGAGTGCATACAAGGTAGGCTAAGGCGATTTGGGTGTACATTTAAGTGGGGTGTAAACAAATTCTTACTTTAAGTAAAATACTTAAAGTTGGAAACGAAAAGATAGGCTCTGAGGGGTGTACTAGGGGTATCGTGTACTAAAAATGAGTACAACGCAAAGGGTGTGGGAGAATTACTTGACCAATGTAGCCAACGTAATTATAACAAAAAACAGGTGTAAAACAATGGGTTAATCCTAATGCCTCTTATCATGTAGTAAATCTAACTACACGAATGTAGTCTCACTTGTGGCCTCGGAATGGTCCTAACGCAAGTTCTAGAATCTAAGTGCTACCGGTACACACATCATAGCATAAATGCTTTTCCTACCAATTCTAGGGGCGAACCTCACATATTTGGGGGTGGAAAATTTTTTAGTGGTACGGTTTTGTGCTAGTCATATAACTCCTATCCGTGAGACACTCATTAAGACCAAAGTTTCACTCCTATATGTTGTAAAAAAATTTAAATTTGGCACTAAAATTTCCTTAACAGGTATTTCTCTAAGTTTTATTACACATCTACCATTAAACAAACGAAAAATCAAGCGTAATAGCATTCTCTAAAGTATCGTACTTTACCCCCCCCCCCTTACACTTAAGATGAACATTGTCCCCAATGTTCAAATAACAAGATGTAAAAGTAATTAGGGTAAAAGAATGAAATCAAATACTCCCCTGATTCGCTCGGTGGATAAAGGGGTAACATGGTTAGATCTTCTTCCAAGAGAATGTAGAAGCTCCAAGACTAAAGCATCACCAAAAGCTTGATTCCACATACATCTCCTTGTCCAAAATAACCTGTTAAACCTGAGAAAACAAACACGAAAACCTGCATAACATCGGCGGGATAAATCTGTATAAGGATATAATGCTTGTGAAATGATTATTTTGCAGATTCCTGGAGTTTATAAGTTAGAGATTTAATAAAGCATTTTATGATTCCGGAAGAAAAACAAAACTTTCAAAAAAAATTCCAGAAAACTGTTCCTGACGCCGTCAGAAGTGATCTGACAGATTTCTCATGTTAAGTTTCCGGAAAATTTCTGGAAAAACTCAATCCTTATTTCCTGGAAATCCTGCAAAATATCATTATGACTCGATACAAGCATTTGACTCAAACAATTACTAATATGTATGTTAATTTAATATTGTTATGATTCATGTTCATTTGTTCTAATAAACCGATTTGGATTTCCCTTACACTTATCTTTTGCAAAATACCTTTATATATAGTTAAGACGAAGTTAAAAACAAAATAAAGCATTTTCACAATTTAGTTTCGAACATGAATCAATAATAATAAAAAATTAAACATACATACGGAAGCAAATAAAATCAAACAAACAAACAAATAAACACACAAAGCAAATAAAGCTTGGGTTGCCTCCCAAGAAGCGCTTGTTTTTGTTCGAGTCACGAGCCTGACTCTACCCTTATTTAACGGATAAAGGAGAGGTTTTTCCTACACTTAGGATTAAGTGCGGGTGATAGTAGCGATACACACCATCTCGGTGGAAGTATGCCGCGTGAGGAAAGAATGGTGGATGAATTATATACTCAAAGGGGTGTGCTCCTTTCATCATAACCTTACCTAGTTCACTTTGGTCAATGGGTGAATTAAAGTTTTCTCCTAAAAAGGGATCATCTTCTATCAACTTCGAGAGATTCCTAGTTGGGAATCCATCTTGACCTAATAAACCCGGTTTAAACCCATAGTGTTTCTTGTGATCAATCATGAATGGGTGATGTAAGTATGTAAGGTCATGGTTCACTTCTATATTAGCTTCCACTCCATATGGCCTAGAGTCTACTACCTTAATCTTAACATTACCCGGACTACATGGTTTGATGGGTGGATCGGGACCTTTTTTAATTCCTAAATTCACATCTAAAGATGGAAGATTAGGTAACGGTTTTGGTTGAGGCTCTGGTTCATCAAAAATAGGAAATCCCCTAGAACTAAGAGTAAGGTTGTGATCACTATAAGCATTCAAACCTATATCCTCTAGTTGTGTTTGGTTCAAAGGTTCTACCTCCATCAGGATTCCTAAAGTTTCTTCTACTTCTTCCGGGTAAGTCACGGGCGGTGTGTGTGCCTCAAATGATGGTAGGACTTGTGGGGTATCTAGCAGGCTTATGTTACTTACCTCATCATTCCTTGTGTCAAGATCACCTATATGTTCATCCTGTATTATGGTAGTGCCTAACCATGACATACAGCTAGGTGGCTCAACTCTGCCCTTATGTGTGTCGTATGTTTTGGTGAAATCTATCCCACTCATGCAACTAGGTAGTTCAACACTAACCATCTCAGAATCTTGGTTTGACTCTAAGTCCATGTTCTTAGAAACTAGGTCTTTTTGCTCATACAAATCCACTAATTCGTTCCACTTACGGGTCATGGTTAGGAAGCTTTCCTCAAAATTCATACAAAGGGTCTTACTAAAAGGAATTGATCCTGATAATGATCGTCTAATAGAAATCACACATGCATAGAATTCATTAAACCCATCTAACTTTACCTCCAACTCCTCTTGGAAATCACTAAGAGCACATAAAAATTCATTGGAATGATAGGAAGCAAATCTATTAGTGAAATATAGTTGTTCCTCTATTGTCAATGATCTAAATGGAGTTTCATCCGCCATAGTGACAAATGAAAATGGTTTTACAAACAAAGGGCACAAAGAAAAATATAGACTACAAGAAAGCTAATAAAAAGAAAATAAAAATCTCACTAAGATAGGAATCTAATGAGTAGACCTAATAAAAAGAAATTTCAACCTAAGCAATAACTACTCCCCGGCAGCGGCGCCAAAAACTTGATGCTGGTTTTGCGACCTTACAACAGGTTTTACCTCTCGATGGATCTCAAGAGGCTTGCAATCCCCACCAAGCAGTGTACCTGACCGATGTAGTATAGTGTAGTGGCAAGTACCGGGGGATTGATCGTTCTCTAGGGGAATAGTGTCGTTAGGATTGAAAAACTACTCTAATAGGTCTAAGGGTGAGGGAAGATTCTTTTTGTATTTTTTATATATTTATGAAAGCAAGTAAAATCTCGGGTTTGAAGGAGTGAGCGGAATTAGTTGCAAGTCAACTAACCCAAATAACTACATTTGCAAATAAAATAAAATAACTGAAAATAAAAAGGTTGTGGAACTTATATGGAGAGAAATGTGTTTACTTAGATTTCCTTACTCCCTAACTATCTTTTACCGGTTGATTAGTGTGTATTAATTGCGTGGATGACGGGTGTATTCCTTAATACCAATCGTGGGGTGGCGTACGTACTTCTCCAACTCTACAAGCTCCTACTTCACTCCTATGTCGAGCCGGCTAAGAAGCTCCTAACATGGGATCACTAGAATTCGCTCATGCATTAAATACAACCATAAAAACCTTAGTACGCATTGGTTCATGTTTCTTAAGACGTTCAAGCAAGTTACCGTATAGGAGGTTAGCCAGTTTTCTTAAGCCTAACATCGATAAACAATCATCCAATACAATTAATAACACACCAACAACCAATAATCAATAATTAGGTTTCATTAGATCTAAGCAAACACAAGATAAATCTAGCCTAGCATGTTAAATAAAAGACAAGAACAAGATATAATCAAACAACACATAGACATATTGAATGATTAATTGATTACTTATCTTCAATTGAACATGGGAGATCCAAGGGTATAAAACCCTTAAAAATGGCAGAAAAATCGTTTAGGGTTTCTCCTCACAAAGTTGCACACTCATGACTAAAAATTATGAAAGTATATATAGGAAAACAGATATGACGGCGTCACCCTTTGGGTCGTGACGCCATCACCTCGCCGTGGTTAGGGTTTCTTGATGGCCTTCTTGACGCCGTCCCCCTTTAATCTTCCAAAATCCTCTCTGGCTTATCAAGGCTTGACGACCTTCTTGACGCCGTCCCCCTTTAATCTTCCAAAATCCTCTCTGGCTTATCAAGGGTTGACGGCGTCACATTGGGTCTTGACGCCGTCACAGGTACTTTCCAGCAGATTTTTGAGACTTTGTCGTTTTCTTCACTTTTATGCTCCAAAAACGTCCAAAATGCTTCCTTTTCCAGATTTCTTCTCCAAAGTACCTAAAATGACAAAAGAAACGATTTAGGGCAATATTTGATCAAATAAATACGATTTAGGGCTTAAATGACCCCCTAAAAGCGGTACACTTTTCGCTTCATCAACAGCCTATCTCAAATAATTCCTCATTTTTTTCACACACACAAAGTGTGTTTCTTTCTTCTCTCTCATCAATTCATCAATACATCTTCTTCTTCATCCCGTTCATCTCGTAACCCTAATTCATCAATAAACCCTAATTTTTGCTTCTTAATTCATCCCGTACATCTCTCATCAATTCATCAATACATCTTAATTTTTGTTCACCTACTTCATCCCGTACATCTCCTAACCCTAATTTTTTATCGTTTAATTTATGTAATCTCAATTCTAAGCTTAATTTTAAGTTATCTGAGTGAATAAGCTCAATTATAAGCTAACTGATTCAATTTTTTCATCTGATATGCAGGTTTTATGGATTCGATTCAAAGTTATACTATTTCTAGTTCTTCTGAAGAGATCTTTGTTAATGATTCTTCTACTATTCCTGAAGAGATTGTTCTTGATGATGATGTTTCGGCTAAGTATGTTGAGGAGATTGTTGCTTATGAACATGGTGATGAATCCGAAGCTATTAAGAGTAAGCTTTTTTATTATTTTAATTTTAACTGTAATTCGTGTGTCAGTGTGAATAAGTTATGTTGTTAAGGTGTTATAAGGTCTGAATAAGCTATTAGTTAGGTTTTGATTGAATTAAGCAGTTTTTAATATGTGAATAAGTAGGTTTAAGCTTTGAATAAGGTATCTTAGTAGCTGATAATAATAAGCAGTTTTTGGTTATATCACATGTGATAATAATAAGCAGTTTTTGGTTATATCATATCTTAGTAGTTGTTTTTTTCAATTTTTGGTAGTATATCACCTGTGATAACATTTTTCAATTTTTACTGATAAGTAGTATATCACCTGTGATATATACAGGTTATATGTATCACTGGTGATATAACACACATAAAAACAGTTGTAGTGGTTTTATTTTATTTTTGGTAGTATATTAGCTGTTATAATGATGTATCACATGTGATATATCATATATGATATATGATATATCAGTGTAATATTACATGTGATATATCATATATGATATATGATATATGCTATATCATATATCACCTGTGATAACATTTATCACCTGTGATAACATTTTTCAATTTTTACTAATAAGTAATTAGTATATCACCTGTGATATATACAGGTTATATGTATCACTGGTGATATAACACACATAAAAACAGTTGTAGTGGTTTTATTTTATTTTTACTAGTATATTAGCTGTTATAATGATGTATCACATGTGATATATCATATATGATTTATGATATATCAGTGTAATATTACATGTGATATATCATATATGATATATGATATATGCTATATCATATATGTTTATGTGATTTCATTTTTAGTTTATCATTGTTTTTATTTTTATTTTTTTCAGATTTGAATGCTTTGAAAACTCCTGAATCGTTTGCTACTCACTCTAATTTTGATACTCCTAGGGAACTGTTTATTATATTCCTAAAGTTCCTGTGGACGTTTTACTAGTTAAGGGGAAAGTTTATAATTCGATTGATGAGTGCATTACTGCCTATATGAAATATGTTGTTAAAGCAGGGTTTGTGGTTAGGAAATCATGCCAGAAAAGATTGAGGAATGGTATTGTGAAACGAAAGTATTTAGTGTGTAATAGGGAAGGTTGTCCTAAGGGAATACATGTGGATACTTTAGACTTAGAGAATAGTGACAAGCAGATTAGAAGTTCGAACTTGCATATCACAGGATGCAAAGCACGTGTTATTTTTGATTTGATTCCTGGTACTAGTAAGTACAAGTTGAGTGTTTTTGATAGTATTCATAATCATGAGCTTCAACGTGAAGAGTATAAGCATTTGTCAAAGACTGAGAGGTAGTTAACCTATGCTGAGCAGTTGTTTATTGTTAAAGCTGCTAGTGTAAATATAGGTGCAACGAGAGCTCATCACATTTTAACCAGTTTGAAGGGTTCTTATTTGCTTGTTCATGGTTGATGCGTATGCGTGTCGTTGCGGTTTAGCAGTATTAATGCCTAATCAAGTTTTAAATTTATATTTAGCCGACTTATCAATAACACACACACTTAACGAACAGTGTACCCGGTCAGTATGAATATAATGGTAAGTAGAGTGTCGATCACTAAGAGTGGAACGTATTATCTAGTTATTCTGATCAGTATTTTAATATATTAAGTTAGCTATAAAATCTAATCTAACGCAAGGGGGTTCAGCCTGAGAGACTGGCACGATTTGGTTGCAATTAAATAATAAACTAAACCAATAGGCACGAATCAGCAAGTAGCACACACGTACACAGATAAATACTCGAGACAATAAGAGGGCTGTCCTTATGATAAGTAGTTTGTCACTTGTTTTATTGCTAGTGTTATATGAAGTGTATAGTTCGATGCAACGCACCGAGATTAAGTCCTTTCTCGTTGGTTCTAATCTTATCGGCGAGTAAACCCTTAATGATTACTTATGACTATCCTTTTTATCTTTCTCCTACTTTTCTACAGACCATAGAATACATAGGCGATCTAATAAACAGGCGAGGGCAGAGGCATGGCGACCCGATCAACGCTCAGCTAGCCACAGAGGTTATCAATGCACTAATAAAAGTCACCAATGACACTAACATATAAACTTTAATTGATGAGAAAGCAGTTTTAAGGGAGTGCAATCTTTCCGTTGTCACATTACACAAGCCACCAATCTTGATGAATTAAAGTTTACTAACACAATAAAACAAAACTACTTAATGAATTAAACACATGCAGCACCTTCTTACAGCTCTTATATCCTTGATTTGGGTGTGTCTTGTGCTGCTACCTTGACTGAATTCGTCCTTGGTTTCTGGTCTTCGGTCTTCTGTTAAAACTTCGGAACTAATATATGTCACACCGAATTCGTCTGGTCTTGGGGTATTTATAGTTTCTGTCTGAGGGTAAGATGCGGCGCATCTAGTAAGTAGATGCGGCGCATTTACTTAACTTCACGTGGGGTCCAAGATTATAATATTCAGGAATATTCGTACACAGCCAGAAGATGCGGCGTATCTTCATCTTTGGATGCGGCGCATGTCCTCTTGAATCTTGGATCGTATCTGGTGAAATATTGATAGTGATGCGGCGCATGTAACGAGTGAGATGCGGCGCATCTGGAGCAGAACAAGTTGGTTATTCTTCGTTGACCAAAGTTTCATATGCGGCGCATGGGATAAATCCATGCGGCGCATTCTTCAAAGTCAGACAGTGGTCTTCATTCTCTTCATTCCAACAACCAATTCCAATCTTGATCATTTTACTCCGTTTTTAGTCCATAATCGCTAAGTTTCACCAAATGCTTGTTTTTACCTGAGAATTACAAAAGTAAACGATTAAGTATCAATCCTCATACATAATATAGTAAAACAAGTCAAATTAATAGGATAAATGATAGTAATAAAATGTACTTATTTGAGTTCATCAAATATCCCCCCACTTGAGCTTTACTTGTCCCCAAGTAAACCTTAGAATTAAATCTTATGAAAATGTATCCTAAAAATGTTAGGATTTATTTTTATATTTAAGCATGTATTCGTCTTTTGTCATAATCACACAACTAAACACTTAACGAATTAGAAGTAGAATAAAATATTTCGATAAAAGCAAATCTAATCGTTTAACTGTCCAGTCGCGACGAATATTCTATCATAAGCTTGGCAAGTATACACATCTCCACCACTAAAGCAAAGGAATAACAAGTCTAAAGCGGTAAAAGGGGTTTTCAGGCTTAAGGGTTAATTATTCTTATTCACTATCGATCTCAAGTTCCAGAAAAGGCGACAAAATCACAAATACATGATCGAATCCACGAACACGATACTTGCAATTGCTCAAATCCTTAACTCGAATAGGCTAAAGATAGGACCAAACTTCACCAATAATAATATATCAAAAAGGGCGACAAAATCATAAATACATAGCCGAATCCACGACTACGATACTTAAGATTGCTCAAATCCCTAATCTCAATAAATCAAAGGTTTGGTTGGATAAAGAATAATAGGGTATGGATAATATTTGGGATATAAATTGGTGTAAAAATAAAAAATAAACAAAACAAATAAATTAAAATCCTAAGTGTGGTTAATCACTATCCCAACCATCCCATGAATAAGACTCATATCATTGAATAACTCACGCTTTAACACTTGAAACATACGCTTTAGGTAGACACGAATTATACTCAACAAGATCTTAATCAAAGAATAAACCTTAGTTGACGTTCCCATAACTGCCAACTCCCATTCAATCCATAAATATATAACAAATAGTGGTGATATCGACCACTTACATAACTTTACATCGTTGGTTTAATCAAACATCCAACTCTTCTTTTTCTTTTTCTTTTCTCATTTTTTCGATTTTTTTTTTTTTTTTTTTTAAACATAAACATAGATGTGTAAAATTTCACCACATCACTAAAACAATAATTCTGGATAATTTTTCCATACTTTTTATAACTTCAGAAATAACGGTAATAGTGAAAGTAGTAAACACACGAAAAATAAACTCAAAGATATACAATATTTACTTTCACTCCAATTGCATTGTGCAATTTCCCGACCTAACCATAGATAATGAATTACGCACGCGAACACAGGTAATGTAAGGAAACACACTTTGCCTATAGCAAATAACCAACCACGGATTTTAATCTACAGGGTAGGCTAAGGTGTAAGGGTGTAACGAAACATTTTAAACATAGGTGTAAGAAAAGAAAAGAATGGCTCTGAGTGTTTTTTCTAGGGGTATCTTACTCTTAAAATGAGAGTAACAAAAGGGTTTATACGGGGGTTAACTAACCAGTGTAGTTAGCTAATAACACATAACAGATAAGGCTTTTTGGGTGTAATCCTAGAAATTTACCAATTTAGACAAGTCATTCCAATTATATAAATAATACTTATTATGGTGGTCTCGAATAGTATACAAGCCAAGTTCTAAAGTTTACAAGTCACCGGCACACTCATAGATTTGTGAATTTTGAAAAAAATCACAATTTTTGAAAATAACGTCATGTGTGCAGCTATGCAACTTAGATCTTAAACAAAAACATGCTAAAAATTTTAAATTTTTATATATTAAGCACATTTTAAGCATATTTTGAAAAGTTTAGGACAAGTAAGTGTTAAGTGTTCTAATTCTCCAATCCCCCCACTTAAGTTAAACAACGTCCTCGTTGTTTCTATTAAAGGTTAAAAACTGGAAAATAAAAGAATTAGAACAGAAAAACTCCCCTGAGATTTGCTCGGTATGATCCTCCATTAGTAGTAGAGCAAAAATCATCTTTCTTGTGGATTAGAACGTTTAAGCTTCATAATAGATGTATCCACAGGAAATGCAGGAATCTATAATACCACCAAGGCTTCAAAACACACCTAAGATAAGAAAGGTTCAAACTTGCATAATACATTAGTAGTTAGGTAAAAATAAAACATAAAAACTTAAAATGAAAATCATCAGGTCAGTCGATGCGCCGTATCTTATGGAAGAAGATACGCCGTATCGAGCCTGGAATAATTACGGATCAGAATAAAAGATGCGCCGCATCCTTAACCAGGGATGCGCCGCATTTAAAATAAACTGATAAAAAGTTTTAAATTCGAAAATAAAAAATGCAGAAAAATAAAATAAGATATGACCATCTGCAGGAGATGCGTCGCATCTCAGAATTGAGATGCGCCGCATCCTCTGCGGCCTGACTGACTCGACACAAACAGAAAATTAAAAAGATAAATCCGGGTTGTCTCCCGGTAAGCACTTGTCTTTATTCCAGAGTCTTCAAGTTAGACTCACGTTCAGCTCATAATTCTCGATCATTGACTCCCACATTGCTTACGTAGGATCCATCTAGCAACTAATTCGTCACGTATATATTCAGGTCCCAATTTCAACACTCCATTGTAGAATCCTTCCATCAATTGATATGGGTACTCAATCCCTCTCTTATTATCATCATCACTAATAAAAAGGAATGGAGAGAATTTGTAGCAGATCCTATTAGTGGCATGTTTAAATCCAGGGTGTGTTCGGGGCATCATATAAGTGATAATGTCGCTTCCACATTGAAAGGTGATCTTTCCTTCAAATCGTTTTGCATTAATAGTGATCTCCCTGCAAAATGGTTTTCCAACAATCACGTCACCCATATTGCTGTCACAATAGGCATTCAAGTCTTCAACAACGGCGAACTCAGTTACAATAGTAAAGCGTCCCACGAAGATCGGGACATTAATGAAGACACCAACTACATTTTTTCCCTTATACTCCACTTTATTTCTCATAATGGAATTGTAAAACCTTCTTGACATGACATTGATTGGTAAAATAGGAAAGAAATTGGCGTCAATACATTTGTACCCAATCATGCATGTGAATTGCAAATTGTAAGCACAATCGGCGTGGATCCTTCTACCGTAATCCCAAGAACCATCATATCCCTCAAATTCATTGTAATTCCAAGTATTAATAGCGTTGACCTTTGGACTATCTAGAATTTCTCCATCTTCCAGCTCAGATTCCGCATCATCCATGAACAGGTCATTGGGTGCTAATGGTCCATTAAGGTCATTAAGTTCAATGTAGTCCCCATTGTAACGTTCGGGTGATTTTTCATGCACTAATACTCCATTCATAAAATTGGCTTCGAAGTCGAAGTCAATCAGTTCTCCGAATCCTTCCATTATCCTTCTGAAATAATCATGAAAAGCATCAGTAGGATTTGTTCGCTAGAAGAGAAATTAACGAATTCAGAAACGGATATAAGAATAAAAATAACTGATATATGCAGACGATGCGCCGTATACAAAAAGTTGGATACGCCGTATCTTATAATCGTTAATATTTAATCAGACTTTTATTCAGAAAATAGATACGCCGCTTAGAAATTCGAATGCGCCGTATCAATTTTAATTATCAAAAATCGATATTTATTAAAAATTAAATGCGTCGTATTAACAAAAGTTAATGCGCCGTATCTTCGTTAAGTTTCAAAATATAAGATTTTTTATTCAGAAGATGCGCCGTATCGATAAAAATCGATACGCCGTATCTGTTTAATAATTCGAAAATTGTTTTTAATAAAAATAATAGATACGTCGTATCTGCTGAAGCAGATGCGTCGTATGGCGTTAACGTTTAGAAAATTTTTTTTATCAAAAACAGATACGCCGTATCTTGGGGAAAAGATGCGTCGTATCGAATTAATTAAACGCGTTATTTTTTATAAAAATTGAACACAATACGCCGTATCTGAGAAATCAGATGCGCCGTATCATTCGATTTAGCTCAGTACAACGATAGCAGAAAACAAAAAATACGAAAAATTAAAACAAATAAAAACACACGAAAATAAACACAAACAAAAGCAAACAAATAACACACAAAAACAGAAAATATGCAAAATAGTACAATGAATGCAAATTAAACTAATACACAACAAAATTAGCGGTTAGATAAAAAATTAAAAACCTAATTAAAATACTAATCAAATTAACAGATAATAACAATTCACTCCCCGGCAGCGGCGCCAAAAACTTGATGCGTATGCGTGTCGTTGCGGTTTAGCAGTATTAATGCCTAATCAAGTTTTAAATTTATATTTAGCCGACTTATCAATAACACACACACTTAACGAGCAGTGTACCCGGTCAGTATGAATATAATGGTAAGTAGAGTGTCGATCACTAAGAGTGGAACGTATTATCTAGTTATTCTGATCAGTATTTTAATATATTAAGTTAGCTATACAATCTAATCTAACGCAAGGGGGTTCAGCCTGAGAGACTGGCACGATTTGGTTGCAATTAAATAATAAACTAAACCAATAGGCACGAATCAGCAAGTAGCACACACGTACACAGATAAATACTCGAGACAATAAGAGGGTTGTCCTTATGATAAGTAGTTTGTCACTTGTTTTATTGCTAGTGTTATATGAAGTGTATAGTTCGATGCAACGCACCGAGATTAAGTCCTTTCTCGTTGGTTCTAATCTTATCGGCGAGTAAACCCTTAATGATTACTTATGACTATCCTTTTTATCTTTCTCCTACTTTTCTACAGACCATAGAATAAATAGGCGATCTAATAAACAGGCGAGGGCAGAGGCATGGCGACCCGATCAACGCTCAGCTAGCCACAGAGGTTATCAATGCACTAATAAAAGTCACCAATGACACTAACATATAAACTTTAATTGATGAGAAAGCAGTTTTAAGGGAGTGCAATCTTTCCGTTGTCACATTACACAAGCCACCAATCTTGATGAATTAAAGTTTACTAACACAATAAAACAAAACTACTTAATGAATTAAACACATGCAGCACCTTCTTACAGCTCTTATATCCTTGATTTGGGTGTGTCTTGTGCTGCTACCTTGACTGAATTCGTCCTTGGTTTCTGGTCTTCGGTCTTCTGTTAAAACTTCGGAACTAATATATGTCACACCGAATTCGTCTGGTCTTGGGGTATTTATAGTTTCTGTCTGAGGGTAAGATGCGGCGCATCTAGTAAGTAGATGCGGCCCATTTACTTAACTTCGCGTGGGGTCCAAGATTATAATATTCAGGAATATTCGTACACCGCCAGAAGATGCGGCGTATCTTCATCTTTGGATGCGGCGCATATCCTCTTGAATCTTGGATCGTATCTGGTGAAATATTGATAGTGATGCGGCGCATGTAACGAGTGAGATGCGGCGCATCTGGAGCAGAACAAGTTGGTTATTCTTCGTTGACCAAAGTTTCATATGCGGCGCATGGGATAAATCCATGCGGCGCATTCTTCAAAGTCAGGCAGTGGTCTTCATTCTCTTCATTCCAACAACCAATTCCAATTTTGATCATTTTACTCCGTTTTTAGTCCATAATCGCTAAGTTTCACCAAATGCTTGTTTTTACCTGAGAATTACAAAAGTAAACGATTAAGTATCAATCCTCATACATAATATAGTAAAACAAGTCAAATTAATAGGATAAATGATAGTAATAAAATGTACTTATTTGAGTTCATCAATGGTACAACTGTTGATTTCAAGAACTTTTTTAGGGTTTGAACTGTTATATAGGCGATAGTGATGCGCAGATGCTTATTTCTAAGATGGAGAATAGGAAGAAGCATGTGGCAGATTTTTCATTTGATTATATGGTTGAAAATGCTGAGCTTTCTGCAATTTTTTGGGCTGATGAAGTTTCCAAGTACAATTACAAAGAGTTTTGTGATGTTGTTTCGTTTGATGCTACCTACAGAACAAACAAGTAAGTATTTGTATGTTAAATATGACATTTTGATTATATGATTTGGCAATTTTTTTTTATTTTTTTTTTTATTATTTTTTGATTTGACATTTTTTTTTAATTTTTTTTTCAGGTACAAAATGGTGTTTGTTCCCTTTACATGCATAGATAATCATCGGAGGTGTGTTACTGTTGCTGCAGGGTTGCTGAAAAATGAAACTACAGCTTCTTATATATGGTTGCTGAAAGCGTTCATAAAAGCATTTGGTAAGGCTCCAAATATTGTTGTTACTGATCAGGATGGTGCTATGAGAAATGCTATTGAATCTGAATTTGCTGGTTCGAAACACAGACTATGCATGTGGCATATTGCGCAAAAGCTTCCTGGAAAGGTACTTTTTCTGTCTTCTTGTATTTTTCGTTTGATTATTCCTGCGTTTTGATTACTGCTGAGTTTTTATCACCTGTGATACATACAAAATTACTTATAATGTTGGTGCTTGTTGAAAAGAGTTTGTACTGTTTTGGCTTAAGTTATTAGGTATCACCTGTGATACAAAATAACATATTAGGTATCACCTGTGATAAAAAATAACATGTTCTTGTTCATTTATCACATATGATTATGCATATATATTTTTTTTTCAAATCATTTGTTAAATTAGATGTGATATATTGTTTTCAGATATGTTCAAAAATCTATGATCACACTGACTTTAAAAAGAAGTTCAATCAAATTGTATGGAATATGTATATTGGTCCGGAGGAATTTGAGGATAAATGGGCTAAGTTATTGGACGAGTTTAGTTTGCAGAATCATAAGTGGTTAACAAAGATGTTTCGTATACGTTCATCTTGGATTCCTGCTTATTTTATTGATTCCCCGTTGTGTGGTTTGATGAGGACGACATCTAGGTCTGAGAGTGAGAACGCCTTTTTCTCTCATTTTACGAATTCAGGTTCTACTCTTATGAATTTTATGAATTGTTTTGAGACGGCTATGGAAAAGCAGAGGCATATACAAGAGAGGTTAGATCATAAGACTATTGATTATGTTCCGAAGTTTAGAACCTATCTTAAGATTGAACATCATGCATCGAAGGTTTATACTCGTCGTTTGTTCGAGTTAGTTCAAGCAGAGATATTTGCAGGCACATGGTATTGTCAAATAGATGCGAAAAATTTGGTTGAAGGATCTGAGGTTTCTATTATTAAAGAGACGAAATTTGTTGATGAATTTATGGAGAGTAAGAAAGCTAAGAAGAAAGCGAAAGCTAAGAAGAAAGTTAAGGATAATGGTAAGGATAATGATAAAGATGAAGAAGAAGAGCCACCAAACTTGTTTTGTAGAGTAGATGGACTGTGTAAGGTATGTTAGTTTCTTAAAAATAGTGTTCTTTTTTTTCCTTTGTATTATCACCTGTGATTTTTACCTATCTTATTACTTTTTGTCCATGTAGGTCTTGCGAAACCAAGAAGATGGATCAGTTGTATGTTCTTCTCAACTTTTTGTTCGAGTTGGAATATTATGTAGACACATTTTCTGTGTCTTTAAGAACGCTAACATTGAAATGATCCCAAATCAATACATATTGAGGCGTTGGACTAAGAACCTTATACCTGCTGCTTTAAGGAACAAAAGGAACAGATATGGTGAGAAGGATGTGATTGTTGAGAATTATGAAAATGAGGCAAGTTCTATTGTTGATCATTGTGTGCATTTGTTGAGTAAAGACGAGGCTAGGTTGTCTGCTTTTGTCGAGAAAATGAGGTTGCTAAAGATTGATGTTGAAGCTGATTGTCCAAATCCTCCATCTAAGAACAAGCTTGATAATTTGGAGGAACTTGTTGAAGTCCCCAAGCCGGCTGTAAAAACTGTTAACAAACCATCTCTTTGTAACCCCAAAGGCCGTAAGAAGCGTATAAAAGGAGGTAAAGAGCAAGCTTTTGATAAGAATTCGAAGAACAAGAATACATGTTCACTATGTGGAGCAATAGATGGTCACAACAAGAGGACGTGCCCGAAAAAGTATTCAGGCGAGGGTGACTTGAATCAAGCAGAGATTACAAGTGAAGAATGTGATTTGGTTGAACCAGAGATTACAAGAAAAGAGGGTGTCTTGGATCAACGAGAGATTACAAGAGAAGAAGTTGACTTGGATGAACCAGAGATTAAAAGAAAAGAGGGCGAGTTGGATCAACAGAAATTACAAGAGATGAGGACCACATGGATCAACCAGAGATTACAAGAAAAGAGGGTGAGTTGAATCAATCGGAAATTACAAGAGATGAGGAGCTCTTTGTTCAAGCACAAATTACAACACAAGTCGTTTGTTTCTTTTTTTATTTTCTTTTGTTGATTTTAAATTTTCCAGATTGTTTTGATGATATTTGAATAACAGATTTATACATGATTGTTTGATTATTAATGTGTTTTCATTATTACTGAGTTTTTATCACCTGTGATACAAAATAACTTATTAGTTATCACCTGTGATACAAAATTACTTATAAGATATCACCTGTGATTCATTCAAAATGATACATTGGTTATTACTACTAGTTGGTTTTAATGCTTTTCAATGTCATCATCATCAAATTTATCTTCTTCTTTTATTCTGAAGACTTCACATATAATTTATTTTGGTCAAATATAATTACAATATCACTGGTGATATTTCAGAATATCACTGGTGATATTTCAGAATATCACTTGTGATATTTCAGAATATCACTGGTGATATTTCAGAATATCACTGGTGATATTTCATAATATCCCTGGTGATATTTCAGAATATCACTTGTGATATTTAGAATATCACTGGTGATATTTCAGAATATCACTGGTGATATTTCAGAATATCACTGGTGATATTTCAGAATATCACTGGTGATATTTCAGAATATCACTGGTGATACTAGTCTATAATTGACACTTTGTAATTTTATTTTCAGAGGGCTGTTTTTGCAAGGCATTTGTCTACATATCTACATTCAAAAGGAGATGAATTTATGAATCAGAAAAAAAAACAACAATCTTAAACATGAGTTGGAAAACAAAAAAAAAAAAAAAGATAGACTGTGGTTTGTACATGATGTTGCATATGGAGCATTATGAAGGTAAGAGTGGAGCAAAATGGGAAACAGGCATGCTCAAAGAAACGAACAGAAGCCATCGAATGCAGAAAAACAGCCTGAGAACAAAGTATTTAGCAAAGATTATGCTCCATGAAGTAAATGAGAAGCAAAAGATGATGTCTAAAATATGGATGAGTTGGGGAGTTTTCTCCTTTTGTATGTATCACAGGAGATACCTAATATGTTATTTTTTATCACAGGTGATACCCCATAATGTAAGTAGGAAAGTACAATTTACACAAACTCTTTGTGCTGGTCATTAAGCACAAATTACTTTTTTTTATTTTGTTTGTGTATATATGAAGTATCACCTGTGATATATGTAGTATCACTGGTGATACTTTTCATTATTTTCATTTGTCAAAAGGACTATATGAAGTATCACAGGTGATATAAAAACATAAAAAAGTTTACACATAAATCAGTTAAGCTAATAATATCACTAGTATTTGTAGTCCTATTTTTCCTTTTACTAGTATGTGTCAAAAAAAATTTCAAAAAAGCCAAAGGGTGATTAAAAAAAAAAAAAAAAAAAAAAAAAAAAAAAAGAGACACCTTTTGAGTTTAAAAAAAAGGGAGGGACCACTTTTGCCGATTTAGGAAACTTACCCCACTAACCCCACCAACCCCACGTTCGGCCTTTCATTATCAACAAATATTCTCTAAGTCATTTTCTATCTCTAACCATCATTAAAAAAACTACCAAAAAACTATCAAAACTAACTGTTTTTACCGTTAAAATCATAAATACAACACAAAAATGGAAGTATCATCGAGTGCACAAGCAGATCCAGAAAAAAAATGATTGAAAATGAACCTAGTCAGTCTGGAAATGAAGGTACGTTGGTTTCGACTAATTAGTTAGTTGTTTTAATAGTATTTCTAGTGATTTTCTACTTATTAATGAATTTTATTGCTTCATATGAAATTTTTTGCGTATTTTTTTGTTTATTTTTTTTGTGATACTGTAATGCATGTGATGATTATGTACTTATTTTCGGTTTTATTTGTAGAATGAGAGATTGTGATGTATGTTGTGTTTTTGTTCAGTTTTTGGTAGAATATGACTTTTGATTAGCACTTGAACTGATAAGTAGTATAACAGTTCTAGGTATCTTATTCTATTTTTGGTAGTATAAGATCTGTTATTATGAACAGTTGTAGTGGTTTTTTACAATTATGAGCACTTGAACTTATAAGTATCACCTGTGATATAACACAGGGTATTTGTATCACCTGTGATATAACACAGGTTATTTGTATCACTTGTGATAAGTAGTAGTTTTATTCAATTTTTAGTAGTATATCACTTGAGATAATGAGCACTTATACTGATAACTTATATATGTGATGTGATTTTTAGTTTATATTTTTTTATTTAACGTGAGAGATTAAATTTTTGCTTTTTTGAAAATAAAGGAGATGCAAGTAGCGAAGGGGAACTGGATACAAGTGCAGCTTTAAACGGTTAGTTTATTTTAATAAAGCTTTACATATAAAATTTGCATACATTGTCTAACTATCTAAAAAAAAAAATTGTATATGCAGTTGTGAAGACAAGTGAATTTTTGAAACTATCTCCAGAGGTTGATAAAACTAAAGGTATATTATAACATATACATTTGTTTGCTTTAGAAGAATTAACTGTGATGAAAACGTGAATGTATGCGGGGTACCAGATTTAACATTTATCTTTTGTGATATATCACCAGTGATACAATGTCTATTTATTTATCATATATGATATTCGTAAAATTTAATTCGGATTTGTTTTTTGCAGGTTTAAGTTACAGAACAAAAAAGCAAGGGAAAGAAATGAAAAGCAAAAAGAGCGTCATAAAAAAGAAAAAAAACTGATACAACCGAAACATCAACACTCTCTTCAACACCAACAAGTGTGAACCCATCAACACAGTCAACACAAACATCACCCACAAAATTCACAAAGACAACTGTAAGAAGATTCTCTCACGAGACAATACCAGAAAAAACAATACCTGAAATATCCTCTTCGATTCCAGCAAGATACATTACACCTTTAAGTCAAGCACCACCTGTGCAAACAACAACTGAAACAACACCAACATCAACACCAACAACAGTTGATGGCATACCTTTGTTATCACCAGAAACAGCGATGGTTGTTTATACACAGGATCAAACAAATGTGTATGAACCATCATTTGTGCGATGAAGAAAAAAGACTGTTGCAAAAAAGAAGGATGTTAAGGAGGGAAAAGGAATGAATGAAGAAAAAGAGGCTTCAGGAAAGAAGATAAAAGGATGTGTGCAGAAGGATGAAAAGAAGAAAAGAACGGCAAAAGAACACCAAGTGCTATAAAAGAAGTGATGCGAAGAAGCAACGATTAGAAGAGAATGTAAAAGAGAAAAAGAAAAACAATAAGGAAAATGTAAAGAAAAATGAACAGATGGAAGGAGCGGTTGTTGGAAAAAGAAAAAGGGTTGAAAAGGAGAAGAATTTTGTTAAGAATAAAGTTGAAAAAAAGAAGAATGAGGATGAAATGGATGATGATGAAACGGTTGTTGAAAAAAAGAAGAAGGTTGTTAAGAATAAAGTTGAAAAAAAGAAGGAGGAGGTTGAAAATGTTGTTGAAAAAAAGAAGTATAAGGATAAGGGGAAAAAAATAATTGAAGATGAAGAAAATAAAGAAAGAGCCAAATTGATGCGTGGGTTTTGCAACCTTACAACAGGTTTTACCTCTCGAGGGATCTCAAGAGGCTTACAACCCCACCAGGCAGTGTACCTGACCGATGTAGTATAGTGTAGTGGTAAGTACGGGGGATTGATCGTTCTCCACAGGGAATAGTGTTCGTTAGGTATGAAAAACTACTCTAATAGGTCTAAAGGTTGAGGAAGATTCTTTTTATGTTTTTATATTTTTATGAAAGCAAGTAAAATCTCGGTTTTGAAAGAGTGGGCGGAATTAGTTGCTAGTCAACTAACCCAAATTACTACGAATGCAAATAAAATAAATAACAAAAATGAAAAGTGGTGAGAAACTTATGTGTAGAGAAATGTGTTTACTTAGATTTCCTTACTCCCTAACTATCTTTTACCGGTTAATTAGTGTGTATTAGTTGCGTGGATGACGGGTGTATTCCTTAATACCATTCGTGGGGTGGCGTACTTACTTCCCCAACTCTACAAGCTCCTACTTCACTCCTATGTCGAGCCGGCTAGGAAGCTCCTAACATGGGATCACTAGAATTCGCTTGTGCATTAAATACAACCATAAAAACCTTTAGTACGCGTTTGGTTCATGTTTCTTAAGACGTTCAAGCAAGTTACCGAATAGGAAGTTAGCCAGTTTTCTTAAGCCTAACATAGATAAACAATCATCCAATACAACTAACAACACACTAACAACCAATAATCAATAGCTAGGTTTCATTAGATCTAAGCAAACACAAGATAAAATTAGCCTAACATGTTAAACAAAAGACAAGCATAAGATAGAATCAAACAACACATAGACATATTGAATGATTAATTGATAACTTATCTTTCAATGAAACATGGAAGATCTCAAGGCAAAAAGCCCTGAAAAAGTAGCTAAAATCGTCTTAGGGTTTTATCCCAAAATTCCACACACTAAGCTCTCCCTTAATGACAAAAAATTAGAAAACTATATATAGACTTTTGCATCTGACGGCGTCACCTTATGGATTGTGACGCCGTCACCTCGCCGCTTTTAGGGTTCTCGGATGACCATCTTGACGCCGTCCCTCTTTAATTCTCCAAAATCCGTTCTGGCCTATCAAGGCTTGACGCCCTCACCTCTTGAACGATGACGCCGTCCCCTTATGAATTAAGCCGTGACGCCCTTGATTTAGTTAAAGCGTGACGCCGTCAGAATTCACATGCTAACTCACTGGCCCGTCATGAGTAAATTTCACATCCCACTTTTCTTGCCAAGGCATGACGCCGTCAAGAGATGATTCTGACGCCGTCAAAGGTAAATTTCAGCCGATTTTGAGACTTTGCCGTTTTCTTCACTTTAATGCTCCAAAAACGTCCAAAATGCCTCCTTTTCCAGATTTCTCCTCAAAAGTACCTAAAATGACAAAAGGAACGATTTAGGGCGATATTTGATCAAATAAATACGATTTCGGGCTTAAATGACCCCTTAAAAGCGGTACACTTTTCGCTTCATCAAATACCCTTACACTTGAGATTTGCTTGTCCTCAAGCAAATGCGCTTTTATTCTAATCAAAATACAAGTTAGGGGTCATTTAATGCTAACATAAAAGTAATTACAACAAATAATCGTTCCACTTCAATCATAATAAGCACGGAGATTACATACTAGCACCTCACAAGTAGTGTTTAGATACTCACATCTCTCAAGTGTCATCAAAATAAATCTCATAAATGAAAACGGAAAATATCTCTCACTACCTGTCATAGCAAATAGATTACCATAGGCTTGGGAAAGGATCGAAAACCTCCTCCACTAGGCGTAAGCACCAAAGATAAACTATCAAAGAGGGCTTTTAAATGGGTTGTAATGTTAGGTGTAGGGAAAAGGAAAACACGGTTTGGTTGGATAAAGGATATTTTACTGGTGGCGAGTTAAAAATCTTGGTCAATTACATGTACTATACAATGTTGCTAAGCCAAGACTAGACTCGATCTTAAGCTAGAAACGAAATAACAAAATAACAAAAACATAAAACAAACATAAAATAAAACGGGATGGTAGTCCGTATGTTTTTTCTATTTTTCATTTTCTCATTTTTTTTGTATTTTTCTTGATTTTTCGATTTTTTTTTTTTTTTTTTTTTTTTTTTTTTTTTTTTTTTTTTTTGCATACACTTTTGCCCTACCATCCAAAATAATACATCATAGGGGCATTGCATTCCCCTTACACTTGAATTTTTACATAACTTTACAAATACTAATCTAATGACTCGAATTAAGATAATTGAAAAACTTGGAGTACTTTTAAAACATTTAGCACATATGGGGGTAATAAATGATGTTCTTCCCCATTACTCCATTACACTAGTACTTTACCCATGAGTCCCAATCGTCCCAAAACAATATGTACAAGGATATGACTCGACTTAGCAACCATGTAATCAACTAGATAATTAACTTGGGTTTAAACAAATGTTGTAACAATAATGCACTAAAGATGAGTGCATACAAGGTAGGCTAAGGCGATTTGGGTGTACATTTAAGTGGGGTGTAACAAATTCTTCCTTTAAGTAAAATGCTTAAAGGTCGAAACGAAAAGATAGGCTCTGAGGGGTGTACTAGGGGTATCGTGTACTAAAAATGAGTACAACGCAAAGGGTGTGGGAGAATTACTTGACCAATGTAGCCAAAGTAATTATAACAAAAACACAGGTGTAAAACAATGGGTTAATCCTAATGCCTCTTATCATGTAGTAAATCTAACTACACGAATGTAGTCTCACTTGTGGCCTTGGAATGGTCCTAACGCAAGTTCTAGAATCTAAGTGCTACCGGTACACACATCATAGCATAAATGCTTTTCCTACCAATTCTAGGGGCGAACCTCACATATTTGGGGGTGGAAAATTTTTTTAGTGGTACGGTTTTTGTGCTAGTCATATAACTCCTATCCGTGAGACGCTCATTAAGATCAAAGTTTCACTCCTATATGTTGTAAAAAATTTTAAATTTGGCACTAAAATTGCCCTAACAAGTATTTATCTCAGTTTTATTACACATCTACCATCAAACAAACAAAAATCAAGCGTAATTGTATTCTCTAAAATCGTACTTTTACCCTCCCCTAACACTTAAGATGAACATTGTCCCCAATGTTCAAATAACAAGATGTAAAAGCATAAAGTAAAAGAATGAAATCAAATACTCCCCTGATTCGCTCGTTGGATAATGAAATTACACGGTTAAATCTTCCTCCAAAGAGAATGTTGAAGCTCCATGATTAATGCATCGCCATAAGCTTGAAACATCTCCTTGTCCAAAATAACCTGTTAAACCTGAGAAAGCAAACACGAAAACCTGCATAACATCGGCGGGATAAAATCTATATATAAGGATATAATGCTTGTGGAATGATAATTTTTTTTTTTTTTTTTTTTTTTTTTTTTTTTTTTTTTTTTTTTGCAGATTCCTGGAGATTATAAGTTGGAGATTTTAATAAAAACTTTTTATGAAAACAAAACTTTCAAAAATTTCTGGAAATTAAATCTGACGCCGTCAGGTTATAACCCCTGACGCCGTCAGAAATGACCTGACAAAAATTTTCATTTTTAGTTTCCGGAAAATTTCTGGAAAAACCTTTACCTTACTTCCTGGAAATCCTGCAAAACATCACTATGACTCGATACAAGCATTTGACTCTAACAATTACTAGTATGCATGCTCATTTAATATTGTTGTGATTCATGTTCAATCTTGTTCTTGTAAACAAATTTGGATTCCCTTACACTTATCTTTTGCAAAATTCCTTTATATGTAGTTAAGACGAAGTTAAAAACAAAATAAAGCATTTTCACAATTTACTTTGAAACATGAGCACAAACAATAACAATTAAACTTGCATACGGAAACAAATAAAATCAAACAAACAAACAAACAAACAAATAAAGCTTGGGTTGCCTCCCAAGAAGCGCTTGTTTTTGTTCGAGTCACGAGCCTGACTCTACCCTTATTTAACGGAAATAAGGGAGGTTTTCCCTACACTTAGGATTAAGTGTGGGTGAAAGTAGCGATACACACCCTTAGGGTAGAAATATGCCACTTGAGGTGAAGGGGGTGCGTGAATGGGGAAAGAGTCTACCACCTTCATTTTTAGGTTACCCGAATCCTTTGGTTTGATGGGTGGATTTGAAGTTAGAAGAGTTTTATGGCAAAGATTTGAGCTCTTGCCATTTTCATAAATGTTATGCTCTAACGGTTTTTCATCCATTCCGGTTCCCATCTTTTTTATTTTAACGTCGTCTTCGTCTTCATACTCAAACTTGCTCTCATCGAAGAAGTGGAGCGTTGGCGTTTTGAAGTTTGAATGTTGGGAATAGGTTTTATGGGTAATGGGTTTGGTTTGAGAAATCATCGAGACCCTATGCATCAAGGTTGGTTTGAGTGATTTAGAGGTTATGGTAGAAGCGTGAGAGTTCCCTTTCTCAGAAGGAGACTTATGGGAATAGAAGTTATTCTGGGTTGAATCCACAGAGAGAGGTGTTTCATTGTGCCAACCGTTGCTTGTTTTACTAGGGACTGGGAATTCAAAAATCTTTTCGATTTTTTTGAGTACAGCTTCTTCCCTAATCTTTTCCTTAATTCTTGATATGAAACCTTCAGCTAAGTCCATAAAGGTGTTTCGGGTGTTCTCCATTCGGACCTCTAACTGCCGGATCTGTCTTTCTTGGTTGTTCACAAAAGTAAACATTGTCCCTTCGAACTCCTCTTGTCGTGAAAATTCAAGAAACGAATGTTTACTAGCTACATTCACACATCCATTGGGATTCATTTCAGCATTAGCCATAGGCATCTCGGCCCTCATCAATTCCTCAACCCGCCTTTCGATGTTCTCAAATAGCTGTTCTTGGGTAGCATTCATGTAATCTAAACTCCCTTCCTCCAAGAACATCGGATCCTCCCATTCTTCTTCTTCGTATTGTGCTAAGTCCTCAATGACCTCCCAGCACTTATCAACACCGAGCTTGCTTAGTCTACCATTGGCAGCGTGATCTATGGCCCTTCTAGTTTGATGATTGACACCATCATAAAAGATTTGGATTTGGAGCCAAAGATCAATGCCATGATGGGGGACTTTGTGGAGTAGGTCCTTAAAACGAGTCCACGCTTCGTAAAGAGTTTCACCTTGACGTTGTTGGAACATCAAGATGTCATTCCTTAGCTTGGTTGTTCTCGCTGGTGGGAAATAAAAATTGAGCAAGTGGAAACGAGTGGTGAGCTTTCCCAAGTCGAGATAGAATCTGCGGGTAAACGTCAAGCCAATGATAGCTTGGTCACGAAGAGAGAAATGGAAGAACGCAATCGGGTAGTGTCTCTAGTGAGCACGTTAGGTCAATGGAATCTACGATTTTAGAAAGTCCTTAAGGGTAATTGGGTCTTCGGAATATGTCCATGGATGCACATCCGTTTTGCACCAACGGATGGTGTCGATCGCAGGTGGGCTACATTGGCTCCTTGGGCGAGCTCAATGGTTTCGATAGCCTGGTGGCTAGGACGGGAGTAGTCTCCTAAGGTACTGGGCTTAGGAGGTGGGTGTTGTTGTGGTGGTGGGTTGTTGGGATCGAGGATATTACCACCTTCCATGATGTCGGATGGTAACGGTTACGAACAAAGAAACGAAGAAAAAAGATAGACTAAAGAAAACCTAGAAAAATAAAATAAAAATCTCACTAGAAAGGAATCTAGTGAGTAGACCTAATAGAAATAAAAATTCAACCTAAACAATAACTATTCCCCGGCAGCGGCGCCAAAAACTTGATGCGTGGTTTTGTAACCTTACAACAGGTTTTACCTCTCGAGGGATCTCAAGAGGCTTACAACCCCACCAGGCAGTGTACCTGACCGATGTAGTATAGTGTAGTGGTAAGTACGGGGGATTGATCGTTCTCCACAGGGAATAGTGTTCGTTAGGTATGAAAGGCTACTCTAATTAGGTCTAAGGATTGAGGAAGATTCTTTTTATGTTTTTATAATTTTTATGAAAGCAAATAAAATCTCGGTTTTGAAGGAGTGGGCGGAATTAGTTGCTAGTCAACTAACCCAAATTACTACAAATGCAAATAAAATAAAATAACAAAAATGAAAAGTGGTGAGAAACTTATGTGTAGAGAAATGTGTTTACTTAGATTTCCTTACTCCCTAACTATCTTTTACCGGTTAATTAGTGTGTATTAGTTGCGTGGATGACGGGTGTATTCCTTAATACCATTCGTGGGGTGGCGTACTTACTTCCCCAAACTCTACAAGCTCCTACTTCACTCCTATGTCGAGCCGGCTAGGAAGCTCCTAACATGGGATCACTAGAATTCGCTTGTGCATTAAATACAACCATAAAAACCTTTAGTACGCGTTTGGTTCATGTTTCTTAAGACGTTCAAGCAAGTTACCGAATAGGAAGTTAGCCAGTTTTCTTAAGCCTAACATAGATAAACAATCATCCAATACAACTAACAACACACTAACAACCAATAATCAATAGCTAGGTTTCATTAGATCTAAGCAAACACAAGATAAAATTAGCCTAACATGTTAAACAAAAGACAAGCATAAGATAGAATCAAACAACACATAGACATATTGAATGATTAATTGATAACTTATCTTTCAATGAAACATGGAAGATCTCAAGGCAAAAAGCCCTGAAAAAGTAGCTAAAATCGTCTTAGGGTTTTATCCCAAAATTCCACACACTAAGCTCTCCCTTAATGACAAAAAATTAGAAAACTATATATAGACTTTTGCATCTGACGGCGTCACCTTATGGATTGTGACGCCGTCACCTCGCCGCTTTTAGGGTTCTCGGATGACCATCTTGACGCCGTCCCTCTTTAATTCTCCAAAATCCGTTCTGGCCTATCAAGGCTTGACGCCCTCACCTCTTGAACGATGACGCCGTCCCCTTATGAATTAAGCCGTGACGCCCTTGATTTAGTTAAAGCGTGACGCCGTCAGAATTCACATGCTAACTCACTGGCCCGTCATGAGTAAATTTCACATCCCACTTTTCTTGCCAAGGCATGACGCCGTCAAGAGATGATTCTGACGCCGTCAAAGGTAACTTTCAGCCGATTTTGAGACTTTGCCGTTTTCTTCACTTTTATGCTCCAAAAACGTCCAAAATGCCTCCTTTTCCAGATTTCTCCTCAAAAGTACCTAAAATGACAAAAGGAACGATTTAGGGCAATATTTGATCAAATAAATACGATTTCGGGCTTAAATGACCCCTTAAAAGCGGTACACTTTTCGCTTCATCAGAAATATATTTCAAGTCGTTGAGAGCCAAGACGACTGTACAACCATTTTTTGATGTTTCGGTTAAACTTAGCCCAGAGAGAAGGGAAAGGGTCAGACAAATGGGCTTTGGAACGTTGCTTGATTTCCCATTCACAAGAGTCCCTTCAAAGCTACCATACTTCATTTTAACTCATTTGGATGTTAGTACAATGGAGATCACATTACCCAATGGTGGTGTTATCAAAATAACTCCGAAAAAGATAAGAGAAGTATTGGGAATTCCAATGGGGCCTAGACCATTCTATGTTGAGAGACGGAGGTTGAAACAAGACACAGTTTACTGCAAATTTATGGCACAGCTTCCGGTTAACAAAAGAAAGAGGACAACATCAACGTTGTCTGGTATAATTCAATCGAGAGAAGGAACAGACTTCTTGTTTGATTTGAACTATTTGATGCTTTTTGGAAACTGTTTGGGAATGTGTGATAACTCCTCTATGTTGAAGTATCATGTGCTGGAAAACGTAATGTCAGCAGAAGAGATTCCCAACATAGATTGGTGCAGCTTCATTTGGAATTGCATAAAAGGTAGCAAGGATCACTGGGATGACAGAACAAATGAAAATTGGTACTATGGACCTCATTTGACATTCACTGTAAGTAACAATTTACTTTAAATATATCGTTTCTATAAAATGTGATGTAGGGTATCACCAGTGATAATTCAGTTTTTGGTTATCTTATTTGATTTTTTGTAATGTATCACCTGTGATATAACACATGTCTTATGTATCACAGGTGATATAACACACATAAAAATAGTTGTAGTGGTTTTATTCAATTTTAGGTAGTATATCTGCTTTGATAATGAGTTCTTTTAATGATAAAACAGTTGTGGTTATCTTATTTGATTTTTGGTAGCATAATGTCGTTTATTATGAACAGTTATAGTTCTTTTTTTGTAGTATATCACCTGTGATATAACACAGGTCATATGCATCATAGGTGATATAACACACATAAAAATAGTGGTTTTATTGAATTTTTGGTAGTATATCTGCTGTGATAATGAGTACTTGTACTTATAACTAGTATATGTAATGTGATTTTTATTCATTTAATAAAAGTTTATTTTGATTGAAAACAGCTCATTTACTTGTATTACACAGAATTTGAACAAATGAATGTTCCTCGCAAATGGCCAGCAATTAAGAACTGGAACACAAAGTTGTTGGAAGAAAGGCAAGAGATGGAAATGAGAAGAGAAGAGTTTGGGTCAGTTATAATCATCAAAGAAGATGATGACGATCTAGAAAAAGAGAATCAAAAGCAGAGACAGGTTAGATATCACTATTGTTAAATTAAAAGAATAATTGATATCAGTAGTTTTAAATGCTTATTTGTTTTTTGTTTTTAAAAAAAACAGATGGTATATGATACAATTGAAGAAAACTTTGATAGAGTTTTAAGACAGAAAAGAGAATTAGAAACTAGTATCAAAGTTAGCATGGAGATATACCCACGGGATGAAACAATTATGATGTTTTTTGAAAGATACAATGCTGAATTCAGATTAGGAATGAAAACCGATGAATTTGGAAGAGTGGTTGATGATGAGACAGGAACTAGTAAAAGAGGTAATGGAAATGATGATGATGAAGAGGTTAGTGATGGAGAAGATGATGATAATGATGGAAATGATGATGATGATGGAAATGATGATGATGGAGGAAATGATGATGGAATAGATGAAGGTAAAAAAGTTGATGATGATGGAGGAAATGATGATGGAGTAGATGAAGGTAAAAAAGTTGATGATGATGGAGGAAATGATGATGGAGTAGATGAAGGTAAAAAAGATGCAAGCAACATGGAAGGAGAAAAGTTGGATGAAGAACAAGAAAACGAAGAACTAAAGAAGAAACAGGATGCTGAAAAGGTAAGATATTAGTGATTTTAAAATAGTTATATCACAAGTGATAAAATGCTTATATATTATGTAATAAAGTGCTTATATGTATTTAATTTTTTTATTTTTTTTTAATTGAAAAAACAGGCTAAAGAAGTAGAATCTGCGAAAGAAACATATGAGGCAGCAACTGAAGTTGACGAAAAAGAAAAGGAACAAAATGAAAAAGATAAAGAAGCAGAATCTGCTGCAGAAGCTGCTGCAAAAGAAAAGGAACAAAATGAAAAAGATAAAGCAGCAAAAGAAAAAAGTTACAAGTTATCCAACAACAAAAAGAAGCTGCTGAAAAAAGAAGACAAGATGAAATGAGAGCAAAATTGAAGGAACAAAAGGTAATAAAACAAAAATAGTAATATGAGAAATGGTAATATCTCAAATGATACAATCTAATAGTTTTTAATTCTTTAATAAAATAGGCTTCGGAAGAAGCTGCTGAGAAAGAGGCTGCAAAACAAAAAGAAGCTGCTAAGCAAGAAGCTGAAAAGAAAGCAGCTGAGAAAAGAAAAGCAGCTTTAAAGGAGCTTAATGAAAAAAGAGCAAAAGAAAAGGTTAGTTACTTTTGACTTTAAATTATCATTTTAAAGTAATATAAGATATCACATGTGATACTTAACATATCACATGTGATACCTAATTTTTTATTTTGCATCACAGGTGATATTTTATTAGAATATTAAGTATCACCTGTGATACAAAATAAAATATTAGGTATCACCTTTGATATATATCAGTTATCATCTGTAATATATTTGTTAACATGAATTGTAATATATTTATCAACTTATTTCTCTTTATTTCCATTTTAATTTGCTTTCAATACTGGCTGAAAAAGAAGTTTCTGCCAAAAAACAAAGAGATGAAAAACAAGCAACAGGAAAGGATAAAATTGCTGAATTTCAAAGCCCAAAAATACAACAAAAACCATTCGGAACTGGGAAGGATGTTGCTGAAGGGAAAAGGAAAATGAAACCATCAATATACTTGAAGTCACCATATAATAACAAGATGGCTAGTACGATGGATCCCTTAACAGATCATGAAATGCTGTTGGCAAACAGCTTATTCTCAATGGAAGGAGACATCATGTAAGTTTTAAATATTTGTTGTTTCTCTTAAATTTATGATATTTATCACCAGTGACATATTATGCATACTTAAGAAACTGATATTTATCACCTGTGATACTAAACACAGAGAGGATGTATTCAATGATGGGATGGAAACAATTGTACCAAGAATATCAATGCAGTCACTTGCACCTGGATTGGAAATAGAAAATCACGTAATTGACGCATTTGTATCAGTTTTGAATGAAGAAGAAAGTAACAATAAAGATGGGAAAGGGAAGAGAAGATACTACTTCAGAACAGATGCAATGGTAAGTATATTTAAATTTCAAAAATAGGTGTATATTTAGAGTATCTATGAATTGATTTTAAATTATCTCTTGTGATAAAACAGCTACCAGAGGTTTTGAAGCAGAGTAAAGACATACAAGTGCAGTATAAGAAGTTTGATAAAACGATAAAAAAGGATGAAGCCAATCAGAATTTGAGAAAAGTAAACCTTGCTTTCTTCCCGATCATTGCTCACGATCATTATTATGTGATTGTTTTCAACCTTGAGAAAGGTAATGCTGCTATACTCGACAACAGTATATCTGGTGCAGATTATGAAGGCAAATACAAAGCTGTCTTTGAATTTGTGGTAAGAAATTCTTTAACTGAAGTCTATTTGTATACTTATATTTTATATGCATACTAATATCATTATATATAGATTGTAGTAAGTAATATCTTTAATTTTATGTCAATTTGTAGAAAGCAGTGTTTCTTCAATATTTGATGAGTGTTTGCCACCCATGTGTTAATCAACTTATGAAAGATGCTCCAGCAAAAGTTCCAAAGATGAAATGGAAAACTAAAGATAACAAGATTGACTGTGGCTTATACACGATGATTCATATGGAGACTTTTCAAGGTGAAATAGGACTGAAATGGAAGATTGACATCATGGATGAAAAAAATGCAAAATATAAGGAACAGATGAAAAAAATGAGGATGAGGTATGCTGCCAAGATCCTTTTGCATGAAGTGAATGTGAAACGTGCATTAATGTCAGAGAAAGCTATATAGTTTGCTGAGAGATATCAAGACAAAGAAAAGATGAAAATCATGGTTGAAGAAGCTATTGAGAGAAAGATAGCTGAAGAAAACAAGTTGCATTAGATGAATATAATGTTTCTACAAGACAATTTATGTTTATGTTCAAGTATTCTTATTTTTCTAGAATAGTGTAGATGTTTAAACTAGTTTTAAGAGTTAGATATTGCAAAAGCCGTTAGATAGTACTGCTGGGCCACGGAATGTGACGGACAGTGTCCAAGTTTGGGGTTACCTAAGAATGATGGCGCTCTATTAGGTCCCGAACCACATTCCCGGGTGCCAGAGATTGTACTCTGTCTTGTTATGGCTTTAGGCTTAAACTAACTGTTAGGCATTACACTGATGAATGTAATCTGAATTTGAAAATAATTTTTATATATTTCCAGCGTGTGATTTTTTATGTATCACAAGTGATAACAAATATGATTTTTTGTATCACAGGATTTAACTTACTTTGTATCACATGTGATACTTAACATATATGATACTTAACATATCGCATGTGATACTTAATATATATGATACTTAAATATCACTGGTGATACAATAAATATCACTGGTGATAAAGTAACTAGGTGATAAAGTTTTGTATCACAATATATCACATATATGATACTTAACATATATGATACTTAAATATCACTGGTGATACAATAAATATCACCAGTGATATTTATTAATAATAATTCATTTTTACATTTAACTAACCTAGTTACTTTATCACCAGTGATATTTATTGTATCACCAGTGATATTTAAGTATCATATATGTTAAGTATCATATATGTGATATATTGTGATACAAAACTTTATCACCTAGTTACTTTATCACCAGTGATATTTATCGTATCACATGTGATATGTTAAGTATCATATATGTTAAGTATCACATGTGATATGTTAAGTATCATATATGTTAAGTATCACATGTGATATGTTAAGTTTTGTTTGAAAATCACCTGTGACATGTTAAGTATCACATGTGTGATTTTGTATGTATCACAGGTGATACCTAATAAGTTATTTTGT
The DNA here is from genome assembly GCA_021014915.2 of Artemisia tridentata subsp. tridentata. Lineage (NCBI taxonomy): Eukaryota > Viridiplantae > Streptophyta > Magnoliopsida > Asterales > Asteraceae > Artemisia > Artemisia tridentata. The sequence continues at coordinate 252,033,020 of CP139501.1, forward strand.
ATCACATGAGATACCTATTATGTTATTTTTTATCACAGGTGATACCCCATAATGTCAGTAGGAAACTACAGTCTACACAAACTCTTTGGGCTGGTCATTAAGCCCAAATTATTTTTCTTTATTTGGCTAGCTTAAAAGTATATATATAAACCAATTAAAATATTAATTTCACAAGTGATATAAAAAGATATAAATAAATAAATAAATAAATAAATAAAAAATAATAATAATAAAATAACACATGCAAGGGTATAACCGTCAATAATATTGACACTATCTACCCTCTAAAGTCCCGCTACTCACATAACTTAAATTAATTCTCTCACCAATAACACACACTCAAAAAACACACAAACTCACAAAAACCGATCAAATTTATAGATAACCGTGCCATAGATCTCAAAAACACTAGAAAAGCAATAAAAATGAAGGATAAAGACGTCGAGGACATTGTAATGAGTCAATACATGACGAACATGGAGACAGAGGAACATGATGAGGAAAGTCCGACCAAAAAACCGACTAAAAAAACGATAAAAAAATCGTTTTCAGGTATAATAATCAACTTTTTTTCCATTTACATCTTTTTTTACTTGCCATTACTGCTTTCTATAGAGTTTATGATGAAGATATTGTGATAAATAGTTAGATTTCTATATTTAATGAGTTTTTGTTCTTGTTTTTTATTTTATTGAAAAAACTGTGATTAGAAGTTAGGTTTTCATTATTCATAAACTTTTGGACTAAGTCTGTAGATACGTAACATACTTTGTCAAAAGTACCGAAATACGTAATGTACTAAAGATATTACTTATATCGCTAAGATACTTTCAAATTTTGCACAATATACGCAATGTTGACCGTTTTGTTACCTGTTTGACCGGTTTGCAGGTTAAAACTTATAAAAACTGACATTATTGGTCTCTGTGGTTTGCGTCTGTTTTCACCGGTCGTCCTTATACTTTTTTTTCAATTATAAAAGTTACAATAACGGTCCTTGTGGTTTGCGTTAACTTTCACCTTTAGTCCCTTGATTTTTTTTTCACTTTTTCGTCCGTGTTTACACGTTTTTGTCCGTTTTTCTTACGTTTTTGTCCGTTTTTCTTACGTTTTTTTCGTTTTTGTCCGTTTTTCTTACGTTTTTGTCCGTTTTTCTTAGGTTTTTTTTTGTTTTTGTCCGTTTTTGTCCGTTTTTCTTACGTTTTTTTCGTTTTTGTCCGTTTTTTTTTTTTTTTTTTTTTTTTTTTTTTCGTTTTTTCCGTTTTTGTCCGTTTTTCTTACGTTTTTTGTCCGTTTTTCTTACGTTTTTTCCGTTCTTGTCCGTTTTTTCTTATGTTTTTGTCCGTTTTTCTTAGGTTTTTTCGTTTTTGTCCGTTTTTATGCGTTTTTGTCCGTTTTTTGTCATTTTTATTACGTTTTTGTCCGTTTTTCTTCCGTTTTTGTCGTTTTTTCTTTTTTTTCTTTTTTGTCTGTTTTTTTATTTTTTCCTTTTTCCTACGTTTTGTCCGTTTTCTTACGTTTTTTCCATTTTGGTTACGATTTTGTCCGTTTTTCTTCCGTTTTTATCCGTTTTTCTTACGTTTTTATCCGTTTTTGTTTATTTTCCTTACGTTTTTTTTACGAATTTTTTGTCCGATTTTTTTTGACCAAATTTTATTAAAAAAATAAATAAAATTAAAACATTTGAAAAAAAAATAGAAAATTTTTTCCCAATTTATTGTCCGATTTTTTTTTCTTTTTAGTCCGAATTTTAAAAAAAAAAAAAAAAAAAAAAAAAAAAAAAAAAAAAGTTCAAAAATTTTGTCCGAATTTTGAATTTTTTTTATTTTTTATTTTTTAAATTTGGTCAAAAAAAATCGGACAAAAATTTTGAATTTTTTTATTTTTTTTATTTTTATTTTTTTAAATTCGGACAAAAATTTTGAAATTTTTTTATTTTTTTTATTTTTTAAAAAAATTCGGACAAAAAAGAAAAAAAATCGGACAAAAAATTCGGACTAAATAAAAAATTTGGAAAAAAAAAAAAAAAACGGAAAAAAACGTAAGAAAAAACGGACAAAAACTTAGGAAAAAACGGATAAAAAACGAAAAAAACGTAAGAAAAACGGACAAAAACGCATAAAAAACGGACAAAAACGAAAAAAAACCTAAGAAAAACGGACAAAAACGGAAAAAACGTAAGAAAAAACGGACAAAAACGTAGGAAAAACGGACAAAAAACGGTATAAAAACGGACAAAAACGAAAGAAAAACGGACAAAAACGTAAAAAAAAAACGGACACAAAAACGGATAAAAAAAGGACAAAAACTAAAAAAACTTAAGAAAAACGGACAAAAACGTAAGAAAAACGGACAAGAACGGAAAAAAACGTAAGAAAAACGTAAGAAAAACGGATAAAAACGGACAAAACGAAGAAAAAAAAAACGAAAAAAAAAAAAGAAAAAACAAAAAACGTAGGAAAAACAGAAAAAACGTAGAAAACGGATAAAAACGGACAAAAACGAAAAAAACGTAAGAAAAACGGACAAAAACGCATAAAAACGGACAAAAACGAAAAAAACCTAAGAAAAACGGACAAAAACGTAAGAAAAACGGACAAAAACGGAAAAAAACGTAAGAAAAACGGACAAAAACGTGTAAACACGGACGAAAAAGTGAAAAAAAATCAAGGGACTAAAGGTGAAAGTTAACGCAAACCACAAGGACCGTTATTGTAACTTTTATAATTGAAAAAAAAGTATAAGGACGACCGGTGAAAACAGACGCAAACCACAGGGACCAATAATGTCAGTTTTTATAAGTTTTAACCTGCAAACCGGTCAAACAGGTAACAAAACGGTCAACATTGCGTATATTGTGCAAAATTTGAAAGTATCTTAGCGATATAAGTAATATCTTTAGTACATTACGTATTTCGGTACTTTTGAAAAAGTATGTTACGTATCTACAGACTTAGTCCTAAACTTTTTGTTGATGTTAACAAATTAAAACATTTGAATAACAGATTTATACATGATTGTTTGATTATTAGTGTGTTTTGATTTTTGCTGAGTTTTTATCACCTGTGATACAAAATAACTTATAAGATATCACCTGTGATACAAAATAACTTATTAGATATCACCTGTGATACAATAATTTAAACTTATAAGATATCACCTGTGATTCATTCAAAATCACACATTGGTTATTACTGCTAATTGGTTTTGATGCTTTTCAATGTAACCGCAGAAGCTGAAAACGCTAGGAAAGCAGCAGAAGAATCAAAAAAAGCCGAAGAAGAAGCAAATAAAGTTGCTGAACAAGAACAAAAGCCAGACATCAAAGGCAAAAGAAAACTTGGAACTGTAAGGAAGATGCAAGCAAGAAGAAAAAAGATGCCAAAGTTAACAGTTGATGATTCACAAAAAAGAGTAACAAGAAGTGCTTCTCTGAAATCAAATCTAGATGAAGATGAGAAGAATGAGATGACAGATTCCCACAAAAAACCACAAAAAGAAGTCAAGAAAACCACCTTACGTACATTCAGGATAAGGTCTTCCCCCAAGCCATTGTTTGATGCAATGAGAAACTTGTCTAATGAAAGAAAGAGGTGTTTAAAGGAAATGGGGTTTGAAACAATGATAAACTTCCCATTGAACGGACTTCCAGGTACTTTAGGATTTTATGTGGGTGAAAATTTCTATCCAAACAGCATGGAACTAAGAATGGAAAGAGGTTCAGTAAAGATAACAAGAGAAAAAATTTATGACATGTTTGGAGTTCCAATGGGAAGGAGAAAGTTGGATGAAATGGAATCAAGAGAAACGGATGATGATTTCATTAGGATATGGAAACAAAAGTATGCTTATCTTGGGGGAAAGGTGACACCAGCTGCTATAGCAAATGAAATTAACAGCACAGAAAATGCAGATTTCATGTTCAAAATAAATTTCCTTATGCTATTTGCAAGCACAATGGCCACACTTGAGAGTGGTGGAAAGTGTGCTTATATCGTTCTAAGAAATGTGAAAGAGGAAGATGATATAGCCGACATTGACTGGTGTGGCTACATACTTGATTGCTTGCAGGCAAGTAAGCATAACTGGGACAAAGTGAAGAAAGGGACTAACTACTATTATGGTCCACTGACGTTCCTCTATGTAAGTTATGTTCTATGTTTCTAAAGATTTATCTAGTTTATTATATGTGATTTGATGAAGCGAAAAGTGTACCGCTTTTAAGGGGTCATTTAAGCCCGAAATCGTATTTATTTGATCAAATATCGCCCTAAATCGTTCCTTTTGTCATTTTAGGTACTTTTGAGGAGAAATCTGGAAAAGGAGGCATTTTGGACGTTTTTGGAGCATTAAAGTGAAGAATACGACAAAGTCTCAAAATCGGCTGAAATTTACCTTTGACGGCGTCAGAATCATCTCTTGACGGCGTCATGCCTTGGCAAGAAAAGTGGGATGTGAAATTTACTCATGACGGGCCAGTGAGTTAGCATGTGAATTCTGACGGCGTCACGCTTTAACTAAATCAAGGGCGTCACGGCTTAATTCATAAGGGGACGGCGTCATCGTTCAAGAGGTGAGGGCGTCAAGCCTTGATAGGCCAGAACGGATTTTGGAGAATTAAAGAGGGACGGCGTCAAGATGGTCATCCGAGAACCCTAAAAGCGGCGAGGTGACGGCGTCACAATCCATAAGGTGACGCCGTCAGATGCAAAAGTCTATATATAGTTTTCTAATTTTTTGTCATGAAGAGAGAGCTTAGTGTGTGGAATTTTGGGATAAAACCCTAAGACGATTTTAGCTACTTTTTCAGGGCTTTTAGCCTTGAGATCTTCCATGTTTCATTGAGAGATAAGTTATCAATTAATCATTCAATATGTCTATGTGTTGTTTGATTCTATCTTATGCTTGTCTTTTGTTTAACATGTTAGGCTAATTTTATCTTGTGTTTGCTTAGATCTAATGAAACCTAGCTATTGATTATTGGTTGTTAGTGTGTTGTTAGTTGTATTGGATGATTGTTTATCTATGTTAGGCTTAAGAAAACTGGCTAACTTCCTATTCGGTAACTTGCTTGAACGTCTTAAGAAACATGAACCAAACGCGTACTAAAGGTTTTTATGGTTGTATTTAATGCACAAGCGAATTCTAGTGATCCCATGTTAGGAGCTTCCTAGCCGGCTCGACATAGGAGTGAAGTAGGAGCTTGTAGAGTTTGGGGAAGTAAGTACGCCACCCCACGAATGGTATTAAGGAATACACCCGTCATCCACGCAACTAATACACACTAATTAACCGGTAAAAGATAGTTAGGGAGTAAGGAAATCTAAGTAAACACATTTCTCTACACATAAGTTTCTCACCACTTTTCATTTTTGTTATTTTATTTTATTTGCATTTGTAGTAATTTGGGTTAGTTGACTAGCAACTAATTCCGCCCACTCCTTCAAAACCGAGATTTTACTTGCTTTCATAAAAATTATAAAAACATAAAAAGAATCTTCCTCAACCCTTAGACCTAATTAGAGTAGCCTTTCACACCTAACGAACACTATTCCCTGTGGAGAACGATCAATCCCCCGTACTTACCACTACACTATACTACATCGGTCAGGTACACTGCCTGGTGGGGTTGTAAGCCTCTTGAGATCCCTCGAGAGGTAAAACCTGTTGTAAGGTTACAAAACCACGCATCAAGTTTTTGGCGCCGTTGCCGGGGAATAGTTATTGTTTAGGTTGAATTTTTATTTTATAGGTCTACTCACTAGATTCCCTTCTAGTGAGATTTTTATTTTCTTTTTCTAGGTTTTCTTTAGTCTATCTTTTTCTTTGTGTGTTTGTTCGTAATTTCCATTGACTCTTCCGTTCACCATTATGGAGTACGCGAATCCACCATACCACCAACCACAAAGGCCATTCTACCCTATTGACATCTCGAATTTCAAACAATATCGAGATGAACCCATATATGATGCATGGACTCGTTTTAGAAATTTACTCCGAAAATTCCCTCATCATAGTTTCGCTTTAGCATCCCTAACCCGAACCTTTTACTATCGTGTTGGCCAATATGACCAAATGCGCATTGAGGATTTTGCCAATGGGGACTTTAGGGAATTAAGTGCTGAAGAAGCATGGGATGCCATAGAAGATTGTGCCCAATATTATTATAGGATAGACAACCAAACAAACGTTAGTACAAGTCAATTGAATATAAATTTCCTGGATCATGAAACAAGTTTGTTTGGGGATGAATACATTAGTGTTGAGATACCTAAGTGGTTGTCATGTAATGCCATAGTACAAAACAAACACATAGGTGACCTTGATGTGATGGAGGATTTAGCCGAACATGATCACATTGATCAAAAAGACCTAGGTTTTATGATCGATGACGATGAATCTCAAGAAACACATGATGAATCTTTTGGGCAATTTGAATATAGCAGTCAGAATATTGAGGATGATCCTTATGATTCGGATATAGAAGTTGAGATGCCTAGAGAAGCACTTGAGATACTAGGGAAAATGTTAGGTTTAAATTCTACCAAAACCTATGATGAGGATATAGGTGATCTTGACACAAGGAATGATGAGGTAAGTAACATAAGCCCACCAAGTACCCCACAAGTCCTACCATCATTTGAGGCACACACACCGCCCGTGACTTACCCGGAAGAAGTTGAGGAGACTATAGGAACCCCAATAGAGGTAGAGCCCTTGGACCAAACACAACTAGAAGAAATAGGTTTGAATGCTTTTAGTGATCACAACCTTTCTTTTAGTCCTATGGAAGTTCCTAGTTTTGATGAGCCGGAGCCTCAACCAAAACCGTTACCTAATCTTCCATCCTTGGATGAAAATTTAGGAATTGAATTAGGTCCCGATCCACCCATCAAACCATATAGTCCGGGTAGTCTTAGGATAAAGGTAGTGGACTCTAAGCCTTGTAGAGAGGAAACCAATATAGGAGTGGAAAATGACCTTACATGCTTACATCACCCATTTATGATTGATCATAAGAAACATTATGGGTTTAAACCGGGTTTATTAGGTCAAGATGGATCCCCAACTAGTAGTCTTTTGAAGTTGATAGAAAATGATCCCTTTCTAGGAGAAAATTTTAATCCATCCATTAACCCGATTGAACTAGGCAAGGTTATGATGAAAGGAGCACACCCCTTTGAGCATATAATTCATCCACCACTCTTTCCTCACGTGGCATACTCCTACCGAGCTGGTATGTATCGCTACTATCACCCGCACTTAATCCTAAGTGTAGGGAAAACCTCTCCTTTATCCATTAAATAAGGGTAGAGTCAGGCTCATGACTCGAACAAAAACAAGCGCTTCTTGGGAGGCAACCCAAGCTTTATTTGCTTTATTTGCTTTATTTGTTTGATTGTTTGTTTATTTAATTTTATTTGTTTCCGTATGCATTTCTTATTCTTTTTGTTTACTGTTCATGTCTCAAATATAAATTGTGAAAATGCTTTATTTTGTTTTTAACTTCGTCTTAACTACATATAAAGGTATTTTGCAAAAGATAAGTGTAAGGGAAATCCAAATTTGTTTTTAAGAACAAGATTGAACATGAACGATAACAATGAGATATAAGCATGCATATTAGTATTTGTTTGAGTCAAATGCTTGTATCGAGTCATAATGAAGTTTTGCAGGAATTCCAGGAAGTAAGGTATAGGTTTTTCCAGAAATTTTCCGGAAACTTAACATGAGAATTCTGTCAGATCATTTCTGACGGCGTCAGGGGTTATAACCTGACGGCGTCAGATTTAATTTCCAGAAATTTTTGAAAGTTTTGTTTTCATAAAAAGTTTTTATTAAATCTCCAACTTATAATCTCCAGGAATCTGCAAAATTATCATTCCACAAGCATTATATCCTTATATATAGATTTTATCCCGCCGATGTTATGCAGGTTCTCGTGTTTGTTTTCTCAGGTTTAACAGGTTATTTTGGACAAGGAGATGTTTATATCAAGATTGTGGCGATGCATTAGTCATGGAGCTTCAACATTCTCTTTGGAGGAAGATCTAACCGTGTAATTTCACTATCCACCGAGCGAATCAGGGGAGTATTTGATTTCATTCTTTTACTTTATGCTTTTACATCTTGTTATTTGAACATTGGGGACAATGTTCATCTTAAGTGTAAGGGGAGGGTAAAAGTACGATTTTAGAGAATACAATTGCGCTTGATTTTTGTTTGTTTAATAGTAGATGTGTAATAAAACTGAGAGAAATACTTGTTAAGGTAATTTTAGTGCCAAATTTAAAATTTTTTACAACATATAGGAGTGAAACTTTGATCTTAATGAGCGTCTCACGGATAGGAGTTATATGACTAGCACAAAAACCGTACCACTAAAAAATTTTCCACCCCCAAATATGTGAGGTTCGCCCCTAGAATTGGTAGGAAAAGCATTTATGCTATGATGTGTGTACCGGTAGCACTTAGATTCTAGAACTTGCGTTAGGACCATTCCAAGGCCACAAGTGAGACTACATTCGTGTAGTTAGATTTACTACATGATAAGAGGCATTAGGATTAACCCATTGTTTTACACCTGTGTTTTTGTTATAATTACTTTGGCTACATTGGTCAAGTAATTCTCCCACACCCTTTGCTTTGTACTCATTTTTAGTACACGATACCCCTAGTACACCCCTCAGAGCCTATCTTTTCGTTTCGACCTTTAAGCATTTTACTTAAAGGAAGAATTTGTTACACCCCACTTAAATGTACACCCAAATCGCCTTAGCCTACCTTGTATGCACTCATTTTTAGTGCATTATTGTTACAACATTTGTTTAAACCCAAGTTAATTATCTAGTTGATTACATGGTTGCTAAGTCGAGTCATATCCTTGTACATATTGTTTTGGGATGATTGGGACTCATGGGTAAAGTACTAGTGTAATGGAGTAATGGGGAAGAACATCATTTATTACCCCCATATGTGCTAAATGTTTTAAAAGTACTCCAAGTTTTTCAATTATCTTAATTCGAGTCATTAGATTAGTATTTGTAAAGTTATTTAAAAATTCAAGTGTAAGGGGAATGCAATGCCCCTATGATGTATTATTTTGGATGGTAGGGCAAAAGTGTATGCAAAAAAAAAAAAAAAAAAAAAAAAAAAAAAAAAAAAAAAAAAAAAAAATGAGAAAATGAAAAATAGAAAAAACATACGGACTACCATCCCGTTTTATTTTATGTTTGTTTTATGTTTTTGTTATTTTGTTATTTCGTTTCTAGCTTAAGATCGAGTCTAGTCTTGGCTTAGCAACATTGTATAGTACATGTAATTGACCAAGATTTTTAACTCGCCACCAGTAAAATATCCTTTATCCAACCAAACCGTGTTTTCCTTTTCCCTACACCTAACATTACAACCCATTTAAAAGCCCTCTTTGATAGTTTATCTTTGGTGCTTACGCCTAGTGGAGGAGGTTTTCGATCCTTTCCCAAGCCTATGGTAATCTATTTGCTATGACAGGTAGTGAGAGATATTTTCCGTTTTCATTTATGAGATTTATTTTGATGACACTTGAGAGATGTGAGTATCTAAACACTACTTGTGAGGTGCTAGTATGTAATCTCCGTGCTTATTATGATTGAAGTGGAACGATTATTTGTTGTAATTACTTTTATGTTAGTATTAAATGACCCCTAACTTGTATTTTGATTAGAATAAAAGCGCATTTGCTTGAGGACAAGCAAATCTCAAGTGTAAGGGTATTTGATGAAGCGAAAAGTGTACCGCTTTTAAGGGGTCATTTAAGCCCGAAATCGTATTTATTTGATCAAATATCGCCCTAAATCGTTCCTTTTGTCATTTTAGGTACTTTTGAGGAGAAATCTGGAAAAGGAGGCATTTTGGACGTTTTTGGAGCATTAAAGTGAAGAATACGACAAAGTCTCAAAATCGGCTGAAATTTACCTTTGACGGCGTCAGAATCATCTCTTGACGGCGTCATGCCTTGGCAAGAAAAGTGGGATGTGAAATTTACTCATGACGGGCCAGTGAGTTAGCATGTGAATTCTGACGGCGTCACGCTTTAACTAAATCAAGGGCGTCACGGCTTAATTCATAAGGGGACGGCGTCATCGTTCAAGAGGTGAGGGCGTCAAGCCTTGATAGGCCAGAACGGATTTTGGAGAATTAAAGAGGGACGGCGTCAAGATGGTCATCCGAGAACCCTAAAAGCGGCGAGGTGACGGCGTCACAATCCATAAGGTGACGCCGTCAGATGCAAAAGTCTATATATAGTTTTCTAATTTTTTGTCATGAAGAGAGAGCTTAGTGTGTGGAATTTTGGGATAAAACCCTAAGACGATTTTAGCTACTTTTTCAGGGCTTTTAGCCTTGAGATCTTCCATGTTTCATTGAGAGATAAGTTATCAATTAATCATTCAATATGTCTATGTGTTGTTTGATTCTATCTTATGCTTGTCTTTTGTTTAACATGTTAGGCTAATTTTATCTTGTGTTTGCTTAGATCTAATGAAACCTAGCTATTGATTATTGGTTGTTAGTGTGTTGTTAGTTGTATTGGATGATTGTTTATCTATGTTAGGCTTAAGAAAACTGGCTAACTTCCTATTCGGTAACTTGCTTGAACGTCTTAAGAAACATGAACCAAACGCGTACTAAAGGTTTTTATGGTTGTATTTAATGCACAAGCGAATTCTAGTGATCCCATGTTAGGAGCTTCCTAGCCGGCTCGACATAGGAGTGAAGTAGGAGCTTGTAGAGTTTGGGGAAGTAAGTACGCCACCCCACGAATGGTATTAAGGAATACACCCGTCATCCACGCAACTAATACACACTAATTAACCGGTAAAAGATAGTTAGGGAGTAAGGAAATCTAAGTAAACACATTTCTCTACACATAAGTTTCTCACCACTTTTCATTTTTGTTATTTTATTTTATTTGCATTTGTAGTAATTTGGGTTAGTTGACTAGCAACTAATTCCGCCCACTCCTTCAAAACCGAGATTTTACTTGCTTTCATAAAAATTATAAAAACATAAAAAGAATCTTCCTCAACCCTTAGACCTAATTAGAGTAGCCTTTCACACCTAACGAACACTATTCCCTGTGGAGAACGATCAATCCCCCGTACTTACCACTACACTATACTACATCGGTCAGGTACACTGCCTGGTGGGGTTGTAAGCCTCTTGAGATCCCTCGAGAGGTAAAACCTGTTGTAAGGTTACAAAACCACGCATCATGATTATTACAAACAAAGAATAAAAACTTACACAATTTCTTATTGTTATGTACAAAAGCTGCTGTACTTGGATTCTACACACTTTCCAGCATTAAAAGTGATGCGACATAGACCAGCACTCAGAAGCTGGAACACAACAGTGATGAGAAAGAGAATCGATCTTGAAATGAATCAAGGATGTTTGGGAAAGCTTGAGCTTCATGGTGAATTTAATCCAGATGAAGATCAAACTGGATGTCTAAATCTATACAAAGGGGCTGATATATACTTTGAAGAAGAAGATGAGAAAGAGGAAAAACCAGTGGCAAAACGGGTAAAATAAACTAACCTTGGATAACTGAATTCAAATGTTTTTATACATATACTCAATATCACATGTGATATTTCACTAAAATATCACATGTGATATTTCACTAAAATATTAAAAATGTTTTAATTTGTTATATTTGTTTTGTAGGATTTTTATCGGTCGATTGAAGCATCATTGATAAGAATTTCGAAAGAAAGGAAAAAATTGGTTGAAAATCTGAATGAGGGTTGTAGCAAGTATAATGAAGATAGATTCATGTACAAGTTATCTAAACGATACATGAAGATGTTCAATGTTAAAGACTTGCTTTTAACAGTTTCAGCCTCAGATTACGACAATTATGATGAAAATGAGAATGAAGAATCAGAAGTTGAGAAGGGTGGGAACGAAGATAGAACAATTGAAACAGATGTTGAGATGGATGACGAGATGGAAAGAGAAAATTCTGAGAAGGAAATAAATGATGATTATATAATGGAAGAGAATGACAAGAATGTTGATATAAGTGTTGAGAAAGAAAAAGAAGCAGCGGAAAAAGAGGCTGCAGTGGAGAAGCTTGGTGTAGATGAGGTTGCATTCGTTGATGATGATACAGTGAAGAAGCCTGCATCGATTGAGGAGCTTAAAGTGCAGGTTCGTGCATTGGTTGAGGAGCCTGGTCCAAGCATTGAAAAAGACATGAAATCAGACATACCACCAACTACACAAATGTTAACAAAGAAAACAGCAAGAAAAAAAGTTGCAACACGAACTATGGAAAAGATAACAAGGGAATTGGACACGAACCCAGTTGCTGATATTGAAAAACAATCCACACAGGAAAACAAAACTATCAACATATGAAATGATGGTGACAGATGAACTGTTTTCAATGCTGGGAGACCCAATGTAAGTATCTTTTAGTTTATTAGATAATCATATGGCATTGGAAAAAAAGGGTTATTGTGCTTATAATTTCAAAATATATATTGTATAGGGAATTCGTGTTTGAAACAAGCTTAGGAGTTGTTACAATTAGAGATAATATGCAAACCTTAGCTCCAACTCTTAAGCTTGAAGCGAATGTCATCGACAGCTTTGCTTCAGTTCTAAACTATGAGGAAAATCTGAATAACAAAGGAGTGAGAATGCAGCACTATTTCCACACAGCAATGATTGTAAGTATATAATAACATATTAGATGTAATTTCCATACATATGACATGTGTACTTAACATATCACATGTGATAATTCACTAGAATATTAAGTATCACCTGTGATACAAAATAACATATTAAGTATCACCTGTGATACATATTATTTATCACCTGTAATATATTTGTTAACAATATTGTTTGTTTATTTTTTAAAAACAGTCGAAAGATATGATTTAAGGGAAGATGAAAAACGAAAAGAAGTAAATTCAAGCATTCCATGAAAGCATGGAAAGTGTATTTAAAAAGAATGAAGTTGATATGGCAATGCAACACATTGAATTGGTAATATATTATTTCAAATATTATTGATAATTGATTTGTTATCTTTGCTATAGAACTAAAATTCAGTTTCTTTTTTTTTATTTTTAAATAGGCATTCTTTCCGATCATTGCTCATGAGCACTATTACCTGGTAGTATTCAATCTCTTTAAAGGAACATCAGTCATCATCGACAACGCAATCTCTGGCCAAACTTATGATTCAAAGTACAAGCATGTGTGTGATCTTTTGGTAAGTAATGAAATCTTAAACATCACATTTGATAACCTCAGTTATATTTCATTTAATAAGAAGTAACATCAATTTAAAATATTTGTTTATACAGAAAAAGCTGTTTTCAAAACACTTGGAGCGATACAAGCATCCAAGAGCGTTAGATGTGATGGAAAAAAAGACTACCATCATGAAGTTAAAGTGGGGAACTAAGAATAACGTGGTTGATTGTGGCGTTTTCGTGATGATGCATATGGAAAATTACGATGGAGAAGCAGCTTCAAAATGGAACTTTGGTTTCCCAACTGAAGCAGAAGGCCAAAAAATGGAGCTCATCAAGATGAGAGTTAAGTATGCAATAAAAATGTTGATGCATGAAATAAACATGCATAGAGAAATGATGATTGAACATGCACACCAGTTTGCAATAGAAAACACAGACAAGGAAAAAAAACAACAGATGATCAAAGACAACATCAAGAAGAAGAAAGATGTACAAGACGCAATTCATGTTCCTAGTGCACTTTAGAAACTGATGCAGTTTATGTTGGAGCGTAGTCAAATATTTTCTTTAAGCAGTTTAAAAACAATGTTGGTTCTATTTTACTATGTTTAGACTATTTGTTACATTTTTGTATGTAAGGTCGGTTATGTCATATGTTGGTACTATTTGGGTAAACTGAATGTAAGCTTCTTATATGACCAGGTGATAACTATATGTTATTTTGTATCACAGGTGATACCTATTAAGTTATTTTGTATCACATTTGATACCTAGCACTTGAACTGATAAGTAGTATAACAGTTCTAGGTATCTTATTCTATTTTTGGTAGTATAAGATCTGTTATTATGAACAGTTGTAGTGGTTTTTTATCACATGAGATAAAGTAACTAGGTGATAAAGTTTTGTATCACAAGTGATAACAAATATGTTTTTTTGTATCACAGGATTTAACTTACTTTGTATCACAGGTGATACTTAACATATCACATGTGATACTTAACATGTCACAGGTGATTTTCAAACAAAACTTAACATATCACATGTGATACTTAACATATATGATACTTAAAATATCACATGTGATACTTAACATATATGATACTTAAATATCACTGGTGATAGAATAAATATCACTGGTGATAAAGTAACTAGGTGATAAAGTTTTGTATCACAATATATCACATATATGATACTTAAATATCACTGGTGATACAATAAATATCAATGGTGATAAAGTAACTAGGTTAGTTAAATGTAAAAATGAATTATTATTAATAAATATCACTGGTGATACAATAAATATCACTGGTGATAAAGTAACTAGGTGATAAAGTTTTGTATCACAAGTGATAACAAATATGTTTTTTTGTATCACAGGATTTAACTTACTTTGTATCACAGGTGATACTTAACATATCACATGTGATACTTAACATGTCACAGGTGATTTTCAAACAAAACTTAACATATCACATGTGATACTTAACACATGTGATACTTAAAATATCACATGTGATACTTAACATATATGATTTTGAATGTATCACAGGTGATACCTAATAAGTTATTTTGTATCACAGGTGATACCTAATATATTTTTTTGTATCACATGTGATACCTTATAATGTATGTAGGTAACTACAGTTTATGTAAACTTTTTGTGCTGCTCATTAAGTTCAAATTATTTTTCTTTATTGGGTTAGTGTGACAACATTTATTTAGCCAAAAAAAACAAATGATATAAAAAAAATAAAAAAGGTCTGTTTATCAGCTTAATTTTTAGGTTCATTTTTTATTAAGTGTCAAATTGATTGAAGTCCTAGGTTTCCTTTTACAAGTCTTTGTCAAAAAAAAACTTTCAAAAAAGCCAATGGATTAAAAAAGTTACCTTTTAATATTAAAAAAAAAACGGATGGACCACTTTTGCCAATTCAGGAAACTTACCCCACCAACTCCACCCTCAACCTTTCACTATCAAAATATTCTCTTTATCTAACAAATCATTTTCTCTCTCTTATCACCATTAAAAAAGCTACCATAAAGCAATCAAAACTACCCGTTTTTAACTGTTAAATTCATAAAAGTAACACAAAAATGGAAGAATCATCAAGTGTACAAGCAGATCCACAAAAAAAACAATTAAAAATGAACATACTGACTCTCGAAATGAAGGTACGATGCTTTCGAGTAATTAATTAATTGTTTTATTAGTTGTTTCTGTATTTTTTAAGTGTTTTTGATATAATTTATGAATATTTTCTTAAGTTTTTGTGAAGCAATGATAGATTATAGATTATATTTAAAAAATCTAGATATAATTAGCTGATTATTGAATGTGTTGTAGTCAATAGGTTATGTTGTTTATTAGATGTTTGTTGATGAACTGACTGTTTGGGATTTTAGATTTTGTGATATGAGGCCTTATGTTGTACATTTTAGAAAGTTAAGTTATCAAATTAGTTCAAGTGTTTTGTAGTTTAATGAAAATGTCATGAAAATGCAGAGCATAAAATAGATGAAACAATTCCAAAAAGAAGAAAACAGTTACCTAGATTAGGATGTAAGAAAAAAGGACGTCATATGCATCCACTATTAGCAGCACATCGAAGAAAGTTGGAAGAAAAAAAGAAAAAAAGAATGCAGATGAAGAAACAACGGTTAGATGCGGCAAAATTAGAAAAAGCTGAAAAGGAAGCAGCAAAGAAGGAAGAAGCAGGTGAAAAATGTAAAGAACAGGTTAGTTAAATGTAAAAATGAATTATTATTAATAAATATCACTGGTGATACAATAAATATCACTGGTGATAAAGTAACTGGTAATGTCCTATAACCTTCTTTACATTATGCCACAGGCTGAAAAAGAAGCTGAAAAAGAGTCTAATGCAAAGACAGAAGAAGCTGGAAAATCTAAAGAGAAAGAAGTTGAAGACAAGAAGAATGAAATAGCAAAATCTAAAGAGAAAGAAGTTGAGAAGAAGCTGGAAAATCTAAAGAGAAAGAAGTTGAAGACAAGAAGAATGAAACAGCAAAAGGAAAAAGAAAAATAGATGAAACTGGGATTGATGAAAAAGAATTTGATATGGGTGAGTGTAATTCTGATGACGAAGAAAAGGAAGGGATTCATAAAAATGTAAAAAAGAAACAAAAGATGTTTACGACGTTGAGTTCAAGGGCAACAGTTAGGCCCTTTTTTGATGCAATGCATGGACTGAGCAAAGAGAGAAAGAAAGTTATAAGAGAAACGGGGTTTGGTGAGTTGATTGATTTTCCGATTAATGAAATACCAACAAGGCTAGCGTTTTTTGTAGTAGACAGTTTGGACGTAGAAACAATGAACCTTCGGCTTCCAAATGGTAATTTACAAATATCTCCACAGACGGTGAAGGAAGTTCTTGGGTTACCAAAAGGATCAAGGAGGTTGGAAAGAAATGAAGGACTAAGAGAAAAGAATGATCTATTTGAGGAAGAATGGAAAAGTCAGTTCAAAGATGAAAGAAAGTTGACAATAAATGCACTATCAAGACAGATAACAAAAACAATAAACACAGATTTCATGTTCAGAATGAACTTTTTGATGCTAGTTGCAAATACCTTTGGAGAATGTGATAGCAACTGTGTTGTAAAAACGACGGTATTGAAAAATGTTCTTGAAGAAGATGATGTTAGAGAGATAGATTGGTGTAGATATGTATATGAATGTGCAAGATTGTCAAAAACTGATTGGGCAAGCAGAAAGAGGAATAGGACAGAGGTTGTATATTACGGCCCGGTTACATTCTTGATGGTATCTCCTGATTTTTATTTTTTATTATTTTTTATTTTTTTTAGCATAACAAGTTTATGATTTTGAAAATATACATACATATGTTTTAAGTGTTAAAAAAAGACCATGTGAAGTATCACCTGTGATATATGAAGTATCACAGGTGATACTATTTATTATTTTCACAATTTATACTATATGAAGTATCACCTGTGATATATGAAGTATCACAGGTGATACTATTCATTGTTTTCATTTCTTAAAAACTATATGAAGTATCACCTGTATATATATATATATATATATATATATTATATATAATATATATATATATATATATATATATATATATATATATATATATATATATATATATATATATATATATATATATATACTTGATAATGTTTTTTAATATAATATTATAAATGGTTGTTGAAACAGCTTGCATATTTACAATATACGAAGTTTGATCGAATGAGTGTTGCAAGAAGATTACCAGCTTTCAAAAGTTGGAATGCAAACTTGTTGAAAAGTAGAGAGACTCTGGAACTAGATTACATAAACTTTTTTGGGATAGTCAACATTATAGGAGCTCTGAATGAACAAGAAAAAACTGCTCAAAAGGAGGTGAGTATATGATATCTCTAGTGATATTAGATTATTTTTGTGTTTAGAGTGTAACTGATGATTTCTTAAAATTTAAATTCAATTACAGGAAATTTATGAAATGTTAGAAGACAAAATAGAAGGTATTTTGAGTGAGAAACAATTGTTTGAAGAAACAGTCAAGGAAAGTCTAGTAAAGTTTGGAAATGATCAAAGGCTTATTGAATATAGAGAAAGATTAAAGCAGATTTTCAGAAACGCTAATGATAATTTCCAAAGAAAAAGTCCTTTCTATTATTCATCAACAGAATCAAGCTCCATCAAATTTGTTACAAGTGATGATGAAGATGATGACAATGGTGAATCTAATGATAAGAATGATAACAATGAAAAGACAGAATCTGGAC
The DNA here is from genome assembly GCA_021014915.2 of Artemisia tridentata subsp. tridentata. Lineage (NCBI taxonomy): Eukaryota > Viridiplantae > Streptophyta > Magnoliopsida > Asterales > Asteraceae > Artemisia > Artemisia tridentata. Next base: position 252,051,059 of record CP139501.1, read on the forward strand.
ATCAAAATAGAGAATATGGAGATGAAAATGGAGAATCTATGATAGTTGATGATGATGAAGCTGACAAACAAGATGCCACAAATGATAATAATGCAGAATCAAACTCTGATAAAGACGAAGGTGCACAAGGAATGGGAAAGGATGAAACTGCATCAAACAATGAGGGCAGTAGTACCAAAAATGATGTAGCTGCGGAAAACAATGAGATCAACAGTAGAAAAAAGGAAGAAGGTGCGGCAAATGATAAAGGAGAAAAAGTTGAAACAAAAAAGGTTACAAGTCAAAAAATTGAAGGTGAAAATATGAATGAAGATGAAAAAATTCAATGTCAATTTAAAGTTGATGATGATTTATCTTTCTTTGAGGAATTAATTGCTAAAATCGATGAAGAATTTATGAAAGAATTGAGAGAAATTCAACGAAAACAAGCCAAACCGCTTGAAGATTTAACCGATGAAGAATTTCTTGAAGTTTTAGCTGAAATGCAAACATTGGGAATCAGGAAAAGGTAGAAGAAAAAGAAACGGAACAAGCAGATGCTTCTTGTCAACAAGAAAAACAAAAGCAACAAGCAAGTTCATATTGTTGTAAAAGCAGGGAGCATAATTTTGAGTTCACACCAGGATCACAGCCAACCTTTGATCTAGGATTTGATAGCCCTGTAGTAGACTCAAAACCATGCAAAAAATCAGAGTCAAATGATGAAGAAAAAGAATCTTGGTGCTTGCAATCACCGTATATAAACCAAAAGGTAAGCACAACAACAGAGCTAACAGAGGATGAAATACTCTTGGCAAGAAGCATCTTTTGTATGCAAGGAGACGAAGCGTAAGATTAACTTTTAAATTTTTATTAACTTTAATTGAATATATCACAGGTGATACCTCAGTTGTTCTTTTTAACAAATGAAAGAAATGATTAGTATCATTTGTGATATATCAAAGAATATATAATATCTGAAGTTTCTTATACTTATCACCTGTGATATTCTCAAAAACAGAGAGCAAGTTTTCAACGAACAACGTGTTATGATTGATGAGAATGAATGTCCAATCACTAGCACCAAGATTGAAAATTGAAACTCCTGTGATCGACACATTTGCTTCAATCCTAAATTACGAAGAATGGGAATCAGAGAAAGAGATGAAAAGGCATTACTTTTATACATCAATGATGGTGAGATAAATTTAATTTAAAATAATGTACTATAATTGAATGTGTTTATGTATTAACTTAATTTAACTTGTTTTCAATTATCAAGCAGCTGCCTGGAGTAATAGAAGATAATCGAAAACGCATGCTTTCCGAAGTAGAAATAATAGATAAACAATATGATGAGTTTGCAAAGATGATTGCAATTCAGATGGAAGATGATATAAGGAGGCTACAATTTGAAGATGTTAACTTGGTATATCATATGACTTTTATAAATTAATGAATGAACTTAGTCTATTATCTTAAAACTTAAATAATTTTTATAATTTCATGAAAACAGGTTTTCTTCCCAATTATAGCACATGGTCATTACTACCTTATAGTTTTCAACATCCTTAAAGGAACATCTGTGATAATAGATAACAGTGATTCAGATGGGACGTTTGAAGGAAAGTACCAAGAAAACTATGATCTTGTGGTAAGAAAAACTATTCTGAAGACTTCAAATATAATATATTTTGGTCAAATATAATTACAATATCACTTGTGACAATTCAGAATATCACTGGTGATATTTCAGAATATCACTGGTGATATTTCAGAATATCACTTGTGATACTAGTCTATAATTGACACTTTGTAATTTTATTTTCAGAGGGTTGTTTTTGCAAGGCATTTGTCTACATATCAACATCCAAAAGGAGATGAATTTATGAATCAGAAAAAAAACCAACAATCTTAAACATGAGTTGGAAAACAAAAAAAGAAAAGATAGACTGTGGTTTGTACATGATGTTGCATATGGAGCATTATGAAGGTAAGAGTGGAGCAAAATGGGAAACAGGCATGCTCAAAGAAACGAACAAAAGCCATCGAATGCAGATAAACAGCCTGAGAACAAAGTATGCAGCAAAGATGATGCTCCATGAAGTAAATGAGAAGCAAAAGATGATGTCTGACTATGCCTTGAAATTTGCAGCTGAAAATCCAGATGAAGAAGAAGTAAAGAAATTGGTTCAGGAGGCTATAAATAGAAAGATTGAAGAAGAAGAAGCCCTAAAGCCTGGATCAAGTGGTTATTAGTTTGACATTTAATTATTGTATAGAAACTTGTACTGTTGTAGTTGATGTTTCTGAAATAGTGTACACAGTTAAGCTAGGTTTAAGAATTAGATATTGCAAAAGCCATTTTGTAGTACTGCTGGGCCACGGAATGTGACGAACAGTGTCCAAGTTTGGGGTTACCTAAGAATGATGGTGCTCTATTAGGTCCCGAACCACATTCCCGGGTGCCAGAGATTGTACTCGATTTTGTTATGGCTTTGTGCTTAAACTAAGAGTTAGGCATTACACAGATGAATGTAATCAGAATTTGAAAATATTTTTGGGTGAAGTAAATATAAGCTTCTTTTATAAATTATGAGTGTGTGATTTTGTATGTATCACAGGTGATACCTAATAAGTTATTTTTGTATCACATGTGATACCTAGAAGTTATTTTGTATATTAAATATTAACTGTCATTTTATTATTTTATCCGTTATTTTTGTATCATATGTGATACCTAGAAGTTATTTGGTAAACTGTAGATACCTTCCTTACATTATAAGGAATTTTAGGTGATACCTAAAATTAGATATTAGGTATCACCTGTGATACAAAATAATTTATTAGGTATCACCTGTGATACAAAATAATTTATTAGGTATCACTTGTGATACATTCAAAATCACACATTGATTCGTACTGTTGCTCAATAGAGCTTAGAAGCACTGTCTGTCGAAAGTACTTGGTACACTTATTCGTCTATTTGTGATATCAAAAGATATTTTTTTTATTTGAAATTATGGAATACTTTGGTATTTTTAATATTTTCGATTTTATGGAATACTTTGATATCTATCATCTGTGATACATTAAACTGTGATAAAGCTTTAAACTGTTTTGGCTAAGGTATTATTTATCACCTTTGATACAAAAAAACATATAAGGTATCACCTGTGATACATACAAAATAACACTGCTAATATACAAAAGAAGCTTATATTCAAATTCTGATTACATTCATCTGTGTAATACCTAACACCTAGTTTAATCATAAATCCATAACAAAATCGAGTACAAACTCCGGCACCAAGGAATGTGGTTCGGGACCTAATAGAGCACCATCATTCTTAGGTAACCCCAAACTTGGACACTGTCCATCACATTCCGTGGCCCAGCAGTACTACAAAATGGCTTTTTCTATATCTAATTCTTAAACCTAGCCATAACAAAATCGAGTACAAACTCCGGCACCAGGGAATGTGGTTTGGGACCTAATAGAGCACCATCATTCTTAGGTAACCCCAAACTTGGACACTGTCCGTCACATTCCGTGGCCCAGCAGTACTACAAAATGGCTTTTTTCTATATCTAATTCTTAAACCTAGCTTAACTGTCTACACAATTTCAGAAACATAAACTACGACAGTACAAGTTTCTATACAAAAATTAAATTTCAGAAACATAAACTACACAATCTTTCATCGTATCGCACTTTCAACATGATCTGCTTCCTGTTCAGCTTTCCTTTTCTTTATCGCTTCTCTTATCACCTTTGCTTTCAGTTTATTGTCTGGGTATCTCTCTGCAAATTTATGTGTCTCGTTGCTGATATTTTCTCTTTGAATATTCATTTCACGTGTCAAAATCTTTGTGGCATACTTGATTCTCAATCTTGTTATTGCATTCTCTTGTTCATTTCCTTATGTTGGAAACTCCAGTTTCCAATTTTTCTCAATCTCTCCATTGTATTGTTTGATGAGTGTCTAAATACTCATCATTTCTTTCACATTTGAACTACAAAAACAGTCAAAAAAACTTTAAAAAGTCTCAAAATGCTTAAAATATCATCAGACTGTGTTTTTATAAGTTTCAGGAAAAAATCAAACAAAAATTGCATAATTGTCATTTTCAGTCCCTGAACTTTCAATATTTGGCAAAACTAGTCTCTGGTTAATCAAAACAAGGAATTTATCATCAAAGGTCCTTGGGGATTCACAAGTTGTCAAAATTAATCCTTTAAAGTTCAAAATGGCAAAATTACAACTTTGGTCTCCCAAGTTTCAAAAGTGTCAAATTTAGTCCTCGGTGTTTTAAAAATGGAAAATTTACATTTATGGTCCGTGGGATATTGATACATGGCAATTTTGGTCCTTATGGTTATTTTGGAATATTGGCAGACCAGGTCCCTTAACCTTGCAGATTTTACAAATATGGTCCTTGTGCTAATGTAAAACCAAACGGACCTTTATTATTTCTATTAACCCAAAAACAAAACAACCCAACAAACACATTAAATAAAACCCAAAATCCTTATTCCCATTTAACAACCCAAGCCCACTTTACCCCATAGCCCAAAATAACACAAAAACCCGCACCCTTTTGTTTTAGTTAAACCTCGGTCAAACCCATTCGGTCAACCATTCTTCTAAATTAAAACCACCCCACCATTTACCTGCCTTTCCCAAAACCAGGATACCACAAACCATGGCTTCTGACAAAAGCCTCCCTCCCCCATGCCTTTTTCTGGAACACGCATCCAACCCCCCTCCTTAGCTATCACATGTTACCAACCTATCCCACACGTGATCAGAAAAAGCCAAATCCCACTTAGTCTCATTTTCCCGCCAAATTGCAAATCAACGAACAAGATGAATTATGGCTAATCAACGGTGGGAAATGAAAGAGAAGATGTCAGGAAGCTTATTTGGATGTATAAAAGAAGAAAGAAGACAAAGAGTTCAAGTGTCACTGCTTTTAGACCCTTTTTAGTGTAATTTTAATTTAAAGTTCGAATTCAAGGTTTTAGCTTTTATGTTAGGTGATTTTTAATTTTCATTGTCATTTTCAATTCCAGTTATGTAATCTGAATCTTCAGTTAATGCAATTTCATTTTTTTCTTTAAAAGTCAACTCAGTCAACAAAAAGTCAAATTTGCTTAATTACTTTATCTAAGAGCTTATCAGTTTGCCTAGTGCTTTTTAAGCTTAATTATGGTTAGTTGATCAGCTTCTTTCAGTATACTTGTGAGGTTGGAGGTTTTCTAGTTCAATTCATAAAACAGCCTTCTAATAAGGACTGTTTGACTTTTTGAGTCAAACGGATCAGAAAGCCTCACCACTGTTCATTTGCAGTGGCTTTGGGTTTGATCTTGAGTGTTCAACATAGTGTAATGTTATTGCAAGCCTTTTTCCTTGTTTTCATTGACTTTACAGGTTAGCAGCCTAGGGAGTGCAGTCACAAGCTGTGAAGAAGCCACAATAAGCTCTTATAAGCTTGTCCTAGTTTGAGCTTCTTTTTGGCACTTTACAGGTTCTATTTATATCACTTTCAGTTTGCACTTTAGTTTCATAGGCATAGTTTTTAGGATTCGCCATATCAGACATTCATAGCATAAACAGACTAGGAATTTTAGATTTTCAAGTTTTCAAGCTTTTTCCTTTATTTTTCATTCACTCAATTTAAGTTAGTATCGGTTGAAATTCAGGATTATTAGAGTCCCCCAGCTCACCTATCTCTAGTAATTTTTGTAAGATTTTTAGGATAGCTTTTAGTAGCTTTTCACAAGCTTGAAGTAGGCTCATTTTGCCCTGCTCCTAGGACATCAGCAGCCTTGCATCCTCACCGTCACTTTCAATATTTTTTTTATTAATCACACCAATCAATTTCCTAGTTATCATTGAATGGTTATGGACCTACTTTTGTTTTTAATGTTTAAACTAGCATAATTGCTTCTTTTAATATTACAATTGCTTGGTCAATCTCCATTTTAGCCTATATGTTTCTAAAGTAGCTTTTGTTTTGGTCACTGCTTTTGAATTTAAGCCGTATATGTTACTGAAGTAGATTTTGTTTTGGGTCACTTTAATGCTTTTGAAGTTAATGTCTAATGTTTATTAAAAACTTTATTAATATGAGCTTGAATGAAATGGTTTCATTTGTATTATTTTCTTTTTACTAGTCGATCCAAATTTTAGTTTTATTAAAGCTATTTTTTAAAAATCAATTTAATGAGTTGGTAATTAGTGAAGGTAGTTATTAGTAATAAAAATTGCTGAATTTGGGTTTAACGATGGATGTTATGGATGTTGGGTTGAAGCTTATGAAGCGGGTCTCATCATTACATGTCTACCGGTTATCTCTATTCTCTTTATCTTTTTATTTTTAGTTTGTTTATGTTTATCGTCATGTTTAGCTTAGTAGTTATTATTGTTGCTTCATTTATTACTTGCAACGTAGTTTTAATTATGCTTGAGTAGATTTTATATATGTTTGTTAAGTTTCGTTTAACTTGCTTCATTAGTCGTTTTTAATTTATGTTCACATATTTTAGCGTAAAAATCCAATATCTCATCTTTTTCGCCATTCAAACACGTTTCATGACTCGAGAACACGAATTCCATTCACGCCTTCGTTGGGGATAACGACCCGGGAATACAACTTCCGCTGTACTTCCTTTGGTTAAAAATAATGACTTGATTCCAGCGAATCATGTTCCATATGCATCATCACAAAGACTCCGCAATCAATGACGTTCTTTTTGGTTGCCCACTTAAGCTTCATCACGGTTGTCTTTGATTTTTTTATTTGAGAAGCCTTTTTGTGTTTGTGGGATTGCAAATATCTTGAAAATAGTTTTTTCTACACAAAATAGAAAATTGAGTTTATTAAAGACATCTCATTTAAGCAGTATGCATAATAATTTAAGCACGCATCATAATTTAAGTATAGTCTTTAATTACTTACGAGAACATCGCACTCCTTCGAGTATTTGCTTTCGTATGTCTGCCCTGAATTAGAGTTGTCAATGATAACAGAACTTCATTTGGAGAGATTGAAAACAACTAGATAATAATGTTCATGCACAATTATTGGAAAGAATGCCTGTATTAATTGTAAACAATAATTAAAGTCATTTTAATACAAATAAAACATATCACATGTGATACTTAACATATCACATGTGAAAGTTAACATATCATTTTAATACAAATAAAACATATCACATGTGATACTTAACATATCACATGTGATATTTCAATAGAATATTAAGTATCACCTGTGATATAAACAAAAGTTAAGACTCATAATAATTGAAATAAGTTGTTACCAATTCTACTTGATGCAACGATTCGTCATCTTGATTGTTTTTAAACACAGGTTCTAAGTATGAAAAAAAATCATCATATTGCTTTTCTTCATCTTGCTTTTTTGCTTCCACTATTTGACGTGTCTGTTTTTATATATCAACATATGTTATAAGAAACAAATTAAGATTTTAGTAATTAAGTTCTAATTTTTTAGGTACTTACCAGTATTCCAGTATGAAAAAATTGTTTCATCTTTGGTCCATAGTTGTTGATTGTTTCTTCGTAGTTTAAAACTGCTGCAAAGGTGTCGATTACACTAGCTTCCACTTTTAGTTGTGGTGCTAGGGTTTGCATGTTGTCTCTGATCGCCGTTGCCTCCCATGCCCATTCAGTTTGAAACACAAATTCACTATACAAAAAGATAGACCATAATTAGATATATTATTAACAAATTCCTATATGATTGTTTAATTAGATAAAGCAGACTTACTATGGATCTCCTTCCATTGAAAATAAAGCATCTGTAACCATAATTTCATCTAGCTTTATTGGAATTTTTATGTCAGTTTTCTGGTTCATATACGGTGAAACCAGAATTCTTTTTTGAACGACATTTATTTTCTCAATGTAATCATCATCACCCCTTGCATTTTTTTCTTCATTCGCAGCTTCATCATTATCACTACCAGTTTCCGTCTCATCACTTCCAGTGTCCGTATCGTCATTCACAGCTTCATCATCATCATCACTTTTCACAGTTTTCGTTGCAATTTTTTCTTCATTCACAACTTTATCATCATTCACAGTTTCCATATCATTTACAGCTTCATCATCATCACTACCAGTTTCCGTTTCACTTTCGTCGCTATTCACAACTTTATCATCATCATTCACAACTTTATCATCACTATTCACAACTTTATCATCATCATCATCATCATCATTTTCTGTTTCAATCTCGCCATTGCCATCATCTTTTTCTTGTTCACTTTCACTATGTTTTACATTCTCAGTTTCTTCGCTGCTAGTTTCTTTGTCCTTCTCATCACCATTGCCATCATCATCTTTCTCATCTTCAGAGTGTCCTCTGAGATCATTGTTGCCAACATCACTACCATCGTTGTTGTTGTTATCATCACTCTCTTCTTCTTCATCTTGATCAAAATCCACAACATTGAACATTGTTTTGTATTTCTTACATAACATGTTCATTGTTTTGTCATCCTTGAACTTCTGCATACCATCTTTGATTGTCTCATCCAACTCTTCTTTTTCTTTTGAAATTGTTTCAAATTTCTCTTTAATTTTTGCGTAAAACTCCTGTAAAACGAGCAAGTTGGATTAGTTTTTTAATCTATCACATGTGATACATATGACATGTAAAATTATATGTAATATTAGTTATCAGTATAAGTTATATCACCTGTGATACATATGACTTGTGTTATATGTAATATTAGTTATCATCATCACATATGTTTTATCACTGGTGATATACTACCAAAAACTCAAAAAAATCACCAGTGATATTCTGAAATATCACAAGTTATATTGTAATTATATTTGACCAAAATAAATTACATGTGAAGTCTTCTGAATAGTTTTTCTTACCACAAGATCATAACATTTATCACTGGTGATATACTATCAATAATTGAAAAAAATTAAAACTAACCTCTTTTGTTTCTGGTCTTTTGGGAAGCAATGGCTCATTGTAAACATCAGCTCCCTTGTATAAATCGAAACCAACTTGTTCTTCCTCAGGATCAAACTCTGGATGGTGTTCCAGCTTTCCCAAGCAGTTTTGTTTTGTTTCCATCAAAATCCTCTTCTTCATTGCTTGAGTGTTCCAGCTTCTTATTGCCGGACGGTGACGTATTACTGGAAAGCTTGGAAAATTGGTTGAATCCAAGTATAGCAGCTTTTTTATACAAAAAATAAATTCGTGTTAGATTATAATATTTGAATCACTTATGACTAACTTATAGAAACTTTTAAAATAACTTACACATAAGAAGGTAATCGGCCCATAGTAGTAGCCTGAGTTCAACTTCACATTATGCCAGTTTTGCTTACTTATCTGTAAGCTTTCCAGTATGTAACCACACCAATCAATATCCTTTATATCATCTTCTTCTTTGACATGCATCAGCACCGTCGGCAGCACCTTTCCTCCATTGTCTATTGTTCCCATCGTGCTTGCAAACAGAGTTAGGAAGTTCATTATAAAGGTGAAATCAGCATCAAAGGTGTTTGATATCTCCATGGATATCGCTGGTGCTGTGATTTTTGCTAGAAGAGAGTATTGATTTTTTCCATTCTTATATGAAAGCATCATCAGGTTCTCTTTCATCTAGGTCTTGTAATTTCTTCCTTCCCATCGGGACACCTAGCATATCGTTAATTTTTTGCCGTGTTGCCTTAATAGATCCTTTTTCCAATCTTAGTTCCATGCTTGGTGGATGGAAACTTTGTATCACATGGTACACTAAAGCACCCGGAAGTTCAACTACAGGGAAGTTGATGAATCTCTCAAAACCAATGTTTTTCAAGCACTTTTTCCTAGCATCTGATAAACCGACCATTGCATCATACAGAGCTCTAGGTGATGTTCTGATTTTGCAGGTAGGATACATCATATCTTTTTTTTTTTGTTTTTTTTCCTTCTTTCCTTTTTCTTTTTTCATTTTCTTATTTTTATTCTTGACAATATCCTCCTCCTCAGAATCTTCTTCTTCATCACTTTCCAATTTTCTTTTTTTGGCTATTTTTTTAGCTTTCTCTCTCTCCTTCTCCTTCTTCTTTTCAGCCTCTTCTCTTTTCTTCATTATGCTTTTTTTAACTTTAGATCTAAATAACTGCTTTACTCTTTTCCTCTTTTGTTCTACAACAGGTTTTTGTCCTGATGTGGATGTCCCTTTATCATATGCATATTTAAAACACATAAAAGATATAAGTCCCAAACTTATCACACATGATACTCAGCATATGACATGTGATACTCAGAATATCACTTGTGATATATAACTTATCACATGTGATATTTCACTAGAATATTAAGTATCACATTAAGTGTCACCTGTGATACAAAAGAACACCTTAGGGTAATGCAGAAGCCAAATGCGTCTTCTGTGGCTTAGTTGCAGCCGATGGCGTCTTCTGTTGCTTAGCCACAGAAGATGCTTTCGGCTTCTCTAGAATATTAAGTATATCACCTGTGATACTTAATATTCTAGAGAAGCCGAAGGCGTCTTAGCCGCAGAAGACATTAAGTATCACCTGTGATACAAAATAAGCTATGACATTAAGTGACACTGATTTTCTATCTTATATAACAACCAATAAGCAACTTTTAATTCCTAACTTGTATAACAACCAATAAGCAACTTTTAATTCCTAAATAAGCACTAACGTAGAAACCGAAGGCGTCTTAGCCGCAGAAGACATTAAGTATCACCTGTGATACAAAATAAGTTATGACATTAAGTGACACTGATTTTCTAACTTATATAACAACCAATAAGCAAATTTTAATTCCTAACTTATATAACAACCAATAAGCAACTTTTAATTCCTAAATAAGCAATAACGTAGAAGCCGAAGGCGTCTTAGCCGCAGAAGACATGAAGTATCACCTGTGATACAAAATAAGCTATAACATTAAATGACACTGATTTTCTAACTTATATAACAAGCAATAAGCAACTTTTAATTCCTAACTTGTATAACAACCAATAAGCAACTTTTAATTCCTAAATAAGCACTAATGTAGAAGCCGAAGGCGTCTTCTGTGATACAAAATAACATCTTTTGTGGCTTATCCGCAACCAACTGCTTTGGCTGTTGTTTAGCCACAGAAGACGCCTTCGGCTTCACTAGAATATTAAGTATCATCTGTGATACAAAATAAAATCATTTCACATGTGGTTTTGTGTGGCTTAGTACGCCTTCGGCGAAGCCGAAGGCGTCTTAGCCGCAGAAGACGCCTTCGGCGAAGCCGAAGGCGTCTTAGCCTCATATAACTTCTTCAATAAATGCTTCTAATGTGTTTGTTAACTCTTAAAACCTAATTTCTAGTGCGTTTTTCTTCACAAAATCACTATAAACATCAATTATTCATTCTAAAATCATAATATCTTCACAAAATCACTATAAACATCAATTATTCATTCTAGGGTTTTGGTATACCTGAAATTGGATTGTTGACTGGTGTTTCCTTCATCCTTTTCGCCGGAGATTCCATTTTTTCTGATCGATTGGTGAAATGCGTGTAGATCCGGCGTTTTTTACGGTAATTTTGATCGGTTTTTGTTGTGAGTAGTGTGTGTTTTTAGTGTGTGTTTGTTGGTAGAAATTATGAGACGAAAATGAGCGGGTTAGTGTTTGTGTTTTGTTGTGAATTTACGAAATTACCCCTCCGTGTATTTTTTTAATAGCAATTGGTATGATCTCAGCCATTGATTAAATTTAAATCAATGGATGTGGTTTGTCCCTTGGTATATGAGTGTTTTATGGTTTGTAGAATAACTCAACTCTAAGTAAATTTGTGTATTTGATTTTAAAATCAAAACTGATAATTTTAAACTAAAAATACTTATGAATCTTATCTGAAAAGTTACTAGATGTACAATGTTTACGTGGTTAAACTCTTTCTATTTCTTCTTCGCCCATACATGTTGCATGTGCCATTGTTATTTTATTTTTTTGATTGATTATCTTTAGAAAATAAGCAACACCCTTTCTCTGTATTGTTATTTCGGAAAATGACATATACCAACCTTGTAATTAAACCTTTTTTTCTTGTAAGTTACGTACCTGCTTACAGAAACGAAACAATTCTGAGACACTATTATAAAATATTTCGTCAATCTTGAGAAATCTAATCTAAACAGTAAACACTACATAATCTGCTAAACAGATAAAAGAAACTTGACCAAGTTGCGGGTCACACTTTTATCTCTTTCATCTCTATAAATATTGATTAAGTTGACTAAGTAATTGGATGATTCATGCCTTCCATGGTATTAATGTCATGTCACAAACAATACGTCACACCATGAACACTTAGGGTGCGTTTGGTTTGAGGTTGGATTTAGATTTGGATTAACATTTGGATTAGGATTTGGGTTTAAATTTGATTTAAATATTATTTGTAATATAAATAGATTTAAAATTTAAAAATAAAATATGTCAACATAAAATTAAAAAGAAAAAATGGTATGAGTGAAAATGAGTGATTGCAATTGAAATATGCCCCATTAAATGATGAAAAGTAGCTAAAAGGAAGGTGCTTGCCCACGGATGAGGATACCAAATTTTCATCCATTGTTCCTAATTTGAGAGCCCATTAAGTTAAACCAAACGATCAAAATTTACCATAAGTCCTAAACCTTATGTCAAATCCTGTAAACCAAACGGGCCCTTAGTCACTCAACATGAGTCACAAAAACGGATATGTTATTGACACCCCCTTGGCTCACCGAAAAAGTACACAAAAAGTACAAAAGTGACTTTTTTTTCTTTTAATTTACAATACATCACAGTTTTTTTTCACTTTCTGTCCCGTACTTTTTGTCAGTTTATTACTTTTGACTTGTTAAACTTTACATTTTTTATTCCGCACTTTTCGTTTCACAGTTTTCTAATATAAACAAAATTATATGGTATAAAAAAAAAAAGGAAAAATTAGGAGGGTGTAACTTGTAAGAAGATGGGGGTTGTATATTATGCCCCTCACAAAAAAAATATTTAATATCGTTTTACGTCTCATAAAGGTAATTGAATATGAAGACATGCCGAAGGGGATGAACAAGTTTGTCAGTCATAAATATATATTGAATGCTTTTGTTACATTAGTTACATCGTTTTATACAACTACGAAATGAAAAATAAATTTGTTTATTTAAAACTCATATCAAAATTGCTCTTGCAATACAAGTTATAACCAATCTCATTCCTCATTGCATCTCCTTACATCAAAAGGATCTCCAAAAGTACTATTCAATTACCATGTTTACAAGCGTGAAAGGTTTGAGCCAGTTGGAAACTAAGCAACCGGGGTTGCATCACTTGTTCAACTCCTACTCTTTATTTTGTGGTCACCGTCAACATCATGATCATCTTCTCTTTGGTTTCCTTCAATTGTCGCCTTGCTTGAAACCGAGAAACAAAAAAATAGTCCGAACATGATCACCCTCTCAATTATCCGTAGTAGATTTTTATAGAGAAAGTTTAAGGAAAACGTTTTGGAAACCTGATGTGACGAGAGAAAACCTTTTACCACACCCTCCACCTGAGTAATAAAAAAGTCGTGAGGTATGGGCATTGGAAGTCACGGAGCCAGGAGTTTGTTTCAGGGGTAGCGAAACACGAAAATTTGTTTAGGGGTAGCGAAAATTTGTTTTAGGGGTAGCGAAATCGCCAAAAAATGCCAAAAATCGCCAAAAATTCCACTACCGGGTAAAAGTTCAGGGGTAGCGACCGCTACCCCTCGGCTATACATGCCTCCGCCCATAGTAATAAAAAAGTCGTGGGGTATGGGCATTGGAAGTCATGAAGCTGTTAAATTGGCTCTTTTAATTAAGTGGTGGTGGACATTTTGAGAAGATGTCAAAAGTTTATGAAAAAACGTTGTTAATAATAGGGGAAAAAGTGGGTTGAATCAAATGGAATCTCTTACTCTTAAAAAAATAAACATGAGGTCGTATCTTAAAATGTGGGGAACGAGCATTTAACCAGGGTTTAAATGTATCTACACTTTATCGGCATAAGCTAGGAATGGAGAGAGTATTCCTTTCTGGATAGATTATATTTATTGTGTGAATTAGAACCTTTACAAGTAAGGTTCCCGAGCTTATTCGCCATTGAAGAGGTCAAAGATTTTCGAGTCAACAAAATCATTAAACACCTTGTTTCCGGTCATACAGAGGCACTCGACTAGAGACGTCATCCAAGAGGAGGTCGAGAATAAGAAGAGATAATCAATCTCCAACGTGAACTTTAGATGGTTAATCTATGTGATCAATCACTTTGAAACTAGGTAGATAATCTCATTCTTCCAACTGATGGGAAAGAATTTAAATGGAACAAGCACATCCCTATCCCTATCAAAGTTAAGATATTGTTTTGGCGAGTAACTCTTAATAGAGTATCGACGAGGCTTACCTCCAACACAGAGGAATTATTTTTTCTTCTGTGATGTGCTCGGTATGCAACCTTGAACCTGAGGATTTTCGCCACTTGTTCTTTCAATGCTTGATGTCCAACACATTGTGGTTGAAAATCACGAACTGGTGAGGCTTAATATTTCTAGAAGAACTATCTAGAGAATCAATCGGGTGTTTCGTTTCCGCTGCTCAACTTCACTGTACAATTTGCTTTGGTGTATGATGCCGTATATCGTAGTGCCATTTGGTTGATATGGTTATGCCGTAACAACACGGTTTTCAACATATCAGTAGCTTCTCCATATGTCCTATTCCATAAGCTTCAGGCACTAGTCTTCAATTGGATTGCAAGCGGGTGCAAAAAAATTAAATTGCTTTGGTTAGATTGGATTTTAGATCCTTGAAAAGCTTGTACCCGTATTAGTTAACTTTTGGCCATGTCTTATGTAATCATCCCTAGCTTCTCACTAGCGTTTAGTTTTTATATATAATTCCTTGTCATTAGAAAAAAAAAACTTTATTATATGGCCGGGAACATGAAAAAGAAAACTTAATACAATTCTATTAGTTCAACTTACTTGTGACTTTTATTTTCTGAAAATTGTGTGAGTAATATATCTCTTTTAAGTTAACTACCAACTTAAACGTATATCTGGAGTTTCAACAATCAAACCTTGCGAATAGATCTGAAAGATATACCAATTAAAAATTTCCAATTCAAATACAATATGTTAATACAGCAACAAGGTTTACCAGAATTTAATACAAAGACTCTTCTCCTACTCTTCATATATATATAATATGTACGTTTTACTAAAAAATTCTCAAGATCAATGACTGGAAGATAAATCCACTATAGTAGTAGACTTCGTTGGAATTTTAATATATGACAATCATAATTAAATAATATAAACATCAAGTATACATGCGGAAGCGTATAGGATCATATAATATGTAAACTAATTAGTCAAACCTAAAAGTATGCGTACCTTAAGATTCTAACCAAATAAAAATCTAATTCCAAGCAATCAACATTATGAACCCTAATTAGGGTTTATGTGGATTATTGGAACTACCCCTTACCTTTTTGTAATTCAATCCAAGAGTCAAACAATAGTGCGTTTGATTCACGTTCTAGTACACACGTACTATAACGAATTAAAGTAATGCTAGTTTTAGAACACAAAACTAAACCAAACACTTTGTTTTAGCAAACAAAACCGTTCGTCCCTTTGTAGAGGGTGTTTGTCGATCGGCCAAGAATAAGAAGAAAGAAAAACAAGTTTAGGGTTATGTGTGTGTGCACAAGAGATACAAACATTGAACCCTTAACCTTGTTTATATAGTGTGTGTAACTTGGAGCTCAAGTTAGACAAGGAATAGGAAACCCTATCCCTTGCCGATCGGTCACAAGCCCAAGGAGGGCTTCCGGAACTTTCTTGACTTGCCAATTATTCATACACAATACTTTCCTTTTATTAGTTAATGGTCGTTAGTCATTATTCATTAAATACTAATGGTCGTTAGACGTTTTGTGTAATTAATAATTAAACATAACCTTTTACATTTAATTATTAAACTTTAACTCTCATACGTAAAGTGTGCAATCCCGTGATCTCGAGTTCGATCCTAACATACGACTACTAAAATAATGTCCATAAAACAAACAGCTCCCACTTGGACATATTTTAATAGTGTGATCACATCGGTTAGCGTCTAGCAACACTTCGATGCCTCTAGTATAACTCGAGTAAGGTCTCCTGGAAAAACCTTTTAATGATTCATCATTATTATTATCCTTTTGTCATTAATACCACGTTAAATAAAGGGGGATCTTGGGCGTGGCCACGCAAACATCTTGTCAACCCTACGAGGGGCCCAGCAGTATTAAACTCCAAAATAAATTTGAAGGAACAAATTCTATCTTGACTACAAGCATAACCCAAGAATTTTGTAACAATTCCGGAAACAATCCTTATGACTACTAGTTACGTGTAGCATTAAATTGTTCCACAGAATGCACTACATTCATGATAGTTATCTGGTATCTCAAGTCTGAGGATAACTATTCATGGTTTACTTAATAACAATATCCATAAAGTAACATCATGTAGTTTGGGATAAGTCATATATTCAATTCATTGAATATAATGTGAATTTTGTATGTCAACGCATCAATATACTTTCAAGTATATTATACCAAAACTCACATTTGTCCTAATTTAATGATATTCGCATATCATTAATTGACAACGGAAAATTTAGATTAACTAAATTATTCATGGATTAAACATGCAAATATAGGACACAATTTATTATTAATGAAAATAAACGTACCAAATACTTAAATTCATTACAAATAATAAACACTTAACATCCTTTATCTAAATACTAAATAGATCAATGCATGAAAACTCTAGTTGATGAATTATGTCTCAAGCTATGACAATCATACTTGTTGACAAGACATAAATCAACCAACTTTGATCTATCAGAATTTTGAGAATACTTATTTCAAGAATTCAACTGGTGAAGTTCTTGTATGTGTACATTCAAATAATTTGATATTGCCACCTAATATTTCTTAAAGTGTGTGACAACCTTAATCACTAATTTATGATTACCAAACTTTCAAACATTTTTAAAGTTTAAAGTATTTTTATTCTTTTAATGTATAATGCAATTATGCTCTTAGTGAGCATAACTAGTTCACATGGCCAAGGATGAAATCCTACCATGACTAGTATTGAGTGTCATCTCAATTAAACCAGCATCATTGTAAACAAACAACAATATGCTCTTTAAAATTCTGTAAACTTTAATATCTACTGTGTAATGTTTGATCCCTTCCAAACTTTCAATTTTGTTGGCTTTGACAATTTTTACAACAATTGACAAATTGTTCATCTATAGAATCTGGAAGCTGTTCCAGGCTGAGGATGTAATTCTATATCAAAACATATTCCATTAGAATATTCATTACACTAGTTATCTAATAACTTTCAATTAGATATCAACATTGTCATAACATCTTATAACAATTCGTTTATGTAACATGATGTTCATGAAAAATCTTCGAGTCATACTTAGAATTTGTTCATATTCTATCTTTCCAAAAGATTCGCATCCATTTAGATTTTCTAAATGATATATCGTGTTCTATTAGATTTATTTACCGCATATGTTTATAATAATAAACATATATTTAAAGGTTATATGTTTTACTTCGTAAATCTTTTATGTGAAGTTTCATTTCAAATTAAGTCTTAACATTTAACTTATATGAAATGTTACTTCCTATATGTAATACAACATATATGATTCAAGAAAATAAACATAATACTCCCACTAGCTTTTAGGAATACTTAGGAATTATCTTATTTAATTATCAATTCAAAACTTGAATTTAATATTTAAACATAAGAATTATCTCCTAGATGCATGCATTAATTCATTCATGAATTATTGTACTTTGTACACTTTCAAAGATTATTATGAATTCAAAAATCCTTTCGATTACTTACCATCCACACTCAAGTAATTACTCAAGAAAGAGTTTAGATATTCCATTGTCATTTTTCATATTAATGAAAATAGGTATGACAATTATCATCTTAATATATTTAATGTGCCTATGAAAGAATATTCAATCACAGTTAATTACTTCAGTGTGTTCAATAATCTTGTCATAAGACATGCATTAAATATGTGTACAATATTGTCCTTATAATTTCTACATAAAGATTTAAACCACTAGGGTTTTCCATCTCTTGAAGAAACTCATTTTCATTCTCTAGTCTAACTATAGAGTTCAAGATAAACTGAATTTCCAAAATTGATTATCCTGATGGACAACATATTTTCATTCACAGAGTGAGCAATTTACCCAATTCAATATTTGGTAATGCATCATAATGATCATCAGGTTTACTATAATTCTGTTACTCATAATTCTCAGCATATTAATCAAATATCTGAGATATCCTTGCAGATTTATGAATAAGAATTTCATCATCTTCAGGTTTAATATTTACATGTCTAGCCTCATCATGATATTCACTAGTATATTTTAGAAGATTATGTATCTTGTAATTTTATTCCTTTAAGTTAAAACTCTCACTTACCTTTTGTAATTTATAGACTATCTATAAATACTTAGCTAGTAGAGCAACACTAAATTGTTCTCTTTTGGGACATTACAAATACACATTGACAGTTCCTTACATTAGTTTGTTAATATCCTACTTCATAAGTTGTTTAACAAATTTAAAACTTCAATTATAAGACTTAATGTGATTCATCATATTTCATAATATAATGGTGTCTTATTAATCTTCTGGGTTGGAGTCTTATTAAGTATGTCCAATCCATACTCAATATTCTAACCTTGATAACTTTTGGAAGAAAATAAGATATAGTTATCTTTAATCAAACGTTGCAAGAGTTTGATTCTTCTAACTGAACATACCATAAACATGTGGTATTTCGTTAGAATTAATATTGTAAGATAATTTAACAATATGTAGGATAAACATATATCTTTCGGCTTATTTATTTACCAACTAAGTCATCTTAATGGTATAATAGAATTTCCAAACCAATTGCATGCTTTACAACCCAAGTACTTTTTGACCAAGTGTAACACCCCCTAATTTGGTTTGTGGCAGCGGAAAAGTAATTTGGGTGTTACGGTGAGGATCGAGTTAAAATTTCAGAAAAACGGCCCGGAAGGGGCGTTTTGAAAGTTATATGTCATTCAAATTAATATCCTTGATACAAAGTGAAATATTTGATTTGAAAATCCCTTAAAAAGATATGATAATTTGTAAGGAATGACATATTCGATTTTACACCATTTAAGTTATCAGAGTAAAAGATGCCCGCTCCGTGTCTTGTCCTGCTCCGTTAATTACCTGAGATAAACATGCTTAAAACGTCAACACAATGGTTGGTGAGTTCGCGGAGTTTATAGAAAATAACTTTCTTCGAAAGGTGTATAGTGATTGTTGAAATAAATAGTAATCCTTTATGAAATAGTTAATAAGTTGTTTTGTATAAAATTCCCAAGTAATTCATGTATGATATTCAAAATCATAAGTTTCAAGTTATGAATACAGATGAGCTACGTTGTTATATGCTCAATGTAAACTGTTGTATCATCTTTTAACTATAATGAAATACCAAGCATTTTGGGTTGCCTTGCAGAATTCTTATTTAAGTCACATATGGTAACAGTTAAAGTTCAAGTACGAAATTCACATTCATATCACATAGTGGGAATGATAATCTAGAATCTGAAGTCTATCAGGATAAAGTGGTGGTCTTCTAAATACAGCTGTATCCTAGGATATATATGAAACATTCATATATTCATAAAGTTATATTGCCTTAAGCCTCATGACACGCAAAACGTTAACAGAGTACCGATAAAACGGAGTGTTCACCAAATTAATGACGAAAGTTTATGCCCTCGTGTAATAGGTGATTTGCCACTTCCTATTTTTCTCAAATATAGCGTGTAGGAAATAACCTTCTTGATTGTGTGGATCTATTCGGGTGGTCTTGGATCTTGAAAGATCAAGAATCCCATGGTGAGTTAGTGAGATGTTAGAGAGAGAGAGTGGGAAACTCTTGAGAGAAAACTGATAATATTAGATTCAATGTATGAAGAGTTCCACCCTTCCCATGTGTGGGAAGGGGTTTATATACTTCCTAATAATAGTGCCCCTAGTGGGCTGTGAAGTGAGCTGACAGTGGGGAAAGCCCCGACCCACTCCACAAATATAGATACGACTATTCTAATAAAACTAATAATACTAATAATACTATGCTTATATAAATAAGCCTACGAGCTATGTGATATGCTGAATAGATACTCGGGGTGACCGAACCTTCATATGAATATTTATATTCCTAACAATCTCCCCCTAAGGGAGGTCACCCCGGAAATAATAACTTGAATTCTAGCATTTTATCTTTTGATCTTGACTTCATAGCTCGTAGTCTTCGATTCTTCAACGTCTTGTATCTTTGTGCCTTTAGCAGTGATCTTTTGATGACCGTTCTTTGTCTTGGATGATCTTTGAGTATTCTTCGTCTTTATCATCCAACATTTGTTTCCAAGTCATCTTTCATCAGTATGTTTCCATGTGATGTGTTATTCTTTGAGCCGACATGCTCACACTATTTGGTGTCATGATCTTTAGCATCAGAGTTTGCAGAAGCCGTGTAAAAGGTCTTTTAGGTTGATCATGACATTCTTGAGTTACAATGATGATGTAGTGTGAACATGTGGTAGAGGATTGGCATCTTTACTGCAACCAGCTACAACCGCATTCAGCTGCAACTTCAATCAGCTACAACCGCAAACAGCTGCAACAGCAAACAGCTACAATCGCCAGAAGTTCCTGCATACGACAGTTAGCAATAAAACATCCGGTACTTACAGGTTCGGACTTCGAGATTGTTAACAGCATAATGTGAAAACTCTCTCTAATCCTTACCAAGACCGTTCCTAATCGAAAACCCACAGAGGGCTTTTTAAGATCGAACCGTAGCACATCAACGATTAGGTGAGTCGCTGGAGATCACTCCACGACTGTAGACCGTTAGAAACTGTCGTGACCACTAAGCGTAATCCATAAAGAATTACCGAAGTGACCTGCCTTCAGGGCTGCTTGATGTGGACCCTGGCAGGAATTTCCATTCAATCATTGAGAATTACATTTGTAAATTCCCTCATAAATGTTCTGGCAGATTGCTAAGATCTGCGTAGGACTCTTAAGTTTACAACTGGTGTCCTTAATGTTGAACACCCAGTGTAGAAATAATTCGTGTCCCTATGAGATCTTATTATGCATCTCGTGGCTCTAGACTCTATTGTGCGTTTTGTTTTAGTGAGCGGAGGCTGGAGAGGACTGCCACCTATTCAATATCATCTAACTCGGAGTGAGAGAGACGATAGGAATGTATTGAACTCCGTGACAATTGAAACAAGAATCCTTTGAGGGACCTTGAGTGGCTAAGGAGGGTTGTGCAGCGTATCACTGGGTCCATGATACTTTGTCTTCAATGCCAGCAATCAACTAAGTGATTCTGACAGCATATGTATTGACCCGGTTTCTGCCTAAGTTGTAAGGAGGGCTAATTCTTTTCACCCTTTATCTTTACAATTCTTTTTCATTCTTCAACCCCTTCAGTGCTTACCGAGACTTCATAACTAACACCTTGTTGGGTTTGTTCCAGTGTTAGCTCCATCTCAGTCGGCACTCTTCCCTAATTCACATTTCTCCTTTTTTAATCATACCTAAGGACTTCTACACTATCTAGTGGATTGTCCCTGGGTAGATCCCTCCGGCTCTGGCGGGATCGTGGGAACTTGAGCCTAACCTAACCATCCTTATAACTCCATACATTAATTAAAATGGTCGGTCTTTGGTATTCATCCACGATTGCCAAACCAAATCTTTGAAAAATCTCTCAAAGTGTTCATGATTCTGAAACACATTTTTGCGAACACTTGAGAGTTTTATATTTTTCAAATGCTCCCCCTCAACATGTGCTCAAATGATTGTTTTATAAATTTGCACATGTCAGGTGAAGCTCGCACTTTTGAATTGATTGATTTTCCAAGAACATGATCATCGCGAGACACGCTTACATCACTAGTAAACTAGCTTGAAATTATTACCCGTCCAGATCACATTCAAGGAAGATCGCTCGAAATCGGTACATTCTACTCGGACACGTCCTTTGCGAGACACGCTTACATCACCAGATAAACTGGCTTGAAGTTATTACCCGTCCAGGACATGTCCTTTCGACTACTGACTTTAGCTATCGTCAATTCATTGGTGAAGTCTGAGCCTTGCTCACAAGATGCATGCCAAATCCTTTTTGTTTCCACAAAACATTTGCTCCCCCTCAATATGTGCCTTGGTATACAAAAGAGTTTAGCACATATGGGAGAGCTTACACTTAAATCCAAAACATCACATTTTCATCAGGTTTCATATTTAAATCACATTCTCTCCCCCGATCAAAAATTTCAAACCTTTTGAGATTTGTGATCCCAATTGATTTAAATAATTTAGAAAACATGGGAGAAAATGTGGTCAGGTTAAACATGTTCTGATGATGAAACATACTTTACTCCCCCTTAATCTAAGAGGGAGATTTACTGCCCATTTTGCACAAAGTGATTATTATGACACAGATGATATTGACCTTTTTGCGCAGATGATGTAATTACCCGCTTTTCTAAGTTAGTAGTCAACATCAATTATCCATCCACCAACAAGTCTTTCGCAAATGTCGTTGATCCCCACTTGGCGAGACCAAAATAGATGAATGGTGGTGGCGGTGATGACAGTGTTGTTGTTGTTGTTGCTCCCGATGTTGTTGTCGTGGTGAATTTCGATCCAATCAATAGAGTTTGATCGTCTGATCAGATGGTTAGAATGGGAACTGGTACATTCATTTTGGCTATGGAATCTGCATAAGAATATCAACACAGATATACATGCATACAGATACACTATTCCTAGATAGCTACCCTTCAGCAGCATGCCACATTATAATACCAAGTTCATCTTATAATCAAACCCCAATCAGGAACTACGTCAAACCACTATCTAGCATGAAGAGCAAATAGCAATCATGAACATGGCAATTCACACAGATTTCAATATTTCATTCAGGATCTTAGGAATATGATTCTAACATAATAGCAATCTATCTAAGCGAATCCTGAGAACATATGCACAATATCAACAACCATTAAGCAGCAGAGACAAACAACATTTGAAACTCATTCATTTAGATCATACAAATGCCAGTGGAGTATTCAAAAAACATCAAACACAATTGGTTTTCTAACTTCTTTTAGGTTTTGAGTCTTAAAGCATTTTGGGGATTATACGAGGATTCCAAAGTAACACAAATGAACCTTCTAGATACATAAAGCTAGGAAACTATGAGCATATTGCACATAATGTCCTAAACTTTCTAGCAACTAACACACTTGGTCATTTGATATATTTAAGCAAGATCCTCTTCAACTAATTCCCCATTAACTACAAAACCTTTTCTAACCAGTATGTTTCAACCAATAAATCCGTTTGATGATATAAAATTTGAATTCACTCTCCCCCTCAATCAATGACCCGTATTCTAGTTGAACCTCAACTAAAATCACACTTAACCCCACAACTCATCAAACAAGAACTGTCATGAGGTTGTGTAGTCGTTGATTGAGTGACAAATTTTATGCATAATCCAAGTTTAAACAAATTTCATACAACACATATTCACCAAGTGTCTCACAAATAATTTTCAGAAGAATCATAGAATGAAAACTATTTGTATGCAAAGAAGACTTCTCTTCTTTTTCAAGAAATGATGCACTGAAACGTACATCAGATCGAAGAAACATGGATATAAAGTAATCCATGCCCAGGTGAACATCACCCAGTTGGAGGAACAGCCGTCTTTTTGGCGACGTGCTTTCCCCAGTTTGAAGCGCGGGTTGCTATCTAAAGTAATAGCAAGCCATTTAGACATGTTTTAACAATCCATTTTAACTTCTGCTCGAGCTTCATTTAAAGACCCGTGCCATTATTGAATGACATTTCTAAGTCCGTAAATGTTATCGATAAACAGAAGACATGCCTAGGTGAAACTATTTTTGGTATTTTCTAATTTTTCAATTTTTATGGGTTTTTCTGATTTTAAGTTTCTCTATTTACAATTAGCAAGATTTCTATAAATCTATTTACAAGAAGGTATAACATATGCCTAAGTATATATGTACAAGGATACGAACCAGAAACCATTACTCCTCAGCATTCTGAATCTTCACCGCATTCATCACATGACTTGCTGAAGAGCAATGTGAGCACTTTCAATCAGGGAATGATTCTGGCTCAACACTCTCCCCTAATTAGTGCTCTCCCCCAATCTGACAACCTCTGATGAACACCCATAATAGAAAGAAGACTTTGGATGAACGCCCGAAATATGAAGAAGTCTTTTGATAACCAAATGCATGCCGTCTTTAATCTTCTAACACTCCCGTCCTAGAGTGACGCCGTTAAAAACCTTAGGCATCTTTTCGGTAGTTTAAGTTGAGCCTCAACTGAAATCTAGCTTAACCTCACAACTCATCAAACAAGAACTGTCATGAGGTTAAACTAAACCACAAATTTAAGCCCAGTAACAACTTGATTTCAGCTTAACCTCACAACTTCATCAAACAAGAACTGTCATGAGATTAGGTTAAAATCAAGTTGGACCTACCCTTAAACTACAGAACAACTTGAATCTAACTTAACTCCACAACTCATCAAACAAGAACTGTCATGGGATTAAGTTAAATATCAAGTTGTAAGAAAAGAGCTCAACATTCTTGAATGTAGAGAAGACTGAAGACTCGACCTTCTTCAAGATTGCCCAATGTGGAGGAATAGAATACCAATCATCTTTATCTCACCAAATGCCTTCCAGTAACCTTACATATAACCCATCAGCCCGCAGCATACACATGAGAAGATAACTCCCAACAGAGAATGAAGAGTAGACTGACGACTCGACCTTCTTCAGTCTTGAGTATAGCACCAAAGTAACAAGTTGAACCACTGATCATCCATAGTATGTATCCATCCTTGGATATTAAGCCCTGATCATGTGAACCTGTTGTGCGTCCTTGATGTACACATTCTCTCTCCCCTGATGGTTACGATTAATCGGCACATAACGTAGCAGTGAAACGTAAATACCAAGGTAACAAGTTGAACCACTGATCATCTCTGCGGTTCTCAACACCGGAATATATGATTAAGCCCGATCACGTGAACCTGTTGTGCGTCCTTGGTGTACACATTTCTCTCCCCCATGATGGTTACGATTAATCGGAATCATCATCATGATGTGTACATGCAGCCTAATGAAGTGTACATGAAGCATTGACTAGAAACCCTTTGTTGCTGATTAGACCAACTCGTGAGACTCTGTTGATTAGTATTCCATGACCATGTTCTTCAACACCTTGATAGACGAAAGAAGCAGTGTTGGAGAAACATGGTTTGCACGACTCCTGAACTGACGTATTCAGGAGTCGTATGACCATTTCTCAATCATCAACCAACATGTAGATTAATATTCACCCTTTCCCCCCCCTCAAAATTGCATATGCCTGGCAACTGCAACTTTTTGATGATTGAACTTGTGAATATGAATACCATCAACGATAAGTGGCTCCGCTTGACGGTTCTTGAAGACTAACACGTTGTTTATTCACCCTTTCCCCCCCTCAAAAATTGCATATGTCTGTCAACTGCAATTTTTTGGTTGAACAAGTGAATAAGAATATACTCCAATGCGCGCCGATCCACTTGAAGACTGAATAAGCACGGAAAGAGCATGAATCTTGTTGATGAGAATGGCCATTAATAAGAAGACTCCTCTTCTTTTGAAGATAAAGTGCACTCAAGCATACACTTTTCTTTTCTTTGAAGAATGAGGCCTGAACTGATGTATTCAGACGTCATTTGATGAAGAACGAGGCCTGCACTGAAGTGTACAGACGTCATTTGATGAAGAGCGAGGCTTGAACTGCTGTGTTCAAACGTCATAATGTTGAAGAGCGAGGCCTGCACTGACTTGTACAGACATCATTAGATGAAGAACGAGGCCTGCACTGACTTGTACAGACGTCATTACTCTCTCTTTACTTCTTCTCTCATCTAACTCGTTACCAACCCCATTATCATTCTGTCGGCTTGATGTCGTGACCACTGATGGAGAAAACCCAATATGATGAACTTGATACTGAAGTAATATAACCCGAACTTGTGACTTAAACTTGTACTAATGCGTGACAAAGAGCGGTGTAGAGACTTCGTGCAACATCGAATCCCTAAGTACTCTATACTCTTCAACCAACCAACCATCAAGTATAAGACGTACATCACCTCTTGGATATCCACAACTTCGTGTGACACTGAGCACTACAACGTGACTCCTTAAAGTGATAGTTATTTTGTAATAGGGAGAAAGAAAAAATAACTAGATATCCAAGTCCTTGTCATTGTATTGAAAGCTCGAACAAGGATCTCGAAGAATCTTCATCCAACCTCCCCGATATCTTCAGATGCTAAGTACACGCACCCATGAAATTTCACTTCAGCCTCAAATAAACAATACTGAACTAACCCCGTAGTCACATCTTGTCAATTAAAAGCCTCGATCCAGCCATTTGTGATGTTATAACTGAACTTCGATAATGGTTTTAACCCGATCCCGGTCAAGAGCGCATAGCCCATCATCACGGAATTTTACAAATCTATGGTTTAAACCGAGAAATAAGTTCGTTCGCGGGATTTTACAAAACCAAGAAGAAACCGTGAGACAGTAACCGATTGAATGTGGCGTGACTGATTTGGTAATGGTGAACATCAGTTTGGGTTAAGAATATTTCGTGAGAATTACAGATCACATCACAACCTAAAAAACCTTTGGCCAACAAACCAACTTGGAACACAGATTAGTGACCACATGATGAAGGAAACCCGATATACCAGTACTGAAACCAGAAGAATAAATCCCCAAATTTGTAACTTAAGCTTGCACTAATGTTGGAAGAACGGTGTAGAGAATTAATGCTCCAAGCAGATCTCTAAGTGCTCAATACCCAACCAAAGTATGAGACATTAACACCTCTTGCGATTATCGACATCGTCATTGACGTGTGACACTGAGTATTCCAATAACTCTTAAGTGATAGTTACCTCGACTGCTGGTAACTAGATAACCTAAGTCTTCAACTTAAAATTTAAGCACGAGCAAGTTATCATTGAAAGTCATGCATCCAACCAACCCCGACTTCAAGATAAAATAAGTAGACGCCTTCGAGAAATTCAGCTTCAATCTCAAATAAGGAACACCAAATGACCTTCGTGATCATCTTGTGCTGTTGACTTGTCAAAAGGAAAAGAAACAAGCGCCAATTCTTAACAGTACCCATGACTCATAGTCAGTCCTATCAAACAAAGCTGTCTGACCTAGCTACTTGGATATTGTCAGATTCAGTGCATGGAATAGTTGTCGTACTGTGTCAGGATTTTACAGTTCTTGAGATTTATTCGAGAAATAAATTCAAGAACAAACTGCACAACAGTAAGAACAAACTGCTGAAATCTTAGGCAATTAGCTAAGACCTTAACCACTGAAACTGGAACCGCTAAAATTCACATCGCTGGAGATGGAACCACTAGGAAACTCGCGCTAATTCTCCCCCTCAAAAAGGACATGAAATGACCTTTTTGCCAAAGCTGAGAGTCCGTGATGTTTGTGAATTTGTCAGGCACAAAACATGGAGAGAGACAAATGAAACTACTGCAACGAAGATGTTGATTAAGACTCTCTTGTAGTAACCCCTTGCTTTCCTCATCATCAATGGTTTAGTAGATTAACAAATCGTTGAAGCTCGTAATATGCCAAAACCGCTTGATGAAATGCATATGACTTTAACATGAGTAAAAGGTTAAAACATGTCTCCAAACAAATCACCTCTTGTCTTTAAGCCTGACTACCTCTTGAGAAGATCTTGAACAACAATCCCATTAGAAGCTTGAGAAACAACAATCACTTGATGAAGCTTGATAAAGAACAAGTCAGCGACTTAAACTTGCACTAAATTATGAATTAGAACCTATATTGAGCACAACAACGTAACTCCTTTAAATATAGGTAGTGATATATACCCAACCTTCCATCCTTAATTGTATATATCCACTTCATGAACATCCAAGTCTAATCACCTTAAATTGCAAATTGTGATTTAGAACCTATATTGAGCACAACAACGTAACTCCTTTAAAATATAGGTAGTGATATATACCCATCCTTCCATCCTTTATTGTATATATCTACTTCTTGAACATCCAGGTCTAACCACCTTAAATACGCTCGAGCAAGGGTCAACAAACATCGTGCATCCATCCACCCCGAGATGTTTGTGACACTAAGTACACCAACCCGTGAATTAACACACCAACCAAGTTACCATAATTTCCCAATTCCTGCTGATCTTGAAGCACAAACTTATCCCGAAAAAGGCAGTCAAACCCCGTAAGTCTCATTATGTCTAAATCCAAGTCCCGCCTACTTGTCCAAAATTAATTTCACGGGATTTTACAGCTCTTGAGATTTAAACCGAGAAATCGAATCTTTCGCGGGATTTTCTAAAAACTACAAGAGAAACCGTGAAATCAACCAGAATACCCAAGAGAGAGGTGCAATACCAATCTTCGAAATTCAAGTCACAGAAGTCAAATCACAACTTGATCAAATTGCAACAGGCCAAGTCACAGATTGCCAAATTGCACCAAGACAGATTGCAATCAACCAAATCACAATAAGTCGAATCGCAAGTGATGACTCGCAACGTCATATCGTAACTGGTCAAATAGCAATCCGTCAAGTCGCAATAAGTCAAACACGCAACTTGACAAATCACAATTAATCACATTGCAATTTGTCAACTGTAACTCAACTCGTAAACATCAAATTGCAGACTCACTTAAATCGTAGACATTAATAGGACCGTGCAGCCAAATCCACTATTCTGCAATCACATTGATATTCATGAGCCCAAATACTAGCCGTGACGTGTGAGACCATGTGACACTAATAACCGAAATTCCACTCCTTTATGCAGTCAATTGTAACAGAAATAAATTAACACAATGTATGAATAATACATTTGGTAATTAATTTTGATTCAAAAGTGTTCTTATTCGGACATATTAAATCATTAAGCCCAAAATAAATTTCAGAAGTCAAGGCCCAACAAAAAATTAATAACAGAAAATTTTCATCCCGGGCCCAAAGTGTAACAAAAAATCCGATCCCAAACATCAACCCTAATAATTGGGTATTTAACAATCACTTAACCACATCTCTCAAACCCTAATCTCATAATAATCTTCTCCGCCCCCTCCTCTTCCATTCACACAGCCGATTCAAACAACACAAACCCTCATCTTCTTGTATCTGTCACCAAACGAAAAAAATATATTCATCTCATCATCAATCAATTAGATCAAGATTATTTCCATCATCATCTACACATCTTCATAACCGAACACAAACCCAACTTTGTTAATCGATCTGTGAGTTGTGGGACCACCAAAGTCACATCTTTGAATAAAGTCAAACAAGACAAAACCCTTTTGGAGATGTTTCACGCGGTTGAGCTTCAAGACTTAAGACGTGTCTCGGGTAGGTCAACTGTTATAGTTTGTGTTTTTTATTTTATCTTTGAACGAATCAAAGATAAATGATAACATAGTTGTTATCGTTTCTCTTTATATTCGGATATGAATACGAAGTAGGACTTCGAATAGACTAATGATGAGTTGGTTTACTTTGTTTTTTTTTTTTTTTTTTTTCGGTTAATTTGAGTCAGTTGATGTGAAGTTGTAATAACCAGTGAATGTAAATGTAGATGGGTGTGATCTTGTTTGATATGCATTCGGATTGGATTTGTTTTAGATATTGCACTTGACTTTTGTTGTTGTAATCTGTGTGTTTGATATGTTCTTGTAGCTGTGGAATTTGTAGTGGTTGAGGACAATGACTCTGCTTCATCTTGTTCTTGTTCTTACATTTTGTAGTTTAACATCTCGTTACATTTTGTGTGTTTGACCATTTGTAGTGGTAGATTGCTATCATACTTTTTGACATTTGATCCGGGTCTGCTACCACACTTAAGTAGATAGTATAACCATTTGACCGAGTAGTCAGACAAACCGAGTCGATAACATGGTAGACAAACCGCATCTGTGCAAAACACAAACCGAGTTCGTGATTGTACACAAACCGCGTACACTACAGATAGACAAACCGAGTTCATGATAGAATGGACAAACCGAGTCCAGGGTTAAACAGACAAACCGAGTCTGTGTTTAAATGGACAAACCGACTGTATGGACAAACCGAGTCCAGGGCAAATTGCAAGTTTGACCGGTCAAACCTGTCACTTTCTACTTTCCTTAAAAACCGGATCTGTGTTTTTCTCTTTCATACAAACCGCATTCAAGAACAACTTTTACCACCAGCAGCAGTCTTGACCACACAAGCATCATTCAAGAACATAATTATTAAATGTACACTTTCAACTTCAAATAATCTTGAGAAGCAAAAACAAGAAGCAGAATACCAACTGGACTTGTAAAACCGCAAGGATATGTAACAATTAAAGTGAGCACACCAACTCCTTAAACAAGCAACCCAACTTCAATAAACATGAACATCTAAGTTGACAAGTGAACCAACGTCGAACAGTGAACCACAGTGATGTACGAAAAGTAAACAAGCAACCCACATGTTGACAAGTGAACCAAAGTGATGTTCGAAAAACAATTAGAGTGAGAAAGATGGGACAAACATGAATAGCAAACTACAAACGTTACACCATATTGATAAAACATCACATAACCAAATCAAACCCCATGATAAAACATCAATTATAAGGCCCAAGTGTGCTTGTTGTTGTTAAGGCCCAACACTTAAAGTAAAAAATTGTATTATAAGCGTATGACACAAATCAACAAAGTAAAAGAACCTTTGAATTGTATGAATCCAAGAGACAGTTCTCAAAAGTGGTTCGAACCAACACAAATAAAGAAATAGATTCAAACAGTTTGAGAAAAAAAAATTCGGACCACAAGAAAAAAGTATAAAAATCGACACACAATCAAACCGGATCTAACCATGGCTCTTGATACCAATTGTAGGAAATAACCTTCTTGATTGTGTGGATCTATTCGGGTGGTCTTGGATCTTGAAAGATCAAGAAACCCATGGTGAGTTAGTTGGTAGAGAGATGTTAGAGAGAGAGAGTGGGAAACTCTTGAGAGAAAACTGATAATATTAGATTCAATGTGTGAAGAGTTCCACCCTTCCCATGTGTGGGAAGGGGTTTATATACTTCCTAATAATAGTGCCCCTAGTGGGCTGTGAAGTGAGCTGACAGTGGGGAAAGCCCCGACCCACTCCACAAATATAGATACGACTATTCTAATAAAACTAATAATACTAATAATACTATGCTTATATAAATAAGCCTACGAGCTATGTGATATGCTGAATAGATACTCGGGGTGACCGAACCTTCATATGAATATTTATATTCCTAACATAGCGCATCGCGACTAATACGACTAGCGATTAAGCATTCCGTCACAGTATTAGTGGGATAGGTTGTCAGTCCTCCAACAGGTTTCGAAGCTGTTGCTATATTCGCGCTCACCGCAGTGATTAATGGCTCATGATAAAGGGTCTTTTTGGCAATAAGGTGTGCTTAGGCAATATAGGTCTCAAGGTTCATAAAATACACGTATTCTGATCTTGGCAATTATTTCCAGTAGAATATAGAAATATTTTAATAAGTAACAGTTCATTCATTTGTCACATGAATGCATACAGTAATCTTCAGTATCATGTTACATCAAGTAATTCAGAGATGTTATGTTTCAAGTTCCGTGTTCAAGCTAAGCAGACAATTTGCACATATATTGAGCATGTATTCTTTTCAAGCATGATTTCAATAGGTAAAGCATAATTGATAATTTCAAGTAAATCATAAGAGATTTCAAGTAATATAAAACAGTTAAAGCATGTATCTCCCCCAAAAGAGTTATTAAAAACAAGTGTGAAAAGTAGGGGCCACGACTCACCTGGAGCGTATCCGGCAAGACGAACTTATAAGAGCAAGTAAACGATCACGAAAACTCCTTCAATACTAGACCTGAATATAAGCGAAGTCTAAGAGTCTAACTTACGACTAATAACGAATGTGAAAAGGATAAATCGTATCACGATTTGATCGGTGATGTGAGTGTAGTGATATGCCTAAAATGCCTCAAGTTAAAAATATAATATATCTATAATGGTATCTTGATTCTTATCTCAATTGACCCAAAATATTACTTTCTCGAAATATTATGAAATAATATGCAAGTGAAGTTGCTAATATTCCTAATAGCGAAACTTTAAATAATGCATACTAAAATGAATAATGCATATGAAATGAAGGGTGCAAAATGAAAATAAACTAAGAATGTCAAGTGAAATTAAATAAATCCTTGTTCTTTTCAGATTTCATCCTTTTCAGTCTAACTGTGGTGGCGTTACGTTGTTAGTCCTCGGTTAAGTCCAAAGTCCATAGTAGTCCAAATCTTGTCCATATGTCCATATAAGGCTCGGAGTTCAATGGTATGTCAATTTAAGTTCTTTATAAACTGTTTTCACAGCTTCAGTCCATAAGTTTCTCAGTTTGGCAGTTTTGGTCCTTCCGGTTAGATCGCGTTACATTTTTAGTCCTTTTGCATAAAAATGATTGGAAAAATATTCTAAAAGTTTCTATAACTTTATTAAGCTTATTACAACTTATTTAAACTGCTTACTTCAGAAAATAGCTTATTTTGGCTTAATGGACTTTTTAAAGAAAACGTTAAGGCCCGTTAAGAGATAACGGTTCGTTGGGCTATAAAGTATTTTAGGCTTCGACTTGGGCTTATAAAAGGATTCTAAAAATAGATTTAATGGGCTTATCGAATGTCTTATTTGAATTGGCTTAGTGGGCTCGTTAGCAGGCTAACTCGATACATGTATTATAAAAATAAGTTTCAATGTAGCGTTTGAAATGGGACGTTAAAAGAGTCTAGGTCTAGGTGATTTTATGAAATCTCGTTATTCTAACTTAGTGAAAATGGGTTCGAATCAATAGTTCCACATGACAAGTGTACGTATATGTTTTTACGAGATCAAAGCTAGTAAACCTTATGCGTTAAAAGTTGTTCTTGATTTATATTACGTGAGTTTTAAGACTAGTGTACAATATAACGATTCATTAAGTTTCTAAAAGAGTTTGTGTATGAGTAAGTTGATATGTTTCTATGGTTCCTAGCCATCCATTACGGTGGCAGCTAAACATATACTTTCAGAAAAACGTTTTAATATAGAAAGAGAAGTTTGTACGTGTGATGTATGAACAATGCATGGAACGTATGAAGGGCATAGGTGAGATGACTGTCGAGATTTCACAAGGACTTTCGATAGAGCGCTTGGTTTATTCTAAATGATATGGACACAAGGACATGTATGTTAATGTTTATATGTTAGAATAAAATGATGCATGACAGGTGGTGTACGTGAGAATGAAAGGAGAGAGTGCTTTTGTGTGTGGAGGGTGATGTAAAATAACTTTAGAATAACTTACAAGGAATGGGATGGAAGTTGTGGCTTTGTTGTATACAAGCAGAACCAAGAAGGCTTGAAACCCTTATACCATATATAGTAAAATAATCCCTTTGATTTGGACAGCGGGATCCCGATCAATTTCTAGTGTTCCTGGTATCGTGGTCTGGCCTAAGGGTTTTATAGAACATTATGATGAGTTATGTGTGGTTGAGAGTGGTTGAGAAATGGTGGAGGTGAAGGGTGGTAAAGGACAGTGAGGTTCGACTGGAATCACAGTGCGAAGTAAATGGTTTAATAACTAGGTTCGACTTACATTGCTACATGTTTCTGTTTCGCTTAGTTGTTTCCTTAGTTAGACGGAAGTGGCTGGGATTCTAGGGAGATTAGTGAGAGTGAGAGAGAACTTAGAGAGTTTTGTTTGTGGGTTTTTATAAGTTGTAGGTGAAGTGCAAGCGCATGGGTCTTATATTGCAGGTTATGTATATCATATCATGGCGTCTACTTGTACACGTTATACATATATGCATGTAAAAGAGATGGTGCACGTCTCATATTTTGTATGCAAGGTAAAAAATTCATACACGTTCATATGGTTAGATACAATTCACATTCTTATTTTAGTTTCATGGGAAAGAATAGTACACGTATGTATATATAGATTAGTTATAGTATTGCATGGTTTGTAACTTTTACACGTTAACATATAAGGGGTTGTTGTCTGTTATGGCATAAAAAGTTACATGCTACATATATACTGAGTTGTTAGATTTTATGGTAGAAATCTTATACACGTTAGAATGGGTGTTTCATGTTACACGTTTAATCTTCTTTGCATGTTTTGGTTACAATTTGTTATACGTTATATGGCATGGAAAATGGTTTTGGTGGCACAATTTAAGACACATGATATTAGTTTAAGATATGGTTTGATTCGGTAATTACAAATGTTAAGTCCTTAAATCACAAAACTTAAGACTGGGTAACGTAAAAATATAACGTTTATAAAAATATCAACGTTTATTAATATATTCCAACTAATTATATTAGTCGTGTGATATGTTTAACGGAGAACGTATATGATAATAAAATCTAATAGGCTTGAATATTCATACTATGTAAAGAGTATAAAAATAACCAAGTGAAAATAGTTCATATAAAATATGTAGGCTTATCTTAATCTTGTGCTGGTCGTGAGTATAGTATAATAAAGAAAAATTTAAATTTCCCCGTAAAAATGGGCTTTGTTAGACGGGAAGTTGAGGTTATTATAAATTAACAAAGATTATCGTAACGGATTTTTGTAGGATCTTACAGTATCTACCCCTCAATTTTGAACTTCGTCCCGAAGTTCAGTTCGTGATAGGTATATGAAAAAAAAATGATGTCCTGAGGTGAGAGTTTACGGAAGAGATTGTCAAGATATTTCTTATTTGAACATCAAAGAAGCGAGATTCTCACTAGATTTATTCGTACTAAATGAATTAAATTCGAAAGTTGGGTCAATAATTGAATTCATAGGCCACGAATAGTGAAATTGACAGTCAAAAGTAGGGAGCACTTAACACTTGATGTTTAGAGTTCTAACAGTCGAGACTAGGGGACTTTTAATGATAGCGGTTTGAAATTTAATGATAGTGAATAGTAAAATAGCGGGTACTATTTTTACCTACTTTTCCTATTTAACTCTCTCCTTTTTCCTCCACTTTATTCCCTTTTCACCTTTTCACCCTTTTCAATTATTCTTCTCATTCAAATTTCATCTTCTTTACTCAACTTCTTCTCCCAAACAAAATGCCACCGATCGCCATATTATTTGCAGCCATGTTCATCATTTTCGTCGTTGCCGGTTTGGCTTTTCTTCCCGGCGAAGATACCCGTGGTTGGATCGGATACTTGTTGGTCATTGTACCACTCACAATCCTAGCGATTTTTGCGGATAATTTCTGGAAGTGAAGGTCGCGCGTAGGTGTTTAAAATGTAGCTTTGTTGTGGGTCGATGTAATGTGGAATAAATTCTCGTTTAGGTTTATGTTAAGTTGTTATGTTTAATGGTTCGCTTTTGTGTGTCTTCAGAATAATCAGGGTACTTCATCCTATGGTGGGTCTTGCTATTGTTGGGTTGGTGGTGGTTTTTGTTTCTATAGTAGGCCAACCGATTGAAGGTTGTATGTTTTATGTTGTGTTTTATGTACTGTTTGCACTTTAGATGTTAATCATCTCGTTATGTATTAACCTCCATGGTTTCTAATAAAACTTTATGTTGTTTGTGTTTTTCGTAGATTGTTGTGAATTTTTAAAGTTTCTAATTTTCGTAATTTCCTTGTCTTCGTATAATAGTGAAATGAGTGATGAGTGTGGATCTGACTGGGGTTGGTTAAAAAGTAAAGTTTATAAACAAATTATTTTGTCTCAAGATTCTGTTGTTGGAATGAAAATTGTTATTAAAATTTTGAAAGGATAACTGTCCCATTTATAACATGATTCTTCCTAAATTATACATAGGTAGCTAGGCTATGTATAATTGAGGATCAAATAATGTAACTCTTGGTTCAGCATTTATGTTTCTTCACGAATCTTTATATGGTTGTGTTATAATAATTTCGTCACAAAATCAGGCAGTTTCTGATAAAAATAATAATATAAATTTCTGTTCATTCTTCGAGGATAAGTCAAAATTTTCTAAGATAACATTTGGACATCTTGGATATATACTTGGGTTTTAAGTGGGATTCCATTGCAATATGGTAACAACTTAGTGTTTGATCATAATAAAATTAATTAAATTTTTGAGGTACTATTAGTGTATTTGTTACATAGCGACTAATAATAGAGAGGTGTAATGGAAATGGAAATAGTTGTAGATTTTTATTATCATGTAGATATTACAAGGTAGATTTTTCACACGGTAGGACGATAGCCTTTACACTTAGGTTACATCCATCGTTCCTAAAGTAAATACAAATGGAAATACAACTTAGATAGGCCTAAACTAGAGTTTATTTATTTTACAGCAGGAATCCATACATCTGCTTAACCTAGAGGTCATTCTTTGGTACTATTGGGCTCTTTTAACGAGTCTTCATTCTTTTACATCCATCTTGGCCTTCCAGTTGGCATTGTAGTTTGGGCAATGGCTCTTGTAATACCCTATTGCACCACATCCGTGGCATATTATGGATGATTGCTGCTCCTTTCTTTCCATAACTTTGCAGTCACTTGTCTTGTGGCCTGTCCTCCTGCACCTCCCGCATATTGTAGTGCAATATCCGGTGTGATGCATCTTACATTTTAGGCACAGGGGTTTATTTCCTCGGTAGTTGTCTCGGTTGGTAGGGGTGGTGATGTAGTTTCCTTTCATTTCTGGGTCGAGCCTTTGCTGGCGAAGGTAGTCAATGCGGTCTTGTAGATGATTGCGGGTGCAAACATCATTGTGAAACTCGCATTCGTTGAGGGTAAAGGGTCTTTTCTCCTCATGTCTTTGCTTTTGGTTATTTTTCTTAAGTGCCATATCCTGCCTAATTCTTTGGGTACACGTGCGGATTAGTTTAGTTGTTGTCCTTGACTTCTTTAGGCATGCTGGCCTACATCCCATGAAACGTTCATGGTTATGCTTACAAGGTATAAACTTCTTTCTTTCTTTGCTTGTCATATCATTGTCGTTTAGACGGACTGTTGAGGTGACTTCCCTTACTACTTCAACGATTTTGTTTACCATTTCCTCGATGGTTTTAGGGGTCATGATTGTTGTGGGCACCACGTGGGTCATGCTGTCCATTCCCTATGAACATTACATGAAACGTTGATTTAGTATTCACTTTATCGTTAGAAGAATTCAAGTAGTAAGATATTTTGTATGTTAATGCTAATAATGTGGTCTCAATACGAAATCAAATCAACTGAGGATCATAGAAGTACGATGTGTCTAGGTAGCATCGTAACATAATAATCAACTCTTGATATGCGATTGTTAAGGAGTACATGAATTTATTCACAACAGTTGAAGTTTAACAACTTCCTCTTCATTTATCAAGTTCTCTTCTAATTATTCGTTCTTAGAATTATTTGTTTTATTGTTTTGTTGTGATATATTGAAGGTATAATTGCAGATAACGTCATAATAAGTTGGAATGCAATCATCAAAATTGACATAACTCTAATAACTTGTTCGATTGATTTTTGCAAAACACCCAATACAAGATCTTTTATTAATGTCTCATTGATTCACGTATAATTATTTGTTTACCCAAGAGAGTAACAAAGGGTGAGATTTTGCATGGCTCTGTGCTCTTACAGCATCATAGTAAGGTTTGGTGAGAGGAATTTGTTTACAACAGAAAAGTATAACAGAAGGATAGCTATTATACATTAAAAGTCGATTACAAACTCTGAGAGTTACAGAATTATTGGAATTACATGAACTACTAACCAAAACTATTTGGTTTATTTAGTACAACAACGATACTTAAGATCAGTTACGTCTCTGACGTAGACGTCTAACTTCTGCCTCCAGATCCAGTTGCGCAGCTTCCAGGGCCGAGAAACGTTCTTGGCATGCATTCATCTGATTAGCTAACATGTTTTCCAAGGCTGCAATCTTTTGGCTTTGGGTTCTTGCTGTGTCTCTAGCTAACCATAATGCTCTTTCAATGTCTTTAATTCTAATGTGGGTTTGAGTATGGCCTCTACCTAAACAGCGGGTTCTGGCATCCAGGTTTCTAAGTTCTTGTTCATAGTTGTCCTTCATGTTACCAATATTCATTCCTAAACCAAACACTTCTCGTCTCTCAGCATCGGTCCTCTTGAACAGGGTATCAATGTTACGGTCAAACCATTCAAATCGTAATGGATGTAACTCCTTTAACTGTTCAGAGTGAGCGTTTAGTATGCTGGTGTGTTGGTGAAGGCGAATCCATATAGAGTCTCGGGTGTCTACATTGTAGTCAGGAGATTTAGGTGAGGATACATTGTTTGGGACATCTGGCATGGAGAAATCTGAGGTATTTGGTAGAGGAGAATTTAGGTTGATGTTTTCCCAGGTCATTTCTTGACGTGAACTTTGTCCAATTTCAAATGTTGGTTGACCACCAATCGGATCTGAATAGGATTCAGTTGCTCTCCTAAGTTTATGACGTGGAGGGGAGTGAGTAGGTGATGACGAAGATGAGTTTTGAGTAAGTTTTATGTCAGGTTGAGGTTGTGACATTTGTACATAAGGATCTTCAGTATTTGGTATAATATGATAGCTAGGCGATACATGGGTAGTAGGAGGGGTTGTCTTAGCGATGTCAACGGGTAAAGAAGTCATGTTACTGTAGCAATTGAAAATAATAATTATGAGTATTTATACGTTAAAGATGTAACGTCAAGTGTGAAACAATACAGTGTGTAATGTGTGAAGAATAAACATTAAGCATGTAAAGATTAGTACAAATAATCTTAATAGGTAATGTATTGAGCACGGCAGTCTGCGGACACGGAAGGCATAAGATGATAAGGTGTAAAATCATTTATTTTGAAAATGTGGTTATAGTTTGATGCTTTAAAACGTTTGATTCTCTATAACCATAGGCTCTGATACCAAACTGTAACACCCCCTAATTTGGTTTGTGGCAGCGGAAAAGTAATTTGGGTGTTACGGTGAGGATCGAGTTAAAATTTCAGAAAAACGGCCCGGAAGGGGCGTTTTGAAAGTTATATGTCATTCAAATTAATATCCTTGATACAAAGTGAAATATTTGATTTGAAAATCCCTTAAAAAGATATGATAATTTGTAAGGAATGACATATTCGATTTTACACCATTTAAGTTATCAGAGTAAAAGATGCCCGCTCCGTGTCTTGTCCTGCTCCGTTAATTACCTGAGATAAACATGCTTAAAACGTCAACACAATGGTTGGTGAGTTCGCGGAGTTTATAGAAAATAACTTTCTTCGAAAGGTGTATAGTGATTGTTGAAATAAATAGTAATCCTTTATGAAATAGTTAATAAGTTGTTTTGTATAAAATTCCCAAGTAATTCATGTATGATATTCAAAATCATAAGTTTCAAGTTATGAATACAGATGAGCTACGTTGTTATATGCTCAATGTAAACTGTTGTATCATCTTTTAACTATAATGAAATACCAAGCATTTTGGGTTGCCTTGCAGAATTCTTATTTAAGTCACATATGGTAACAGTTAAAGTTCAAGTACGAAATTCACATTCATATCACATAGTGGGAATGATAATCTAGAATCTGAAGTCTATCAGGATAAAGTGGTGGTCTTCTAAATACAGCTGTATCCTAGGATATATATGAAACATTCATATATTCATAAAGTTATATTGCCTTAAGCCTCATGACACGCAAAACGTTAACAGAGTACCGATAAAACGGAGTGTTCACCAAATTAATGACGAAAGTTTATGCCCTCGTGTAATAGGTGATTTGCCACTTCCTATTTTTCTCAAATATAGCACATCGCGACTAATACGACTAGCGATTAAGCATTCCGTCACAGTATTAGTGGGATAGGTTGTCAGTCCTCCAACAGGTTTCGAAGCTGTTGCTATATTCGCGCTCACCGCAGTGATTAATGGCTCATGATAAAGGGTCTTTTTGGCAATAAGGTGTGCTTAGGCAATATAGGTCTCAAGGTTCATAAAATACACGTATTCTGATCTTGGCAATTATTTCCAGTAGAATATAGAAATATTTTAATAAGTAACAGTTCATTCATTTGTCACATGAATGCATACAGTAATCTTCAGTATCATGTTACATCAAGTAATTCAGAGATGTTATGTTTCAAGTTCCGTGTTCAAGCTAAGCAGACAATTTGCACATATATTGAGCATGTATTCTTTTCAAGCATGATTTCAATAGGTAAAGCATAATTGATAATTTCAAGTAAATCATAAGAGATTTCAAGTAATATAAAACAGTTAAAGCATGTATCTCCCCCAAAAGAGTTATTAAAAACAAGTGTGAAAAGTAGGGGCCACGACTCACCTGGAGCGTATCCGGCAAGACGAACTTATAAGAGCAAGTAAACGATCACGAAAACTCCTTCAATACTAGACCTGAATATAAGCGAAGTCTAAGAGTCTAACTTACGACTAATAACGAATGTGAAAAGGATAAATCGTATCACGATTTGATCGGTGATGTGAGTGTAGTGATATGCCTAAAATGCCTCAAGTTAAAAATATAATATATCTATAATGGTATCTTGATTCTTATCTCAATTGACCCAAAATATTACTTTCTCGAAATATTATGAAATAATATGCAAGTGAAGTTGCTAATATTCCTAATAGCGAAACTTTAAATAATGCATACTAAAATGAATAATGCATATGAAATGAAGGGTGCAAAATGAAAATAAACTAAGAATGTCAAGTGAAATTAAATAAATCCTTGTTCTTTTCAGATTTCATCCTTTTCAGTCTAACTGTGGTGGCGTTACGTTGTTAGTCCTCGGTTAAGTCCAAAGTCCATAGTAGTCCAAATCTTGTCCATATGTCCATATAAGGCTCGGAGTTCAATGGTATGTCAATTTAAGTTCTTTATAAACTGTTTTCACAGCTTCAGTCCATAAGTTTCTCAGTTTGGCAGTTTTGGTCCTTCCGGTTAGATCGCGTTACATTTTTAGTCCTTTTTGCATAAAAATGATTGGAAAAATATTCTAAAAGTTTCTATAACTTTATTAAGCTTATTACAACTTATTTAAACTGCTTACTTCAGAAAATAGCTTATTTTGGCTTAATGGACTTTTTAAAGAAAACGTTAAGGCCCGTTAAGAGATAACGGTTCGTTGGGCTATAAAGTATTTTAGGCTTCGACTTGGGCTTATAAAAGGATTCTAAAAATAGATTTAATGGGCTTATCGAATGTCTTATTTGAATTGGCTTAGTGGGCTCGTTAGCAGGCTAACTCGATACATGTATTATAAAAATAAGTTTCAATGTAGCGTTTGAAATGGGACGTTAAAAGAGTCTAGGTCTAGGTGATTTTATGAAATCTCGTTATTCTAACTTAGTGAAAATGGGTTCGAATCAATAGTTCCACATGACAAGTGTACGTATATGTTTTTACGAGATCAAAGCTAGTAAACCTTATGCGTTAAAAGTTGTTCTTGATTTATATTACGTGAGTTTTAAGACTAGTGTACAATATAACGATTCATTAAGTTTCTAAAAGAGTTTGTGTATGAGTAAGTTGATATGTTTCTATGGTTCCTAGCCATCCATTACGGTGGCAGCTAAACATATACTTTCAGAAAAACGTTTTAATATAGAAAGAGAAGTTTGTACGTGTGATGTATGAACAATGCATGGAACGTATGAAGGGCATAGGTGAGATGACTGTCGAGATTTCACAAGGACTTTCGATAGAGCGCTTGGTTTATTCTAAATGATATGGACACAAGGACATGTATGTTAATGTTTATATGTTAGAATAAAATGATGCATGACAGGTGGTGTACGTGAGAATGAAAGGAGAGAGTGCTTTTGTGTGTGGAGGGTGATGTAAAATAACTTTAGAATAACTTACAAGGAATGGGATGGAAGTTGTGGCTTTGTTGTATACAAGCAGAACCAAGAAGGCTTGAAACCCTTATACCATATATAGTAAAATAATCCCTTTGATTTGGACAGCGGGATCCCGATCAATTTCTAGTGTTCCTGGTCTCGTGGTCTGGCCTAAGGGTTTTATAGAACATTATGATGAGTTATGTGTGGTTGAGAGTGGTTGAGAAATGGTGGAGGTGAAGGGTGGTAAAGGACAGTGAGGTTCGACTGGAATCACAGTGCGAAGTAAATGGTTTAATAACTAGGTTCGACTTACATTACTACATGTTTCTGTTTCGCTTAGTTGTTTCCTTAGTTAGACGGAAGTGGCTGGGATTCTAGGGAGATTAGTGAGAGTGAGAGAGAACTTAGAGAGTTTTGTTTGTGGGTTTTTATAAGTTGTAGGTGAAGTGCAAGCGCATGGGTCTTATATTGCAGGTTATGTATATCATATCATGGCGTCTACTTGTACACGTTATACATATATGCATGTAAAAGAGATGGTGCACGTCTCATATTTTGTATGCAAGGTAAAAAATTCATACACGTTCATATGGTTAGATACAATTCACATTCTTATTTTAGTTTCATGGGAAAGAATAGTACACGTATGTATATATAGATTAGTTATAGTATTGCATGGTTTGTAACTTTTACACGTTAACATATAAGGGGTTGTTGTCTGTTATGGCATAAAAAGTTACATGCTACATATATACTGAGTTGTTAGATTTTATGGTAGAAATCTTATACACGTTAGAATGGGTGTTTCATGTTACACGTTTAATCTTCTTTGCATGTTTTGGTTACAATTTGTTATACGTTATATGGCATGGAAAATGGTTTTGGTGGCACAATTTAAGACACATGATATTAGTTTAAGATATGGTTTGATTCGGTAATTACAAATGTTAAGTCCTTAAATCACAAAACTTAAGACTGGGTAACGTAAAAATATAACGTTTATAAAAATATCAAAGTTTATTAATATATTCCAACTAATTATATTAGTCGTGTGATATGTTTAACGGAGAACGTATATGATAATAAAATCTAATAGGCTTGAATATTCATACTATGTAAAGAGTATAAAAATAACCAAGTGAAAATAGTTCATATAAAATATGTAGGCTTATCTTAATCTTGTGCTGGTCGTGAGTATAGTATAATAAAGAAAATTTTAAATTTCCCCGTAAAAATGGGCCTTGTTAGACGGGAAGTTGAGGTTATTATAAATTAACAAAGATTATCGTAACGGATTTTTGTAGGATCTTACACCAAGTCACTTCATGTCCATGTCTCATCAAGACGACATAAACAGCTATAATCCCACTATACGTTATAAGTCATTTTTCAATGACTTCATGTATATGTCTTAATAAAAGACATAACAAGTTAACGTCTTTGTGGAAAACTAGAAGGGGGGTTGAATAGTTTTACCATTTTTAAATATTAATTTGCTTTGAATACTTAGTGTGATTTCAACTAATGCAAATATCAAACAATAAATAACATGCAAGTAAGGAAAGAAACGATCAAACCACAACACGATTGTTTATAGTGGTTCGGTCTACAAGGACTCTCTTCCTTGCCCTACTCCACTCCTCGAGCCTCTAACTCGAGAGTTTTTCTTCACTAAGAAACAAGCTCCCTTCTCGGCGGAGAAAACCTTTACAAACGTCGCTTACACTTTTTCCGGTACAAAGTTAAATACCGAGTTCTTTTACAAGGGTACAACCACTCCCGATACTCTATGTATTTTGAGGACTAAAATACTAACCGATCACTACAGAGGTATTATGATTGTTTGGTACAAACAATGATGTGTGAATAACAACAAATTCACACAGTGACTAACTAACAAGTCTTGCAACGCTTTGTTGAAGCTTGTGATGCTTTGATATTCTTGCTACAAAGAAAGATCACTTAAAATGAAATATGAAATATGAATGGGTTAGAAATGAATGAAAGAATGTATGATGTTGTTTATGCTTATGAGTAATGAGAAAACATGAATGTGTGGCTTGCTATTTATAGGCCAACTGCCTTAACAAGCCACGGATGGGATCCGTCCGTGTATTAGTTTAGTTCCGTGGGAACCTGACATCAAATCTTCAAAAATCTTCACCAAATCTAACCAAGATATTTCTATATCTTTTCATTGAGTAAGGATCTAAACAAGATATTCATATGATCTTCAAAATCTCCTAAAGATTTCAAAGTGATGCATGCCATGATGTCATAGTACATTTCCAAATTTAGAATTAAAATGTATATGAATGTAACTTGTAAAATGTATATGAATATGTAACATGTATGATATTATGTGTTTTTAAAAAGCTTGTGACTATATATGTAAAAGACTTAACTATATTTATGTTTTGCTAAATATAAAGTTTATAATTGTCATTAACAAAATATAGCAAAGATCGTAAAATATAAATAACATTTTTTAGGCGATATTTGTATTAACAATCTCCCCCTTTTTGTCGATGACAAAACATAAAGTTTATTTTTAAGCAATGA
Organism: Artemisia tridentata subsp. tridentata; assembly: GCA_021014915.2. Lineage (NCBI taxonomy): Eukaryota > Viridiplantae > Streptophyta > Magnoliopsida > Asterales > Asteraceae > Artemisia > Artemisia tridentata. The sequence continues at coordinate 252,095,861 of CP139501.1, forward strand.
AATAAATAGAGTGCAAGTCTTTTAAAAATATAGATTAAACTAATTTTATGTGATTTTAAAATCAATTTAACCATTTTAAATTGTTTAAAATGTGTGATGTTTGAGTTTAATATTATCTTCCCTTTTTGTCGAAACAAAAAGAAGAAATGCGTAGCGGAATGTAGTGCAAGCCCTTGGTCAATACTCCCCCTAGTTGAGGTGCCAAGTATAATGATGCATGGATTTTGAGTGCTTGATTACCTCCCCCTTACTCAATACTCCCCCTAGTTAGGGTGCCAAGCATATGATGCATGAACTAAGAATGCTACAAAACAAAGGTTAGTGATAAATAAGAAGTCAAAACCAACTATGTAGAATAATAAGTCACAACAAACACACAAACATCAACAAACATCTTTCATTAGAAAATATTTTGTGACAAAAGTCACAAAATTTGGCTATAATGGAGATGCTACAAAGGAAAGAAATAGAAAAATAACTTAGAAAGAAAAGTCCTAGAATAAAAATCCTAAAATAGAAAAAAAGAAATAGAAAAAAAAAATCCTAAGATATAAAGCTCCTAGTGTGAGCATCTATTGAGGAGGATGAGAAAGAGCGTTAAGGCACTCGAGGATGTGGTTTAAAATGAACCTCATCTCATTTTGGAGCTCATGAACCAAAATGTTGGTTTGTTGAGTGAGATGAGCGGTTCGTTCACACATGGGGCAACCATGGCAAGGGAAGTTTGGTGGTAGGGTAGGTTCGTTTGTTGGTGGTGGTGGTGGAACATATGTTGATTGTTGGTTGGGATTTGGTGGAGACATGATGGAGGTTCATTGCTTCATGAAGGTGAGAATCCACCATGTTTGAAAAGGCATAGAGGTGGTCAAGTTCCTCATTGATTTGACCTTGAGTTTGTGGAGGGTCAATCCACATGGACTTTTCAATTCCTTCGAGTGTTGAGGTTGGTGAGAAAGGTTGAGGTTGAGGTTGTTGAGGTGGTGGGCATGATCATTGTATAGTGGGCCATGGATTTCCCAATAAATAGGGTGGAAGAGTAATGGTTGTTGTTGTGAAGGTTCACTCTTAAATGGCAATGGTGGTGGATTGGTTGATCTAGGAGGTAGGTCTTCTAGAGTTTCCAAGAAGGGGTGTGGAGAGGTCGGTGGTGTGGCAAACAACTCTATATGTTGGAGTTTTGGAGATCTCGGAGGTGATGGTGATTTAGGTAATTGAGATGGTGCGGGAGATGGTGTGGTGGCCACTGGTGTTTTTGTTGGTGGTGGAGTTGTTATGATGATAGGTGAAGGTGTTGGAGTAGACAAGGTTAGAAAGTTTTCATCATTGATTGGAGATGAGATGTTGAGTGGTGATGAGTCTGATGATGATGAGTTGAGGTTGACAAAGCAACATGGTCTTACACTCATCCTAGCAGTTCTTCTATGTGGTCTAGATGGTGATGAGGAGTTGTTTGACTTTGTCATTGTGAAGAAAATGGTTTAGATATGCAGAAATTTACTAGAAGTGGTGGTGAAGGTGTGAGAAATGATCATCCTAAAGGTTCTAATTTATAGAATCCAAGATTTATGGAAGAGTGTGTTTGGATTTGATGTTAAACCATACAAAAATGGTGGTTTCTAATGATTTGGAAGTGGAAGGGAAGGTTGTCAAATCATCAAAGTCAATCCAATGGGATTGAGTTGAGTGAAATGAAGAAGATATGCAGTTAATGCATGGTGGTGAGTGGAAAATCTTATGATGTGATTGATCCACGGATGGCAAGGAACCATTTGGAGGGATCCTTGCTTTGTGGAGAAAGGTAACTTGAGTGGATTTTTGAAATTTCAAGTTTTGGTGGGAAATGGTTTTCCTATTGGTCTAAGTAAGCTAAGATGATCATAATATAAAGGAATAATAGTTAAAGAATCCTAATAACAAGAATGAGTGAACTAAAGTGCGGGATTAAATGAAAATTTAAAAATTATAGCTGTTAAATGGCGGAACTAATCGACAACACAGTCGGAACCAAGAATTTGGTTTCGCCTAATCCGTCAGGCTATTTTTGGCGGCACTAAAAATTTGGACAGACGGAACCAAATTTTCGGTTCCGTCCAATCCGCCAATCAAAAAAAGTAAACAGAGGCATTTTTTGAACCCCCGAACCTCGTTCAAATCCCGTAGATTTTCCTAAAACATGTGTAATTAATTAGTTGTGATTGAAAAATAACAATAAAATAGGTAATAACACATGTAAGGTTATAGATCAAACCGGGGCTAATGATATCACTAACAATGTGAGTTGTGCCAAACAGGGGCTAGAGGATAGAAAATTCATAACATCATAATGTTATCTCCCTGCAAGATAATTTTAGTTCACATAATTGTTCAACGATACGTTATCATCCTACGACCATAAAAATACATCACACATCATTGTTAGAAACAAATGTACCAAACACTCATGAAACCTCTCATTGCCTATCTAGTTTCTTGTTTATCTTTGTTAGGAATCTTCCAATGAAGTTGAACATCCCTCTTGTTTGCTTGAATTCTTTCGATTGATTTTCAATGGTCGGGAGTTGTTGCATGTATTTGAGAGGTGGACGCCTAGAATTTGGAAGTCCATCATCCTCGCTCATAGATGATGATGATGAGGAAGTAGGTGGATGAGGATGTTTTTCTTGTGTTTTAGCTACTCTCTTATCACTCAAAGGTACAAATATGTGATTAACAAAGGAGTAGTCAGGACAAAAACCTCTAGCATTTGGTGGAATGGGTGCAAAGGCTCTAAAAAGACGGGTGAGAAGCATCCCGTATGGAAGAGCGGTGGTTCCTAACATTGGTATGTCCGCCATCCTTTTGGTAACATAGTAGGCAAGGTTGAAAGGTTGATGAGTTGACAAACTATAAAGCATGTAACAAAGGCAAGCATTGATATGATCACGATTGCCTATGGTACACAAGACATTGGCTCTAATAATTTCTTCCCACTTTTTGAATTGTGGCCTAAGTTCATTTAGCTCCATGCCAAAAGGGTCACAGTTGACTTCATTTCCTTGGCGGGTTGTAATTGTGTTGGAAGTTCTAGGAAGGAAAAGATGGTCTCGGATTATTTCTTTTGGAACCAAAGGAGTGTCGTATGGAGGCATACGATCAACAATAGAATCAAGGGTTGATAAAGACCATTTATCCGAGTAAAGGCATGTACCTTCACACGGAATTCCAAGGACTTCCGCAAATTGATTTAAAGGTATGTTGAAGTCATTTTGATTGACTTTGAACTGGATAGAGATGAGACCATAATCATTTGTGGTGAGGACAACACTAGCATAAAACTCTAATACAAATCTAGGACATATTTGTTCATTGATGTCCAAGAGACCATCAAAGTGAATGGTTGCTAGTTCTTGGCGGATATTGGTTCCTTCTAGAAAGGAAGGGTCAATGGTTCTACCCTCATGAACATATCGTTTCTCTAGGGCCTTAAAGATTTTCACTTGAGCTGGTGTAAGTCCCTTAGTTTTGTGGTGTTTTGGAAGGTAGTTTAGGGTATCCTTGTGGTCATAGAAGGTCGCGGGAGGCATGATTGATCCTAGATACAAAAATTACATACTTTAGTTAAAACTAACAAGAGTTTAGATATAATGTTCTAGTGTGTGCCTATATGAGGACAATGTGGAGGTGCGGTTATTTCGACTCCTTTTAATGCATAAAAATGATTTCATTTAGCAAGTTTTGTAACAAAACAAGAGATAACCCAAACGCTCCTAATTCAATGTAGCTTCGATTGAATGTACCCGAAAATACATCTTAGTTATGTATTTCGTTTAGCATTCAAGAGACATTATGCAAATGATGTTTTAAACATAATGTTTTTATTTGTGTGAACAATGTGAAAAATCATTTTTCCTAATAGTGAGAAGCTTTTTACAAAAATTTTGACTTGGGGTTTTTTGGTAAATTATGATAATGTCTTACAATATGCAATTCCTAACTAAGGGAAACAGGATTTGTTTTTAGGTAAATTATGATAATGTCTTACAATATGCATAATCCCCAAGTTTAGGTTTTGTGCAAGAAATAGAAACCCTAGACTCAGATCAGGAGTGTAAATATAGTTGGGAAACTTACAGTGTGAATTATAGCACAAATTTGTTGAAGGAGATGCCTAAATTCTGAGAATGGTGTGCTATGGGACGAGTTTGAGTTACTTGTGTGTTATGGGTATGATAAAAGGAGTGTTGGTTTAATTTATTTAAAAACCAACCCAAGAACCCACGGATGGGGCGGAACCAAATATTTGGTTCCGCCCTTGTTGTCGAAGGGTTCCTTGGGATAGTTTTGTTGTTTGGTCATTTTTGTCGTGTTTGGTTAAGCTAAGGTTTAAGCTAAGATTTTAACTACAAATTTGGTTCCATTAGTCCTAATCCAAGTCTAAGAAGATTAAATGGTTCTCGCTTAAGGGGTTTTGTTAGCATATCGGCAATGTTGTCTTCTGAGGGTACTTTCTCAATTGAGATGTTTTCTTTTTGAACATTGTCGCGGATAAAGTGATGACGAATTTCAATGTGTTTGGTTTGAGCATGTTGAACTGGATTTTTACTAAGATCGATAGCTCTTTTGTTGTCGTAAAGAATAGGGACGTCGTTGAGTTGAATTCCATAGTCGACGAGAGCTAGTTTCAGCCAAAGAGCTTGTTGACATGCTTTTCCTACTGACACGTACTCGGCTTCGGTTGTTAAGATTGCTAGAGCCGTTTGTTTCTTTGAGAACCATGAGGTAAGACAATGCCCAACAAAAGTACAAATACCACTTGTACTTTTTCTATCGACATAGTCACTGGCGTGGTCCGAGTCAACATACATTATGGTTTCAATACCCGTTCCTTTGGGATACCATAATCCTAAGTGTGTAGTACCTTTAATATATCTAAATATTCGTTTTACGGCTTCAAGATGAGATGTTTTAGGATCTTCTTGAAAGCGAACACATAGACAAATACTAAACATAATGTCGGGTCTACTAGCCGTGAGATAGAGTAGACTACCAATCATTCCTTTATATTTAGTGTTGTCTACGGATTCACCTTCTTCATCCTTGGTGAGTTTAGTTTCCGAGGACATGGGTGTTTTCATGGGTTTAGAGTCTTCAAGACCAAATTTCTTAAGCATATATTTTATATATTTAGATTGGTTAAAGAATATCCCATCTTCTAATTGTTTTATTTGAAGACCTAAGAAAAAGTTTATTTCTCCCATCATACTCATCTCAAACTCGTCATGCATAATTTTTGAGAAATCGTCGCATAACTCTTGACAAGTTGATCCGAATATGATGTCATCCACACATATTTGAACTATGATAATATGTGATTCCTTTTTCTTAGTGAAGAGAGTGTTGTCTACTAGTCCCATGGTATACTTATGTTCAACTAAGAATGTTTTAAGTCGATCATACCATGATTTTGGTGCTTGCTTAAGTCCGTATAATGCCTTTTTAAGTTTGTAGACATGATTTGGTTTTTCAAAATCGGCAAATCCGGGAGGTTGTGCAACATACACTTCCTTGTTTATGAAACCATTAAGAAATGCACTTTTGACATCCATTTGAAAAAGTTTAAAGTCATGTGCACATGCATATGCAAGTAATATTCTAATTCACTCGAGCCTAGCAACCGGAGCAAAAGTTTCATCGTAGTCAATACCTTCTTGTTGATTATAGCCTTGAGCTACTAGCCAAGCTTTGTTTCTAGACACTACACTATTTTCATCCATTTTATTTCTAAATACCCATTTTGTTCCAATTATGGTATGACATTTTGGTTGAGGAACTAATGTCCAAACATCATTTCTAACAAATTGGTTTAATTCTTCTTGCATTGCTATGACCCAAGATTCATTTTTTATAGCCTCATTTATATTTTTGGGTTCAATGGTTGAAACAAAACAAAAGAAGTTACTTTGAACTTGGACTTTTGATCTTAAGGTTCTTTCATTAATATTTTCTATGACACTATCTAATGGATGGCTTTTAGATTCTTTGACATTGACTATTTCTCTATTTAATGGTTCATCTTCCTTGTCATTATCTAGACTTTCTTGGTTTTCAACCACTTGACTTTCAACTAAGTCATCATCTACCAAAGGTGATGTCTTATAGGGAGGTGGACTTTCGTCAAATGTTACATTTAACGATTCCTCGACTCTTAAGGTTTCTTTGTTCAAAACAATATAGGCTTTACTATTTTGAGAATATCCAAGGAACACACCTTCATAAGACTTTGGGTCAAATTTGGTGAGATAATCCTTAGTGTTTAGAATGAAGCATTTGCTTCCAAAAACTCTAAAGTATCCTAATGTAGCCTTTTTGCCTCTATATAGTTCATATGGAGTTTTATTCAAAAATGGTCTTATTAAAACTCTATTTAAGATATAGGTAGATGTGTCAACGGCGTTACACCAAACTTTTTGTGGTATGTTTTGTTCATTAAGCATTGTTCTACTCATTTCTTGGAGAGTTCGGTTTTTACGTTCTACTACACCGTTTGACTGAGGAGTATGAGCAGCTGAAAATTTATGTGTTATGCCATTAGCATCACAAAAAGATCCAAAATGAGTTTCATTATCAAATTCACGACCGCGATCCGTTCTAATTGACACAATGTTACTTCCTAGTTGATTTTGAATTTTCTTAAACTTATCAAAAGCTTCATTTTTACTTTTCAAAAATTTTGTCCAAGTGTATCTTGAATAGTCATCTACTATGACCAAAGTATAGAAGTTGCCTCCATAACTTTGTATAGCGGATGGACCAAATAAATCCATATGCACGGTGTTTGATGCTGTGTAGAGTGCCATTTGGTTGATATGGTTATGCCGTAACAACACGGTTTTCAACATATCAGTAGCTTCTCCATACGTCCTATTCCATAAGCTTCAGGCACTAGTCTTCAATTGGATTGCAAGTGGGTGCAAGAAAATTAAATTGTTTTGGTCAGATTGGATTTTAGATCCTTGAAAAGCTTGTACCCGTATTAGTAAACTTTTGCCCATGTCTTAGAAAAAAACTTAATTATAAGGAGTGGAAACATGAAAAAGAAAACTTAATACAATTCTATTAGTTCAACTTGCTTGTTAACTTTATTTTGTGAAAATTGTGTGAGAATAATATTTCTCTTTTAAGTTAACTACGTGCTTAAACGTATATGTGGAGTTTCAACGATCAAACCTTGTGAATGGATCAGAAAGATAGAGTATGATACCAATTAAAAAATTTTAATTCAAACACAATATGTTTAATACAGCAACAAGCTTTACCAGAATTTATACAAAGACTCTGTTCACCTACTCTTCATATATATATGTACATTTTACTAAAAATTCTCAAGATCAATGACTGGAATATTGTTGGGCTATGAAATCCACTATACTAGTAGCAGTAGACTTTATGTAGTAACATCAGACCGTTGTTCAGTTTATAAGTGTAAAAAGTTTGAGCCCACGCAGGGAAGTAAGCAAGTGGAATTGGTGCGCTTTTTCTGCTCTTGCTTACTTTGTGATCTCCATCAACTTTATGAGATTCTTTCGATGCGTTGATCTTGTTATTTCCTTCATCGACTGTTGGAATTTTAGTACATGACAATCATAATTAAATAACATAAACATCAAGTATACATGCAGAAGCGTATAGGATCATTTAATATGTAAACTAATTAACTAAACATAAATAGTATGCGTACCTTATGATTCTAGCCAAACAAGAATCAATTCCAAGCAATCAACCTTATGAACCCTAATTAGGGTTTATGTGGATTATTCGAATTACCCCTTACCTTTTTGTAATTGAATCCAAGATTCAATCAATAATGTGATTGAATCACGTTCTTGTACACACGTACTAATACCAAGTAAACGTTTATGCTAGGTAAAAGAACACAAAACAAAAAACCAAACAATCGTTGAAAGCTGATCTATTAGAAAGGGAGCAAAGTTTAAAAAGTATAAAAAGCAATATCAACCGTTGGATGTCAAGATCTGTACTCTAGTCAAAAAACACAAATACTCACCATTAGGGGTATTCTTGTCAATTATTACCCTCTTTCTATTTATCATCATATTTCTCTCACAACCACCCAAAAAATACACACTCACCATCAGATCTTCTAACACCATTACAACCAACACCACCATCAGATACCACCATCAACGACGCCACTACCTTCAAATACGCTGGAAACTACCATTACAAACAGCCACCATCGTCGTCATCTTCATTTTGCTGTTGATTGGAGTTCTCTCATTCTCGATCCATTTGTTTTCGGTATAACCACCATCGCCGTCGTCTTCATACGCCGGAAACTGCCGTTACGACATCAACGATGCCATATGAATGCACCTGATTCTGTGATTTAATTAAAAATCAGTAAGTGATAATATTATTGAAGATATTGAAGATATGAATTGGTCGAATTAACTGTAAATTAACGGTTTTTTTTGGGGATTGTGTGCAATTGGAGTGAAATTGTAGTTATTGAATATATGAATTGGGGATTGTGTGCAATTTGGTCATGTAATTAGTAACACATTTGGTTTTTTATTTGTGCATATAAGGTGTTTGATGAAAAGTCTGTGAGGGTTTTTTTTCGTTATAAAAAGGTGTGATTTTTGGTGTGTGAGATGGGTTTTGTGTGATTAAGAAGTGTGTCGAGTGAAATTTTATAAAAGTTGGCTTTGAAAGGGTACATCTTGATAATTTATAACTAATTTATTTTGTAAAAAAAGTGTGATTTTTGGAGTGTCATATGGTTTTTGAGTGATTAAGAAGTAAAATCGATAGATTTGTAAATTTATGATGAATCCAGGTGAATTGATAGATTTATAGGAAAACCAAGGTGTTCATCACTAATTTTATACATGCAAAAATAGGTTCATCAATTAGTTTATGCTTTTTTAGTTGATGAACATTAGTTTTTTTTTTTTTGTTCATCATGTTTTTGGTTCATCAATTATTGAATTTTAGCTATTATGTTATCATAGGTTCATTAGTTTGTTTATTTTAGCTATTATGTTATCATAGGTTCATCAGTTTATTTATTTGTGTTTATTTATGTTATCATAGGTTCATCAGTTAGTTTATGATTTTTTAGTTGATGAACATTCGTTTTTTTTTTGTTCATCATGTTTTTGGTTCATCAGTTATGGAATTTTAGCTATTATGTTATCATTGGTTCATCAGTTTGTTTATTTTAGCTATTATGTTATCATAGGTTCATCAGTTTGTTTATTTGTGTTATCATAGGTTCATCAGTTAGTTTATGTTTTTTTAGGTGATGAATGTTAGTTTTTTTTTGCTCATCATGTTTTTGGTTCATCAGTTATTGAATTTGAGCTATTATGTTATCATAGGTTCATCAGTTTGTTTATTTGTGTTTATTTGTGTTATCATAGATTATGTTATCATAGGTTCATCAGTTAGTTTATGCTTTTTTAGTTGATGAACATTATTTTTTTTGGTTCATCATGTTTTTTGTTCATCAGTTATTGTCATGTGTTACCTTTTTTTTGTTTAGCATCTTTTGTAGTTCATAGGTTATGTTATCATAGGTTCATCAGTTTGTTTATTTGTGTTATCATAGGTTCATCAGTTAGTTTATTTATGTTTATTTGTGTTATCAAAGGTTTATCAGTTAGTTTATGCTTTTTTGGTTGATGAACAATAGTTAGCAGTGCTGGTATCATTGTTCAGAATCCAGACTTGACACTATGCTATGATGAGAGAGGTTAGTTAAACTCCTCATTAAACTCATTGTATAAAGTTCCTTAACAAGATCTCACATGTCCTTCCCTTTGGCTAACTTTTACTATTTACAGGTGCAATGTACGAGCCAACTCTGTATGTGTTGAGTGAGCCAACGAATCTGATCCCTGAAGAGTGATTGACTGGCTGACTGAGATAAAAAGGAAAAGTTGTAAAATACAATTTTATGGATGGAGTTATACATGTTTCAATAGTTTGCTATTGCCGATGAATTATACATGTTTTGATAGTTTTTGATGTTCTTGATATATTAGACATGCGTTGATAGTCTTGCTGAATTGATATACACATTGACATTCTTGATGAATCACACATTACTTGCTTTTATATTTTTGATGAATTACTCATTAGACATACTTTGTGAAAGACTTGATGAATTACACTGCAAGTTCATGTTACTTGGCTTGCTTACATGGGCGATGTATGAGCTACCTTTGTATGTGCTCAGTGAGCCAATGAATCTGATTCCTGAAGAGAGTGACTAACTGAAACAAAATGCTGAAAAGTTGGATTTTATGTTTGAACAATTAGGCATACTTTGATATACTAGATTAATCAAATCACATTGTAGATAAATGAAAACTTGGAATCAGTACATTTAGTTTTGGTAAATGTAATAAGAAGTTGCGCACCTTCATCTTTGTCGGAATGGCACACACAAATGACAAAGTGTTGCTAACTAATAATCATCAAAAAACAATCCAACATACCAAGCAACTAGCAACCCACCATTTAGACTTTGACACGGGGTAGGCTAAGGTTTAAAGTGTAAAATCTTTTTTTTTTTTGGATGTAAAAAAAGAAAAGAATGGCTCGGAGGGTGTTCTAAGGGTATCTAGCGCTAAAAAATGAGCACTAACAAATGGGTCCATATGTGGGGTTAACTAACCGATGTGGCTAGCTAATATATCATTAGATGTAAAATGGAAGGCCATTTGGTTTAATTCCTAAGGATGCCTCTTTATCACACGAATACACTTATATCACACGAATGTGATCTCACTGCGGTCTGGTAATGATTTGCAAGCACAAGTTCTAGAATAAATAAAATCACCGGCACACTCATAGCAAAAAGATCAAGCATAAAAGATATATGCTATATAAGAATAGGCTCAAATCCTCACATATTTAGTAGAATGGGCTATAATTGCGCAAGCAAATGTTATCAATCCTAAAATGGATTGCAATGTCAATCGGGACACATCTCGAATTTTTCAAAATTTATTGATTTCACCAATGGGATGATCTAGTTATTCTAATATATTAACCTATATGCGTGAAAACACTAGAAATTAAGGGCAAACAAGTATACAAATCTCTTTTCAAATTGGCCCAAAAAAATTTAAAACTAGTTTCGTTTTTCACATTTTACTTCCCCCCCCCCCCCCCCCCCCCCACTTAAGTTAAGCATTATACTCAATATGAAGAATAAACTTCAAAGCATGAAAAAGTAGGGAAAATTAAGATAAGAAAAGACCGAGAGAAAAGAAACTTCACGGGCTTAAGAAATCGCGATATTAACATCTTATCATATGGAATTCGATCGCGATTTCTCTTCCAACCAAGCATGTCCAATCAAGAAAGTAATGCCACAATCATCCAATCTCTAAGAGCTTATTAAATCTGCAAAAATAAACTAAACTACAAAAAAAAAAAAAAAAAAAAAAAAAAAAAAAAAAAAAAAAAAAAAAAAAAACCGTAAAATTCTAAAACTCACTTTCGTAGGCATCACGGTTGCATTTAGCGTATGCAACAAGCCTTTTAAACCCCTCGGTGGCCCGAGTGGACGAGTTAAGTCTCGTGAGGGTTTCCAGTGAACGTACCCACAAAGTTCATAACATTTTTTATTCATTAAAAACAATTACTTATTTATTTACGACATACTAAAATTAACAAGATTTTAAATATGCAAAACACAAGTTTAAGTAGAAAGAAATTGAATAAAACATTTAAACTTATTAAAGAAAAACTAGATAAATTAAAACATAAGCAAATAAAAACAAATAAACAAAAATATTTTTTATTTATTTTTTTATTATTTTAATTATTAATTTTTATTTTTAAAAATATCTTCTTTTTTTTTTTTTTTTTTTTTTTTTTTTTTTTTTTTTTATGAACAGTACCACTGGACCGGCGGTCTGGTTCGAAAAGAGAAAAAAAGGAAGAAAAAGAAAAATGGACAGAATGTTGAGGCCGGCCGGTCGGAGTCTGGGCCGGCGGTCTGGGAGAATTTTTTTTTTTTTTTTTTTTTTTTTTTTTTTTTAAGCAACTGAACCGGCGGTCAAGGGCTAGGACCGGCGGTTTGGTTCTGGAAAATTCTTACAAAGGGCTTGGGCCGTTCGGTCAGGCTTTAGACCGAAGGTCTGGAGGAAAAAAAATTGTTTTGTTTTTTTTTTTTTTTTTTTTTTTTTTTTTTTTTTGACATTAATATGAAACAAGCCAAAAGCACAATTCACATGACCTGGTGTGAATACAACGAATATGACTTTGTTGTTTTGACAAGCTTTTGGTTCTTTGCTAATTTTTTTTTTCTTTTAATTATTTATAAGCAAGCATTTTTTTTTCTTGGCTCGTATGAACCTTTTTATTATTCTAATTATTTATAAACAAACATGTTTAACCTTTTAAACTTTTATTAAACTTAAAAATAAAATTAAACACAAAAGAGCAAATGAAAATTAAGACGAACACAATGGTGGGTTTTTATTTTCGCAAACAATTCGAGCGCAAACTTTGAAAGCAATCATTTGAGTGAGCATTTTTAGAAGACATGAAAGAAAAATCCCAACACCAAAAACACTTGATTTTGATGCCAAGATCATTAAGCAAAAGATGAGAATTAAGAGATTTTTGAAACAAAACGCAAGGGAGCAATTAAGCAAATATCTTTAAGCAAACAAGCAAGCAAGAGCAATCAAACAAGAGCAAAGAAACAATCATTCATGAGCAAGAGCAATTTAGCATTCGAATAAACTAGCAAACAAGAAATCAATCAATATTTCAATCAAACGAACAAAGAGCACAACAAACAAGTCCCCGGCAGCGGCGCCAAAAACTTGATGCGTTTGCACTAGGTTTTAAATTTATAATACAAGAATTACCGGTTAACTAGGAACACATACGAGCAAGTATACTCGTCCGTGTGTAGCAAGAGGGTTGGTAAGTCAAGGTCGTCCCACGAGACTTGGTTGTACTCAAATGTTGTTTGATTGTTTAAGCAAGTAACAAGTTGATGGTTATGATTGTCACGGATCAAACCAACAAGAAAAGCAATTATAAAAGCATGATGTAAGCATATAAACACTTGTTTAGGAATAGTAACCAATCGTGATGGAATGTTGAACATGTTTGGGTGAAACATAGAAGGTACATATCAATTTTCACAAGGACTTCTAGTCAATGGGTAATATCAAGAAAATCCATGTTTCTACTAGTTTCACGGGTGAGTCCTTTCGGCCTATATCTCATCCCATTACGCTAGCTCTTTGTGTTATCAAATGTATGAAAAAGATGATTAGTTTCATTAGTTCTTACGAGTTCTTTCGACCCAATCTCGTGATTAAATATTCCCGAATTCATTTAAAAACTTGAATACTTAATAGTTGTCAATTATCAAATACCAATGCATTTTGGCCACCAACTTCTTGGAATTAAACAATATTAGAAATCTTTTCATTCTTTAAATCCAACAATGTTTAATTAACAAGTTTTAGAACACGAATTATATTTAAAAAAACTTATGAGAACAATCACTTTCTCTAACCAACTAGTCAATCATTCACACGAAAGTATACATAATTCCCAAACTAGTATAAAGAGATAATTGTAATCAAACATGTAACACAACACACAAAGGAATTCTCATAATTAACATAAGCAAAGACATTAATATGATTGAATTTAAATAGAAACAATACCAAACATTAGAGTCAAGGCATCGAGTGCTACAATTCCAACCATGTGATTCCAACCAAAAGAAACAACCAAAATACAAATCATCCATCCATAAACCTTCCTGGAAATCGACCTCATGTTGTGAGTATATGACTTAGGGGTGTTTGGTAATAAGGATTGTTGGTGATGTATGTGGTGTTTAATTGGTGTGAAATATAATCAAACCTTATGGTGTAGGAATGATCAAGTTATATGTCATGCTAATGTAGACCAAACCAACTCCCCAACACCTCTAGAAATGGTGGGGAGTGGTAGGAGAGAATCCTCCAAGTGTTGAGAGAATTTGATGATAGATTATAAGGTTTTTTTGATGATATATTAGGTTTTTCAAACACTTAACCAAGCACTCCCATTTATAGATGAATACTCCTTGGTCACCAAACATGTTCCTTGGTCACAAAGTGTCATAAAGATGCAAGAAAATGAGTTATTAGGGGTATATGATCGGACTTGGAAGTAATGGTACTTAATTCTTCACTTAAATGCAACTTTGGAAGACTTTAAGTGGCTGAACCCACGGTCGGGACCTAGGACCTGCGGTCGGAACGTCTGCTGGACCTTGGGTTTGAACTCTAAACCTTGGGTTTGGACTTGACTGCTCAACCTTGGGTCTGGAATGTGAACCTTGGGTCGAGACTGACTTTTGCACATAAATTTCAACTCTAAGCTAGCATATAATTTCATCCTTTAACACTCTTTTAGGCACTTAATCTTGACTTCATTTTCACCTCTTTCTCTTGAACTTGGAAATAATCATAGCCTGAATCTTTATCTTGAACGGAAAACTTCTCTTCGTGCATAAATACTTGATTTTGTCGACTTTTCTTCGTCTTTTTTTCTATTTCCTTCGACATAGTTGTACCTGAACCTGAATACATCTTTTGCACCTTTTAAGCGTAAAATGTTCACAAATACAACCAAATATCATGCACAATCATCAAAATAACGCTAATAAAACATGTTAGATTTGAGCGTTATCAGTATCTTTCATGTTAAAACTCTCATTGGTCGATAATCTTGATAATGGGTCGGTCTCACTTGGTACCAAATACATTCACTTCCTATTATTTTCCGAGGTTGCTTTGATTTAAAAGATTCACATGGGTTAGTGGAAGATGATCTCATACTTCATGTACTCTTTTATATTGGACGGTGGCACCTAATGTGATGTTGAAAATTACATTATGTTGCATGGGACACGATGACTTAATATTGGATATATAAGTTTCTGCATGGGATTTATTGCTCGTGCATTAGTGCACTTAATGTGATGGCATCATATGCTCCTTTGCCTTACATACTGATCATTATTGTTGGTCTCATGTGTTCAAGGATTGCATTTCAAGGGTGTTGAAGTTCTTATTTTCTTTAAATGGATGTTAGCATGGGATTACAAAAGTGAGGGGAAGCATATGTATTTGATTGTTGATTTGGAACAGGTGGTTCCAACATACACACACGGGGAAGACACACACAGAGGATATTTTTGGATTTTAGTTTCGGTTCGTAAAGGATTAAAAGCTCGAATTTAATTGTTCTTATTGGCGAAGAGGATTACTTATTGCTTATTTGACGATGAAGTGGACTTTTTCAAGATTGTGTTTTATCATACCTTTTTGCAGGAGGTAACTTGTTCGTTCGTTTAAGTGATGACTCGAATTGAAAAACACTTGAAGGAGTGACGTTATTGTGCTCAGTGATTATTGTCAAGAGATTGCGGTCTCCCTATACGTTAAGTATACGTTCGAAGTCATATTTAGTACAAGACATAAGACACAAGGTTGGTTTATTCTACTTCAGCATCAAGTTGGTAATGGTTAGTTTTCTTCATCAATACATAAAGCTTACAGAATTGAAGATTCAACAAATGGTTAACATATGGGTTTCAGGGGAAGCTTATTGTTAAAATGATTAACCATTTATATGCTACATCGAGGTGCAGGTTTTTATAGCTGCTCGTTGGTATTTTTACTGAAGATTTGGGATTTTTCTGTCTTGAGTTCATTTATAAAAGAAAGCATTTTGGTGTTCGTTCATGGAGGGCAATTCAAAACATTGGAAGACTAAGTTAGATGTATGGTACTGGTTCATTGTTATGAAGATCAAAGTTGCATACTTTCGTCCCCTAATTGATGATGACAAAAAGGGCAAGAATATTTAGAAGATTGCAGCTTGAAGATCCTTGATGATATAGCATGGATTAAGGGGAAGATTATCTTTCATGTTGGTTTTGTCATTATCAACTAGGGGAAGATTGTTGGGAATTATATTTTGTGTTGATATTGACAAAACATGAAAGATGAAAGAGACTTATGGAGACAAAGATAAGGGACTAAATATGTAATATGTTAAATGTCTTTGTAACCCTAATCCTTTATTATATAAAGAGGATAGGGCGTTTAGGTTAAACACAGATGTTAGAGATGTAACATCCAGGAAAGGTGTGTGTTTATCTAGGCGTATGGTTCATGTTTAGACGCCTAGGGTTAGAGTTTTGTGATAAGCCTCAAGGATCTTTGATCCCTGTTAGAGTAGGTAACCGTGCTACACTTGATCACGTAGCATTGGGGCTGTTTGTGTTGTTAGTAATTGTTAGAGATGATGGCGAAGAAACCTTGTATCAATAATAATGATAGTTTTGTTTATTCCACTGCGCATCGTGTTATTCATTATTATTGTTAATCCCACTTGCACTAAACGATCCACGAAGTTGTTTAATAATAAATTCACAATATATTTTGTGTTATTAATAATTAAATATAACGTTTTATAAATAATTATTATTCATTTACTCTTCATACATAAAGTGTGCAATCCCGTGATATCGAGTTCGATCCTAACACACAACTACTAATTTATGTCCACAAAACTAACAGCTCCCTGATGAACTCAAATAAGTACATTTTATTACCATCATTTATCCTATTTATTTGACTTGTTTTATTATATTATCTGTGAGAATTGATACGTTAATGTTTACTTTTGTAATTCTCAGGTAAAAACAAGTATTATGTGAAACTTGACGATTTTGGACTAATTATGGAGCAAAACAAGCAAGAAGTTAAGAGTCTACTGAAATGTACAAGATCAAGATTATTCTGCTCCAGATACGCCGCATCCTACTTATTATATACGGCGCATCACTATCAAGATTTCACAAGTTATAATCCAAGACGGCAAAGGACATGCGCCGCATCTAGAAATGGAGTTACGCCGCATCTTCTGGCGGTGTACGAATATTCCTGAATATATTAATCTTGGACCCCACGCGAAGTTAAGTCAATGCGCCGCATCTACTTATTCAATGCGCCGCATCTTACCCTCAGACAGAAACTATAAATACCCCAAGGTCAGACGAATTTCGAGAGGCTAGTTTTAGAAGAAGACCGAAGACCACAAAACCCTAAGGCCAAATTCAGACGAAGTAGCAGCACAATACACACCTTGAACGAAGATACAAGAGCTGTAAGAAGGTCCTGCATGTATTCAATTCATTAAGTAGTTTTGTTTTATTGTATTAGTACACTTTAATTCATCAGGATTGATGGGCTTGTGACATTGATTTAATCATGCACTTCAACTCCCCTTAAAATTGCTTTCCCATTAATTAAAGTTTATATGTTGATGTCTTTGGTGACTTTTATTAGTGCATTGATAACCTCTGTGTCTAGCTGAGCATTGCTTGGGTCGCCATGCCCCTTCCTCGCCTATTTATTTTATCGCCTATGCATTCTATCGTCTGTAGAAAAGTAGGAAGAAAGATAAGTAGGATAGTCATAAGTAATCATTAAGGGTTTACTCGCCGATAAGATTAGAGCCAACGAGAAAGGGATTAATCTCGGTGCGTTGCATCGAACTATACACATCATATAAAACTAGCAATAAAACAAGTGACAAGCTACTTAACTATCAGGACAGGTCTTCTTATTGTCTCAAGTATTTATCTGTGTACGTGTGTGCTAATCGCTGATTCGTGCCTATTAGTTTAGTTTATATTTAATCATAACCAAACCGTGCCAGTCTCTCAGGCTGAACCCCCTTGCGTTAGATTAGGTTGTATAGCTAACTTAAGATATTAAAATACTGATTAGAATAACTAGATAATACGTTCCACTCTTAGTGATCGACACTCTACTTACCATTATATTCATACTGACCGGGTACACTGCTCGTTAAAGTGTGTGTGTTATTGATAAGTCGGCTAAATATAAATTTAAAACTTGAATACTGCTAAAACCACAACGACATACCGTGGGTATAAATTAGAGCACTACGCACACGCGCATCAAGTTTTTGGCGCCGTTGCCGGGGAGTGAATTGTTATTATCTGTTAATTTGATTAGTATTTTAATTAGGTTTTTCTTTTTAATTTTTATTCTAACCGCTAACTCTGTTGTATATTAGTTAAATTACATTCATTGTATTATTTGCATATTTTCTGTTTTGTGTGTTTTTATTTTCGTTTGTTTTTATTTTTGTTTTTCTTTTTGTTTTTCTGTATTCTGCTATCGTTGTACTGAGCTAATTCAAACGATACGGCGCATCTATTTTCATAGATACGGCGTATTGCGTTTAATTTTTATAAAATACAACGCGTTTAATAAATTCGATACGACGCATCTTTCCCCAAGATACGGCGTATTCTGTTTTTAATAAGAAATTTTTCTAAGCGATAACGCCATACGACGCATCTGTTTTAACAGATACGGCGTATCTATTATTTTAATTAAAAACAGTTTTCGAATTATTAAACAGATACGACGCATCGATTTTTATCGATACGGCGCATATTCTGAATCAAAAATCTTGTATTTTGAAACGTAACGAAAATACGGCGCATTAGCTTTTGTTAATACGACGAATTTAATTTTGATAAATATAATTGATTTTTGATAATTTAACTGATACGGCGCATTCTAAAATTCTAAGCGGCGTATCTGTTTTCTGAATAAAAGTCTGATTAGATTTTAACGAAATAAGATACGGCATATCCAACTTTTTGGATACGGCGCATCGTCTACAAATATCAACAACTTTTATTTTACTTTGATTGTTTCACTCTTCTTTTGCACGAGTAAGTTTTATTTCAGGAAGATGGACGATCCGGATATTACAATGGAAGAATATATCAGACTTGAAGAGGAAAGAGCCTTGAGCAATAATCAGGTGTATGATTGGAAAAGAGCAAGATATGGTGCACAAGTCATTGAGACGAAATAAATCACTATGGAAGAATACTTGATTTTAGGACTAGAAAAGTCAAGGAAAGAAAGAAACAAATTGCCATTTCAACACACTTGGTGTATGTCAAATGATGATGAAGAAGATTCATATACCGTAAAACCAATTCCGGCAATTGTTCTTGATAGTACTTTTTCTCCGGAGATTGCACAAGATGATGTGTATACGGAATCTTACGTTGAAGAATATTCTGCAATCGTATTACCACCATTAGACAATCCAACGGATGAAGATGAAAAGTATTCTAATTTTGATTTCGAACCATTTGACGCCATAGTTTATGATGACATACCTCAACCAGATTTTGACCCAACGAGGGATTTTGAAGAAGTCTGGGATTACTTATTTAAGGATGAAATTCGGGACGATTATGAAGTTGTAAGACCACTGGTTGAAGATGGAGATTCACAAGATGAATTGGAGTCACTTACAACACAAAGTGGTACAAATTTATTTAATATTATTAATCCCGTTACTAATAATCTTGCTAGTTTTCCTAAACAGGTTGCAAAACAAAAGGATGATGAGGTCAAGTTTGTTACATTACACATTGAAGCACATGAAGCACCTGTGATCAACTCGTTTTTGGTAGAGCTCGAGGAAGAGTTTGGTGATGAGCTCTTAAACATTGTTGTGATTGATGAAGATGATGATTTCGACCCTATGAAGGTTATTGAGGAACTCGAACTTTTACTTGCCAAAGACCCTTTCTCATCTTCTGCGGAAGTCAAGGGATGCCTTACTACCAAAGAGACTAACCAAGAAGAAGGGAGACTCATTTTTCCTCAACATACTACTCTTTCAGATGAAGTGGTCGAGTCATCCAATTTATCTACCAAACCGGGTAAGGATAGGAAAGATGTACATATATTGCCAAGGTATGATCTTTATTTATTTCTTCCATCTTTAATAGCAAATTTACACTCTTTTCGTGTTTATTGCTACTATCACCCGCACTTGATCCCAAGCGGGGGGAACAACACCCTATTACACAGTAAATAAGGGTGGAGTCAGGCTCGTGACTCGAACAAAAACAAGCGCTTCGTGGGAGGCAACCCATGCTTATTTTTTATTTTATTTTCTGTTCTGTGTCGAGTCAGTCAGGCCCGCAGAAGATACGGCGCATCTCAATCCTGAGATGCGACGCATCTCCTGCAATGGTCATATCTTACTTTATTTTCTGCATTTTTATTTTTAACTTTAAAAACTTTCTGTCAGTATTTTAATGCGGCGCATCCATGGTTAAGGATGCGACGCATCTTTTATTCTGATTCGTATTTATTCCAGGATCGATACGGCGTATCTTCTTCTATAAGATACGGCGTATCGACTGACCTGATGATTTTCAATTTAATTTTTCAGTTTTATTTTTACTAACTACTAATGTATTATGCAAGTTTGAACTTTCTTAACTCAGGTGTGTTAAAGTCTTGGTGGTATTATAGATTCCTGCATTTCCTGTGGATAAATAAAATATGAAGCTTAAACGTTCTCATCCACAAGAAAGATGATTTTTGCTCTTATACAAATAATGGAGGATCATACCGAGCAAATCTCAGGGGAGTTTTTCTGTTCTAATTCTTTTATTTTCCATTTTTTATTCTTTGATACAAACAACGACGACGTTGTTTAACTTAAGTGGGGGGATTGGAGAATTAGAACACTTACTTGTCCTTAAGTTTTTCAAAATATGCTTAAAATGCGCTTAATATATCAAAATTCAAAAATTTTTAGCATGTTTTTGTTAAAGTCTAAATTACATAGCTGCACACATGACGTTATTTTCAAAAATTGTGAACTTTTCAAAATTCACAAATCTATGAGTGTGCCGGTGACTTGTAAACTTTAGAACTTGGCTTGTATACTATTCGAGACCACCATAATAAGTATTATTTATATAATTGGAATGACTTGTCTAAATTGGTAAATTTCTAGGATTACACCCAAATAGCCTTTATATGTTATGTGTTATTAGCTAACTACACTGGTTAGTTAACCCCCGTATAAACCCTTTTGTTACTCTCACTTTTAGAGTAAGATACCCCTAGAAAAACACTCAGAGCCATTCTTTTCGTTTCTTACACCTTTGTTATAATGTTTCGTTACACCCTTACACCTTAGCCTACCCTGTAGATTAAAATCCGTGGTTGGTTAATTGCTTTAGGCAAAGTGTGTTTCCTTACATTACATTGTGTTCGCGTGCGTAATTCATTATCTATGGTTAGGTCGGGAAATTGCACAATGCAATTGGAGTGAAAGTAAATATTGTATATCTTTGAGTTTTGTTTTTCGTGTGTTTACTACTTTCACTATTACCGTTATTTCTGAAGTCATGAAAAGCATGGAAAAATTATCCAGAGTTATCGTTATAGTGATATGGTGAAATTTTACACATCTATGTTTATGTTTCAAGTTAAAAAAAAAAAAAAAAAAAAAAAAAAAAAAAAAAAAAAAAAAAAAAATCGAAAAAATAGAAAAGAAAAAGGAAAAGTTGGAAGTTTGTTTTAACCAACTTATGTAAAATTTTGTATTAAGTGGTCGATATCACCACTATTTGTTGTATATTATATTTATGGATTGAATGGGAGTTGGCCGTTATGGGAACGCCAACTAAGGTTTATTCTTTGATTGAGATCTTGTTGAGTATAATTCGTGTCTACCTAAAGCGTGTGTTTCAAGTGTTAAAGTGTAAGTTATTCAATGATATGAGTCTTATTCATGGGATGGTTGGGAAAGCAATTTGCCACACTTAGGATTTTAATTTATCTGTTTTGTTTATTTTTCATTTTACACCAATTTGTATCCCAAATATTATCCATACCCTATATTATTCTTTATCCAAACCTTTGATTTATTGAGATTAGGGATTTGAGCAATCTTAAGTATCGTAGTCGTGGATTCGGCTATGTATTTATGATTTTGTCGCCCTTTTTGATATAATATTATTGGTAAAGATTACTTGGTCCTATCTTTAGCCTATTCGAGTTAGGGATTTGAGCAATTGCAAGTATCGTGTTCGTGGATTCGATCATGTATTTGTGATTTTGTCGCCTTTTCTGGAATTTGAGATCGATAGAGATTAAGAAGAATGATTAACCCTTAACCTACAAACCCTTTTTACCGCTTTAGACTTGTTATTCCTTGGCTTTAGTGGGGGAGATGCGTATACTTGCCAAGCTTATGATAGAATATTCGTCACGACTGGATAGTTAAACGATTAGATTTGCTTTTATCAAATTATTTTATTTTATTTCCAATTCGTTAAGTGTTTGGTTGTGTGATTATGACAAAACGAATACATGCTTAAATATAAAAATAAATCCTAACATCTTTTAGGATACATTTTGATAAGATTAATTATAAGGTTTACTTGGGGACAAGTAAAGTTCAAGTGGGGGGATATTTGATGAACTCAAATAAGTACATTTTATTACCATCATTTATCCTATTTATTTGACTTGTTTTATTATATTATCTGTGAGAATTGATACGTTAATGTTTACTTTTGTAATTCTCAGGTAAAAACAAGTATTATGTGAAACTTGGCGATTTTGGACTAATTATGGAGCAAAACAAGCAAGAAGTTAAGAGTTTACTGAAATGTACAAGATCAAGATTATTCTGCTCCAGATACGCCGCATCCTACTTATTATATACGGCGCATCACTATCAAGATTTCACAAGTTATAATCCAAGACGGCAAAGGACATGCGCCGCATCTAGAAATGGAGTTACGCCGCATCTTCTGGCGGTGTACGAATATTCCTGAATATATTAATCTTGGACCCCACGCGAAGTTAAGTCAATGCGCCGCATCTACTTATTCAATGCGCCGCATCTTACCCTCAGACAGAAACTATAAATACCCCAAGGTCAGACGAATTTCGAGAGGCTAGTTTTAGAAGAAGACCGAAGACCACAAAACCCTAAGGCCAAATTCAGACGAAGTAGCAGCACAATACACACCTTGAACGAAGATACAAGAGCTGTAAGAAGGTCCTGCATGTATTCAATTCATTAAGTAGTTTTGTTTTATTGTATTAGTGCACTTTAATTCATCAGGATTGATGGGCTTGTGACATTGATTTAATCATGCACTTCAACTCCCCTTAAAATTTCTTTCCCATTAATTAAAGTTTATATGTTGATGTCTTTGGTGACTTTTATTAGTGCATTGATAACCTCTGTGTCTAGCTGAGCATTGCTTGGGTCGCCATGCCCCTTCCTCGCCTATTTATTTTATCGCCTATGCATTCTATCGTTTGTAGAAAAGTAGGAAGAAAGATAAGTAGGATAGTCATAAGTAATCATTAAGGTTTACTCGCCGATAAGATTAGAGCCAACGAGAAAGGGATTAATCTCGGTGCGTTGCATCGAACTATACACTTCATATAAAACTAGCAATAAAACAAGTGACAAGCTACTTAACTATCAGGACAGGTCTTCTTATTGTCTCAAGTATTTATCTGTGTACGTGTGTGCTAATCGCTGATTCGTGCCTATTAGTTTAGTTTATATTTAATCATAACCAAACCGTGCCAGTCTCTCAGGCTGAACCCCCTTGCGTTAGATTAGGTTTATAGCTAACTTAAGATATTAAAATACTGATTAGAATAACTAGATAATACGTTCCACTCTTAGTGATCGACACTCTACTTACCATTATATTCATACTGACCGGGTACACTGCTCGTTAAAGTGTGTGTGTTATTGATAAGTCGGCTAAATATAAATTTAAAACTTGAATACTGCTAAAACCACAACGACATACCGTGGGTATAAATTAGAGCAATACCACACGCTCATCACTCCCACTTGGACATATTTTAATAGTGTGATTACATCGGTTAGCGTCTAACAACACTTCGATACCTCTAGTACAACTCGAGTAAGTTCTCTTGGAAAATCCTTTTAATGATTCATAATTATTATTATCCTTTTGTCACTAATACCACGTTAAATAAAGATATGAATCTAAGTCATTCTTCATTCAACTGTTCTGTTTCTCGTTGTTTGTGATTGAGCAAGATTACCAAATCTTTTGAACATATTCAAGGGAGATCTTGGGCGTGGCCACGCAAACATCTTGTCAACCCTAAGAGGGGCCCAGCAGTATTAAACTTCAAAATAAATTTGAATGAACAAATTCTATCTTGACTACAAGCATAACCCATGAATTTTGAAACACTTCCGAAAACAATCCTTATGACTACTAGTTACGTGTAGCGTTAAATTGTTCCACAGAATGCACTACATTCATAACAGTTATCTGGTATCTCAAGTCTGAGGATAACTATTCATGATTTACTTAATAACAATATCCATAATGTAAAACATATAGTTCGGGATAAGTCCTATATTCAATTCATTGAATATCATGTGAATTTTGTATGTCAACGCATCAATATACTTTCAAGTATATTATACCAAAACTCACATTTGTCTTAATTTAATGATATTCCTGTATAATTAATTGACAACGGACAATTTAGAATATCTAAATTATTCATGGATTAAACATGCAAATATAGGACACAATTTATTATTAATGAAAATAAACGTACCAAGTACTTAAATTCATTATAAGTAATAAACACTTAACATACTTTATCCAATTACTAAATAGATCAATGCATGAAAATTCTAGTTGATGAATTATATCTCAAGCTTTGACAATCATACTTGTTGACAAGACATAAATCAACCAACTTGATCTATCAGAATTTTGAGAATACGTATTTCAAGAATTCAACTGGTGAAGTTCTTGTATAGGTACATTCAAATAATTTGATATTGCCACATAATATTTCTTAAAATGTGTGACAACCTCAATCACCAATTTATGATTATCAAACTTTCAAACATTTTTAAAGTTTAAAGTATTCTTATTCTTTTAATGTATAATGCAACTATGCTCTTAGTGAGCATAACTAGTTCACATGGCCAAGGATGAAATCCTACCATGACTAGTATTGAGTATCATCTCAATTAAACCAGCATCATTGTAAACAAACAACAATATGCTCTTTAAAATTCCGTAAACTTTAATATCTACTGTGTAATGTTTGATGCCTTCCAAACTTTCAAGTTTGTTGGCTATGATAATTTTCACAACAATTGACAAATTGTTCATCTATAGAATCTGGAAGCTGTTCCAGGCTGAGGATGTAATTCTATATCCAAACATATTCCATTAGAATATTCATTACACTAGTTATCTAATAACTTTCAATTAGATATCGACATTATCATAACATCTTATAACAATTCGTTTATGTAATATGATGTTCATGAAAAATCTTCGAGTCATACTTAGATTTTGTTCATATTCTATCTTTCCAAAAGATTCGTATCCATTTAGATTTTCTAAATGATATATCATGTTCTATTAGATTTATTTACCGCATATGTTTATAATAATAAACATATATTCCAAGGTTATATGTTTTACTTCCTAAATCTTTTATGTGAAGTTTCATTCCAAATTAAGTCTTAACATTTAACTTATATGGAATGTTACTTCCTATATGTTATACAACATATATGATTCAAGAAAATAAACATAATACTCCCACTAGCTTTCAGGAATACTTAGGAATTATCTTATTTAATTATCAATTCAAAACTTGAATTTAATATTGAGTAAATTGCAAAAATCGTCCTTAAAGTTTGGCCAAATTGCAAGTTTCGTCCCTGAACTTTGGAAAGTGCAAGAATCGTCCTTGTGGGAAAGTTTTGGGGCAAATTTCGTCCCTGGCCCCAAACGGCGTTAACTCCATCCATTTTATCCTGCACGTGCATTGCACACGAGGTCTTTTTCGTCTTTTTACATCTTTCCCACTTTAATATATTTTTTTAATATATTTTTGTTCTTCGGGACATATGCCAAAAACCGTTGGCTAATTGACACTTGGAACCGATTAATAAAAGATTAGTCGTCTTTTACGTCTCGCTACTTTTCCAATTCTTTGTTTACAAACATTCGGTCAACATTATATTTAAATTTAAACACGAAAGCATGATGAACAACTCGGATCTTTTTAAAAGTAATGACAATATAATTGTAAGTCTAAAGAATTTTCTTATTTTCTGACCTTTCTACAACTTCAACGTAACCATACATCCACTTGTGATATATAACTACTACTTGCGTATAGTATTAAATTTCGTATACACCTTTATTCATCTTTAGATAAGAAGCAATCAATTTCAATATGAAAAATCTTGTAAGCAAATCTAAAATGGTCCTCCAAATATAATTCACTTGATTCATGTCACTTTCACTTTTGCAATCACTCTTGCAATGAATTATGTTGTTTTTGGACTTATATCAAACACATACTGCAATTACCAACTCCAGAATGAAACAATGAGATTAGATTCAAATCTATCTATACAATTATAATATCGTTAATAATACATGGATCGATGTTAAGCAAACAACAGAAAACGCTTAAGTTCAAAAAATTGCAATAAGAATGTAACAAAAAACAATACTAGTCATCATAGATTTCTTCTTAGATCAACCACCACCACGCTGACGTTATCAGTCCTTCGTCTAGCCAACACTAATTTTTGCAATTTACTCAACATCTCCTAGCAACAGTAAACAACTCCATATCCATCTTTAATCACAACTCCTCAACATCACAGTGACTCGAATTAAACCAAAAGGACAAGACCTCAGATTTTCTTTCGTGATTCAAAATAACTTCAATACCTTTATAAAGATCAAACTCACGAAAAAAAATTTCTTCATAGATCCTAAACAAGTATCGAAAAACAGGAAAATAAAAGAAGATCTCAGTTTAGTGTTCTTAGTAAATCACTAACGATTTTAAAAACAAGCACATCACAGATCTATGAGAAGGTGAAACTTCTTTTTGATTTTCGAATCTTATAAAGAAATAACCAAAACAAATTTGTTTCAATTATTTCTTTCGATCGGCGAGACTGAAGACGAAACACAAGAACAAAACTTACCCGTGACCTTTTCCAATTAGATCTTCATGTCACTTTAGATCTTGAAGCCGATTTAACAATAAATCAAAGGGGGGTGTTTGTTTTGTGTTCGGATTGGAGTAGAAAGAAAACAATGGGTTCTCTTTGTGTTCCATTATTGCAAATCGTGAGTAAAAAGAGGTGGAGCTTGTTTGTGTTCGTGTGTGTAGAAGCTTAAGATCTGAGGTCAAATGATTGTAACTGATCTGAGGTCAAATGAGGGTAGGTATTAAAGTGGGTGCAGTGTTTGTGTGGTGTGTGTAGGGTTAGGATAAATGAGGGTAGGTATTAAAGTGGGAAGGGATGTAAAAAAATGAAAAAGACCTCGTGTGCAATGCACGTGCAGAATAAAATGGATGGAGTTAACGCCGTTTGGGGCCAGGGACGAAATTTGCCCCAAAACTTTCCCACAGGGACGATTCTTGCACTTTCCAAAGTTCAGGGACGAAACTTGAAATTTGGCCAAACTTTAGGGACGATTTTTGCAATTTACTCTTTAATATTTAAACATAAGAATTACCTCCTAGATGCATGCATTAATTCATTCATGAATTATTGCACTTTGTACACTTCCAAAGATTATTATGAATTCAAAAATCCTTTCGATTACTTACCGTCCTCGCTCAAGTAATCACTCAAGAAAGAGTTTTGATATTCCATTGTCATTTTTCATATTAATGAAAATAGGTATGACAATTATCATCTTAATATATTTAATGTGCCTATGAAAGACATGCATTAAATATGTGTACAATATTGTCCATATGATTTTTACATAAAGATTTAAACCACTAGGGTTTTCCATCTCCTGAAGAAACTCATTTTCATTCTCTAGTCTAACTATAGAGTTCAAGATAAACCAAATTTCCAAAATTGATTATCCTGATGGACAGCATCTTTTCATTCATAGAGTGAGTAATTTACCCAATTCAATATTTGGTAATGCATCATAATGATCATCAGGTTTACCATAATCCTGTTACTCATAATTCTCAGCATATTAATCAAATATCTGAGATATCCTTGCAGATTTATGAATGAGAATTCCATCATCTTCAGGTTTAACATTTACATATCTTGCCTCATCATGATATTCACTAGTATATTTTAGAAGATTATGTATCTTGTAATTTTATCACTTTAAGATAAAACTCCCACTTACATTTTGTAATTTATAGACTATCTATAAATACTTAGCGAGTAGAGCAACACTAAATTGTTCTCTTTTGGGATATTACAAATACACATTGATAGTTCCTTACATTAGTTTGTTAATATCATACTTCATAAGTTGTTTAACAAATTCAGAACTTCAATTTTAAGACTTAATGTGATTCATCACATTCCATAATATAATGGTGTCTTATTAATCTTCTAGGTTGGAGTCTTATTAAGTATGTACAATCCATACTCAATATTCTTAACCCTGATAACTTTTGGAAGAAAAGAAGTTATTGTTATCTTTAATCAAACAATACCAATAAAGTTTGATTCTCCTAACTAAACATACCACAAACTTGTGTTACTTCATTAGAACTAATATTGTGAGACAATCTAACAATATGTACGATAAACATATACTCATTTGGCTTATCTATTTTCCTACTAAGTCAACTTAATGGTATAATAGAATTCCCAAGCCAATTGAATGCTTTATAACACAAGTACTTGGTCACCAAGTTACTTCATGTCCATGTTTCATGAAAACATAAACTGTTATATATTACCATTATACGTTGTAAATCATTGATCAACTCAATGTCTTCTTGTTTAAAAAACATAACAAGCTAACGTCTTACTTTATTATAAGTCTTGTAAGAGTTAAAAGACTTCTTTTTTATAAGAAGATATAAACATGTATAATTAAAGTAATCGTGAACACCACCATTTGGTTTCAATAGTAATTTCAAGTTAATTTATTACTTCATTTATTTATGTCATTCCAAGAATACATAACTATTCAAATTGTAGTATTAGATTACTTCATTTATTTATGTCATTCCAAGAATACATAAATATTAGAGTTGAAGTAGTCTTGTTATCGTATTGAGACATGTTCTAATAGGTGTCTAATTTAGAAACAGTAAATTATCCATGTACGGTCTCACGTAATCATGGAAATTCACCTTGTCGTTGTAATCTAGTCAAGGTCTCACTTAAGCTAAATTGCAACACCAAGTGTTTCTTGGATTAGATGTGTATAAGTCATATTAGAATGTTAGTCTCTTACCTTGGAGTCAAGAGAATCCTTTAAATCATATTCCTATGTGTTGTACCTTGCACACATTAAAGATTTCTCCCACTTATGCATGGAAAAACATCATGTACCAGATAAACAACACGATACGCGTTTGTTAATGTGAACAATATGATTGTGTCAATGATATTAGCATAACTAGTAGATATAGAGCTACTTAATTAACAAGGAAACGCACATGACTATCCTTGAAAATATTAGTGTCTATATTTGGAAATTATTTATCTTGAGACATTCAAAAGATAATGTAGATAACCACCAAGATAACAAAAATTTGTAGCTCCCACTGAATTAGAGATCATTACAATAATTTCTTATTCAGTAATAAGAACACAATGTTCCCACTGGATATGACAACATTGTTAGTGTTTCATTAACCAGTGAAAGAAAATAGTGTGCTATTTACTTTCTTACATCTTTGAGAAAACCCATATGCAACAATTACTTAGGTACTAAAAGAATGTATTCTACTTTGTAAATGCTGGACTATCCATCAATGCAATTAACTTAAAAAATTAGGCGTGCAATTTCTTCCTTAATAGGTCTACCATCCCCATAATTGTATGTAGCACCTTTAGAATGGTCAAAACAAAAGAACTAGATAAAATATACTAGTTTGTCTTTTACCATTTTGTTGTAATTAGTCTGGCTTCTAATTTAATAACTCATAAAATGTGCAATAATCTTAACTATTAAAGTTTGCTATGAGTTATGTATTTAGAATTTAGACAATTCTAATTTTTCTATCATACCTTTCTCATTCATGAAAAGGAATATGATTAAGTCTCACGCTTCTCTCATGGAAAGGAGACTAGGTTTATCCTTTTAGTAAAGTTGACTCTAGCAAAAAACCCCTACGGGTGTAGATCAATTTACCAATAAAAGAATATCCCACGTTTACGGTTTAATGTTGCATTAATACATTTAAAGGAATTAACAAAATTCAATTTTAGTATTTTCGATAATACAATCTTTAAGAAAACTAAATACACATTGGTTAATATTCATATAAACCATATAATTTTCTTAAAGCTAGGATCCTAATTGACATAATTCCATTACATCAGTTGATCTGCTAGTAATGAAAGTATTCAACAAGGTAATTGTCGAACAATAATTGGCAAACAATTTCCAATTCCTAGATCTTTATGGAATTTACATTGCCAAACATTATTGCAATGTAAGCATTTTTATTCTCATCTTATGCCTTGAGTCGAAGCTCTCACTTACAACTCAATTAAGTCATCTAATTTAAAGAACTTCAAATTAACATAGTTCCATTACATCAGTTGATCTGCTAGTAATGAAAGTATGAATTTACCTTTCCATTGTAATCTAGTACAAGCTCTCACATGACGTAAATCACAACTTCAATTGTTCTTCTAATTAGATGGCATCAAATTAATTTTAAGGGTACTAGTTTTTTTATGTATATAATCAAAATATGTACGAAGAAGCATACATACATCTACGTATCATAAGTTTAATAAAACCTTTTTATTTACCAATTCAATAAGATCAAATTTACCAAGGTTTTCAACTTAGGTATTGGGTTCACCAATCAAATAATTTACCTTTAATTATCGTTCATTATATTGTACTTTTGCATATGTCAAAAGACTTAGTGTTTCGGATAATTACCACAAAGTGGCGCATGGAATTAAAGCTAATTCACCCTTAAAGTGATTTTGTACACATAAATAGTCGTACTAGGTAGCTCCAATTTGACGCAAAAAGGAGCGGAGAAACGAAGGTTAGCATAAATCTATTAAAAACCCGTTTCTTTAAGGTCACAATTTTATGCGTACCCTCCTTAAACCCCTCTTATAGTTTGTCATAATTGGGTGAGCCGTTCGTACTATTGGTACAAAACTCATCATTCAATTAAACACTTGAAAATTTAACTCTTCTAAAACAATTCATTGTTTCATCATTATTTAGTCTATATTATTTTTCTATTCAAAATTACACTTTGTTTATAAACATGTCATAACACAATTAAACAAACAAGTAATAATAAAAAAAAAAATAACATAACTAAATAAACACACATAACATAACAATTAATATGTGTAAACATGTAGCCACATGCAAAATTTATTCGATAAAACCTATTAATAATCAATTCTAGGTTTATATTGTATATATTCAACTAAGGCCCTCACTTCAAAGGAAGCGAACCACATGCATTGACGAATCAATTGCGTAAGTCATAATTAAATATATACCACATAGCACGTAATCGATTCATTAATTATATTGAGGTCTTCCCTAATTCAAGAATTATCAATAAATAAACATGTGAAAAACTTAGCAATTAATTCATATAGTCAATTTAAATTATATCGACAATAAATCCATGCCAAACATGCACGTTTTAATGAATTCCACATAACAATTATTAGCACGTTGTCACAAGATCGCATACAATTAACACATAAACATGTCAATCCTAAGGTTTCTAATCAAATTAAAATTACAAAATCCAAAACCCTAAAAAATTAATTTTGGGCAATCGGCCCTTAATAAAAAATTAGGGTTCAAATATTTAACCTTAAAAATTCGATCAACATGTATAAACACAATTCAAGATTCGTTTTTTATGCATTTTGGTAATTAATTACACATTATCCAAGGCTCGTGATGCCATTGTTAGAATTTTAATACATGACAATCATAATTAAATAACATAAACATTAAGTATACATGCGGAAGAGTATAGGATCATATAATATGTAAACTAATTAACCAAACATAGATAGTATGCGTACCTTATGATTCTAGCCAAACAAGAATCAATTCCAAGCAATCAACCTTATGAACCCCAATTAGGGTTTATGTGGATTATTGGAATTACCCCTTACCTTTTTGTAATTCAATTCAAGATTCAATCAATAGTGTGATTGAATCACGTTCTTGTACACAAGTATTAATACCAAGTAAACGTTTATGCTAGGTAAAAGAACACAAAACCAAAAACCAAACAATTTGTTTAATGAAAACAAAAGTCAATCACCCCTAAAGGGTTTAGGGATCAATCGAACTCAACAAGAAAAGAGGAGAGAAAAGGTTTAGGGTATTGTATGTGTACAAGATATTTAAAACAATAAATCTTGGCCCTCTATTTATAGGATTAGAAACTTAGGGAATAAGTTAGGCTTTGGGTTGGGTTTCCCCTCCCTAGGCCGGTCGACATACACACCCAAAGGGTGTTTTAGATCTTTCTTGTTCTCTAATTAATTCTACCTATAAAACTTTCCTTTTTCCGGTTTAACGGTCGTTAGTCATTATCCTTTAAATACTAACAGTCGTTATATATATTTTGTGTTATTAATAATTAAATATAATGTTTTATAGATAATTATTGTTCATTTATTCTTTATACGTAAAGTGTGCAATCCCGTGATCTCGAGTTCGATCCTAACACACAACTAATAATTTATGTCTACAAAACTAACAACAACTACCTTGTTTGAACCCGAGAAGCAACTGAAGAAACTAGATACGATGGCCATTTTATATGAGAGAAACAATGAAAATGGAAACTTTGTAGGTTTTAAGATTTTATTAGCTTGTGTATGTAGGGTTTTTGGAGTGTGTTGTTATTGATGAACTAATAGGCACATTTTTTCAGAAATTTATACACAAAATTTCCTATCCATCAGTTTCTTGGAAATATCTCGATATCACTTTTTTTTTTTTTTTTGGAAGGCGACTTTCAATTTTTGGTTTAGAGTCGTACACGCCACTTTGGCAGGCCCTCATCCACCACATACCCAGAATATGTTGTCTGAACCGGGTCCACGCTGGCGCAGTGAGGATTAAACGGCTTCCGCCCGGAAACCGTACTGCCTCCACACAAGATTTCTTGCTGGAGTAACACCTGGATGAAAACCGGGGCCGGCTCGGATTCGAACATGCGCAACCACAGGCTCACAGGCTCTCTTCTTCATTGCCTAATACCAACAGACCCTGTGGTCCTAAAGTGAGGACTTCCCGGATGGTCACCCATCCGGTACTACTCTCACCGTGACTTGCTTAACTAGTTAAGCTACAACCACTAGACCACAAGGTAGTTGATATCTCGATATCACTTGGCGTGAGGAAGGTAGAGGGTTTAAAATTGATTGGTCACATAAGTTTGACGAGAAATGTGTACATGTTTTGACTTAAATGGAAGCAGTGATGAAATATGTCACTTGAAAAGTTCTTATGCTAGAATCCAACTGTTTCTAGCCGTGGCCACCAAGGGAAAATAAATATAAGTTTTCACTAGTTTAAGCTCCTGTGTTACTTGCTTATTACATTTTGTAATTTTTCTATTTAAACTATATTTTGTTAAATATAGTTCTTTACACTCATATAATAATATATTGTACTATAAACTTCTTGTATACATATTTTGATTCTTGGCCAATTTTTTAAGTTAGATTTGTGTATTTGATTTTAAAATCAAGACTGGTAATTTTGAACTTAAAAACAATTCTAATTTTTTTATTTTATTTTTTTATTATTGTTTTTTTTAAGAAAACACTCATATATATTATATCAATCTAATATTACAATACAAAGCATTCGAAAGGGAGAAAGGACAACCCCAAACACCTTTTAAGAAGCTAAAATTGTCTCCCTATATTCCTAATTCAACCTTAGACATACATTTTGAAATTCCCGTTATTAAACCATATATATCTTCCCCATATGGGGCACTCAATGTCCCATTTTGCTTCCCATTGTTCCTTGTAGTGCTCAAACATTCTTCGAGGTTGTACATTTGATTCTTCAATAGTAGGTAACCTCTTATAATTCACAAACGTATCAACAATTTCCAACTCCTTCTGCCATTGTATAATTATTTCGGGAACTCTCATTCTGTTATCTTTATTCAAAACCTCCTTTTCTTTGACAATATTCTCTACCGTTCTTGATGACATCACATTCTTATCACTGCATACATCTTCCGCTGTTGTTCCATTAGTAACTCCATTTAACACTTTAGCTTTCTAGCTCATCAGTAGGTTTTCTCTTCATTTTTACCACTTTATCCACAATCTTTTGGTTTTGTGAAGTAAGAATGGCAGGGAATTCATCTCTTAAAGTACATTAAAGTTCTTAGCACTTTCTTGCAAAACATTTGGCTTTTTGCTATTCAGGACTTCAAAGGAATTTGCATTTTTGTTGCCTTTTCCATTACTTTCCTCTTTGCCATCAACATTACTATCATTCTGATTATTAGTTTTCCCTTCATTTATCTGATGCTGCTCCACACTTTCTTTCCTGTTCTCTCCAGTTTCTGTATTCTTCTTTGTGTACTCTTGTCTCAGATGTGCACTACCATTTATCCTATTCTGCCAATTATTCCTCTTATGTGCATCTGCTGTCTTCCTGTTCTGCACTTTTATGAATTCCTCATCCTGTTTTTCCTTTCTAATTCTTTGTTCATTTTCCAAATCATTTTTCCGAGCTTTTTCTTCATCCATAGTTCTAGACCTTATACAACACTTCTCAAAATTGTGCCCAAACACATGGCAATTTGAGCATACCTCAAGTCTCTAATCAAATTACACTCTTGCCTCCTTCGTCCCCCTAACATTCTTATTTTGGTCAGTTTATTGAATCTGAATAACCTCTTTCACTTTTTTCTTTGCATCAAATTCAATAAGAACTATAGCATAGTCAGATCTTCCAACTCCAAATTGACACATATGTGCAGTCATATTGTCTATTACCATTGGAGTCCCTAGATTACTTGCCGTTGCACTTATGCCTTCCATACTTCATGCCTCCATAGGAATGTTAACCATTTTGACCCATAATCGGATCTTATCTGGTTCAGTTTTCCTCATTCCCACTTCTGGATTCCATTTTTGAACAAACAATGGTACATTATTAACCATCCATGGGCTCTATTCAATTACATTCTGCATCTCTTCCTCATTTTTGAACTTAAACAAGCTAATACCATTAGAATTGACTATTATGTCTTTGAGTCCATACTTAGCCCACATTCTTCTTAAGTGGTACCTTAGCTCGTTAAACATCATCTTATGCCTAACAAAATAACCACGTGTAGTAAATTTCCACTTTTCACATCCTTTAATCACAATTTCCTCATTAAACACCACAAATTCAGACCCTTCTTCACTTATTTTTGGGGCAACAAAGTGTAATTTTTTATTCACAAACACCTCATCCCTTCTATCCATACTACCATAAGAATTGAGTCCTTTACTGTCCTTAGACTGTGTTTCCTTTTTATTTTCATCATTAGCATACATTTCCTTATTCCTTAGTATACTATTATCATCAAAATTATTGTAACCACTATCATTGACTAAACAAGTATTATTCACAGTCATGCATTTATCATTCAGAACAGTATTATTGACAAGAGAACTTACACCATTCTTAATGTTGTTATCCATGTTTCCAAATACTCCTTCCCAAATTCCCTTGAGCATCACCCACTTTTCCCAATTGAAGCATTCAATTGAGCCCTAACTTCCTCATGAATATTATTCTTTCCACCATTATTGTGACTCTGGTTAACAGTATTGATTATCTTTAGAAAATAAGCAACACCCTTTGTATGTATTGTTATTTCGCAAAATGAGATATACCAACTCTTGTAATTAAACCTTTTTCTTGTAAGTTACCTGCTTATAGAAACGAAACAATTCTGAAACACAATTATAATATTTCGCCAATCTTAAGAAATCTAAACAGTAAACGCTACATAATCTGCTAAACAGATAAAAGAAACTTGACCAAGTTGCGAGTCACACTTTTATCTCTTTCATCTCTATTAAATATTGATTAACTTGACTAAGTAATTGGATGTTGATTCACGCCTTCCATGGTATAAATGTCACGTCACCTACAATAAGTCACACCATTATGTCTCATAAAGGTAATTGAACTTGAAGACATGCCCAAGGGGATGAACAAGTTTGTTAGTCATCATAAATATATATTGAATGCTTTTGTTACAACGTTTTGTACAACTACGAAATGAAAAATAAATTTGTGCATCAAAATTGCTCTTGTTTATTTAAATTCATATCAAAACTGCTCTTGCAGTACAAGTTATAACCAATCTCATTCCTCATTCCATCTCCTTACATCAAAAGGATCTTCAAAAAAGTACTATTCGATTACCATGTTTACAAACGTGTAAGGTTTGAGCTAGCTGGAAAATAAGCAACCGGGATTGCAACACTTGTTCTACTCTTACTCTTTATTTTGTGGTCACCGTCAACATCATGGTCACCTTCTCTTTGGTTTCCTTCAATTGTCACCTTGCTTGAACCCGAGAAACAACTAAATAGTCCGAAAATGATCACTCTCTCAATTATCCGTAGTAGATTTTTAAAGTTTTAAATATTGAAGGAAAAAATTTTTGAGAGAGAAAAAACCTGATGTGAAGCTGATGTGGTGAGAGAAAAACCCCTTACCATACCCTTCACCCTTAGAGCACAAGGTGCAGTGAGCACCCCAACTTCATCATTTGGGGCTCACTACTTACAACTTTATTTTTTTTATTCAAATTTCCAAATAAACTAAATTTATTTCATTCAAAATAAAAATACAATACAACATATTAAAAAACATACGAAACAATGATACAAAAAAAACGATACAGGAAATAACGATACGGAAAAAAAACGATAGGGGAAATAACGATACGGAAACAAAAAAAACCAAACTTAATCCTCATCCTCGTCGTTGAGTTGATATTTTCTCATGATTTGTTCTTATCTCTGGCGAATGATAGCGGCTTTTTTCGGTGTCGTCTGGTCGGGATCAATCATGAGAAACTTCATCTCCTCCATCTCTAAGGTCTTGAGTTCCTTCTGTCTCCTCGCCTCGTACACGGCCATTTGAACGTCGGCTTTTTGCGAATATTTTTCAGATAAGTGTCCCAAAAAACTACCCGTTTGACTCCAACCGGAGCTCGCCGCGCTCGACGTATCCGTCGACTTTTGTTTCTTTGCAGCTCGACTCTTTCTGGCGCCGTTTCTTTCAGGACGAGGTCGTTTGTTAGGGCCGAATATATCCTCGAGACATGTAATGTCTATCGGGTCCTCGACATCCCATTTCGGGTAATTTTTCAAGACCTCCCAAACGTGAACATACATGAAACTCTTTGAACCAAAGCGTTGTTCGAAGTTCTTCTTCGCATTTTCGAGATGATCGGCCTCATTTTCACCACTTCGACGCTGCAAATGTTTATAAACAGCGTTGATTTTTTGACAATCACTATTAATCCTCGTCCATTTATCCGTGATCATATTTTTGGTACGAGGGTCATGGTTAATCTGAAGGTTGAACATCTCCACAATTTGGTTCCAAAAGTACTCTTCGGAACGGTCATTTCCCATATCTTTGTCTTGGGAAATTTCTATCCAAATTTCCGCAAGTAACCTTTCTTCATCCTTGGACCACTTCCTATTCACACGCGTACCCACTGCTTCCACGTCATCGTCATCGTCCGCGTCCAAATCCATGGCTTTTTTTTTTATTTTCTTGCCATCGTTTTTTTTTCCTCGGGATTTGGCCGGTTCACGTGCTTGTGGTACTTTGAATTGTGAACCTGATGGCTGTGATTCAAATTGTGGTTGTGGTTGCAATTGAGGAAACGTTGAAGGTTGTGACGGGTTAAAAAACTGTAGTGCTGTAAATCGTTGAGGTTGATTTGTGAATCCTTGTTGAAACGCATATTGTTGATTACGGTAAATTGCCTCCGGGGTCAATTGCGTACTATATGGTAACGACGAGTTTGAATTTTGCGACGAGGGGGTAGACGGGTTTGGTATTTATAGGGTGGTTAAGTTTTTTTTTTTTAAAAAAAAAAAAAAAAAAAAAAAAAAAACCCGTTTGATTTTTAAAGGGTAATATATCCGTTTAATTCATTTGGGGACCACACAAACGTACACATTGTCAGGAGAATTGCTTCGTCGTGCAGACGACGAAGCGTTGTATGGCGAGAAAAAACGTAGGCAAACGGTGTGGTGGCTAAGCTCGGCGAGCTTCCACCTTGGACTGGCGAGAGATAACAAGGATTGCACCGGGTGCTCTTAGTAATAAAAAAAGTCGTGAGGTAAAGGCATTGGAAGTCGTGAAGCTGCTAACTTGGCTCTTTTATCTAAGTTGTGTTGGAAATTTCTAGAAGAAGTCAAAAGTTTATGAAAAAAGTTGTTAAAAATGTTTATGGGGAAAAGGTGGGTTGAATCAAATGGAATCTCTTACTCTTAAAAAAAAGAAACGTGAGGTTGAATCTTAAAATGTGGGGAACGAGCATTTAACCAGGGTTTAAATGTATCTACTCTTTATCGGCAATTTATTGTGTGAATCAGAACCTTTACAAGTAAGGTTCCCGAGATTATTCGCTATTGAAGAGGTCAAAGATTGTCGAGTCAACAACATCATTGAGCACTTTTTTTGGGTCATACAGAGGCACTCAACTAGAGACGTCATCCAAGAGGAGGTCGTGAAGAAGAAGAGAAAATCAATCTCCAACGTGAGCTTCAGATGGTTAATCTATGTGATCAATCACTTTGAAACTAGGTAGATAACGTCATTCCTCCAACTGATGGGAAAGAACTTAAATGGAACAAGTACATCCCTAACAAAGTTAAGATATTGTTTTGGCGAACAACTCTTAATATGGTATCGACGAGGCTTACCTCCAAAATAGAGGAATTGTTTTTCCTTCCGTGATGTGCTTGGTAATTTAACCTTGAACCTAAGGATTCTCACCACTTGTTCTTTCAATGCTTGATGTCTGACACATTGTGCTTGAAAATCACAGACTGGTGGGGCTTAATATTTCCACAAGAACTATCTAGAGAATCAATCGAGTGTTCTATTTCTGCTGCTCAACTTCACTGTACAATTTGCTTTGGTGTTTGATATCGTGTATCGTAGTGCCATTTGGTTGATATGGTTATGCCATAACAACACGGTCAACATATCAATAGCTTCTCCATATGTCCTATTCCATAAGCTTTAGGCACTAGTCTTTAATTGGATTGCAAGCGGGGTGCAAGAAAATTAAATTGCTTTGGTTAGACAAGATTTTAGATCCTTGAAAAGCTTGTACGCGTATTAGTTAACTTTTGCCCATGTATTATGTAATCATCCCTAGCTTCTCGCTTGCTTTTAGTTTTTATGAATAATTTACTAGATAAATATCCGCGTAAAGTAACGGTATATAGCGGCAAATAATTGTTCTTGCGAACTTGTATTTTGAGGTGACCCTTGATGCAACTTACGAGTATAATATGTAGTCATTGCAAGAAAAAAAAATTATGACTATAAACAAAAAGTAATAAAAGTTTAATGATTAAAGAATTTTTAAAATGTTAATTTAGTTTATTAAAATATTAATTTAGTAGTGAATATTTTTACCATTTTTTTTTGGTAAAGGGTTTCCGCATATATTACACAAAAAAATAATAATAAATAAATAAAATATTTAAGAACAATGGAATGTGGCTAAAATATCACATTAACTTCAAGCAACCGTTTGAACGACAACTAGATCATTTGTGACATGCCACAAAATGACCACACTAACTACATACTAGAACACCAAAACTATCCAACTGCTACATTAGATCAGCATCATCATTACTCTCCTGTAGTTCACGCAAAATACTCTTCATATCTTCCTTCGTGAGGAGGTCAAAGTCTACATTTTTACCCGACCAAATACTGGTCTTCCAAGGAGGCGCCTACACCTTTTTCCTTGTATCATCAATCAAGGCTATTTTAGTAATTGAAATTACGTTTTTTCAAGATCGCGATCCTACTTATGATCATTTTTGTATTCGCAAGATCGGGATCGTAAAAGCGAATCAGGATCGTAAGATCCTACAAAAGTGTGATTTTTTTAGATAGGGGTTCTAGTGTTATAGAGTTTCATATAACATTCGATATAAAAGACCCATTTAAGTGAATATGAATAAAATTTTCAAAGTTTAAACACCGTAATTTACAAATCATGCAATTACTTCATGTTTCAGTCATTTGGTAAACACTTTAGGTAGAAATGAAATACGACAAGAGTAAAGTTTGGTCATGTATAAGGATAAAATTGCGTCAATATTAGAAAAGTGGGTTTAATTTTTGTAAAAAGTTTGTTTAATTATAGAAATTAGGCTTTATCATAGTATCCGGATCGATAGCGATCCTTTGATCTTACTAGCTATCTCACGATCTTACTTCGATCCTTTGCTATCTCCGATCCTACATCGATCTTACAAGGTTTTCTAAAGTATGATCGTAAGATCGTACGATCCTACGATCAAGATCGTGATCTTGATAACCATGATTGAAATGATTTAAGTTTTCAAGATTAAGGATTAAGAAAATTGGTGTAAATGCTTTGTAGATAGTATAGATTGTCATTAGAAAAAAACTTATATATAAGGAGTGGGAACATGAAAAAGAAAACTTAATACAAATCGATTAGTTCAACTTACTTGTGAATTTTATTTTGTGAAAATTGTATGAGACTAATATTTCTCTTTCAAGTTAACTGCCATCTTAAAATGTATATGTGGAGTTTCAACGATCAAACCTTGCGAATTATAGATCTAAATATTGTATGGTACCAATTAAAAAATTTCAATTCAAATACAATATGTTTAATACAGCATGCAACAAGCTTCACCAGAATTTATACAAAGACTCTATTCTCCTACTCTTCATATATATAATATGTACGTTTTACTAAAAAATTCTCAAGATCAATGACTGGAAGATAAATCCACTATAGTAGTAGACTTCATGTCGTAACATCAGACCATTCTTCAGTTTATAAGCGTGAAAAGTTTGAGCCGACGGGGTAGTAAGCAACTGGAATTGGTGCGCTTTTTCTGCTTTTGCTTCGTACTTTGTGATCTCCATCAACTTTATGAGATTCTTTCGATGCGTTGATTTTGTTATTTCCTTCATCAACTAACTTGTTTGAACCCGAGAAGCAACTGAAGAAACTAGATACGATGGCCATTTTATATGAGATATGAAAATGGATACTTTTTAGGTTTTAAGATTTTATTAGCTTGTGTATGTAGGGTTTTTGGAGTGTGTTGTTATTGATGAACTCATAGGCACATTTTTCAGAAATTTATACAAAATTTTTTCTATCCATCAGTTTCTTGGAAATATCTTGATATCTCTTGGTGTGAGGAAGAGGGTTTCAAAATTGATTGGTCACATAAGTTTTACGAGAAATGTGTACGTGTTTTGACTTAAATGGAAGCAGTGATGAAACATGTCACTTTAAAAGTTCTTATGCTAGAATCCAACATTTTTTAGCCTTGGTCACCAAGGGGAAATATTTATGAGTTTTCACTAGTTTAAGCTCCTGTAACATGCTTTTTACTTTTTGTATTCTATTTAAATTATATTTTGTTAAATATAGTTCTTTACACTTATATAATATATATACTTATAAACTTCTTGTATGCATATTTTGATTCTTGACCTATTTTTTAAATAAAATAAAGTTTTTTGAAAAGATTTTATTTGAAAATCTCTTTTCAAAAACCTTTTTTTTTTTTTTCAAAATTTTATTTTATCGAAATTATTTTTCGAAAAAAAAAAAAAAAAAAAAAAACTGTAGCTACATTAATGTTCATTTTACTGTGCTGCATTATAGCAGTACTGTGTTGCACTGTACTGTGCATGAACAGTACTCCGCTAAAAACAAAACTGCCCTTTTAATATATTAGATAATTTGTGTATTTGATTTTAAAATCAAAACTGGCAATTTTGAACTAAAAAAATACTTATGACTCTTATCTGAAAAGACAAAGTTACTTGATATACAATGTTTACGTGGTTAAACTCTTTCTGTTTCTTCTTCGCCCATACAGGTTGCATGTGCCATTGTTATTTATTTATTTATTTATTTTTATTAATTATCTTTAGAAAATAAGCAACACCCTTTTCTATTTATTGTTATTTCGGAAAATGAGATATACCAACTCTTGTAATTAAACCTTTTTTCTTGTATGTTACCTGCTTACAGAAACGAAACAATTCTGAAACACAATTATAAGGCTTCTCACAGTGGCAACCAATATTGCATCATCTTTCCGGCTGTCACATCAGCTTTCTCTCTCTTCAACCCATATTCATCTCTCTCATCACAGTGGCAACCCATATTGCATCATTCTTTTTTTTTTTTTTTTTTTTTTTTTTTTTTTTTAAAAAAACATTTTTTAACACAAACACAAATTTTATTAATAAAACGTAAATATTACATAAACGATACGATACGAAATAAAAACCATTACAACTAAATAAAAAACTTAAACAACTAAAAATTAAACACGCGAACACTTATTTAAAAACTAGTAATTTAGGTTGTGGCGTTCCTTGATTTTCGCTTTAATTCGCATAAGTTCCTCTCTTTGTCGTTCGGGCAAATTTGGGTCGATAGCCGAGTTGTAGAAAATCAATTCTTGATCCCGTTTGGTATTTCTCAAGAGTTCCTTTTGTTCCTCCTGGCATTGCAAGAGCTTTTGTTGATATTCCAATTTTTTTTTCTTTGATCGCTAGCTCTCGTTCCTTGATTTGTCTCCACGACTCATCCCGCTCTTTACCTTTTTCCTTCTTTGACGGTCTTGATTTCCACAAATCCGCTATTAGCCCACTCATGAATGATTTTGATGTCTCATGAGAGGAGGAGGTGGATGATTTCCTCCTTGCTTTGTCACGACCTTGTGGTCGTGATTCTCTAGTATCATCCTCTGTTTCATCCTCGTCATCATCCAAGTCTTGAAAATTCGAGGGGCCTTGTGTTGACCCCGACGTAGTTGTTGAACCCTTCACTTTCTTTCGAACGCCCGATTGGAAAAGGGGTATCTCTTCCTTCCAAGAATCATGCCCCCTCAAAACTTTCCAACACTCCACCATAGTGAAATCTTGACCGTAACGTGCACGATACTCCAAAAGAGCTTTGGACAAATCGTCAACGTCATTCTCACCACTTCCATGTGTCCCCTTGACATTATCAACAATAGCACCAAAATTCGCAACTTGACTACGAATTCTAGTCTTCCATTTGGAAATGATCGAATTCGTTGTCCGGTCTGAACCAGTTTCTCTCAAAAAATAGGCTACCACTTTCTCCCAAAATTTGTGCCGATTCATAGTGTTTCCTTTTTTTGCATTTTCAGAAACAAAGATGAAAGCTTTACAAAGAACGACCTCTTCTCTGGTAGTCCATGGTTCAATTTTTTTGGCCGGTTCGGGTTCTTTGCCTTTGCCTTTCGTCTTTGTAGCACGCCGCGAAGGCTTCTTTGGCTTGACGGGTGATGTCTCTTCGACTTCGACATCGTCATCGTCATTAACGGGCATAGAACCGTGGAAAGAATCTTGGTAGGAACCGTGACCCGAACCTTGCCCCATCGAAGCATCTTTACTCGGGTAATCTTGGGTCGAATAGCCATAGTTATGATAGTCTCCCCAATCATCCAAATTCATATCAAGATTAGTAGACCGAATCGGAGAATGTTCTTGATACGGTTGGGAAGAATGCAAGAAATCCATGTTAGGCCGATAAGCCGCCTCACTTGGTTCTTGATTGTAATCAACACGTTGTGGTGGGACAAAAGGACGACGAATGGAAAACAAGTTTTCTCTTTGATTGACTTGTGGTAATTGTGTTGGATATTCAAAAGATTGTGGACGAAAGCGTATGTTCCCTTGTTGTGGTGGTGTTATGCCGGTTAGTTCAAAGGTGTTTTGCGGAGAGAAATTTATGTCCGGTGCATTTTGGGTTAGTCGGGATCGTCGGTTTTTTGATTGTGGAGTGTTTTTCTTTGACATTGTGTGTTTTTTGATGTGAATTTGTATGAATTGTTTTTGAAATTGTGTGTTTGAAAGTGGGTTTGATGTGGGTATTTATAGGATGAAAAGTGGTAAATATTTTGGAAAAAAAGTTTTTTTTTTTTATGCAACAAACGGGTACATTTTTGAAAAAAGGTAAATTTGGTTTGGAATGTGTTGATTCAAAATCGGTCGAATATCCGAACGATTTTTGCTCCTCTTGACCGGCGATCGATTTAGTGAGTTTG
Organism: Artemisia tridentata subsp. tridentata; assembly: GCA_021014915.2. Lineage (NCBI taxonomy): Eukaryota > Viridiplantae > Streptophyta > Magnoliopsida > Asterales > Asteraceae > Artemisia > Artemisia tridentata. The sequence goes on from CP139501.1 coordinate 252,140,201, forward strand.
CCCACATTGGGGCGATCGATATTGAATATCGATCACCGATCCTCTTGCTCGATTTGTTCCGTCCCACTGTGAAGAGCCTAATATTTCGCCAATCTTAAGAAATCTAAACAGTAGACACTACATAATCTGCTAAACAGATAAAAGAAACTTGACCAAGTTGCGAGTCACACTTTTATCTTCTTCATCTCTATAAAATATTGATTAACTTGACTAAGTAATTGGATGGTGATTCATGCCTTCCATGGTATAAATGCATGTCACCTCACCTAGATTACGTCACACATAAACACTTGGTCACTGACATGAGTCACAAACAATATATTTAATATCGTTTTACGTCTCCTTAAGGTAATTGAACAGGAAGACATTCCCAAGGGAATGAACAAGTTTGTTTTTCATAAATATATATTGAATGCTTTTCTTACATTGTTTTGTACAACATCGAAGTGAAAACTAAATTTGTGCATCAAAATTACTCTTGTTTTTATAAAGCTCGTATCAAAATTGCTCTTGCAATAAAAGTTATAACCAGTCTCATTCCTCATTGCATTTCCTTAATAACTTCAAAAGTACTATTCGATTCCCAAGTTATAGAATATATACGTCCCGAACAATAATGACATGAAACGGTGATTTAGCTCAACTACGTACCGACTCAAACACAAAGAACTGACAAGAAATTTAGACGATCAAAAACAACCAAAACCTTCACTAATAAACATGAAAATAGATTATGATAGTAACAAAGTTCAAGTCAGATACGATATATTTATTACACGTAAATGAAACGTACAAGCTTAAACATAATCTATACAAAGTGATAAATTAAATACGCAAAATGAATAGAACGCACGTCAATATATTCTTTATTCTTCTACTTTTCTCTTGAACGCCGGTTTTATTAGAGCTTGCAAGAAGCTAGAAACAAACAAAGATTACATTACAAGTGTTACAAATTATAACACGTTTGAACATGATGCATGATCCAGTTTAATCAAAATGGTATGTATGTTGTACGCAAAGAATCCCAAGAACAATGGCACGACGCGCGGTGAATCCACTAGCGTGCGGTAGTAGACTTCAGTGGTAAATCACACCGCTGTTTACGGAGTAGCTTATAAGCGTGAAAAGTTTGAGCCCACGGGGAAGTAAGCAACAGGAATTGGTGTACTTTTTATGCTCTTGTTCATTGCCTTGTGATCTCCATCAACTTTATTAGATTCTTTCGATGCACTGATCTTGTTATTCCCTTCATCGACTACCTTGTTTGAACCCGAGAAGCAACTGGAGAAACTAGATATGATAGCCATCATAATTGAGCGAAACAATGATCTGGAAACTTTTTATAAGTTTTTAGATTTTATAATCTTTGTATGTGTTTTTCGAGTGTGTTGTTATTGATGAACCCATAGGCACATTTATACACAATATTTCTAGATATACAAGGTTTACGTGGTTACTCGTCGTCTTTCTGTTTCTTTTTCATCCATACATGTGTCTTAAGTTAATTTTCGGAAAATGACGTATACCAACTCTTGTATTTTTACTGTATTCGTAAGTTACCGGCTGCTTACATAAATGAAACAATTTTGAATTGAAACACTATTATAATATTTTGCTAATCCTAAGAAATCTAAACAATACATGATCCAAAGAATTTTGAAACACTATTACAATATTTTGCCAATCCTAAGAAATCTAAACACTATAGAAGTGAGCTACGTTGTTGAAAACAACAGATAAAATAAACTTGACCAAGTTGCGGGTCACACTTTATCTCTATCGTTTTTATAAAATATTAGTAGTAATTAACTTGACTAATTACTTGGATTATCCATGCCTTTCATGCTATAAATGTCACGATACCTACGTCACTACAACATTCGACCCTTTCGGAGAAGACATTTTTGCCCTTTCGGCGGGGATATGTCCCCGCCTAAAGGTCCCCGCCGCAAGCTCGACGCTGATACTTTTGGCGGGGACGGATGCCAACTTTGGACGGGGACTTGTGGGTCCCACCGCCTTTTAGCTGGTCAAAGTTGGTCCAGCGTGGCAACACTTTTGGCGGGGACATGTCCCCGCCAAAAACTTCAATAATTAACCAGAAATTTACTTAATTAAGCGATTATACTAATTAATTAATCATTTTGGCGGGGACTTGTCCCGCTAAAAGGTTCTTCCACTGTTGTATTAACCTCTTTTGGCGGGGACATATCCCCGCCAAAAAGTGTAATATATTGTTGCCGTAAACTCTTTTATATTATTTTAACTAACTCAAATCAATATTAAATCTTTTAAATATAATTAAAAATTTTCTAAATCATCTTTAATTAATTTAGAACTTTTTAAAATTATTTACATCACTTTAACCTAATAAAGTTAAATCATTTATACTTAATTTAAATCATTTAAAATTATTTTTAAAACATTTTAATTAAGTTAAATCACTATTAAATAATTTAAATATAATTTAAATATTTTGTAAATCATCTTTAATTGATTTAAAACTTTTTAAAATTATTTACATCATTTTTAACTAAGTTAAGTCATTTATACTTAATTTACATCATTTTTAACTAAGTTAAACAAATGAGTCGATATGATATGGTTGTACACAAGATGTTAAACGAATGAGTCGAGATGATATGGCTGTACATGAGATGTTAAACGAATAAGCCGAGATGATATGGTTGTACACGAGATGTTAATACAATATTAGTTTCCTTTTTGAATTGGTGTTACACATAACATATGAAATCACACATGAAATCATAACTTTATGTGCCTTATATGTGGACTGTTTGTGTCATTCTTTTTATAGCCCTAAGATACAACTTATAAAGCCCTAATAAAATCATTAAAGATGCATATAATATGTGTTAAAACCTGGAAAAGAAACCCTATAATTAATTAATGCTTGATTAGGGTTTATAAGGGGTTAAGGATTTGTTTTCTGTCTCAACTACATGCTGTTCAGAAATTTAGGTCGGGTTTAGAGGGTCATAAATTGATGATGACAATGTGTTTTTGCAAGATTCTTGAGCCTAAAACTAAGTTCAGGTCGTGTACTATCTGCATATAAAATTTCATGATTTTTGGAGGTCGGGAAGATGACTTTTTGATTTTTATAACATTAGATGTCAATCCTAAGTTTAGGAGTCTGGAAATTCAGCTGGTGTTTTTGAATTTTAATTTCAAAACGGTGAGGAATTAGAAGGTCTCCTTTTACAGGTAGAATATTTGTGGAAAATTACCGTTTGTCACATATTCCCCGCCTTAGAAGGAAAACCGTCCTTGGTTTTCATTTAGAGTTACCCGATGGAGTTCGGAAAATTTGGGGGTATTAACGTTTGATTTTGTTTTCACATTCCAACGTGAATCCGAGACCTTTTTGATAGACGGTTGAACCTTGATAGTCGTGATGTGAAGTGTAAATTTCGAAGCACAAAATTCTTGAGGTGACTACTCCCATCATGATCCTCCCTGAATTAAACATAAGTGATCAGGCTATGCTTAATTGAGGACTGATGATGCTATGCGTGGTTTAGTTAAAATGGTGTCGGGTTTTAAACAGTATTGGTCATATCGTCTATAAGTTTGAAATCACAACAGATTTTTTTTAAAGGTGCACCACCTCACATATGACGATAGTATAATAGTTGGCGAACAATTTCAAATGCAATTGATATAATGGAGTGTGTAACGGAAAGAAGTTGTCATAACATCTTGACATAAAAGATAAGGAATCCATCTCATGAAAATCCATACAAAGCAACAATACAAAAAATCTTTAAGAAAGTACAAATACTCGAGGGAATACGATCTAAGAGAGTCTAGATGTAGATCTTATTATGCGAAGTAAGGATTCCAAGCATCATCATTACCTGCGACGCTGTTAGGGTCCTGGCAAACCCCTTCATTTTTACTTCTCGGTTCTGGGCATTAACTCCTGTAGTGCCCAATTACTCCTCACTCAAAGCACGTGACAATGATCTTTGGGTCAATAACGAAAGTAGGAGCTTCGCAGTCCTTAGCTTGGTGACCGATTTTCCTGCAGTTCCACACCGAATGGGGCAAAGTCCACACTGATGAAACAGGCACATGTTGCACTTGGGTAACGTTCCAGCATACCCTATCTTTGTGCTGGTTCCTGTAGCATAGACTTTGGTCACTTCTTGTCGCTTGTTCGGACTAGTATTACCGCGGTTTTTGAAGTGATCTTCCCACTTCCTCTTGTTGTCAGCCACCTTCTCGGCGGTAGTCCCGACTACTGGATCCATCGGCTTGTTGGCCGCATCCATAGGCTCGTGGAGATCAATGGTCTTGGAGGTAATGTCATTATCCTTAATGTATGGGGGTAATCCTCCAAGGTATCTCTTCCGTAGTCGAGCGTCCGTATGGACCATCTCAGGGCCTACAGGTGTCATCCCTTGAGAGTGTTGGTTGTACACAACAATGTTGGTACCCTGCAACTTGGGGTTCCAGGGTCTTCACGGGGGATATTTATGGGAACCATGCTGTATCGTGCGCTGGTATTATTGGTATCAAACATCGGCATAACGTGGTGCGCGATACCATGGTTGACATCTGTTCTCAGTCGGGAATTCAGCTCGTAAAGAAGTTGATATCGTGCTTTGGTAGAGGGATGGACAAACCCCTACGTCCAACTGATATGTTGTTCTACTCGTGGGACGGAGGGTTTGATGTATGTGTCAACCTGAGGGTAAGTGCTTGGTCGTGCGGTGATTGTGGCCGCCTAACGTAAATGCGTCAAGTATGAGGGTAAATGCGCTAATAAGGATGACAACGGGGCGAGTTTAGGGGCGGGGTGACCATCCCCATCCCCAATCATGATTACCAAAGTTCTCCCCAAACCCGCCCCGATCCCTATCAAGATCTAATCGGGGCGCTCATTTGGGTTGATGTTACCTCAAACGTGCCCCGTCTTAATCGGGGATCTTATCGGGGTATCCTCTTTGAGTGCAATTCTTGATCAAATCGCACCATTTCACATTTATTTTATTTTTAGACCGTTAGCAATAATTTAAAAAACTAAAAACCTATTAATAATCAATTACAGACAAGCTTTATTAAAGCTTCAAAAAAAGCCGAAAAACTGTAAATTAAGCTTACATCACCTAACCTAAAAGGATTTGTGCATATTTTGAAAAACAACCTAAATCTAAGATTACCCATCAATCATCCAACATAGGCGATCCAAAATAATGGAATAAAAGACCTAGGAACGAGCAATGAAGATTTTTAGCCCCAACGACAAATGAACCTAGAGGTTTCCAACGATAGTATTATACATAAATAATGATAAATTACACCGCAAAAAATTATAAACTTAAAAATATGACATTAAACAAGTTTCTATAATAATAATTTTGCAATCTTACAACGATAAAAAAAATTAATGATATTAGAAAAATATTTTTTATTACATAAACACTAACAAAATAGTGAAAATACTACATAAATATAGATATATTTGTATATGTGTATATATCATTTGGACGGGGCGGGCAGGGGTGTTATTCCCCGCTCCCCGCCCCAAAACCGATTAAAATCCTCGTTTAATCCCTAAGCCCGCTCCGTAACCCGGTAAGCATGCCCCGCCCAACCCCTATTAGTTCGGATTTCCCCGTCGAGTGTGGTTTTTTTTTTCCCATCCCTATGCTAAACACAACCTTCATTTTGTAAATCACACCCTTGTTTAAGGAGTAGCTTATAAGCGTGAAAAGTTTGAACCCACGGGGAAGTAAGCAATAGGTATTGGTGCGCTTTTTCTGCTCTTGCTCGCTGCTTTGTGATCTCCATCAACTTTATGAGATTCTTTCGATGCACTGATCTTGTTATTCCCCTCATCATCGACTACCTTGTTTGAACCCGAGAAGCAACTGAAGAAACTAGATACGATTGCCATCTTAACTGGGAGAAACAATGATCTGGAAACTTTTTACTAGTGTGTTAGATTTTATAATCTTAGTATGTGTTTTTCTAGTCTGTTGTTATTGATGAACTCATAGGCACATTTTTGCGATATTTATACACATAATTTCTATCATGTTTCTTTGAAATTTCCTAGATATCTCTTGGCTTGAGGAAGAGGGCTTTGAAATTGGTCAAATATGTTTTTTTTTTCTTTTCAAACGTGTGTTTTGACTATAAATGAATGACGTGACATTTTGAAATGTTCTTGTACTAGAATCCAACGTTTTTAAGCCTTGGCCACCAAGGGGAGATAATTGTTTGTAATTTGTATTTACTAGTTAAAGAGTTTTGTTATATCCTTTTAAATTAATTATATGGCTACTTATCTTTTTACACATAATAATATTGTATGTTTTTTTTTTTTCACTCATTATATTTCTATATCCAAGCCGTCAATACTGACATTTGTCAGAATCATGTGAATAGAAATATAAGTAAGAACAAATAGCAGGAGGATATTTAATTTGTTTTAGTTAAATTATAAAATTCACTTAACTATCGTAAGCAACTTAGCATACAACGCCTACAATATATTTTTGGTGTTTTTTAGCCTCAGCATCAAATACATGTGGTAAAATTCACACTATTGTAAACTTTAATCTCCATCAGTTTTTTTTTTTTTTTTTTTTTTTTTTTTTTTTTTTTTTTTTTTTTAATTTTTCATTGTTAAAACTTGCATGATATAACACCAATTTAAAATTTCGAAAAATTAACAGTCGTAGTATTTTGAACATAACTTTTTACACGGAATTCTAAACATTCATAACTTTCCAACCATTTATAACACATTATATTTCAACTTTTAGATTAGAGCACTTAATTCGTTGAAGATGGACAAAATACGAAAAAACTTCGGCTTTTTGTGGGTATTGGTAATTTACACTATAAAATCACATATGATTTATAGAGTGAGTTTAAAAATCACATATGACTCACAGGTGGGTTGAATCAAATGGAATGGAGAGAGTATTCGTTTCTGGACAGATTTATGGTGCGAATCAGAACCTTTACAAGTAGGCTCCCGAGATTAGTCGCCCTTGAAAAGACCAAAGATTGTCGAGTCAACAGCATAACTGAGCACCTTGTTTTTGGTCATTTTGAGGCACTCAACTGGAGACATCATCCAAAAGGAGTTCGTGAAGAAGAAGATATTATCACTCTCTGCCGTGAGCTTCAGAGTGTTAATTTATGTGATCAACTAGATCGCTTGCAACGGACGTTGGATGACACATGAACCTTTAGTGTCAAATCTGAAACTAGGTAGATAACCTCATTCTTCCAAATTATGGAGAAAAATTTAAATAGAACATGCACATCCCTATCAAAGTTAATATATGTTTTGGAGAGTATCTCTTATTTGGGTATCAACGAGACTTAACCTTGAAAACAATGGAATTATTTGTCCTTCTATGATGTGCCCGATATGCAACCTTGAACCTGCGCAATCTTACCACTTGTTCTTTCAATGCTCGATGTCCAACACATTGTGGTTGAAAATCACGAACTGGTGGGGCTTAATATTTCCACAAGACCTATCTAGAGAATCAATCGGGTGTTATGTTTCCGCTGCTCAACTTCAAGGTACAATTGCTTTGGTGTTTTATGTTGTGTATCATAGTGCCATTTAATTGATATGGTTATGCCGTAACAACAAGGTTTTTAACACATCAGTAGCTTCTCCATATGTCCTATTCCATAAGCTTCAGGCACTAGCCTTCAATTGGATTGCAAGCGGGTGCAAGAAAATTAAATTGCTTTGGTTAGGTTGGATTTTAGATCCTCGAAAAGCTTGTACTTGTATTAGTTAACTTTTGCCCATATCTTATATATGTAACAATTCCTAGCTTCTCGCTAGCTTTTAGTTTTTATATATAATTCATTATTTATTGCCGTTAAAAAAAGTTAATTAAAAAGAATGGGAGCATGAAAAAGAAATTTTAATACAATTTTATTAATACAACTTAATTTTGAACTACTAATATTTCTCACGAGTGTGGAAACCCGCGTGTGAACATTTTATGTTTGTTGGTCTATAACGTTTATCGTATAAAGGTTGTATTTGCTTTCGGTTATTCCGATCTTCCACTAAGAAAGCCTTCGTTTTTTTTTTCTATTAAAACATTTAGGTAAACTGGTAAACTACAACTTATATTCTTGTTATATATGATTGATGAAACAACACATACTACTATAACAATTAACCATGTAGCATTGAAACTAATTTGTTGGTAACCCGGTTGTATCTTGGCAAGCGTTCATGAAAAGACGCAATATGCAATTATATTATGCTAACTCTCTGCAACTCACTAAAACAATCTTGCATATAAGTAAGTAATATAAAAGATCTTGACTACAACATATCAAGATATTATCACCTAAAAGATACTATATATGTGTCAATTAATTGCTAGTTGCCTTATGAGACGAAGGCGAAAGACACTATCAAAGGAGTCTTGAATTTGAGCCTGATATACAATCAACTTCTAGCCGAGCCCATTTTGTCACCTCTCCGACACCATGAAGCAGTTTTAGAACCTATGTAAAGTAGATAAATTAGTATTCTAGAGAAGAACAAAACATTAATATGGTCATGCCATGTCATTACTGAACTTTTAGCCTAGCAACTCATCTAAATGAGGGACTTACAGTGCTCATTTGGGACCGAGGACGTGGTGCACGCCGTATATAGAGCATAGAAGCAAGAGGCATCTTGTCCATCAGGTCGGCATCATAGTTATTACCCAAGTTTTGGTCCAACAATTGTGCAAATTTTCCACTGGTCAAAATCGGCCTTGCCTGGACATGATAATTTCTTTGTCTTAAACTGAACCAATTGCCGACAAACCAAAAAATAAACATAACGAATTCTTACAATTTTCAGCCATTTACTAATGAATTGGTGAATTTGGGTTGCTTTAAAAAAAAAAAAAAAAAAAAAAAAAAAAAAAAGAAGATGGGATAAGGTTTAAATAATTCATTCAGTCCAACAGGTTAAACAGGTTGAGGTCATCCAAAGTTTGATTTTCTGTACATATTTCCATACATCCATGTAAATAGGTTTAATCCATGATTTCGACTGTTATTATTGTAATTCTATTGTCTCTATAACCATACTTAACATTATTATTGTAGTGCTATTGTTTTTATAACCATAATTAATCATGACGATTATACCTTATAAGTTCTTTTTCAGTTTCGGCTAAGAAGAGAACTTACCAATACTAAAGGCGATCACTATAGTGCAAACTTGCCCTAAGTAAACCAACGAAAGACATTTTTGTAGGGAAATAAATGTGAATACATACCATCGTTGAGTTGGTGCGCCAGAACCCGTGTGACATTTGCTGGGTCAGAAAGCTACTAGATACTTGCAAACACCGCACGTTTCATTTGCATGGTTAGTCCAATATCTTCCTATGCTTTGGCCGTTGATCCATACTTGACACCTGACCACATGCTTCAAATTCATAGCAAGCGGCTCATTGCCAGCAGGTGCATCAAAATAAGCCTTGTACCATTCCAGTGGCTGTTGAACATGGTTGACTAATGAAACTTGACTCCACTCAACAGAGGAGATGCCATTTGGTGAGATCAAATTCTTTGTCTCCCTGTCCAGTCCGACCTATTATAAAGACATATTTCCATCAGTTCCATGGCTTGTACCAGCATGTATGGTTTTATGGTTAATTATTGACTCACCTTGTATCTCCATTGCGCCCTCAATAAGCCAATTGTTCCGTGTTCAAGTCCGTCGAGAGTAACAGGTCCTAGCATTCTTGTTTCCCTTGACTCAAAATGCATTCCTACATTCTTGAGTAGAAAGCAATAATTTGAATACATTATCAAGAAAGTATTAAAGAAGACTCTTTGACTTCTTGGGTCAAAAAAATATAACTCAACTTCAAAACTGATTAAATTATTCAAATGTAAATAGCAAAAAACTAAAAGAAACTTGTAGAGCTAATATGTTAACAATATCTATATGAATGTAAAAGTTAAATATTAGTGCTAGATTTTAGAGAAATAGTAACTTACGGGTAGTCCAGCATATACATTAAGAAGAGCAATTTTATTTGATCCAGCACGAAGATAAACTGGTGTACTATGTGTAAATCTAGTGTCCTCCCGTGAGCCGTAGACCGACCCTGAAACACATCAAAATCAATATTGATTTTACCACAATATATGTAGTCACAGTTGGATAGATGTGTTTAATCAATCAAACTATTGAATGTCTTCCATTTGCAAAGACATGAACTCCATGGCCGACCTGAATGTATGCAAGAAATTTGATTTAAGATGTAGGCATTGAACATAAAATTATACCACATCGGCACCAAAAGATAGTCGATGATTTTCGTCTAAAGATGAGCAGCACACACTAGAATAAATGAAGTTTCTCGTAGTAAGAAAATAACTACTACTCCGTATAAGTAAGTTCATTAAAGGATATCTCAACCTGAACTGATGCAGCTGTTAACTGCTCGGGATTGGTTTGAACGCGGTCCTTCTGCCTACCAGACCGTGGTTATGGCAACGCTCCCTAAATCAAGGCAGTCACGCTTCCATTCTTGGATTGTGTAACACCTGCTGCAATGAAAGGTTGTTACTAACACTATGTAAGCTAAATATGAACTTTTTTTTTTTGTTATCTTTCATGACAATGCAAAACCTAATACATAAACTTGAACTTACATGTTCGTCTGTATCTTTTTCTTTCAATGTGTGCCTGGTCTTAGTACCAGGTTGCATGATTCAAAAAACCCCATGGTTGCTCCAAAGTAGCAGGTTCCCACAAAATTACCCCAAAGATGTAAACATCCGAATTCTCATTTGAAAGCGCGTTCCACATCAGTTTTTTTGATTCTTTATAGTAAGTGGGTGTTTGAGACTTCGTGTCAGAACTGATTACCTCAGCGCGTATATTTTCTACTTATCTACTCACTCATATATTAAGCATATATGCAACTTGGAATGTTTGAAATGAGCAAAGTAAGCACATGCTTATTTGAAAGCTTATTTGTAATGAGATTGAAATAACTTGTTTAGACTCATATCTAGCATAAAACCCTTATTTACAATGGTTTTGATTGCAATGTTTATTTTATAGCAAAACCAAATCTAAAGACTAATTTGTATTGCTGTTATGTTTTAACTTTAAGCATAATCCCAAACACCCACTAAGCATAATCCCAAAAACCAAATATAAAGAATAATTCGTATTGCTTTTATGCTTCCAATCATCTATTGCTGTTATGTTTTAAGTTTAAGCCTAATGCTTACCTTTTTTACTGCAACAGCCTTTTCCTCTCTGATAAGTTCTTTCCTGCACGGCAACAGTAAGTTAAGCGCATTGCATCAAACCCCGCAAAAAAAAATCGGAATTGTTCTTAAATCCCCAAAAAATGCATACCTATTATTTATTTTGTAGCATTTTAGTATTGAAGATCTCATCTTGCAAATGCTCTTTTCTAGAATCAATCAGACACACGAATGCTCTCAAAAGCGGTTCCAGTGACCTATCAGTCTAAATGTCAACTTGATGTAACCATGATGGTACAATACAATGCATGAATACTTTCGAAGCTGAAAAGTAAACAGGGACCAAACCTAAAATTAAAATTGCTCAAATAAAAACTATAGATACATGACATACTGACAAATCGTGAACAGATGAAACACACGTTGTATAGCTCGCATTATAGCAACAAATCTTTGCAAGTGCAAACAAAATCATCATTAAATATTGTGACTCAAAATTTTCATTATTAGTTGAGTTTAACAATGCAATAACGACAGTCTATAATAATACGATTTCAAATTTTAGTTTGCGCAATAACATCATGAATTTAAGTTATCCATATTCTTACGTTGAATATGAGTTGAATGTGACAACAAAAAAATGTTACTCGTTAGCCCATTGAGCACTGAATACCTGTCACACATACATACATACGCTCATATCTTTCAGAATATAGGCGGGTTAATATGTATATCTAAACGTGTAATTTTTTTTGCCCCTTTGATTGTTAACAGCAGCGAACTGCATGAGAAGAAAAGTATAGATAAACCACGTGTACTTGACCAGTTGTGAGCCTAACAATTATATACATTACCAATCGTCACACGGAAAATGGTACGTAAGTACATTACTTCACTTTCAATGAGGGATAGGGTTATGGCACTAATCATATTCACTTTAAGCAACTATTGCATCTTGCTAGATAGAATTCTTCTTTACTCTGTGCAACTCAGTTTAGAGAAATAAGATGTTCATAGCATATACACTGGCGGACTCAGGGAATACAAATGAGCGGTGTACACTTTTGCTTGATATAAATAATAAACAAAAGACGTAACAACAGATTTTGATATCAGATTCATTTAAAAAAGTTACAATATTACATAAGCTAATCTGCAACTAAATTAAATAAAAGTCTCATTAGTAAATATATATCTCACAAACTGGATAAACTAAATTAAATATAATTTTGGTCGCTATTCAAGATCAGATACTGATAAGATGTATGTTCCAGACGAAAAAACTAACAAATCGTAAAGAACACGGCTATTCAAATAAGTAATCCCAACTTAACGCACGGCTATTCGACTATCAACATAACACTACATATATGTATAACGGGACTTTCCCTTAGGCAATACACAACTCGAAAGCATTAATTCTTTTCCATGACATCTATCAGTCACTAATATTATATTATCAAAAACAGCATCATACACTTAAAATGGCTCAAAATTAGTTGACAAAAAGCCCCTAATTCTTATTATATTCATTATATCATCAATGTTATTACGACATCCAAGCAGGCCCTAACTCATATAAACCAGATTACATAAATTTATTAACAAATCTAAGAATGGTGGGGAAGTTATAAACACAAACCTTTAATTCGAATCAACATTTAGCCTCCAAGATCAATAATTTGTCAGTTAACTGCAAAACCACAAAACGATTTTAAAATTATCAACACTAAGCAAATCGAATTAGCAAATTAAGTCAGCTGGTAATAATGGAAAAATAGCAAATTGAATTAGGGTTTAGATTGATTCGATCCAAAGACTTTCGTTGTTAAGATTCAAACATTTTAACTCATGAAAAAGAATTATCTTTAAACCAAAATATACCTTTGATTAACCCAAAAAAGGAGAGGATTATGATTAAGGTTTCGGTTTCTTTCAAATTGAGATAAAGGGTGGAAGGGATGTTAGTGTTGGGTTATTTTGTTTGTGAGATTTTCGGAGTCAATCTGATTTGCGCCTCAACTGATGAGATGGAGATGGAGGAGCTGCTAGAATTTTCTACCAGTTGAGGGGGTGCTAGAATTTTCTACCAAGTGAGGGGAAGGGGTTATTAGAGAAGAAGAAATTAATGGATATTTTATATATACTAATGTACAATTCTTTTGAGCACGTTTACTACTGTTTGAAACACTGTTTAGAACAACTCTTTGAGCACGTTTAGTATATATATATATATATATATATATATATATATATATATATATATATATATATATATCCTTTTAGTATATATATATATATATATACCAATGTACAATTCTTTTGAGCACGTTTACTGTTTGAACCACTGTTTTACTGTTTGAAACACTGTTTAAAACAACTCTTTGAAGCAGCCCAATTCCTTCCAATACCAACTAAAACGTATATGTGGAGTTTCAACGATCAAACCTTGCCAAATAGATCTGAAATATAGAGTATGATACCAATTAACAAATTTCAATTCAAATACAATATGTTTGTGACAGCAACAAGCTTTACCAGAATTTATGCAAAGACTCTATTCTCCTGCTCTTCATATACATATATGTACGTTTTACAAAAAAATTTCTCAAGATCAATGACTGGAAGATAAATCCACTATAGTAGTAGACTTCATGTCATAACTTCAGACCGTTGTTCAGTTTATAAGCGTGAAAAGTTTGAGCCCACAGGGAAGTAAGCAACTGGAATTGGTGCGCTTTTTCTGCTATTACTCTTTACTTTTTGATCTCCATCAACTTTATGAGATTCTTTCGATGCGTTGATCTTGTTATTTCCTTCATCGACTACCTTGTTTGAACCCGAGAAGCAACTGAAGAAACTAGATACGATGGCCATTTTATATGAGAGAAACAATGAAAATGGAAACTTTGTAGGTTTTAAGATTTTATTAGCTTGTGTATGTAGGGTTTTTGGAGTGTGTTGTTATTGATGAACTAATAGGCACATTTTTTCAGAAATTTATACACAAAATTTCCTATACATCAGTTTCTTGGAAATATCTCGATATCACTTGGCGTGAGGAAGCTAGAGGGTTTAAAATTAATTGGTCACATAAGTTTGACGAGAAATGTGTACATGTTTTGACTTAAATGGAAGCAGTGATGAAATATGTCACTTGAAAAGTTCTTATGCTAGAATCCAACTTTTTTTAGCCGTGGCCACCAAGGGAAAATAAATATAAGTTTTCACTAGTTTAAGCTCCTGTATTACTTGCTTATTACATTTTGTAATTTTTCTATTTAAACTATATTTTGTTAAATATAGTTCTTTACACTCATATAATATACTGTACTATAAACTTCTTGTATACATATTTTGATTCTTGGCCAATTTTTTAAGTTAGATTTGTGTATTTGATTTTAAAATCAAGACTGGTAATTTTGAACTTAAAAACACTTCTAATTTTTTTTTTTTTTTTTTTTTTTTATTATTATTATTTTTTTTTAGAAAACACTCATATATATTATATCAATCTAATATTACAATACAAAGCATTCGAAAGGGAGAAAGGACAACCCCAAACACCTTTTAAGGGCATTGGCAACGTATGCGGTATGCACACGGTATGGAATCCATACCGTGCATGAACACCGCCGCCACCAACGCGGTATGCACATGGTATGGGGTTTCACGGTATGGAACCACGCACGAGAAGGAAGAAAAAATTGGAAGGTTGGGCAAAAAAAAAAAAAAGGACTGTTGGAGCATTAAAAAAAAAAGTAACGGCTATTTTTTTTTTTTTTAATATGTATTCAATTTTGTCAAACATATATACACAACACGTATCAACTTTAAACCCAACTTTTTCAATCACTTTTCAAAAAAATATATGGTGCCTAAAAAAAATAGGGAGCCTAAAAATACCAAACGAGTGTCGAGTAGTTTGTAGTAAGGGCATTGGCAACGTACACGGTATGCACACGGTATGAAATCCATACCGTGCATGAACACCGCCGCCACCAACGCGGTATGCACACGGTATGGGGTTTCACGGTATAGAACCACACACGAAAAGGAAGAAAAAATTGGAACGTTGGGCAAAAAAAAGGACCGTTGGAGCATTAAAAAAAAAGTAACGGCTATATATATATATATATATATATATATATATATATATATATATATATATATATATATATATATATATATATATATATATATATATAATATATATTTTTAATATGTATTCAATTTTGTCAAACACATATACACAACACATACCCAACTTCAAACCCAACTTTTTCAATCACTTTTCAAAAAAATATATAGAGCCTAAAAAAATAGGGAACCTAAAAATACCAAACGAGTGTCGAGTAGTTTGTAATTTTATGTTTTTTAGTAATATTATGTAATTTTTTTTTATGTTTTTTTAGTAATATTATGCAATGTTATTTTATGTTTTTTAGTAATATTATGTACTATTTTTTTAATTATTATTATTTTTTTTTTATTTTTTTTTATTTTTTTTTTTTTTAAGAAAATTGTAGTGAGGTATGGGATGTAGTGTGGTATGGTGATGCCAACAAAATTTGGGAGTGCGGTATGAAAAAGTAAGGGAATGAGGTGGCATAAAGAGATTTGTTGAGAGTGTGGTATGGGATGCAGTGTGAGTGATGGAACCCCATAATATTTAGTTTTAAGGTTTTTTTAGTAGTATTTTATGTTTTTTAGTAATATTATGTAATGTCTTTTTTATGTTTTTTTTATGTTTTTTAGTAATATTATGTAATGTTATTTTATATTTTTTAGTAATATTATGTAATGATTTTTTTTAATTTTAATGGAATTTTAGTCTTTTTTTTTTTTAAAAAAAAAAACAAAAAGAAAATTGTAGTGGGGTATGGGATATAGTGTGGTATGGTGATGCCAACAAAATTTGGGAGTGTGGTATGAAAAAGTAAAGGAATGAGGTGGCATAAAAGGATTGGTTGGGAGTGTGGTATGTGATGCAGTGTGAGTAATGGTTGCCAACCCTCTAAGAAGCTAAAATTGTCTCCCTATATTCCTAATTCAACCTTAGACATACATTTTGAAATTCCCATTATTAAACCATATATATCTTCCCCATATGGGGCACTCACTGTCCCATTTTGCTTCCCATTGTTCCTTGTAGTGCTCAAACATTCGTCGAGGCTGTACCTTTGATTCTCCAATGGTAGGTAACCTCCTATAATTCACAAACATATCAACAATTTCCATCTCCTTCTGCGATTGTATAATTATTTCGGGAGCTCTCATTCTGTTATCTTTTTTCAAAACCTCCTTTTCGTTGACAATATTCTTTACCGTTCTTGATGACATCACATTCTTATCACTGCATACATCTTCCGTTGTTGTTCTATTAGTAACTCCATTTAACACTTTAGCTTTCTTAGCACATCAATAGGTTTTCTCTTCATTTTTACCACTTTATCCACAATCTTTTGGTTTTGTGAAGTAAGAATGGCAGGGAATTCATCATCATAGTGATCTTAAAGTACATTAAAGTTCTTAGCACTTTCTTGCAAAACATTTGGCTTTTTGCTATTCAGGACTTCAAAGGAATTTGCATTTTTGTTGCCTTTTCCATTACTTTCCTCTTTGCATCAAATTCAATAAGAACTATAGCATAGTCAGATCTTCCAACTCCAAATTGACACATATGTGCAGTCATATTGTCTATTACCATTGGAGTCCCTAGATTACTTGACGTTGCACTTATGCCTTCCATACTTCATGCCTCCATAGGAATGTTAACCATTTTGACCCATAATCGGATCTTATCTGGTTCAGTTTTCCTCATTCCCACTTCTAGATTCCATTTTTGAACAAACAATGGTACATTATTAACCATCCATTGGCTCTGTTCAATTGCATTCTGCATCTCCTCCTCACTTTTGAACTTAAACAAGCTAATACCATTAGAATCGACTATTATGTCTTTGTGTCCATACTTAGCCCACATTCTTCTTAAGTGGTACCTTAACTCGTTAAACATCATCTTATGTCTAACAAAATAACCACGTGTAGTAAATTTCCACTTTTCACATCCTTTAATCACAATTTCCTCATTAAACACCACAAATTCAGACCCTTCTTCACTTATTTTTGGGGCAACAAAGTGTAATTTTTTATTCACAAACACCTCATCCTTTCTATCCATACTACCATAAGAATTGAGTCCTTTACTGTCCTTAGACTGTGTTTCCTTTTTATTTTCATCATTAGCATACATTTCCTTATTCCTTAGTATACTATTATCATCAAAATTATTGTAACCACTATCATTGACTAAACAAGTATTATTCACATTCATGCATTTATCATTCAGAACAGTATTATTGACAAGAGAACTTACACCATTCTTAATGTTGTTATCCATGTTTCCAAATACTCCTTCCCAAATTCCCTTGAGCATCACCCACTTTTTCCCAATTGAAGCATTCAATTGAGCCCTAACTTCCTCATGAGTATTATTCTTTCCACCATTATTGTGACTCTGGTTAACAGTATTGACCACATGATCTTTAAATTTCGCCGGTAGTTTCAGCTTCCCACTACAAAAAAAAAGTTGTATTCTCTACACTTATTTCTCCACGGTATAGTCAACCGTGGACTTTTTTTTATATGAAATCATAATTTTGCTACATTTATAGGTGTTACAAATCTTTTAAAAAATACTCCACGTATATAAGTGTGGAGAATTACAATAACGCTACATTTATAATTGAAGTAAAATAAATTCTTAAAAGGCCACACTTATAAGTGTAAAAAAACACTTAAAAAATGCTACACTTATAAATGTAAAAATAACAATATAAAAAAGCCACATTTATAATTGTGGAAACAGAAACTACACTTATAAAAAAAAGCAACAAAATCAAAATAACTCTATCTATTTCCTTATTTACTGCTATTCCATTGCACTTTAAAAAAGCTAATCCAAACTGGCCCCTATTTCTTTTATACAGTATATAATTATGAAAAAACTAAACACTCTCAACTCAAATTAAATCAAAACCGTTCAACAATCAACTAAAAACACACACACAAACACACACTCAACCTAGGGTTTCATCTTCTTCTCCAACCATCAATTAGCCAACCGATCATCATCACCACCATGTCTCTCCGACCTAACGCTCGAACCGAAGTCCGTCGCAACCGTTACAAAGTCGCCGTCGATGCAGAAGACGGACGGCGCCGTAGAGAAGATAATATGGTTGAGATCCGTAAGAATAAACGAGAAGAGAATTTACTTAAGAAGCGTCAAGTGTTACCGGCTTCAGTTCCGTCGTCTACCGGCGGTGTTCCGCCTGTGACGTCATCTGTTGAAAAGAAGGTTTACTCTTATACTTTTATTGATGATACTTATGTGTGTCTAATTGTGTGTGATGTGATTGTGATTGAGTTTTAATTGATAGAAGATGTTAGTATTGAACTATGTGATTGCGAAAAACGCGGTGTAGAGTTAGGTTTTATTTGAGGCTTTTTGTAGCGGTAGGATCAGGTGATTGATTGATGATATTTTTATAAACTGTATATAGCTGATGCTTCGGTTGCGAATAAGGATTTGTGTACTTGTGTAGATTTAGGTTTTATTGCGGTAAGATCAGTTGATCAGTTACTATTAAATTTTTTATATAGTTGATGCTTCGGTTTGCAAATTGTGATTAGAGTTAGGTTTATTTGCGTTTTTTGTAGGTGAGTGCAATGACGTGATTGTGAATTAGTTTGAATTATTAGATTTAGGTTTTATTGTCGATGCTTCGACTGTGAAGAAGAATGATTGTGTACTCGCCTTAGAGTTAGGTTTTATTCGAGGTTTTTGTAGCGGTAGGATCAGGTGATTGATTGATGATATTTCTATAATCCGGGAAAAATGAACGAAAATAAAAGCGAATATGATAGAAGATGTTACTGTTAGATTATATGTAGCTCATGCTTCTGTTACGATGAAGAAGGTTTGTTTCTTCTGTGTATTCAAGGTTTTTTTTGTAGGTGATTGTGATTAGATGTGCTGTTAGAAGGATTGATTGACGGTCTATGCGTGCGTGTGTGTGAAATCTAGATATTTTTTGTAGCCCATTTAGCCCGTAGCCCGTGCCCGCCCGGCCCGCCCGTTTTGCCACCTCTAGGTAACACACTTAAGAGGTTGAGGGTTCAAACTTAGGGGTGGATAGGGAAATGGTCACAGTGATAACTTGGTTAAGCAACTTACATCTGAGTCAAAGACTTGCCCTCCCCATGTAGCCGAAATACTCATTCATTTTACCCGTTTATGCTATGCTTTTAGTCGTGAACTCGAATGGATAGTAATAAGATAGATAGACTAGGTTGATGACGTTAATTTGTTGGATTAAGTGGATCCTATGCGTGTTAACTTGCTACTTTTATTATTATTTGGGTGATAGTTTAAGCTTTTAGTCTAGTAATATCGTAGTAATTGGGTGAAAGAAGATTTGTTTTACCCAATTCGGTCTATAAATGTATCTTCAATGTTTATGGTTGTTTAGACTAATGTTTATGGTTGTTTAATTCCCAAACCTTTTGTGAATTAAGAAATATCTGGTTTTTATACTACTATCGAAATGGTAACTTGTGTACTAAAAACGTGTTTTTATTCTTTGCAATAGGTTTATTATTCAAGTTCTGTGCAGTTATAGTACTTTACACAATTAACTGGTACAATGTCTACTGCTAGAGGCAAAAAAAGGTCACTGCAACAGTTTACGTCGTCTGCTCGTGAAGTTTCTGAAGTTGGAAAGACTTCAAGAGGAAGGGGAAGAGGGCGAGGTAGAGGATCGAGTAGTTTGAAGCAGACAACTCTTAATGCATCTACAATGTTCCGTCGTTCAGAAAGGTCTGCTAATCTTAGCATTATTAATTTTTGTTTTATTAGAGGTTGCAAAATGGGCGGGGTTGGGTAATAGTTCAAAACAGGCTTTAGGCAAAACTTGTTTTTTATAGTACGGATCAAAATGGGTCAGGCCAGGTTGACACAAAAGCACTTTCTAGTCATTTGTTTGATTGTAAATTTGATTAAAGAGTTTGTCATTACGGTGCTTATTGTTATACAGGTGTATTATAGTTTGGTATGTCTGCGTGGGTCATTTGTTCAACCTTGCATTTTATATGTTCCATCTTTTTCTGCAGATCAGCATCAGTTACCACATCTGCTGCAGTTCAAAGTTTAGCTGCTGATGAAGAAAAGGTTAATTCTGATTCAGACGATGAACCAGTGCAGTATGGGATAAACGACCTTCAGGACAGTTCGGTATGAATAATCTTAACCTCAACTCAAGCTTCATTTAATTCCTGAAATTCTGTTCGTTTCATATATCAGCAAACAGTCGGCTAATATATTATTGCCACAATGGTATTAATTACTGTAGTATGTAATATTGTTTTCCTTTTCATTTTTTTAAGTAAAGCTTTGATACATTGTTTCTCTTTGTTGTTTTAAGGATGATAACGAGAGCATGCGAAGTAAGGGTCGCAAAAGAGCTGCTGCGCCTAGGGGAAGAGGTAGGGGCACCACTGCTTCGAAGAGGGGAAAGAAAACAGACAGCTCCTCATCCTCAATCAACCGAATGATGATGAGTAACGATGATGACGACGACGATGACGATGATGTGCCAAAGAGAATGAACAATGTCCATAGGACTTCTAGTTGATTCCTCTCAAACAAAGAGCAAAATTGGCAGTGGAGTTGCGGCTGAGTTGTGTACTTCAGAAAATGTAAAATCCGTGAAAGATGTTCCTGCTGAAAGTAAACATAATGGGAAAGAAGGCATGCCTTCAGATTTGGGAAGACATAACAAGGCTCCACGTCAGGAATCATCTCCACCGATTCGTAGAAAAACTTCTGATCAAAGAAACCGAAAATGTGTATACTCATTGTTAATTGGTTTTTACTTGTACGTTACTCGAAAACATGCTAAATGATTGATTAATAAATAGCATTGAAATATCTTGTTCTTTGCTTAAGTTTTGGTCTATTTTTTTCCTGCATCACGTTTTCTAATATACATATTTGTATGTATTTTCTTTTTATTTTTTTCTTCTGCCACAAAAATATGTCCACACTTTTAGGTGTGAATATTTAACAATGTTTCCACACTTTTAATTGTAAGCATCTTTTTGCAATTTTGCCACACTTTTAAGTGTGGACATTCAAAGAGTGTTTCCACACTTTTAACCATAGGCATTTGGATAGTATCTCCACATTTATATGTGTAGCAAAATTTGTTACACTCATTATTACCACACATTTGCAAGTGTGGAATTTATAATTTTACACATTTTTAACCGTGGCCAATTGGCCTTTAAAATGTGGAAAATTTAACTAGTGTTTTGTAGTGTCCGTTTCGAAGAACGACAATTCTGAGTTATCTTCACAATTTTTCAGCTAATCAGGGACCATATTCACAAAATTAAACTGTTAGAACTAATATCCTAGTGATTCTGAACAGGATGTACGGTTTAGAATTTGTTATTAGCTAAAAAAATGTGGCGAAATGAAGGTTTTTTGAGTATTTTAATGGTGGAAATTAGGTAGGAAAAAAGGGCTGGAGGAGAGAGAGTGAAAATGGTGTAAAGATACTCGATGTACAATGTTTCCATCGTTAAAAACTTTCTGTTTCTTCTTCACCCATGCATGTTGCATTGCATGTTGCATTGCATGTGCCATTGCTATTTTATTTTTTCTGATTGATTATCTTTAGAAAATACGCAACACCCTTTGTATGTATTGTTATTTCGCAAAATGAGATATACCAACTCTTGTAATTAAACCTTTTTCTTGTAAGTTACCTGCTTATAGAAACGAAACAATTTTGAAACACGATTATAATATTTCGCCAATCTTAAGAAATCTAAACCGTAAACGCTACATAATCAGCTAAACAGATAAAAGAAACTTGACCAAATTGCGAGTCACACTTTTATCTCTTTCATCTCTATTAAATATTGATTAACTTGACTAAGTAATTGGATGTTGATTCACGCCTTCCATAGTATAAATGTCACGTCACCTACAATAAGTCACACCATTATGTCTCATAAAGGTAATTGAACTTGAAGACATGCCCAAGGGGATGAACAAGTTTGTTAGTCATAAATATATATTGAATGCTTTTGTTACAACGTTTTGTACAACTACGAAATGAAAAATAAATTTGTGCATCAAAATTGCTCTTGTTTATTTAAATTCATATCAAAACTGCTCTTGCAGTACAAGTTATAACCAAATCTCATTCCTCATTCCGTCTCCTTACATCAAAAGGATCTTCAAAAAAGTACTATTCGATTACCATGTTTACAAACGTGTAAGGTTTGAGCTAGCTGGAAAATAAGCAACCGGGATTGCAACACTTGTTCTACTCTTACACTCTGTTCTCAAGTTTGCAAATGGAAGTAAATGAAGGATCACAAAAAAAAAAAAAAAAAAAAAAAAAATCATGTTTCTCAAGTTTTTGGAAGTAAGTAAATGGAAGTAAAACACATGAAAAGGACATTTGTCTCTTTGTTTTTTTCACTCTACACTTTCATCCCATATATGGGATGGAAAGGAAGTAAAGTGAATAAGACAAAAATGAAAAGACTTTAATGTCAAAAATACCCTTTGTCTTTAGTGTGTATTTATTATAGACCAAGGTTATAATAGTAATTCCACAAATATAAAAAGTATAAAATGGGACCACCTACTTTCATTTACTTTACTTTACTATAAACTCAAGAACATGAAAATCTATAAACTTTACTTCCACTCTTCCCTATTTCTTTACATTGCATTACTTTACTTTACTTCCCTCTCAAAAAAAAGTCTAGAACAGAGTGTTACTCTTTATTTTGTGGTCACCGTCAACATCATGGTCACCTTCTCTTTGGTTTCCTTCAATTGTCACCTTGCTTGAACCCGAGAAACAACTAAATAGTCCGAACATGATCACTCTCTCAATTATCCGTAGTAGATTTTTAAAGTTTTGAATATTGAAGGAAAAATTTTTTGAGAGAGAAAAAACCCGATGTGAAGCTGATGTGGTGAGAGAAAAACCCCTTACCATACCCTTCACCCTTAGGCTGGAGGGAGTGGGCTCGGCAAACCATCGGTAAAGCTCAGTAACACCGTCGCCACCATGTCGGTGAAGCTCGGCAAACCATATAATCGGTAACTATTGCCGATTGAGAAAGGAGAAGTGTTGGCCTACACCAACGTTCGAATTTAAAAATTAAAAAAAAAAAAAAAAAAAAAAAAAAAAAAAAAAATTCCTTTTTTTTTTTCTACCTTTCCACTATATATTCAACCTTTCAACTACATATATACCTTCAAATATCACCCTTTTTTACTAAAAATCACAAAAACTCTAACAGCCTTTTACCAAAAAAAGTCTTCCGATTCCTCCGAATCCGAATCCGAATACGTTTACCCGACTTCGTCCGACGAAACTCATGGTACCTAGCTTCAATTTATGTTATCCGCCGTTGAACATCTTCAAGACACGACGAGCTCTAGTTTTCGGCCCGTAGATCTGTAGATCGTCGTCGGCACGTTGGTCTTGAAACTCTTCTTAATGATTGGTTCGTTGAGGAACCAAAGTATGATGAGGCTTATTTTCGAAAAAAAATTCGAATGAATAAAAGCATGTTCTTAAAAATAGTATCCGACATTAAAGAGAGATACCCGTATTTTCAAGAAGGTTATGATGCGCGGGGAAAAAAAGTTTCACGGCCATACAAAAATGTGTTTCGGCCGTTAGGCAACTCGCAACCGGCAATCCCCCTAACGAGTATGACGAGTATTTGTGTATGGCGGCAAGAACGTCACGTGAAACTCTTGATCATTTTTGTGACGCCATCATTCAGTTGTACGGTCGAGAGTATCTACGTAGGCCGACGGCACACGACATAGCATGCATTTTCCAGGCTCATGAGGCTCGACATCACATACCCGGGATGCTTGGTAGCATCGATTGTACGCACGTTGAATGGTTAAATTGTCCAAGACATTTGAGAGGGCAATACACGAGAGGTGAGCATGGTGTTCCGACTATTATTCTTGAGGTCACCGCTTCACAAGATTTGTGGATTTGGCATGCTTTTTTCGGTCCACCGGGGTCGAACAACGACATCAACGTGTTGAATCAGTCTGATTTGTATCTTACCGAGTGAAATGGAACGGCGGCGAATAGCTCATTTTATATTGGTGAATGCTTTTACAAACGTGGATACTATCTTACGGATGGAATTTATCCTAAGTGGTCAACGTTAGTTAAAGCTTACCGTATCCGACCGACCCAAAGGAAAAGAAGTTCAAGAAGTTACAAGAGGGGGCAAGAAAGGATGTCGAGCGAGCCTTTGGTGTTCTCAAAGCAAAATGGAAAATTATCAAGCGACCTCTCCGGCCTATGACCAAAGAAAAAATAGGGAAATTTATTCACGCATGCATTATTTTGCATAATATGATCATAAAAGGCGACGGGGAGAGCAATCTCACAGGTGCATATAATGGATGAGCCGGTACAGCCAGTGTTTGATAATAGTGTCCTAGGCGAGTTACTAGACGAAGACGTCCATCATCGTCTTCGGTATGATCTCACGGAGTTCGTGGCCGCACAAGACTTGCCATATCTCGATGACGATTAGTGTTTTTTTTTTTTTTTTTTTTTTTTTTTTTAAGTATTATGTAGTGTTTTGTTTTGGTTTTTTAAATATTATGTAATGGTTTGTTTATTTTTAAGTATTATGTAATGTTTTTTTTTTGTTATTAATAAAATGTTATGTTTTTAATTTTATATAGTTTTTGTGGGATTTTATGTATTAAAAAAAAAAAAAAAAAAAAAAAAAAAAAAAAAAAAAAGTGATGTGGCAATTAGGTGATTAGATGAAACCAATGCCACCAAATTGGTGAAAATTGAGGTGAATTGGTGAAGTGTGAGTTGGAATGTTTTTATTGGGTATTGATGATGTGGTTGGTGACGGTAGGTGTTGGTAAAACCACTCCCTCCACCCTTAGAGCACAAGGTGCAGTGAGCACCCCAACTTAATCATTTGGGGCCCACCACTTACAACTTTATTTTTTTTTTATTCAAATTTCCAAATAAACTAAATTTATTTCATTCAAAATAAAAATACAATACAACATATTAAAAAACATACGAAACAATGATACAAAAAAAACGATAAGGGAAATAACGATACGGAAAAAAAACAATAGGGGAAATAACGATACGGAAACAAAAAAAACCAAACTTAATCCTCGTCGTCGTCGTTGAGTTGATATTTTCTCATGATTTGTTCTTGTCTCCGGCGAATGATAGCGGCTTTTTTCGGTGTCGTCTGGTCGGGATCAATCATGAGAAACTTCATCTCCTCCATCTCAAAGTTCTTGAGTTCCTTCTGTCTCCTCGCCTCGTACGCAGCCATTTAAACGTCGACTTTTTGCGAATATTTTTCGGATAAGTGTCCCAAAAAACTACTCGTTTGACTCCCACCGGAGCTCGCCGCGCTCGATGTATCCGTCGACTTTTGTTTCTTTGCAGCTCGACTCTTTCTGGCTCCGTCTCTTTCAGGACGAGGTCGTTTGTTAGGGCCGTATAGTTGTGGGTTTGACGCGAGGAGATTTGTGATTTGCGAATCTTATTCGGGTTTTGAGACTTTTTTTTTTGTTTTTTTGTTTTTTTTTTTTTTTTTGAGTTGAGATATAGAGTGTTATTTTTTGGTTGTGAGAAAAATATATGTGTAGTGGTTTGGTATTTATAGGGTGGTTAAAAAAAAATAAAAAAAAAAAAAAAAAAAAAACCGTTTGATTTTTAAACGGTAATATATCGGTTTAATTCATTTGGGGACCACACAAACGTACACATTGTCAGGAGAATTGCTTCGTTGTGCAGACGACAAAGCGTTGTATGGCAAGAAAAAACGTAGGCAAACGGTGTGGTGGCTAAGCTCGGAGAGCTTCCACCTTGAACTGGCAAGAGATAACAAGGATTGCACCGGGTGCTCTTAGTAATAAAAAAGTCGTGAGGTATGGGCATTGGAAGTCGTGAAGCTGCTAACTTGGCTCTTTTATCTAAGTTGTGGTGGAAATTTCTAGAAGAAGTCAAAAGTTTATGGAAAATAGTTGTTAAAAATGTTTATGGGGAAAAGGTGGGTTGAATCAAATGGAATCTCTTACTCTTAAAAAAAAGAAACGTGAGGTTGAATCTTAAAATGTGGGGAACGAGCATTTAACCAGGGTTTAAATGTATCTACTCTTTATCGGCAATTTATTGTGTGAATCAGAACCTTTACAAGTAAGGTTCCCGAGATTATTCGCTATTGAAGAGGTCAAAGATTGTCAAGTCAACAACATCATTGAGCACTTTTTTTGGGTCATACAGAGGCACTCAACTAGAGACGTCATCCAAGAGTAGGTTGTGAAGAAGAAGAGATAATCAATCTCCAACGTGAGCTTCAGATGGTTAATCTATGTGATCAATCACTTTGAAACTAGGTAGATAACGTCATTATTCCAACTGATGGGAAAGAACTTAAATGGAACAAGTACATCCCTAACAAAGTTAAGATATTGTTTTGGCGAATAACTCTTAATATGGTATCGACGAGGCTTACCCCAAAATAGAGGAATTGTTTTTCCTTCTGTGATGTGCTTGCTAATGTAACCTTGAACCTAAGGATTCTCACCACTTGTTCTTTCAATGCTTGATGTCCAACACATTGTGCTGGAAAATCACAGACTGGTGGGGCTTAATATTTCCACAAGAACTATCTAGAGAATCAATCGAGTGTTCTGTTTCTGTTGCTCAACTTCACTGTACAATTTGCTTTGGTGTTTGATATAGTGTATCGTAGTGCCGTTTGGTTGATATGGTTATTGTTGTAATATGTGAATCATACAAATACTATAAACACATAAACATCAAGATCACGCAGCAGAATGGATCTACATAAACATATAATTAATTAAACTAAAAGAAAGCGTACATTTTTGATTCCTAGCAAGAACAAGGAATCACATGCTTCCAAGAACAAAATATAAACCCTAACTAGGTTTATATGGATCGATCTAGGCAAAACAACACAAGCTAAAATAAGCTTGTTACTCGTTCTTGTACACACGCAATGCTAGCGTTCCAATGGGAAAAGCTAGGTTCAAATCACAAACAAACCAAACACTTTGTAAGCCTTACTTGGATCGGCAATACCTAGTGGTTTTAGAAAAGGGCCGATCGGTTCTAAGCTTAGAGGAGGAGAAGAAGAGAAGAATGGCTTGTTAGGGATTCAAGATTAGAGAATAACCAAACACAATGAATTGTATTTATAGGCTAACCCTGGCTTGTTCCCTACTCCACCCAAAAACCGATCCCTAACCCATTGGCTAGTTTCGGCCGACCCAAGCCCAAGGCATTGGGTTCTAGATCCTTCTAAACCTCTTTTGCACATTTAGTCCTTTAACGACCGTTATCTCTAACTCCGTTAAGTACTAACTGTCGTTAAGTATTGTTTTGTGAAATGAATAAATAAAATATAAAATATATTTAATTTATTCAAACCATTGAAACTCTCACGTATTGTGTGCAATCCCGAGTTTCGGGTTCGAAACCGGACATACATATATTAAAAGTTATACATAAACTCTAACAGTTATGCCATAACAACACGGTCAACATATCAATAGCTTCTCCATATGTCCTATTCCATAAGCTTTAGGCACTAGTCTTTAATTGGATTGCAAGCGGGTGCAAGAAAATTAAATTGCTTTGGTTAGACAAGATTTTAGATCCTTGAAAAGCTTGTACGCGTATTAGTTAACTTTTTCCCATGTATTATGTAATCATCCCTAGCTTCTCGCTTGCTTTTAGTTTTTATGTATAATTTACTAGACAAATATCCGCGTAAAGCAACGGTATATAGCGGCAAATAATTGTTCTTGCGAACTTGTATTTTGAGGTGACCCTTGATGCACCGCATATATTACACAAAAAAATAATAATAAATAAATAAAATATTTAAGTACAATGGAATGTGGCTAAAATATCACATTAACTTCAAGCAACCGTTTGAACGACAACTAGATCATTTGTGACATGCCACAAAATGACCACACTAACTACATACTAGAACACCAAAACTATCCAACTGCTACATTAGATCAGCATCATCATTACTCTCCTGTAGTTCACGCAAAATACTCTTCATATCTTCCTTCGTGAGGAGGTCAAAGTCCACATTTTTACCCGACCAAATACTGGTCTTCCTAGGAGGCGCCTACACCTTTTTCCTTGTATCATCAATCAAGGCTATTTTAGTAATTGAAATTAAGTTTTTTCAAGATCGCGATACTACTTAGGATCATTTTTGTATCCGCAAGATCGGGATCGTAAAAGCGAATCGGGATCGTAAGATCCTATAAAAGTGTGATTTTTTTAGGTAGGGGTTCTAGTGTTATAGAGTTTCATATAACATTCGATATAAAAGACCCATTTAAGTGAATATGAAAAAAAAATTCAAAGTTTAAACACCGTAATATACAAATCATGCAATTACTTCATGTTTCAGTCATTTGGTAGACGCTTTAGGTAGAAATGAAATACGACGCGAGTAAAGTTAGGTCATGTATAAAGATAAAATTGCGTCAATATTTGAAAAGTGGGTTTAATTTTTGTAAAAAGTTTGTTTAATTATAGAAATTAGGTTTTATCGTAGTATCCGGATCGATAGTGATCATTTGATCTAACTAGCTATCTCACGATCTTACTTCGATCCTTTGCTATCTCCGATCCTACATCGATCTTACAAGGTTTTCTAATGTATGATCGTAAGATCGTACGATCCTACGATCAAGATCGTGATCTTGATAACCATGATTGAAATGATTTAAGTTTTCAAGATTAAGGATTAAGAAAAATGATGTAAATGCTTTGTAGATAGCATAGATTGTCAATCACTACTACAATAAGTCCTTTCGAGACCTGTTGTAGAATCCACCGAGACCCGTTTTTCATAGGGTCTCTAAAGGGGGGGCTCTCCATGTGAAAACCATATTGAGACCTGTTTTCTTGCGATATACCCGGTCCTAATATCGATATCGAGACCTGTTTTTGATTAAAAACACGTCTTGGAAACATAATCTAGACGGGTTATTACTATAAAAACCTGTCTCTATCTTATTTTTGAAAAAAAAATAAATTGGGGTTGTTTGGGATTGCTTATCATCATTAAGCAATCCTAAACAGCCCCCATTAGTGTATTTAATAAGCAATCCAGTAGCTTCAACATAACTATATAAGCAATCCGAAACAATCTTTCATTTCAATAATATCAAGTTCTAGACAATTAAACTACATCATTCATATGTATACATGTTTAATTAATCCACACCTTTAAATGAAATGTATCGCACATATGTGTAAGCTTTTAGCTAAAACTACGAAGTTAGATGGATGTAAAACCATTTCTCAAATCAAAAGCATCTTGAGTTCATGACACTCTCATATACAGATGAGAACAATCCTCCAAGGATCATGGAAATGATTCTCTTGGATGAGATGATGAATGGATTCTGGAGGTACCCATGTGTTATCTGGAGTCCCCTTTTTGTAGGCTTCGTCTCGTTTTTGTGCAGCGGTAAAAGTAACTTTGTCTTTTGCTTGAGGTTTCTTTTTAACAGCTGCAATTGCTTTTGCTAATTTGATCTGCTATAACAAAAAGAAACTGAACTTTCAAGAACAATATCGTAGGATACAGACATTAAAACCTATAATTTGGAAATACCAAGAGACAGAGATGATTGCTAATGCTGCATTGGAACATGTATGATTAGGGTTTGTTACAAGCATTTAAGTTACTAGAATTCAACTTCATCTCACCTACGGGAAAAGAAAAGATAATCTGGATGATTGACCTGAAGCATTGTCAGCCAATTATTAGCCGCCTGCAATAAAGAGCTCAAAAGGAAACATGTGGAAAGCTACTCAAACTCTATTTACACTACATATAACCTCATAAATCATTTTTGTTTGCGACGTTCATATTAGGCAACCTCTCATAAATGATATAAGCATAGAGATAATAACCACTGAACAAAAAGATGCGAGTAACAAATATCATACAACTTTCAAATGCATTATGCAGAATCAGAATCAACGACTGACCTGTCACAGGAGTGTGCAGAGAATGAAAGGTCAGAAAGCAAGCATCAAGATCTTTCAAGGTGGGTCCCATAGGAATCCTGTATATCGGGTACCTAATACAAGCACCACAAAGCCCCATCAAGTACATGCGTATATGTGAGAAAGAGCAAACACCAGGACCATATTCTAGATCTTACCAAGCCACTGATAGCCAACTAGATGGTAGCAAGTCACAACTTCTTAGGCTTTTCAATTCAGGGAAGCAGCGGGCAAGATCAAGTATCTGTTGGAGCAAGGAGATAAAACTAATTATTGAGAGAAAATAAGCATTTAAAGCTAATTTCCAGTTGCTACGTTGCGTACACCAGCATAGAGTGACAGAATTAGACTCACCTTATCAGTCAAAGGTTCTCTGCCCCAAGGCTGATTTCGCTCAAGATACTCGAATAACAGGCAACCTTGAGTGCTTATAGAATCACCGTCATCACTAGAAAAGCCTTCTTGGAGTACATGATGCTGATCATTTAATGACAACTGGTCCATTCGCCTAGATATTTCTCCGTTTGGGTGGTGATTATTTTGCTTCTCCCTTGAGTAATGCAAAGAACATCTATCATGTTCATCATAATCACTGCTCACATCACTACTTGAATCCTTAAAAGAGTCACCGTCGCTATACTCAGTTGGTTGCCTGCAAACAACACAATAACAAAAACATTCTTAAAGATAAAGTACGTTCACAAATATTAGTTTCAGACAGCTCAAAAATTAGCCAGAACAGAAAGTAAATCTCCAACACATAATGAATTTTCATGTTTCGGGAGCAAAATGTGCAAGTCCCACAACTTAGCAATGAGTGACCTCAGAGAATAGGTGTTTATTCAAGAACAGATATAAGTTCATATCCTCCAAAAGCATCTCACCATTAAAATCTGTTGCTCTACCTATGATTATAAATCCTGTGGCTCTATCCTATGAATATCATCCCTAGCAACTTCTTAGACTTTTTGATAATCCCAAAGAACAGATTACTTCATTCCTAGATCCTAAGTACTTCTGGTCCCTATCTCCTTAATGAATTTTCTGTGGCCCAAACTCCCAATCAAAATCAACAAAGTTGCACATCATAGGCTCTATTTTGTACCAGCCAAGGCCGAAACCTATCATAGCAAAGTACTCCTCATTGACATATATGCTTCATCACAATAACGTTTCTATGTTACTAAAGATACATCAATTATAGATGAAAGCTGTGTCGCATACCTTGAAGTGACATCTGAGATCAGAACCCCTAGCCTTGCAGGCTGCATAGCAAATAACAACGATCACGTCAAAAATATATTTACAACTGTAATTTATCTGAGGAACAAAATGGTACATACTACATATATACAACTAAGTAACAAACTTATTTATCACTTGATACAATATACTCTTATCTTGTTGTAGTCATTTAACCATATTTCAAACATCGGATAATCCCAAAAGCATCATTCCTTGAGAACCTAAGTTCTTAACCATTGTACTTAGTTAAGCAATTCGTCAAACAGTTGGTCTACACATAGACTAAACCTTAGTACACTACAAGAAATCCATATCAAACAATCAAATCAACTGGTTTTATTATATATCAAAAGAAAAAACCATAAAAGCAACACATCAACTGATCCTAAGCAAGAAATAGAAAATAAAGATATCAAATGTCATATAAAGATAACACAATTGGAAAAAATACAGATTAAATTCTTTTTTATATGCACCTTTGGTGGAAACATGTGGTAGCATGGATGACGGCAGTGACAGAGGTGTTTTCATTGGTGTGTCACGGTGTTACGACGGAAGTGTGGGTGTATGATGGTGGGAGCTGGTATCCCAGTGTGTTAGGAGAAGAAAAACTATTTCTTTGCTTTATATTTTTTTAAAGGTTGAATTGATAATAGATCTGAAATTTCAATAGAGGTTCAAATTTAGTGAAAAGATAAAGGGGGAAAGAATCCCGCTCAATATTTTGGGGAATAAAACCGGGTTGTAATTTATATCTATAAACCGGTCCATATTAGGACCAAAATAGTCCGGTTATAAAACTGAAACCCGGTCTCAATTTCTTATTTTTACTAAAACCGGGTTTATTCTTTAAAACAGGTCTTGATAGTTTTGGGTGGGCCTCAATCCTTTTATAAGACCAGTTTTTATTGGAAAAGGTCTTGATGAAGGGGTCTTGAAACCCTATTGTGTAGTAGTGTCATTAGAAAAAAACTTATATATAAGGAGTGGGAACATGAAAAAGAAAACTTAATACAAATCGATTAGTTCAACTTACTTGTGAATTTTATTTTGTGAAAATTGTATGAGACTAATATTTCTCTTTCAAGTTAACTGCCATCTTAAATGTATATGTGGATCGGAGTTTCAACGATCAAACCTTGCGAATTATAGATCTGAATATTGTATGATACCAATTAAAAGTTTTCAATTCAAATACAATATGTTTAATACAGCATGCAACAAGCTTCACCAGAATTTATACAAAGACTCTATTCTCCTACTCTTCATATATATAATATGTACGTTTTACTAAAAAATTCTCTCAAGATCAATGACTGGAAGATAAATCCACTATAGTAGTAGACTTCATGTCGTAACATCAGACCATTCTTCAGTTTATAAGCGTGAAAAGTTTGAGCCGACGGGGTAGTAAGCAACTGGAATTGGTGCGCTTTTTCTGCTTTTGCTTCGTACTTAATTTGTGATCTTCATCAACTTTATGAGATTCTTTCGATGCGTTGATCCTGTAATTATTTCCTTCATCAACAACCTTGTTTGAACCCGAGAAGCAACTGAAGAAACTAGACACGATGGCCATTTTATATGAGATATGAAAATGGATACTTTTTAGGTTTTAAGATTTTATTAGCTTGTGTATGTAGGGTTTTTGGAGTGTGTTGTTATTGATGAACTCATAGGCACATTTTTCAGAAATTTATACAAAATTTTTTCTATCCATCAGTTTCTTGGAAATATCTTGATATTTCTTGGTGTGAGGAAGAGGGTTTCAAAATTGATTGGTCACACGAGAAATGTGTACGTGTTTTGACTTAAATGGAAGCAGTGATGAAACATGTCACTTTAAAAGTTCTTATGCTAGAATCCAACATTTTTTAGCCTTGGTCACCAAGGGGAAATATTTATGAGTTTTCACTAGTTTAAGCTCCTGTAACATGCTTTTTACTTTTTGTATTCTATTTAAATTATATTTTGTTAAATATAGTTCTTTACACTTATATAATATATATACTTATAAACTTCTTGTATGCATATTTTGATTCTTGACCTATTTTTTAAAAAAAATTTGTGTATTTGATTTTAAAATCAAAACTGGCAATTTTGAACTAAAAAAATACTTATGACTCTTATCTGAAAAGACAAAGTTACTTGATATACAATGTTTACGTGGTTAAACTCTTTCTGTTTCTTCTTCGCCCATACAGGTTGCATGTGCCATTGTTATTTATTTATTTATTTATTTTTATTAATTATCTTTAGAAAATAAGCAACACCCTTTTCTATTTATTGTTATTTCGGAAAATGAGATATACCAACTCTTGTAATTAAACCTTTTTTCTTGTATGTTACCTGCTTACAGAAACGAAACAATTCTGAAACAGAATTATAATATTTCGCCAATCTTAAGAAATCTAAACAGTAGACACTACATAATCTGCTAAACAGATAAAAGAAACTTGACCAAGTTGCGAGTCACACTTTTATCTTCTTCATCTCTATAAAATATTGATTAACTTGACTAAGTAATTGGATGGTGATTCATGCCTTCCATGGTATAAATGCATGTCACCTCACCTAGATTACGTCACACATAAACACTTGGTCACTGACATGAGTCACAAACAATATATTTAATATCGTTTTACGTCTCCTTAAGGTAATTGAACAGGAAGACATTCCCAAGGGAATGAACAAGTTTGTTTTTCATAAATATATATTGAATGCTTTTCTTACATTGTTTTGTACAACATCGAAGTGAAAACTAAATTTGTGCATCAAAATTACTCTTGTTTTTATAAAGCTCGTATCAAAATTGCTCTTGCAATAAAAGTTATAACCAGTCTCATTCCTCATTGCATCTCCTTAATTACTTCAAAAGTACCATTCGATTCCCAAGTTTTACGTATAGAATATATACGTCCCGAACAATAATGACATGAAACGGTGATTTAGCTCAACTACGTACCGACTCAAACACAAAGAACTGACAAGAAATTTAGACGATCAAAAACAACCAAAACCTTCACTAATAAACATGAAAATAGATTATGATAGTAACAAAGTTCAAGTCAGATACGATATATTTATTACACGTAAATGAAACGTACAAGCTTAAACATAATCTATACAAAGTGATAAATTAAATACGCAAAATGAATAGAACGCACGTCAATATATTCTTTATTCTTCTACTTTTCTCTTGAACGCCGGTTTTATTAGAGCTTGCAAGGAGCTAGAAACAAACAAAGATTACATTACAAGTGTTACAAATTAGAACACGTTTGAACATGATCCATGATCCAGTTTAACCAAAATGGTATGTATGTTGTACGCAAAGAGTCCCAAGAACAATGGCACGACGCGCGGTGAATCCACTAGTGTGCGGTAGTAGACTTCAGTGGTAAATCACACCGCTGTTTACGGTGTAGCTTATAAGCGTGAAAAGTTTGAGCCCACGGGGAAGTAAGCAACAGGAATTGGTGTACTTTTTATGCTCTTGTTCATTGCCTTGTGATCTCCATCAACTTTATTAGATTCTTTCGATGCACTGATCTTGTTATTCCCTTCATCGACTACCTTGTTTGAACCCGAGAAGCAACTGGAGAAACTAGATATGATAGCCATCATAATTGAGCGAAACAATGATCTGGAAACTTTTTATAAGTTTTTAGATTTTATAATCTTTGTATGTGTTTTTCGAGTGTGTTGTTATTGATGAAACCATAGGCACATTTATACACAATATTTCTAGATATACAAGGTTTACGTGGTTACTCGTCGTCTTTCTGTTTCTTTTTCATCCATACATGTGTCTTAAGTTAATTTTGGGAAAATGACGTATACCAACTCTTGTATTTTTACTGTATTCGTAAGTTACCGGCTTCTTACATGCATAAATGAAACAATTTTGAATTGAAACACTATAGTAATATTTTGCTAATCCTAAGAAATCTAAACAATACATAATCCAAAGAATTTTGAAACACTGTTACAATATTTTGAAGCTAATCCTAAGAAATCTAAACACTATACCTCCATGCATCAAGAGGATCTCCAAAAGTACTATTCGATCACCATGTTTACAAGCGAGAAAGGTTTGAGCTGGTTGGAAAATAAGAAACGAGGATTGCAAAACTTGTTCTACTCTTCTTACTCTTTGTTTTATGGTCGCCGTCAACTTCATGACCAGCTTCTCTTTGGTTTCCTTAGAATGTCACCTTTCTTGAACACGAAAAGGTTGTCAGGATCGGGATCCTACCTAGGATCGTTTTCGGCTTTGCAAGATCGTAATCGTAGAATCGAATCGTGATTGTAAGATCCTATGAAAATGTATTTATTTTTGTATAGGGGTTGTAGTTTTATATTTCTATATAATATTTCATATGATAAAAGAATCTAAATGGATCATAATAGAAAAAAGTTATATGTTCAAGTACCGTAGTAATAGAATATTAAATATATTGCAATGCATACTTGCACAAAGTTACTACATACGTGCACCTACTTCTTGTTTCAATATTTTTTATTATAGGTTTTTCGTGATAACATTTAGAGTAAGACAAAAAGATAGTGTTAATTTATTGGTACGTGATTCTGTCACTTTTTTGTTAGAATATATAGATTAAGCAAAAAGATAAATGGATTTTATTTGAAAATGAAACGACATAATTTACAATAGAGGCCAACACAATAGTTTTTTTCTTGGTGACCCAATAAATTAAATTAAGATATTCTGATAATATTACTGAAAATTTTTAATACATAGTCATGCTTTTATATGTAACATAAATTATGAACAAAATTGGGACCAGTATCTAGATGGTTTACTTCAAAAATAAGCTTTTGACATGTTACAAAGCACGAAATCGTTTTTCATAATAACCCAAAAACACACATCTAAAATATTTCTAAATAATACATAATATCATAATGATTTGACACTCATTATTCTTGCAAAAGACAATCAATTAAAAGCACCAAAATAATAGCTTTCATGAAAAATTCTTAATCATTAGGCTTTAAAATACGGGCTTATTCTTAAAAAGTTCATATAGCAAAAAAATAATAATAAAAAAAAAAAAAATTAATAATAGGCAATCCTACAATCCTATGATCCGATCCTACGATTCTACGAGCGATCCTACGATCCTGATACGATTCTACTTGAGTTACGATCTTATTAAGATACCGGTCGTTTTTTGTGTGTAGGATCGTATGATCGTCAGGATCGCGATTTTGACAATTACGGAAGAAAAACTAAATAATTGAAAAACATAATAAAATTATATGAGAAACAACTAAATAATCGAATCTCAATTATACGTATTAGATTTTTATAGATTTGAATATGTTGTATGAGAACGTACTTCTATTTTAATGAGTTTGTTGCAGATGTACCGATGCCATTAATTTTCGTCTCTATTTATTAGGACAAACATAATGAAATTATAGGAAGTATCTCGATATAATTACTTGGTGTGAGGAGAAAAGCACGAAAATGGTCTAAGTAAAACGTGGCTTGTGAGTTGTGACTCAAAATTGAACTTTCAGGAGTCAAACACGTGAGTGCAAAAGCAACTGTTATAGTGGATGAGGGAACAATGGTCACCGGCTGCCAGTTAAAGCTTGGATCCATACATGTATGCTCTAAAGACGTGGGTTCGATTCCGGCTCGCAGCATGTTGTGGGTACCATAGTTAGGCATTTCACAGGCATCACACCTTTACCGGGTAAGGATGGTGGGTACCTAGTAAATACACAAGGTTAAGGTATCCCTGCCAATCTACACTTTTCTTATAGTGGATGAGGGCGTAAAGAGAAATTTTCAATGGAGGCCCTCTTAAAATTTAGAGTAAATTACAAAGATGGTCCCTGTGGTTTACGTTAACTCACACTCTTGGTTCGTTGACTTTTTTTTTTGCACTTACAGCAACCAACTCTGAAATCCTTAACACTCATAGTCCATTAACCAAACGGCATCAGCTTTTACTGTTAAAAGTTCATCATGTGCAAAACACATGAGGGTAAAAATATCATTTAATCTATCATTATATAGTTTTGCGGTAAAAAATATTATTCCGTACAAAAACATAGCTACACACCCATTTATTTTTCTCCCTCTACAAAATCCCTACCCCATTATCTTCTTCGCTACTCACTCCATAACTCCGCCTCCACCACCACTGTTCAACTCACTCCACCACCGCCGATCGACACATTCTATCTTTCACGCCGTCGGGTAACCGACTGTAGCGAGTTCAGTGGTGTCGGACTTTATTTCCATTGCGATCTCGATTTAATTGAAAGACATGGAAATAAAAATACCCAATTTTATCACCGATCAAAAACAAAACCATCAAAAAACCTGTTAAAAACGCAAAACATCTCTCTCACACACACCATATTTAAAAAAAAAAAAAAAAAAAAGTGTAATCGCCATTGATTCTGTTGAGTTGTTATAGTTAGTTAGTTGTTGTACCTGAATCAAGAAATTGTTACAAGTTGTTCCAGTTGGTTAGTGGGGAGTCAAAGAAACGATAGCCGCCATGTGTTTGATGAAATGACAATGTTAAAGGATGTCAAAAATTCAGTTGGAAGGTTGTATCTTGAGGACGATGAGGGTTGTTTGATGGTTAATGACAGTTCTAATGATGTACTTCTGGGAAACAACAGTGGAGGAAGTGGTAGAACTAGTAAGGGTAAAATTGATGCACACAGGTGTTTGTCGAAATGACAATGAGTAGATTTCTCAGTAACATGGTTTATTTAATAGAAATAGAAATAAAGATAGTCCCTTGGTTGTGGTTTCTGAAAATATGAGGCTTATGGGCACTGGTCAGACTTTGCTAAAATTTACGACACCTGACCCTACTGAAACCTCTGAAGTTTATCTTCACTCCTTTACTTGAAATACACTGTAAACTTGAGAAATCTTTCTGATGATTTGTTTATTTGTGGTTACTTTTCATTGTTTGTTACATTGTTTTTTCCTTTCTTTCTTGTCAGGTGCAACAGCCACATGGAGTCCTTGTTGAACATGCTTCAGTTGAAAACTCTGGAATGTATGAATATGTTTAGAGCTATTATTATATTCTGAACCAGTGATAAGATGTTTTAAAAGTTATTTCACTGATCGTTGTTATTTTTGCTAGATCGATTTGGGGAAACTCCCTTGAAGAACAGTTTGGAGTCACCTTCTCCATGGAAGTCCCCTTTTTTTCCTGGCCCTCAAATTGATACAGATATAACACTTGAGGTAATAAGTAGTTTTTGTAGATCAAATTCTCTTGATTTAGAGGTGGCAAAATGACGAGATGGGTTGAAACAGTTATTGAACAAGATCAATGGTGGTGTGGATATAAAGTAATTAGTTTTGTTAAGTTGTACTCTAATCTAATTTTATTGTAAGCTTCCTTTTACTAGTTGAAAGTGGTGTGCCAAAAAGAAATATAAAAAAGGTAAAGACAATTTTACCCTCATGTGCAATGAGGAACTTTTAACAGTCAAAGCTGACGCCGTTTGGTCAAAGGACTATAAGTGTTAAGGGTTTCAGAGTTGGTGGCTGTAAGTGACAAAAAAAAAGTCAAAAGACCAAGAGTGTGAGTTAACGCAAACCACAGGGACCATCTTTGTAATTTACTCTAAATTTTAATACAAAATCAATATATCTAGCTTTGTATGATACAAGTCAGTGGTTTTCAAAATTAACTAAAGATGAGTTTTTATATTATACGAGTACAAGCTAACTAGTTATATATGTTTGTCATGCAACATACGTGCTTCATTTCTGTTGGGTACATAGCTGGTACCGTAAGTTGTTATGAACGAGATATATATTTGCGTTGCCTTTGATTCAAAAACATTTATTTTAGATAATATAAAAAAATGGAAAATTCATAACTATTACGGAGTACATATGTAGAATAGTGAATATCTAAAAATATGATATGGACAATAATAACATCTATACTACATATAATGCACAAATGAATCTTTCTCTAAAATTTTCAGACTTACAAGAAATAAAGCATGATTTACAACATTTTAATGCACATAATTTTGAGACTTACAAGAAAATAAGCATATTGTACAACAAACACCACATTAATCTATTAAAGTGGTCGATTAATACACATTTAATTTACCCTTTCATCAAAATATACAAAATTTAACCACAATGTACAATTTAATCAAGCTTTCAATG
Source organism: Artemisia tridentata subsp. tridentata (assembly GCA_021014915.2). Lineage (NCBI taxonomy): Eukaryota > Viridiplantae > Streptophyta > Magnoliopsida > Asterales > Asteraceae > Artemisia > Artemisia tridentata. The sequence goes on from CP139501.1 coordinate 252,180,104, forward strand.
GATATTCATATTGTACAACTAAATATAAAACACTTTTTTTAACAAAATTAAAGAGTATTAACATTTTTAACAAAATCATAAATCTGATAAGATGCATATTACGAATTTGAATGTATTCACATTTTTAACAGCAAAACACATGGTAGTATCATGATGATACAGTAACAACAAAAGAAGAACACAACCACACAACAATAAAAGATACCAAACGTTTATTACTGATTTTTAGTTAATAAAAATGTAAAAACCCATTTGTTTTAACCTCAAATCAAACCAAAAACTATAAATTTAACTCGACAACAGTCGAGTTGTTGCACACCGAGCCACAACCACGGGTGACTCGGTGTTACCCACCTTTAATACACTCGGATATCAACGAATCTTGGTCGGAAAAATTATGTGATGGCGCGTGGTGATGTTGGAATGAAAGTTTTGAGCGCGTGTTGTTTAGAAACAGGGTAAGGGTTGCAAGAGTTGAGGTTTGGTGGTGGTGGTGTAATAAAAGGAGCGGCGGTGTGGTCTTGTGGAGGTCGCCGGATTTTTTGGCCGGAGAAAAGAGGGTGAAGAGAGAGAGATAGGGTGCGGCTGGTGAGTGAAAAAGAAGGAAATAACCCTAAATGAGGGTATAACTTAGGCTTTTATAGTCAAAGGACTAAGAATAAATACATAATGTCCCTTAGGGACTGATTGTGTAACTTGGGCGCGGGGTGGGAAGTGGCATTTGGCCAAACTTCCTATAACACGTAACCGGGATAGATTTGAGTACCGAGATATTTTCCCGAATGATTTTAATGTGTTCCACTGATTTTAAAAAAAAATTTCCAATCAAATTGATTATAAATACGTCCATGTTCGTGTTATCTCGCTAAAATCAATATTTTACGTGTTATTAGGTTTATTTGTACCGACTCGCGTGTGTGGTCTAGCTCGCAAACACACATAATAGTGAACACATAAACTAAATAAATAGATCATATCGAGCTTAAGGTTGCGCAAGGACCTGGAAATTCGCGGTTGTTACACGGTGCAAAGAGTTGGATGGGTATAATGGTATTTTTTTGTGGTTCGTATCCGATATTTGAAGAAATGGAAAAATACGTTGCTATTAGATGCCATTAACCCAATTTAATAAATACCCATATACTTTATACCCTATATTTTATATTTTACAAAAATCTTACTCCTTTATAAAGCATTAATGCCTTCTTTAAATACAAACACTTAAAATTCAGCATTACAAGTTTTTAAGCTAAAAGTACAACTAATTAAAACACATTTTCTAACATTAAATACAATTACAAGTTTTTAAGCTAAAAGTACAACTAATTAAAATACATTTTCTAACATTAAATACAATCTTTAAATAGAAATACTTAAAATTCAGCATTACAAGTTCTTAAGCTAAAAGTACAGCTAATTAAAACACACTTACTAAGATTAAATACAATACAAAGCACTATTAATATGGTCAAGATATTTAATGTAGTCAATTAATTAACTGGTCAATAAATAAAATTAATGCGGTTATTAAAACACCTCTTACATTAGAAATACAAATTGTTAAGCATATTATACAACCAACTTAAACACAATTCATGTATTAAATGTTACTAATACAAATAATAAAGCATATTATACAAATATTCAAGCCCAAACGGGCAACGGGGCGAATGGGCTCGAGCCCGAACGGGCACGGGCCAAAGGGCTCGAGCCCGAACGGGCACAGGCCAAACGGGAATGGGCCAAGCGGGCACGGGCTAAACGGGCATGGGACAAACGGGCTCATGTTATACGAATGACCTTAGAAAATACCCAAAAATACGAAATAAATTCTTTAGTTAAGAAGTTGAAATACGTCACATGAAATTCCTAATATCCGTAATTTATTGTCAAAAAAAATATAATAAACTAAAATACATGATTCACCAAAAAATATTTTTTGAGGGTACCCGCCGCCGCAACGCGCGGGTACCCTGCTAGTTAATAATAATGCACACGTAAGTAAGATATATAAAGTTTCCAATTTTACTACAATTGTTCTTAGGGCTAACGGAGTGGCAGCGGGCTGGGCAGCGGGCTGGGCTAACCCGCTGGGGAACACCGCCGCCGACCCAGCGGGTTGCCCAGCGGGCTGAAGATCACGGCTTGCCCATGTAGTTGCGGGTTGAAGAATTTAAAACACATTAACGTTAACTTGCATTAAATAAACGAAGCCAACAACTAAAAAAAAAAAAAACGCAGCCCTCCTTCTTCCCAAAAAACAACCCTCCTTCTTCCCAAAAAAAAAAACGCAGCCAACAACTACAAAAAAAAATCCGGCGAGCCATGGATGCGTGGAGAGGAAAACAAAAACCACAAAACGTGGCTAGTGGTTCACGAGGTCGAGGTGGAGGTCGGGGTCGAGGCATTATTCACGAACAATATCAACAACAACATCAACAATATCAACAACAATATCAACAATCAAGCTCACAATACTATCTTCCCGAACCACCAATTCGAAGGCAATCTTTTTCTATACCGGCAATGGATCCTCGACATTACGGTGTCCACCAAACGGCGGAGGTAGACTTCGAACATTTTGATCCATTCGCTTTCCGCAACCCACCACCCATTATCGACGAGGATGATGTTGATGATGTTGAGTTCGTTCCAGAAACACAACAAGCTCCGTTTGGTATGTTTTTATCTACATTTGGTATCGTATATATTGACTATTTTCGGTTTGTATATATATTTGTATTTGGATTTGGATTGAAATATATAGGTTTGTATATATAGGTTTGTCTCTACAACATCAAATGAGTTAGAAATGATGCGCGTAACCTGTTTGATAAAATGCCTGACCCGATAGAATGCGTTAGAAATGGGCTGTTTGTAGTTGTATTTGGTTTGTAGCAATCGGCTCGTTTGAAATATTCATGAGTATGTTTGTAGTTGTATTTGGTTTGTAGCAGTATGTTAGTAGCAAAGTTACTAGCAGTATGTTTGGTTTGTAGCAGTATGTTAGTAGCAGTATTTGGATTTGGATTGAAATATTCATGAGTTTGGATAACGTGTTTGTAGTTGTAGAAAATGCGGTTCAAGAAAACATGACGAAAAAGAAATTTGCAAAACTAGCCGATAAAAAACAATGGACGCCGGATGAGGAGGTGGCGTTGGCTAAAATTTGGATGTGATGAGCGAAGCGTTGAACGACTTCAAAATCAAGACCGGCAAAGATTTCAAGAGTGTTGCAGCGTGGAAGGTTTTAATGAATGAAGAAAAATGGAAGGAGACAATCCAAGTTGGGCAAGCAGGGTCGTCTCATTCGGAAAAGCGGAGAAAGTCATCGGAGGGAGGTACTTATGAGGCGTCTAGTAATGACGTTGATGCTACTGTGTTGCCGGATTTGAACGAGGACAGCACTCCTACTCGACCAAGGAAAGGCAAGGGGAAATCTGTGAGTGGTGCATCATCGAGGGGGGATGCTTTTGGGGTAGACGTCGCTGATTACATTTCAAAGAAAAAAGCAAACATGGATGAAGCGAACGCGAAGAAGCAAGAACTATTGGACGCACAACTCCAGCATCAAAGGTCGAAGACCGCCAGGAGTGATTTCAAGTTCTTCCAAACCCCACACGCAAACATCACCGATCCAAACCTGTTAGCGTGGATGCTTGATGAAAAACGGTCGATTGCGGCGAGGCATGGATGGAAGTTTGATGAGTGATTTTATGTAATGGATGATTTTATGTTTTACGTAATGGATGATTTTATGTTTTATGTAATGGATGATGTTTATGTTTTATTAAATAGTTTTATGTAATTAAATGAAAAAGAAAATAAAAAAATTTGGAAGGGTTGAAAAAATCATGAATGCCTGAGAAATGAGTTGGGAGGGTTGGTTGGGAGGGTTGAAGGAGTAAAATGAGATGGAGGGCTATGATTGGAGGGATTTGGGAGGGTTAAAAATTTGAGCCACATGACTCCTTGGGCCCTTATAACATTACTAATATAATAATGTTAATAATAATAGGTTTTTCGGTAGAAAGTATTAACAATAATATGGAACATGATTTAAAGAGCGTTGACTTAATTATTAAATTAAAAAGTATGAGTTTAGGTATCAATTTGTTGTGTTTTACTAAACTTAAAAGGTTGTTATAAATATTGGGACCAATTTAGCATTAATAAGGTAAATGGTTGTTTTATATTTTACTTGAAATCTATCGTTTATTAGTAGAATTTCAGTTAGCAAATGTTAGGCTACTCACAGTCGCAACATATATTGCATCATCTTTCCAGCTGCCACCTCAGCTTTCTCTCTCCTCAACCTATATTCATTTCTTTCATCACAGTGGCAACCCATATTGCATCATCCATTTTTTTTTTTTTTTTTTTTTTTTTTTTTTTTTTTTTTTTTTTAACATTATTTAACACAAACACAAATTTTATTAATAAAACGTAAATATTAAGTGTGTCAACACATGTAGCGGCTAGCGCTCTGATTAATTTAAGTATTTCGAAATATCTACGTTTGTTGTACCAAAATAAAAGGATACAATACCACAATACCACGTGTACTCCCTTTCCATGTCTAAACCCCTTTCACACACCTAAAAATAGTCAAACATTAAATTTAATAAAACCAATAATTAATTACACACACTCAAAACACACACACATACATATCCTTCATCTTCAATCAACCATTTTTCAAAACTGAAATCACACACATTTATTCAAATCCATGAAGGGCTTTCTTACACAAACACAAGTTTTTTTTTATAAATCAAGTGGGATATCATTTTGCAACATCGAGCGTTCAAGCGAACGATTTGCTAACTGAAGCAACCGGCGATCGATATTGACGATCGATCCAAAGTGGCACAATCGATCCATGTGAACGATCGATCGATATACCCGATCGATATTTTACGACCCACTGCGTATAGCCTTATATAGATAACGATGTATTAATTGACTAATTATTTGTTTTTAATAAATATATATACATGATTATTGCTATATCCTCCTATTTCATATTTATATTTACCTTTTGACATAAAAAAAATATAAAATGTGTTTCCCATTCATTATATTAACTAAAACCGTGTGTTATGTCACATACCATAATCGTGTGGTAGGGAGTTGAATATGATAAAAGGTAAGAAGAAATACCATTTCTTTAAATAGATTTATGTCGAGCAAACTCGTGTTTTATGGATCAAGAAAGTCGAGGATCGTATAAATAACCATATAACTAAGGACATGAGATCATGTAACCGTGCTATATATGGTTATGCACAATGCACAATGCACAATACACACAAAATTTCATGTAATTTTCACCTTTTCATATCTTGTTCTGGTTTCTTATTTTTCTTGTAAGTTTTTGTTTCTGAATTTCAGTATTATACTGATAGCTAGAAGTTTTCATTATTTGTTTTATTCAGGATTATCAATGTTTTTTTTTGGGTAACAGGTCTAAAGACCCGGTAAATATATTACTTCAAAAAATGTTTAAGTACAAAGGATATGGGTGAATCCCATATCTCAGCCCGTTACATAGGTAGAAAAGCTTACATAACAAGATGCTTCATATTCTCTAAACAAGAAAATAAACCACTACTCAAAAGATAACATTAGACTCCTACGAAAACAAACTTATTTCCTACCAAGACCTTGGAGCTTGATACCATACGTGTCACAAAAAGCATCCAAAATTTCCTGGAAGATCGTAAACCTGATCCGCATATTTATCATAATCATAGTAATCATAATCAGCTTCACGATCGTTGTTAGACCCGTTTCCCGGGTAGTGGGACCCCACCTAGATGAAATGGACCGAGTCTAAAAGTGGTTGTTAAGGGCAAGTGGTTATAGTGTTAACTGTTAAGTGTTAACCTGTTATAGCCTAGATGCGGCGCATCTAGGAAAGTACATGCGGCGTATGGTAGAATGGAAAGTAGAATCAACCTGTTATAGTACATGCGCCGTATTGGAGAAAGAGATACGGCGTATTCATGGATGCGGCGCATCTAAAATATAGATGCGGCGCATCGACCTTAAATAAGCAGAATGGACAGAATTGCCCTTGTAGCTAGAAACTTCCCTATTATTCTATAAGATACCACACTCTCCTGTAAAAGAGAGTGTGTTTCTGTGGGTGTCGAGCTAAAGGAGAAAGAAAGGAAGAGATGATGAGATGATGATGGTTTAATGGTGATAATTCAAGAGTGATGTCTATAGCTTGTCCTAGCATGGTTATCAAGTAAGTAATGATGCTTAATTAGTGTTTAATTAATGATTAAGAATCTAGGGTTTGTGAACCCTAACTTGGGATTAAAGGGTAAATGGTGTTTTAAGATAATTAAGAGGTAATGATAATTATGTGATGAGTTTATAATGGGTTTAAGTTAGTAAATGATGGGATTGAGTATCATATAATCAAATATGATTATATGATAATTAGAAGTGTTTAGAGGTTAGTATGGTGGTGTTAACCATGAGTATAGCTAATGATTATGTATTATATGTTATGATGATAATGGTTTAGGATGTAATGATGATGATAAAGATGAAGATGTTGAGGATGATGTTAGTGATAGTATTGGCTTGGACTCAAGGTAAGTAAACCGGCTATAAAATGATGTTATGATGACTTCTATGCATTATGTGTCTAGATGATCATATATGCTAAGATTAATGAATGTTTGTGTGATGTTGTTATGTATTAGTAAGTGTAAGGTAGTGATGGATTAGGCAAGGTTGGATTAAGGTATGTGTTTATGTTCGATGTATTGAAGGATTTAGGGTTATGATGTGTAATGTGAGAATGAATTGTAATGTTATGTTATACCCGTTTTACTTACTAAGCATTCGTGCTTACGGTTTAAGTGTTTAATGTTTTGTAGGCGAAAGTGTTGAGATGAAGGCTTGGATAAGGATTAAGGTTGGATATGCGGTTGGTAGAAGAATGGGTAAGAAATAGAGCTAGGTAGATACCGAGCTCAAATGTATGAATTTGTACCCCCGCGAGTCAAATGTTGTTTTGTAACGAGTAAACAAGTATCTAAATGTATGTTAATAGTCGTATGACAATTTGGTGATCAAATGGTATATCAAAGTACAGTTATATGTTATGGTCAAAGTTAAAGGGGTGTTTGGCATAAGCTTGTTTATACCCATTTTGAGTAGTAAACGGGTCAAATGTTATCGTAACATGATTGTTATGTTAAATGTATGATTTCTGTAATGTTTATAGAGTGGAAAAGGTGTCAAAGTGTATTTTGTGGTGTGTTAAGTTATTGCAGGTCTTCCTGCTGATGTTCTGTGTCAAATGGGTAGATGCGGCGTATCTAATATAATAGATGCGGCGTATCAGAAGTTTAAGGTAGATACGGTGTATCTACTACATTAGATGCGGCGTATCAGAAGTTCAAGTTGATGCGGCGTATCACTTTAGGTGGATACGGCGCATGGTCTGATACGGCGTATCCCTCAAGGGATGCGGCGTATCGTCATTCAAAAGGATTGTCTGGTTATGATATAAAACTAAAATGTGAAATGTTTTAAAAGGTGTTCGAGTATATGTCCTTGCAAAGTATTTTAAAGGGTTTAAATGTTATAAGTTCTGGTTATTTAGATGAAGAATTGTATAAGTCCGGTAAAGTCAAGCGTTTCCGCGTCAAAAGTCAAAGTTTTTGGTCAAAGCGGGCACGGGGTGTTACAAATTGGTATCAGAGCTTCGGTTTAAGTGAATTAGGTTTCCTTTAGGTTGCCTAGACTTAAACCACTCGTAGAAATGTTGGACGTAGGTGTAAGAAATGCGTAAGATAAACGTTTAAGTTATAAGAAGGAAAGTGTGATATGTTATGTGGACCAAAGATTAATAAATGATGAATGTGCCTTATGTGCCAATGTGTATATGATGTAAGTCCAAGGAGGACTTGAAATGTTAAAGTGATTAGTTAGCCGTGCACCTTGGTCGGTGCCGGTGATTGGTTGTGATTTCATAAGTGTATGTTAGCCTAGCGATAATGGAATGAGAATAGGAATGGTATTCGGTATTAGAGACGGGCTAATAAGTAAATCTAAATGTTGATGTTTAAAGTATGGAACATTATAAATGTGCTAAACTATAACGTGAAAAGATAAAATAAGCTAAGGAACTAATGAAGTAGGGACGGAAGGTATGAAAGGTAAAGAATGAGCTTAATAAATGACGGCATGTAATGATTATGACCCGTAAGATGTTAACAGCCAATATATGGTCTTGTTATACAATATACTCGCCTAATGAATGACGTTAAGGTAGTATAGAGACGGGCTAAGGGTACGTAAGATAACGAGGATGAATGATATGATAGAATGTAATTGATGAAATCAAATGATATTGCTAAAATGCATAAATAACTAAGATAAGATAAGTCAAGGCATAAGAACAAGAACGAAATGAGTATGCATAAGGTTAAGGTGTTGACTTAAAATCATTATATTACGGCTAAGGCGATTAGCTGTAATCATTATAACGAAAGCATGAGTTACAATTGGCGATATGTGTAAAGTCTGGTGTAAAAGAGTTGAGTATACTAACGTGTGATGTAAAAAGATGGAAATGGCTAGCACGGGGTAAAGAATGTAAGCTAGAGTGAAAAATGTAACGATATAGAAAATGTGTGAGATAACTAAAACGTGCAAGAATAACGAATGGTACTAATGAACGAATGTAAGTTAACCTATGCAAGGTTTAAAAGTGGAAAGAGTCGGGTGGACTAAAGGGTAAGGTAAGAGGATGAAAATGACTAAAGCGAAATTAGAATGTAAGATGATAAACACATAGAAGTGTGTATTTATAATAAGCAAGTTCATATGCACTATGAGTTTGCGTTCACAAAATAAAATGAATGGAATAGTACGTGTGTGTTAAATGTTAATAGCTTGGATCCAATGTGATAATGTGAAAGTGATAAAGTTTGAATGTTAATGATCCTTCGGGATGGATGTTAAAGGTGGTATCCTTCGGGATGACCAAGTCAATGAATGTTAAAGAATCCTTCGGGATGTGTTAAAGATCCTTCGGGATAAAACGTATTGCCTTCACCGGCAAAGATTGCCTACATCCTTGGCATGTGTAATATTCCCTCCGGGGAAAAATGTTAAAGTAAAGTGGATCCAAGCTAGGAAATGAAAAGTTAAAGCAAGAAATAGTAATGCGAGTGTTATGTCGGAAGTGTATAAGTAGGATGGTTTATGGTTTCTTTATTTAAATGGATTGGGACGCCTTTTCATTTGAATGAAGAAGTCTTAAATCACCGAACCATGAGTTTGTAATTCTTGATTTACATCGTTTGGGACGCCTCTCCATGTAAATGAGGAAGTACGAATGAGTGGGCTTATGTGTTCCCGACATGGCATGAGTAGAGTGGAAGGGTAGAAGAAGTAGTCTAGGGGGATTAGAAGTCATAAGGAGCTAAGGTAGGTGGATAGACAATGTGTTGAATGACGACCCTAGGTGGGAAACGTCAAGTGAAGTATAGGACTTAGGTGTTTTAAGTATGAGCTGAAACGACTAAGGTTTGAAACGATATGCTTGTTGCAATAAGAATTAGAGAAAATGTGAGATAATGAATGCTAATAAACGCTAATATGGATTAAAAGCTCTATGAAACTTTGAGAAGAAAAGTAGAGGCAAATGTAACGTATAGTAAAATGTCAATGAGTTGGTGGTAAGATTGCGATAAAAGTAGGAAGTTAACGAATAATCGACTTATAAGAAGTGAAAAAGGGTATGTAATGTTCAAGTGACATATAGTCCTTGACGAAAAAGTTAAATGGAACTAGTTGGAAAGGTATGTGATAGACGTAGGGATGTTAAATGGTATGCATTCGTGGCTAGGATTATGCATCGAACGACATAATGATTGAAAAAGAAGTGAAAGAATGGAGAAGTAAGCTAGAAATGAAATGAGCTAGGGGTATGATGTAAGCATAGTGGACTTAGAATTGTAAGATCACTTAGATCGAGCAATCAAAAGGGGGATGTAGACGTATGGTCTGGACTGACCCACGACAAGTGGGCCAGGCCCGGAAAATAGCGGCCCACTCTACGCCTAACCCTAATCCATGCCCTATAAATACACGGCTGGAATCCCTATCTTCATATCATACAACGATCTTCAACAGGTTACTCTAAACCTAACCCTAATCAACCTATATCGCACCAATACTAACTTGACCGTCGGAGGTGGATCCCGGGGCTACGGCCTCGGGTCCACTCCTAACGGGTTCTCTTTGTTGAACAGGTCTACTCAGGGCTCGAGAAGACGACGAACGGCCCAGGGAGAGTCGTCGAATCCAGCCCGCGCCAGATTATGTATCAACAAGTTGGCGCCATCCGTGGGACCCGACAAGTTTCGTTGTCTCACATCACCGGAAAGCAACCATCGAGTTCCAAAGCTGGTATTGTGATTTTTTTAAATTAGTAATAAAAAGATATCCCTCGTACTGCTATATTAAAGTCGTACTGCTAGATAACAAGGAGCGCTTTTATATCTATAATTTAGGTACCTTGTACTGTTTATCGATTTGATGCCATTATTATATATATGTGGAATAAATTTTGTCATGCGCCATTATTGGTAGAAGTTAATATAAATCGACAAGTTGTTTTCTGCTACTGTATCGATTTGTTGTTTTTCTGCTAGTGTCACGTACACCCTATTGCATGTTTCTTTTAAATCGGTAAAGATTTTATGTAAATCTTTTAAATTGGTAAACACGATTTTATCTATAACGCACTAAGTCCGCACGATCGGACCTACTTTATCTTTTAGCCGCGAACAACGCAGTCACGATAAATCTACCCGCGTTAGGCCATGCGTTCGGACATCTTCGCAGATCGGCGCCATAAGCGCACTGTCACGTACAGGCACCACGATGCTAGTCAATCGCCATGAGCGCACTGGACAAAAGCCGTGGTCATCTGCGATCATCCACAAACGTTAGAGTCTATGCGGTCACGATACATCCATCTGCGTCTGTACGTGCGATTGAAACTACTAGTCGCGGTCATGGTACATCCATCCGCGCCATTGTTTTTATTATAATAAAAAAGAAAACGATCATGAGCGTACTGCGTTCGCAGATTAGCTACGTGCTACTTCTTTTATGTAGTTTGTAAAACCTCACGATAGGTGTAATTCACACTACTACTTCTCTTATGTGTTAATTTTACATGCTACGTGCTATATATATGCTATGCGCTAATTTTTTATTTCATTATCTTTTATATGTTGCGATGCGCAGCATATACTTTTAATATTTGCATTAAGTTTTTTTCAGGATTTGAATAACTAAGTTTAATGCTCCTACACGAGTAGCACCATCAAACTTGGGGGGCTACCAGGATACGCACTGTGTGAGTACGCATCACGCAGGTATATTTGGAAGCAGATCGTATGTAAGAAGTATTGCAAGCCCGGTACAAAGACGGATTTAAATATTCGCACCCTATTGCCGCAGGGGAGACGTCCTCTGTTGGTTGTAAAGACGGATGTAATGTTCGCACCACTGCGCACAGCGCGCACCTCTGCCACAGAAGTACGTCTTCTGTCGCACCATGCTGCACCGCTACTGGTACAAAAGGTACGCCCTTACCCAGGATGCAGCATACGGAATCCACCTTCACCATTGTGAGACAATCACAATCGCAATGTCAATGTTACTCAATTCGCGCCAACAAGGACGCGCCTACAAATTCGCGCCAACAAGGACGCGCCAACATGGTCATCACGCACTGCACCACAGACCCAGTGCGCACTGTCGCATTTGGGTTGCGCGTTATGGTCACGCCGTCATAGTTGGTTGGGCCTACGAGGCCATGAACAAGAACTTAAGTTTAGCATAACATAGCCACGCACTATGTCATACTAAACTTGGGGGGCTTGTAGACGTATGGTCTGGACTGACCCACGACAAGTGGGCCAGGCCCGGCAAACAGCGGCCCACTCTACGCCTAACCCTAATCCATGCCCTATAAATACACGGCTGGAATCCCCATCTTCATATCATACAACGATCTTCAACAGGTTACTCTAAACCTAACCCTAATCAACCTATATCGCACCAATACTAACTTGACCGTCGGAGGTGGATCCCGGGGCTACGGCCTCGGGTCCACTCCTAACGGGTTCTCTTTGTTGAACAGGTCTACTCAGGGCTCGAGAAGACGACGAACGGCCCAGGGAGAGTCGTCGAATCCAGCCCGCGCCAGATTATGTATCAACATCGAGCAATCAAAAGGGGGATGAAGAATGGAAAGTGCTAAGAATAGAGATAAGGTGAATTAGTTTTGGGTAGTAATGGACGAGAGATTTCGGGGACGAAATCTAAATAAGGGGGGTAGAATTGTTAGACCCGTTTCCCGGGTAGTGGGACCCCACCCTAGATGAAATGGACCGAGTCTAAAAGTGGTTGTTAAGGGCAAGTGGTTATAGTGTTAATCTGTTATAGCCTAGATGCGGCGCATCTAGGAAAGTACATGCGGCGTATGGTAGAAGGGAAAGTAGAACCGACCTGTTATAGTACATGCGCCGTATTGGAGAAAGAGATACGACGTATTCATGGATGCGGCGCATCTAAAATATAGATGCGGCGCATCGACCTTAAATAAGCAGAATGGACAGAATTGCCCTTGTAGCTAGAAACTTCCCTATTATTCTATAAGATACCACACTCTCCTGTAAAAGAGAGTGTGTTTCTGTGGGTGTCGAGCTAAAGGAGAAAGAAAGGATGAGATGATGAGATGATGATGGTTTAATGGTGATAATTCAAGAGTGATGTCTATAGCTTGTCCTAGCATGGTTATCAAGTAAGTAATGATGCTTAATTAGTGTTTAATTAATGATTAAGAATCTAGGGTTTGTGAACCCTAACTTGGGATTAAAGGGTAAATGGTGTTTTAAGATAATTAAGAGGTAATGATAATTATGTGATGAGTTTATAATGGGTTTAAGTTAGTAAATGATGGGATTGAGTATCATATAATCAAATATGATTATATGATAATTAGAAGTGTTTAGAGGTTAGTATGGTGGTGTTAACCATGAGTATAGCTAATGATTATGTATTATATGTTATGATGATAATGGTTTAGGATGTAATGATGATGATAAAGATGAAGATGTTGAGGATGATGTTAGTGATAGTATTGGCTTGGACTCAAGGTAAGTAAACCGGCTATAAAATGATGTTATGATGACTTCTATGCATTATGTGTCTAGATGATCATATATGCTAAGATTAATGAATGTTTGTGTGATGTTGTTATGTGTTAGTAAGTGTAAGGTAGTGATGGATTAGGCAAGGTTGGATTAAGGTATGTGTTTATGTTTGATGTATTGAAGGATTTAGGGTTATGATGTGTAATGTGAGAATGAATTGTAATGTTATGTTATACCCGTTTTACTTACTAAGCATTCGTGCTTACGGTTTAAGTGTTTAATGTTTTGTAGGCGAAAGTGTTGAGATGAAGGCTTGGATAAGGATTAAGGTTGGATATGCGGTTGGTAGAAGAATGGGTAAGAAATAGAGCTAGGTAGATACCGAGCTCAAATGTATGAATTTGTACCCCCGCGAGTCAAATGTTGTTTTGTAACGAGTAAACAAGTGTCTAAATGTATGTCAATAGTCGTATGACGATTTGGTGATCAAATGGTATATCAAAGTACAGTTATATGTTATGGTCAAAGTTAAAGGGGTGTTTGGCATAAGCTTGTTTATACCCATTTTGAGTAGTAAACGGGTCAAATGTTATCGTAACATGATTGTTATGTTAAATGTATGATTTCTGTAATGTTTATAGAGTGGAAAAGGTGTCAAAGTGTATTTTGTGGTGTGTTGAGTTATTGCAGGTCTTCCTGCTGATGTTCTGTGTCAAATGGGTAGATGCGGCGTATCTAATATAGTAGATGCGGCGTATCAGAAGTTTAAGGTAGATACGGTGTATCTACTACATTAGATGCGGCGTATCAGAAGTTCAAGTTGATGCGGCGTATCACTTTAGGTGGATACGGCGCATGGTCTGATACGGCGTATCCCTCAAGGGATGCGGCGTATCGTCATTCAAAAGGATTGTCTGGTTATGATATAAAGCTAAAATGTGAAATGTTTTAAAAGGTGTTCGAGTATATGTCCTTGCAAAGTATTTTAAAGGGTTTAAATGTTATAAGTTCTGGTTATTTAGATGAAGAATTGTATAAGTCCGGTAAAGTCAAGCGTTTCCGGGTCAAAAGTCAAAGTTTTTGGTCAAAGCGGGCACGGGGTGTTCATAATCAGCTTCACAATCGTGACCACCACCAAATAGGTTCATTGACTCCTTAAAAGTGTTCACAACCTCCTCTACATCGCTGTCGGAATCAACAATCTCCCACCTTAGAGAATGGGTTAACCCTCTTAGTAGAAGAAGTAGACGGAGAAAAAAAGAACTAGACTTACTAGACGCAACCTGCACCTTCTCTTTCACAACACTCACAAGCGGTTCCTGTGATACATTACCAGTTTTTTGAGACCCATCCACCCTAGCTTCCTTTTTATTACCCGGATAATCAACCTTTTTAATAGGATGACAATCATCATCCACAAGGGTAGCTTTCCCATCAATAATTAGCTTTTCAAGCTCCCCAATTTTCTTAACAATAGAAGTAGGACCAACCTCCTTAGCTTCCATTGTATTACCAGGATCCAACTCAGCCCCATCCTTAGACACGACATCAGTAGGAATGCCACATTCATCAGTATCAATCATATTAAGGACATCAAAAGGATTCGATGTAGCAATCTTCATCCCACTCGTACTAGCCACTTCATTGGCCTTCTTTTTTGTAACATCCTCCTTCTTAGGCTCAGGAGGAGGTGCTTTAAGTTGATACCTAAACTTAGGACCTACAACAAGTTTAGTAAATCCTTTACTTGGAACACTTTGGCTACCATTCTTCCCTTTGTTTTTGTGATTGACCGCCTCGAAACCATCACTATCCTTATGTGTAGGTTGAGTAGGAGATGGAACAAATTTAGGACAATCAACCAGAGTATGACCAAAGGTCTTACGTGTATCATATCGAGGAGGTTTCCACTCGTATTCAACCTGAATCTTCTCAATAGTCGAACCCGACCCATGAAGTAAGGGTATTTCAGTAGTGAGGCTTTCCCTAAGTACCTCATTCGCCTTAACTTTAATCAAGCACCTATCAAAGCTACTGCGGCCCCATGATTCCAAACATATTTGACTAGCATAAGCATCTAACATTTTTGGCATACCAATCAATGTGGCTAGAAGGCTAAGTCCGTCATCAAAGAACATAGCAAGAGGAACATCATGGAATTTAACCCACACCGGAATGTTGGTCAAATCCTCTTTAAGTAGGTTAGTATTCAAGGTCCAAGGTTTAAGAATAATAGGGACATTTCTAATCAACCACATATCGTTTTCAAGGACATCATCAACAACTTTCTTCAAATTAAACTTAAAGAAAAAGAGCCCATTGGCATTCATCGTAACCTTTTGAATACCATACTTAGCCCACACATTACGTACATAATAATCAACAACCGGAAAAGCAATGCGTTTACCAAGGAAATACCCATAGAAAGTATTCTCATACCTAGTGTTCACCTCTTCAACCACTTTCATAGTGACAATAAGATCCACACCATTTGTTTTCTTGCTACACTCTAGCCTACGAAAGTTAGACGTGTGTTTCTTAGGTTCCTTTGAAGTAGCACCCGCATACGATGTAGTAGGCTGTTTCAAAGCATTCTAGGCATTCTTTAATTGGATATCATGCATTGCATTTTCAAAATCCTTACAAGCATCCAAGACTACCTTATCAATACCATTAGGCTGGCTAACAGCCTCATGTGAAGTAGTAGCAACCTTAGTGTAGGGCTGCTCCAAAACACTCGAGGTGTTAATAGAAATATTACTTAAGTTTTCTTGAGATGCGTCCTCCTCATTAGTTGTCCTGTTAATTCGATGCATTAGTTGTTTTGGTTGAAGCGACATCAATCACAGGTTGAGACAATGGATTCACCACATTAGGAGTATGCGAATCAGCAAACAACCCATCATGCACCATACCTGGATCATCATGAGCTAAACCACGTTTCTCCTTCACCCCACTACCACTCCCTCTCCCTTTAGCACTCAAAAACCCTTTTTCCATTTACTAATCATATAGAATGCATCCAAACCAGAATAACAAGATACCAACGATTAGACCCAAAATAACCACTATATTGCAATAATAATTTTCGATCAAAAAATTAACTTCATGCCACCAATAAATGCAACCTAATCAACAATCCAAAAAAAAAAACTGAAAAGAACCCCACCAAATATGATGACTCACGTTTAGTATAGATTAAACAAATGTAAAATCAATACTAAAGACGTTAGGAGCTTTGATTGGTTAATGAAGGGGTAATTGTCGATAAAGGTTTGGGAGATAGGTCGGCTAATCGCCACAATCGCCAAATCACTTTCTAGGGTTTGGGAGATAGTGTTTGTCTTAGTTATTTACTATGATTATCAATGTTCATGAACCTGTTGTCTAATAACTATATGCTAGCTTCGGGTTTCGCCCCGTAAAATCTTGGCTTAATACCCTATATCAATCCTATATATCGATAAATTAGAGATCAATAAAAGCCATGGAACTAGACGATTATCGACATATACAAAGACATAATTAAATATTTGCTTGATTAAACAACCTTTCATGTTCATCCTTGTGATGGAAAGTCTTCATGTGGCGTTTCAGCGGGTTATTGATAGAGGTATGTTTGCCCCTATCATTATTGGAAAAGATGAGTTGGTTTCTATCACGCACCTCTTCTATGTTGATGATGCCATGTTCATAGGTAAATGGTCCAGTTCTAATGTTAGTGTGCTTGTGATGATGTTAAATTATTTTTTCCTTGCTTCAGGTTTGAAAATTAATGTCAACAAAAGTAGCCTTTATGGTGTGGGAGTTCATTCCTCGGATATTCAACTCATGGCTGATTCTTTCAGTTGTCTAGCTAGCAAGCTCCCGTTTACGTATCTTGGTGTGAAACTTGGTGCTAACATGGCGCGTGTTAATGCATGGCTTGAGGTTGTTCAAAAGGTTACGGCTAAATTATACAAATGGAAAGCTAAGACCTTATCGGGTGGGGGGGGGTGGGGAAGGCTCACCCTTATAAAATCGATTTTGGGATCTCTTCCTACGTATTATATGTCGTTGTTTAGGGTCCCATATGGAGTTTTAAAACATCTAGAAGGGTTGCGTAATTCTTTCTTCTTGGGGGCGGAGATGGATGAGCGTAAAATGACTTGGGTTTGTTGGAAAAAAGTGATGGCGCAAAAACAATATGGTGGGTTATGGGTTAGTAGTTTGTTTGCCCTTAATCGTGCCTTGTTGTTTAAATGGATTTGGAGATTCTATTCCTCTCAATCCGGTCTTTGGCTCGACGTTATTAAAGCTATCTACGGTCCAAACGGCTCTCTTGACCAGCCATCCCCAAATCACACAGGTTGTTCAGTTTGGATCATGGTTCGTAAACCCATTATCAACCTTAAATCTAAGGGCGTTGATCTAATGGAGTTTTTTAAAAAAGTGATTGGAAATGGTAATAATTCAAGCTTTTGGCACGAGAAATGTTTAGGTGACGAATGCTTCAAAGTTAAATTCGACAGATTATTTAACTTGGAGCTTCAGAAACAAGTTTCAGTTGCTCAAAAACTCCATAACTCCGATTATGCTTCCTCTTTTCGAAGGCGTCCAAGAGGGGGTGTCGAAGAGTGTCAATGGCACGAGCTTTCTCGGTTGTTATCCTCAGCGGTTTTATCTCCTGCTAACGACCGTTGGTCCTGGTCGTTGAACGGAAACGGTGTTTTCTCAGTGAAGTCGGCAAGGGAAGAGATTGATAAGCACTTGCTCGTTATCTGTACCTCCTGTACGAGATGGTCCAAGTTGCTCCCTATTAAACTTAACGTTTTCGCTTGGCGCATGTTTTTGGATAGACTCCCGACTAGGATTAACTTATCTAATAGAGGCATGGGTATTCCTTGTGTGTTGTGTCCGGTTTGTGGGAGCGAGGTGGAATCTCGTAACCATCTTTTCTTTGGTTGTTCGATGGCCTTGGATTTATACCGGTTAATTGGGCGGTGGTGGGATATCCACATTCCTATTTTGCTTGATCCTATAGCATGGGAGGTATGGTTCAAGGGGCTGCGGTTCAACAACTTACAAAGGTTGGCGTTATAAGCTATTTTCTTTTCCTTGTGGTGGCATATTTGGAATTATATGAATGCGGTTCTGTTTTCTGTGAAGAAGCCTAAAAAAATTT
This sequence comes from Artemisia tridentata subsp. tridentata, assembly GCA_021014915.2. Taxonomy (NCBI): domain Eukaryota; kingdom Viridiplantae; phylum Streptophyta; class Magnoliopsida; order Asterales; family Asteraceae; genus Artemisia; species Artemisia tridentata. Next base: position 252,198,476 of record CP139501.1, read on the forward strand.
TGATCTTCGACAATATTGTCTCTCAAACTTGGCTATGGGTGTATAATAGATGTAGGAAGGTTATTGTAATTTGGTTAGCGTGGTTAAAAGACCCATTAAACGCTATCTCTTCTATGTAATCCTTCTTTTGTCTAGCTTCTGCTAGCTTTTTTTTTTAATAAAATATCGCCATTCAAAAAACAAAAAAAAAATAATAAATAAACAAAAAAAAAGACTTTCATGTAGAATTTCTTGAAACAAAAGGGTTACTAACTTTTACCATTAATTAGAAAACAAGTTTGTGTCTCTAGCTATTGATCACTTTGAATGGAAATGATAATAAATAGAAAATCTGCATTAAACTTTTCTTATAGTCTTGCTCTTCTTCCGCACAGTACATATCAAGATTGTATCTTGATATGCACTCCCCGTAGCGGCCAATACCTTGTATCAAGTTGCTCAATCTTCCATTGTAAATACTTGCGTTAATAGTTGTACGTACTTTACTGGCCATCAAGTGTATACCTCCTCCCAAACGCCATAACATCACATGGCTATGATCATCAAGCACGGTTCACTATTTCTACAAGCATGAGAGATTTGAACCGACGGGAAAATAAGCCACCGGAATTGCTGCACTCTTTTCACTCTTGTTCTTTCCTTTATGGTCATCATGGACATAATGAGCTTCACTAGGAGTATTTCCTTCGATTGCTACCTTTTTTGACCCCAAGAAACAACTAAAGAAACCAAACATTATTGCCTTCTTGATTGTATTGAATAGAAAAACTGAATATTCTTGGAACATTTTTTAGTGTTATGTTAAAACTGTTTTAATTTGTATGTGTTGTACGTGGTGGATGAATTAATCAATGCTCATATATATTAAGAAACTCAGCAGAAATCATAGAAACTTCCAAGCAATTTCTTTGCGTGGGGAGAAAGGCGATGCAATTTGTCAAGTAGTGGGACTTGTTTGTGTAGTGTGACTCAAAATCGCACCTTTTGGAGTCAACATTGGAGTGCAAAGAGTCCAAACCTTTTATTAGTGTAATTGTAATAGCTAGTCATAAGTTATAAAGTGCCTATAGCTGCTTGTCTATTTGTTGTTAGCTTTTAACTGTAATAACTCGGTAAGTATAATCCATGTTTTAAAAACTGGTTCGAGTTGACCGGTTGTAACGGTGACCGGCCATGTTACCGAGCTAGAAGTAGCCGGTTATTTGAGGTTTTGAGACCCCGGAATGAACCGTCGGGTTTCAGACAACGGGTTGACCCGGTTCATCTTTAACCCGCCGGGTTTCAACTTTCTTTTCAAAATTGCAGATGAACATAAACACGAAAGTGTTTGAATCAGTTAATTCAATCACAAATCAAACTTAGTTGTTCTTGACACTACAAAAAATAGTGCTATTCTTCACACTTATTTTGCCACGGTATTGTCAACTGTGGACTTTTTTTTTATGTGGATAATAATTTTGCTACATTTATAAATGTCACAATTATTTAAAAAATTAATCCACATATATAAGTGTGTACAATTATAATAAAGCTACACTTATATGTGTACCAAATGTTTACTGCTCTCCTAATAAAATAAATAAATAATAAAAAAAAATGTCTCCACACTTTTTATTATAAACATTTTTTGCAATTTTACCACACTTTTAGTTGTGGACATTCAAAAAATATTTTCACACTTTTAACCATAGAAATTTGGATAATATCTCCACATTAATATGTGTAGAAAAATTTGTCACACCCATTATTACCATACATGAGAAAGTGTGGACTCAAAAGTTTTATACATTTTTAAACGCGGCCATTTGACTTTTAAAATGTGGAGAATTCAACTAGTTTTTTGTAGTGTGAGTAAAATTTACTTTAGTAAACAGTATATTATGGCCAAACACAATTTAAAAAGGTGCTGCTTTGATCAATTATATTAGCTTAATTTAAGTTAGTTTTTCAATAGCTTAAAGCATGTAATTTATTGGGTAGCTGGGTGTTCTATGACAAAAGGATCTCATAAGAAGTTAATGGTGTTTTTGTTTCTATAACCTAAACTCAATACATTTTTCTTTCTTACATTTTAGCCTTTTGAACAGTTTAAACGTTATGTCTTCAAAATCATGGGAGGATGTGACAAACAAGGTTTCCAATTGAACAAGGAGTTTTAACTCCAGGCCGCATTCAAGGACATGTAGAAAACCGGTTTGACCTAGTGGTCAAACTAGTTAAACCGGTGACCAGATAAACCAGCGACTTAACCGGGTCAATACTGTATAATACATGCATGCCATTTATATATGTTACAGGTTTTATAAACGTGTTGTTACACTTCACTATCCTATAAACTTTAAAATGGTTTCTTGCATTTATTGAATTTTAATATTTTTTGTTGTTTTGATTATAAGCTAAGCCAACCATGAAGTTGAAGACTTGGAGCTGGTGGGAATCATCTATGCGTTTGATCTAGTATAGATTATTGATATTTCTTTCAACTTAAACTATTTGTGCATTATTATTTTTAGTAAGGCAATTTGTTTCATTGGAATCAAAATCAATCATACATTTTGATCAAATTAAGTACTTTCCTTCTTTGTCCAAATATTCATTATTCATTTAGCCACGTAACTAACGAATCCGTTAATTTGTATGAAAAGGTAGCAGTTAGCTAGCAACCAAACAACTTCGTTGAAAAAGGGGAAAAAAAACAACCACCAAACAACTATCCTAGCAATGATAGCTACTAGCTAATATATGCATATATATAGTTTGTGAATGTTAGTTTTTGTGATTAGGCATAAAGTTGATATATAGTGCATTTTTTTGCTTCTAAATAACATAAAAATGGTGTTCTTTAGAGGTTTCTTTACTTCAATTATTATTACTCTTATTTTTTTTTCCCCAAATGATTCATTATATGCTTTTGTTTTGCTTTGTTTGGTGAACCAATCGAAAGTTGATTTTTCATATTTTACCCTTTCTAAGTTATCAGGTAATCTAATGACACCGTTGCCGGATTTGGCATGTAACACCAGGGATTCAACTATTTTTTCCGCATTCTAGTAATACCAAAGGCAATCTGGACTTAATAACATCATGAGAATACGAGATTGACAAGTTAATGGCTAGACCATCCAAGAGAAAAGAGGCAAAATTTGTCAATTTATCTTAACCAAACATTATTTTGCATGGTTTGATAATACTGTTTGTTCCAAAGTTCCAAACCATTGGAACCAAGGTTGGTTCAACTATTTTTTTTTTTATTATTATTTTTTTATTAAAAGTCGTTCACTCATTCTCCACAAATTAACTACTCCACTCCATCTAATAATTTAACATTGGTAATGTAGACATTTATTTAACCTAATATTCCCTATGACTAAAAATAATTATTTCTAAAAAACAGGCAATTTAAAAAAAAAAAAACATCATTATTATTGTTCTATTTTTTCTTACTTTTTGTAGAGTACAATTTACTCTTAATTAATTAATTCTTTTTTCTTTAAACTTTGTAATAATAATTTCAAGTAGATGTTATATGGTAAACTCAATCAAATTTCTCTGTCTATTGTTAATAATGAAAAATTAATTTAGAACAACGGTGGACAATAATTTAGAAACTCGAAAAATAATTTTGAAATGAAAATAGTATTATTAAACATATCAAAAATTGAAAAGATTCTTACTAAACTATTCAAAAAATACAAAAGTTCAATCTTTTGTATTTTATAACATTTAATAGAAAAAATATTTATAACTGGTGATACATATAAAATAGTTAAGAGATGTTAAATTCAAAGGGTATGCAATTATTATTAAAGATACAAACAGTTAGATTATGTTTGTTTTCTTAATAAAATCATTTAATATTTCTTAATGACCTTTAAATCTGGATAGTTAAGAGTTTTCAACAATTAATGGTGTTTGTTTTTTTCTTTCGTTTGGATGTGTTAAGAGGTTCAAAACCTTTTATTCAACAAGACTTTGAGAAGGATTAACAAAAAAAAGTAAACATAGCCTTAGGGCCTCTTAATGATATCTAAACTAGTTTTTTGTATTATAATCATTTAGACATTAAAAAAAAACAACATTATTTAATTTAGATTAAGAGTTTTCTGCCACAAATTCATATTCAAATACACAAATCAGATTCAGACTCAAAAGTTCATGATAAACAAACAACACCTTAGGGTAGTGGCAGCCACAGCGGGGAAGCCAACGGTTTGCCCCAAACCGCCGGGGAACACCGCCGCCACCCCAGCGGTTTGGGTCGGCGGTTTGGTTCAACGGGGAAGATCACTTGGGCGGTTTGGGAAGAAATTCGAACGTTGAAAAGCAAATTGGAACGTTGGAGGATTAAAAATCCGAACGTTAGCTTGGAACAAAAAAAAAAAAAAAAATTTTCCTATAAATACTAAACTATATCACACTCTATTTTATACTCAAACTATATCATACTATATAATCTTTAAATCATCTCTATATCTTAAAAATAAGTGTAGCATGGATCAAAGAAAATCTAGCTCAAGAGGTCGTGCTCGTGGCGTTCGTGGACAACATTTTCGTCCGCAAGTTGCAAATCAACAATACCCTCAATCGCCCTACTATCCCCAACCTCCACCACCGGTTCAACCACAATTCTTTCAAGAACAATATTATGCACGACCCCCACCACCGTTGAATCCAAGTCAATATAACGTAATTATGACAAATGAGTTCAACCCGTTTGGTGAGTACCGTGAAGGTCCTTCACATCGTGAGCCTAGTGTTGAGCGCGAACTACCTCTATATGATGATGATGAAGAAGAGATTGAGTCTGTCCCCGAAACGCAACAACAAACTCAAGCCGGTAATTTTTTTTATACGTTAACTTTTTTTTTTATACGTTAATTTTTTTTTTTTTTTTTTTTTTATACGTTATTATTTTTTATATAGATGAAGATGTTCAAGTTGTGAAAGTAAGAACTAAGGCGGATAAAGTGGCTTGGACGACGGCCCAAGAGGTTGCGTTGGCAAAAGCGTGGGTTTATGTCTCGACATGTCGAAAAGTCGGGAATTCACAACGTAGAGAAAAATTTTGGGAGAGAATTACCGAACATTTCACTCAAAACGTGAAAGGTATTACCCGATCTCATCATTCCTTGAACACGAAGTGGACAACTATGAATGCCGCCATGGGTGTCTTTAACGGGCTATACATCCAACAAGTAATTTTTTAATTTATATACTTTTGTTAATTTATATACTTTTGTTAATTTATATACTTTTGTATACTTGTAGAAGCGTATTCGGGAGAGTGGATGTGGCGATGTTGATGAATTGAAAAATGCCTTGGCCGATTATAATAAGAAAAATAAAGGCAAATCTTTTACTCATATTGATGCATGGGAGGTTGTTAGGGGAGAAACCGAAATGGTTGGAACAACCATGCTTTGTTCAAACATCTTCGGCATCTAATTCCGACAAACGAAGAAAGTCGTCGGAATCTACTTACTACGAGTCGGGAAGCAATGAGCATGTCGATACTGTTATTCCCGATCTAAATGACGACACAACTCCCACAAGGAAAAGAAAAGGGAAAAAGACCGTTAGCGAGGCATCGACAAAGAATAGTGTTGTTGAACAATTCGAGGCGTACACGTCAAAAAAAACACAAATGTTGGAGGAGGAGATGGAAAAAAAAACGTGCAAATGATGCATTGGCCGAACAGTTGATGTCGGCACAACTCGAGAGTGTTAAAGAAAAGCAAATGTTTCGGGCCTTGAAGTTCTTTAACGAACCGCATGATCACATAACCAATCAGGCTATGCGAGATTTCACTATTGCTAAAAAACGTGAGATCGCGGAGAAATATGGATGGCCTACGGATTTTTAGAATAATTATGTTTTTTTTAAAGTATTATGTATTTTTATTTTAATTATTAAGTATTGTGTAATTTTCTTTTTAAAGTATTATGTATTTTTATTTTAATTATTAATGAAATATTATGTTTTTATTAAATTACTTATTTATGAAAAAAAAAAAAAAAAAAAAAAAAGTTGGTGGTTTGGGAGGTATGAAAAAAATGATGGTTGCCACTAAAAAGGGGTTGGGAGGTATGGAAAAAGTGTAAGTGAGGTGGAATGATATTATTGGTGGGTTGGGAGGTATGGGTTTTTTTTTGTAGTGATGGTTGCCACCACACCTTAATGCGTGTCTCAATACCTTAAGCATTAACTTTATCAATATATTTTCTTTTTCATTTTTTAAATAGTTGGAAACAGATTCTTTAGCAACATACCATGAAAGTATCTTTGTTTTTTTTGTTTTTTTTTAATTAAAAAAAAATCAAAAAAAAAAAAAAAAAAAAGGAAAAAAAAAAAAAAAAACAGTGGCATAATTGATTCCAGACAAAGACAGTGCCACCATCAAACATTTCCTCTGCTTTTAAGGGTTTCATTTTCATTTCCAGTTTTTATAAAAATCATATTTTTTTGTGACCAATTTATAAATTTTTTTAATTTATAAATTACTCTGTTTTCATTTCCCCAAATTAATTTCATTTCATTAAACCCATCAATTTTCACAAATAATTTCAGAGATTAATCATGTAAATAAATCAAAGTTTTTAACTTTTTCAGTAAAATCAATCAGTTTGACTGATTCAAGCCTGCAAATTTGTCTTTATTACTTTTTATTCTATTTTAATTGTAATTTTGTTTCCACTGCTCAAACCCTAATGTTTTAGGTAGTTTTGTAAAAGGGGTTTTTTAGTTTAGTTAGTTAAGTTAGTTAGGTTTGAATAAATGGGTGGGATTTGTGTTAAGCCTTCGAGTTCGAGCCCATGGGATAGGAGGTCTAGTAGTAAATTATCGGAATCGCGTGTTTCGCGAAGGGAGGAGAGTTTTAGGGTCAAAAATAGAGGGGAGGTTCGAACCGGGTCGATAGATAAGAGAGTGAATAGTTCTAGGCGCGTAAGAGATGATTGTTACGAAAAGAAGAGAGAAGGGTCGGGTGTTGTGTTTGATACTAGTTTGAGTATTAGGAGTATGCCGAAAGGTATAGAGGGGGAGCAGGTTGTGGCGGGTTGGCCCTCGTGGCTTGCTGAAGTGGCTGGTGAAGCTATTAATGGTTGGTTGCCTCGTCGTGCTGATACATTTGAGAAGCTGGATAAGGTATTATGATTTTTGTATTGGTTGCATTTTTTAGAGTGTGATTGTGTAATTGTGTAAGTGCTTAATTATGATATTTGATTGTTGTAGATTGGTCAAGGGACGTATAGCAATGTGTATAAAGCTCGTGATTTGTTGAGTAATAAAATTGTTGCATTGAAAAGAGTGCGGTTTGATAATAAGGATGCTGAGAGTGTTATTTTTATGGCGAGGGAAATACTTATTTTGCGAAGGCTTGATCATCCGAATATAATTAAACTTGAAGGATTGATTACTTCACGGACTTCTTGTAGCTTGTACCTTGTTTTTAAGTATATGGAACATGATTTAACGGGACTTGTAACTCTACCTGGAATCAAGTTCACTGAACCACAGGTGTCTCATCATATCGATCATTCATCTATGCAATTTTCAGCCGTCTGGTTATTTATATTATACTGAGCTAAAGATTCTGTTTTTTACAGGTCAAATGCTATATGAAACAACTGTTAAGTGGACTAGATCATTGTCATAGTAACGGTATCCTGCACCGGGACATAAAGGGTTCAAATCTTTTGATCGACAATAATGGAATCTTGAAAATTGCTGACTTTGGGTTGGCTAATTTCTATGATAGTCGTCAAATTGCGCCATTGACTAGCAGGGTTGTGACTCTATGGTATCGACCACCGGAGTTGCTACTTGGAGCTACTCGTTATGGAGTTGCTGTTGACTTGTGGAGTGCAGGATGCATCCTTGGTGAGTTATATGCAGGCAAGCCTATCATGCCTGGTCGAACTGAGGTACTATAACAATCACTAACGAAATTGTAAAACACTTGAAATACTTATTGGGCGACTTTGAACAGTTTGACCCGTTTCTTGTAGGTTGAGCAACTACACAGGATTTTTAAGCTTTGTGGTTCACCGTCTAATGATTATTGGACAAAATCGAAATTACCCCACTCAACAGTGTTCAAACCGGCCCAGCCTTATAAACGATGCATCGTAGAAGCCTTTAAGGATTTTCCTCCAGCTGCTATTGGGCTTATGGAGAGTTTGCTTGCAATAGATCCTGGGCAAAGAGGAACTGCTGCTCTTGCTCTCAAGAGTGAGGTAACTCCCTCCTTTTTATAGTCCTAAATGTTTATCTTGTTTTAGTTTTATCAAAAGAAAATTTGAACATTTATTACTGAAAATGCAAGAAACACATGAAATCAAATGAGATAACAAAGAGCAGTAACGTAGACTGATGTATGCAGGACTGTGTATGACAACTTTATGTGGTCATTTGGTTTATGTAACATTTATTTTGTTCCAGTTCTTTACGACTGAACCACATGCTTGTGATCCTGCAACTTTGCCACAATATCCTCCCAGCAAAGAAATTGACGCGAAAATGAGAGACGATGAAGCTAAAAGGTGTGTGCATATATTCGTGCAGAACCATTTCTTTAGTCATTAAAGTTGTTCTTAGCTATTCTTATAACAAGTAAAATATTCTCTTAGATTTTTAAGTGGCACACACAGAAAACAAATGCCAGAAGTAACTTAACTTTTCATGAAGTAAGATGATCTCCTCGTCATAAACCTATGTATGTTATCAATTTCTTTTTCAGTTGGGTAATGCTGTATACTTAAGATAATATTTGTGCTTTTAGAAATAGTTATCGTTTATGTGGCACTTTTAAATCTATGTTCGTGTGCTCAGGATTACTCGATGTGAGACCTTAGTTAATTGAATTTTCTGATTTCTGTAGACAAAGGGCAGCAGGAAGCAAGGGACCAAAAGAAACTCGTGCAGTGCCAGCTCCTGATGCTAATGCTGAGTTAGTCACATCAATACAGGTATCTGCATGATTTGTTACACTTCCTTGTTTTGGTTGCAACAGCTGACTATTGCCAGCACAAGTTATTAACTTCGGGTGAACATCATATGTTATTTCAGAAAAGGCGGGAACGTGCAAGTTCACAGAGTAGAAGTGAGCTCTTCAGCAGGCACAATGGAGATACTGCCTCTGATTTTTCTATCGAGCAACCCACAATCTTGAATGGTTCAAAAGATGTGACAAAAGGTGTGAAACGTTCTCCTCCAATGAGGGCATCTTATTCAGGCCCATTGGTGGCAGGCACACAATCAGGGAAGAAAAATGTTCCTTCTCAACCAGTAAAGTATCAAGTGGGTAAGTTATCAGAATCAACCGAAGAATTTATACGTGCTAGAAAGCAAGATCAAAGGTATCTTGATCTTTCTCAGAACATGGCTGGTCCTTGCCGGATTGGAAGTGGAAGAGTTAGTAATAAGGAACAAATTATGGTCAGTTAAAAAGTCTTTTAAGTAAAACCATTTCAGCAGGTTGCTTTAATGATTTCTTATTTGTTTTCTGTTTGGATTATGTTTAGGACGGTCAAGGATACAAGGGGAACAATAAGATCCATTTCTCGGGTCCCCTGGTTTCATCAAACATGGACCAGATGCTTAAAGACCATGACCGCCATATCCAAGAAGCTGCTCGGAGAGCACGCCTTGAGAAGACAAGGCTCAGGGAGGTTCAGGCTGAAGGAGCCCAGGTAACTAGAAATACAGTTTATCCTCCTAGCCGGCTAGCCAAGTAAAAGCTTGGTCAGATAGCTTTGTGTATAGCAATTCTTGTGGTAAGTTATGATAGCTGCTTTTTTTTCTTGGTCTCAAGAGAGAGTCAATTGGTCTGTTAGAAAGTATAGGAACAAGTAATAGCATGATTAGGATCTGGTTTTTTGTTTAGTATTATAAGTTATGAGAAATGCTAAAAAAGTTGCTGTATAGAGCAATCGGTTGGGACCAAACTTGCTTTCGAGCATTTTTCTCTGTCTATTGGTTTCGACTGGTCCATGACTGAGTTAAAATGCCCATTTCCCTTCAATATTGTATTGTATTTATATATTACTCTAAAAGAAATGTCGTTGATGATTGAATATCCTAATGATTTGGATACCCAAAAACGTGCCGAATAGTATGCCTAATATATTGGTGTTGGGAGAGCCGCACTTACTCACCTCACGTTGAAACGTCACCTTTTAGGATCTCATTTGTGATATTTGAATTAGGGTGCCTGCATCATCAAAGAAATAAAATTTATTGAACCATACCAAATCAAAGGTGATCAATTGCGGTATAAGTATAAAGTAAAATATTTGTTTAGTTATTTAAAGATCAACTGGTTTGACATTCCATAACTAAACTAACTTTCTGATATTAATTACAAAAAACATGGGATTAAAGTGGTAACATGGTGGTCCTATCAGAGTGTCTTGTTTATTAGTTTGGCAAATAGATCAGAATCTACCATATGCGGATAACTCAGGTGAAGTTATGTTTAGGTATAGTTGCGACAGTGTCGCACTCATCGTCTAAAAGGAAACATATTGACTGGTTCATGTGAATGAAAGCATTTACATGAATCTTGTGAACTACAGATACAAAATAGACGTTGATGTCATGATTCTAAGGAAAGCATAATATTTTGTTTTGAACTACTAAGGCAAGAATAATAAAATAGCAAAGTTGTATAAAAGGGCATAGCACATTGCGCATATATTCATTCTGAACTTCCTGATTAAACTTAGAATGTGATTCCTTTCGGTAAATAGAAATTTAGCAACCGTCCAAAAAATGTCATATTCTTGACCCAAGTTTTCCGAAGCGTGTAAATATTATGCAGTTCTAGATAATGTGTATGAACTAGTTATATATGACCGTGCTTTTTGTTACATATTTTGCAATTTTCATTATATCTTTATCAGCTTAATTTTATTTTCAATCACAAATATGCCGCCGTTACTTCACCTATTGTATTTAATAATTAAATTCTTTTCTCTAATTCGAGCTTTAGCGATTTAGCGGCTAAAATTATGAGGGAGTATTAGATGATAGATAAGCCCAAGTCCGTTTGTGGATTTAGGGTTTCTAGTTTCCTCTCATATAACCTCTATACATTGTGTCATATAACCTCTATACATTGTGGATCAATAAACATTATTACGTAGGGTTTTCATCATCTAACAAGATATATTAAAATCATAACAATCAAGCATTATAAACTGAAACCTTTTAAAACATAACAATGTCTAAATGTAAACCAAGCATGAGAAACTTTAAAGTTACAAAAGGCAAACATGTAAGATAGCTTAAGATTTTTCTAAAACAAAGCCCAATTAAGGATATGCCCAAAAAAAAAGAAAAGAAAAAAACAAATGGCATGATTCGAAAATGGGACCTTGAGGTTTAAATCATAATCTTTTAGCCTTTTACCAACAAGCTAGCCCATATATGTTTTTTGCTTAGTTATGCAAATCACTCTAATTATTAGGAGGCTAACCTTTTTAGCTATAAAAGCCAAATGCCATGATTCGAACAGCAAACCTTGTGGTTTATTTCTCGTCCCTCTAGGTAAATCATAACGTTTTAATTTATTCGTCAATATGAGACTCATCTGTTGGTATATTTGGTACACCAAATTAGTAAGCGATTATTAAAAAAATTTTTTTTTTTTTATAATCTCAAAATTCTAATTCTTGTAACTTATAAAAATAATCTTTTTTATAATCATCACACTTTGTCGAAGAAAAGATAAGCGGTTGTTGAGAAAACAAAGTAGCAACAAACTAAAAATATTAAATAAAGAGTGATGGGATTTCTCATGACAGTGACATTACTTTTTTGTTTGTATGTATTTTGCAATCAATGGGTGAATTAGTTGAAAATGAAGATGCATCGAAAATATGTTTAAAGTTGGAACAAACGGTCCGTCGTAGCGACCAGTTGAAAAAGTATGACTCTTCAATAAATCAATGCATATTTCTGTCACTTAATTTTTTTGCAATAGGAGGACGCAAATAGTTGTGATCAATGATATAATCTCATATATTGCTAGCAGGGTACCCGCGCGTTGCGGCAGCGGGTACCCTGAAATAAAATTTTTCGGTGAATCATGTATTTTAGTTTATTATGTTTTTTTTTGACAATAAATTTACGGATATCAAGAATTTCGTTTAGCTCGTGCCCGTTCGGGCTCAAGCCCGTTGGCTCGTGTCCGTTCGGGCTCGAGCCCGTTTGGCCCGTGCCCGTTCGTTCTCGAGCCCATTTGGCCCGTTGCTCGTTCGGGCTTGAATATTTGTATAATGTGCTTTATTATTTGTATTAGTGACATTTAATGCAGGAATTGTGTTTAAGTTGGTTGTACAATATGCTTGATAATTTGTATTTCTTATGTAAGGGGTGTTTTAATAAATGCATTAATTGTATTTATTGACCCGTTAATTAATTGTATTTAATGTACATAATGATTTATTTATTGTATTTAATGTTAGTATTTCTATTTTAATTAGTTGTACTTTGAGCTTAAGAACTTGTAAATGTTAGAAAATGTGTTTTAATTACTTGTACTTTTAGTTTTATAACTTGGATTACTTAATTTTAAGAGTTTTCATTATTAGTAGGCCTTAATGATTTATAATATAGTAAGATATTGCTTGTGTGGCCGATTGTAACAAACATTTGGATTATCGGTTTCCTTTTCATTTACCAATATTTAATTATTTTAGTCTACGTGAAAAATGATAAAAAAAAAAAAAAAAAAAGGCGTGAAAATGGTTTTAATGACATTAGATATTTATCCGGTGATGTTGACAATAGTTACACGAAACAAGTTACATTATCTAACTTGTTAATAAATTCATCTTGCTACCTATAATTGTAGAAAGTGGGAAATTCATTTTCATTATATAGACTTAACCCTAGATAATTATATAAAGATATGAGTTAATTACATAAATCGTTGTTGTGGTTTACACACTTTTTCACATTTCGTCCTAAAACTTCAAAAATTACACTGCCCGTCATTGTACTTGACACTTTGTACAGACCGGTCATTTGACAGTTAGTCCATTAGTTTAGTTCGTTAACTCTATCCAGACAAGGGTATTCTCGTATTCTGGTCGTTTTACGCGTGATCATTAGGGTACTTTAGTCATTTTTACTATCATCTTTAACCGCTTAGTTTTACTATCATCTTTAACTGCTTAGTTTGTTCTTGAATTTTGAATTTTCTTTTAACACCATTGTTCATCTTCATTAAATTAAAAATCAAACCAAATTAAAACAAATTCAATTTGTAAACAGCAACAACAAACATTTAATTAAATAAAGAGTGATGGGATTTCTCATAAAAGTGACATTACTTTTTTGTTTGTATGTATTTTGCAATCAATGGGTGAATTAGTTGAAAATGAAGATGCATCGAAAATATGTTTAAAGTTGGAACAAACGGTCCGTCGTAGCGACCAGTTGAAAAAGTATGACTCTTCAATAAATCAATGCATATTTCTGTCACTTAATTTTTTTGCAATAGGAGGACGCAAATAGTTGTGATCAATGATATAATCTCATATATTGCTTGTGTGGCCGATTGTAAGGCCGGATGGCAAAGAGGTGATTCAGTCATTTTACACCTCAGCGTCATGTCAGCTTTCTATCTCCTCTCACTTCCCTTCACCCCCACTCACTTTTTTGTGGGTAAGGATACCTTTAGCTTCACCTTTCATTAAAATACCCACTTTATACAAATATACCTCACTAAATACCCCACACACACTCACACACAAAATAAAAAATAATAAAACTTGAAAAAAGGACGGATACACTTAAGGTGATCAGTTCACCATAAGTTGCTATGGATTGTGTGTGTCGCGCGTGAGTGGACAGCTTGGCAAGGAGAATCATGCGTGAGTGGAGCAAATAGTGAGGGCATCACCATGCCTTGCCATCCAAGCTAACAAACACTTTGGATTATCAGTTTCCTTTTCATTTACCAATATTTAATTATTTTAGCCTACGTGAAAAATGAAAAAAAAATGACGTGATAATGTTTTTAGTGACATGGATACTTATCCGGTGATGTTGGCAATAATTACACTGAAACAACAAGTTACATTATCTAACTTGTTAATAAATTCATCTTGCTACCTATAATTGTAGAAAGTGGGAAATTCAATTTCATCATCCCTAGATAATTACGAGTATATAGGGGTGTCAATCGGGTCGACCCGACCCGATAAGGCCTTATCGGGTCGGGTCTATCGGGTTTTCGAAAAATAAAAATTAACCCGATAACCCGACCTGATAAGAAATCGGGTTATCGGGTTCGGGTCTATCGGGTTATCGGGTTTATCGGGTTGGGCTTATCGGGTTGACCCGATAACCCGATAACAAATTTTTGGGTTTATTAGTTAAGAGTTGTTATTAGTAATGGACTAATTTAAATGGGCTTTAACCTTATCGGGTTTATCGGGTCAACCCGATAACCCGATAACAAATTAGCTATAACCCGAAACCCGACCCTATAACGCTATCGGGTTATCGGGTTGACCCGATATACCCGATAAGGTATATTGGACCCGATAGACCCGACCCTATAAGGCCTTATCGGGTTTCGGGTCGGGTTCGGGTCGGGTCGGGTCGACCCGTATGACACCCCTAATTACGAGTATATAAAGATATGAGTTAATTACATAAATCGTTTGTTGTGGTTTACACAATTTTTTCACATTTCGTTCTAAAACTTCAAAAATTACCAAGGTTGTAAAAATTGCTAGGCGATAGTGAGGCGGTCGTGTAGGGCCTAGCGATTAATCGGTTAGGCGAGGATTAATCGGATTGGATTTTTTATACACAAAATTGTAATTTTAAATATTATATTTTATTATATGTATGAGATAAGCATAGAGCATCAAAGTTCAAATATTTCAAATGCTCAAATACAAACATAATACATAATTCTTCAAAGTTCAAAGTCAAACATCGATATTACTCGGTTTGTTGACAATTTTTAAGCAATCTTTGACCAATTTTATCTGATTAATCGGTTTGTTGACCAATTTTTAAGCGATTTTGTCTGATTTTAAGCGATTTTTTTGACCGATTTTTAATTGATTTTGTCCGATTAATCCGATTAGACCCATTTTGTCTGATTAATCGGTTTGTTGACCGATTTTAAGCAATCTTTGACCAAACCGATTAAATAGGCTAATTATGATAAATCCGGGCACTTAGTGACCGATCAGCGATTATGCGCCGATTAATCGGCCGCTTGAGCCGATTTTTACAACAGAGAAAATTACTTCACCCGACGCTCGTCATTGTACTTGACACTTTGTAATAGACCGGTCATTTGACAGATAGTCCATTAGTTTAGTTCGTTAACTCTATCCAGATAAGGGTATTCTCATATTCCGGTCATTTTACGCGTGATCATTAGGGTACTTTAGTCATTTTCACTATCATCTTTAACCGCTTAGTTTGTTCTTGAATTTTGAATTTTCTTTTAACACCATTGTTCATCTTCATTAAATTAGCAACAACATAGATCAACAACTATAAACACAGATTCAAAAACCCAACAAAAACTATAACGACTTTATCCCCCATATCTAAAAAATCTTAAGCATAAACAAGCATATTTAATCATACCACTAGTTTACTCAAATTGAAACAAAGAAGTTAAACCTCCTGTTATTATATGAACACTTGTACCTACTTTTTTCCCAACATAATATTACAACCCATAGATATAAGATGCAACAGCCACCAGTATTCTCAAAATACCCACTTTTATTTTCTATTCTCAATAGTCAATACCCATTCAATCTACATGTAACACACCTGTTTATAGAAAGTTAGAAACGAATACACTATAAAACACCCCCTATACCACTCACATCACAAAGTCTTTTTATTCATCGAGATTTTGGTTTCATTCGGGGCCATAAAGTTTGTGGATAATGCAATCGACTGGACCTTGTTTGTTTAGTGGCTTTGAGACATCTATAGGTATGAATCGTTCTTTCGCGTAGTTAATGAATGAATCTACCATTAACGTGTACCCAACTCTAAAAAGGTTGGTTTTTTGCGGTAATTCTGAAATTTTGGTAGTCTTTTTCGAATATTGAGAGATAAAGTTATAAAGTTAGAGGAAGAGATGGGTTTTGGTTAATGAAATGATCAATAGGTTTTCGAAAGATTCATGACTCTGTATATAGAAAGAGCATATTCTAACAACGTTAAAATCTATTCAGGTAGAAAAGAACAAACTTTTTTAAAAAAGAAAAAGAAAAGAACAAAGGAACATATACCAAAATATCTTTATTTTTGTGCGTGGAAATGAGATATATGCAGCAGCCATGTACATAAAATATATATTGTTTATAATAGTGTGTCCGTGTTGAGATGTAAAGACGGTGCTAAACCCTAATCCAAGATCACTTATAATCCAATATCACTTATGGGCCAGGGTCAAAATGTATGAAATTATAGTTGACTTATTGGTATAACTATAGAGAAATTTAAAACCATAATTCAAGATTATGAAGAAAAGAGAATTGGATGAAAAGCAGACATGGACAATGTAGTTTAAACTTGGTAGAGTGACAGATGTTTGCCTGTGGCATTCTTAGCTAAATGCTTAAACGCGTAAGTGGATAGAATTTTTTCCTACTTGTTTTAATGGTGAATCTTTCACCTAAATGTGTTAGATTTATTTATTCACGCGTTGTAGCAGGTACAAAAACATTTACATTATAGCCACGAAATAAAGTTTTTATGTACTTAATGTGAGTTTAATAAAATTAAACATTATTACATGCGTAAGATTGTAAATATTTAAGATAACGATACGAATAATACAAAAAATAATACTAACATAATATGCAAAGTAATGTGAACAGAGTTAAATTAAACCATTTAATTAAAGGGTTTGACGGTTAGTTTATTGCTAAACTTAAAGGAATACAATTTTAAGTCACTTTAGTAATTTAAAGAGTAATTTATCATTTACTACCTCCGTCATAAAAAAAATGTCCAATTTGACTTTTCAGAGTCAAACTGGTTCAACTTTGACCTTATCTATTTTTGCGGGTGTTATATAATATTTGATGCAAAATATATGAATTGATTTGGTTTTAAGTGTATTTTTCATTGGTATGATTTTTCATCAAGTACTACATAACACAAAAGAAATATTTAAGGTCAAAGTTAAATCAGTTTGACTCTGAAAAGTTAAACTGGACATTTATTTTGGAACGGAGGGAGTACTAAACTTAAAAAGTTGTTTATGCAATGTTTACTAAACTAAGGGCATTAAGAGTGGGGTGTCATGAATTTATCATCCCTCTCAAATTCAGCCAATAAACTTCAGCCAACTCATTCCCATCAATTCTCATCCCTCCCAACATAATTCACTGGCGCCCGATAAATTCTCATCCTTCCAAAAAAAAAAATTTTCTTTTTTATAATTAAACTAAAATCAATTTAATTAAAAACATAACATTTTACTACAAACTAAAAAGAAAACTACATTGAAACATTATTTTTAAAAATAAAAAAACTACATAACACTAAATTAAGTCTTCAATCGGTGGTGGTTGAGCCGTTGGGTCATCGAGATATGCCAAGTCTAGACCCGCTACGTGCTCCGTAAGATCATAACGGAGACGATGATGGGCGTTTTCGTCATGTAACTCCGGTCATAAACTACCGGCACCGGTTGGTCATGCATAAATATTCATCAAAGTTATCCGGGGGTTCACTCGTTGAGAGTTGTTTAATTACCGACGTGCATTTTTGTATCGCCGTAAAGCTTTTTCTATTCCTCGCGTCCATGCTTTCTTGAAAATACGGGAAACTAGCTTCAATGTCACCAACAATCTTCAAAAACAACCTTTGACTCATACGATACCGATGCCTAAAAAAATGCTCGCCGAACTTAGGGTCTTCGACGAAGTAGTCACGCATTAGTTTTTCGTTAGCTTGTTCCCGGTGTCGCTCAATATAAGTGCGTGAATCATTAGAGCTTCCCGAGTCTTCAAGGGCTTCAATCTCTTATATCGCGTCTCGAAAAAAGGCACATGAACTACCCGTGGATAAATCGGGTAGCATAGGTGAAATGATGATTTCGTCGGAAGATTAAGATATTTTTTTTGGTGGAGTGCATATGAAAATGGGTGTGTTTTGATTGAATGTTTGTTGATGTTTTTGAAATGGAAGTAGATATGTATATATAAGTGAAAAAGGGGTTAATTTTATTTTTTTTTTAAATGGACAACGGCTATTTTTTTTTTTTTGAATTTGATATGGAACGGTCAAAAAGAAGTGGGGCCCCCAGATTCTTCAACATTATCAACACCAGTATGTAATACCGTTCCTCATAAATTTTTGCCATGAAACCGATGCCCGCGACGGTGTTACCGCCGGTATGGAGCATAAATTCACCCATAAATCCGTCGACTCCTAGTGCCCTAAGAGGGTGTATATTAACATTTAACAAATGAGTTTATTGTTGATGAATAGTAACTTAATATTAGAATGTGAGTTGATTAAGGAAATGTATAACTTTGATCGTTTTTGACACCTTTCTTGTGTCACTTCTAAAATTTTTTCTACAGAAGTTCATGTTAGAATTTAATAAACATGACAAGTTCATATATTAAACATATAATCATCATACACATGCGGAAGCGTATGATCTATTTTAACACATAAGAATTAATTAACCGAATAATAAAGTAAACGTATCTTTGATTCTAGCAAAACAAGAATCAACTTCAAATCTTCTTCAATCAATATCAAGAATTGGATTAACGAGTTACCCCTTACCGTTTTGTAACTCAATCCAAGATATTAACTATAATGAGTTAATACCACGTTGTTATTCACACGTACTATAACCGAATTAATGTTTATGCTAGTAATTAAACACAAATTAAACCAAACAATTTTGTTTTGGGAAAAACCAAAACCGATCGGCCCTTAAGGGTGTTTGATCGATCGGCCAAGCAAAGAAAAGAAGAAGAAAAGACTTAGGGTTATAGCAAGTGTACAAGAGGTATGTAACAAATAACCCTAAGCCTTGTTTATATAGTTTAGGAGACTTGTAAGACAAGTTGGAATGAGATTGGGTTACAACCCAACCCATTCGATCGGCCTAAACCGCCCCTAGGGGCTTCCGGAACTTTTTCGACTTCTATTTTCACTCTCAGTCCTTTACTTAATCTCTAACGGTCGTTAGTCAATTGTCGTTAACTACTTAACGTCCGTTAGTAGTTATTTTGTGTTTTAATAATTAAATATATAACGTTTTATATATTAATTATTATCGATTAATTCTTCATACGTAAAGTGTGCAATCACGTGGTCTCGAGTTCGAATCTAGACATACACGTATTAATATTTTGTCCACAAACCTAACAGCCCCCACTTGGACATCTATTAATAGTGTAATGACATTGGTTAGCGTCTAGCAACACGCCAATGCCCCTAGTACAACTCAAGGGTGGTCTCCTGGAAAAACCATTCGGTGATTCATCATCATACTTAACCTTTTGTTACTAATACCACGTTAATAAAGATATGGATCTTAGTCATTCTTTAATTAACCATTCTGTTTCTCGTTGTTTCTGATTGAACAATATTACAAAATCGTGTGAACGTATTTCAGATAGATCTTGGGCGTGACCACGCAAACATCTTGTCAATCCTACGAGGGCCCCAGCAATATTAAACTTCAAAACAAATTTGAAGAAACAAATTTTATCTTGACTACAAGCATAACCCATGAACTTTGCAACACTTCTGAAAACAATCCTTATGGCTACCAGTAACGTATAGCAGTAAATTGCTTTACAAAAATGCACTACATCCATGATAGTTATGTTAGTTTTGTGGACAAATATTAATATGTGTATGTCTAGAATTGAACTCGAGACCACAGGATTGCACACTTTACGTATGAATAATTAATGGATAATAATTATATATATAAAACATTATATATTTAATTATTAAAACACAAATAACGACTAACGAACGTTACGTAGTTAACGACAATTGACTAACGACCGTTAGGGAATAAGAGAAGGACTACAGATGAAATTAGAGGAACAAGAAGCTTCCGGAATCCCTATGGATTACCTAGGCCGATCGGCTATGGGCTTGGGAAACCCAATCCCATGCCAACTTGTTCTCCAAGATTGTCATGCTATAAATACAAGACCTAGGGTTATTGATTGATTAACTTCTTGTGCACTAGATATAACCCTAAAACATTTTCTTCTTCTATTTTGTTTTGGTCGATCGAACTAAACCCTAATAGGGTCGATCCACCTTGTTTTTTATAAACAAAATTGTTTGGTTTATTTTGTGTTTAATTACTAGCATAAACATTAATTTGGTTATAGTACGTGTGTACAAGATCGTTGTATTAACTCATTATAGTTAATATCTTGTATTGAGTTACAAAACGGTAAGGGGTAACTCGTTAATCCATTCTTGATAAAGATTGAAGAAGATTTGAAGTTTGATTCTTGTTTTGCTAGAATCAAAAGGTACGTTCACTTTAATATTCGGTTAATTCTTATGTGATAAAATAGATCCTACGCTTCCGCATGTGTATGATGATTACTTGATTAATATATGAACTAGTCATGATTATTAAATTCTAACAAGTTATCTGGTATCTAAAGTATGAGGATAACTATATTCATGATTTACTTGATGACAAGATCCATAAAGTAAACTCATGTAGTTGGGATAAGTCCTATATTCAATTCATTGAATATCATGTGAAATTGGCATGTCAACGCATAAATATACTTTCAAGTATATTCTACCAATACTCAGATTTGTCTTAATTTAATGATATTCCCATATCATTAATTGATAACGGACAATTTAGAATAACCAAATTATTCATGGATTAAACATGCAAATACAGGATATATTATTAAGAAAATGATAATCAAACATAACAAATATTTTATTTCATTAAAATAATAATTGTTCATAACATCCTTTTTGTCACACCCCCAAATTACGTAATTTGCAGCGAAATGGAACATCCGGGGGCATGACTGGTCATAGCACCAAAGTTACAGTTATATTGAACGACCTAAAGTGTCGTTTAGAAAATACATCGTTTGATAATTTAAAACATTCAGAGTTACAAAGTTTAGGTCCCAAAAGGTGAATCATGTTGCGGAAAATAAGTTCCTACAATTCAAACGATGGTTAAGTGCATAAAATGTAAAGTGATACGTATCGACACCGCGACTCCATGGTATATCCTTATGCAAGCCAACATGCGATGCCTTAATTACCTGAAAATACATTGTTAAAACGGTCAACAATAATGTTGGTGAGTTGATCGGTTAAAATCAAGTCGTTATTTATTTCCAAGGAGTACAACGGAAGTTGTATTCCCGGGTCGTTATCCCCAACGAAGGCTGAATGGAGTTTGTGATCTCGGTTTGTGAATACGTGTTTTGAATGGTTAAATAAAGATGAGAGTTTGGATTTTTTTTTTTACACTAAAATAAGTAAACATAAATTAAAAACGACTAAACATCTAAGGAAATCGATAATCTAAAGTGCACGAAATTAAAGACGTAAACGAAAGCTGAAAACGTAACTAAACGGGAAATGCTTAAAACGTAAACGTGAAAACGATGAAAAACTAAACTTACGGATTCCAAATTAAATTTCCTACATTCTAATCGACAAAAGAAAATTTTACAAGAAAGAAATACATTTTTCCAACTAATATTTAATTTTAATATTAATTTGAAAGCTAATTTAAAAATAAAAATCTGATATTAAGTTTACACAGGAAATAAGCAAAACAACTGAAATTGAGATTAAATACAAACTAATTAAATCATTTAACAAAAGAAAGCTCTGGCCCAGATGGTCTGGGTGTGTTGGGGTTTTGCTGAGCAAGAGGTCTGGGTTCGAATCCCAACTTTTGCATTTTTTTTTGCACAAGTGAGTTTGAGAGCAACTGATGAGGGGCAATAAGCAAACACAAACACAACCACAAATAACAACAATCTTAAACAACAATCCACAATCTAACTAGCTAAGAATCACAAACAAAATCTTAACTACAATCTAACCGAAGCAACAAATAACCAATTTTTAACCTCAATCTCAAACACAGAAACATTGACCAAAAAAGAAAATAAAAACTTAGGCTTTCATTGATAATAGTTAACTTACAAGATCAAAGAAATAAACTGAGTAAAATCTAAAAGTACAATACCTTCGAAATTAAAAGCTAAAATTAACCCTCAACTGCTTAACGAAAATTACAACTAAAAGATAAAAACTTACCGAATTTAAAGCTAAAATAAATCCTACAATTTCCTATTCTCAAATTAAAACTAAAATTAAAACTAAATTACACTAAAAGAAAAAAAGACATACCGAGGCTTTTTGCTAAATAAAACCTGTCTAATCCTAAAACACTACTCATCTATTTATACAAAAATAATAAGCTAGGGTTTTTCTCTTTCTTCTGTGCTTCTGCTTCTTTTCTTCACCATGGGATCATCTTGAGCTCTTCACTCTAAATCTTGGCCTTTGGATCTTATTTTAGCCTCAGATTGCTGAGGTGGAGGTGAAACCCGTGAGGCTATTTTGGACGGTAGTGGGAGATGATGGTGACTGGAGAAGGATTTGGGGAAATGGGGAATTGGTGATGGTGATGGTAAGAAGTGGGTTAGGGTTGTAGCGATTGGAATATTGACTGCCATTTGGGGATTTTGACCATATAACCCGGTTTTATCTATCTTTAGTTAGATGGGGTTGGGTCGGTCGGGTTTAAGTGGGTGGGCCGGTATGTTTAGGTGTTGGGCTGTAAAGTGGTTTAATGTTAAGGTGGGTGTTGTGTTTGACCGTTGCTTTTGTGTTAGTGTGATCCGGTTTAGTTGGTGTATGACACGTACAATAATATGGGTAATATGGGTTTACTTTGACATCTACAACAGCAACAAATAAAATGGGCTAAGGATAAAACAAGCGATAATCAAAGCCCCACATGTACAATAAGACACGTACAGCAGCAACACCAATCTATTCAATCCTTTTTATCCACTTGACCGACCCATTAATAAATCAATTCTCATTTTATCAAATCAGTAACAAAGTCAATGGATTAAAAACGCAAGGACCAATGTTGTCAAGCTTATTATTCCAAGGACCAAAAATTTTTTTTTTTATTATTTTTTTTTCAAGCTTGAGGGACTAGACTTGCCATTTATGCAAATTTTGTTTGTTTTTCAATCGTTTTCAATCATTTTGCATATGGAATACACAAAAACACATTTCAAAGATATTTTTAACATTATTTGATCGTTTTAAAGTGTTTTTGGTTGTTTTGACTCGAAAATTGGACGAAAAGATATGTGTAAAACGACACATATCAAATCCCCCACACTGAGCAATTGCTAGTCCCTAGCAATTATTTATGAAAAGTTAATGGATTTGAAAACTCTTTACCAGAAGCCATTACTTCTGGAGTAGCCATTGTTTCAATGTGTGAGACCTTGGTACAATGATAACCAAATGATTTTGAGCAAATCACCAGCTGCCAACGGATTTGGTTCGTCTTTACCAGAAGCCGTTTGCTTCTGGACTAGCCAACTCTTAGATAAAACAACTTATTATCTTTGGTGAGCTGATGACCAATTATGGTTTTCCAACTGCCTTTACCACAAGCCATAATCTTGCGGGCTAGCCAACTCTTCATCTTTTTAGGATATGGTGAGTCGAATACCATACAATTTTTGGCAAATTGTAAGCCGTAAACGGATTTGATACATCTTTACCCAGAGCCGTTTGCTCCGGGATTAGCCAATCTTTTTGTGGGTTAGACATGGCGGACTGATAACCATTTGCTGTGTAAGTGCAAACACTTACACCAAAAAAAAAATTTGGCCAAAAATGGGGGAATTAGATGGTATATATACGTGATTAAATTCGTGAGAATTCCCCCCACACTAGAAATGAATATTGCCCTCAATATTCAAAGTACCGGCTGTTATGCCGAAACTGAGAACGTAAAAGGGAAATATTAATAGCCATTATTTTATATACACATTTTTTTTTTTTTTTTAATTGAAATTGTACATATATACAACCTGTGGGGCATCTCCCCCACACTTAGGTGTTAGAAAAGAGAAAGAAGTCAGAAATATGGGTGAAAACCCATATGGTGTGCTACTGTTTTTGTTTCCCGAGTCGCTAGCTTGACTCGACCCCGAATTCATTCGTTCTTGGGGAAGCAAGTGGAAAAGGCAATCTCCATCGGACTTTCATTCAAGATGTTTGGACAAACATTTGAAGCACGTGAAAGTTCCACTCCGATGAGATACATCCGGCTCAGATGCCGGGGTCAAAAACCTTGTCCTCATTCTCAATGGAGAGAATGGAAGGACAAGCTACCTTATAATCACAGAAAGGTAGAAAGACTCGAACGACATATGTGACATCAATATAATGGCGATCCTCAAGGGGACGTGTCACATATGTCGGAGAAGGAGCATCCGTGTGCATCTCGGGATCAAGTGAGGTCATATCATCGAGTTTAGGACTAAGAGAGTCCTCGACCTCATCGTTCTCTAACACTTTATCAAAGAGAGGATTTATTTCGCTAGAAAAGTACTCATCATCAAATTCAAAAAGAGAATTCGAATAGACTTTGAGACTTTCATTTGAAGCGTCCTCATCAGAAAGTGATTCGTCATCACTGGAGGAAAAATCATCATTTGCATTGAAGAGCGAGTTAGAGAAGATCCCGGAAGTATCCTCAGAAATGTCATGAGGATCACAATAAGACCAATCACACTCATTATAGGATATATCCTCAGACTCACTTGGGATTGGGATAGAGTTCTCAACACTAGACTTTATGAATTCGTCTGATTCCTTTTCAGGAATAGTGTCAAGATGCTCATCCCCCATAATGAGTGAGTCCCCGGAATCCGAAGTATGTGATATGGGTGTGGATGCAGTGGACTGAGGGGGTTGAATAATGGAATTATTCACAAGAATAATATTCTCCCCTTCCTCATCTTCGTCATCGAGCATGCACGCCTGATCAAACAAGAAACGGTTGCGTGCTGCTCGTTCTATGGCGAGTAAATCTTCCATAGACTCACCATGACGATCATTTGGGTTATGTTTAATAGCCAGATTTGTAAGTTCAATTCGTATCTCTTGAAGTTCTTGGAATATATCTTCAAGAGATAGCTGAGGCTGGGTTTGAGTGGTTTGATACTGTGGAGGATAAGAATAATCATAATTGTTACAAGGGTCATGCTCATAGACAAGCGGGTACCTTGTTTGGCAATCAGAGCTACAATGCGAACCTCCACAGTACTCACAACAGTAATACTGTTGTGGTGGTGAATAATATGAAGATGTGTCAAATCCGGATGATGTCTGATTGTTATAAGGGTTCTGCTCATAGACAAGCAAGTCTCCCGTTCGACAATCAAATTCCAGATGAGGACAACCTCCACAAAATTCACAAGAATATGTTTCCATCTCATGGTGCGGGGGTTGGTTAAGGAAATTGGTTGTTTCATTGTAGGAATTTTGGTCATAGACAAACCCGTTTCCCGTATCCACAATGCTACAACCTTGGCAATTTCCACCATTTGGAGGTCCCCCACACCATTCACAACCATAGTTGTAAGATGTAGACATAAAGAGAATCAAACGTGTAGAGGGTTGAGAAGATAGAATAAAACGTTTAGAGGGTGAGAAAAGGAATTAAACGGATAAGAGGGCAAAGAAGAATCTTTTTGGATTTTTAACAACATTTTGAAAACAAAAAAGGAAAATAAATTTTGAAATGAAAATCTTTTTGGATTTTTAATAAGAAAATATTTACGAAACACGCAACGACAAACGAGATTTAAAAATTCGCGTCAGCCTTCCCCGGCAGCGGCGCCAAAATTTGATCGGTTAAAATCAAGTCGTTATTTATTTCCAAGGAGTACAACGGAAGTTGTATTCCCGGGTCGTTATCCCCAACGAAGGCTGAATGGAGTTTGTGATCTCGGTTTGTGAATACGTGTTTTGAATGGTTAAATAAAGATGAGAGTTTGGATTTTTTTTTTTTACACTAAAATAAGTAAACATAAATTAAAAACGACTAAACATCTAAGGAAATCGATAATCTAAAGTGCACGAAATTAAAGACGTAAACGAAAGCTGAAAACGTAACTAAACGGGAAATGCTTAAAACGTAAACGTGAAAACGATGAAAAACTAAACTTACGGATTCCAAATTAAATTTCCTACATTCTAATCGACAAAAGAAAATTTTACAAGAAAGAAATACATTTTTCCAACTAATATTTAATTTTAATATTAATTTGAAAGCTAATTTAAAAATAAAAATCTGATATTAAGTTTACACAGGAAATAAGCAAAACAACTGAAATTGAGATTAAATACAAACTAATTAAATCATTTAACAAAAGAAAGCTCTGGCCCAGATGGTCTGGGTGTGTTGGGGTTTTGCTGAGCAAGAGGTCTGGGTTCGAATCCCACCTTTTGCATTTTTTTTTGCACAAGTGAGTTTGAGAGCAACTGATGAGGGGCAATAAGCAAACACAAACACAACCACAAATAACAACAATCTTAAACAACAATCCACAATCTAACTAGCTAAGAATCACAAACAAAATCTTAACTACAATCTAACCGAAGCAACAAATAACCAATTTTTAACCTCAATCTCAAACACAGAAACATTGACCAAAAAAGAAAATAAAAACTTAGGCTTTCATTGATAATAGTTAACTTACAAGATCAAAGAAATAAACTGAGTAAAATCTAAAAGTACAATACCTTCGAAATTAAAAGCTAAAATTAACCCTCAACTGCTTAACGAAAATTACAACTAAAAGATAAAAACTTACCGAATTTAAAGCTAAAATAAATCCTACAATTTCCTATTCTCAAATTAAAACTAAAATTAAAACTAAATTACACTAAAAGAAAAAAAGACATACCGAGGCTTTTTGCTAAATAAAACCTGTCTAATCCTAAAACACTACTCATCTATTTATACAAAAATAATAAGCTAGGGTTTTTCTCTTTCTTCTGTGCTTCTGCTTCTTTTCTTCACCATGGGATCATCTTGAGCTCTTCACTCTAAATCTTGGCCTTTGGATCTTATTTTAGCCTCGGATTGCTGAGGTGGAGGTGAAACCCGTGAGGCTATTTTGGACGGTAGTGGGAGATGATGGTGACTGGAGAAGGATTTGGGGAAATGGGGAATTGGTGATGGTGATGGTAAGAAGTGGGTTAGGGTTGTAGCGATTGGAATATTGACTGCCATTTGGGGATTTTGACCATATAACCCGGTTTTATCTATCTTTAGTTAGATGGGGTTGGGTCGGTCGGGTTTAAGTGGGTGGGCCGGTATGTTTAGGTGTTGGGCTGTAAAGTGGTTTAATGTTAAGGTGGGTGTTGTGTTTGACCGTTGCTTTTGTGTTAGTGTGATCCGGTTTAGTTGGTGTATGACACGTACAATAATATGGGTAATATGGGTTTACTTTGACATGTACAACAGCAACAAATAAAATGGGCTAAGGATAAAACAAGCGATAATCAAAGCCCCACATGTACAATAAGACACGTACAACAGCAACACCAATCTATTCAATCCTTTTTATCCACTTGACCGACCCATTAATAAATCAATTCTCATTTTATCAAATCAGTAACAAAGTCAATGGATTAAAAACGCAAGGACCAATGTTGTCAAGCTTATTATTCCAAGGACCAAAAATTTATTTTTTTATTATTTTTTTTTCAAGCTTGAGGGACTAGACTTGCCATTTATGCAAATTTTGTTTGTTTTTCAATCGTTTTCAATCATTTTGCATATGGAATACACAAAAACACATTTCAAAGATATTTTTAACATTATTTGATCGTTTTAAAGTGTTTTTGGTTGTTTTGACTCGAAAATTGGACGAAAAGATATGTGTAAAACGACACATATCAGAGTTCATAGGTTTATGTAAATGAGATGTTCTACGGTAACCACAAGTATAAAATGATTGACAAAAATTGTCACATAAAAATAATACATTAGCTCTTAAGCTCATGACCCCGAAGCTAGACTGAAATAAATGCCCCAAATGGAGTGTTTTGCCAAACACCCTGAATGTATGAAATGAAATGCGTTCGTTTGACAAGTTGGCGCTACCAACCCGAACGGAGGCGTCACCCTCAATAGATCTATCCACTCACCTTCGCTTGCTCTCAATTAACGGTCCATGATAAATAAAAGGGGACTTTAACTTGGCAATGATGGAAACTTAAGCAATGTAAATGAGTTTGATACTTTGGTCCGTATATATATAAAAATGGTGCAATGTATTCTCCCCCGAGAATTTAAAAATCAAATAATTAATTGAAAACGGGGCTATGAAAACTCACCTGATATGATAGCATAATGACAATGATGAAATGAGGCTCGGTCTCTAACCGGGACCTATTATGAATGATATGATCTACGGTAAGCAATGATACCATGCTACACATGCAAGTACGTATGTTATCGATACCACTCGTTAATTTTGAAAATAACGTTTATCGCCCAAAAATACATTTTTACGTCTCGTTAAGTTACAAACTACTTTTCGTGTAAATATGTTGAAACTACACCCCATGATCCTCGTTTGGTGTTCTATTGGCAAATATAATGTTTTCGTCGCAAAACAATACTTTTCATAACTTGTGAAAATATATCCAAAACGGCCTCGCAAAACTAGTCGCGAAATAGTGTACGTTAAGTGTTAGTGAATAAACTCGACGTTCTTGAAAACCGTGTAACATTATCTAAATGTCGTGTTATTTGACTTTTGATCATACGTGTCTTGATTAGATAGAAAACCGGCTATGAATGTGATGACTTGCAAAAATACTAACTTTTATACTTAGAAAATATTTTCTAATAGGGCTGTCAAAATAAACTAGAGTTCGTCGGCTTTGAACGTGTATATCTCGGTCGTTATAAGCTCGTTTTCTACGTTCTTTATATCCACGGATTCGTCATAACATGAACTAACATAATCTCAGTAGCTCGGCTCTCCTAGATCACGTCTAACGCCTCGTTTGGTCCTTTAAAGTTCGGCTAACAGCACGCTTATTTTCAGAAAATTAGTTTTCGTCGTCTAACTTGTAAAAATCATATCTCCTTCGTTATAAGTCGGTTTTTAGTGATTCAAGCGGCCACGGTTCCGTTTTTGAAAGAACTTTCTAAATTTGAAGGCCAAAATAGTTCAAAAGTTACTGAAATTTCCAGATTACACGATTTTGGACAGTAGCTATTTTAGATTGTTAAAAACTCATTTCCTTGGTTCTAAACTTGATCATACCACCTCAAATCAACTCCACAAGTTCGCAAATCTTACCATACACCTTCTTAGGGTGTCATGGGGTCCTAAACATCACCAATTTTGGTGGATCTCATGTGCTTGCTAGTGAAACTTATAGATCTAGGGTTTATGATGAAAAATAAGTAAAGTGGTATAGATAACTTGTATATTTGCATGATCAATTACTAATATAACTTGAAAAACAATAAAATGAAAGTATGAAAAGATCATAAAGATGTTCTTGAGCTTACTTGAGATAATGGAGTGATTAGATGAGAAAATGTGTAGTAACTTAGGGTTTTGATCACAAAGCCTTAACTAGTAATGTAAATTGAGCTTGATTAACACTTGAACTTCACAAAATGATGGATTTTCTCTTGGTTCCTTGGTTTGGCCGTGGGTTTAGAGCAAGAGAGAAGGAGAGTGTTTTTTATTTTTGCTATTGAAAGTTTACTTGAAGTATGTAATTAAAATACATGTGTTGTTCTAATTTTTCAAAGGCTAGTACAAGTAATAATGGGGCAAGTGAGATTTTTGTAAGATTGCAAGTAAAAGGGGATGGGGGGGGGGGGGGGGGGGCGGCGGCAAAGGGTGTGGGAGAAAAGAGTGTGTAAGTGGTAGTGTAAGAGATTTGATGGGTTAATTAAGATATTATTAGTTTTAGGGGATACCGGGTACCGAGTTATCTAGAAATCGATCATGACGAGTTAAAATAAATTACGACGAAGTTGTAAAATTTGTAAAATTATATTCCTTGCAAGAATCGGGTGTTAGAATGATAATCGGGTTAAATTATCGTAAACCGACGGAGTTATAAGCGTATACCGAAAAATATAGCATTTGGTTAAAAAACACCGGGTAAAATAATAATATAATTTTTATATCATTATAATTAGTATGAAAATATATTAGGATCATAGTCGGGAGTGTCGGGTATATTGTTCGTAGTAAAGACTGAGTGTTAACGTTTATTAAATAAATGGACATACGTAAATTGAAATAATGCAAACCCGTGCATGACCTAATGTGCAGATGATGTTACTTATGATATGTAGACTACTCTAGTCTATATGACGTGTCCTTACTGGTGATGCATGAATACGCTGCTAAACCTAACTGGTTACGCGCATTTGAATACCCGTAAATCTAGTTTACGACATGATGAATGATGCCCATGAATAGTGATTTCCCTCCGGGGATGAATAGTGTCACATGAATAGTAAAATTTTTGAAAACTTCCCAAAGTCTCAAACTGACTTAAGAAATGATGAATAGTGATCGGTGAATAGTAAATGATGAATAGTAATCCCGTGAAAAGTAAATTGTCGAGGTTTGGAAAATGACCTGAAATTACGAGTTGTGACACTTTTATCCAAACACTAATCACAGATGGGTATGAAACTACTAGCTAAACGAAGTCCTATGCCGTCAGCATATTGATAAAGCTTTCCACCAGGTAAAGCCTTCGTTAAAGGATCAGCTAGGTTATTATCTGTGTGAACTTTGAGTAACTCGATTTCACCTATCTCCACTTGTTCTCAAACATAATGATATTTAATCGGGAAATGTCTGGTGCCTTTCATGATTCCAGTTTCATTGGCAAATGTAATTGCAGCTGAATTGTCACAATACATCTTTATAGGGTTTTTAATCGAGGTCATAACTCCAAGCCCTGAAACGAACTTCCTAATCTAGACGGCTTCCATTGCAGCTTCTGAAGCAGCTATGTACTCACTTTCTGTTCAGACATCGCTATGGTACTCTGCTTCTTGCTCTTCCAATCCACAGCTCCTCCATTAATGACAAAGACATAACCCGTCTGAGACTTCGTATCATCTTTATCACATTTCTAGGAAGCATCGCAGTAACCTGTAACACCAAGTTCTGCTTCTGGATTTCCCCATATACTAAAAACATATCTCTTGTAGCCCTTAAGTACTTGAGAATATGTTTAACAGCAGTCCAGTGGAGTTCACCTGGATTCTGTTGATATCGACTGGTTATATTTTGAGCAAACGCCACATCAGGCCTTGTGCATCTCACCGCATACATAATAGATCCCACAACCGAAGCATAAGGGACTTTCTTCATGCGTGTCACCTCTGCAGGTGTTGAAGCACATGCTTTGCTACTTAAGCCATGATTCTCTTGCATTGGCAAATATCCCTTCTTGGAATTTTGCATATTGAATCTTTTCAATATTTTATCAATGTAAGCACTTTGGCTTAATCCAATCAACCGCTTTGATCTATCTCTATAAATCTTGATTCCCAGAATGTATGCTGCTTCCCCTAAATCCTTCATAGAAAAACATTTCCCAAGATAGGCTTAAATCTCTTTCAATCTTGGAATATTTTTACCCATGATTAATATGTCATCAACATATAGGACAAGAAAAATAACATCACTCCCGCTAGCTTTGTGATTTACACATGGCTCATCTAGATTCTGAGTAAACCTAAACTTTTTGATTTCTTCATCAAATCTCTTATTCCATTGCCGTGATGCTTGCTTCAATCCATAAATGGACCTTTGAAGTTTGTATACACGGTTTGGAAATTCTGGATTCACAAACCCCTCAGGCTGCGCCATATAGATGTCTTCATCTAGGCGACCATTTAAGAAGGCGATTTTGATATCCATTTGCCAAATCTCATTGTCATAGTATGCAGCTATAGCTATGAGAATCCTAATGGCCCTTATGTTAGCTACTGGAGAAAAGGTCTCCTCGTAGTCAACACCATAAGTTTGAGTAAAGCCTTTAGCTACCAAACGGGCCTTATAGGTGTGTACATTGCCATCCATGTCAGTTTTCTTCTTGAAGAGCCACTTACTTCCAACTACCTTGGCATTGGGAGGAAGGTCTACTTCAATCCAGACTTCATTATCTCTCATGGATTGCATTTCCCCATTCATAGCAACTTGCCATTTGTCCTTTTCAGGATCATTCTTAGCAGCTCTATAATTAGCAGGTTCTCCAAGATCCCCTAATATAGTTTCCTCAACTTCTATGTTAAGACATAGACGTTCAGGTGCTTTCACAGTCCTTACAGATCTGCGAATGGGAACAACTTCAGGTGGAGGACCCAGACTTTCAGGTTCTATAGGAAGTTCGCTAGTGTTTTCAGAAGGTAATGTATCTTCTTGATCATCTTCCAGATCATAAATCCTCCCACCGAATTCTTGAGATATGAGATATTTTTCAAGAAAATCTCCATACCTAGCAACAATTACTTTGTTTTCAGGTGGGTAGTAAAAGTAGTAACCCATCGTTTCCTTTGGGTATCCTACAAAGATACACTTTACAGATCTCTGTTGGAGTTTATCTGCTGAGTCACGTTTAACAAACGCCTCGCAACCCCAGACCTTTAAATAAAACAAGTTAGGAGTTTTTCCATTCCATAACTCCTAAGGTGTCTTATCAACCTTCTTGGTCGGAACTATATTCAAAATGCGAATAACAGATTCTAAGGCATAATCCCAAAAGGATAAAGGAAGAGTTGTAAGATTAAACATTGATCGCACCATGTCCAACAATGTACGATTTCTTCTCTCAGATACACCATTTTGTTGTGGAGTATATGGAGATGTGAGATGCTGGACAATTCCATTCTCAGCTAAATAATCTTTAAACTCTTGACTCAGGTATTCACCACCTCTATCGGATCGAAGAGCTTTAATCTTGTTTCCATGTTGCAATTCTACTTCTTCTTTGAAAACCTTAAATGTTTCAAACACCTCATGTTTATGTTTAAGTAAATAAACATATCCATAACGACTGAAATTATCAATAAATGTTAAGAAGTAGCTAGCACCTCTATTTGACACATGTCTAAGTGGTCCACACACATCAGTATGTATTAGACCAAGTAGATCAGAAGCCCTTTCCATACGATTATTGAAAGATTTCTTTGTCATCTTCCTAGATATACAAGATTCGCATTTATCAAATGATTCATCATTGATATTTTGTAAAAGCCTATCACGTTGCAGCTTACCGAAACCAAACAAGCGAACTTTAAAAATCAAATCTTTTACCTCAAAAATTAGAATAAGTTTGTTTTTTCACGTGATTATCATGTTTGATTGGTATTGCTAAATAATGCAAATAATAACATGATAAATGAAGGAAACAAGATTGTTCCGTCCGCGCGTTGCGACGGGTGTTTAGCATAAAGTAATTATTGTGAATGGATTAGGCTCTCGCTTAGATTGATTTTAGTTTGTCTTATTTCTTTTACGTTAAGAAAATAACATGTAGATTAGATATAAGCTAACTAAAGTGTAAAACTATGCATAATTGGAATCATTGCAAAAAGGATCCGATTATATAAAAACAAAGTCATTTAATTCGGATAACTCAAAAAATACGTTTAATAGTGGAATTTTGTCTTTTAGAGTAAACAAATTACTTCTTCTTTCACACATCTTTACACAACTTTTGTTAGTTAAGATTTATACAATGCGATTGGTCAGAAATATAAAAACGCATAGCAGAAAAGATATAAAACTTGTAAGAACCAAGAAATCAGATGCATACAATTGAATTTGTAAATGTTAAAAGGGTTAAAGATAATAAATTGGGCTACACAATTTGGTGGAAACTTCAAAAACACATAAAATCTTAAAGCAAAGATAGGAGGAGGAGCCCTTTAAAGAAAAATATTTTAAAGTAAACAAAAGGAGGTAAGAATCGAACCAAAGAGCGTGTTTTTTTTTTTTTTTTTTTTTGGTGGTGGTGGTTTTGAAAATGTCTAGTTTAGCCACTTAACTGAAAAAAAAATAAAAATAAATAAATAATAAAAAATAAAAAATTAAAAATTTGTGAGCTTCCCCGATAAAAAGGAATAATAATTTAGGCTCACTCATTAAATAAAAAAGTAACACTACTAAAAGGGTGTTTTTTTTTCTATTAATGAGTGTTTCAAACATTTGTTTTATCTTAATGGAGAGGTCTAAAAAAATATTTCTCTCTCAATTAAGTGACTAAATTAAGTAGTTTGAAAATATTACTGTTGATGCTTTCCGGTAGGGCAATAGGCAAACATTGTTAGTAGTTTCAAACTTTAAATACTCCTTATATGTTATAAAGATTAAGTGGTATTTACTATAGATGGATAGTAAACACCATGTTGTTAACTGTTAATTATAAACTATATAAAGTTAATTTGTTCCTTACCATTTTAAAGGTCTATATCAAACTTTTTCAAAAGAATATAAGTGGCTTTACGAGTTTTATAATACTAAAGTGGCAAATGGTTTCTACACTAAAAGGAGTGGAGATGCATATAATTGTTCTAACTTTAGGAAAAGATATCATAATATAATTAGTGCCACTTAAACGTGACTAGAAGACTTAATATATAATATATTGTTTTTCATATCGAAAGTTTCCGAGCAAGTTCTTTCAACTTTGGATCTTTTATATTAGTTCCCCGAACTTGACAAACTAAATCATTTAATACCCTGAACTTTTAAGTGTGTAAAATAGTACCCGAACTTGGCACATTGTAATTACTACTACCCTATACTAAATTAAATCAATTTATTATTTTTTATTTATTTTAAAGTTGCATTTACTAATGTAATGTAAATGATTTATAGTTAAATTTAAGAAAATTATGCATAATTTTTTTGATAATTTAGTTATACATATTTTTTTTTTATAAATTAATACAATATCATATTTATTTATTGAAAATAAAATATAATTTCAATAATACTTTTAGAAAGTGAATTTACCGCACTACTTTTGATATATAGATATCCCATTTATATACATAAGTGTTTGTGTCACATAATTTTGAGAGTTAATTATTTGACTATTTATTTCTTCATATGCATATTTTATATTGAAAATTACAAAAACTTAAATATAGTTAGTTATAAGTTGACATAAAAGTTATTTGAAGCAAACATTTAATAATATAATATGAATTATATCAGTAAGAGTAGTGCGTTAGAAATATCTTAGAAATAGATGCTACATATATTGTTAATCCCAAACACACGAGCTTGTATTAGAAACTTTGTGAATACTAAAGAGTATCCGTAATCTACTCTTTAATATTTATAAGAATATTAATGAAACAGTAAAACTATGTGAACAATGTAAGAATGATTTACTGAAAAGCTCCAATATTATTATGATCAATAATACGAGTACTCTGTGTAGTACTAGGGTTTACAACCTTGACGCTATATATCAAAACGCGTACATAAACATCATAACCTAGGACCTCATTTTATACACTAAGGAGTCATTTACAAGATAACTACAAATCTTCTAACAATATTATTATTATTATTATTATTATTATTATTATTATTATTATTATTATTATTATTATTATTATTATTTATTTTTTTTTTTATAATTATTATTATTATTATTATTTTTTCTACATTATTATTATTATTATTATTATTATTATTATTATTATAAAACCCATAGGATTTACAAGAAATTAGTGGGGAGCCTCGAAACAATCTGGGCCCCCACACCTCTAGCAATTGCAAAGCTAACCCTATTGAAGATATGAGTAGCAGCACGCGCCCCAATGTCTTGAATTACAGAGAACCTCCGGATCCGCTTTAGTAAGGTCACTGCATCCATCTCAAGTTCCTCGAGGGAGGAGAAAGAGAAAGGGAGGAACCCATATCCAATCTCCGCACACTTAGCCCCATACTTGTCACCACAATTATTATATTATTATTATTATTATTATTATTATTATTATTATTATTATTATTATTATTATTATTATTATTATTATTATTATTATTATTATTATTATTATTATTTTTTTATTTTTTTTTATTTTATTATAACCATCACTTTATTAAAAACTCATAGAATTTACAAGAAATTGGTGGGAAGCCGAGAAACCAACTGGGCCCCCACACCTCTAGCAATAGCAAAACCAATTCTATTAAAAATATGAACCGCAGCACGCGCCCCAATGTCTTGAGTCATAGAGAATCGTCGAATACGCTTTAGTAGGGTTACTGCATCCTTCTCAAGTTCTCCAAAAGAAGAGAAAGAGAAGGGGAGGAAACCATACCCGATATCAACACATTTGGCATCGTACTTGACACGTTTACGCTGTGCTGCATCAATAACCGCACGCCCTGGCATAAAATCAATCATCCCAGATTGCGTCAAGGGCGACGAACCCGTAAGATCAACACATACATCACGCCCATCGTCCCAAGAATAAAGCAATATATCAGCCGGTCGTAAGGATCTGTCCCTGTCTCCATAAAGCCCAATATCCACCTCCTTACGAGCTGAGATTCCGGACCGAGAACAAATATCAGCAAGAACATCACGTACAATGTTATGCCGGTGTTTAATGCCAACAATACCCACACATGAAACAGCATGATCCCCATAAATATCTTCAGTGAAAACCCTAGAACAAGCTGAACACGGTACCTGAATAGTGAAAAGAGGAACACTATATAGAATAAACACTGAATATCTCAATACATATCACTTCACGCGTCTTTATCACTTTAGCAGTACTAACTTACTTTAGCAGTTTACTCTAGCAATACTAACTGATTAGTACTGGCAGTTGTATCTTTAGCAGTACTAACTGGTGGCTTGACAATACTAACTCTTGGCTTGACACTTGTAACTTGAAGACTTTTAATTCTCAACAATCCTCCCATAAACTTGTGATTTACCTCCAAATCATCAAGTTTCTTGAATTAAACCTTTTACTTTGAGAGGATTCTTCCAAACACTTCATCTTCTTGATCTTTCAGCCTGCATAAATATATTCTTAAGAAGTTCTCTTGCCATTTCATTATACTCATCCACAACAAGTTTTGCAGTCAACATCAATGTGTGTGTTCCCCTTGACAATGGATAGTCTTTCTCCATCAGCATGTATAGATCTGTTCCAGCTTTTGTATACACATGATGAACTGCACATGAGTCATACAATCTCCATGACAAACCTTGATTACCAGCCTGAAATTTTCATAATTTGTCATCTGCATCTGGTTCAAACATTCTTTTCAACTCTACCCAGACCATTCTTTCTTTATCATCTGTTGGTTCTGTTGAGTTGATCTTTTCTTTAACCAATTCCCATAGCTTTACTAAGTCATCCCTGTCAAAAGCTTGCAACATATCATCAAAGAACGGATATACCTCAGAATGGTTTCCAACTCTGATGATCTTCCAGTACTTCCTTATGCCTTCAGAATGAATCTCCCAATCTATAATTGGATACTTGGTTTGTAAGGCTTCAAAATTCATTCCTTCATCTGGAACTATAATCATCATCTGTTGTAGCTCTTCTTGTGACAATTCTTTTTCCTGCTCTTCTACTGTGGGTAAGTCTTCACTAACTTTTTGTTTCTTTGAAGACTCTGATTCCAAGGATATTCTAGCTCTCTTAATTCTTCTGCTCTCTTCTTCAGTTTCCATAGGAATAAAGTATTGAACTTTCTTGTAAGCCTTATTGTATAAATCTTCAATCTCTTCATATGATCTACCTACAAGTTGACTAGCAGTCCAATTGTCTTGATTCTTCAAATAAGCAGTCATATACTTCAACTTTTCTGCTCTTGTTGGTGGTTTACTCTTTCTTTCTTCATCTCTTTTTGCATTCTGACTCTTTCTAATCACATCTAGTAGCTCTTGAAGTGCATTCTCTCTTTCTTCTTCATTGAGACTTATCCTATCCTGTTCATACATTTTCTGAGCCAAAAGTTCACCAGCTTTTTCTTGTGCTAATCTCTCTGCTTCTTTAACTTCAGCTATTTCTCTCGCAAGCTTTTGGTCTTCCAGAAATTTTGCAATCTTTTGTTCTTTTTCAAAATTTGCTTGCTCTTCATCATGTACCCTCTGAGCCATTTCCTCATCAAGACTTATCTGAACTTGAACTCTCTTCTTGACCTTACTTGGTTGCTCAGACTCTTGCATAATACCTTTTCCTTTATCTGCACTTCTTCTGATGTAAACAACATCAGTATTTGTAGGACTGACAGTACTAACTGATGCACCAGCAGTACTAACTAGTTCAACAGTACTAACATCTTTAGCAGCATCAAAATAAATGTCAACACCCATATGTTTCTCATTCCTACCTTGAATCTCTGCATCATCTTGTACCAATGTGATGTCTGGATCTTGATCAATTTCATCTATTCTCCTCCCCTGTTTGGAAGGATCCTCCAAATCATTATCTGAACCATCTTCATCATCAGATTCAACAATATCTGCTCTTCTTTTAGCTTGGCTGGACTTACTTTTTGCTCTAACGTCTTCACCTTCTTGATAAGTTTTGTATAAGCGGCACCATAGATTTGCTTTGTCTGCTTCAATTCCAGCTCCAAGCTAGTAACCCTTTCAGACAATGCTGTACATAATGCCATCAATTCATTTAGTGTCATACTGCCCTCATCACTTCCAAGTGTGTTAACTCTTGGGAGAGGTGAATCACTGGGCCCTGGTGTTTCCCTTGATTGGGTCTTATGTATGTTACCACTGTCCTGTCCAGCTTCTAAGCCAGAGACAGTAGTGGCAGCCCTCACCATTCTGTCACCCTCATCAAAGGAGACAGCATCATCTGCCACAGGGGTATAAGTAGGAGATCTGGGCTGAGGAACCACAGATTCCTGTCTGATTCTTCTCTATAGGTTTGTGAAATTGGAGGTTGTGAGGTTGATGGAGCACTTGTAGGTGTGTGATGGGACTCAACTGGGATTATTGATCCTTCACCATGAATATGTTGATCTTGAACAATTATTGATGAAAACAGTGGTACTTCTACCCCAGAATAACCCTTAGAAATCATTTTCATATCACTAAAAAGCTTTTGAGCAAGGGTAGGAGCTTTATAAAATCTTGTGTGAGGTAGAAGCAGGTTCTTGTGCTTGTTAAAAAATAGTTGAATAAATCTTGGATACATTAAAAATTTGTATTTACTATCCAAGTTTTTCACCATACCATCATAAATCAATTTGGAAAAGTTAAACTTCCTGTTTGTGGCCAAGCAAATAATAGCAGTTGCTATATTGCTACTAAATTATTCCCAAGAAGTTTTCTTTGAACTTAAACAATGTAGGATGGTATGAATGAGAAATCTCCATTGAGGGAAAAATGTCCTTTTTGAAAAGTCAAATTTTTAGAAGTTGACACATATCCCATCAAGGAAAGGTTTTCAAAATTTTTAGTATTTGGCAAAGAACTAATACCACCATCATCTGCTAATTTGAGATGCCTCCTAACAGAGGACTCAGTAATAGTCAAGACTTTTCCATCTACTATAGTAGTTAACTCTTGTTCTCCATTATCAAGTGTTCTGGCATTAGCAGTTTGCCAAAACTGTTTGATTAGAGAAACATAGATAGTAGGATTCTTTGTAAGTGCATAACTTATGTGACTGGCATTGAGAAAATTTACTATCTGATGAAACCCTTGACTTCCCTCTGGTTTCTGTAAGTAGGCGACCATGTGATGTTTGTTACAAAATTCCAAATTCTTCATTGAGATAGTTTGATTAGGGTTATAGGTTATGTTCGTTTATGAGAGAATGTGTTTTTGAAAAAGTCAATTGAGATTATATAGATATTTCTTAAGGTTTTGATTGGACCGACTGAATAAATCGTTTCTTTAGCTTGAAGAAATCTTATAAATTAAAGAAAAATTAGGAATTTTCCAATTTAAGAAACCTATAAGCGAAGTAATTGAAAAAAATATCTCAACGGCTATAATTAAATAATGAAAAATGGTTACACCCCCAAACAACACTAACGGTAACCCAGCAGTGTTTGGTAGAGAGAGTTGAAGCTAGAGAAAAGGAAATGGCATCATATCTCGTGTTTGGTTAAGCAGGGAAATAAAAAAGCGGAGAATTGGAGAGAATTGATTGAGAATTGGTAGTGTAATTTTTAAAGTTTCATTTCCTCACTTTTTGTTGGGAAATTGGAGAAATGGAAATGGTTAGTTTTTGTAATATTTTTTTACGAAATTGATGAAAAAATAATTTGTTTATAAAAAAAATTTAATAATTTTTTTAAAATAAATTTTTTTACGAAATTTAAAAAAAAAAAAAATTATAAAAAAATTTAATAATTTTTTTAAAATAAATTTTTTTATAAAATAAGTTTTAAAAAAAAATTAAAATAATTTTTTTATAAAAAATAATTTAAAAAAATATATTTTTTTAAAATATATTTTTTATAGAATTGTTATTTAGAAAAAATAATTTTTTTTAAATAATTTTTTTAATTAATTTTATAAAAAATAAATTTTAAAATAAATTAAAAAAAAATAATTTTTTTTAAATAAGTTTTTTTTTAAATAAAAAAAAAATTAAAATTTTTTTTAAATATATATTTTTAAGAATTGCTATTTAGAAAAATTATTTTTAAAAAAAAATCAACAAACAAAAGTTATAATTCTTTCAATAAAAAGTTTTTTTTTTTTTTTTTTGGCAATTCTCGAGTTTATTTCTCATGTTACCAAACACTAGAATTGACTTTAAATTTCTCTACCACATTTCTATTTTCTGAA
This sequence comes from Artemisia tridentata subsp. tridentata, assembly GCA_021014915.2. Taxonomy (NCBI): domain Eukaryota; kingdom Viridiplantae; phylum Streptophyta; class Magnoliopsida; order Asterales; family Asteraceae; genus Artemisia; species Artemisia tridentata. Next base: position 252,239,400 of record CP139501.1, read on the forward strand.
TTCTATTCTCTACTTCATTTATAATCTCTGAAATTCTCTCTACCCCCAAACTGCCCTAACGGTAACCCAGCAGTACTAAATTTTGCCTAGCAGTACTAACTTCACCCACCAGTACAAACTTTTATAAAAAAAAATTCTCAGCAATATTAACCCAATTTCTTTTTAAAACAATACTGCACTCATACATTTTGAAGGGATTAAGTGTAGATGAAGACACTTAATCATTTCGGTTGCATTTAACCTCTGGTTGTGTGAGAACCAATGATTTCAGTATAAATACTGCCTGTGATCAGATAGACTCATTAAAAGAGCCTTCTTGACAGGGTTTTCAGCTCGTGGCAGGTGTTACCTCTAACACAAATGTATTAGATTCACGTTTGGTCGCTGTTCTCTAAACCAGATGTCCGTAGACTAACACACTATACTAATGATAGAATGGTAAAGAGTGAGTTAGATCAGTTACTATCTGACTAACTAAAAGCCATCAATTCATGTTCAGTATAGCCTATGCCCATATGCTTCATAAGGCTCACTGGCACACATAGGTTGATTTCAAGAGAAAGATTTTAAAGAATCATTAACCCTTGTCAAGTGATTCCTAAATCCTTTCTATCATAAATCAGTTACTCCATCATTAAGCAACAACACAACATCAAACAATCCACCACTTTTGCTTCTTACACAACACCAATTCCAATCATACTGCTTTGCTTATCCTGCAAATGTTAGTCTAAAACCAAGAAAACACAATCCAAAGCATTTTCTTCATAACAGTATTAATTATGACTAACAGTATTAATACAACAGTCTTAAGTATAACTAACAGTACTAGTTATACTTAGCAATACAAATTGACACATCTAACAATACTAATCCTTTACAAAACATTACAAATACACAAAGAGATTAAATATTTAAGGATTTAGCATTCCAATACTTGCAACCAAGTACTGAAACCTTCTAACATCAAGAGCTTTGGTAAGTAAATCTGCAAAATTATTATCTGTGTATATTTTAACAACTTGAATTAACTTTTTATCATTGCAGTCTCTTATAAAATGATGTCTAATATCTATGTGTTTTGTTTTAGAGTGTAAAACAGGATTTTTAATAATACATATAGTACTATTATTGTCAATATAAATCATGGTGTGCATAAAATTATACCCATAATCCAACATTTGATTCTGAATCGAGAGTACTTGTCCACAACAACTAGCAGTAGCTACATATTCAGGTTCAGTTGTTGAATTGGCAACCACAGTTTGCTTCTTACACTGCCTTGATATCAATCTGCACCCTAGGAACTGACAACCTCCTGTTGTAGACTTCCTATCCAAACTTGCTCAAGCATAATCACTATTAGAATATGCCACCAAATCAAAGGAAGATTCTCTAGGATACGAAAGGCCTAATTTAGGTTGGCCTTTTAGATACCTAAAAATCCTTTTTATAGCATGTAAGTGTGAAACCTTAGGTGTGACTTGGAATCTGGCACATGCACATACTGCAAACATAATGTCTGGTCTAGATAATGTAAGATAAATCAATGATCCAATCATTGACCTGTAGAGATGAACATCAACATCATCACCATCTGGGTCCTTGAGCAAAGGATTTTCTGCATCCATTGGGGTGCTAGCTGTCTTGACATCTGTGTAGTTAAACTTCCTCAAAATGTCAGTAACATATTTATCCTGGATGATAAATATCCCATCTTTTTTTTGCTTCACTTGCTACCCTAAGAAGAAAGTGACTTCTCCCATAGAACTCATCTGAAACTTGTCATGCATCAGTTTCTCAAACTTAGTACACAACTCCTTCTTTGTAGAGCCAAAGATAATGTCATCAACATAGACCTGGACAAGCAAAATATACCCCTTTTGCTTCTTGATAAAAAAAGTCTGATCTATCTTACCTCTGTGAAACCCATTATCTAATAAATACTTGGCCAAGGTTTCATACTAGGCTCTTGGAGCTTGATGCAAACCATAAAGTGCTTTCACCACCTTGTAAACCTTGTCTGGATAGTCAGGATCTTCAAACCCTGGAGGTTGAGTTACATATACCTCTTCTTCAATCGTACCACAAAGGAAAACACTCTTCACATCCATCTGATACACCATAAATCCCATAAAGGAAGCATAAGTTAAGAACAACCTTATTGCCTCAATTCTTGCTACAGGTGCAAAAACTTCATCATAGTCTATGCCTTCTTCTTGAGTATAACCCTATGCAACTAACCTTGCTTTGTTCCTAATCACTATACCTCTCTCATCTATCTTGTTCCTGAAGACCCATTTTGTACCAATAGCCCTCTTACCTTTTGGCAAATCCACAAGTATCCAAACCTTTTGTAGATTAAATTGTAGAAGCTCTTCTTGAATAGCCTACACCCAGCATGAATCCTGTAATGCTTTAAGTACATTCTTGGGTTCTACTTGTGATAGGAAACAAACAAACAGACAAGTATGAAGGTCGTCATGAGTTTTCCCTTCATAAATAGCATTAATAAAACCTTGTTCATTTGTAGCCATTGTCATTCTCCATGTCTGTACACCAGACTATACATCACCAATCACATGATCAAGTGAATGATCTTTATGGATTCTTGTATTTGGAGTTGAAGGAGCTTGATATGTGATAGGAATATTGTTCATATCCACTTCAATTCCATCACCAAAGAAATCAGCATGTGTGGCTTCAAGTGGAGCAGTAGTAACGGTTGGACTAACAATATTAATATTTGGTCCATCAGTATTAACAGCATGATCACTGTTTTCAGTCCTCTCTTGATTATCAATTCGACTTTCTTTATTGACACCTTCATCATCCTCCTTTCCAGCATCACTAGAAGGTTGTGGTTCGTCATTCCTAACATTCTATGAAGATGAATTAAACAGTGAACCATCTTTCCATAGTGGCATCAAAAGGTAGTCTTGGCAAGACCCTGTATCCATGCTAGATTGACCTGCACCAATAACATCTTCTGAACCTGTAAAATCATTAGAGTTTGTACCTGCAACAATTGATACATAATTCATTGATGCTGTTAGAACATCAATATCAAACAGCCACTTAGGTGCATCTCCTGAAACACTAGGCTTATTCTCCAAGAACTCAACATGCAAGTTTTCTTCTACTTTCCTAGTTCTAATGTTGTATACCCTAAAAGCCTTACTATTTATAGAGTACCCAGCAAAGAATCCTTCATTAGCTTTTCCCTCAAACTTGCCTAAATGATCTAAGGTATTAAGGATGGTAACATAACATCCAAATGTTCTCATGAAGCTTAGGGTAGGTGTTCTACCTCTAAATAGTTCATAAGGAGTCTTGTTGTGAGGTTTAACTACTAAAACCCTGATTTTCTCATAGCAAACAGTATTAACTGCTTCAGCCCAAAATGTGGTAGGTAGCTTAGAGTCAACTAACATGTTTCTAGCAGCCTCAATTAATGTCCTATTTCTCCTATCCGCAACACCATTTTGTTGAGGAGTTCTAGCTACACTAAATTCCCTCTTAATACTTTTCTTTTCACAAAACTCATTCATAACTCTATTCTTGAACTCTGTTCCATTGTCACACCTGATTATTTTTACTTTCTTATCAAATAGATTTTCTATCTCAGTGATAAAGTTCTTGAGAATGCTACAAGTCTCATCCTTAGTTGCTAAAAAGAAAACCCAAATAAATCTGCTATAATCATCAGTGATAACAAGACAATATTTCTTATTCATTAAGTTACTCACAAAAGTTAGACCAAACAAGTCCATATGCAACATGAATAAAGGCTGAGTAATAGAGTTCTGAATCTTGGACTTACGGGAGGCTTTGCGTTGCTTCCCCTTTAGCCAAACAACACAAGTTTGGTCATTTTCAAAACGTTTTAAAGGTAAACCTCTCACAATATTTTCCTTAACAAGTTTGTTAATGTTTTTAAAATTTACATGACCTAGCTTCCTATGCCATAGCATTGATTCATCCAGTGTGGCCTTTGCAACAAGAAAAGTTAAACTCTCTTTAGGAACAATATTCTTCATATCAACACTGTACATGTTGTTCTTTCTCGGAACTTTAAGTAAAACCTGACTCTCATCAGCTAACTTAAAGTCAGGAGAAAGAACAAAACATTCAGTGTCAGTAAAAAGAACACTGTTGTTTTTGTCACACATATGTGAGACACTAAAAAGGTTAAACTTTAACTCCTGGACAAAGTACACATCTTCAAAATCAAGCTTACCAGTCTTAATAGTTCCTTTACCAGTAATTCTTCCTCATCTGGCTCCTCCCCCAAAGGCAACATATCCTCCATCAAATTCCTTGAAATCTGAGAGATATGACATATTCCCAGTCATGTGCCTGGAACATCCACTATCAACATATCCCTGATCTTCATGTTGTAAATGACCCTGCACATAAAAATAAGAAAATTAGTTTTCTTTGGGGACCCAAGCTATTACTGACTTGGATCTGCCTCGTGGATCAATGTAATTATGTTTCTTCAAAGTAATTGATGTACTATTAAGTTTGGTAGGTCTCCAAACCCAACATGCTGATGCCTTTACAACATTAACCTGATTTACCCTAACAGCATTAACTACTGCTGAATTTGGTCTATCAGTATTAACTTTTTGACAAAAAATTTTGTTAGTTAATGTTGTTCTTGTTTGAAATGGCCTCTTTACAGTTGATTGTGCTGATTTAGAAAAATGTGACATTGGCCTAGCACTATAAACTGTAGTTTTGGGATGAGCAGTATTATAGGCCTGACAGTATTAAGTGGTCTTAGGCCAGTTTTCATTAAAACTGCTCTTGGAGCCATGTCTCTGTGAGTACTAGGGTGAGACTTTTTAGCAAAATAATTGTAATTCACCCTTTTATAAGAATTCTCAGATACCACCCTTTCCCTCTGATGGTAATTGCAATTAGCCTGCACATGGTCAAAACTTCCATAGACAAAACAAGCTTTATTGTACATCACAAAGTCACTTCCTAGCTGTTGGGACTTATGATTATTCCAGTTTCTTTGATTTCCCCTAGGACATTGTGACCTGTACATTTCAGCATACTTAATTGGTTTTCTAACTGGTTTTTCTTGTTGTTTAGGTCTAACTACTTCTACCTTATCAATAGTAGGAAAAATAGTTTTCTTCTCTAACTTATCATCTGACACCAACTCCTCAACTAATGGGGTATCAGAAGATTTCCTAACTTCATTAGAAACATCTTCACTAACACTCTTACTAATCTTAGGTCCAAAGCTTTCAATCTCAGGCTAAGACAAATCAAGTTTTGGGAGTGGAAATAACTCTGTATGGGGAGGTGAAACAACATTATATCCTAAACCTTTCTTGAGTTTATCAATAACCTAACACTGTATGATCCTATCTACACTCTTAGATGAATGTTCAAATCTCTCTATATCAACTTGAATACTTTCTTTTCTTGCTTAAGCTTTTCTATCTCTCTTTTAAGCATACTAATTTCTGAGTCTTTATATGCGATATCTCTTTTTAGAACAACAATATCCTCAGTAAAAATAGTCTAATTCTTTTTGTAAAAGACAAGTTGCTCTTCTACAACTGTTAACCCTCTTTTATAATTAGTTAAATCGAACTCAGATATGTTAAAGTCTTTTCTTAAATCATTATATTGAGTTTTAAGAGTTTCATAGCTTTTTAGACAAGTTTTTGAACAAGTACTGTTAGTATATACCTCAGAGTCTGAAAGAGCCATAAGAGCCATGTTTGTAGGAACTTCGTCTTCTGCCATATAGCTCCAGTCAAAACTAAGCCCATCAATAGCCACCATTGCTTTGGAAGAAGTTTCTTCCACATTCACAGTCTTTCTAGTGCTTTCTTGGTTCCTAGGTCATTTGCTTTCTTGATTCCTGTTTCTGCTGTCTTGGTTCCTAGGTCCTCTGCACTCCCTTGCAAAGTTTCCCAACTTGTGACAGTTGTAACACTCTACCTTTGACTTGTCATATCCAGCTGTGTCACTCCCATTGATAGTGATCTTTTTACCAGTCTTCTGGAAACCTTTTTGCCCTCATACTCAACAATGCTAACTGCCACTTCAAATCCATTTCTTCTAAGTCATCTTCATGAATTTGTTCAAGGTCTTCATGTACAAGATGAGACCCATTTGTTTGATTGGCCAAAAATGCATAAACAGTAGCATCACTTAAGGTAGCAGTACTAGCTTGAGTGCCAGCAGTACTAACTTGAGTGCTAGCAGTACTAACCCCATAAGCAGTATTAACTTCATCAGTACTGCTAGTGCTAGGAGATGACACAAAAGCCATGTTTTGAGAGCTTGAACTTGAGCTTGCAGTTCTTTTAACCTCTTGTTCAACAATGTTGAAATTGTTGTAAAGATCATCAAAGCTCATTGTGTCTAGATCAGGCTTATTCCTCCAGACCACAACATGAGTATTCCACTCAAAAGGCAGACTTCTCAAAAATTTCAAATTGAGATCTTCTTGTGAAATAGTTTCTCCTAAGACAGCCAGTTGACTTACAATCTTCTGAAGTCTGTTAAAAATAGAATCAAGAGACTCTGTGCTTGGAGCACTAAAGTTCTCACACATTTGCTTCAGAAGAGTCTTCTAAGTCTTCTTTGTGGCTTCATTACCTCCAAATCTTGTTGTTATAGCAGCAAACAAGGTCTTAGCATCCTTGTACTGATTGAAGGTCATCGGATGTTCATTGGGAAGTGCCATTAGTAACATACTTCTTGCCTTCACATCATTCTTCTTTTGAGTCTTTTCTTTAGTAGTTACAGGACCTGGTATTATAGTAGTTGTTACACCATCAACTATTGTTGCTTTAGCAACCGGTTTGAACGAGTTACCATTCTCTATGACATCCCATAGAGCATAGTCTTGTACCCGAAAGTATTACTCAATCCTTAGAATCCACATATCATAATCACCCTGTTTGAGAATGGGCAATTTTGCAGTAGTAGAGGTTTGAGTAGTATCTAGATCCATCTCTTCCTTGTTTCTTCTTGTTTGTTTCTTCTAGATCAAAGTTTCAGAACCTAAGCTCTGATACCACTTGTTGATCCCAAACACACGTGCTTGTATTAGAAACTTTGTTAATACTAAAGAGTATGCGGAATCTACTCTTTAATATTTAGAAAAATATTAATGAAACAATAAAACTATGTGAACAATGTAAGAATGATTTACTGAAAAGCTTTAATATTATTATTATCAATAATACGAGTACTCTGTGTAGCACTAGGGTTTACAACCTTGAAGCTATGTATCAAAACATGTACATAAACATCATAACCTAGGACCTCCTTTTATACACTAAGGAGTCTTTTACAAGATAACTACAAATCTTCTAACAATATAGAATATACGTATCTTTCTAACTATTCAGAATATACACTGAATATCTCAATACATATCACTTCACGCGTCTTTATCACTTTAGCAGTACTAACTTACTTCAGCAGTTTACTCTAGCAGTACTAACTGATTAGTACTGGCAGTTGTATCTTTAGCAGTATTAACTGTTGGCTTGACAGTGCTAACTCTTGGCTTGGCAGTTGTAACTTGAAGACTTTTAATTCCCAAAATATATATTTTTTATATTCTAAATTATCAAATAAAAGAATATATTAATTTCTTAAAAACGAAGAATAATTAAATTTTAGAATAAAATATATTTACCTAGCTAAAGTTTTACAATAAATTATTTATTACAAAAGACTTTACAAAATTGATTAAAAAAAAAAAAAGAAATTAATTATTGAGTTAGTTAGTTTAGGTTAGTAAAAATTTCATTTTTTCAAGTTCAGGGTACCATTAAGCACCTTTAAAAATTCAGAGTACTAGATGATCCATTATGCCAAGTTCGGGGTACTAGGTCTTTATTAAATTAGCCAAAAGCCATTAGGCTATTCATCTAAGATCATCACACTAATTACTTTTTTTTTTCTGCAAAAGAAATTGATAAATAAAAAGAAACTTGAAATTAGCAAAGAGCTAGCAAAATACAAGGAAAAAAAAAGTTACAACTATTGAATGATAGAAATTTCCTATATTCATTTATATTATTGAACGATATTTATAAATTATATAAAACTTAACAACAAACTTTAATGAACTCACGCTCACAATTGAGATTGGGCCAACTCATCTAACATACTTCTTAATACAATTGAGATTGGGCCAATTCGAGCGGCGAAATTGCGAAAACTCATAATGGAATAAAAACATTAAATATTAAAGCGATAAAATTTATGTTGATGAAGACATCTAACATCAAGCGGAAGAATTATATTTTCAAACTACAGCAGCAATAGCGAAACAAAACAGTAGCAAAAACAAAGAAGCCAAAGTATTTTTTTTACAGCAGGTTGTGGCTACGTGTACTGGCGCATCGAGCATTCGACGAGGGCGGTTGTTGGGTTTTGTGTAAAATTGGAAAACGAAGAGATTGACGTTGACCGCGTCAGATAATTCCAAATGGTTTATAAGTTATGTCCAAAACTATAAAAATGTAGGGTTTTTGCAGAAAATAACGACTCATGGTGGTCGAATAGGTCTCGGATCAAACCCGCTCGGATACCAAGCGAAAAATGAAACCCTCTTAAAATTGATTAATATTTATAAATTACATAAAACTTAGCAACAAGCCTTAAGACCACCACACGTCTTTATCCTACATGGCTCCCAACCAACGCGTCCTTTACTATTACACAAATCCTTCAAGACTTGTCGGCACATTATTTTGTTGAGGGTCGACTGTTCAGACGGCCGAGTTGTGAAAGTTGTTGTTTTGTATGTGTTTGTGATTTTGGTTTTCGTGGAATATATGTTTAAGTGAGTTATGTTTTGGTGGTAATGTTGGTTGTGCTATTACACTATATTAGTTGTGAAGAGAGACACTGACGTGACGCTGAGTTAGCTGTGATAATGTTGGTCACTATTACCACTAGCCTTAGAGTTAGGAAGATAATTACGATGTTAGAGAAAAATAATATTTTATAAAAATGTACGAGTATATGTTAAAGGATAGCGGTTATAATAGGTATGAGGAAACATTTACATTAATTAATTGAACAAACAAATCAAAATATGTAATATCATAATTTGTTTACAGTGTCAATAATAAAATGTGAGTTTTGCCAATGACAACTTTTAAGGTTGTGGTTAAATTTTTTTCTTTATTATAATTGTTTGTAAGAATACAATTCAACCAATCACAATTAAGTGTTAATTGTGTATTCAATATTTTCGGAGATTGTCTCCACCTTTTTTAAATTATCATCCAATCAAAATTATATATCGATGGTGTTATAATAAAAATTATTCACTTAATCACAACACTCAGTGTTATTGTTTGCAAAACTCATAAAACATTTATCCATTATACATAGTTTGGTTGTCGTCGCTACAAAATGGTTTAGGTCATCCAAAACATATCTATTCGAGTATTATATTTCAACTTGTCAATGGTTTCGATGACAATCGAAAAGTATTGATAATATGTTTTGGTCAACCTAACTTGTCTTCACTACAAATTGCTTTTTTACTCGGAACTTTTTCCCCTTTTTGCTTAAAATGGGCGACTACTCATGTATAGCGATGATAATTTCTAACAGAAAATATTGCTTTAAAATCAAAACCCTCATGAATTCTTGTTGACAAGAAGGTTTTTCAACAATAATATCAACATTAACTGGATCACTCATTTTTTATTTAAAAAAAAACACAAAATAAGAAAAATGATAAAGTATGATTATATTGTATAGCGAGGATTGCGATACATAAGTCATAGTAACTAAATTTCATATTAATTGAAAAAGAAATTGTGAAAATATATATGTAAAATATTATTCATACATCTCATGCTCAAAAGTTTCAACACAATTTTTTCCTTTCTTTTCACATCACTCCTACGGGACTTACACAACCCTTTCTTTTGGTTTGTTCCATGTTCTTCGCAGCATCTTCCACTTAATTCGCCATTGTCACATTTGAAGTACTCAGTTCCACTACCTCTTCCAAGCTCTTCGAATTAGCCATTGGTTTTCATTCACTTCTTTTTCCTTTGAAATAGTACTCGGTTTCGAACCCAAGACATCCACATATGCCAAGCCACTAAGGACATCAAAATAAATTGATAACTTAGTCGACGTGTCCCCTTTAACTTCATTTGTAGTCTTCTTTTTTCCTTTTTCCGTTTTTAGCATCTTAGGTTTATAAACGACCAAAGGTTTTGGTTTCTCACCAACTTGAACACCTCTCATAGCTTGTCTAGGAGCTTTAACAAGTTACAAGACATACGCAATAACCTTTTTAGGAAATTGGTCGCTACAATGTCCAAAGATCTTGCACATAGCACACCTTGGAGGTTTACATTCATATTCGACCTAGATAGTACTAAGATTTACCCTTTTACCATCTATTCCACGAACCGCAACGACCATAATCTCTTTCAACACAAAATCAGCCCATAACTCTATAATAGATCTTGCATAATTCTACCTACCCCGCGATTCCATGCACATAGAACTAGTTCTCTACTATACTCTATGCCCTTTTTAGTGTTTTTTATCGGGTCTTATATGCTATATCAAAATCATCGTAGATCAAAGAGAAATTGCAAAAATAAACTATATCAAGCGTATTTTACTACTGTAAAAATTTTAATCGTATATTATGAAAAAAAACCCATCCTAATGCAGAATGCACGTAAAAGGTGCGCTAGCCTTTTTGGCCCAGACAAATAGCAACACGTGGAATTTTTTCCAGAACAATCGGCGCACACCACGTGTTTGTTACGCACGCAAAGCTTTTAGCCACTAATGTTATTACATGTGTCCAGACACAAGGTATTTACACGTTAAAATGCTCGGACTTGTACTATTTTTTTTTTAAACAAGACATGACCCGAAATGACCTTCCTTTACTTCTCAAGTATACTTTTAAAATTATAATAAGAATCAGAATATGGAAGTATTTTTATATTAACATAGACTCAAAGAGCTTTCCGATGTTAGGTGGCACGACCTCCAACGAGACACGAATTATTTTATACAATTTTCAGAAGTTGACCGAAAACTACAACTGTTCACAGCGGCGCGACTAAAAACTCTAGCAAGCCTCAGAAGACCCCCAGGGTGTTAAAATTTAATAATCTAGACAAGTTCATATTATTAAACAAGTAATCATATTACATGTGCAGAAGCGTAAGATCATATTTAACATATAAAAGATTAACCGAATAATAAAAGTAACGTACATTTGATCCTAGCAAGAACAATGATCAAACTTTAATATTCTTCTTTAAATAACAAGTGGATTAGCGAGATACCCCTTACCGTTTTGTATCTCAATCCAAGATGTATCAACTATAGTGAGTTGATACCACGATCTTGTACACACGTACTATAACCGAATCAATGTGATTGCTAGATCTTTAAACACAATTAAAACCAAACACTTTTGTTTTATAAAAACTTTTATCGATCAACCCAAAGGGTTGTATGGTCGATTGGTTTTGGACAAAGAAAGACGAAGAAAACAAAGATCTAGGGTTATAGCAAGTGCAAGAGCAAGAGCAAGAAACAAATAACCCCATCCTTTGTAATTATAGAGTAGAAATCTTAGAGAGCAAGTTAGGCATGGATTGGGTTTAGGAAACCCTTATGCCAATCGGCCTAGACCTCCTCAAGGGATTCTAGAACCTTCTTGATCCTCTAATTTCACTTATAGTCCTTCCTTTATTCACTAACGGTCGTTAGTCAATTCCCGTTAATTACTTAATGTCCGTTAGTCGTTATTTTGTGTTTAAATAATTAAATATATAATTGTTTATATATATATATATATTAATTATTGTACATTAATTCCTCATACGTAATGTGTGCAATCCCTTGGTCCCGAGTTCGATTCTAGTCATACACGTTTAATATTTGTCCATAAACTTAACAGCTCCCACTTGGACATCAATTAATAGTGTAATGACATTGGTTAGTGTCTAGCAACACGCCAATGCCTCTAGTACAACTCGGGTGGTGGTCTCCTGGAAAAACCATTCGATGATTCATCATCATACTTATCCTTTTGTTTCTAATACTACATTAATAAAGATATGGATCTCAGTCATTCTTTATTAACCATTCTGTTTCTCGTTGTTTCTGATTGAGCAAGATTACCAAATCTTTTGAACATATTCAGGGGAGATCTTGGGTGTGGCCACACAAACATCTTGTCAACCCTACGAGGGGCCCAGCAGTATTAAACTTCAAACAAATTTGAAGGAACAAATTCTCTCTTGATTACGAGCATAACCCATGAACTTTGCAACACTCCTGAAAACAATCCTTATAGCTACCAGTTACGTATAGCAGTAAATTGCTTCACAGAAATGCACTACATCCATGACAGTTATCTGGTATCTAAAGTATGAGGATAACTATATATAAATGATTTACTTGATGACAAGATCCATAAAGTAAACTCATGAAGTCGGGATAAGTCATATATTCAATTCATTGAACATCATGTGAAATTGGCATGACAACGCATCAATATACTTTCAAGTATATTCTACCAATACTCAGATTTGTCTTAGTTTAATGATATTCCCAAATCATTAATCGACAACGGAAAATTTAGAATAATCAATATATTCAAGGATTAAACATGCAAATACAGGATATAATATTAAGAAAATGATAATCAAACATAACAAGTATTTTATTCCATTAAAATAATAATTATTCATAACATCCCATTATCCAAACACTAATCACAGATGGGCATGAAACTACTAGCTAAACGAAGTCCTATGCCTTCAGCATGTTGATTAAACTTTCCACCAGGTAAAGCCTTCGTTAAAGGATCAGCTAGGTTGTTATATGTGTGAACTTTGAGTAATTTGATTTCACCTATCTCCACTTGTTCTCTAACATAGTGATATTTAATCGGGAAATGTCTGGTGCCCTTCATGATTCCAGGTTCATTGGCAAATGTAAATGCGGCTGAATTGTCACAATACATCTTTATAGGTCTTTCGATTGAGGGCATAACTCCAAGCCCTGAAACAAACTTCCTAATCCAGCCAACTTCCATTGCAGCTTCTGAGGCAGCAATATACTCACTTTCTGTTGCAGACATCGTTATGGTACTCTGCTTCTTGCTATTCCAATCCACAGCTCCTCCATTAATGACAAAGACATAACCCGTCTGAGACTTCGTATCATCTTTATCACATTTCCAGGAAGCATCGCAGTAACCTGTAACACCAAGTTCTGCTTATGGATTTCCCCCGTATACTAAGAACACATCTCTTGTAGCTCTCAAGTACTTGAGAATATGTTTAACACCAGTCCAGTGGAGTTCACCTGGATTCTGTTGATATCGACTGGTTATGTTTTGAGCAAACGCCACATAAGGCCTTGTGCATCTCACCGCATACATAATAGATCCCACAGCCGAAGCATAAGGGACTCTCTTCTTGCGTGCCACCTCTTCAGGTGTTGAAGCACAAGCTTTGCTACTTAAGCCATGATTCTCTTGCATCGGCAAATATCCCTTCTTGGAATTTTGCATATTGAATCTCTTCAATATTTTATCAATGTAAGCACTTTGGCTTAATCCAATCAACCGCTGTCACACCCCCAAATTTGGATTTGCAGCGGAATGGAATTTCGAGGGCATAACGTTCTTGGAGAACAAAGTACAAGGAAATAAAGAATGAACTCTAAGTGAGTCATTTTAAAACAAGCATTTGATTTAACATAATCGTTTTACAGAACATTAATATCAGAGTTCATCATCAAACGCAAGTTTTTAATACATAACCAAACGCTAAGTACTGCAAAGAAATCTTCATCATGATGTGCGTTCCAAAATATGACTCTAGTATGCTCCGTACATAAGTGATTATTATCGTCTAGATACCTGAGAATACACGCTAAAAAGGTCAACATAATTGTTGGTGAGTTCATAGGTTTAAGTAAACAAGTAAAGTGCGGACCACAAGATTTCAATAGCATGACAATCATGATAAATATAACGTCATAGCAAAAAATATAATATACAGTGCCCTAAGCTCATGACCCCGAAGCTCGACGAAATGGTATGCAATCAAGCATAGTAATAAATGCGCCAAATAAGTGTTTGCCAGACACTCGAAAATATTCCAAATGATATGCGTCCGTTTGACAGGTTGGCGCGACCAACTCGGACGGGGGTGTCAACCCAAATAGATTTATTCATAACATCCGCGCTTACAAGTAATTAACGGTCCATGATTCAAGGGGACTTTAATGGTAATGCGGTAACTTAGGCAAAGTAACAACTTTAATACTTGTGTCCGATAAATAAGCAATGTATTCCCACCCCGAAGGTTTTAAAATAAGAAATAAACAATGTAAAAACCGGGGCTATGAAACTCACCTCAATAAAGCAAATCTCGGTTGGTAATTTGGTAAACGGTGAATAAGGTCCGATAACTCTAACCGCAACCTAAATAATTCATATGTCTTAGGTTCGAAAACAAGGTCGTGCACGCAAGTTCATACGCTATTTTATCACTTGTACATGTTTGTTGCATTATTTATTGTCAAAAATGTAGTTGCATCAATGTGTCCTTTTATTTAGCAAAGTATCCCCTTTTTAGAAATTGTAACTAGTTAATCTCGTGATTAAACTATAGTCGTCTTGTTAATAAGTATTTTTGAAAACCTCTAACGCGCCTAACAAGTATACATAATGTTCTACTATTTTTGTTTACGTCATTTTAGCCAAAATACACCCTAAAGCATCCAAAATCCACCTTAAATATTTCCATCAGCTTTCTAATAGCCAAAAATAAAAGATGTCAAAAGTTTATATTTCGTCGTAACTTCACTAGGCCATAACTCCCTCGTCTTAGCTCCGATTCTTAAGTTTTATATTTCCCCGGGTTCGTGTTTAAGTATACTAACATGTTTTCAGTGTCTCGGCTAGTCAAGTTAACTTTTAACATCAGTTTTTATCACTTAAGAATTCCCCATAGCATCTATATTTTCAGAAAATTCATTTCCGTCGCATAACTTAAAACTAACGTATATTCTTCGTTATAAATCCATTTTAACTCATTCAAGTGGCAACGTTTTCGTTATAAAGTCTATTTTCTATATTTCTAGCCTAATCTTGTTACCAAGCTACTGATTTTTCTGTGGAAGGTCAAATGGGACTGCCTCTCTTCTAAAAGTGTCAAAACGCGTTTTCTAGTCTTCTAATTATCAAAAACCGCTTAACAACAACTCCCAAACTAATCCTAGCTCTTTCACCAAATTTTCTCAACATGTCAATAGTGATTTAACAATAAACCCTAGCAATATTTAAAGGTTCAATTTCTCATGAATGTAAATGACCATCAAGACTAGTTAAGATTACAAGTTCACTAGTTTATATATATATGGTGTTTTTATCTTCACTTTCTTATTGAAATTTATAACCAACTAGTTTACTCATGATAAAAAGTTGTTTAAAACATAGACATTAGTTAAAAGATTTTTGTGGTTATAAGGTTTTATTAACATGTACAAAGTGATAACAAGTATATGCACTTGAGACTAAATATCATGACATAAGGAGTATAAAATTTATCAACATAAAGTTTACTTACTTAGGGAGATTAATGTGATGAGAAGGCAATATACTTGATTAACCCAAGATTAGTGTTTCCAAAACCCTTACTAGAATATCCTAATGATACTTGATCTTAACCCAACAAGCTCTCTTCTTCCTTCTTGCTCTTAAGTGTGTCGACTTGTATGAGTAAGTGAGTGTGATGTATTTTTTTTTCTTCTTCTAACTAGTTACTAACACATACATGGACATATATATACTAGGGGATTTTCAAAGCCCTAATAGTGAGTCAAAAATTATCATTGGCTAGGTGGTGTGAGGTTGGCCGATTGGGGGCTAGGGGGAGGGGACAAATTGGTGGTCAAGCCACCAACATCTTGGTCTTACATTTCCATGTTTCATGGTCTTGGTCTTGTATTAATGGTTTGTTGAATATTTGTCTTGTGATAATTATGGTAACAAGGGGGGGGGGGGAGACGGCAATAGGTAAAAAATAAGAGTAGAAGACTTAAGTTTGTATAAAAGTGTATATATTGTATGTATTGGGTATTAGAAATAGGTATTGGTTATCGGTTTGGTGATTAATGTAAGTTATACGTAATTAAACGTAAGGAATAAAGAAATTACATTAGGCATAAGGAAATATTTTTGGAACTTTGGTAATAATTTAGGAAGTATAAGAATGCTTTGGAAATAATCGTTAGGAGTATTGGGCATATCCGGTGTTTATTTTAAATTGCGAATAGTGTTTGTTAAATTAACAATCGTATGTAAATAAAGAAAATGAAATTGTTTCAGGGATTAAAATTTCGAACCGGAGTAGGCGCAAGGTGTTGGAATGTTGTGGACTAAATATAGCCTAAGTCCTAGTTTACTTGAAAGATATTCTAAATTTCACGTTGCTTCAAGTATAAAGTTATATGTAAATTGTCTTCAAATAAATGTCAAGATAAGAAATTCAAGTTTATTGAATAATATTGACCTGTAAAATAGCGGGTTGTCATAGTCTACCACCCATAAAAATGAATCTCATCCTCGAGATTCGGTCAGTGTTGGTCGTTGGAGTGTTGTCATTGAGGAGGTGCGAATACTTTTGACGGATCTGGTCTTCTCGTTCCCAAGTGAACTCGGGACCTCGTTGAGAATTCCAGCGAACCTTGACGATAGGAACTCTACTATGTTTCAATTGCTTGACATTACGATCCTGAATTTCTACTGGCCCTTTGATAAAGTTAAGTTTGTCATCGAGTTGAATTTCTCCTAACGGAATGATAAGGGATTCGTCGGATAATCACTTCTTAAGATTGGGAACATGGAATGTATTGTGCACACTACTGAGCTCTGGTGGAAGTTCAAGTCTGTAAGCTACTCAGCTGATTCTAGTTAGAATCTTAAATGACCCCTTGTATCTCGGGTTTAACTTTCCGCGTTTTTTGAATTTGTATCACGCCTTTCCAAGGCAAGACTTTCAACATAACCCGTTCTCCAACTCGAAATACTAATGGTTCGCGACTTAGGGAAACCTAATTCCAATGATTTGCGTCATGTACCGATATAACCTTTCTATCGTTCTCTTGTCGCTTGTAACTGATTCTTGATATGTATGATTTTCCTTTGTTGTTTCACGAATTGATCCTAGACTAGTGAGTTGGGCTTTTCTGATTTAGGCCTGACAACAGGTGATTGGTACTTCGACCATAGGGTACCTCAAAGGGTGCAGTTTTTATACTCGTGTGATGACTATTGTTGAAAGTGAATTCTGTCAATGTCAAAAGATTACCCTAAGCAATTGAAAGTCGATCATACGGCGCTGAGCATGTTCTATAGCATTTGGATAGTTCTCTTACTATGTTCATTGGTCTGAGGATGGTAGATCGTGCTTATACCTAATTAGGTTTTAAAAAAATCTTAAAGGGATTGCCAGAAGTTTGAGGTGTATCGACTACCTTTTATTAGGAGTATTTGAAATTGGTACAACATGTCTCGTGACTAATTCTACAATGATAAGTTCTTCGGAAGGGGCGTTATCGGAAGGGTAACAGTTTTTGATTCCTCGTGTTTTGTTCTAAAAAATGTTACGATATAGGTCTCTCTTCGCCTAAGGTGCTTAGTCTTCATTACTAAGGTTTTTACTGTTTAATAGTGTTTCTCTAGATTTCCTTCATCGAAATTTTCCATGCTACTGTTTGTCAATCCCAAAACCATAAATGTATGGAGTGTTTTAGTGCGGTGGTTAATTTTCAAAGTTTGACTCGATCTGAGTGTTTTGTTTGAAATCTTTCTCTGAATAAATGAATTTACAAGTTTGAACAAATGACTTTTTAAGTACTCTCTTTCTTGATGATTCAAAATTTAGTAGTTACGCACGATTCGACTATTTCCAAATATGACCCACGATTTTATAGACGGGCTTTCAACATGATGTAAATAAGAATGTTTAGCAAAGATTGATGTTATACATTTCTTAACGTACAATAGTTTTGTTAAAGGTTGACCAAAAGGGATTTACTTGTCAAAATAGGTACTTCAGAAAAATATTTTCCTACAAGGTACATGATTTGTATAAAAGCATTTTAAAGAAAATCCATTTGAAGTGAATGCATAAAAAAAAGATGAAATAGTCAAGTAGGTATGTCTGCATGAAATAGTCGATTGGGTGACTATGCCAGAGATGGTGGTTTGGATTTCCTCATGAGATCTTAAGTTCTCCGTTGTGTTATGAATCAACTTACTGTATTTTTCTCGTCCTTGTTTGTAGTTTCATAATCCTTTCATTGTTTTCTAATGTCATGGAATCCTCCTCGTAGATAGAAAGTCTTTCCAAGAAAGGTCAATGGTAAAAAATCCAACTTAACGGTAGAGTGAGTGACAAGTGGTTTAGGTATCTAGAGAGGGTTTGACAAAAGGGATGTTTATGAAAAATTTATTTGGTTACAAAGTTTTGCTTTTTGATGTTTTGAATGAACATTGTTTTAAAATTTGAAAGGATGATTGTTTCCTTCATGGCATAATCCTTCCTGAATTATACATAGGTGATCAGGCTATGTAAATGTTACACCCCGTGAACGCTTTGACAAAAAACTTTGACTTTTACGCGGAAACGACCCAACTTTGACCTTCATTACAAAACTCTTTTGACCATTAACAAAATCATTAGAAATATAGACCTTGAACTCATTTTTAAATGAGACTATACTTGAATACTTTTAAAATGACGGGTGGCACCCTAAAGTGCACTGTAACCTGTACTGTGCACCCTAAAGTGCACTATGACACCTCCAGTGCACTATGGAACCCTAAAGTGCACTATTACACCTCCGGTGCACTATGGACCCCTAAAGTGCACTATAACACCTCCGGTGCACTATGGACCCCTAAAGTGCACTATTTTCTTAAAATGACCCGTACGCCTTTAAACACAAAAGTCGACATTTTAGACCTATATTTAAACACATTTAATACACACTGAACCAAAATATACCATATACATTGTTTCCCAAAATTCTTAACCCATTTGACCCAAAAAGGGTTAAAATGGACCTTGTCCCAAACACCCCTTTTTCTGCATAACCCTTTTGTCCACTTTTGACCCATTTTCCGGAAAATGGCTTCTATAACAAGACATAACACCAAAACTTCTAGAAATCATTAGGACATTATAAACATCAAATATATGTATAAACTTGGTCATAAAGACCCGCGGAAACATGCTTTACAATGTAACGGGTATTATGCCAAAATACCCGTTTTGACCCATTTACACTACAAACCATCTTTACCAATTCATTTACCCACCAAACTTGGCCAATATCATTACTTTAACATATTAAACATGTTCCATAAACACTTGACCCGTTCACAACCCAAAATGGGTATATTTACACTTAATCCAAACGCCCCTTTAACCTTGACTATAAACACATAAAGCATAGTTTGACACAACGGTTGACCACCAAATCGATGGGACAACCTTGACATACATTTTGCCACTTGGCTACACTTTACAAATAATTACTTGACTCACGGGGTACAAACTTTACACTTGAGCTCGGTGTCTACCTAAGCTCTACTTACTTACCATCCTTCTAACATCACATAACCAAGTCTTTATCCTTAGTCCAAGACTTCCATGATAGCATACAAACCTAAAAAATGGTTAGACAACTAAACCATAAGCTTTCGCTTAGTAAGTAAAACGATCATAACATACCATTATACTTTAATCATCACATAAGCATCATATACAATAAACACTTACATATGAGCTTACTACTCCACCTCTCATCTAACACATGACATCAACTTATTCCATAACATCAACTCATCACATAGGCCATTTTCATCACATCACTTAAGCATATATCAATCCATAATACTTGACATAAAACATACATAACACACATATGTTAGAAATCCATATAACACATGTCATCATCATTTTACTTACCTTAGCTCCAAGCTAAGTACATCAAGGCCTCATCATCATCATCATCATCATCATCATCATCATCATCATCGTAAACACCTTGAATCATAACATCATACAAACACTTAGAACACATATCATAATAACCATAATAATGGTTGATATAACCATTAGCTTATCCCTAACAACTCTAATCATCATATAATCATATATTGATTGTATGATGATCAATCCCACCATTTATTCATCTTCCCCAAGTTAGGGTTCATAAATCCTAACTTCTCAATTCATCAATTACACTAGAAATAGAGATTACTTACTTGGGAAATCAAGCTAGGAATCATGCCATTAAATTACCATATTCAAACCATCATCATAGCACCTCCACCTTCATCATTTCCCTCTCTTTTCTCTTATGGAACCGGACTTTCTACACTCTTGAATAATATGGAAAAGTCTATACTTTCCTGGATATAATTATCTAGGCACAATTTTGGGCTAATGGCAAGAATGGCCCCTCAAGTCTTTTCTTCTATTTTGGCCACAATAACTTATAACACATTTAACACTTGGCAACCTAAGTCCCTTTAGTTATGTATCATATTTTATATATAACTACATTAGTCATATTTTGACTATTAGGTTTGACCACAACGCAACATTCGTTGACTGGCCAATCACATAAGGTCTTTATCCATTTTCATCTAGGGTGGGGTCCAAGTACCCGGGAAACGGGTCTAACAATTCTACCCTCCTTGTTTAGATTTCGTCCCCGAAATCTCTCGTCTATTACTATCCAAAACCAATTCACGACATATACATATCCTTATTCTCATGCTCTCTAAGCCATTATATTGCAACGATCTAAATGATCTTGCAAATTCTAAACTTACTATACATAATCATAACTTTTATTCCACTATAAACAACTTCCTCATTACAAACTTATCTAAAATTTCCAACAATGACTACTTGTCATCCGGAAACATCTACTATTTGACTTTATATAAGTCAAACTTCAACACTATTACCACGTCACATGCCCATGCACTAACATGACATCACATCATATACCGGCCAATTTTTCATTCCACATAATACCAATACGTATCTACATCAAAACCGGTAACTTAATTCAAATTATACAAAGTACCATATAAACGGCACCTTCAAAATCTTTCTCACGCATCACTTAAGCAATCTTTCTTATAATTTTCGGGAATGCTCACCAATTAACTTGTCAACTTAATGCAAAATTCATTCTAGGCGTCTATCTTAAAGTTTTACACATTACCTTAACGCCGCTATAAGGATTTTTTTTTTTTTTTTCATATATATATTTTCTTATGACATCTAACATGTTTTAGTTTTCACTTTCTCATATCACTATCCTTACTCATGTCATATCGGCTACACATAAGTCCACTCATTTATAACTCTCTCTTTACATAAAAAGGCGTCCCAATCTATGTAAGTAAGGAATTATAAACTTATGGTTCGGCGATTTACAATTTCTTCATTTAAATGAAAAGGCGTCCCAATCCATTTAAATCAATAAACCATAAACCATCCTACTTATACGCTTCCGACATAACATTCGTACTTGCTTTACTTTCCATCTTTTCTAGCTGGATCCAATCTCACTAACTTTCCATCCATGCCATAAAGGCAAGCTAACCACCATGACATAAAGGCAAGCTAAACATCCATGCCGTGAAGGCAAGCTAACAACCATGCCATGAAGGCAAGCTTGGCTATCCCGAAGGATACCATAACACATGCCATGACGGCAAGCTGACATCCATGCCATAAAGGCAAGCTGGGCTATCCCGAAGGATACCATAACCATGCCATAAAGGCAAACTAACATCCATGCCATAAAGGCAAGCTGGGCTATCCCGAAGGATACCATAACCATGCCATAAAGGTAAGCTGGGCTATCCCGAAGGATACCGAAACTAGAGCATTGGATCCAAGCTATATTTACTTTATCATCTTTACTCATTTTATCTTTTATGTACTTTTATCATAAGTACACACTATCATTTCCTCAACTATCATTGCCTTAAGCAATTTTCAACATTCACTACCACGCTTATTATCATCTAGACAAGTTTCTATATAACACTTGCCCATTTATTATATTTGCATTCTCACAATGCACTTATTATTCATCCGTCAACCCCAAGTTGACTCACACATTCACTATATGCCATCTTTATTTTAGACAAGTTCTATATGATGCTTGTCCATTACAATTTACACATTTTCTATGTATTCTTACAACGCACTTTTACTATTACCCGTCAACCCCTTGTTGGCCATATTCTCAACTTATACTATCACTTCATTAGTCTACTCAACTTTTACGCATGTAAACCTTACATAGGTTTATTCTATAACACTCTCATTAATCTCATCATACACATTCCAATATATTAACATGATCATATTCATGTTTTACAATTCTTTCTAGCGCACTTCATATCACTTATGACTTCTAGCGCAATCTATATTTCATTCATCACTTCTACTCATCACGCTTAACCATTTATTACTAACACATTTTACTTATCATGTTTTATATGAAACATGATCTCATCACGTTTTCACTATACACTTTAACTTTCTCATTTTAGTTACTCATATAAGAATTCATATCTTCAAGCATCTAATCGTTTTCATACTTAATTTCAAGCCCTTTAGATATCTAGGCTTATCAAACACTTATCATACTTCCTAACTTAGTTCACATGTCAATGTATTCTTTCAACTTTCTTTCATCACTAGGTCATCACATATAATATGCATTCCAACACATCTATCTCGACTCTTACACTTCTATGCATCATGCTCTCAAGCACACCACATAAAACTTAGACATATAATAAACTACCATAGACTTAACATCTCATAAGCAATCATATAATAACACTTAACACTTATCCAACAAGTGTTAAAACATTCATAATCATAATCAACTCACGTAGTCTATGGCTCATACATCATATTTCATAATCAATCTATGTCTAAGCCTTCACATTTTAATTAGCCGTGAGTACTAATCTACCTTATAACTAAGGCATCATAAAACTTTAATTCACTTACTAACCCATCTCTAATACCGCTTAGCATTGCTACTCGCATTCCATTACTATTACTCTATCATACATTCACATAATAGCAATACAATCACCGGCACCAACCGAGGTGCACGGCTAACTAATCATTCAAACACTTCAAGTCCTCTACGGACTCATATTTCATACTCATCAACTCTACAACACACATCCATCACTTATCATCTTTAAGCTCATCTATCATAGAACATAATCCATCTCATACTTAACAACTACTTCTCGCATCACTAGCACTTACGTTAAATGCTTCTACGAGTGGTTTAAGACTAGGCAACATATAATGGAAACCTAATTCACTTAAACCGATGCTCTGATACCAAGTTGTTACACCCCGTGAACGCTTTGACCAAAAATTAAAACTTTATACGCGAAAACGACCCAACTTTGACCTTCATTCCAAAACTCTTTTGACCATTAACAAAATCCTTAGACATATAGACCTTGAACTCATTTTTAAATGAGACTATACTCGAATACTTTTAAAATGACGGGTGGCACCCTAAAGTGTACTGTAACCTGTACTGTGCACTAAGGACCCCTTAAGTGCACTATAACACCTCCGGTGCACTATGGACCCCTAAAGTGCACTATAGCACCTCCGGTGCACTATGGACCCCTAAAGTGCACTATGACACCTCCGGTGCACTATGGACCCCTAAAGTGCACTATTACACCTCCGGTGCACTATGGACCCCTAAAGTGCACTATAACACCTCCGGTGCACTATGGACCCCTAAAGTGCACTATTTTCTTAAAATGACTCGTACGCCTTTAAACACAAAAGTCGACACTTTAGACCTATATTTAAACACATTTAATACACATTGAACCAAAATATACCATATACATTGTTTCCCAAAATTCTTAACCCATTTGACCCAAAACGGGTTAAAATGGACCTTGTATAACAAGACATAACACCAAAAGTTCTAGAAATCATTAGGACGTTATTAACATCAAATATATGTATAAACATGGTCATAATGACCCGCGGAAACATGCTTTACAAAGTAACGGGTATTATGCCAAAATACCCGTTTTGACCCATTTACACTACAAACCATCTTTACCAATTCATTTAGCCACCAAACTTGGCCAATATCATTACTTTAACATATTAAACATGTTCCATAAACACTTGACCCGTTCAAAACCCAAAATGGGTATATTTACACTTAATCCAAACGCCCCTTTAACCTTTGACTATAAACACATAAAGCATACTTTGACACAACGGTTGACTACCAAATGGATGGGACAACCTTGACATACATTTTGCCAATTGGCTACACTTTACAAAACATTACTTGACTCACGGGGTACAAACTTTACACTTGAGCTCGGTGTCTACCTAAGCTCTACTTACTTACCATCCTTCTAACATCACATAACCAAGTCTTTATCCTTAGTCCAAGCCTTCCATGATAGCATACAAACCTACAAAATGGTTAGACAACTAAACCATAAGCTTTCGCTTAGTAAGTAAAACGCTCATAACATACCATTATACTTAAATCAACACATAAGCATCATATACAATAAACACTTACATACGAGCTTACTACTCCACCTCTCATCTAACACATAACATCAACTTATTTCATAAGGTCAACTCATCACATAGGCCATATTCATCACATCACTTAAGCATATATCAATCCGTAATACTTGACATAAAACATACATAACACACATATGTTAGAAATCCATATAACACATGTCATCATCATTTTACTTACCTTAGCTCCAAGATAAGTACATCAAGGCCTCATCATCATCATCATCAAACCACCTTGAATCATAACATCTTACAAACACTTAGAACACATATCATAATAACCATAATAATAGTTGATACAACCATTAGCTTATCCCTAACAACTCTAATCATCATATAATCATATATTGATTATATGATGATCAGTCCCACCATTTATTCATCTTCCCCAAGTTAGGGTTCATAAACCCTAACTTCTCAATTCATCAATTACATTAGAAATAGAGATGACTTACTTGGGAAATCAAGCTAGGAAACATGCCATTGAATAACCATATTCAAACCATCATCATAGCACCTCCACCTTCATCATTTCCCTCTTTTTTCTCTTATTGAACCGGACTTTCCACACTCTTGAATAATATGGAAAAGTCTAGACTTTCCTGGATATAATTATCTAGGCACAAGTTTGGGCTAATGGCAAGAATGGCCCCTCAAGTCTCTTTGCTTCTATTTTGGCCACAATAACTTATAACACATTTAACACTTGGCAACCTAAGTCCTTTTAGTTATGTATCATATTTTATATATAACTACATTAGTCATATTTTGACTATTAGGTTTGACCACAATGCAACATTCGTTGACTGGCTAATCACATAAGGTCTTTATCCATTTTCATCTAGGGTGGGGTCTAAGTACCCGGGAAACGGGTCTAACAGTATAATTGAGGTCTAACGATGCGATGCTCGGTTTAGTCAAAGTAGTATTATGTTTCTCAAAAGTTTTAGATGGTGTTCAGCGTATTATTTTGTAAAATGGTAGCCTAAAAATTTCATTTTTTTTTTGTAACAAGAAAAATCGGTTCGTATAATATGGTAGTAAATAGTTGGTAGAATGATAAAAAATCAATTTATGAGGTGATGGTAATATAACGCGTTTTAAAATTCCATGAAATAATTTTCTAATGTGGTAGTAAAATAGCTTGGATTAAAATTATGTGAAATAGTTCTATAAAGTAGTAGTAAAATAGCTTGTGATAAAATTTGTTGAATGGGTTATAGGATGTGTGGGAGAATCTTACGGAATGGTAACAGTCTATAGTTAAAGATGAAATTTGCCAATTCCCTAATAGGCTAGCGGTATGTCTTTGCGAATCGGCTAGGAATAAGGTAAATGGAATAGAGAATGGAATAGACGAAGGTTATGAGTATCGTGAATATAATAAAAAGGTAGAGATTACATGAGATAAAAAGGTACTTAATACAACTAGGTTACGCTAACTTCCTAAGGTGGAGTACAATAGGAAAATAAAACCCTAGAGGGTTTAGACTTCGGTTTTATTATACAAGCAGAAATTTTTCCTGAAACATTATCCTTGCCCATAACATCGACAGGATCCTGGCAAGCTTCTTCTCCTATTATTGCGTATGCTCCCCCACTAGTTCTTCCTCCATTCTGGTTCCTCAACTTTGGGCATTCACTCCTGAGGTGTCCTTTTTCACCACATCCAAAGCAAGTTATCGGGGTAGGGACCCTACAATCTTTAGGTTGATGACCGACCCTTTTGCAATTCCAACATATAGTGGGGAAAGGTCTAGTGTGGTGATACTTACATTTTTTGCACCCAGGTAGGGTTCCAACACACCTTTTCTTATCACTTGGCCCAGCAGCATGGGCTTTCACCACTTCTTGTCTCTTAGGTGGTTGTTGTGCAACATTTTCACCCTGATCGTTGTTGTTGTTCTATTTTCGTTTGTTGTCATTATTGTTTCCTACGGCCTTGGTGTGAGCTATGTGTTCCCCTGTCTCGATCGCCATACAGATAGCTTTAGGCATGGTATCGGGTTCTAATGAGGCGACCAACATACGAATTTCAGGGGAGAGTCCCCCGATATACCTCTCAAGTTTCTTGCATTCCGGTTCATCCATTGCAGGGCATAGCCATGCTAATTCGTAAAAATGATCAGTGTATTTGGAAACATCATCTCCTACCATGGTAAAGTACAGGATTTCCTGTTCCAATGCTTGTAATTTGCTCCTTGTACAATATTCTAAAATCATCATCCTTCTTAGTTTCTCCTAAGAGATTGAGTAAGCAGCGTCGACCCCTACTATCTGAACATATTTAGTCCACCATTCCTGGGCACAATCCCAAAAAGTGAAAGTGGTGAACTTAACTTTGTCTTCCTTGTGGCAGTTACCACCTCGAAATATTGTTTCTACTTCTTCGAACCATTTTCAAAATCCTCTCATGCCTTCAGTTTCGCTAATGGTGTGGGGATTGCAATCCATAAATTCTTCGTGAGTAAGATTAGGAACTTTGGGTGCAACGTTTCCTCCTTCTATGCCTTTAGTTGTCTTTGTGGTTTCAAGTCTTCCCGATGCATTGGTCACATTTTTTTTTATGATTGGCGAGGGATGCGGCTATGCTCTTGGCAATGATTTGCTCAACAGTGGCTCGTGTCATGGTTGGAGCGGCTTGCTTCGACATAACTCTTCAAAATCAAAAGAAACCATAAGAATTTATAAGTAGTAAGGATCATCACACTCACATATACGCAACCATGACATGTATAAATGAAGTGAAATCACAACAAGATGCAACCACGAAAATATCATAAATATAATCATAACACGCATGAATATATAAAATGAAAATTTCAGCCTACATAGACCGATATCAAGCATAGCACAACTATATCCATATAGTAGAGTCACTACTTGGTAAATTCGTTGTACAACAACCAAAATACTGCAAGTTTCTTTGAACTATGCCACACATCCCGTGGCTAGGATAATACTAAAAGATAGTAAAGATATAAGTCTAATCTAGAGGCTTTCTGGTGCTCTTCTGAGTGGATCCTGGGTTGTGGCATCATGGGGTTGTGATGAGTTCTGATGTGGGGCCTGGAGTTATGAATCGGTCATATCCGAGATAGTATAGATCCCAAACCATTCTTGAGGAATCTGCTGATGTTCCTGTTGAGTCGGTGATCTTGGTACTATCCACAAAGTGTCATCGATATGTGGGGATGGAAAAGGGGAATGATAATGGTGATAGTGGAAAGGTAGGGGCAGTCTCCTGAATCTCAAAAGTCTTAGTGTCACATCTGGTAGTCTCTTCTAGGTCTGTCTCAAGTGATGCTAATACCTCAAATAAGTGGAAGTTATCATCTAACGATGGTGAGTGATATGGGAATGTCGAGGTATAGGAAGGTAAGAGTAGTGATGTAGGTGCATTAGTGGATGAGAAAGCATCCTCAATATCCGAGTCTGATGAAATGATGATAGGGTGGTTGGGTGAAGATATGTCGCTGTTACCAGGTCAATATAAATATATATAAGTATAAGTATAAGTAACTCGTAAAAAGTAAGTAAATAAAATCATGTATAGTAATCGTATGCACATCATGATGTTGTGAAGTGTCGTGACCTAGTGGTTATAGTCTAGGGTCAATGATGCATCCTAGTTCTCTATAACCTTGGCTCTGATACCAGTCTGTCACACCCCTAAATTTGGATTTGTAGCGAAATGGAATTTCGAGGGCGTAACGTTCTTGGATAACAAAGTACAAGGAAATAATGAATGACCTCTAAGTGAGTCATTTTAAAACAAGCGTTTGATTTAACATAATCATTTTACAAAACATTAATATCAGAGTTCATCATCAAACGTAAGTTTTTAATACATAACCAAACGCTAAGTAATGCAAAGAAATCTTCATCATGATGTGCGTTCCAAAATATGACTCTAGTATGCTCCGTAAATAAGTGATTATTATCGTTTAGATACCTGAGAATACACGCTAAAAAGGTCAACATAATTGTTGGTGAGTTCATAGGTTTAAGTAAACAAGTAAAGTGCGGACCACAAGATTTCAATAGCATGACAATCACAATAAATATAACGTCATAGCCAAAAATATAATATACAGTGCCCTAAGCTCATGACCCCGAAGCTCGACGAAATGGTATGCAATCAAGCATAATAATAAATGCCCCAAATAAGTGTTTGCCAGACACTCGAAAATAATCCGAATGATATGCGTCCGTTTGACAGGTTGGCGCGACCAACTCGGATGGGGGTGTCAACCCAAATAGATCTATTCATAACATCCACGCTTACAAGTAATTAACGGTCCATGATTCAAGGGGATTTTAATGGTAATGCGGTAACTTAGGCAAAGTAACAGTTTGAATACTTGTGTCTGATAAATAAGCAATGTATTCCTACCCCGAGGGTTTTAAAATAAGATACAAACAATGTAAAAACCGGGGCTATGAAACTCACCTCAATAAAGCAAATCTCGGTTGGTAATTTGGTAAACGGTGAATAAGGTCCGATAACTCTAATCGCAACCTAAATAATTCATATGTCTTAGGTTCGAAAATAAGGTCGTGCACGCAAGTTCATACGCTATTTTATCACTTGTACATGTTTGTTGCATTATTTATTGTCAAAAATGTAGTTGCGTCAATGTGTCTTTTTATTTAGCAAAGTATCCCCTTTTTAGAAAATTTAACTAGTTAATCTCATGATTAAACTATAGTCGTCTTGTTAATAAGTATTTTTAGAAACCTCTAACGCGCCTAACAAGTATACGAAACGTTCTACCTTTTTTGTTTACGTCATTTTAGCCAAAATACACCCTAAAGTGTCCAAAATCCACTTTAAATATTTCCATCAGCTTTCTAATAGCCACAAATAAAAGCTGTCAAAAATTTATATTTCGTCGTAACTTCACTAGGCCATAACTCCCTCGTCTTAGCTCCGATTCTTAAGTTTTATATATCCCCGGGTTCGTGTTTAAGTATACTAACATGTTTTCAGTATCTCGGCTAGTCAAGTTAACTTTTAACATTAGTTTTTACCACTTAAGAATTCCCAACAGCATCTATATTTTCTGAAAATTCATTTCCGTCGCATAACTTAAAACTAACGTATCTTCTTCGTTATAAATCCGTTTTAACTCATTCAAGCGGCTACGTTTTCGTTATAAAGTCTATTTTATATATTTATAGCCTAATATTGTTACCAAGCTACTGATATTTTGGTGGAAGGTCGAATGGGACAGCCTCTCTTCTAAAAGTATCAAAACGCGTTTCCTAGTCTTTTAATTATCAAAAACCGCTTAACAACAACTCCCAAACTAATCCTAGCTCTTCCACCAAATTTTCTCAACATGTCAATAGTGATTTAACAATAAACCCTAGCAATATTTAAAGGTTCAATTTCTCATGAATGTAAATGACCATCAAGACTAGTTAAGATTACAAGTTCACTAGTTTATATATATATGGTGTTTTTATCTTCACTTTCTTGTTGAAAATTATAACCAACTAGTTTACTCATGATAAAAAGTTGTTTAAAACATAGCCATTAGTTAAAAGATTTTTATGGTTATAAGGTTTTATTAACATGTACAAAGTGATAACAAGTATATGCACTTGAGACTAAATATCATGACATAAGGAGTATGAAATTTATCTACATAAAGTT
This sequence comes from Artemisia tridentata subsp. tridentata, assembly GCA_021014915.2. Taxonomy (NCBI): domain Eukaryota; kingdom Viridiplantae; phylum Streptophyta; class Magnoliopsida; order Asterales; family Asteraceae; genus Artemisia; species Artemisia tridentata. Next base: position 252,269,793 of record CP139501.1, read on the forward strand.
TACTTACTTAGGGAGATTAATGTGATGAGAAGGCAATATACTTGATTAACCCAAGATTAGTGTTTCCAAAACCCTTACTAGAATATCCTAATGATACTTGATCTAAACCCAACAAGCTCTCTTCTTCCTTCTTGCTCTTAAGTGTGTCGACTTGTATGAATAAGTGAGTGTGATGTATTTTTTTTTCTTCTTCTAACTAGTTACTAACACATACATGGACATATATATACTAGGGGATTTACAAAGCCCTAATAGTGAGTCAAAAATTATCATTGGCTAGGTGGTGTGAGGTTGGCCGACTGGGGGCTAGGAGGGGGGGGGGGGGACAAATTGGTGGTCAAGCCACCAACATCTTGGTCTTACATTTCCATGTTTCATGGTCTTGGTCTTGTATTAATGGTTTGTTGAATATTTGTCTTGTGATAATTATGGTAAAAAAGGGGGGGGGGTGGCGGCAATAGGTAAGAAATAAGAGTAGAAGACTTAAGTTTGTATAAAAGTGTATATATTGTATGTATTGGGTATTAGAAATAGGTATTGGTTATCGGTTTGGTGATTAATGTAAGTTATACGTAATTAAACGTAAGGAATAAAGAAATTACTTTAGGCGTAAGGAAATATTTTTGGAACTTTGGTAATAATTTAGGAAGTATAAAAATACGTTAGAAATAATCGTTAGGAGTATTGGGCATATCGGGTGTTTATTTTAAATTGCAAATAGTGTTTGTTAAATTAACAATCGTATGTAAATAAAGAAAAGGAAATTGTTTTAGGGATTAAAATTTCGAACCGGAGTAGGAGCAAGGTGTTAGAATGTTGTGGACTAAATATAGCCTAAGTCCTAGTGTACTTGAAAGATATTCTAAATTTCACGTTGCTTCAAGTAAAAGTTATATGTAAATTGTCTTCAAATAAATTTCAAGATAAGAAATTCGAGTTTATTGAATAGTATTGACCTGTAAAATAGCAGGTTGTCATAACCGCTTTGATCTATCTCTATAAATCTTGATTCCTAGAATGTATGCTGCTTCTCCTAATCCTTCCTGGAAAAACATTTCCCAAGATAGGCTTTCACCTCCTTTAATCTTGGAATATTTTTACGCATGATTAATATGTCATCAACATATAGGATTAGGAAAATAACATCACTCCCACTAGCTTTGTGATATACACATGGCTCATCGAGATTTTGAGTAAATCCAAACCTTTTGATTTCTTCATCAAATCTCTTATTCCATTGCCGTGATGCTTGCTTCAATCTATAAATGGATCTTTGAAATTTGCATACATGGTTTGAAAATTATGGATTCATAAACCCCTCAGGCTGCACCATATAGATGTCATCAACTAGGCGACCATTTAAGAAGGCGGTTTTGACATTCATTCGCCAAATCTCATAATCATAGTACGTTGCTATGGCTATGAGAATCCTAATAGCCCTTATGACAGCTACAGGAGAAAAGGTATCCTCGTAGTCAACACCATATGTTTGGGTAAAACCTTTAGCTACCAAACGGGCCTTATAGGTGTGTACATTGCCATCCATGTCAGTTTTCTTCTTGAAGAGCCACTTACTTCCAACTACCTTGGCATTGGGAGGAAGGTCTACTTCAATCCGGACTTGATTATCTCTCATGGATTGCATTTCCTCATTCATAGCAATCAGCCATTTATCCTTTTCAGGATCATTCATGGCAGCTCTATAATTAGCAGGTTCTCCAAGATCCCCTAATATAGTTTCCTCAACCTCTACGTTAAGACATAGACATTCAGGTGCTTTCACAGTCCTTGCAAATCTGCGAATGGGAATTACTTCAGGTGGAGGATCTAGACTTTTAGGTTCCACAGGAAGTTCGCTAGTGTTTTCAGAAGGTAATGTATCTTCTTGTTCATCTACCAGATCATAGATCCTCCCACTGAATTCTTGAGATATGAGATCCTTTTCAAGAAAATCTCCATACCTAGCAACAATTACTTTGTTTTCAGGTGGGTAGTAAAAGTAGTAACCCATCATTTCCTTTGGGTATCCTACGAAGATATACTTTACAGATCTCTGTTGGAGTTTATATGCCGAATCACGTTTAACAAACGCCTCGCAACCCCAGACCTTTAAATAAGACAAGTTAGGCGCTTTCCCAAACCATAACTCATAAGGTGTCTTATCAACCTTCTTAGTCGGAACCATATTTAAAATGCGAATCGCAGATTCCAAGGCATAATCCCAAAAGGATAAAGGAAGAGTTGTAAGATTAAACATTGACCGCACCATGTCTACCAATGTAGGATTCCTTCTTTCAGATACAACATTTTATTGTGGAGTATATGGATATGTGAGATGCTGGACAATTCCATTCTCAGTTAAATAATCTTTAAACTCTTGACTCAAGTATTCACCACCTCTGTCGGATCGAAGAGCTTGAATCTTCTTTCCAAGTTGCAATTCTACTTCTGCTTTGAAAACCTAAAATATTTCAAACGCCTCATATTTATGTTTAAGTAAATAAACATATCCATATAGGCTGAAATCATCAGTAAAGGTCAAGAAGTAGCTAGCACCTCTCTTTGACACATGTCTAAGTGGTCCACGTATATCAGTATGTGTTAAACCAAGTGGATCATTTGCCCTTTCCATACGATTATTGAAAGGTTTCTTTGTCATCTTCCTAGATATACAAGATTCGCATTTATCAAATGATTCATCATTGATATCTTGTAAAAGACCATCACGTTGCAGATTTTGCATGCGAGTGTTGCCTATTTGAGCAAGTCGACAATGCCAAAAATAAGATGAATCCGAGACATTCTTGATTCTCTTATTATCGATGCTATACATTGAATTATAATTATTGCATTCATTCATATCAATCTCAAATACACCATTCACAGCAATGGCATTAAAATAAAAAATATTATTTAACGAAACATAAATTCCATTGCTTGAAACAGTATGTTGAAAACCAATATCCAATAAAAACGAAAAGAAAACAACACCTCTAACAATAGTAGGTGCATAATGACAATTATTTAAAAACAGTACTAAGCCCGAAGGCAAAACTAATTTAAATACTCCAATAGCTTCAATAGCTGCATGTGCTCCATTGCCCACGTGCAGATATTGTTCCCCATAGGCCAGTCTCCTTTCAACTCTAAATCTCTGCAGTGTATTGCAAATATGAATATCACATCCGGTATCGTATACCCAGGAATTTATTTTATGAGTTAATAAAAATAATTCAATTATGAAAAAGTTACTTGAAGTGCTGGATTTACCAGCCTCAACCTTCATCTTTTTCACACGCAACTCCTCGAGATAGAGTGGACAGTTCCGCTTCCAATGTCCTATCTCATGGCAGTGATGACAAGCTTGATCCTTCTTGTTCGGATTCACCTTGTTCTTCTTAGGGTTGTTCTGCTTGGGCATAGGTTGATACGCCATAACTTGTTTACCCTTGTCAACCTTACCCTTACCCTTCTTATTCGCCTGTGGTTTTGGCTTTTGGATCCTACCTCCTTGTATAGCTAATACCTGAGGAGTAGGTGCCTTGTTTGGTAAACCCTTTTCATAGTCCACAAGCATTGCGAGCAATTCTGTGACTGTCTTCCCCAAGGAATGCATGTTATAGTTTTGAACAAAACCTTTAAAATCCTTGTTCAAGGACATATTGATTAGGTTTACACACACATTCTCAGGATAGACATAGTTGATTTTGTGTAGTTGGTCCATGTACATCTTCATTTCCAACACATGATCACGAATAGGTTTACCTTCCCTCTGCTTGCAGCTGTGTAATGCATCGATCAAATCATACAATTCAACTGCAGGTGGCTTCTCATAAGTCTTTTGGAGTTCTTCCAGCATGTCTTTAGGAAAATAGTTTATTAATCTGCTTTTGCAATTTGGGAGCCATACTTCCAAGCATCAAACACGCAACTTCATTGTGCTTTTCGAACTCCAATTGCCATGCTTGTCTGACCTCTTCAGGTTCAGTAGCAGCTAGCTCTTGAGGGCAAGGCTTAGTCAAATATTCTAGCTTTTTTGAAATCTGAGTGACCTATGCCAGTCATTGAAATTTAGGCCAGTCAATTTTTCCCTTTCAAAATGGTTTTTGAAAGCAGAACTTAGTAAAACATTTTTGGGTTGAGCCATTTCTACAGAAAAAGTTCAAATATTAGTATTCTAATAATACAATTTTTCAAGAAAAGAAAATTACCCAGGAAATATACATATAACCATTTAATCTTCTTGAAAACTAGGATCCAAATTTCCATAGTTTCACTACATCAGTTGATTTGCTAGTAGTGAAAGTACAAAATATGGTAGTCTGTCAAACAGTAATTGGCAAACAATTTTCGACTCCTAGATCATTATGGGAATTAGATTTGCTAAATACAATTTGCAAAGTAAGCATGTTTCTTCCCATCTCGTGCCTTAAGTTTCTAGGTCTCACTAACAACTTAATTAAGTCGTCTAATTTAGAAACTGCAAATTCTCCATTACTGGTCTCACGCATAATGGAAATTTACCTTGTCATTAAAATCTAGGTAAGGTCTCACTTACGCTAAATATTAACTCCAAGTGTTTCTTATAATTAGATAGCATGGACTTAAATTTTTAGGGTATTTATTTTGATGTGTCAATCAAAATATGTACGAAGAAGCATGCACACATCTTCATATAATAAGTTTTCAAAACGTTTTTATTTTACCAATTAGGCTAAGATTTAAATCAACAAAGTTTTAATTGAGGTATTGGGTTCACCAATCAAAGAATTACCTACAATTATCTCCCACTATATCCTACTGCTGCATGAGTCAAAAGACCCAAGTTATTCGGATAATTACCACAAAAGTGGCGCGTGGAATTGAGGTCAATTCACCCTTAAGATGATTTTGTACAAAAAAATAGCTTACTTGGTAGCTCCAATTAGATGCACAAAGGAGCGGAGAGACAAACGTCTGCCCAAAGGCTAATTAAAAACGCGTCTCTTTCGGATGACAATTTAATGTCAAACCTCCTTATACCCCTCTTATAGTTTGTCAAAACTGGGTGAGCCGTTCACACTATTGGTACAAAACTCATCACTCAATTAAAAGTTTATGATTATAAGTCTTAAAAAATATGTTATAAACTATAATATTGCTAGTCTCGCCTGGGAGCAAATTACCGTGCGAAGCGAACCACTGTCGGCACATAAGACTTTGCAATATATATAATTTATCACATCATAGTTTCATAGTTATTAGGTCAATTTATTTTCTATTTGAAAAATTACCCTTTTTGCTTACAATTCGTCATACAATTTAAACAAAAACAAGTAATTAATAAAAATAAATAACCAAATACGTACACATAATCTTAACAATTAAATCATGTAGCCACATGTAAACTTGTTGATAAAACCTATTAATAATCTATCTATGTTTTTAATATGCATATATTTAACTAATACTATCCCCTACAATGGTAGGTAGAGCCACATAAATCGACGAATCGATTGCGTTAGTCTTAGCAAACATATACCAACTAGCACATAAATAGATCCATGAATTTATTTAATTGAGGTCTTCCCTAATTTTAGATCTATCTTATTACATGTGACAAACAACTTAACAATTAATTTAAGCCCTAATCCATGATAAACATGCATGTTTCATCATGGATTAATTACAAGTCACAAGATACGTAACCTTTAAACACATAAACATGTTACTAATTTTAGGGTTTCAAACTAATTTTAATTAAGAGGGCATCGCCCCCCCCCCCCAAAATTAGGGTTTTTTTTTTTGTTTTTTTTTTTTTTTTTTTTTTTTTTTTTTATGTTCTAAACCCTAAAAAAATCGACTAGCATGTAATCCTAATCCAAGATTTGATTTTTATGTGTTTCGGTAATTCAATTACATGTTAAAACGACTCGTGATGCCACTGTTAAAATTGAATAATCTAGACAAGTTCATATTATTAAACAAGTAATCATATTACATGTGCGGAAGCGTAGGATCATGTTTTACATATAAAAGAGTAACCGAATAATAAAAGTAATGTACCTTTGATCCAAGCAAGAACAAGGATCAAACTTTAATCTTCTTCTTTAAATAACAAGTGGATTAGCGAGATACCCCTTACCATTTTGTATCTCAATCCAAGATGTATCAACTATAGTGAGTTGATACCACGATCTTGTACACACATACTATAACCAAATCAATGCGATTGCTAGATCTTTAAACACAATTAAAACTAAACACTTTTGTTTTATAAAAACTTTGATCGATCAACCCAAACGGTTGTATGGTCGATCGGTTTTGGACAAAGAAAGAAGAAGAAAACAAAGATCTAGGGTTATAGCAAGTGCAAGAGCAAGGGCAAGAAACAAATAACCCTAGCCTTTGTATTTATAGAGTAGAAATCTTAGAAAGCAAGTTAGGCATGGATTGGGTTTAGGAAACCCTTATGCTGATCGGCCTAAACCTCCTCAAGGGATTCTAGAACCTTCTTGATCATCTAATTTCACTTATAGTCCTTCCTTTATTCACTAACGGTCGCTAGTCAATTCCCGTTAATTACTTAACGCCCGTTAGTCGTTATTTTATGTTTAAATAATTAAATATATAACGGTTTATATATATTAATTATTGTACATTAATTCCTCATACGTAATGTGTGCAATCCCGTGGTCCCGAGTTTGATTCTAGTCATACACGTTTAATATTTGTCCATAAACTTAACACAGGGCTGTTCTCAACCGCAACTAAAACCCTCACAGCCGTTGCTAAAGCCTATAGGCTTGCCAAATACTTTCCTACACTTGCCTTTTGACCAATTTTTTTGACATACGAGTTATACTACTTCAACAATACATCAAAACTTCCAGAAATCATTAACGTAATACATAAGTTTCATAAGCGGAAGCGTACATGTTGCGGGTGTGGTTTATAACCCAAACATACCTGTTTTAACCCATTTTCAAAATACTTGTTCTAAATGTATACAATGATGTCAAAACTTAACTATAACAAATATGACACCGAATCATAAAGTGTTGGGGGCGTTAACAAGCTGAATAACAAAGAATGGTTGAGATGCTCGTCACCTATATACCCGAGCATATCGTTCCTTAAGCTATCTTCATAATTTACAAGGACTAACATTCTTGTGACCTAACTTGTAAAACATGGAAACTGAGCACCGTAAGTCCTGATGACCTAGTGAGTAAATGGGTCTGAGTCTAAATCTGAATTGTGAGCTATAGTATATCTGAGTTTCTGTATGGGTGCATCAACATAGTCTAGATCTAAGGCTATATCTAAAATGACACTTGCAATTCTAAACATGAACATATTTATCTATAATATGATATAAATAGTACGACTTTTAGTTGTCTTGCTACTTATACATGATTCTTATTTTGAATTCAAATCCATGGCATAATTTCTAAGCACGTGCTTCTGACTAGACGATACTTAATCTTCCTGCTATGAGTGAGAACTTCCCTAACTGACGAGTACGCTTCTTGGGTTTTAACTTGTCAACATGGTTTTGAAAACTCAGGTCATCCACAAAAGATGCTCCTGTGGGAGTTCTACACCGTTCACTTCTTAAGCACACTACATAAATTTTGGTGAATTTCTTAGGCACTCATGACCTAACAAACGATGCTTCTTGTGAATATCCTATACGTGACTTGTTTTCGGTTATATCCGAATCTATGCATACGTTCTAACATCATGTCAATTATGATAACATGAAGCTAAAATCTATTACTCACCTCGGTTGGCTTAGGCACTCCTCTTGCACTCTTGGACTTCCGAGATCACCTAATAACATAAATATATTCTTTTATAGTAATTAGAAACTTCTATAACATCCGTACACATAACGTACATCATTTTTTGCTAACTTGTGTGAGATAGAAAAATATGCGTATACTAGACAATCTGTTGTAAATTGTAGATTTGACCCACTTAAACTTAGAATTAGAACCTGAAACAAATTGCATTAGGAAGTAGACTCAGAGGACAACAACTTGCCGTTTTAAATTCATATATCATCAAAACGACCCAAAATAAACATAAACCAATTCTAATTACGTTTTTTTTAACTTAACATCAACTTATTAAACATCTTAAGATCATTTTTCAATAGGTCTATAAGCAATTTCACTAGTTTAAGCACTATTTTGGCCTTATGTCAAACACTCCTTTATGTGTATAAACCTAACCTTAACATCATCTTTAACAATATCTAACCATAATTTTCTAACCATAAACACCATAAACTCAGTAGCATAATCATATCTAATCCAAAATCATGCCAAAACCATCCATGTTCATCAAACATGCTTGTACAAAACTTGATAATCTTAAGTAAAATCATAACTAACATGCTCATATATCAAAACCACCAAATTTCTACCATGAATCTAGAAACCAAATAGAAAATAACCACATGAATTTGATGGGTATTAGTTAAGGAATCTTATAACATCTTGTATCTAGCATAATTCATCTCAAAATCCATCCTAAATCATCTTTAGGATGATTTCTTCATCCTTAAGTACTTAGCAATAGTTATCCCTCCAAAAACACAGAGACACATGTGATCATAGGGAAAAATTCTAGACTTATAAGTTATCTAAAACCAAGGTCATTCTTGTAATTTCAGCCCTTAAATTTTAACTTTGCACCGTTAGTCCCTAGCGTTAAATCCTTTGCACCGTTAGTCCTTTTTCGTTAACTATTTGTGTGACAAGTCCTTATTTATAATAAAACTAATGGAAAGACTTTTATAATTATTCTAAAGTCAATAAAGTATTATTCTGATAAATCTATGAAACTTGGAGTGTTACACACGTATTAGTCGCGCACCAAATTGGTTTGCGGATGTCGTGCGCTGGGTTATCAACCATGAGCATCTATACACGTGTCTGTGGTGCTCCAATGTGTTAAAGGTGCGTCAAGGTTATATATTATTCTATGATTTTTTTCCACCCGAGTCAAGGTGCACGGGCACTTATTTCTAGGGCACATTGATAAATTAATTTTTATTATATATATAGATGGACACTAACACGTGGCGTGCATGCCTTTGGGAGTGCGTTGTGGTCTATTTTCAATTTTTCATAAACCTCTCGAATTTGATTCATCCTCATTTTGTGTTGCTTATCAATCCAGTTAGGTAATTACCTTATTCGGCTATCTTACCAAACACTTTCGGTATATGTTAATTTGTATTATTAAAAGGAGATAGTTGCTTAAAAATGTATCCAACTTGAAACTTTTTCCTTTTATATACACACAACTTTTAATTTTCTTATTATATTGGTCTTGGTACATAATAATTTCTATTGTATGTTGATGAGGTGCAAAATTATATGGTTTTTAAGGGTCGTTTAGCCATTAATTTAATGCACATTGTATCATTTATTGCCCTAAATCATTTGGTGTTTTTTTTTTTTTAGTTTTTGGTGTTTTGGAGTGAATTTACTAGAAACGTACAAGAATTGGGCTTATTTAGATGAACAACGGATGAATAAGACAAAGTTTTCAGTTTGTAATCGGCATCTCTGATGTGGTCACCATAAGTGAGAAAGTGAAAAATTAAATCCATTTGTGACGGCTCGGTTGAGACGCCAACATGACGACGTCACAAGCCAAAGCTGACACCGATGTGGTCACCCGTAGCCCGAAGGCGCACTTCATGTCGGTGGCAAAATAGTCTACTAGACGATGGCGAGCTGATGGTGTCCCAAGCATAAGCTGACGTCGTTAGTGACTAAAAACTGCATATATTTCTCATTGTTCTTATAATTCGTGTGAATCTTTGTGAGTAAACCCTAACCAATTTTTGGAGTACTTTTAAGTGCTTTTTAACTCATGGCTCATATGTATTCCTGAGAGAAGTTATTCAATTAATAATCCAATTATATCGTTGCTTGCTTGATTATGTTGATTGCTTGTTCTTCATATGATATGCTAGGCTAAATAACTTAGTGTTTATCTAGAATTGCATGACATTTATTATTGTAATTATTATTCCTATTGTTTTTTTTTGATGAATGTGTTCGTTAGAAGTCAACAACTAGTTAGGAGTCTGACCTAGGTTGAACGTTGACTAGAAACGACTAACTAAATACTTAGTGTTAGGTGTTTGCTTGGGTTGGATATTTAAAGCGTGTTTAGTTATTTGGTGTTGCTTAGGCATTCTCAGGCGCGATTCACTTAGGCTACTACATAGACATGTGAATGACCAACACACAATCGATGATAAGGAATAACTCCATTACATTAAACAAGGCGTGAGAATTCAATAAGATTAATTAGATCACTAATAAAGAGTAGTGCACCCTAGATAAACACGATTTCCCATCATACAAGGTCACACCACGATTTCCTTTTCTTGTTATTTTACTTTCCTCGCAATTTAGGTTAATATTAGTTTAAAATAAATCACCTTAAACCGATATTTACTTGCTTTCATAAAATATAAAAATACCAAAAACAATCACCTTCCGTCTTTAGATCAATTTGTCATATATCTCGAACCTATCTTACTATTCTCCTAGAGAACGATCAATCCATCGGACTTGACTAAACTACACTACAACGGTTAGGTAAACTGCATAAGGGGTTGTAAAACTTCGATGTTGCAATTGCCGCATCATATGCATTGTTATGGGTTGATGTTGACATGGCATATCTTAACTAAGATTTTTCCGTGATTGTTTTTTCAACGTCTAAATTCGATAAAAATAAACTAAAAGGGTAATTGCTAAAAAATATATCAAACTTGTCACATTTTTCTTTTGTATACACCCAACTTTTTATTTTCCTATTATATTAATTAGAATGCTTGATAATTACTATTGTATTTATCACAACAATTTATAAGATACAAAGGTCAACCAAAAACCAACATCTTTTGAAAAGCCATCTTGTTTTTTTTCATATGAGTGATGCCCTACCTAAAGGGCTATAAATACATTGTAAACCCTCCAAGGAGGGTGTTGGGTCTTGCATTAACAAAGTTCATTCTCTTTTACACAAGTTCCTTCCACTTTCTTTCTCTAAGATATATGTTATGTGTGCTTAATATGGTGACCTTACAAGTGGTATCAATCGCCAACGGATAGATTAGGTTGTGTTTTTAAAAGTTTTCAAATCGACTAGGTTTAGTTTTTATTGTTTTTAAATTCCTTCGACTTAGGAATTAAAATTTCATCAAAACGTGTTTTTAAAATCTTAAAGTCTGTTACTTTTTATTAGTTTAGACTGTTTTAGGTCAGATCTAGTAGAAGAATTGGGTTAAAAACTTGTTTTGAGTAAGATTTTATAGATTTTTGAAGTTTGGTTTCGACGTTCTTCGAGTAAGTACTTTGGATTTTTTTGAGTTAGCATCAGTTTCTCCGAGTAAGCTTGAAAATCTTCGAGCAAGTTTGTTAATTCCTTCGAGCAGGCAATTTTCTTCGAGTAATGGTTATTTATAAAGTTCTGTTTATACTTTCTGAGTTAGGAAATCAGAACTTCTCACTTCTAATCGTTCTACTAAGGGATTATATACTTCGTGAAATTCTACTCTTCGAGTAAGGGATTCTTCGAGTAAGGTTTTCTTCAAGTAAGGGTATTTTCTTCGAGTAAGCAAGTTCTGTTTATATTTTTCGAGTTAGGAAATCAGAACTTATAAGAATTTAATTTCTTCGAGTAAGGGGCTATATACTTCTTTATCCTTCAGTCTTCGAGTAAGGAATTAAATCTTCGAGTAAATATTCTTCGAGTAACTATTCTTCGAGTAAGGAATTTTAGCTACATATTCTACTTAGACTTTTACTAAAACATCTAAACTACAAAAAGAACATTCTTTATCCTAAAAGATCCATCATCCACACAAGTTACTTTACATCTACATAATGTCTCAACCACCTCACTACAATTACTTTTATCCTCAACAACAACTATTTATGCAGTAACATCAATTCTACCCACAACAACAATTCCCTCAACCACAACCATACCAACAACAACCAATGCAATCCTTCCCACTTCCTGCAAAACAACCACATTGGTTTGATCAAATGTGTGAGGCCATCAGCAGCCAATAATCTAGACATGAAGCTGGATCACTTGAAACACCTCCAATGCTTACTCCTGGAAATTATGTTCAATGGGCAAGTCGATTCTTAAGGTTCATAGAACTCAAGAAACCACATGGAAAATATCTGAAAAAGGTTATACTTGAAGGTCCTTTCCAAATTCCAACTACAACGGTTCCAGGAGATGCAACTGCGATTACTCCAAGACCTGAAACCGTGACCCCTGTTCCTGAGACTCAACTTACTGCAGAGCAAATACTTCACCGTGAAGCAAATGAACTTGCAATGTCGTATATTGTTCAGGGAATACCTAATCCGATTTTTCGAAGCATTGATGCTCAGAAAACAGCTAAGGATATGTGGGAACACGTTCATCTCTTAATGGAAGGCACTGAACTGAACCAAGAAGACATGGAATCCACACTTTACCTCGAATATACAATGTTCATGATTGAATCAGGGGAGTCACTTGAGTCTTATTACCATCGGTTCACAAACATCATCAATGACTTGGATAGACACAACATTGTCTTACCAAGGATTGCAATCAACACTAAGTTTCTCAGCTGTCTTGGTCCAGATTAGCAAAAATATGTCATGTTTGTTCGCCAAGCCAAAAATCTTCACAATGCATCGTATGGGTTGTTGTTTGATTATCTGAAGCACATTCAATCTGAAGTTTACAAAGATGGAGCTCTCCTTGGAACGTATTCACCTCCTACACCTCTAAATTCATTGGCACTAATAGATCAATATCACTTTGCTCCACCACCACAGTCGAACCATGCATTTTTCCAACAACAACATCACTTTTGCTTTTGCTACCCTAAAAAAACCCAATCAACTCAACTTATTCCATAAGATTCGACACAGCAATCAACTGACAATCAACTTGTCCCCAATGACAACACTGACACCATGTTCTACACAAATACAAACAATGACGAAGACGATGCATTCAACTCTTTGAATAAAGGATTTGCACTCATTTCTCATGCCTTCAGCAAATTTTCAAACAAATCCAACAGCCGTCTCCGCACTTCATCTAACACAAGGAATCAAGCTGTTGTACAAGATGGACGGGTTGAAATATAGAATCGTAACTATGGAAGAACGGGTTCAGGAGGTTATATGGGAAATTTAGGAAATGGACAACGGTTTAATGCAACTGGTGGAAATATGAACAATGCAGGTGCTCCTCAGAGAAGGGTTGAAATTGTTGAAACTGGGAATACAGAGACTGGGAATACTATGGTCAAGTGCTATAACTGCAATGGGAAAGGTCATCTGGCTAATGCATGTCCTAAACCTAGGTTTAGAGGTAGTGAATTTCATAAGCAAGCATTACTTCTAGCTCTAAAGGATGAATCAGGGGGCACTCTCATAGACAAAGAAAACAGCTTCATGGCTAATGCATATTCAGATGATGACATGGAGGATTTGGAAGCAAATACACCTGTGATGCAAATGGAAAATATGCAGGAACTTCACATGAGTGACACAGGCCCAGTGTATGACACTAATGGTCTGTCTCAGGTACCTGAATCAAACACATGTCTGATACATGAAATTGCATCACCATCTGCATCTGCATTAGACGAGGAGCAAGTTGTTCAAAATGATTCATTATTAACTCCTCAAGAAGATGAACAAATGAACACAGTTGTTACATCTGATGATGATGATCAAATTACCACAGTTGTTACATTTGATGATCCAATTGATGACGATAACAATGATCAAATTGAACTGAATAAACCTTCGCCCGATCCAGATCCAGAACTCATGACCGTGCTATTGACCACCCAATCTCAATTAAACTCACATAAATCTCAGATTGAAAAATGTAATGAAATCAACAGAAATTTAAAAGAAAAAGTTGCATCATTGACTTCGGATCTTGAGTGCTGTAAAATACAACTCACAAATTTTGAAACAAAAGAAAAACGAGAACAAAGCTTTGAAGTTGCATTTCAAAAATCTTATGTCAAAGAACAAGACTTACAACATCAAATACGAGAATTAATTGTTTCTAACAGTAAATTGGTTTCTAAATTGGAACAAGAAAAAAGTGAGCTCAAACAACAAGTTGAACATCTCAATTCAAAACTTTTGAAAACAACAACCGAGATGTCCACTTGTCAAGCTAGTTTTTCTGAACACAAACAAAAGTCAATAAACAAATTGATTCTTACCTTGATGAAATTTTCGAATTAGAATGCCAATTAAAAGAGTTTCAAAACGTTGTTTACAAAACTGGTGAGTTTATCACAACAATACAAAACGTTGTACATGATTGTGAGGAAGAACAGGAACAGGAAGAAGAGAGTCGATCAAAAATGAGCTTTAAACCATATGCTATACCTTTTGATTATTCAAACGTGCCTCATATTTCTGACACCTTCGTTCCTCAAAGAGATAAAACAGAACAACCATGGTTTGTAATGCAAATTCATGAATCTTCTTCTGATGTTGGTCCTGTTAAACCAGTGGCACAAATAAACGGCCCTTTACCAACCTCTGGTGAAATTACACCATTACCTAAACGCTGTCTTGTACTTAGGTATTTTGATACGTTTATGGAAGACATTAAATTTTTAGAACATGCAATTGAAGGTAACTCAGAGATAAAAGTTTTCACTTTTCAATCTGCTTATGAAAACGAAAAGAGAGACAATTTTCAAATACAATTCTTACCACATGTTCAACATTTGCGTCTTTGTGCTACACACTAGGAACAGGAACTTCAAAAAGAAGTAACATCCATGATGAACATTTTCAATGCAACAAAAACCTTGATCTCAAAACAAAAACCAAAACAAAGCTGATCGACTCTTGGAAAATGTTCTAAGTTCTGATATCATCTCTGTGATTCTGAATTCTATTTATGAGTCTTGCAATTCTATGCTTGTTGATGATTACACTGCTGACAGTCAAACGTGGAGATACGAAATTGAGACTTTAGAAAGAGAAAATGAGAGAATCATTAAACACAATGATGATGTGAAAAGTAAACTTTCAAAAGAAAATTTTCAACTTAATCAGAAGCTTCAATGGTGTCAAACTCAGAGTCTTGATTTTGAATTAAAATTGCAAATTCAAAATGAAACGTTGTCCTTTCAAAAGAGTCACACATCCAAAGTTGAGAATCTTGATGATGAAAATGCTGTTTTAAAATGTCAAATTTTCAAATATGAAAAGGAAATCGAGCATTTAAAAACTGAGTACAAAACCATTTATGACTCATTGAAAACGACTCGATCTCAGCTTTTGAAGGAAATGGATGAATGTTGTCAAAATCGTAATGACACTGTTCGCTTAAATAGAGAAATCGAGTCAAATATTCAACAAAAGGATACATCATCATTGACCTTAAAGAGAAAATTCAGGTACTAGAAAAAAGAAAAGTTTGTTAACACAAATGTGATTGCACCAGAAATGTACAAAATGGACACAACACCTAGGCAAACATCCTCTTAGACTACTAATCGGAATCCTTCCACTTCTACAGGAATAGTCCCCACTACTAGCGTTAGCAGATCAAAGCGTAAGAGCAACAAACAGAAAAATACGATCTTGCAACGTAGAAGCGGAAAACTAGAAGCACCAGAAGTAGAAGGTCAACTTAGGAATTTGAATAAAATTCATGTTGCATCTGATTTAGATTCTAATTTGGAAAATTGTAATCATACTATCAGTGTAACGAATGATGATCCTTTGAATGTTTCAAATGTTAATGCATCTTGTGTGTTTTGTCATAATAGTAAGTTATTTGGTGATCATACAAAATGTGTAGCTAACCCCCTTTTAACTCGTAACAAGAAACGTACATCTGGCATTCCCACTAGGCCCACGATTGCTTCTAAGTCTATGCTAGGAAAACCGCCAAGTGTAGTTTCTCCAAATGCCTTACACACTCCCATAGTTGCGAATACACCTCCTAAGACAGTGCCATCACCTAGAGAATTCACTAAGAAGAAAGCACGAACTAGTTGGACAAGACAACGTTGGTTACAAAGAAAACCTAGTTTTACATGGGTACCTAAAGTTATTAATAACTGCTTTACTAACCCAACGGAACCCACAAATTCTTTAGCTTCTACCATTACCATCACTCCATCTTTATAACACCCCCAAAATCTAGTTTAGCGGAAGCATACATGTTTGGGTGCTACTAAATTGGTATCACAACATAAAGTACAAAGAACGGTTTTACCTCAACCATTTAAAAGAAATATCATATTCAAAAGTATTTTGTTTACAACATTCCAAAAACAGTGCGGAAATATAAGCCCATAAAAGAAATAAAGCGGTCCCAAATACATCAGAATCTTCTATGACCGTGCCATGCCATGCCAAAAGCCTCCACAACTAGGCTATCGCCTCAAACCTGAAAATGCGTGCTAAAAGTGTCAACACGAGGTTGGTGAGTTCATAGGTTTATGATAAAGCAGTAAAGATAATGTGAGTTCAATAAAAAGTTTTGTGACCATTGTGTCGCTCACAATGTCATGAAAATAAAGTTTACCTTTAGGTAAATTAATAAAGTGGACCACAAGGTTTTCGAGTGTGAATAATTGTTCACATACAAATCAAGTTTAGTATTAGTGACCACTGCTTCACTCACAACGTCATGAAAAAGCATTAGTAGAGTATACCATAAGTATTAAGCAATAGAGTTGGACCATAAGCAACGTATGTGACCATTATAACGAATATAATTGCACATCAAGGTAAGAGTCTACTACGCTAGCACTAAGTTCATGCAACCGAAGCTATGACAGTGTGCATGCTCTAGAAGCATGCTAAATTTAAAGTCCCATCAAGTGTTTATCCCGATACACTTGAATTCCGACATGATATATGCCTGGCATTTGGCTCATCTGACCAAACCCGAACGGGGGAGTCACCCCCAATAGATCTATTTATAACATTCGCGCTTCCCAGCAGGAATTGACGTTTCATGAGTTTGGGCATAGTGGGTTTCAAAGGCTTAGGCTAAGCTGCGTAATAGTTTAATAAAGCATAAGTTTCCGTTTGGTCTATAAAAGAGTTTGCTTGTTTCTCACCCCATGTTTTGCAATGCAAAGTAAAGTTAAAGAGTGGGGCTATAACTCACATATATGTTTTCAAGCACTTGTGTCAATGAGTAAAACCTAAGTATGTAATGAGTAGAGTGGGGCTATAACTCACATATATGTTTTCAAGCACTTGTGTCAATGAGTAAAACTTAAGTATGTAATGAGTACATAATATTGCATTCAAGAAATCAAACAAGCATTAAAGCAAAGCAGAAAATGCTTCCGAGTAATTAAATCATGGATGAGAATAATTTAATTAAAGAGTTCGAGTAAAACGAATGAGTAAAGTGTGCATGTATTCTCCCCCAAAAAGTATTTCAAAACAAGAAAGAGTAGGGGCCATGAACTCACCTCAGTATGTAGCAATACAAGTAACACAATGTCACAACTGGCATCAAGTGGCAAAACACAACGGTATTGAGAGTACAGGCACAATGGTACGGGATCGACACAACCCTATAAGTATATAGTTAACTTAGAATACGTCTCATAAAGTAAATGAGTCTTCAAATGACAAAGTGTCTTAGTTTTCGTGGATCTCTCGTATCAATGTTTGTGAAAAGTTCAGTATCAACGTTTCATGTGGTGGTAAGAAAACATAGTCTCAAAATGTAACTCACGCAAAAGTATAATATATATCTCAATATATTATAAAGGAAGTAATAAAAGAACAGTCAAGAAATACTGACTAGGACTTAAGTATACACACGTCAAAGAGGAATAGATAACGACATAGTCGAGGAAAGTACCGACAAGGACTTGAGTTAAGGAAGAATGATAAGAAGAAATCAAGAAATGATCGACTAGGAAAATGTCAATAAAAGTAGGTCGATTAGTAAGTGATCCGTCCCAAACTAGTTATCTTTTATTTCTCTATCACACAAGTCAACCACTTGTGAATGGTCAACCGTAATAAATGATAAAATATAAACAGTCTCAGAACGAATGCTCGTGTGTAGTGTGAAACCAGGCAAGTGATCACCCGGATCGTTTCCCAACGAGGTGTGAATGGAAAACTGTGAAAAGCTAGGATTAGAGTGATTGATGAATCAGATATTTTTGATTTTGCTTTTTTATACTAATGAACAATTTAAATATACAAAACAAATGTAACGCGATTTAAAATTAAACTACAAACGCGCAACAGGAAAGCTAAAACGGGACAAAAACTAAAATTTATGAAATTTAAAACCTAAAAATGTAAAATTACTTAAAACTTATTTAAAAACTTAAATTATATTTTTTTACACTTTTTATTTAATTATTATTAATTATTTATTATTTAATAACTTATTAAACTATTTAAATTTATAAAAAATACTAAATGAACTAAGAAAAATCTAAAACTTTTTCTAAAAATATTATTAAGTAAATAGAAGCTATGAAAATTATAAAATTGAAATTTACTTAATTAAAATTTAAAAAGATAAATTCTATTAAATAGAAGCTATCACTATATTTCTA
Source organism: Artemisia tridentata subsp. tridentata (assembly GCA_021014915.2). NCBI lineage: Eukaryota > Viridiplantae > Streptophyta > Magnoliopsida > Asterales > Asteraceae > Artemisia > Artemisia tridentata. The sequence goes on from CP139501.1 coordinate 252,288,424, forward strand.
TTTTTGATTTTCTTAAGGCCTAAAAATATAATTATATTTTTCCTGGATTAAAATTAACAAAAGAAAATTATGAAAATTGGAATTATATTTTTCTGATTATTTTTCTATTTTTTATGATTTAATTACTATTAACAACTAATAAAAATGATTAAAAATATTAAAAGACTTAGGGAAATTATGAAAAATTACAGATAATTCTAAAATATTATTAGAAAACTAAGTAAAATAAAAGTGGAAGTTTAATAAGCCTGATAAGCACTTTTGGGCTAATAAGCAGTTTACAAATAAGCCCAAAAATAAGCAAATAAGCTCAAAACTATATCAAAGGCTCAGAACAAACTTAAACAACTTAAATAAGCACAAATCAGCTGAAAACTACAAATAAGCACTATGGATTAGCAGATAAGCAAATTGGCTGTTTAACAAACTAGGTTATGAAATTCAGACAAAACAGCAAACTTGCAGACTAAATTAAGCAGCTCAAATAAGTTGAAAAGTGAAATATTATGGGGGCAAAATCAAGCTTATACTACTGGCTATCTAAAAAACACAAAATCCCTATTAGAAAATAGCCAATTGAAGTTCAATTTTGCACTAGATCAGCAGGTGAAAATGGGGTATCTGCTGGTATACAGGCCTGTTTAACTGAAATTGTTTGCAACTTGGTGCACAAGTATGCACAGGTTCTAGGACTTGGTGGACTTACTAAGTGGACTGAATTGAGTACAAAAGTGCAAAGGTGGAAGGCTAAATAAACATCTAGCTTGTTATGGCTTGTTAGAGCTTACTGTGGACTGAATTGCACAAGGATGACTCAAAACTTGATTATCTACCTGTGAGGCTAATTAGAGCTAGGAAATAGCTTATAAAGGCTAAGAAAAGCAGGTTCAAAGTTAAGCTTATGGTGATTCTACAGTAACTACTGGTTTTACCCTTTGACTGCACAAAAACCAAACACCCCTTCTAGTGGTGTCTGTGGTGGATTTCCAAAGGAAAACAAAAATTTTAAACTAAAAGTCTTGATTTTATTTATGAACTAACTTATATAGATCCTAATAAGCAACTTTTATCAAAAAATTAAGCAGTAATTTAAGCTAGGCTAGATTATGCTATATTTGGACTTATTTGAGTTTTTAAACAAAATGAAAACCAACTATATAACTACTGATTATACTTAATGAAATACTCTTAAAAACTATCAAAAAGTATGAAACAACAGGAATAAGCTACTTATAAGCACTTATACAATAATTTGGATTTTAATGCTAAAAAGCTAGAAAGCTTACAGCTGATATTGTGGCTATGTGGATAGCATGAACAGATCAGAACCAACCTAGCTTGTTCACACAAGCTAGAAAACCCAAGAAAAACTTCCTGAGTAGCTTATCCACCAAGAATCAGCTTATTGGAGCTTATGTTGACCATGGTTGACTTTTCTTCAAATCTTTGAATAGAACAGAATTTCACTACAATATACTTACAATAAGCTATATAAAGCTTATATAAGTTATTAAAAACAACTGAGAAGTTGTTTTATATACTACTTATCCAATTTCTAATTCTCAGTACAATTAAAAATCAGAACATTTGGTATAATTATCAACTACTGATAATAATCAAAGAAACAACAAAAAATACACTAAAGTTACTTTGTATTGATTGATTAAAGCTTGGGATTACAATTTAAACTACTGGAATGGAAATTACGATTACACTACTTTTCCACACACTTTATTTTGAGCTACATTACATACTATATATACATAATTTGAAATGGGATAACCCTAATCGACATCACTGAACAAATCCCCACCATTCAATTGCTCCAATTTGATCTCAGCAGTCCACTTGTAATTTTGGCGGGAAATCAGGAAAAATGGTGTTTATCTCTGATTTAGCTAGTGGGAGTGGGAGAGAAGCATTTAATGCTTTTGGCAATGTTAGGTAACGTGTAGGAGGAGGGGGGATGAGGTGGTGAGTGGTTTTGGTGAGCTGGGGGGTGACTGGATGGTTTTGGCGGTTTTGGTGGTAAAGGAGACGGGTTTGACTTTGTTTGACTGAGTGGTTAACTCAGTCAAACAAAGGTTGGGGTTGGGCTTGTTTCTTTGGGCTTGGGGAAATAAATGGGTTGGGTAAATAGGATAAGGGTTGGATTGGATTTAGTGTTTAGGTTTTATTTTTGGGTTAAGGTTAGTGTTGGATCCGGATTTTGGTTTATATAATCATAGGGACCAAACTTGTAATTTCTGAATTGTTGAGGGGCTAAATTTGCCAACTTCCCAAACTTCTTCAAGGGACTAAACCTGCCATAAAATAATTACACAAGGACCAAAGTTGTATTTTTTAGCATTTTATAAACTTTAGGGACCTAATATGTAAATTTGGATTTTAGAGGGACTTGTTTTGTAAATTCCCAAAAGCTATCAATAAAGTTCCAAATTGTAAGTTCATGCATAGTACAAGGGTATTTTGTGAAATTTCAAGTTTTATAATACCCAGGGACCATTTTTGCCAATTTGCAAAGTTCAGGGACTAAACTTGTAATTTTATGAAACTTTGCACCAAAGGACTTATTATGTAATTTCATGATTCTTAAAGGACCTTTGATGACTTTTCCTGTTTTTAGAATAACCAGGGACTAGTTTTGACAACTTTTGAAAGTTGAGGGACTGAAACTGCCAATTATGCAAACTTTGTTCGTTTTTCAACTGTTTTTAAACATTTTGCATCTGAAACATATAAAATCAATTTTGGGATAATTTCAGTATTATGATGCATTTCTGAGTGTTTTTGGATGTTTTGGCAGCTCAGATTAGGTAAAAATGATGAGTATTTAGACACTAAAAGTAGGTCCATTAGTAAGTTTCGGTATTTTCCCAATAATCCCCAATAGTTTGAAAAACGTCAATTAAGTTAGGAAATGTAATTTAAGTTTTATAAGAAAACTCAAATTATTAGATCAGTTAGCAAAGTGTTTACAAATTGATAAACTATAAGATTCGATTATTGTCGGGTTTTATAGCGATAAAAGGCTTTGAAATAAAAGTATAGGTTTAGAAGGTTTTATAAATTTTGGCATGACGCGTCCGTTTATATAACATTTCCAAGTCAAAAGACTTCATTTCAAATCCACTTTACTAAAACAATTTAATAGTAAACAACATAATAATTTAAGTCTATCCATTGATTTATTGTCCATTGAGCATTATTTCCTTATTGTAAGCCCGTACGAATCGAATATATTAAATTCGGCACGAGTCTAATATATTGTTTCCGTTTCCAGTCCAATAAGTCCAAAATGTCCGATGTCCAATACAATCCAATGCATAATCAAATGTCTACGTTTAATAGTTTTTAGTCCAATGTCCATTATGTGTATATATATAGTCCGTTAAGTGTTCGCAAAGCCCCATATCATTCATCATACTCAAGTTAACCGAAATGTACCAATAAACATAAGAGTTAAAACCAATTAGATCATATTAGTTAGATAATTGATGACTAAGAATGTTAACACAATTATAATTTACACCACATATAAAATCTTTTTGGGCTTTGACCAAAAATCAGACAAACAACCAAACTAACACACTCTGGATGAGATGGGATTCTTGGCCCATTATCAACCACACCCTTGAGTTCATTGGACTCGGTAGTCCATTACAAACATAAACGCAACACAGAAATGAAAATACAACGCACCCTTAGTTTATTGCTAGACCGAGATTATACACACCCTAGTTGGGTGTTTTCTTGAACCGAGAACAACAAAACAGATCAAACGCACCCTAAGTGCTAGAAACAAGCTAGAAAAATAAGCTGGGAAAACGCACACCCTCGTGGTGTCCCTTGAACCGCAAATACAACAAACCACCCTTGCGGTCGATTTTTTTTTTTTTTTTTTTTTTTTTTTTTTTTTTTTTTTTTTTTTTTTTTAAATTCGACACAAGCAACGCAACTAAGCCAACTCGTCAAACCGAAATAACTTCACACAAGATTAAGCATACTCAACTTCAAAACAAGCAAATCCAAATTCCCACCGTGACTTAAACAGGTTTTACTCGAAACCATAAAACGGGTTTAAGCGAAATACTATGTTGGGAATTAAATGTTATGAAGATTAGTGTTGAGAGTTAAATGTTCTAAATGTTAGTACTGCTGCGGAGAATGCACTAACAGTACTAACTGCTAGTGTATATTTGAAGTCTGTTCAAGTTATAACTAACAGTACTAATTGATAAGTTAGTACTGCTAGTAAAAACAAAGGTACTGCTGGTTGAATACTGCTGTTGGAGTGTCTCATACTACAGCTGAGTGGATAACTATTGACGTATACTACTGCTGATTAGATAAGTATGGAAAAGATATTTTGTGTATAAAAGTCAAGTATATACGGTAGATAATATCTTTGATAAGTGATCAGTCTACAAGTTGTATACACAGAACATGTTGTATCTTTGCAACTGACACACATAACAAGCAAGTATTTGACAAGACTTGACAATATTGTAAAGATCTCCTTTGGACTATAAAAGGGAGATCTTAGCTTAGATATTATGTGTGCTTGATAGAGATTAATCAAGTGTGTCTAGTCTAGAAGTGTAACTATTAGATATTAACTAAGAGAGTTGAACATAACCGAAATAGTTATCTTTGTAATAGAGATTCAAGGTTTGTAACCCTAGTGATAGTGAAGATCACTCGTATTATTCTCAACTAATAGGGTACCCGCGCGTTGCGGCGGTGGGTAACCTGAAATAAAATTTTCCGATTAATCATTTATTTTAGTTTATTATGTTTCTTTTGATAATAAATTTACGGATATCAATAATTTCGTTTAGCCCGTGCCCGTTGGCCCTTGCCCGTTCGGGCTCGAGCCCGTTTGGTCCGCGCCCGTTCGGGCTCAAGCCCATTTTGCCCGTTGCTCGTTCGGGCTTGAATATTTGTATATTGTGCTTTATTGTTTGTATTAGTGACATTTAATGGAGGGTGCCCACGCATTGCGGCGGCGGGTACCCTGAAATAAAATTTTCCGGTGAATCATGTATTTTAGTTTATTATGTTCTTTTTGACAATAAATTTACGGATATCAAGAATTTCGTACAGCCCGTGCCCGTTCGGGCTCGAGCCCGTTGGCCCATACCCATTCGAGCTCAAGCCCGTTTGGCCCGCGCCCGTTCAGGCTCAAGCCCATTTGGGTCGTTACCCTTTCGGGCTTAAATATTTGTATAATGTGCTTTATTATTTTTGTTAGTGACATTTAATGCAAGAATTGTGTTTAATTTGGCTGTACAATATGCTTGATAATTTGTATTTATTATGTAACGGGTGTTTTAATAACTGTATTAATTATATTTATTGACCAGTTAATTAATTGACTAGATTAAATCGCGTTAATGTGGTGTTTTGTTTTTTTAATATGTGCATTAAAGTGGTGTACAATATGCTTCTTGTCATGTACGTCTGAAAATTATGTGCATTAAAGTGTTGTACACTATGTTTCTTTTCTTGTAAGTCTTAAAATTTGGAGAGAGAGTCATCCCTCTATTATATGTAGTATAGATAATATTGAATCGTTTGGTGTTATACTTTCTGTGTTCATTGTTCATCACAAAAGCATTACTGTTCCATTTCCATAACCAATATCCTTCTAAGTGTGGTTAAGTAGATTCCGCATACTTAATCATATTCACTCAAAGTATCATATACACATTAAAAGGACTAACATCCTAAGTGTATTATTAATCAATCCTCACAAGTGGTAAAGGGCTGATTGATCCTCTCATACTACAACAATAATAACGAGCAACCAAGAAACACCACAAGGTCAACTCAACTCAGTCGAGTCGAGTCGACTGACTTAGTCTATTAAACAAACAACCACCCCTTTTTAATATTTTTTTCACCAAACGAATCTAATGATATCATTTTTATACAAATTCTATACCACACAAACTAAATCAAAACGTTTTTAACACTATCTTATGTCCACGAAAACCATGTACAAACACGAAGTAACAAAAATAAGCAGGAAACAAACATGAGTCAACTCAACTTGTGAGTTGACTCGAACGAGTCGAGTTGATTTATTGGTGAGTCGAACGGGTTTGGCTTCAAAAGCATAGATCCACATGAGTTGGTTTCAAAAACATTAAGTTTTAATTTAGTTTTATAATTAAAAAGTTTATTTGAACTTAAAACTGATTAGGGTTGGATTAAAATGAAGAAAATAAATAAAAGTATGGCTCGTGTGTCTTACCAACGAGAGAAGAGAGAGAAAAGAGGTGGTGGAGAATGGTGGCGATGGTGGTGTGGCGGTGGTGAAGCTCCAAAAACAACCCAAGCGTGCTCCTCACATTCCCAAATGCTCCAGAAATATTATAAAGGTTTCGATCTACATGTTTGGCTAAAAAGATTTATGATCGGTGGTTGGCCGGAATCTGGCCGGCTCACTGGTGATGGCGCCAAAAAAATTATAGAGAGAAGTGGGAGGTGATAATGAAATTATAAACCCTAACTTGGTTATAAATCCGTTCAGGGACCATTTTTGCCAATAGGAAAGTGTAGGGTAGGCGGGTGAATATTAGAACAAGCATTGCTATTGTCATTTTGTGAATCTTTTGTATATTAAGAGTGTGGGGCCCATTTGAGTTAGTAAACGATCGATTGGAAGCTCAAAATTTATACCGTTGCGTTCAAAATAATTTTTCCACGAAAAATGAGTATTTACACGACTATTTTCTCATAAATAGTATAAAAATCATATTAAAATGTTTGTCGAGTTATGGTTGTGCCGGTACGCATTGAGGGCGGTTTTCACGTTTCACGAGATATCTTCTCGTTTTTGATTCAAATAAGTTCGGAAAGGTCCGCAAGTGAAAGTTAGGAAATAATAAATATAATTTAGTATTAACAATCAGTCTGGAAAATTACGGGTGGTTACAGTCTACCCTTTTTAACGCGAAATCCGTCCCAGATTTCATTTTATATTATCCGATAAATTGGTGTCTGGGAAGAGATGTTGGTACTCACAACCGATTTGAGTCTTACTTGATGGTAAAGGCTCCTCTTTGTCTGTGGGAGAGTACCTAGGTTGTCTTGCCATTGGTTTTTCCCTTGTTGTAATTTGGTGAGATACAATGATTTCTGGAGTAAGTTTAATAAGATGATAGTTCTAGTCTTAACTTCACGATGTTTCGCAGCCTTGTTAGTGCGGCTCCTCTAAATTTTCTTGGTCTTAATCCCATATATGGTTCCATATCTTAGTGACACAAAATTCTAACCTGATAGATGTAAAGTGGTTAAAATGACCTGATTATTGGTCCTCAAGATTTGTCCCGGAATTGTGTGTTTTTCTTTCTCAGAGGAATGGATAAAAGTTTGTTTGAAAATTTTACTTGAGTGAGTGTCTATACGAATTTAACCCAAAATAGGCATTTAAATGCCCATTTGTTTTGAAACTAATAGTTATGTAAGGCGGTGTAACTCCTAAAGATTTATAATTTAGTAAAATGGGTTTTGAAATATGGTGTAAATGAAACAATTTCGCAAGGGTTAACGTTTAGTCACTTTGCAAAAGTCCTAATAAAGTTTGACCAGAAGAATTTTAACCCATCAATTTGAGCAATTTAGAAAATTATTATTACTACGAGTTTTATGATTTGATATAAACACATTTTGAAAGGAAGGTCCTTATGATAGGAATATCATAGAAGAAGGTGTAGTCGGGTATGTACGTCTACGTAAGTTTTAATTATTTAAGGGCAGAGTTTAGTTGTCATGGCTGAGTGGGGTTTGATGCTTAATATTAGGCGGATTTCATAAATATAAGTATTCTATTTACCTTAACAGTACCAAGAGGTAGTAACATAATGCTTCCCAGGTGGGTGGTTAGTTCACTGGGTGATTGCAAAATAGTTTATAAAATGGGTTGTACGACAGTTTATAGAGTAATAGGAAGACAATTTATTATTTGCAGTTAGTAGCAAAATTGTAGTTTAGTTTTGTGATTTAGTAGCAAGGCAGTTCATAGGGGAGTAAAATAGTTCGTAAGGTGTAGTAAGACTTGTAGGGTAATTGTAATATTGTTTACAAAATGCTAGTGAAACTGTTTGTTGTTTTATAGAATGGTAGTAAGGTAATGAATCGGTTTATTAGAAATGATTCATAAAACAGCTTATAGGACAGTAGGAAAACTTTTCATTATATGTAGCAGGGTCAAAATCTTGATTTCATGAAATAGGAGTAAAACATTTTGTAGTATAACCGCAAAATGGTCTGTAGAATAATCGAAAACAGTTTATATGCAACACAGTTTATTGTCTTATAAGAGGGTAGCAAGGTAGACAACTTGTATTCTTGAGGGATACATGCAGGATTAGGTGTCTGTCCCAAATATAGTGGTCCAGGTTGCTCCTTAAGGTCTTAAGGTTTCTGTTGGGCATAACATCTCTGCTGAATGGAGAGTTTGGCAAGTTCAGAGTACGACCCTGAAGGAGGGTGTTTATTGCTACTAGCAATCAGTTGGCTGTCTTAGTAGTGTACTTAGTACTTAACGCGAAAGGTAAAACATCGGTTGAGCGTAGGGTTTGAGGTGGAGGCGAATGTAACATAACCCGATTGTGATAAAGGAGTATTCCAGTTAAGAGAAAAAGTGTTGTGATGCCAGTGTGTTGTGTGTAGATGTGAATGTTCATGTTATGCAATGATTATGTACACACAGAAATTCTGAAACTTTCAGAAATCAAGTAGAAAATCAATCTGGACATAATTCTAGTATAACTACTTTCAGTATAGCAAAATTTACCTTCGAGTCGGACATAGGTGATCAGGCTATGTCCCACTGTCCCTGGTCGAATATAGGTGATCAGTCTATATTCCACCGAGGCTCAATAAATTTTCCAATACCCAGCTCACTTATACAAGTAATACATCTCTTTTAAAAAAATGTTTTATCATAAGTAAGGCAGCAGGCTTGGCAGGCAGGCAGGCATGTGGCGGTCATCGCGTCAAGTTTTTGTAAAAGTAGTTATAGTCTAAGTTTTTAAAATACCCAGTTCTTTATAACCTGTTTCTGATACCAATCTATAACACCCCCAAAATCTAGTGTAGCAGAAGCATACATGTTTGGGTGTGCTACTAAATTGGTATCACAACACAAAGTACAAAGAACGGTTTTACCTCAACCGTTTAAAAGAAATATCATATTCAAAAGTATTTTGTTTACATAATTCCAAAAACAGTGCAGAAATATAAGCCCGTAAAAGAAATAAAGCGGTCTCAAATACATCAGAATCTTCTATGACCGTGCCATACCATGCCAAAAGCCTCCACAACTAGGCTATCGCCTCAAACCTGAAAATACATGCTAAAAGTGTCAACACGAGGTTGGTGAGTTCATAGGTTTATGATAAAGCAGTAAAGATAATGTGAGTTCAATAAAAAGTTTTGTGACCATTGTGTCGCTCATAATGTCATGAAAATAAAGTTTATCATTAGGTAAATTAATAAAGTGGACCACAAGGTTTTCGAGTGTGAATAATTGTTCACATACAAATCAAGTTTAGTATTAGTGACCACTGCTTCGCTCACAGCGTCATGAAAAAGCATTAGTAGAGTATACCATAAGTATTAAGCAATAGAATTGGACCATAAGCAAGGTATGTTACCATTACAACAAATATAATGGCACATCAAAGTAAGAGTCTATTACGTTAGCACTAAGTTCATGCAACCGAAGCTACGACAGTGTGCATGCGCTAGAAGCATGTTAAATATAAAGGCCCGGCAAGTGTTTATCCCGATACACTTGTATTTCGACATAATATAGGCCTGACATTTGGCCCATCTGACCAAATCCGAACGGGGGAGTCACCCCCAGTAGATCTATTTATAACATTTGCGCTTCCCAGTAGGAATTGACGGTTCATAAGTTTGGGCATAGTGGGATTCAAAGGTTTAGGCTAAGCTGCGTAATAGTTTAATAAAGCATAAGTTTCAGTTTGGTCCATAAAAGAGTTTGCATTTTTCTCACCCCAAGTTTTGCAATGCAAAGTAAAGTTAAAGAGTGGGGCTATAACTCACGTATATGTTTTCAAGAGCTTGTTTCAATGAGTAAAACTTAAGTATGTAATGAGTAGAGTGGGGCTATAACTCAGATATATGTTTTCAAGCACTTGTGTCAATGAGTAAAACCTAAGTATGTAATGAGTACATAATATTGCATTCAAGAAATCAAACAAGTATTAAAGCAAAGCAGAAAATGCTTCCGAGTAATTAAATTATGTATGAGAATAATTTAATTAAAGAGTTCGAGTAAAACGAATGAGTATAGTGTGCATGTATTCTCCCTCAAAAAGTATTTCAAAACAAGAAAGAGTAGGGGCCATGAACTCACCTCAGTATGTAGCAATACAAGTAATACAATGTCACAACTGGCATCAAGTGGCAAAACACAATGGTATCGAGAGTACAGGCACAATGGTACGGGATTGGCATAACCCTATAAGTATATAGTTAACTTAGAATACGTCTCATGAAGTAAATGACATATCAAATGACAAAGTATCTTAGTTTTCGTGGATCACTCGTATTAATGTTTGTGAAAAGTTCAGTATCAACGTTTCGTGTGGAGGTAAGAAAACATAGTCTCAAAATGTAACTCGCGCCAAAGTATAATATATATCTCAATATATTATAAAAGAAGTAATAAAAGAACAGTAATAACGAGTAACCAAGAAACACCACAAGGTCAACTCAACTCAGTCGAGTCGAGTCGACTGACTCAGTCTATTAAACAAACAACCACCCCTTTTTAATCTTTGTTTCACCACACGAATCTAATGATCTCATTTTTATACAAATTCTATACCACACGAACTAAATCAAAACGTTTTTAACCCTATCTTATGTCCACGAAAACCATGAATAAACACGAAGTAACAAAAATAAGCAGGAAAGATTAAGCTTTAATTTATTATCAGTGGTGATAAGGTTTGCTTCAAAGCTAGATCACAGTTGTTCAAAACTTATTTTAATTATTTATAATTAAAACATTTATTTGAACTTAAAACCGATTAGGGTTTGATCAAAATGAAGAAATTAAATAAAAGTATGGCTCGTGTGTCTTACCAACAAGAGAAGAGAGAGAAAAGAGGTGGTGGCAAGTGGTGGTGACGGTGGTTTCGCGGCGGTGAAGCTCCAAAAACAACCCAAGCGTGCTCCCCACGTTCCCAAATGCTCCAGAAATAGTATGAAGGCTTCGATCTACGTGTTTGGATATAAAGATTTATGATTGGAGGTTGGCCGGAATCTGGCCGGAGCACCGGTGACGGCGCTGGAAAAATTATAGAGCGAAGTGGGAGGCGATAATGAAATTATAAACCCTAACTTGGTTATAAATCTGTTGAGGGACCATTTTTGCCAACAGGAAAGTGTTGGGTAGGCGGGTGAATATTAGAACAAAGAATGCTATTGTCATTTTGTGAATCTTTTGTATCTTAAGAGTGTGGGGCCTATTTGAGTTAGTAAACGATCGATTGGAACCTCGAAATTTATACCGTTGTGTTGAAAATAAATTTTCCATGAAAAACGAGTATTTGCACGACTATTTTCTCAAAAATAGTATAAAAATCATATTAAAATGTTTGTCGAGTTACGGTTGTGCCGGTATGCGTTGTAGGCGGTTTTTCACGTTTCACGAAATACCTTCCCGTTTTCGATTCAAATAAGTTCGGAAAGGTCCGAAAGTGAAACTTAGGAAATAATAAATATAATTTAGTATTAACAATCAATCTAGAAAATTATGGGTGGTTACAATCTTCGTCGTCTTCGTGTGATGAAGGTGGTACAAATTGTTCTATGGATTATTGATAGCGGTTGTACCCGACACATGACAGGCAACCTCAAATTGTTAGTAAACTTTGTTTCAAAGATCATCGGCACTGTCAGATTCGGGAATGATCATTTCGCTGTTATCATGGGCTATGGAGATTATGTAATACCTAAAATTTCAAAACTTGCAAAATGACCAAAATTCCCCTGTAACTTTAAAAATTTAATTAAGGAGTACATAAAACACCAAATAAATTCCAAACTCTTGGTAATGAGCAACACATGAAGTAAGAATATTTTTGCTACAACATTTCAACATTATACAATGTACAAAAAATACATGTTACACACAAAAATATGTATAGGCCGAAAATTTTATTTAAATCATTTACTTTATATTTAAAAATGTTTAAATAAGATATACTCACCAATTCAAATCTGGAAACCACACCAAAATCAGGAAATTGATTCTTAACAATAATTTGGGCTGAGTATATCTCCCTCCCCCTTTGACCCTCGGTTTTATTTATTTATCCTATTATCTTCCTCACCGAAACCCTAATAACAAACACACATAATCGTCTCTATTCCATACGAATTTCTGGAGGTGGTTAGTTATTTTCCTGGGTTCATACACGTCCAAGGAAGGCAGGAAAAATAGTACTAAGGTCGTTGGATCGTTTTTTTGATCGTAGGAAGTTTTCTTTTGTCGAATTGATTTAGCCGAGAAGAACCAAAACTCATATGCTTTTTCCACATGTTTTAAGCTTCATCTGGTATTTTTATTGTGTCCTCTACATCACAGATGACTCATATAAAATAGTTATGTCGACCCATGCACGTTAGTTTGATCGCGTTAATTATAAAGATAAAAAACGCGAATAAAGCCTACAACTGTTCATACAATTTTTCTGAGCTTCGAATACATTTTATCTGGGTTCTATACGTGCCATATGATTCTAGAAAAATGATCATTACATTTTTTGAATCCTAGAATATCATTTGATGATTTATTTGTTAATCGGATTTTAAAGAAAAATAAGAAAAAATGAAAACCCTAATCGAATGGAATTAGGGTTAGGGTTTTGTGATTGGATCTGAATAATTAATGTATTTTTAAGGTTGTATAAATGATGTGGTAATGATTGGTAAATTAGGGTTAGGGTTTTGTGATTTTAAAAGTGTACCGATTAGGAATTAAAACTAAAAGGGTGTGTTTTGTAATTATTCAAACTTATGGGTTATTTTTGTAAGAAAGTTTAGACCAGGGGAAACTTTTAAAAATTCTGATATAAGGGTATCTGGTGTAAAATTTGTAAGTAAAGGGTTTAATTGGTTAATTACGAAATTATGTATTTCGAATTATAATTATTTAAAATAGAGGGACTAGTTTTGTAAATTCTGGAAACTTAAGGGTGTCTCATATAATTAATTATGTAAGGGGTGTAAGGTATAATTTTGGATACTTAAAGGCTTAATGTGTAATTATGAATAATTTATGAGTCGAATTGTAAAAGGTATAAATTAAGGGACTTGTTTTGTAAATTTTATAAAATGGAGGATGTGTTCGTACCATATATTAAAATAAGAGGTTATTTTGTAATTTTTTTAAAATTAAGGGCTTGATGTGTAAATATAAATATGGTAACGGTTAAATTGTGAATTAATTAATTATAGGGTTTAATTTGTAATTGAATTAACTAAAGCGGGTATAAATTGTAAATTGTTAAACTTAAAGGGGTAAAAGTGTAATTATGGATAACTTATGAATTAAAATGAGTAACTTGTAATATTTACATTTTGGACCTAACTTTGGCATATTTACATTTGAAACCCTAAAATATGGAAAGTTGTTCTATTTAACCCTAAACTATTATAATTTGATAAAATGAGCCCTATTTCCATAATAATATTAAACTCATGACTTAACCTAAATTATAATGTTTAAATCTTTCTAATTATGGAAATCTGCTAATTATAGAAACTTGCTAAATAAGGAAACTTTCTAAAAGTGGAAACTTGCTATAAATGGAAAGTTGCATAAAAATAAAATAGAAAGCCAACTAAAACGTGAAATATGATTTAAATAAGATATTAATTGTAAGACGACCATGTTTTCGTGTAGATTCGCTGAAGGTGGAGTTTGTTTCCGATCTTGGTATTTCTAGATGTATCTTCACTTACGGTATAAGGTACAGATATTCTACCCTTTTTCAGTAAGGGTGCCTTCGTTCTCATGACATTCTGGATTTCTGATTCATTATAGGATTCCCTAAGCCATTGATATGTTCCCTTATACTTTGATTCGTTCTTCATGTTTTACATACATCTGTCTATATTGGTTTGATTATGATCTGAGCCTTTTTATTTGGGGCTTTCTTATTTGATCTATGCCTTTGCTATGCTTCCCTTGATTTGTGAACCTTGATAATTGAACTTTGCCATGTCCCCTTGATACTTGATATGACTTGTTCGTCACCCTGTAACATGAATATTGGAATCACTTAATACTTGAAGGATTATTTGATTTTGGTAACTAGATGTGAAAACCTTTCTGAATTATATATGAAAATGTGTGAGAAAAGCTATACTACTTTTAAATGAAAGTTACTAAAAGTTTTTAAGAAAACTATTTTTAAGACTATCTTTATGAAAACCATTATTGAAAGATTGCTTTAAATGGACTTTTTAAATAGAAACCTTTTTAAATGAATTGTTGATATTAAACTTTGATTATGAACTTTCTGATATTGACCTTTCTGATATTGAACCTTTTGATATTGACCCTCTGATATTGACCTTTCTGATACTGAACCATCTGATATTGAACCATCTGATATTGAACTATTGATATGAACCCTCTGATATGAACCTTTGATATGAACCCTCTGATATAATTGAAATGGAAATTGGACTTGAAACACTTAATATGAAACTTGAACTGAATACTTGTACATTTGATACTTGACCATTGACCCTCAGTTTGAGACTACGAGCCACTATCTGTATCACTAGTCATGAGGGTTTCATGACCATGTCATTGATGCACCGATGGCATGACTCTAGGGTAGGAGAGTGATGTCCTATCCCGTCCCTGACTTGATTTGATTTGGTGTGTTGAGGAGGTATTTGGCGACCTGGGGCGTATGGATGCATCCTAGATCTGTTATCTGTATTTGTATCTGTTATATCTGGTGACTGATGGTGTGTGCGATACACGTCTTTCACATATCTGGGAGCTAGCTACTCCACCCCTTGGAGGTATCCCCTCATATTACTGGTTACTGAGAGGTCTCCCCTCTACATGATTATGATATGATTATGTTTCTGGGCTCGTAGTGGATTACTGTTTCTGTTACCTTATAACCTTGTACTTAGTATTCCGAGGTCACCCCTCCGGATACGTACTTGTCTGGATACTTGACTGGATACTTGACTTGATACTTGACTTGATATGACTTGGGCTCGGGTTGGGATTATTGTTCCCTTTTCTCTTATCGATTGTAACTATTTCTTAACTCTTGATATATCAGCATAACCTTTATTTTCTTTCCTAACTCTTGTTATACCTTGCATTGTTTCACTTACTTCACTATCCCATCATTACTGCTTTGTTATCGTTATATTTGTTCACTGAGCTTTCGTAGCTCAGCCGCATTTTTTTTCCTGCGGCAGGTTTTAGTTTGGAAGTTGGGTGTGAGTGCAGAGTACCTTGGACTTAGAAGACCTTATTAGCTATTTTGAGACAGATGACTAGAGGAGCTTATATTCAGACTTGGTAATTATTGTATCTTTATTGTAACCTTGTATCTTCAGATTTTCCATTGTAACCTTTGAAATTCAATTGTATTATTTATGTCATATGCTTGTGTTTGTTCTGATATGAAACCATTATTGTGACATCTCTACCCTTGTCGAGTTGGGGTGTTACAGATTACGTCAATGGCAATATCTAAATTAGTCGTGTTTATTATGTCGAAGGCCTTGGTCACAACCTTTTCTTTGTCGGTCAATTTTGTGATGGGGATTTGGAAGTAGCACTTTGGGAGAAAACTTGTTTCGTTTGTGACTTACAAGGAAATTGTTAATACAAATAAACCTTCAAAACTTTTATATATATATTTTACGATCTTTCAATGTTTTGTCGATAATAAACGTAAATTCATTTTAACGAGATAAATAAATTACGTAATGTGGAAAACTAGAGGGGGGGTTGAATAGTTTTTACCGCTTTTTAAATTTATTCGCTTTGAGTACTTAACGTGATTTCAAACTAATGCAAATAATCAAGCAATATAAGTAAAGAAAGTAAGGAAAGAACAATCAAACCACAACATGGATATTTATAGTGGTTCGGTCTACAAGGACTCTCTTCCTTGCCCTACTCCACTCCTCAAGCCTCTAACTCGAGAGTTTTTCTTCACTAAGAAATAAGCTCCCTTCTAGGTAGAGACAACCTTTACACGTTGCTTACTCTTTTTTCGGTACTAAGCTAGATACCGAGTTCATTACAAGGGTACAACCACTCCCAACATTGCTTAACCTTTTTTGGTACTAAGCTAAACACCGAGTTCTTTACAAGGGTACAACTGCTCCCGACACTCTACGTGTTTTGAGGACTAAAACACTAACCGATCACTACTGAATGTTTGGTATAAACAATGATGTGTGAACTAATACAATATCACACAGTAGCTATACTAAAGGTTTACAACACTGTGTTGAACCTTGATGCTTGATCTCTTTGCTATAAAAGAAAGATCTCTACAAATGAAATGAATGAATGAATGGGTTAGTAAACTAAGAAATAATGTATATGCAATGTATTCTATGTAAGTGATGAGTGTCCTTGAATGATTAGCTTTCTATTTAAAGGCAAAACTGAGCAGACAGGGGACGGATTTGGCGGACCTAAAATTTTGGTTCTGCCCATACTGCTGTTTGGGTCCGCCGGGACATGACAGCTAGCTCTTACAAGATCTTACTAAGATCTTACACAATCCAACTCATTGCTTGTAAATATTTTCAAAATATTATGTGAAGTCAACTAAGCTATCTAAATGATGTATGCCATGATGTCATGTATACATTTACATTTTAGAATTAAAATGTAAAACATGTAAATGTATCCTAGTGATCATGTAGCATGTATATGATGGGTTTTAAAAGCTTATTACTATAAATGTAAATGACTTTAACTTATATTTATGCTTTGTTTAAAATAAACTTTATAATTGTCATTAACAAAATATAGCAAATATCGTAAAATATAAATAACGTTTTTAGGATGATATTTGTATTAACCATCTCCCCTTTTTTGTTGATGACAAAACATAAATTTTATTTTTAGGCAAAGGAATAAGTAAACTGTAAGTCTTTTAAAAATATAGATTAAAACTAGTTTTATGCAATTTTTGAAATCTTTTAAAATCAATTGTGTCATAAAACGTGTATGCAATGTATGATTTTAATCTAACTTATCTCCCACTTTTTGTCGAAACAAAAAGAAGAAATGCATAGCGGAATGTGGAAATGGCCCTTGGTGATAACTTCCCCTAATTTGGAGTACCAAGTAGAATGCATGGATTTTGAGAACGTAAAAGCTCCCCCTTTGATAATACTCTCCCTAATTGGAGTGCCAAGGTTATGATGAATGATCCTACAAAACAAAAAGTTAGTGTATGTAATGCTCCCCGTTGATCAATACTCCCCGTTGCTAGGGTACCAACGTATGTGATTCAAGGATTATGAATGCTACAAAACAAGGATTAGTACATGATATGCTCCCCTTGATCAATACTCCCTGTTGCTAGGGTACCAACGTATATGATTCAAGGATGAAAAATGCTACAAAAATAACTGTTAGTTCATGATATACTCCCCCTCGATCTATACTCCCCGTTGCTAGGGTGCCAACGTATTTGATTCGAGGATTACAAGTGATATACATCAAATGTTAGTTGTGAATAATCCAACCAAGGAATATGAGTTCAACCAAACATTGTAGTTCAACCCATTTGACTTAAAAAAGTCAACTATGTATAAATTGATCAAACCAAGCTAATAGTTTAAACAAACCATCTAATAATGCAAGTGTTAGTAATGCAACCAAGATAATGCACAAATATTGATCACACATAAGCATAAACATAATATTCTTCCATTGAAAATTGTTTGTGAGCAAAGTCACAAAACAAGAAGTTACAAAATAAAATATCCTAGAAATTAAAAAAAGAGAAGTCCTAAAAAGTCCTATGAAGTCCTATAAAAGGAGACAGAGGAGGAACTTCTAATATCTATTGTGGAGGATGGAATAGAGCATTAAGGCGCTCTCGGATGTGGTTCAAAATGAACCTCATTTTGTTTTGTAGCTCATGAACCAAGATGTTGGTCTGTTGAGTCAAGTGAGCGGTCCTCTCGCAAATGATACAACCATGTCTAGGTGGTGGAAGGGTTTGTTCATGAGTTGGTGGTGGTGGTGGTTGGTTGTTTGATGGTGGAGGTGGTGAAATGTTGTTTGGAGACATTATGGAAGCCATCAAAGTTGATTGTAAGTCCATATCCTCATTGAGGTGGGAATCCACCATATTTGAGAAGGCATAAAGGCGATCAAGTTCTTCATTGATCGCGCCTTGGGTGTTGGGTTGGTTAATCCACATTTCCTCATCAATGACATTGAGGGTGGACCTTGGTGAAAATGGTTGAGGTTGCGGTTGTGGTGGTTCTTGGTCACGGTAGTGAGGACCGTGGATATCCCGATAAATGGGATGGAAAATGAGTGGTTCTTGACCTTCAAAAGTCAAGGGTGGTGGATTTTGAGACCTTGGTGGAAGGTCTTCAAGGGTTTCTAGGTATGGATGTGGTG
Source organism: Artemisia tridentata subsp. tridentata (assembly GCA_021014915.2). Classification (NCBI taxonomy): domain Eukaryota; kingdom Viridiplantae; phylum Streptophyta; class Magnoliopsida; order Asterales; family Asteraceae; genus Artemisia; species Artemisia tridentata. The sequence goes on from CP139501.1 coordinate 252,307,121, forward strand.
AGGTTGGAGGAGTCACAAATAGCTCCATTGGACGGAATTTTGGTGAGTGTGGAGGTGATGGTGATCTAGTTGGTTGTGATGGAGTGGGTAGTGGTGTGGTAGCCACTGGAGTGATTGTTGGTGGTGGAGTTTGATGACCACATTAGGTGGTGTTGGTGTGGAGAGGGTGACAAAGTTATCATTTGCTATAGGTGATGAAATGTTAAGGGTGATGACTCTTCTGATGAAGAAGCTAGATTTATAAAACAACACGGTCTGACACTCATACGAGCTGTCCTTCGTGGTGGTCTGTTGGTTGATAAGTTGTTGGATTTTGTCATGGTTGGAATAAGGATGATTACTTAGAAGTACAGGAGTAATGTTTAGAGATAATGGTGAATGTGTGATTTGTGATGATCCTAAACTTCCTAATTTATAGACAGTAAGGTGTATTGAACTTTGTGTTTGGATTTGATGTTGATCCATCGAGGAATGTTGGTTCCTAATGATTTGGAGCAAGTAAATGAGGTTGTCACATCACCAAAGTCAATCCATAGAAATGGAGTTGAGTAAATTAAGGAAGATATGCAGTAAATGCAAGGAGTGAGTGGGAAATCTAATCATTGGATTGTCCCACGGATATCAAGGAACCAAATGGAGGGTTCCTTGCTTGTTACAGAAAGGTAACTTGGATGGAAATTTGAAGTTTTAAATTTTGGTGGGAAATGGATTTCTTATAGTTCTAAGTGTTCATAAATCATCCTAATGACCAGTAGAATGATCCTAAGAATCAATAATCTAAGGAGCGGGATTAGACAGGAAATTTGAAAAAGTTACTGTTGGAATGGCGGATCCAATCGATAACAAATACGAAACCCAAAACTTGGTTCCGCAGAATCCGCCGAGCTAAGTTTGGTGGAGCCAAAGTTTTCAACATACGGAACCTAAAACTTGGTTCTGCCATATCCGCCAGATGGAAATTGTTAACAGAGAGCATGTCAAAATGCTCGATACTCGTTCAATTCCCGAAAATTTTCCTAAATCCTATGTAACTACTTAGTTATGATTGATTAAACACAAAAACACAAGTTCTAACACATGTGAACATATAAATCAATCCGATGATATTGAACTTACCATAAAAGGAGGTTAAGCCAGACGATAGCTTAAGCACGAAAAATCGATAACATCACGTGTTATCATCCTGCATCGTTATGTTAGTTCACATAAAAGTATAATACCAACATAATATCCTAAGAGCACAACAATTTATCACATCATTGTTTGAAATTGACTTATACCAAACTCTCCCTAACCCTCACTTCTTGTTGACTTTCTGTTAGGCTTCATGACCCATCGTCCAATATTCTTCATCATTCCTCGTGTATGACGAAACTCCTCGGATTAGTTATCGATGGGAGGAAGTTGACTCATGTACTCTGTTGGAGGAATCCTAGAATTTGGCAAACTATCATCCTCGCTAACCGATGATGATGATGATGAGGTTGGAGGATGAGCTCGTTTTCCTCTTGATATGGCTACTCTATGATCACTAAGGGGTACAAAGGTGTGTTCAATTTCGGAGTAGTCGGGTAGGAAACCTCTAGCATTTGGTGGAATGGGAGCAAAAGCTCTATAAAGACGGGTAAGAAGCATCCTGTAAGGCATGGCAGTGGTACCCAAAACCAGAATATCGGCCAATCTTTTGGTGATATAATAGGCGAGGTTGAATGGTTGGTGGGTAGACACACAATAGAGCATGTAGCAAAGGCTTGCGTTGACATGATCCTAATTTCCTATGGTGCTAATGACGTTGGCCCTAAGAACTTCTTCTAGCTTCTTGAATTGGGGCCTAAGATCGTTTAGCTCCATGCCAAACGGATCTCGATCTACTTCTCTACCTCGACTTGTCCTAGTATGGGAGGTCCTAGGCACAAAAAGATGAGCACAGATGGTCTCTTTTGGTGTTAATGGTGTGTCGTATGGTGGCATACGATCAAGGTTGGAATCGAGGATGGATAATGACCATTTGTCTGAATTAAAACAAGCTCTTTGACCCGGAACTCCTAAGACTACCGCAAATTGGTCCAAAGGGATGTTGAATTGGGTTTGGTTGACTTTGAAATGGACATTCGTGTAATTGATGAACTCAAATAAGTACATTTCATTATCATCATTTATCCTATTTATTTGACTTGTTTTATTATATTATATATGAGAATCGATACATTAATGTTTACTTTAGTAATTCTCAGGTAAAAACAAGCATTATGTGAAACTTGGCAATTTTGGACTAATTATGGAGCAAAACAAGTGAGATGTCAAAAGTCTACTGAAATCTAGAAGATGCGCCGTATCTCACTCAACAGATACAACGCAATATCATACTTAGATGAATTCGAAGACCATTGCTAGACTTTGAAAAATGCGCCGCATGCAATTCTGTCATGCGCCGCATATGAAACTTTGGTCAAAGAAGAAGATCAAGCTCGTTCTACTCCAGATACGCCGCAATATACTTCTAACATACGGCGTATCACTATCAAGATTTCACCAGTTACAATCCAAGACAGCTAGTGTACATGCGCCGCATACAAATATCAAGTTACGCCGCATCTGAAGACGGTGTACGAATATTCCAGAATATATTAATCTTGGACCCCACGCGAAGTTAAGTCAATGCGCCGCATCTATCAACTCAATGCGCCGCATCGATCCCTCAGACAGAAACTATAAATACCCCAAGGCCAAACGAATTTAAGAGACCTTAGACCTTTTGTATAACCCTAGAGCCGAATTCAGACGACCAAGCAGCACAAGACACACCTCAAACAAAGATACAAGAGCTGTAAGAAGGTCCTGCATGTATTCAATTCATTAAGTAGTTTTGTTTTATTGTTTTAGTACGCTTTAATTCATCAGGATTGATGGGCTTGTGTCATGTGACTACGGAAGATCATGCACTCCCTTAATATTGCTTTCCCATTAATTAAAGTTTATATGTTGATGTCTTTGGTGACTTTTATTAGTGCATTGATAACCTCTGTGTCTAGCTGAGTCTTGCTTGGGTCGCCATGCCCCTTCCTTGCCTATTTATTCTAGCGTCTCTAGAAAAGTAGGATAGACATAAGTAATCATTAAGGGTTTACTCGCCGATAAGATTAGAGCCAACGAGAAAGGTTTAATTATATACACTTCATATAAAACTAGCAATAAAACAAGTGACAAGCTATTTAATTATCAGGACAGGTCTTCTTATTGTCTCGAGTATCTATCTGTGTACGTGTGTGCTAATCGCTGATTCGTGCTCATTAGTTTAGTTTTCTATTTAATTATAACCAAACTGTGCCAGTCTCTCAGGCTGAACCCCCTTGCGTTAGATTAGGTTGTATTACTAACTTAGGATATTAAAATACTGATTAGAATAACTAGATAATACGTTCCACTCTTAGTGATCGACACTCTGCTTACCATTATATTCATACTGACCGGGTACACTGCTTGTTATTGATAAATCGGCTAAATATAAATTTAAAAATTGAGTAGGCATTAATACTGCTAAACCGCAACGACACATCACGCGCATCAAGTTTTTGGCGCCGTTGCCGGGGAGTGAATTGTTATTATCTGTTAATTTGATTAAGTATTTTAATTAGGTTTTTCTTTTTATTTTTTTTAGATTCTAACCACTAACCCTGTTGTATATTAGATAGATTGCATTCATTGTATAATTTGCATATTTACTGTTTTTGTGTGTTTTTGTTTTCTGTAATTTTTGTTTCTTTTTGTTTGTTTTTATTTTAGTTTTTCTTTTTTCTCTATTTTTCTGCATTCTGCTGTCGTTGTATTGTGCTGATACAAATGATACGGCGCATCTGTTTTCACAGATACGGCATATTGCGTTTAATTTTTATAAAATACAACACGTTTAATAAATTCGAGTACGACGCATCTTTCCCCAAGATACGGCGTATTCTGTTTTTAATAAGAAAATTTTCTAAACGCTAACGCCATACGACGCATCTGTTTTAACAGATACGGCGTATTTTCTATTTAAATTAAAAACAGTTTTTCAAATTGTTAAACAGAAGCGACGCATCGATCTTTATCGATACGACGCATCTACTAAATCAAAAATCTTGTATTTTGAAACGTAACGAAAATACGGCGCATTAGCTTTTTGACCGGATCTACACACACTCCTTGTGTTAGATGTGATACGAAGAATTATACTTAGTCTAGCACGCGGAATTTACTAGCTAGCACTTAGAAGATCTTTTATATTTTGTATGAATTGAATAAACAAAGAACACAGAATAAATAACCTTTAACGATTCAATATTATTAAAACAATAATACGAGTGATCTTCTTATCACTAGGGTTTACAGCCTTGAGTCTTTCTAATACGTATATGTATTGTGTTCGTGTATCTTATGTATCTAAAACCTTAACCTAGGCAATCCTTTTATAGACTAAGGATTCCTGTACAAGATAACTATCAATCTATTCTTATACGATATACACAATATATTTTCCATAATTATCTACTTTACATAAATCATAAACCAGTCTTAACTTCTTCACTCAGCAGTCTTAACTGCTCATGTCTTCAACACTCCTTCAGCAGTCTTAACTTCTTCCTTCAACAGTTCTAACTGTTACCTCCAACAGTCTTAACTGCTTAAGCTTAATTCCTAACAATCCTCCCCTAAACTTATGATTTCTTCCCAATCATTAAGTTTCTTCAAATTAAGCTTCTTCTTCTTAATGCTGAAAATTCTTTCAAATACCCATCAAGCAAATCTCTTAGATCCAGCTTTTACTTCTTGTGCAAGGTTGAATATCTTCGTTACCAGCATATTAGCCATCTCAGACTCTTCATTAGCTTCCAGTTTTGCAAATACCAGCATAGTCAACACACCTGGTCTGAGTGGATAATTCTTTTCAACCAGCATATATATCTCTACTCCATCCTTTGTAGATACTCTGTGTACTCCACATGTACCAAATAACTTCCAAGAAATATCCTTGACTTGAGCTTGAAATCTCCAAATCGATTATCCACCATCTGGTTCATACAATCTCTTCAATTGTACCCATAGTTCTTTGTCTTTATCTTCAACTGGATCAATATCTCTGAACTTCTCTTTTACTAAAATCCAAAGTTGATTTAGATCTTCTCTGTCAAAGCCTTTAAGCAAATCTTCAAACAACTTATATCTTTCAGAAATATCTCCTAACCTGATAATCTTCCATCCCTTCATTCTACCATCAGTAAACACTTCCCAGTCAATTATTGGATGTTTGACCTGCAAAGGTTTAATGTAAGAATCCTCTGGAATAATTACCATCATACTTTTAATCTTCTCATCAGTTAATCCTTCTTCATCAAACTTTTTTTTCTTAGCAACTTCTGATTCCATAGATTCTGCTTCCCTCTTCCTACCTGTTTTGACACTTCTTTTTGGAGAATTCAAAACTGCATAAGTTTCACAGAATTCTTTTTCAATAATAGCATAAGACTTTCCCTTGAAATCTTTCATAGAGTAATTTGCTGAGTTCTTCAAATAATGCTTCATATCCTCAACAAGTTCTCTCTTTGTAGGTAACTTAGTCTTGTACCCTGACTTATGGCTTTCTCTTATTCTATGAATCAGATCTTCCCACTTTGTAACTCCATTCTTCTTGAGTATAAATTCCTTAAGCTCCTCTGTCTTCTCATCTTCATTTAACTCTTGATCTCTAAGAACCATAGAAGCTTGTGCTCTTACCATCACATCAGAATCTAGAAAATATTGCAACTGATCATTGAATTCTTCTTCATCTACTTCATTTGATCTTTTTCTTCCCATGAATTTAGCTATATTCCTTATATCATCAGCAGCTAATTTCCTTGCAAATTCTTCATCATGATCCATCTGGGCTTGTTTAGCTTTCTTTTCAGCTTCCTTATCAGCCAAATCTTCCTCTAACATTTGTCTTGCAACCTCTGCATCATGAGCAATCTGTTCTTGAGTTTTTGGTTTCAACCTTTTAAGCCTTTCAAGTTCATGAACAGCAGCCACTTCTTCAGATGTCATAGGTTTCTTTCTTTTATTTGCTCTTCTCCTTTCATATTCTTGTTCAGCAGAAGTTTCTTCAGTTGGAACTGCTTGTTGTTCTGACTCAGCAGTTTGAACTGTTACTTGCTCTGTCTCTTGCTCTGTCTCAGCAGTTTGAACTGCTTCTTCATATGGAACTGCTTCAGCTGAATCTTTATGAATATTACCAGATCCTGAACCTTTATCATAACCTTTTTCTTGTTCAGAACCTTCTTCATACCTCCCCTGAGATCCTGATCTATCTTTATCATCAAATTTCCTTTCTTTACCAGATTTCCTCCCCTGTTTGGAAGAATTTTCATCATCCCCTCCAGAGCCATCTGAATCATCATCATCAGAAGAATCATCCAATACCACTCTTACCCTTTTCTTTTGAAACTGTACTTCAAGCTTCTTCACCCTTTTTGTTAGCTTTGTGTAAATTCTAGCAAATGTCTCCTTGTGAGCTTTGAATTCCTCCTTGGTTTGCTTTAGCTCCTTCTCCAAAGTGTCAACCTGAGCTACTAACTTGGTACATAAAGCCGTCAATTCAGTTTGTGAAGAACTACCCTCATCACTTCTAGCTGTGTTACCTGCTACGAGAGGTGAATCTTTGGGCAAGGATTCAGTCACAACCCTAGTTATACTAGGTTTAGACCTTCTCCTATAAGTGATGGGTGGTTGTTGGGTTGTTTCAAAGTCTTGAGTGGATGTGTGATGGGGATCAGTTGGAACTGCTGAACCTTCACCCAACTCAGTTTGAATCATTTGAGGAAATAATGGAACTGGTTCCTCTTGAAAATGTTTACTAGCCATAGTCATATTTTGAAAAACCTTTGATTGTAGACTAGGCGTAGGAAAAATTTCAGTTGGTTCTGTAAGCAGGTTTTTCTTTTTATTCAAAATTGTTTGAACAAACCTGGGATACATTAAAAACTTTGTTTTACTATCAACATTTGATGCCATACCCTCAAAAATATATTTTGACCAGTTAAAAACTCTGTTTGTAGACAAGCAAATGAGAGCAATAGCAATATTGCTACTGAATTGTTCCCAAGCAGTCTTTTTATTACTTAAACATAATAGAAGAGTATGTATCAAAAATCTCCATTGGGGTGAAAAACATGCCTTTTGAAAAGTCAATTTATGTTCAGATGTATTATACCCCATTTTTTCAAGTTCTTCCCAAATTTCAGTATTTAGCATGGTGTCGATACCATCTGAGTCATTTAATTTAAGATGTCTCCTAAGTATAGACTCGGTAACAACAAATTTAATGCCATCAACTTTAGTATGAATTTCTAAGTTTCCATCATCACGTGTCAAGATAGATGAATTCTGCCTGAACTGTGTGATGTGTGAAACATAAAGAGTAGGAGAAACAGTTAGAGCATACCTTATGTGAGAGTGGTTGAGAAAATCCACAACCTCATAAAATTTTGGCCCATCTCCTTGCTCTGTTCTCTCTAAAAACGCAACCTGGTTGTGACGCTTAGCAAAATCCAATCTTGCCATTCTTAGTAGAAAATGTTAGTTAACAGCCGTGAATAGTAATAATGGTGAGTGAAAAGATAGAATATGAAAGTAATATTGAGAGTTTATGGAGAGAGTTAGGGTTACAAGTTGACCGACTTAAGAAATATGGTAACTATTTATTTTAATATAAGAATATAATAAAATAAAAGTTAAAAATATCTATAAGAGGATCCCTTGAAATCCGTAATTCAACCAGTAAAAATCTCAACAAACCGCCAACGGCTAGTTTTTACTCCAAAATTAATTACCGACACGTCAGTCATAACGGCTAGTTGAACCGTTCCAATATTTTGTACTACCCGTCTCAACTGTTGAAAATTTTTATTTGAGCCGTCCCAACTTTTTGAAATAAGAATTTTAAAATAACATGGCTCATACATAGTTTTTAGCAAACTATCAGCTATCAACGGATTTGATATGTCTTTACCAATAGCCGTTTGCTTTGGACTAGCCAACTCTTCACATTTTGATATGGTGAGCTGATAACCAAACAATTTTTGGTAAATTTTCAACCATAAACGGATTTGATTAGTCTTTACCAGAAACCGTTTGCTCTGGACTAGTTGGTTCTTATGTGGATAAGACATGGTGAACCAATTCCCATTTGTTGTATGCAAGTATCACATACTAATCTCCAGAACACCATTTAGTCCAAAACATCAAGCATTCATTATCCCTTGGTGTTTACTTTCCAATCCTGCAATTATTAGTCCAAAAACAAAGAATTCCAAATACAAGCACATGACTAACAATGGATATAACAAGAAAAATTAATTTCCTTGTGGAAACCAAGCCAAATCAGACTTAGGCCATCCTCTAGCATCAACATAATTTATTCTTTTCAAAACAGTCTTACCACCATTGGGTTGAATTGGTCTCCATACCCAACATGCTGAATCATTCACTCCATTTCCCATGTTTCCCTTAGCAGTGTTTTTATTCAAACCAGTACCAATTACCCTGCTAGCAGTTGGAACTGCTGGCTTGGCAGTTGTTACCTTAGGTTTCCAAACTTGGTTTTTCACCACTGCTTTCTTATAAAAAGTTCTTTTACCAGTTGTGTAAGATGGTTTAAAAACATTTATTGGATTTTGAACTGGTGGCCTTGGGTGAATCTGTCTCATAGGTCTGACAGTTGGAACTGTTGATCTAGCAGTTGGAACTGCTGGTCTAGCAGTTGGAACTGCTCTAGGTCCAGACCTTAAAAGAACTGATCTAGGTATCATCCTATCATTCCTAGGAAAATATTAAGGTCTTGCAATGCTCAACCTATGATTTGTATATCCAGATACCCATTTATCACAATAATCTGCAAGATGATCAAAACTACCACAAGAGTAACAAGCTTTCCTATAGCAAACAAAATCCTTTCCTAATTGGTGGGATTTGAGGTCATTCCAATTCCTCTGGTTACCTCTTGGCTTGTTTGTGGTTCTATACATCTCTGCATACCTAACTGTTGGTCTAAAAGGTTTGGCATTTGAACTAGGCCTAACAGTCTCAGGTTTAATCATCTTTGGAACTTTTGGTTCCTCCACTTTAACACTAACAGGCTTAACCACAGCCTGATCATCCTCATCATCAGAAGTTCATTCCTCAATTGTTGGAGCATCTGAGTCCTTAGGTGAGGACCTATCAGAAGACACCTTGTCCTCAGGGGTGATTCGGACAATGGTATTTGCTTAATGCTTGAGACCGAGTTAACTGTTGCTTTTTGTGGACTTAAGGGTCTCTTTTGCTTTTCCATAAGATATGCAACCCTCTTCTCAAGTTCACTAACGCTTTCCTCGGTGATTTGATTGGCTTTATCGGGCGACGAATATGTCTTGACCGCCGAGCGTGCGTCGTGGGAAACTTGCCATAATTCATCATCGTCGGATGCAAGCTCATCAATGATTTCCCATGATTCCTCGGCGCTTCTATCACGCAATCTGCCTCCGGCGGCTCGATCGATGGCACGCTTGATGTGGTAATCAACATGGTCATAGAAGATTTGGATTTGAAGCCAGAGATCTATGCCATGATGAGGGACTTTTTGGAGTAAGTCCTTGAATCGAATCCATGCCCCATACAGGGTTTCGCCTCGACGTTGTTCGAACATCAAGATATCCTTCCTTAACTTGGTAGTTCTTCCTGGTGGGAAAAACTGAGCAAGGAAACGAGTGGTGAGATCATCCCAAGAGGTGATGGATCCTGCGGGTAGACGCTCTAGCCATTGACTAGCTTGGTCCCGTAGAGAGAATTGAAAGAGACGCAGTCGGGTCGTCTCTCGAGTGGCAACATCAAGGTCTATGGAATCAACGATTTTGAGAAAGTCCTTAAGATGTTGATTAGGATCTTCGGAACGAAGTCCATGGAATGCGCATCCGCTTTGCACCAACCGGATGGTGTCGGATCGCAAGGGAGTGACATTGGCTCCTTGAGTGAGCTCAATGGTGTTTCGATAGCCATGGTGGCTAGGACGGGAGTAGTCTCCTAAGGTACGGGCTCTAGGAGGTGGGTGTTGTTGTGGTGGTGGGTTGTTGGGATCAAGGATATTACCACCTTCCATGATGTCGGATGGTAATGGTTACGAACAAAGAAACGAAGAAAAAAGATAGACTAAAGAAAATCTAGAAAAATAAAATAAAAATCTCACTAGAAAGGAATCTAGTGAGTAGACCTATTAAAATAAAAATTCAACCTAAACAATAACTATTCCCCGGCAGCGGCGCCAAAAACTTGATGCGTGGTATTGCGACCTTACAACAGGTTTTACCTCTCGAGGGATCTCAAGAGGCTTGCAATCCCCACCAGGCAGTGTACCTGACCGATGTAGTATAGTGAAGTGGCAAGTACCGGGGGATTGATCGTTCTCTAGGGGAATAGTGTCGTTAGGATTGAAAAACTACTCTAATAGGTCTAAGGGTGAGGGAAGATTCTTTTTGTATTTTTATATTTTATGTAAAGCAAGTAAAATCTCGGGTTTGAAAGAGTGGGCGGAATTAGTTGCTAGTCAACTAACCCAAATAACTACAAATGCAAATAAAATAAAATAACTGAAAATGAAAAGGTTGTGAAACTTATATGGAGAGAAATGTGTTTACTTAGATTTCCGTACTCCCCAACTATCTTTTACCGGTTGATTAGTGTGTATTAATTGCGTGGATGACGGGTGTATTCCTTAATACCAATCGTGGGGTGGCGTACGTACTTCCCCAACTCTACAAGCTCCTACTTCACTCCTATGTCGAGCCGGCTAAGAAGCTCCTAACATGGGATCACTAGAATTCGCTCATGCATTAAATACAACCATATAAACCTAGTACGCATTGGTTCATGTTTCTTAAGACGTTCAAGCAAGTTACCGTATAGGAGGTTAGCCAGTTTTCTTAACCCTAACATCGATAAACAATCATCCAATACAATTAATAACACACTAATAACTAATAATCAATAGTTAGGTTTCATTAGATCTAAGAAAACACAAGATAAATCTAGCCTAGCATGTTAATCAAAAGACAAGAACAAGATATAATCAAACAACACATAGACATATTGATTAATTAAGTGATTACTTATCTTCAATTAAACATGGGAGATCCAAGGGTATGAAAACCCTTAAAAATGGCAGAAATTCGTCTTAGGGTTTCTCCTCACAAAGTTGCACACTAATGACAAAAAATTGCAAAACTATATATAGAACTTAGTATCTGACGGCGTCACGTTATAGATCTTGACGCCGTCACCTCGCCGTGGCTAGGGTTCCCGGATGGTCTTCCTGACGCCGTCCCCCTTTAAACCTCCAAAATCCTCCCTGGCTTATCAAGGCTTGACGCCGTCAGAAATATGCTTGATGCCGTCTCTCATTAACATAAATCGTGATGGCCTTGATCACCTTAAAGGGTGAAGCCGTCAGACTTCCTTTGTAAAACTCCCTGGCTTATCATGTGTATTTTTCATATCCACCTCTTTTGCCAAGCCATGACGCCGTCAGGAGCAATCCTTGACGCCGTCAAGTGTACTTTTCCAGCAGCTTTGGAGACTTTGTCTTTTCTTCACTTTTATGCTCCAAAAACGTCCAAAATGCTTCCTTTTCCAGATTTCTTCTCCAAAGCACCTAAAATGACGAAAGGAACGATTTAGGGCAATATTTGATCAAATAAATACGATTTAGGGCTTAAATGACCCCCTAAAAGCGGTACACTTTTCGCTTCATCACAACCTCTGTAGATGCTTCTGCTTCCTCCTCTGCAATATAGCTCCAGTCAAATCCTAAGCCATCAATAGCAACCATGGCTTTCGAGCTTGAATCAGTAACCTCCACAACTCTTGACTTGTTTCCATATGCTCTACTCTTTCCATCTTGTTGACTTGGCAATCTGCACTCCCTTGAGTAATGACCTTTCTTGTTGCAATTGTAGCACTTAATCTTGGATTTGTCATACCCTGCAACATCATTACTGTTTATGACAATCTTCTTGCCAGTCTTCTTCAAAAATCTTCTAGCTCTCAAACTGAGAGGAGAGAGCTGCCACTTAATATCCATCTCTTCAATATCATCTTCATCAATTTCTTGAAGATCTGAATGAGTCAACATACTTCCATTGTGCTGAGTAGTCAGGAATGCACAATAAATATCATCATTCAAAAGTCCACTAGTACTGCTCGAGGTGCTAGCAGTACAAAGATTTGCACTAGCAGTTCCAACTGTTCCAGTAACTTGCACTTCTTCATCTGGATTTGAGGAACTGGGAGTTGATACAAAGGCCAAATTCCCTGAGCTTGAGCTTGAACTTGATCCAGCAGACTTCTTAATCTCATGTTCAATTATCTTGAAGTTGCTATATAGATCCATTAAGCTCATGGAATCTATATCAGGCTTGTTTTTCCATACTACCACATGCATAGCCCATTCAGAAGGTAGACTTCTCAGAAACTTTGAGTTGAGATCTTCCTGAGGCATCTCAATCCCTAAAATAGCCAGTTGACTTACCAACTTTTGAAGCCTATTGAACATATGATCCAACGACTCATTACTTGTTGCAGTAAAGTTCTCCAACTGATGCTTGAGAAGAGTCTTCTGAGTTTTCTTCGTGGCTTCATTCCCACCATATCTTGCAACAATAGCTTCGAAAAGAGATTTAGCACACTTGAACTTACTAAAATTCAGCAACTGATCATTGGGAATAGTCATCAGAAGCAAACTCCTAGCTTTAAGATCATTCTTGTATCTTGCCTTCTCTTCATTAGAAATTGGCTTTGTCTGCACTGTAGTCTCAGATTTACCTTCAACAACAGTTGTTGTTTGAACAGGGGTAAACGAGTTTCCATCTTCAATGATCTCCCATAGTGCATAGTCTTGCACTTGGAAAAACTGCTCAATACGAAGTCTCCACATGTCGAACTCATTAGGTTTAAGCATAGGAAGCTTAGCAGCAATGTTGGTTGTGGATGGTGTAGTTTCCATGTCCATCTTTGTTCTTCTCGGATCTTCTAAATCGATGTATCAGCAACCTGGCTCTGATACCACTTGACCGGATCTACACACACTTCTTGTGTTAGATGTGATACGAAGAATTATACTTAGTCTAGCACGCGGAATTTACTAGCTAGCACTTAGAAGATCTTGTATATTTTTTATGAATTGAATAAACAAAGAACACAGAATAAATAACCTTTAACAATTCAATATTATTAAAACAATAATACGAGTGATCTTCTTATCACTAGGGTTTACAACCTTGAATCTTTCTAATACGTATATGTATTGTGTTCGTGTATCTTATGTATCTAAAACCTTAACCTAGGCAATCCTTTTATAGACTAAGGATTCCTGTACAAGATAACTATCAATCTATTCTTATACGATATACACAATATATTTTCCATAATTATCTACTTTACATAAATGATAAACCAGTCTTAACTTCTTCACTCAGCAGTCTTAACTGCTCATGTCTTCAACACTCCTTCAGCAGTCTTAACTTCTTCCTTCAACAGTTCTAACTGTTACCTCCAACAGTCTTAACTGCTTAAGCTTAATTCCTAACACTTTTGTTAATTCGACGCATTTAATTTTAATAAATATAATCGATTTTTGATAATTTAAACTTGATACGGCGCATTCTAATTCATAAGCGGTGTATCTGTTTTCTAAATAAAAGTCTGATTAAATTTTAACGTAATAAGATACGGCGTATCCAACTTTCTGGATACGGCGCATCGTTTGCAGATATCAGCAACTTTTATTTTTTCTTATTCCCGAACGGAAAATATTCTAACTTACCCTTACACTAGGAAGTTTTTACTTTGAAATCTACCTGTCTTTAATTTTCAGGAACAATGTTCGATATTTTCCCCAACTGGTTCGGAAGACCTCAAAGAAACCTTACCATGGAAGAGTTTGCACTACTAATCGCTCAAGCAAATGAAAAAGAACATCATGAAGCAAGAAACTTTATTAATGAATTCAAAGGCAGTCATGAGCTGTTACTAAAGGAACAAAACAACATGATTAATGGATTGGCAATTGAATTGCACCAATTGTCAACGGTGCTTAACAAGGTTCTTTTGGTAAAACACGATTTGAAAGGGATTACAACTAGAGGCGGAAAGTCAACCTTTCAAATCGGAGAGACACCCGAGGATAACAGCACAAACAAGATTTCCCCTGAATCTATATCATCTGAGCAAGAGCAACCAAAAGAGACTAATCCAGAACCTGTGATTAGAGAAGAACCTTCTGTTGAACTTAAACAATCAACACTACCTTTTCCACATAGGGTAAGGAAGGAGAAAGAAGATGCCTATCAAAGGAAGTTCCTGGAAAATCTCAAGCAGCTGCAGCTAAGCATACCATTTATGGAAGCCCTAGTGCAAATGCCAAAATATGCTAAATATCTGAAGAGCTTACTTACAAACAAGTCCAAACTTGAAGAGGCTTGCACTGTAACAATGGGGGAAAGAAGCTCAGCAGCATTGCTCAACAAACTTCCATCTAAGGAAAAAGATCCAGGGAGTTTCACTATTCCTTGTCAAATTAAAAATTTACATATTGGAAATGCTTTAGCCGACCTAGGAGCTAGTATAAGTCTTATGCCCTCTTCTATGTATGAAAAATTAGGCCTTGGTGAACCAAAACCTACTAGGATGTGCTTAGAGCTAGCTGATAGGTCCATACAATACCCGTTAGGAATAGCTGAAAATATATTAATAAAAGTTGATAAATTTGAATTACCTATTGACTTTGTTATCCTCGATATGCCCGAAAATTCTAGAACTCCTATAATATTAGGACGACCATTTTTAGCCACTGCTAGGGCCATGATTGATGTTTTTAATAAAAAGATAACTCTTACCATAGGAAAAGATGAGGTTGAATTTAATATGGAACAATCTATGAGTAAAACTAATTATGAAGATGATGAATGCTATAATATCGATGTTTCTATGACACGATTAATCAATTTACTCAGAAATTGTTAAAAAGTAATTTGCTTGATTCTTTTCTGCTTAAAAATTTAGAAAACACAATCGCTATAGAAGATCAAGTTGATGAAAATACTATTGATAATAATTTCGCTGTTGATTCCGCTGTTTGTAACGCCATACGGCGCATCAGGAAATATCGATGCGGCGTCATTTATCTGATGACAGCAACGACGTAATAAAAGAACAAGTTTATTCCGCTAGTGCTAATAAAATTGATGATGTTAAACCTGTGCTTAAGGATCTCCCTTCTACTTTGGAGTATGCTTATTTAAATGGGAACACTAATTCACCCGTTATTATTGCATCTGACTTAACGCCAAAAGAAAAAGAATCCCTTTTGCAGGTACTATATAAACGAAGAGGAGCATTAGCATGGAATATGTCTGATATTAAGGGAATTAGCCCGTCATTCTGTACACATAAAATCCTTATGGAAGATGAATTCAAACCAACTATCCAACCCCAAAGGCGTTTGAATCCAAAAGTCCAAGATGTGGTGAAAAATGAAATTGTGAAATTACTTGACTCCGGACTTATCTACCCAATTTCCGACAGCTCGTGGGTCAGTCCTATCCACGTTGTACCAAAAAAAGGAGGAATGACGGTAGTACTCAATGACGACAATGAGCTAATCCCTTCAAGAACTGTTACTGGATGGAGAGTTTGCATCGACTACCACAAACTCAATGATGCTACGCGAAAAGATCACTTCCCTCTTCCATTTATTGATCAAATGTTAGAAAGACTATCAGGATATGATTATTATTGTTTTTTAGATGGTTTTTCAGGTTTCTTCCAAATACCCATTGCCCCCGAGGATCAAGAGAAGACGACTTTCACCTGCCCTTATGGAACCTTCGCCTATAGGAGAATGCCGTTCGGACTATGCAACGCCCTGCTACTTTCCAACGTTGTATGACGGCTATCTTCCATGATATGGTAGAAGACTTTATGGAAGTCTTCATGGACGACTTCTCGGTGTTCGGTAACTCATTTAGTGATTGTCTCTTTAAACTTGATAAAATGCTTGCTAGGTGTGAAGAAACTAACCTTGTTCTTAATTGGGAAAAATTTATTTTATGGTTAGAGAGGGAATTGTGTTAGGACATAAGATTTCTGGGAAAGGTATAGAAGTCGACAAAGCTAAAATTGATGTAATTGCCAAACTACCTTACCCCACTAATGTAAAAGGTGTTAGAAGTTTTTTAGGGCATGCTGGATTTTATCGTAGGTTCATAAAGGATTTTTCAATGATATCTAGGCCTATGACCCAATTATTGCTAAAAGATGCGAAGTTTGATTTTTCTGAAGATTGCAAAAAGGCGTTTAATATACTTAAAGAAAAACTAACTACTGCACCTATTATAATTTCGCCAGATTGGAATCTGCCTTTTGAACTAATGTGTGATGCTAGTGATTATGCTGTTGGAGCTGTACTTGGCCAAAAGATAGAAAAGAAATTTAAGCCAATTTATTATGCTAGCAAAACATTAAATAATGCCCAAGAACATTACACCACCACGGAAAAAGAACTTTTAGCAGTAGTTTTTGCATTCGATAAATTTAGGTCATATCTTATATTGTCAAAAACTATGGTTTACACTGACCATTCTGCTTTGAAGTATTTGTTCAATAAACAGGATGCCAAGCCAAGGCTTATTAGGTGGGTTTTATTGCTCCAAGGATTCGATATTGAAATTAAAGATAAAAAGGGTGCCGAGAATCTAGCTGCTGACCACTTATCTAGACTTGAAAACCCTGATATGGAGGTGCTTGATGAAAGGGAAATCGCTGATGACTTTCCTGATGAACACCTTATGATGGTAAGAATTAAGAGCAATGATAATACACCATGGTATGCCGACTATATAAACTTTATTGTTGCAAATGAAATTCCAAAAGGGCTAACATCCGACGAGAAAAGAAGGTTTCTAACTCGCGCTAGTGAGTATATTTGGGATGAACCTTATGCCTTTAAATTATGTCCTGACAATATTATACGAAGATGCGTAGATGGAGATGATGTCCCAGCAATATTGGCACATTGCCATTCAGGGCTGACGGGGGGACATCATGGTGCAATTATTACAAAAAGGAAAATTCTTGATGCAGGATTTTATTGGCCCACTATGCTGGATGATGCAAAAGATTATATAAGAGGATGTGATAAGTGTCAACGATCCGGAAATATTACATCAAGAAACGAAATGCCGCAAAACTATATCCAAGTATGTGAAGTTTTCGACATATGGGGATTGGACTTCATGGGACCGTTTCCTGAATCTAAAGGTAATAAGTATATTTTGGTTGCTGTTGATTACGTATCAAAATAGGTCAAAGCGCAAGCGTTACCAACATACGACAGCAACGTAGTGCTTAAATTTTTGCAAAGTTTGTTCGCTAGGTTTGGAGTTCCTAAAGCATTGATTAGTGATAGGGGAACACACTTTTGTAATCACCATCTAGGAATAGCTTTGCAACAATATGGAGTGTATCATAGGGTTTCCACTGCATACCATCCTCAATCCAATGGGCAAACTGAAGTAACCAATAAGGCTATAAAACGGATTCTAGAAAAAACGACTGGATATAATCCGAAAGGGTGGTCTGACAAGTTAATTGATGCTTTATTGGCATTTCGTACAGCCTATAAGACACCGAAGGGATGCACTCCATTTCGTCTTGTATACGGAAAAGCATGCCACCTACCGGTCGAAATAGAACAAAGTGCATATTGGGCTTTGAAGAAATGTAACATGGATATGGAAGCTGCAACGAAGAACCGTTTCATGGGACTCAATGAACTCTACGAACTAAGAGATGAGGCCTACAGAAATACTAAGATCTACAAAGAAAGAACTAAAAGATGGCATGACTCGAGGTTACATGGGGATAAAATGTTTACTATTGGAGAAAAAGTGCTGCTATTTAATTCTTGATTAAAGATGTATCCAGGTAAACTTAAATCAAGATGGACGGGTCCGTTCGTTGTCAAGAAAGTGTATCCATATGGGACTATTGAAATATGCGATAAAAATGGTTATATATTCAAGGTAAACGGGCAACGAGTTAAAAAATACTTTGATAATAAAATTGAGGATACTGAGAACGAGGTGGTGGAGTTTGAACCCGAAGTATTGAAATAAGGAGCTGAACGTGAGTCTAACTTGAAGACTCTGGAATAAAGACAAGTGCTGACCGGGAGACAACCCGAAGGAAAAATTATTACTTTTCTGTTCTGTGTCGAGTCTGTCAGACCTGCAGAAGATGCGGCGCATCTCCATCATAAGATGTGACGCATCACCTGCACTGGTCATATCTTATTTCATTTTCTGCATTTTTATTTTTGACTTTAAAACATTCTGTCAGTTTATTTAATGCGGCGCATCCCTGGTTAAGGATGCGACGCATCTTTTATTCTGATTCGTATATATTCCAGGCTCGATACGGCGTATCTTCTTCCATAAGATACGGCGTATCGACTGACCTGATGATTTACAGTTTAATTTTTTAGGTTTTATTTTTACTAACTACTAATGTATTATGCAAGTTTGAACCTTCTTAACTCAGGTGTGTTAAAGTCTAAACGGATTTGATATGTCTTTACCAATAGCCGTTTGCTTTGGACTAGCCAACTCTTCACATTTAGATATGGTGAGCTGATAACCATACAATTTTTGGTAAATTGTCCACCATAAACGGATTTGATTAGTCTTTACCAGAAACCGTTTGCTCTGGACTAGTTGGTTCTTATGTGGATAAGACATGGTGAACCAATTACCATTTGTTGTATGCAAGTATCACATACTGATCTCCAGAACACCATTTAGTCCAAAACATCAAGCATTCATTATCCCTTGGTGTTTACTCTCCAATCCTGCAATTGTTAGTCCAAAAACAAAGAATTCCAAATACAAGCACATGACTAACAATGCATATAACAAGAAAAATTAATTTCCTTGTGGAAACCAAGCCAAATCAGACTTAGGCCTTCCTCTAGCATCAACATAATTTATTCTTTTCAAAACAGTCTTACCACCATTGGGTTGAATTGGTCTCCATACCCAACATGCTGAAGCATTCACTCCATTTCCCATGTTTCCCTTAGCAGTGTTTTTATTCACACCAGTACCAATTACCCTGCTAGCAGTTGGAACTGCTGGCTTGGCAGTTGTTACCTTAGGTTTCCAAACTTGGTTTTTCACCACTGCTTTCTTATAAAAAGTTCTTTTACCAGTTGTGTAAGATGGTTTAAAAAACATTTATTGGATTTTGAACTGGTGGCCTTGGGTGAATCTGTCTCATAGGTCTGACAGTTGGAACTGTTGATCTAGCAGTTGGAACTGCTGGTCTAGCAGTTGGAACTGCTCTAGGTCCAGACCTTAAAAGAACTGATCTAGGTATCATCCTATCATTCCTAGGAAAATATTAAGGTCTTGCAATGCTCAACCTATGATTTGTATATCCAGATACCCATTTATCACAATAATCTGCAAGATGATCAAAACTACCACAAGAGTAACAAGCTTTCCTATAGCAAACAAAATCCTTTCCTAATTGGTGGGATTTGAGGTCATTCCAATTCCTCTGGTTACCTCTTGGCTTGTTTGTGGTTCTATACATCTCTGCATACCTAACTGTTGGTCTAAAAGGTTTGGCATTTGAACTAGGCCTAACAGTCTCAGGTTTAATCATCTTTGGAACTTTTGGTTCCTCCACTTTAACACTAACAGGCTTAACCACAGCCTGATCATCCTCATTATCAGAAGTCCATTCCTCAATTGTTGGAGCATCTGAGTCCTTAGGTGAGGACCTATCAGAAGACACCTTGTCCTCAGATAGTGATTTATCACTTGCACTAACAAACACAGGTTTATCAACTACATCCTTCTTAGGTTGAGGACCATAGTTAAGTTCAGGTAATTGAAATTCAGGTAGTCCTGTTTGTTCTAAGTCTATACCTTTAGGTGATGGAATTCCTCTATAAGGAGGTGGGACAGACTTATATCCTAGGCCTGACTTAGCTTTATTTTGAATCTGACTCTCAATTATCTTTTTAACACCTTGTGATGTGTATTCAAGTGTATCTACACTCATCTGAATGTTCTCCTTAGCCTTCTTAACCTGTTCTAGCTCATGTTTTAAAACAATGATTTCATTCTCTCTAAACATTAAGTCTCTCTTAACAATAATCATATCATCAGAAAACTTAGACTCATTGTTTTGATAATGAATAATTTTTTCCTCTAACACAGCTAAAGCTCTCTTATGATTTGCTAGGCTAAAAGCAGTTTCTCTTAATTCTTTCCACTGACTCTCATATTTTGTTTTAGGTGTTTCTAATTCTTTTAAAGCTTCACAAGATTTAGAACATTTTGAAACTTGTACCTCAGAATCAGAAAATGCCATGAGAGCAACATCTGTAGACGCTTCTGCTTCCCCCTCTGCAATATAGCTCCAGTCAAATCCTAAGCCATCAATAGCAACCATGGCTTTCGAGCTTGAATCAGTAACCTCCACAACTCTTGAATTGTTTCCATATGCTCTACTCATTCCATCTTGTTGACTTGGCAATCTGCACTCCCTTGAGTAATGACCTTTCTTGTGGCAATTGTAGCACTCAATCTTGGATTTATCATACCCTGCAACATCATTACTGTTTATGACAATCTTCTTGCCAGTCTTCTTCAAAAATCTTCTAGCTCTCAAACTGAGAAGAGAGAGCTGCCACTTAATATCCATCTCTTCAATATCATCTTCATCAATTTCTTGAAGATCTGAATGAGTCAACATACTTCCATTGTGCTGAGTAGTCAGGAATGCACAATAAATATCATCATTCAAAAGTCCACTAGTACTGCTCGAGGTGCTAGCAGTACCAAGATTTGCACTAGCAGTTCCAACTGTTCCAGTAACTTGCACTTCTTCATCTGGATTTGAGGAACTGGGAGTTGATACAAAGGCCAAATTCCCTGAGCTTGAGCTTGAACTTGATCCAGCAGACTTCTTAATCTTATGTTCAATTATCTTGAAGTTGCTATATAGATCCATTAAGCTCATGGAATCTATATCAGGCTTGTTTTTCCATACTACCACATGCATAGCCCATTCAGAAGGTAGACTTCTCAGAAACTTTGAGTTGAGATCTTCCTGAGGCATCTCAATCCCTAAAATAGCTAGTTGACTTACCAACTTTTGAAGCCTATTGAACATATGATCCAACGACTCATTACTTGTTGTAGTAAAGTTCTCCAACTGATGCTTGAGAAGAGTCTTCTGAGTTTTCTTCGTGGCTTCATTCCTACCATATCTTGCAACAATAGCTTCGAAAAGAGATTTAGCACACTTGAACTTACTAAAATTCAGCAACTGATCATTGGGAATAGTCATCAGAAGCAAACTCCTAGCTTTAAGATCATTCTTGTATCTTGCCTTCTCTTCATTAGAAATTGGCTTTGTCTGCACTGTAGTCTCAGATTTACCTTCAACAACAGTTGTTGTTTGAACAGGGGTAAACGAGTTTCCATCTTCAATGATCTCCCATAGTGCATAGTCTTGCACTTGGAAAAACTGCTCAATACGAAGTCTCCACATGTCGAACTCATTAGGTTTAAGCATAGGAAGCTTAGCAGCAATGTTGGTTGTGGATGGTGTAGTTTCCATGTCCATCTTTGTTCTTCTCGGATCTTCTAAATCGATGTATCAGCAACCTGGCTCTGATACCACTTGACCGGATCTACACACACTCCTTGTGTTAGATGTGATACGAAGAATTATACTTAGTCTAGCACGCGGAATTTACTAGCTAGCACTTAGAAGATCTTGTATATTTTTTATGAATTGAATAAACAAAGAACACAGAATAAATAACCTTTAACAATTCAATATTATTAAAACAATAATACGAGTGATCTTCTTATCACTAGGGTTTACAACCTTGAATCTTTCTAATACGTATATGTATTGTGTTCGTGTATCTTATGTATCTAAAACCTTAACCTAGGCAATCCTTTTATAGACTAAGGATTCCTGTACAAGATAACTATCAATCTATTCTTATACGATATACACAATATATTTTCCATAATTATCTACTTTACATAAATCATAAACCAGTCTTAACTTCTTCACTCAGCAGTCTTCAACACTCCTTCAGCAGTCTTAACTTCTTCCTTCAACAGTTCTAACTATTACCTCCAACAGTCTTAACTGCTTAAGCTTAATTCCTAACACTTTTGTTAATACGACGCATTTAATTTTATTAAATATAATCGATTTTTGATAATTTAAACTTGATACGGCGCATTCTAATTCATAAGCGGTGTATCTGTTTTCTAAATAAAAGTCTGATTAAATTTTAACGTAATAAGATACGGCGTATCCAACTTTCTGGATACGGCGCATCGTTTGCAGATATCAGCAACTTTTATTTTTTCTTATTCCCGAACGGAAAATATTCTAACTTACCCTTACACTAGGAAGTTTTTACTTTGAAATCTACCTGTCTTTAATTTTCAGGAACAATGTTCGATATTTTCCCCAACTGGTTCGGAAGACCTCAAAGAAACCTTACCATGGAAGAGTTTGCACTACTAATCGCTCAAGCAAATGAAAAAGAACATCATGAAGCAAGAAACTTTATTAATGAATTCAAAGGCAGTCATGAGCTGTTACTAAAGGAACAAAACAACATGATTAATGGATTGGCAATTGAAGTGCACCAATTGTCAACGGTGCTTAACAAGGTTCTTTTGGTAAAGCACGATTTGAAAGGGATTACAACTAGAGGCGGAAAGTCAACCTTTCAAATCGGAGAGACACCCGAGGATAACAGCACAAACAAGATTTCCCCTGAATCTATATCATCTGAGAAAGAGCAACCAAAAGAGACTAATCCAGAACCTGTGATTAGAGAAGAACCTTCTGTTGAACTTAAACAATCAACACTACCTTTTCCACATAGGGTAAGGAGGGAGAAAGAAGATGCCTATCAAAGGAAGTTCCTGGAAAATCTCAAGCAGCTGCAGCTAAGCATACCATTTATGGAAGCCCTAGTGCAAATGCCAAAATATGCTAAATATCTGAAGAGCTTGCTTACAAACAAGTCCAAACTTGAAGAGGCTTGCACTTTAACAATGGGGGAAAGAAGCTCAGCAGCATTGCTCAACAAACTTCCATCTAAGGAAAAAGATCCAGGGAGTTTCACTATTCCTTGTCAAATTAAAAATTTACATATTGGAAATGCTTTAGCCGACCTAGGAGCTAGTATAAGTCTTATGCCCTCTTCTATGTATGAAAAATTAGGCCTTGGTGAACCAAAACCTACTAGGATGTGCTTAGAGCTAGCTGATAGGTCCATACAATACCCATTAGGAATAGCTGAAAATATATTAATAAAAGTTGATAAATTTGAATTACCTATTGACTTTGTTATCCTCGATATGCCCGAAAATTCTAGAACTCCTATAATATTAGGACGACCATTTTTAGTCACTGCTAGGGCCATGATTGATGTTTTTAATAAAAAGATAACTCTTACCATAGGAAAAGATGAGGTTGAATTTAATATGGAACAATCTATGAGTAAAACTAATTATGAAGATGATGAATGCTATAATATCGATGTTTCTAATGACACGATTAATCAATTTACTCAGAAATTGTTAAAAATTAATTTTCTTGATTCTTTTCAGCTTAAAAATTTAGAAAACACAATCGCTATAGAAGATCAAATTGATGAAAATACTATTGATAATAATTTCGCTGTTGATTCCGCTGTTTGTAACGCCATACGGCGCATCGGAAATATCGATGCGGCGCATTTATCTGATGACAGCAACGACGTAATAAAAGAACAAGTTTATTCCGCTAGTGCTAATAAAATTGATGATGTTAAACCTGTGCTTAAGGATCTCCCTTCTACTTTGGAATATGCTTATTTAAATGGGAACACTAATTCACCCGTTATTATTGCATCTGACTTAACGCCAAAAGAAAAAGAATCCCTTTTGCAGGTACTATATAAACGAAGAGGAGCATTAGCATGGAATATGTCTGATATTAAGGGAATTAGCCCGTCATTCTGTACACATAAAATCCTTATGGAAGATGAATTCAAACCAACTATCCAACCCCAAAGGCGTTTGAATCCAAAAGTCCAAGATGTGGTGAAAAATGAAATTGTGAAATTACTTGACTCCGGACTTATCTACCCAATTTCCGACAGCTCGTGGGTCAGTCCTATCCACGTTGTACCAAAAAAGGAGGAATGACGGTAGTACTCAATGACGACAATGAGCTAATCCCTTCAAGAACTGTTACTGGATGGAGAGTTTGCATCGACTACCACAAACTCAATGATGCTACGCGAAAAGATCACTTCCCTCTTCCATTTATTGATCAAATGTTAGAAAGACTATCAGGATATGATTATTATTGTTTTTTAGATGGTTTTTCAGGTTTCTTCCAAATACCCATTGCCCCCGAGGATCAAGAGAAGACGACTTTCACCTGCCCTTATGGAACCTTCGCCTATAGGAGAATGCCGTTCGGACTATGCAACGCCCTTGCTACTTTCCAACGTTGTATGACGGCTATCTTCCATGAAATGGTAGAAGACTTTATGGAAGTCTTCATGGACGACTTCTCGGTGTTCGGTAACTCATTTAGTGATTGTCTCTTTAAACTTGATAAAATGCTTGCTAGGTGTGAAGAAACTAACCTTGTTCTTAATTGGGAAAAATGTAATTTTATGGTTAGAGAGGGAATTGTGTTAGGACATAAGATTTCTGGGAAAGGTATAGAAGTCGACAAAGCTAAAATTGATGTAATTGCCAAACTACCTTACCCCACTAATGTAAAAGGTGTTAGAAGTTTTTTAGGGCATGCTGGATTTTATCGTAGGTTCATAAAGGATTTTTCAATGATATCTAGGCCTATGACCCAACTATTGCTAAAAGATGCGAAGTTTGATTTTTCTGAAGACTGCAAAAAGGCGTTTAATATACTTAAAGAAAAACTAACTACTGCACCTATTATAATTTCGCCAGATTGGAATCTGCCTTTTGAACTAATGTATGATGCTAGTGATTATGCTGTTGGAGCTGTACTTGGCCAAAAGATAGAAAAGAAATTTAAGCCAATTTATTATGCTAGCAAAACATTAAATAATGCCCAAGAATATTACACCACCACGGAAAAAGAACTTTTAGCAGTAGTTTTTGCATTCGATAAATTTAGGTCATATCTTATATTGTCAAAAACTATGGTTTACACTGACCATTCTGCTTTGAAGTATTTGTTCAATAAACAGGATGCCAAGCCAAGGCTTATTAGGTGGGTTTTATTGCCCCAAGGATTCGATATTGAAATTAAAGATAAAAAGGGTGCTGAAAATCTAGCTGCTGACCACTTATCTAGACTTGAAAACCCTGATATGGAGGTGCTTGATGAAAGGGAAATCGCTGATGACTTTCCTGATGAACACCTTATGATGGTAAGAATTAAGAGCAATGATAATACACCA
Source organism: Artemisia tridentata subsp. tridentata (assembly GCA_021014915.2). Classification (NCBI taxonomy): domain Eukaryota; kingdom Viridiplantae; phylum Streptophyta; class Magnoliopsida; order Asterales; family Asteraceae; genus Artemisia; species Artemisia tridentata. The sequence goes on from CP139501.1 coordinate 252,332,715, forward strand.
TGGTATGCCGACTATATAAACTTTATTGTTGCAAATGAAATTCCAAAAGGGCTAACATCCGACGAGAAAAGAAGGTTTCTAACTCGCGCTAGTGAGTATATTTGGGATGAACCTTATGCCTTTAAATTATGTCCTGACAATATTATACGAAGATGCGTAGATGGAGATGATGTCCCAGCAATATTGGCACATTGCCATTCAGGGCTGACGGGGGGACATCATGGTGCAATTATTACAAAAAGGAAAATTCTTGATGCAGGATTTTATTGGCCCACTATGCTGGATGATGCAAAAGATTATATAAGAGGATGTGATACGTGTCAACGATCCGAAAATATTACATCAAGAAACGAAATGCCGCAAAACTATATCCAAGTATGTGAAGTTTTCGACATATGGGGATTGGACTTCATGGGACCGTTTCCTGAATCTAAAGGTAATAAGTATATTTTGGTTGCTGTTGATTACGTATCAAAATGGGTCAAAGCGCAAGCGTTACCAACATACGACAGCAAGGTAGTGCTTAAATTTTTGCAAAGTTTGTTCGCTAGGTTTGGAGTTCCTAAAGCATTGATTAGTGATAGGGGAACACACTTTTGTAATCACCATCTAGGAAGAGCTTTGCAACAATATGGAGTGTATCATAGGGTTTCCACTGCATACCATCCTCAATCCAATGGGCAAACTGAAGTAACCAATAGGGCTATAAAACGGATTCTAGAAAAAACGACTGGATATAATCCGAAAGGGTGGTCTGACAAGTTAATTGATGCTTTATTGGCATTTCGTACAGCCTATAAGACACCGAAGGGATGCACTCCATTTCGTCTTGTATACGGAAAAGCATGCCACCTACCGGTCGAAATAGAACAAAGTGCATATTGGGCTTTGAAGAAATGTAACATGGATATGGAAGCTGCAACGAAGAACCGTTTCATGGGACTCAATGAACTCTACGAACTAAGAGATGAGGCCTACAGAAATACTAAGATCTACAAAGAAAGAACTAAAAGATGGCATGACTCGAGGTTACATGGGGATAAAATGTTTACTATTGGAGAAAAAGTGCTGCTATTTAATTCTTGATTAAAGATGTATCCAGGTAAACTTAAATCAAGATGGACGGGTCCGTTCGTTGTCAAGAAAGTGTATCCATATGGGACTATTGAAATATGCGATAAAAATGGTTATATATTCAAGGTAAACGGGCAACGAGTTAAAAAATACTTTGATAATAAAATTGAGGATACTGAGAACGAGGTGGTGGAGTTTGAACCCGAAGTATTGAAATAAGGAGCTGAACGTGAGTCTAACTTGAAGACTCTGGAATAAAGACAAGTGCTGACCGGGAGACAACCCGAAGGAAAAATTATTACTTTTCTGTTCTGTGTCGAGTCTGTCAGACCTGCAGAAGATGCGGCGCATCTCCATCATAAGATGTGACGCATCACCTGCACTGGTCATATCTTATTTCATTTTCTGCATTTTTATTTTTGACTTTAAAACTTTCTGTCAGTTTATTTAATGCGGCGCATCCCTGGTTAAGGATGCGACGCATCTTTTATTCTGATTCGTATATATTCCAGGCTCGATACGGCGTATCTTCTTCCATAAGATACGGCGTATCGACTGACCTGATGATTTACAGTTTAATTTTTTAGGTTTTATTTTTACTAACTACTAATGTATTATGCAAGTTTGAACCTTCTTAACTCAGGTGTGTTAAAGTCTAAACGGATTTGATATGTCTTTACCAATAGCCGTTTGCTTTGGACTAGCCAACTCTTCACATTTAGATATGGTGAGCTGATAACCATACAATTTTTGGTAAATTGTCCACCATAAACGGATTTGATTAGTCTTTACCAGAAACCGTTTGCTCTGGACTAGTTGGTTCTTATGTGGATAAGACATGGTGAACCAATTACCATTTGTTGTATGCAAGTATCACATACTGATCTCCAGAACACCATTTAGTCCAAAACATCAAGCATTCATTATCCCTTGGTGTTTACTCTCCAATCCTGCAATTGTTAGTCAAAAAACAAAGAATTCCAAATACAAGCACATGACTAACAATGCATATAACAAGAAAAATTAATTTCCTTGTGGAAACCAAGCCAAATCAGACTTAGGCCTTCCTCTAGCATCAACATAATTTATTCTTTTCAAAACAGTCTTACCACCATTGGGTTGAATTGGTCTCCATACCCAACATGCTGAAGCATTCACTCCATTTCCCATGTTTCCCTTAGCAGTGTTTTTATTCACACCAGTACCAATTACCCTGCTAGCAGTTGGAACTGCTGGCTTGGCAGTTGTTACCTTAGGTTTCCAAACTTGGTTTTTCACCACTGCTTTCTTATAAAAAGTTCTTTTACCAGTTGTGTAAGATGGTTTAAAAACATTTATTGGATTTTGAACTGGTGGCCTTGGGTGAATCTGTCTCATAGGTCTGACAGTTGGAACTGTTGATCTAGCAGTTGGAACTGCTGGTCTAGCAGTTGGAACTGCTCTAGGTCCAGACCTTAAAAGAACTGATCTAGGTATCATCCTATCATTCCTATTAAAATATTAAGGTCTTGCAATGATCAACCTATGATTTGTATATCCAGATACCCATTTATCATAATAATCTGCAAGATGATCAAAACTACCACAAGAGTAACAAGCTTTCCTATAGCAAACAAAATCCTTTCCTAATTGGTGGGATTTGAGGTCATTCCAATTCCTCTGGTTACCTCTTGGCTTGTTTGTGGTTCTATACATCTCTGCATACCTAACTGTTGGTCTAAAAGGTTTGGCATTTGAACTAGGCCTAACAGTCTCAGGTTTAATCATTTTTGGAACTTTTGGTTCCTCCACTTTAACACTAACAGGCTTAACCACAGCCTGATCATCCTCATTATCAGAAGTCCATTCCTCAATTGTTGGAGCATCTGAGTCCTTAGGTGAGGACCTATCAGAAGACACCTTGTCCTCAGATAGTGATTTATCACTTGCACTAACAAACACAGGTTTATCAACTTCATCCTTCTTAGGTTGAGGACCATAGTTAAGTTCAGGTAATTGAAATTCAGGTAGTCCTGTTTGTTCTAAGTCTATACCTTTAGGTGATGGAATTCCTCTATAAGGAGGTGGGACAGACTTATATCCTAGGTCTGACTTAGCTTTATTTTGAATCTGACTCTCAATTATCTTTTTAACACCTTGTGATGTGTATTCAAGTGTATCTACACTCATCTGAATGTTCTCCTTAGCCTTCTTAACCTGTTCTAGCTCATGTTTTAAAACAATGATTTCATTCTCTCTAAACATTAAGTCTCTCTTAACAATAATCATATCATCAGAAAACTTAGACTCATTGTTTTGATAATGAATAATTTTTTCCTCTAACACAGCTAAAGCTCTCTTATGATTTGCTAGGCTAAAAGCAGTTTCTCTTAATTCTTTCCACTGACTCTCATATTTTGTTTTAGGTGTTTCTAATTCTTTTAAAGCTTCACAAGATTTAGAACATTTTGAAACTTGTACCTCAGAATCAGAAAATGCCATGAGAGCAACATCTGTAGACGCTTCTGCTTCCCCCTCTGCAATATAGCTCCAGTCAAATCCTAAGCCATCAATAGCAACCATGGCTTTCGAGCTTGAATCAGTAACCTCCACAACTCTTGAATTGTTTCCATATGCTCTACTCATTCCATCTTGTTGACTTGGCAATCTGCACTCCCTTGAGTAATGACCTTTCTTGTGGCAATTGTAGCACTCAATCTTGGATTTATCATACCCTGCAACATCATTACTGTTTATGACAATCTTCTTGCCAGTCTTCTTCAAAAATCTTCTAGCTCTCAAACTGAGAAGAGAGAGCTGCCACTTAATATCCATCTCTTCAATATCATCTTCATCAATTTCTTGAAGATCTGAATGAGTCAACATACTTCCATTGTGCTGAGTAGTCAGGAATGCACAATAAATATCATCATTCAAAAGTCCACTAGTACTGCTCGAGGTGCTAGCAGTACCAAGATTTGCACTATCAGTTCCAACTGTTCCAGTAACTTTCACTTCTTCATCTGGATTTGAGGAACTGGGAGTTGATACAAAGGCCAAATTCCCCGAGCTTGAGCTTGAACTTGATCCAGCAGAATTCTTAATCTTATGTTCAATTATCTTGAAGTTGCTATATAGATCCATTAAGCTCATGGAATCTATATCAGGCTTGTTTTTCCATACTGCCACATGCATAACCCATTCAGAAGGTAGACTTCTCAGAAACTTTCAGTTGAGATCTTCCTGAGGCATCTCAATCCCTAAAATAGCTAGTTGACTTACCAACTTTTGAAGCCTATTGAACATATGATCCAACGACTCATTACTTGTTGTAGTAAAGTTCTCCAACTGATGCTTGAGAAGAGTCTTCTGAGTTTTCTTCGTGGCTTCATTCCCACCATATCTTGCAACAATAGCTTCGAAAAGAGATTTAGCACACTTGAACTTACTAAAATTCAGCAACTGATCATTGGGAATACTCATCAGAAGCAAACTCCTAGCTTTAAGATCATTTTTGTATCTTGCCTTCTCTTCATTAGAAATTGGCTTTGTCTGCACTGTAGTCTCAGATTTACCTTCAACAACAGTTGTTGTTTGAACAGGGGTAAACGAGTTTCCATCTTCAATGATCTCCCATAGTGCATAGTCTTGCACTTGGAAAAACTGCTCAATACGAAGTCTCCACATGTCGAACTCATTAGGTTTAAGCATAGGAAGCTTAGCAGCAATGTTGGTTGTGGATGGTGTAGTTTCCATGTCCATCTTTGTTCTTCTGGGATCTTCTAAATCGATGTATCAGCAACCTGGCTCTGATACCACTTGACCGGATCTACACACACTCCTTGTGTTAGATGTGATACGAAGAATTATACTTAGTCTAGCACGCGGAATTTACTAGCTAGCACTTAGAAGATCTTGTATATTTTTTATGAATTGAATAAACAAAGAACACATAATAAATAACCTTTAACAATTCAATATTATTAAAACAATAATACGAGTGATCTTCTTATCACTAGGGTTTACAACCTTGAATCTTTCTAATACGTATATGTATTGTGTTCGTGTATCTTATGTATCTAAAACCTTAACCTAGGCAATCCTTTTATAGACTAAGGATTCCTGTACAAGATAACTATCAATCTATTCTTATACGATATACACAATATATTTTCCATAATTATCTACTTTACATAAATCATAAACCAGTCTTAACTTCTTCACTCAGCAGTCTTCAACACTCCTTCAGCAGTCTTAACTTCTTCCTTCAACAGTTCTAACTATTACCTCCAACAGTCTTAACTGCTTAAGCTTAATTCCTAACACTTTTGTTAATACGACGCATTTAATTTTATTAAATATAATCGATTTTTGATAATTTAAACTTGATACGGCGCATTCTAATTCATAAGCGGTGTATCTGTTTTCTAAATAAAAGTCTGATTAAATTTTAACGTAATAAGATACGGCGTATCCAACTTTCTGGATACGGCGCATCGTTTGCAGATATCAGCAACTTTTATTTTTTCTTATTCCCGAACGGAAAATATTCTAACTTACCCTTACACTAGGAAGTTTTTACTTTGAAATCTACCTGTCTTTAATTTTCAGGAACAATGTTCGATATTTTCCCCAACTGGTTCGGAAGACCTCAAAGAAACCTTACCATGGAAGAGTTTGCACTACTAATCGCTCAAGCAAATGAAAAAGAACATCATGAAGCAAGAAACTTTATTAATGAATTCAAAGGCAGTCATGAGCTGTTACTAAAGGAACAAAAAAACATGATTAATGGATTGGCAATTGAAGTGCACCAATTGTCAACGGTGCTTAACAAGGTTCTTTTGGTAAAGCACGATTTGAAAGGGATTACAACTAGACGCGGAAAGTCAACCTTTCAAATCGGAGAGACACCCGAGGATAACAGCACAAACAAGATTTCCCCTGAATCTATATCATCTGAGCAAGAGCAACCAAAAGAGACTAATCCAGAACCTGTGATTAGAGAAGAACCTTCTGTTGAACTTAAACAATCAACACTACCTTTTCCACATAGGGTAAGGAGGGAGAAAGAAGATGCCTATCAAAGGAAGTTCCTGGAAAATCTCAAGCAGCTGCAGCTAAGCATACCATTTATGGAAGCCCTAGTGCAAATGCCAAAATATGCTAAATATCTGAAGAGCTTGCTTACAAACAAGTCCAAACTTGAAGAGGCTTGCACTTTAACAATGGGGGAAAGAAGCTCAGCAGCATTGCTCAACAAACTTCCATCTAAGGAAAAAGATCCAGGGAGTTTCACTATTCCTTGTCAAATTAAAAATTTACATATTGGAAATGCTTTAGCCGACCTAGGAGCTAGTATAAGTCTTATGCCCTCTTCTATGTAAGAAAAATTAGGCCTTGGTGAACCAAAACCTACTAGGATGTGCTTAGAGCTAGCTGATAGGTCCATACAATACCCATTAGGAATAGCTGAAAATATATTAATAAAAGTTGATAAATTTGAATTACCTATTGACTTTGTTATCCTCGATATGCCCGAAAATTCTAGAACTCCTATAATATTAGGACGACCATTTTTAGCCACTGCTAGGGCCATGATTGATGTTTTTAATAAAAAGATAACTCTTACCATAGGAAAAGATGAGGTTGAATTTAATATGGAACAATCTATGAGTAAAACTAATTATGAAGATGATGAATGCTATAATATCGATGTTTCTGATGACACGATTAATCAATTTACTCAGAAATTGTTAAAAATTAATTTGCTTGATTCTTTTCTGCTTAAAAATTTAGAAAACACAATCGCTATAGAAGATCAAGTTGATGAAAATACTATTGATAATAATTTCGCTGTTGATTCCGCTGTTTGTAACGCCATACGGCGCATCGGAAATATCGATGCGGCGCATTTATCTGATGACAGCAACGACGTAATAAAAGAACAAGTTTATTCCGCTAGTGCTAATAAAATTGATGATGTTAAACCTGTGCTTAAGGATCTCCCTTCTACTTTGGAGTATGCTTATTTAAATGGGAACACTAATTCACCCGTTATTATTGCATCTGACTTAACGCCAAAAGAAAAAAAATCCCTTTTGCAGGTACTATATAAACGAAGAGGAGCATTAGCATGGAATATGTCTGATATTAAGGGAATTAGCCCGTCATTCTGTACACATAAAATCCTTATGGAAGATGAATTCAAACCAACTATCCAACCCCAAAGGCGTTTGAATCCAAAAGTCCAAGATGTGGTGAAAAATGAAATTGTGAAATTACTTGACTCCGGACTTATCTACCCAATTTCCGACAGCTCGTGGGTCAGTCCTATCCACGTTGTACCAAAAAAAGGAGGAATGACGGTAGTACTCAATGACGACAATGAGCTAATCCCTTCAAGAACTGTTACTGGATGGAGAGTTTGCATCGACTACCACAAACTCAATGATGCTACGCGAAAAGATCACTTCCCTCTTCCATTTATTGATCAAATGTTAGAAAGACTATCAGGATATGATTATTATTGTTTTTTAGATGGTTTTTCAGGTTTCTTCCAAATACCCATTGCCCCCGAGGATCAAGAGAAGACGACTTTCACCTGCCCTTATGGAACCTTCGCCTATAGGAGAATGCCGTTCGGACTATGCAACGCCCTGCTACTTTCCAACGTTGTATGACGGCTATCTTCCATGATATGGTAGAAGACTTTATGGAAGTCTTCATGGACGACTTCTCGGTGTTCGGTAACTCATTTAGTGATTGTCTCTTTAAACTTGATAAAATGCTTGCTAGGTGTGAAGAAACTAACCTTGTTCTTAATTGGGAAAAATGTCACTTTATGGTTAGAGAGGGAATTGTGTTAGGACATAAGATTTCTGGGAAAGGTATAGAAGTCGACAAAGCTAAAATTGATGTAATTGCCAAACTACCTTACCCCACTAATGTAAAAGGTGTTAGAAGTTTTTTAGGGCATGCTGGATTTTATCGTAGGTTCATAAAGGATTTTTCAATGATATCTAGGCCTATGACCCAATTATTGCTAAAAGATGCGAAGTTTGATTTTTCTGAAGATTGCAAAAAGGCGTTTAATATACTTAAAGAAAAACTAACTACTGCACCTATTATAATTTCGCCAGATTGGAATCTGCCTTTTGAACTAATGTGTGATGCTAGTGATTATGCTGTTGGAGCTGTACTTGGCCAAAAGATAGAAAAGAAATTTAAGCCAATTTATTATGCCAGCAAAACATTAAATAATGCCCAAGAACATTACACCACCACGGAAAAAGAACTTTTAGCAGTAGTTTTTGCATTCGATAAATTTAGGTCATATCTTATATTGTCAAAAACTATGGTTTACACTGACCATTCTGCTTTGAAGTATTTGTTCAATAAACAGGATGCCAAGCCAAGGCTTATTAGGTGGGTTTTAATACTCCAAGGATTCGATATTGAAATTAAAGATAAAAAGGGTGCTGAAAATCTAGCTGCTGACCACTTATCTAGACTTGAAAACCCTGTTATGGAGGTGCTTGATGAAAGGGAAATCGCTGATGACTTTCCTGATGAACACCTTATGATGGTAAGAATTAAGAGCAATGATAATACACCATGGTATGCCGACTATATAAACTTTATTGTTGCAAATGAAATTCCAAAAGGGCTAACATCCGACGAGAAAAGAAGGTTTCTAACTCGCGCTAGTGAGTATATTTGGGATGAACCTTATGCCTTTAAATTATGTCCTGACAATATTATACGAAGATGCGTAGATGGAGATGATGTCCCAGCAATATTGGCACATTGCCATTCAGGGCGACGGGGGGACATCATGGTGCAATTATTACAAAAAGGAAAATTCTTGATGCAGGATTTTATTGGCCCACTATGCTGGATGATGCAAAAGATTATATAAGAGGATGTGATGCGTGTCAACGATCCAGAAATATTACATCAAGAAACGAAATGCCACAAAACTATATCCAAGTATGTGAAGTTTTCGACATATGGGGATTGGACTTCATGGGACCGTTTCCTGAATCTAAAGGTAATAAGTATATTTTGGTTGTTGTTGATTACGTATCAAAATGGGTCGAAGCGCAAGCGTTACCAACAAACGACAGCAAGGTAGTGCTTAAATTTTTGCAAAGTTTGTTCGCTAGGTTTGGAGTTCCTAAAGCATTGATTAGTGATAGGGGAACACACTTTTGTAATCACCATCTAGGAAGAGCTTTGCAACAATATGGAGTGTATCATAGGGTTTCCACTGCATACCATCCTCAATCCAATGGGCAAACTGAAGTAACCAATAGGGCTATAAAATGGATTCTAGAAAAAACGACTGGATATAATCCGAAAGGGTGGTCTGACAAGTTAAATGATGCTTTATGGGCATTTCATACAGCCTATAAGACACCGACGGGATGCACTCCATTTCGTCTTGTATACGGAAAAGCATGCAACCTACCGGTCGAAATAGAACAAAGTGCATATTGGGCTTTGAAGAAATGTAACATGGATATGGAAGCTGCAACGAAGAACCATTTCATGGAACTCAATGAACTCTACGAACTAAGAGATGAGGCCTACAGAAATACTAAGATCTACAAAGAAAGAACTAAAAGATGGCATGACTCGAGGTTACATGGGGATAAAACGTTTACTATTGGAGAAAAAGTGCTGCTATTTAATTCTCGATTAAAGATGTATCCAGGTAAACTTAAATCAAGATGGACGGGTCCGTTCGTTGTCAAGAAAGTGTATCCATATGGGACTATTGAAATATGCGATAAAAATGGTTATATATTCAAGGTAAATGGGCAACGAGTTAAAAAAATACTTTGATAATAAAATTGAGGATACTGAGAACGAGGTGGTGGAGTTTGAACCCGAAGTATTGAAATAAGGAGCTGAACGTGAGTTTAACTTGAAGACTCTGGAATAAAGAAAAGTGCTGACCGGGAGACAACCCGAAGGAAAAATTATTACTTTTTTGTTCTTTGTCGAGTCTGTCAGACCTGCAGAAGATGCGGCGCATCTCCATCATAAGATGTGACGCATCACCTGCACTGGTCATATCTTATTTCATTTTCTGCATTTTTATTTTTGACTTTAAAACTTTCTGTCAGTTTATTTAATGCGGCGCATCCCTGGTTAAGGATGCGACGCATCTTTTATTCTGATTCGTATATATTCCAGGCTCGATACGGCGTATCTTCTTCCATAAGATACGGCGTATCGACTGACCTGATGATTTACAGTTTAATTTTTTAGGTTTTATTTTTACTAACTACTAATGTATTATGCAAGTTTGAACCTTCTTAACTCAGGTGTGTTAAAGTCTAAATGGTATCATAGATTCCTGCATTTTTGTGGATACATCATTTATGAAGCTTAAACGTTCTCATCCACAAGAAAGTTGATTTTTGCTCTTATACGAATAATGGAGGATCATACCGAGCAAATCTCAGGGGAGTTTTTCTGTTCTAATTCTTTTATTTTCCAGTTTTTAACCTTTGACACAAACAACGAGGATGTTGTTGACATCAAATTAACGACATATTATTAGTCAATTTATCCTATGTTATTGACTTGTTATATATCACTTTGTATAGAATGTATACTTAATCGTTTACTTTTGTAATTCTCAGTTATTTAAACAAGCATTAGGTGAAGGTTATTGATTTCGGACGGGAAATTGGAGCAAAATGAATCAAGTTGGAAAGTCTGCTGAATTGAAGAGAAATTTAAAGACCATTGCCTGACTTTGAGCATGCGCCGCATCTGATTTTATCATGCGTCGCATATGAAACTTTGGTCAACGAAGAAGAACCAACTTGTTCTATTCCAGATACGCCGCATCGGACCAATCCGATGCGCCGTATCGGCCATACACAATCCTTACCAAGAAATCAAGTGGAGATTAGAAGCTTAATGAAGAAGTCAAGATTACAAGTCGATACTTGAAGATGCTTTCGTATTTTGGCCATAAAATCTTCATCCGGACTCCGTTTTAGTTGATTCAAGCGGCCACGGAAAGAGAAAAAGGAGATCTACCTGTATCTGAAGGAGATGCGGCGCATCTGGTCTTTAGATGCGCCGTATTGGGAGATGCTCCATATCAGATTTATAGATGCGCCATATCGGGTCAGTTTCAAACTTGGAGGCTACGTTTACTTATAGATGCGGCGCATCTAACTCTCTAGATGCTCCGTATCGACCTAGATTTCAGAATCTATAAATACCGAACTCATTAACGAATTAGGGCATCATTGGGGACCCTCGGGATCATTCCCAGGCGTCTGTAAACATCCCAGAACAGCAGAAGACTATATTGAAGATCCATTCCATCCACGAAGAACATCTCAAGCCAATTTACTTTGTTTAATCATTCGGTTAGCGTGTAGTTTTCATTATGATTTCTATCTTTTATGCTATGATTCAAACATTGTGTATTGTAACTGAGATTATGGGCTAACACCCTTAGGTGTTAGCCAAGTTTATGAAGTCTATTTAGTTTATTTGTGTTCTTGATTACGTGTTTGCTTTGTTATTGGATTGGGTGCTTATCGTTAAAAACTCGTTTATTGCTTATCACTAGTAGAAGTCTATGTAACTAGATTATGATCTTATTGGTTTAATTGGTGTAATTTAACTATCTGAAACTGTGGTAACTTTAATTGAATCATAAGTGTAGTAATCCGAATCCTATATAGACGGGCTTAGATGGAACACATCGGAACCGTGCCTTATGCCACTATTAGGACTAGTAGCGCGTAATGCCAAACTAGGTTAGATGGTGATTATGCAATAAGTTAGTATTGATGCTAGATAGGTCACTATGATCTTGGCCAATTTCCCGCTCCGTATAGCAAGTTATTAAATCGTGACAGGGTTTAGTGATTGGATCTTCGCCTTAACTTTTGAATGAAGTAAAACAAGTAGACATTAGCACATATATAAACTATAAGATGGATTAGACTTGGCTAGCATGTTCTTCTATCATTGAATTCACCTTACTTTAATTTATTTAGTTATTTTATTTTCTCGCATTTAGGTTAATTAAACAAAACCAAAACTTGTGCTAGTCTTTCAGACTAAACCCCCTAAACTTTAAATTGCTTCTAGGTTAGGATAGTTTAGTTAGTTTAGATTAGTACAATACCTTTAGATCATTTTAGCTTCGCTCCTAGTGAACGACCCTTGCTTACCTAAAACTATGCACATTGATCGGGTACACTGCTCGTTAGTGTTTTAGTCTATAGGTTAGTTCGGCAATTATAAATTTAAAACTGGTTAAAATTATAGACTATAAAAAACAACATCAACGTTGTTTAACTTAAGTGGGGGGATGGAGAATTAGAACACTTACTTGTCTAAACTTTTTCAAAATATGCTTAAAATGCGCTTAAGATATCAAAATTTAAATTTTTTTAGCATGTTTTTGTTTAAAGTCTAAATTACATAACCGCACACATAACTCTATTCTTTCAAAAATATTAAAACTTTAGTGTGCCGGTGACTTGTAAACTTTAGAACTTGGCTTGTATACTATTCGAGACCACCATAATGAGTATTATCTATATAATTGGAGTGACTTGTCTAAATTGGTAAATTTCTAGGATTACACCCAAATAGCCTTTATATGTTATGTGATATTAACTAACTACACTGGTTAGTTAACCCCCGTATAAACCCTTTGTTTACTCTCACTTTTAGAGTAACATACCCCTAGAAAAACCCTCAGAGCCATTCCTTTCGTTTCTTACACCTTTGTTATAATGTTTCGATACACCCTTACACCTTAGCCTACCCTGTAGATTAAAATCCGTGGTTAATTGCTTTAGGCAAAGTGTGTTTCCTTACATTACCTGTGTTCGCGTGCGTAATTCATTATCTTTGGTTAGGTCGGGAAATTGCACAATGCAATTGGTATGAAAGTAAATATTGTATAACTTTTAGTTTATTTTTCGTGTGTTTGCTACTTTCACTATTACAGTTATTTCTGAAAGTATGAAGAGTATGGAAAAATTATCCGGAAAAATAGTGATAGAAAAGTTGTGAAATTTTACACATATATGTTAAAGTTTAAAAAAAAAAAAAAAAAAAATTGAAAAAAAAAATAGAAAAGAAAAAGAAAAAGGAAAAGTTGGAAGTTTGTTTTAACCAACTTATGTAAAGTTTTGTATTAAGTGGGAGATATCACCACTATTTGTTGTTGTATATTATATTTATGGATTGAATGGGAGTTGGCCGTTATGGGAACGCCAACTAAGGTTATTCTTTGATTGAGATTTTGTTGAGTATAATTCGTGTCTACCTAAAGCGTGTGTTTCAAGTGTTAAAGCGTGAGTTATTCGATGATATGAGTCTTATTCATGGGATGGTTGGGAAAGTGATTAACCACACTTAGGATTTTAATTTATCTGTTTTGTTTATTTTTCATTTTACGCCAATTTGTATCCCAAATATTATCCATACCCTATATCATTCTTCATCCAAACCTTTAATTTATTGAGATTAGGGATTTGAGCAATCTTAAGTATCGTAGTCGTGGATTCGGCTATGTATTTATGATTTTGTCGCCCTTTTTCGATATAATATTATGGTGAAGATTACTTGGTCCTATCTTTAGCCCATTCGAGTTAAGGAATTAAGCAATTGCAAGTATCGTGGTCGTGGATTCGATCATGTATTTGTAATTTTGTCACCTTTTCTGGAATATGAGATCGATAGAGATTAAAAAGGATGATCAACCCTTAACCAACAAACCCTTTTTACCACTTTAGCCTTGTTACTCCTTGGCTTTAGTGGGGGAGATGCGTATACTTGCCAAGCCTATGATAGAATATTCGTTACGACTAAGCAACTAAACGATTTAGAATTGTTTTACATTAAAAATTATTTTGGTTTCTACTTCGTTAAGTGTTTGGTTGTGTGATTATGACAAAACGAATACGTGCTTAAATATAAAAATAAATCCTTATATCTTTTAGGATACATTTTCATATGATTAATTCTAAGGTTTACTTGGAGACAAGTAAAGTTCAAGTGGGGGGATATTTGAGGAACTCAAATAAGTACATTTCATTATCATCATTTATCCTATTTATTTGACTTGTTTTATTATATTATATATGAGAATCGATACATTAATGTTTACTTTAGTAATTCTCAGGTAAAAACAAGCATTATGTGAAACTTGGCAATTTTGGACTAATTATGGAGCAACACAAGAGAGATGTCAAAAGTCTACTGAAATCCAGAAGATGCGCCGTATCTCACTCAACAGATACGACGCAATATCATACTTAGATGAATTCGAAGACCATTGCCTGACTTTGAAGAATGCGCCGCATGCAATTCTGTCATGCGCCGCATATGAAACTTTGGTCAAAGAAGAAGATCAAGCTCGTTCTACTCCAGATACGCCGCAATATACTTCTAACATACGGCGTATCACTATCAAGATTTCACTAGTTACAATCCAAGACAGCTAGAGTACATGCGCCGCATACAAATATCAAGTTACGCCGCATCTGAAGACAGTGTACGAATATTCCAGAATATATTAATCTTGGTCCCCACGCGAAGTTAATTCAATGCGCCGCATCTATCAACTCAATGCGCCGCATCGATCCCTCAGACAGAAACTATAAATACCCCAAGGCCAGACGAATTTAAGAGACCTTAGACCTTTTGTATAACCCTAGAGCCGAATTCAAACGACTAAGCAGCACAAGACACACCTCAAACAAAGATACAAGAGCTGTAAGAAGGTCCTGCATGTATTCAATTCATTAAGTAGTTTTGTTTTATTGTTTTATTACGCTTTAATTCATCAGGATTGATGGGCTTGTGTCATGTGACTACGGAAGATCATGCACTCCCCTTAATATTGCTTTCCCATTAATTAAAGTTTATATGTTGATGTCTTTGGTGACTTTTATTAGTGCATTGATAACCTCTGTGTCTAGCTGAGTCTTGCTTGGGTCGCCATGCCCCTTCCTCGCCTATTTATTCTAGCGTCTCTAGAAAAGTAGGATAGACATAAGTAATCATTAAGGGTTTACTCGCCGATAAGATTAGAGCCAACGAGAAAGGTTTAATTATATACACTTCATATAAAACTAGCAATAAAACAAGTGACAAGCTATTTAATTATCAGGACAAGTCTTCTTATTGTCTCATATCTATTGTGTATAGAGTGCTAATCGTGTTCGGCTATTAGTTTTTTCTATTATTATACCAACTGTGCAAGTCTGTGAACCCCCTTGCGTTAGATAGTTTATTACAACTTGGTATTAAATACTGATTAGAAACTAGATAATACGTTCCACTATTAGTGATCGACACTCTGCTTACCATTATATTCATACTGACCGGGTACACTGCTCGTTAAGTGTGTGTGTTATTGATAAGTCGGCTAAATATAAATTTAAAACTTGAGTAGGCATTAATACTGTTAAACCGCAACGACACATCACGCGCATCAGTAACCATAGTCATTTGAGCTAAGACCGAAACTAGTATAGAATTCTAGTATGAATCTAGGAATTATGGGTTCATCGATATCTAGAAGACAATTGAATTGAATGGCAGCTACTTGTTCTCGGAGAATGGTTCCTTCTAAGAATGAGGGGTCTACGGTTCTTCCCTCATGGCCATAATATTTTTCTAAGGCTTTAAAGATTTTGACTTGGTCGTCAGTTAGACCTTTTGTCTTATGGTGTTTGGGTAGATAGTTGAGGGTTACTTTGTGATCATAGTATGTCGCGGGAGGCTTGATTATCCTAGACACAAAAATTACATAGTTTAGTTAAAACTATCGAACATACGTATATGAATTTCTAGTGTGTGCTTATATGGGGACAATGTGGAGGTGCGGTTATCTCGACTCCTTTTGATGCATGAAAATTTTGTTTATGCAAGTTTTATGATAAAACAAGAGATAACCCAAATGCTCCTACTTCAATGTATCTATGATTGAATGTACCCGAAAATACATATTAGTTATGTATTCCCTTTAGCATTCAAGAGACATTATGCAGGTGGTGTTTAAAACATAACGTTTTGTATTTGGATCAACCATGTACAAAAACCGTTTTTCCTAGTCGTGATAAGATTTTTATAAAAATTTCTCATGGGGTTTTCGATGAATTTTGATAATGCCTTACGATATGCATTTCCTAACTAAGAAAAACATGATTTGTTATGCAATTATGCTTCATGGTTTTACAAGAAATAAGCATAAACCCCAAGTTTTGATTTTGTGCATGAAATAGAAATCCTAGACTCAGATCAGGAATGTAGATATGATTAGGATACTTACAGAGATGATTAGAGCATAAATTGGTTGAGGGGGATGACCTAAATTGTGAGTTTGGTTGGTTTTGAGTCGAGTTCCAGTAGTTGGTATATTTTTGGGGAATGTGATACACAATACAGGGTGTTTGTTTAATATACTAAAAACTGGCTCAGGAACTTGCGGATTTGGCAGAACCAAAAAAAGGGGTCCGTCCTTGTTGTCGTTTGGTTCCGCAGGATCAGACTTAATTTTTGGTTATTGTTGTGTTTGGTTAATCAAGGTTCTAACTACACATTTGGTTCCATTAATCCTAAACCAAGTCTAAGGAAGTTAAAGGGTGCTCTCTTAAGAGGTTTTGTGAGAATTTCGGCAATGTTGTCCTCTGAGGATACTTTCTCGATTGAGATGTTTCCCTTCTGAACATTGTCGCGTAGGAAGTGGTGACGTATTTCTATGTGTTTGGTTCTAGCGTGTTGGACTGGAGTTTTGCTAAGGTCGATGGCTCATTTTGTTGTCGCAAAGAATGGGAATGTTCTTGAGTTCAATTACATAGTCGAAGAGAGCTTGTTTCATCCACAATGCTTGTTGACACGCCTTTCCTGCAGACACGTAATCTACTTCGGTTGTTGAAATCGCTAAGGCCATTTGTTTCTTTGAGAACCATGTGGTAAGACAATGTCCAACAAAAGTACAAATACCACTTGTACTTTTTCTATCAACATAGTCACTGGCATGGTCTGAGTCGGCATACACTATGGTTTCTATTCCCGTTCCTTTGGGATACCATAATCCTAAATGTGTAGTGCCTTTGATATATCTAAAAATACGTTTGACGGCTTCAAGATTGGATATTTTGGGATCTTCTTGAAAGCGTGCACATAGACAAACACTAAACATAATGTCGGGCCTACTAGCCGTTAGCTAGAGTAGACTACTAATCATTCCCCTATATTTAGTGCTATCTACGGATTCACCTTCTTTATCCTTTGTGAGTTTGGTTTCGGAGGACATGGGTGTTTTCATGGGTTTGGAATCTTCAAGACCAAATTTCTTAAGCATATCCTTTATATACTTAGATTCGTTGAAGAATATCCCATCATCTAATTGTTTGATTTGGAGTCCTAAGAAAAAGTTTAGTTCCCCCCATCATACTCATTTCAAACTCATCATGCATGATTTTTAAAAAATTATCGCATAACTCTTGACAAGTTGATCCAAATACGATGTCATCCACATATATTTAAACTATGATTATATGTGATCCCTTTTTCTTAGTGAAAAGAGTGTTGCCTACTAGGCCCATGGTATACTTATGGTCAACTAGGAAAGTTTTAAGTCGATCATACCAAGCTTTTGGTCCTTTCTTAAGTCCGTATAAAGACTTTTTAAGTTTTTAGACATGATTTGGTTTTTCAAAATTGGCAAATCCGGGAGGTTGTGCAACGTACACTTCCTCATTGGTAAAACCATTTAAAAATTCACTTTTGACATCCATTTGAAAAAGTTTGAAGTCATGTGCACATATATATGCAAGTAGTATTCTAATTGACTCAAGCCTAGCGACGGATGCAAATGGTTTGTCGTAATCTATACCTTCTTGTTGATTGTAGCCTTGAGCTACTAGCCTAGCTTTGTTTCTTGATACTACTCCATTTTCATCCATTTTGTTCCTAAACACCCATTTAGTTCCAATTATGGTTTGACACTTTGGTTGAGGGACTAATGTCCAAACGTCGTTTCTAACGAATTGATTAAGTTCTTCTTGTATCGCTATGACCCAAGATTCGTCTTTTTTGGCCTCAATTATATTTTTAGGCTCAATAGTTGAAACAAAACAAAAGAAATTACTTTGGTTTTGGACTCTTGACCTTAAGGTTCTTTCGTTAATTTCTCCTATGACGTTATCTAATGGGTGACTTCTAGATTCCTTAATGTTGACTATTTCTCTATTCAAGGGTTCATCTTCTTTGTCATTTTCTACATTTTCTTGGTTTTCAACCATTTGACTTTCAACTAAGTCATCATCAACTAAAGGTGATGTCTTAGAGGGAGGTGGACTTTCGTCGAATGTTACGTTCAACGATTCCTCGACTCTTGAGGTTTCTTTGTTTAAGACAACGTAAGCTTTACTATTGTGTGTATCCTAGGAATACACGTTCATAAGACTTTGGGTCAAACATGGTGAGATAATCCTTAGTGTTTAAAATGAAGCACTTGCTTCCAAAAACTCTAAAATATCCTAGAGTAGGCTTTTTACCTTTATAAAGCTCATATGGTGTTTTCTTTAAAAATGGCCTAATTAAGACTCTATTTAGGATGTAAGTTGATGTGTCTACGGCGTTACACCAAAAACTTTTGTGGTATATTTTGTTCGTTTAGCATTGTTCGACTCATTTCTTGGAGTGTTCTATTCTTACGTTCTACTACACCATTTGATTGAGGGGTTCGAGGAACCGAGAAGTTATGTGTTATGCCATTAGCATCACAAAAAGCTCCGAATTGGGTTTCGTTTTCAAATTCACAATCGTGGTCGGTTCTAATTGACACAATGCTATTTCCTATTTGATTTTGAATTTTCTTGCTTAGAATTTCAAATTTATCAAATGCCTCGTTTTTAGTTTTCAAAAACTTTGTCCAAGTATACCTAGAGTAATCATCTACTATTACCAAAGTATAGAAGTTTCCTCCATAACTTTGTATAGCGGATGGACTAAACAAATCCATATGCAACAATTCTAGACACCTAGATGTAGACACCATGTTTTTAGCCTTATGGCTATTATGAACTTGTTTCCCAATTGTAACATATTCATAACACTTAAACACATAAATTGTGTGGATTTGGCCGAATGAGTTAAGAGATTTAGAGAGAGAAAGTGAGTTGGGAACTTAGTGAGAGAGAGTGAAGAGAATATTGTATTGAAAGTATGAGAAGTTCCAACCCTCTCCCTAGGTGGAGAGGGGTATTTATAGTTACAAATATAAATGCCCCGTGTGGGCTGTCGAGCGAGCTGACAGTGGGTAAAGACCCGACCCACTCCAAAAATACTAAGATAACTAAACTATTACTAATAGTACAAATATTCCTACGAGCTATTAAATGCTAATGAGTATTCGGGGTGACCGAGTCTTCAGATGAATATTTATATTCCTAACAATCTCCCCCTAAGGGAGGTCACCCCGGAAATAATATTATGAATTTTAGCATTCTATCCTCTGAACTTGACTTCATAGCTCGTAGTCTTTGATTCTTCAAATTCATTAGTCTTTGTACATTCAGCAGTGAACTTTTGATGACCGTTCTTCTATCTTGGATGATCTTTGGTGATTCTTTGATGTCTTCATCCAACATATGTCTCCAAGTCATCTTTTAGCAGTATGTCTCCATGTGATGTGGTACTCTTTGAGCTGACATGCTCACACTATTCTGGGTCATGATTTTCAGCATCAGAGTTTGCAGAAGCAGTGTTGAAGGTCTTTTAGTTTATCATGACTTCTTTGAATACGATGATGGTGTAGTGTGAGCATGTGGTAATGGATTGGCATCTTTTCTGCAATCAGCTACAATCGCCAGGAATTCCTGCATACGACAGTTAGCTATAAAACGTCCGGTACTTATAGGTTCGGACTTCGAGATTGTTAACAGCATAGTGTGAAAACTCTCTCTAATCTTTACCAAGGCCGTTCCTAAGTCGAAAATCCACAGAGGGCTTACAAGATCTACCGTAGTATATCAACGATTAGGTGAGTCGCTGGAGTTCACTCCACGACTGTAGACCGTTTGAAACCGCCGTGACCACTAAGCGTAATCCACAAGGAATTACCGAAGTGACCTGCTTTCAGGGCTGTTTGATGTTGACCCTGGCAGGAATTTCCATTCAATCACTGAGAATTACATTTGTAAATTCCCTCATAAATGTTCTGGCAGATTACTAAGATCTGCGTAGGACTCATAAGTTTACAACTGGTGTCCTTAATGTTGAACAACCAGTGTAGAAGTAACACGTGTTCCTATGAGATCTTATGATGCATCTCGTGGCTCTAGACTCGATAAGTGCAATTTTGGTAGTCGGAGACTGGAGCGGTGTCTCCTGTTTCAATATCAACATGACTCGTAATGAGCAGTCGATAGATTATGCAGGGTTCCCCGTGAGAATGAAACAAGTCCTTTTAAGAGAACTTGAGTGGCTTAGAAGGTTTAGTGCAGTGCGTCACTGGGTCCATGACGTCTTGTCTTCAATACCGGCGTCACCTTAGTAACAACCAGTAGCATATGAATTGAACCCGATTTCTGCCCTAAGGTTGAATAATTTGGAGGGCTATTTCTTTTCACCCTTTCACATTACTTTTCCTTTTAATTCTTCAACCCCTTCTTTCTCCTTTCTCATATTACTCCTTTTTTCATGATCATACCTAAGGACTTTCTAATACTAACTATTCGGTATTGTCCCTGGGTAGATCCCTCCGGCTCTGGCGGATCATAGGACGGTTTTCCTAACCTTAGCCACCTTATAACTTCATGACTATCCTATGTTGCCATTTACGAAATCCTTGAAAAATCTCTCAAAGTGTTCATGATTATGAAACACATTTTGCTAACACTTTGAGAGTTTTATATTTTTCAAATACTCCCCCTTAACATGTGCTCATATGTTTTAATTTAAAATTTGCACATGTTGGGTAGAGCTTGCACTTTTTGAATTGAACCACTTTCAGTGAACATGACCGATTCGAGACACGCTTACATCACTAGTTAGACTAGCTTGAAATTATTACCCGGCCTGGTCAAATTCACAGAAAGTTTCTCGAAACGGTACACTCTACTCAGACACATCCTTTTCAAGACACGCTTACATCACTGGTTAGACCAGCTTGAAATTATTACCCGGCCAGGATATTTCCTTTCGATTAATGACAGTTGTTTCGTCAATTCATTATTGAAGTCTGAGTCGTGCTCACATGATATGCCACATCCATTTTCATCCATTCGCTCCCCCTCAATATGTGCATCGATATACGAAAGAGTTTAGCACATATGGGAGAGCCTACACTTGAGTCCAAAACATCACATCTTTATCAGATTTCATATTTAAATCACATTCTCTCCCCCGATCAAAAATTTCAAACCATTTGAGATTTGTGATCCCAATTAATTTAAATATGTTTAGAAAATTTGGGAGAAAATGTGGTCAGGTTTTAATATATATTCTGATTATGAAGCATACTATGCTCTCCCTTAAACCACGAGAGAGTGTCACTGCTGATGTTGCACAATGCTTAAAAAGGTGTCAGAAATTTTGAACGAATACTCTCCCCCTCAATTAATGACCCGTATTCTATTTAAAGAGCTGTGATCATTCAATTGAGCATCAAGTATTTGTGAAAATTTAAGTCCAGTTACCACCTTGTGAAACACCAAAACTCTCCTGAAGAATCATAGAAGATAAAGAGTTTGTGGTGTAAAGAAGACTTCTCTTCTTATACAAGAAATGATGCACTGAATCATACATCAAATCGAAGAAACATGGATATAAAGTAATCCATGCCCAGGTGAACATCATCCAGTTGGAGGAACAACTGCCTTTTTGGCGACATGCTTTCCCTATAGTAACGCACGGGTTGCAGTCTGGAGTAACTGCAAGCCGATTAGACATGTTTTAACCAGTAACTATAACTTCTGCTCGAGCTTCATTTAAAGACCCGTGTCATTATTGAATGACATTTCTAGGACCGTAAATGTTATCGATAAACAGAAGACATGCCTAGAAGAAATATTTTTGGTATTTTTGTGTTTTTCTGATTTTTATGGTTTTTATAGGGTTCATAATTTTCTATTTTCTTTTTGGTTAAAAATATATACAGATATATACGAGGATATGTGATAAAAATCCGTTACTCCTCTTTTTCTTCTTGAAGACACTTGAGTGTTTCAGGAGACAAACTCTTCATGCCAAGCCGCGGGAGAATAAATTGGAACCTTTCTCTCAGAAGTGCCTTAGTGAAGATATCAGCCAACTGAAACTCTGTCCTCACGAAGTAGAGTTCAAATATCCCTTTTTCAACTTGTTCCCTTATGAAGTGATCCCTGGTGTCGATGTGCTTTGAACGGGAATGTTGGACATTGTTGCAGCAAAGAGTGATTGCACTTTTGTTATCACAATACAGAGGAATCTTGTTGTATGCAAAACCATAGTCTGATAGTTGTGATCGCATCCAAAGAATTTGAGCACAGCAAGCGGACATGGCAATGTATTCAGCCTCTGTGGATGATATTGAAGTACTCATTTGCCTTTTTGAAGACCAGCTAACCAACTTTTCCCCAAGAAACTGAGCACCACCCGAAGTACTTCGACGAGTATCTTGACACCCCGCATGGTCCGCATCTGCATAAGATGTGAGTTCCATTGCAGTGTCCTTAGGATACCAGAGACCCATGTGAACAGTCCCTTGAAGGTATCAAAAGACCCGCTTTACTGCTTCCAGATGCTTCTTTGTAGGCTTGGACTGGTATCGAGCACACATGCATACAGCAAACAATAAATTTGGCCTACTAGCAGTGAGATACATTAGAGATCCGATCATGCTTCGAAACTTTGTTTGATCAACCGGGATCCCAGAGAGATCCTCATCCAACTTCGATCTCTCAATCATAGGGGTGTCAACTGCATCACTTGAGTCAAATCCAAATTTCTTCAATATTTCATTTGCATATTTGGATTGATTGATAAAGATGCCTCCGGGACTTTGAGAGATTTGTAAACCCAAGAAGAACGACATTTGTCCCATCATAGACATTTGGAACTTAGAACTCATCTCGTTAGAAAACCTATCACATTCCTTAGAATTGGAGGAGGCGAAGATGATGTCATCTACGTAGATCTGAACAAGAAGTAGATGTTTGCCCGATTTCCTAGTGAATAGTGTAGGATCAACAACACCTTTGGAAAAACCATTACCCAGAAGAAACTTTGATAAAAGTATCATACCACACCCTGGGTGCTTGCTTTAGCCTATATAGAGCCTTCTTCAAATGGTAGACGTGAGTAGGATGATCAGGATCCACAAAACCTTCTGGTTGACTGACATAGACTTCTTCCTTCAGATCACCGTTTAGAAATGCTGTCTTTACATCCATTTGGTAGACAATCATATTCTGACTGGCAGCATTAGCTAGAAAGATTCTGATGGCTTCAATTCTAGCAACCGGAGCAAATGATTCTTCAAAGTCTATGCCCTCTTCTTGTCGATACCCCTTTGCAACAAGCCGTGCCTTATTCTTTAAAACATCACCGTGCTCATCGAGTTTCACTTTAAAGATCCACTTTAGAGCGATAACCATTGCACACTCTGGAGGAGGCACTAATTCCCAAATTTCAAGTCGATCAAACTCATGAATTTCATCTTGCATAGCAGTAAACCAACTATCTTTAGACATGGCTTCTTTGACGTCTTTTGGCTCGACTTTAGAGAGTACGGAATTAAAGAAGCACCACAGTGCATCGGTGGCAAGTTGCTTTCGAGTGGATACCGGACGAGACGGATTACCAATGATGTTGTCAATTGGATGATCATTGGTCCATTTTCTGAGATGATCATGTGGTTGAGGGTTTTGAACTGATGTTGTTGTGTTGTGATCTCCTGAAGATGTATCAGTGGAAGACTCAGGAGCAAATACATTTTCAAATGGAACATCAACAACAGGAGCAAAAGGATTCACGTCAAAAGAATTGTCTTCTGCAGAACCTTGCTGTACCGAAGAAGACTGAATATTTGATGATGAGGGCGATTGACTGGCAGATGGTGCATCTTGACTAATTGAGACAGACACAGATGGACCTTCTGAGTTAGGTGGAACTTGAGCATCAGCAACTGGAGGTACAGGTGGAGCTTCCGTTGTAGCATTACCCGTTGGTGGCTCAAAGTATTCGTCAAACAACGTATCAAATAACTTCTTCAACTCATCACTGGTGGGAGGTACATAAGGAACTGCAGGCGTGGGATTCTGTACAAGACCTGAACTAATTGGTCCAGGTGTTAATAGAGTAGGCGTGGGTCCAGAACTGGTTTGTCCAGGAGCCGTTTGCTCAGTCAGCTCATCGAATGTCACATGAATAGTTTCCATGATTTGTCGGGTTCTTTTGTTGTATATTCTATATCCCTTGTGATCTGGTGCATACCCAACTAAGAAACCTACGTCTGCTTTAGCCTTTAGCTTTCCCAAGTCTTGACCGTCAATTGTTGGATAGCACAAAGCACCGAACACTCGAAGAAAGGAAAGATCTGGTTTCTTGCCATGTATCACCTCGTAGGGAGTTTTGTTGTGAAGAGTATGTATCAAGGAACGGTTTTGGGTGTAACACGCAGTAGCAATTGCTTCTGCCCAAAAAGACATCGGAGCCTTAGAATATATTAGCATAGTTCTTGCAGCTTCCACTAGGGTACGATTTCGTCTTTCAACAACGCCGTTCTGCTGAGGAGTGCGTGCAACACTCTTCTGATGAGTTATGCCAATACTTTCATAAAATTGACTGAGTTGTTGGTTAACAAACTCGGTTTCATTGTCCGTCTGGATGATTTTGACAGTTTTTTTCAGCCTTACTTGTAACTGCTTGATTAGTTTGATGATAACCTCTGGAGTTTCATCCTTGGTTCTCAAAAACTTTACCCATGTAAACCGAGAGTAGTCGTCGACCACCACAAGAACATATTTCTTTCCATTGATACTCTGCACTCTCATTGGTCCGCACAGATCCATGTGAAGGGTGTGAAGAACTTCCATGATGGTATTGATGGTTTTGGGTTTATGAGTATGTTTCTTGATTTTGCCCAATTGACATGCAGAACAAAGATGATCTTTCTCAAACTTTAGTCTGGGCATGCCTCGTATAAGATCCCTGCAAGACAAGTCATTTATGGTGCCGAAGTTCAAGTGGTTTAAACAACGGTGCCAAAGCCATGATTTAGTCTTCGAGGCCTTTGAAAGCAAGCATATAGGTGAGGACCTAATCATCTCTTCAATTGAGATGGTTTATAAATTGGTGCCACGACTGCCTTTAAGAAGATCAACACCATCCAACTCTCTGACGAAACAAGTGTGTTTTCTTAAAGCAACTTCAAGATCGGAATCACAAAATTGACCAACAGAAAACAAGTTATGCCCTAGTCCTTCCACATAGTATACCCGGGAAATTACACTTTCGCCAAACACATAATCTCTGTAACCCATAATTGCCCCAAAATCGTCGTTCCCAAATCTAACTATCCCGATAAACTTTTTCACAAAATTCTTGAGCCGTAAGCGATCCCCAGTCATATGTTTTGAGCAGCCTGAGTCCAAATACCAAAGGACGATTTGTACAACCTGAATTTGAAAACAGACAATGATGGATAACTGAAAATTATAGATCCCCATGTACAGCTTGGGTCCGTTTGGTTAGCACACACAAATTCTGGAACTACAATTTTCACAGATGCAACTGTATTTACAGTGGAAACTACACTAGAAGAAGCAATTGACCTAGTAGTAGGGCATTGTGTCACTAAAGGCAACATTCGATCATTTGGTTTCCATTCCTTAACCTTCACTACTTTATGGTTATTCAATTTAGTTAAGGGGCACTGATCTCCTAAAGCGAGCTTCCTTCCAGTGGGTCTCCATTGGTACCCGACATTAGCAAACATTTTTGCTGTTGCCTTCCAAACTTTCTTACTTGTTTTAGTTTTCCTAACATTCTTAACATGGGGTTGCACAGGAGACATCAAAAATGACACAACACAATCATCATGATTAGCAGAAATTAAACATTCGTTACATGTTTTACAGACAGCACTAGAATTTGAATTAATTACAGTACTTTTGATACTAGAATCAACATGATTCATTCTATTCATTGCAAACTTATTGTTCCTAAGTTGGGCTTCTACTTTCTTTACGTGACCACTCTTAGTCGGCGCAGTCCTATCTTTCCTTGCATTGCCTCTAGACTTTGACCTGCTAGCTTTGGTGTCACATTTTACTCCTGTAGAAGTAATGATGGGAACATTAGTTTGTTTTACTGTCATTTGCTTTCCTGAATTTGATGTGCTGGGTTCTGATGTTCTCAGTGGTAGATCAAAGGTTACGTGCTTGTTTTTAGTCGTAGATAATGATGCAACAAATCTATCTCTTTTGTTATCAATCTTAGGGCCAGTGCCAATGACGTACTCTAAAAGTTCCTGAGACCTTTTAGTGAGGAAGCAGGCATCCACAACTGCTTTATCAAGTGGTTTTTCTATCCTATCCTCCTCTACAATCTCACGAAGTGTATCCAGGCTATCCTTAAGGTGATTGAGATAAATTTGATGGGCAGACCTATTGTTCCTAAGGGGAATTGAAATAGGCACAACATCAACATCATACTTTCTAACAACAGAAACCTTTGGAGCAACATTATCACAAGTGCCAATTGGCATTTTCCCTTTCACCTGAGTCTTAAGATTCTCAATTTCATTTAACAAAGAAGTTATCTTTTCATTATGACTGTTTCGTGTGACTTTAATTGAGTCATATAACTCTTTGTAATGCTGTTTGATTTTTGAATTTTTAGCTCGAAAATAGTCATTTTCATAGTGTAACTTATTGATAGTGTCCTGATAGTGAAAATTCTGAGAATCCAAAGACGATGGTTTATTGGTGCCAATTGCTTCACTCTTATTTGACTTTAATTGGGCAATTTGAGCCCTCAACTGTCGAATCGTGTTAGTGTGAGCTTGAATTTTTTCATCACGTTTACTCAATTCAAAATATGTATCAAATTCAGGAGCATCCAGAGATGTCTTGGCATTTGATATTTTACATTTTTCTTCTAAGTGTTGATATTTTAATTGTAAATTAAGATGATCAACCTCTAGTTTCGAAAAACGCTTGACCATGTTATCATGGTCATCATTTTGCATTTTCTCTTGTAGTTTCAAATTCTCCTCCTCAAGCTCAACAACACGATTCTGCGTAACATTCAATGCAATAGAATACTCATGAAATTGACAGGCAGTTAAAGCAGAATCAGTGGCAGTATAAAATATATCCTGTGCAATACATTTAGCAATCAAATTCTCATTGGTGATGAGAATGTTCTTTCTCCCAATCTCACGGCTCTTAATTTCTATCGCATTTTGAGTTACCTCATTTTCCATATCTTTAAACACTACTTTCATCTGACTGACTTCAGTTTTAAGGGTTTGTTGCATCCCTTCAAAGTGTTCTTTGAGTAATTTAAAGAATAGAATGACCTCAGTCAAGTAACACCTTTTTGTTTGTTCAAAGCCCCTTTCTCCCTCAGTAATTCCAGTTGGTGTAATTCTCTTCTTACATGTTTTATCAAAATCAGCAAATAGTTGACAATGTACATATATGCTAATTAAGGTTTTACATTCTGTGGGAAGAGTCAAAGGAACCAAATGCCTAGGTGTATTGGGAGGATCCACCGTCGCAGCTGCAATTTTCCTAAGGGATGGAGTTTTGGCTTCAAGCTCATCGGCCTTTCTCTTTTCTATATCTAAAGACAAAAATATTTCTTCAGGCGTTAACTTCTTTTGAGGTGCAAACACAGTCAATCGATTCTCCTAATAATAATCATGGGGTTTGACTATTATTCGATTGGCTATGCATTTAGGATCCTTCATTTTCTCATTCATTCTTTCTCTATTTCTCACTTCTATCTCATTACACTCTTCTAAAGATGAAACATCAGGTAGGGCATGACTAGGCATAATCATCACATTGGCATCATATAATGCAGGTTGGGCTACTTTAGCGTTCCTAAGGAGAGCTTATTTAGGTCCACCTACATTACTTTCACTATGCTTATCACACAACTTTTTGTGCTTTTGAATCATTTGAACCATTTGTCTAGATTGGTCTTGCATATACAACTTATTTTCAAGCTTATTCTTTAAGGTTTTAAGTCTTGAGAAATCATTTAAGAGTTGTGTTTCTTTTTCCTTGAAATCTTGTTTTAGTGTATTTACGTGCTCTAGGGCCTCCTGTTTTTGTTTAACAGTCTGATCCAGCTGTTTTTGCAAAGAATTCAACTCTTGTTTTAATGTTTCCTCCCTTAAATTACGCTCAGTTATAAGTGTACGCATTTGACTATCCATTTTCTGCTCACGTTCAGTTAGTTCAAATTTAGCACGTTGTTCATAAATTGCCACCTGATCTTTATATATGTTTAGTCTAGTGGTCAAGGTGTCATCAGGGACAAACTCAGTGTTTTCATGCCATTCACAAGCATTATCTACAACACAAGCAATATTTTCAACAAAAGATGCACCACCTTGTACATCAGACACGTTGTTGTGATTCACATATTGTTCATATGGAATAATATTACTATTTCCCATGTCAACAGTATCTGAATCAACCCCATCTGTCTGTTGTACTTCGTTGGGAATCTTTTGTTTATCAACCACGTTATATGTGTCATAAAGCTTTAGTACCTCAGAAATCACAGATGCATTGGAGGAACCAGCTTGTTGAGGTGATGAGACAATAGAGGACAGATTAGCCATGAAGATTGTTTGAGCAGTTGGTTCATCATCCACATCAGAGTCAAAAGCATCACAATCATCAGCTTTGAAAATGTTGGGATCATTAAGTGCAAGGTCCTGAACTGGTTGCTCGTCCACATCGGCATCAAAAGTATTTTCCCCATCGCCAGCAAGAAACAACAATTCTTCTTCGTCCAACACAGCTCCATTCTCTTGAGCTTGCATCAACAACATCTTGTCCTTGAAGTAGTCAGAGTTCTGTGGACGTTTTGGTTGATTGCAGTTTCTGGCAATGTGTCCAAGTCCACCACAGTTATAACACTTGGGTTGCTTCCCCTGCCCCTGATTTGCATTCCCTACTCTGATCTGCACATTACCTCGACCCATGTTCCTTTGATTCAAGTTCTGCCTCCCCTGAACATTCTGAACCACAATTCTTCCGTCCTCCACAGTTGCCTGATTGCGTGGGTTTGATGAGGTTCTGAGTTGATTGTTAGTTTGAGGGAGTGTTGCTTTAAATTGTTGAACAAGTAAGGACACTTGATTGGTGAGGTTATCAATCATTTTGTTGGTGTGAGAGTAACCTGAGTCGAGTTGTGGATTCGTGGCAGATGATGATGAATAGGGATGATGATAAGCTTGCTCAGATGGAGATTGGCTGATTGGTTGAACATTTGCAACAAGTGCAAGTGGGTCACTTGGTGCAGTTGGATTGAGTTTTTCTCACAAGAAAAGATCATAAGCAGCATGTTTTTCATGTTGTTGCAGGTAGGCATACAACTGTTCATAATTGGTATCCCTCAATCCCTTGTTGAGTTTTACTGCAGTAACAAATCTGTCCCATTCTGGTGTCATGTTGTTCACAAACTTTGAGTTGAGTTGGATGTTTGGCATTGTCATTCTGATAATTCTCATGTCGTTCACCAGCTTGTGAAATCTTACATAGTAATCAGTGATGTTTTCACCCGGGTTCATCTTGAAATGCTCAAACTCATCATATAGCTATGACTCACGATCTTCTTTTGTAAGTTCTGATCCAGCTAGAAGCATCTTGACATTATCCTAAACTGCTTTTGCTTCAGTGTTGAAATTGATGAGTTTGTAAACATCTTTGGGCAAGCCTTGAATGACAATGTTGGAGGCCCTAATGTCTGCATCGTACCTCTTCCTTTCTTCCTCATTCAGATCATTGTACGTGCATGGCCTATCGATTCCAAATGTTACCGTTCCATCCTCACCAGTAGTTACAGCATCTCTTGCGGTTCCCATCTGAAATGGTCCTTCATCAATTGATTTGAGAATGTTAACTCCATTTTCTTTTCCCAAGCAGTAGAGTCGAATTTGTTGTGCCCACGACTCATAGTCTGTCCTATCAAGCATAGGAGGACGGGTGTCAAACCCCGCAGATTGAATATCATCAGAAGTTGTGCTCGTCATGATGTTAAAGTGAACGGGATTTTATAATTCTTTGATTTTTACAAAATCAAGAATAAACGTTATTTGATAACTTGAGTCAAATCATAGTTAATAGTATTACTTTAGTATCAAACCGTAGTACCCAAACCTCAATCACACCTAACAAACCACAATGGTCAAACCGCAGCACAAGAGTACCAAACCGCAATATCTAAGCCACAGTTACACACGACACACCGCAATGGTCAAACCGCAGAATCAGAATATCAAACCGCAAGACTCAAACCGCAAGATTACTGGACAAACAGCAAGGATCAAACCGCAAGATTTAAACCACAGGAATACTAGAAAAACTGCAAAGATCAAACTGCAGAACCAGGATACCAAACCGCAAGATTCAAACCGCAGGAATACTAGACAAACCGCAAAGATCAAACCGCTGAACCAGAATACCAAACCGCAAGATTCAAACCGCATGAATACTAGACAAACCGCAATGGTTAAACTCAACCTTGACAAACCGCAGAATTACCAAACCACTAAATTTCAAACCGCGAAGACCTAAACCGCAGTGAGTCAAACCGCAGCACCTAAAGTCAAACCGCAAGACAAACCGCAACAAGACAAAAACCACAAACCGCAATGATAAGAGGACAAAAACGTCACTTTTGTCCTTTTTTGTCATCTTTCCCATTATGGTTACCTTCCAAACCGCTGTCAGAAGTTTTGATCAAACCTCAGTTAACAAATTCCCAAATAGCTCAAACCGCAGCGAAGACTCTTTCAACGAGAGACAAACCGCAATGAAGAAAACGCTTCAAAAACTCAAAACGCAGTGAAGAAAAACCTTAAATCTTCCACTAAACGCACCAAATCAACCGTAGAATACTAAGAAACTAAACTATAGAACTATGTGAACACAAAAGTACAAAGCTTTAACGATATGAGCCACAAACAAAGTAAAACCAATGATTTTTTTAGCTTTTCAAGTCGACACACAAAACAAAATAAAGATGCCATAAAACACTCCACAAATTCGAGAATATGCACTCACTAGAACCTAACCATGCCTCTTGATACCAATTGTAACATATTCATAACACTTAAACTCCTATATCGTGTGGAATTGGCCGAATGAGTTAAGAGATTTAGAGAGAGAAAGTGAATTGGGAACTTAGTAAGACAGAGTGAAGAGAATATTGTATTGAAAATATGAGAAGTTCCAACCCTCTCCCTAGGTGGAGCGGGGTATTTATAGTTACAAATATAAATGCCCCGTGTGGGCTATGGAGCGAGCTGACAGTGGGTAAAGACCCGACCCACTCCACAAATACTAAGATGACTAAACTATTACTAATAGTACTAATATTCCTACAAGCTATTAAATGCTAATGAGTATTCGGGGTGATCGAGTCTTCAGATGAATATTTATATTCCTAACACCAATTTTGCAAGCATCACAAAAGTGTTGGTAGTATTTCAAATTGGGTAGGTTTCTAACGAGTTCCTTAGATGATAAGGATTGGATGAGTCTCATGTTGGCGTGACCTAAACGTCTATGCCACAGAGTTGAGTTGTCTTCTAAGGAGGTGAGACAAAGTTTTTCTTTCGATGTTTTGTCTAATTTCATAACGTAAACGTTATTCTTCAAAACATCTTTTCCTACGGTTATGCCATTTTTAAGTATCTTACTTCCGTTTTCACTGAAGAGGACTTCATACTTTTTACGGCATAATTGACTAATACTATGCAAGTTAAAACCTAAGTTATCTACATGAGCAACATCATCAATAGTGAGAGAGTCATGAGAGATCGTACCTTTTTCGATGATCTTGCTTTTAAGATTACTACCAAAAGTAATATTACCTCCGTTGTACACTTGGTAGTTTGAGAAAAGGCCTTTGTTTTCCGTCATGTGTCTTGAACACCCACTATCTTTGATCCACTTGTCCAGTTCTAACCCGACTTTCAAGCACACCTCGTTAGAGTCATGAGCCATAAGAGTAACTTCATCATTCTTTGGCTCTTCATAATCAAATTTACTGTCACTCCAAGCAACCCTAACAAAGGCTCGTTGAGTCTTGTTCTTGGGTAGCTTAAGAGAATCTCCTATTAGGTGACTAGTATAACCGCACCTAATGGACTTCCTATCTACTTTGCCTTTCTTGTCATCACGGTCTTTTCGGTGGGATTTCCTTTCTTCTCGAGGTTGTCTAACAAACTTTCCTCGTCTTCAGAAGAACTTCTTGAAATCACTCATGGCCATGGCATACTCTTCGTCTTCGCTATCTGAGCTAGACTCTTCATCGTCACTTGACTCTACCCTAGCTTTTAAGGCAATGGACTTTAGCTTTTCCTTTTTGCCTTTGACTTTTTCTGAATCTTTTTCCATGACCATCTCATGAACTTTGAGATTTCCTATGAGCTCGTCAAGTGGCATGCTTGAAAGATCCTTGGATTCTTCAATCGCCATCACCTTTGCTCTCCACTTCGGATGAAGTGCTCTTAGAAATTTCCTGACAAAGTTCTTACTAGAAAAAGAATTGTCAAGTGCTTTAAGAGAAGTAACAATAGTATTAAACCTATCAAAAACACTATCAATGGTCTCATCTTTAGGGATAGCAAATTGTTCATATCGTTGAACAAGAAGATCAATTTTGTTATCCTTCACTTGTGAGTTCCCTTGAGGAGTGATAATTAATGATTGCCAAATATCTTTAGCGGTGTTACAGATAAAGACTCTTTCATATTCTTTCCTAGGTAAAGCATTATAAAGCATCATTTTAACTTTATTATTTTTGGCAATAAACTTCTTTTGCTCATCACTATGACAAGTAAGAGAAGTACCCTCATCCCGACCACCTGATATATTAAAGGTTTATGATCACCTTCTACAATGATGTACCATATATCTATATCCTTTGACTTCACATAAGTTTTAAAGCAATTTTTCCAATATATAAAACTATTTGCTTCAAATAGTGGTGATCTTTGCATAAACTGCCCTTCTTTGTAGTTATTAAAATCCATTGATCGTTTCAAGTTTTAAAATACAATATATTTTGAAAATCTTGAGTAACGTAGCTCTTATGCCAATTGTGGAAAACTAGAAGGGGGTTGAATAGTTTTTACCGCTTTTTAAATTTACTCGCTTTGAGTACTTAACGTGATTTCAAACTAATACAAATAATCGAGCAATATAAGTAAAGAAAGAACAATAAAACCACAACACGGATGTTTATAGTGGTCTACAAGGACTCTCTTCCTTGCCCTACTCCACTCCTCAAGCCTCTAACTCGAGAGTTTTTCTTCACTAAGAAACAAGCTCCCTTCTAGGCGGAGAAAACCTTTACACGTTGCTTACTCTTTTTCTGGTACTAAGCTAGATACCGATTTCTTTACAAGGGTACAACCACTCCCAACGTCGCTTAACCTTTTTCCGGTACTAATCTAAATACCGAGTTCTTAACAAGGGTACAACCACTCCCGACACTCTATGTGTATTGAGGACTAAAACACTAACCGATCACTACTGAATGTTTGATATAAACAATGATGTGTGAACTAATACAATATCACACAGTAACTAAACTAAAAGTTTACAACACTGTGTTGAACCTAGATGCTTGATCTCTTTGCTATTAAAGAAAGATCTCTACAAATGAAATGAATGAATGAATGGGTTAGTAAACTAAGAAAGAATGTATATGCAATGTATGCTATGTAAGTGATGAGTGTCCTTGAAGGATCAGCTTGCTATTTATAGGCAAAACTGAGCAGATAAGGGACGGATTTGGCGGACCCAAATTTTTGGTTCCGCCCATACTGTTGTTTGGGTCCGTCGGGACATGATAGCTAGCTCTTACAAGATCTTACACAATCCAACTCATTTCTTATAAATCTTTCCAAAATATTATGTTAAGTCAACTAAGCTATCTAAATGATGTATGCCATGATGTCATGTATATATTTACATTTTAGGAATTAAAATGTTAAACATGTAAATGTATATATGCATGTAACATGTATCCTAGTGATCATGTAGCATGTATATGATGGGTTTTAAAAGCTTATTACTATAAATGTAAAATACTTTAACTTATATTTATGTTTTGCTAAAAATAAACTTTATAATTGTCATTAACAAAATATAGCAACGATCGTAAAATATAAATAACGTTTTTAGGACGATATTTGTATTAACACGTAATACTTTGAGCCAATAGTTTACTAACTCATTTCATAAAACAAGTAAACCTTAAACATATCTAGTTAACAAGTTTACATGAAACCAAAACTATTTTATAAAAACACTTAAGTGACATTTGTTACCTACATTTTATAAAATACATGTTAAGAAAAAGCTAGTAAACACTTGGACTATCCATGGCCGAAAACCAAGTCCATAAACCATAAAACATGGAGCTTGACCCATAACCCATGACCCATTGCATGACATCGTGCATGACATCCATAATGGGTAAAACCCATGACCCATGACCAAAAGTGAAAAACCCATAACCCAAAGTACATGACCCATGACCTAAGATGTCTTTGACATCAGGCATGACATCATCTATCCATGGATCATAATTCATAACCCATAACCCAGTTTGTAACCTAAAATCCGGACTGGTTTACCAGTTACCCGGATCCCTCGGTTTACACTAGCCGGATACCTCTGGGAAGGAATTCGGTGGAACCGTGTAAACAGTAGGTTGTTTAGCCTATAAATAGTGAGCCATTTCTCTCTTATCTCTCACCCCTTTTAGACATTACTTCTCTCTATGTTCTAAACTCTCTAACCTCAGATCCAAGGATCATTCTACGTAGTCTCTCTTTGTGTTTCTCAAGTTTCCTTCCATAAGGTGAGATCACAACCTCTCGAAGACGTGCAAGCTCATAATATTAGTTGCTTTGATTCTTCTCTTCCAAGATCACAGAAGTGAATCTTGTTCTTTCGTTCTTTCTTCTCAGAGGGTGTTGTAAATGTGTTGAGTCGATATGTGTAAGAGGATGTTGGTTCCTTTAGTCGAGTTGTATTGGGTGTGTTGTTTTCGTCCGCCATTCTAAGGACCCGGTATCTAGCCATATACCGGATAAAGTGTAGGTGAAGAAGGTTTGTTCTACCTTGTGTGAAAGAATCAGTATCTAGCTTTGTACCGGATAAAGTGTAAGCCACATTGTGAAGGCTTCTCTGCCATGTGAAAGGAGTTTGTGTTGTGAAGTGATAACGAACTCTCGAGTAGGTAACTAAGGGAGTGCAGTAGGGAAAGGAAGGTGTCCTTGTAGCCTAACCACTATAAATACTTATGTTGTGGTTGTGTCTCTCTAACTCTATCTCCTAGTTTAGTTTATATGCTTTTATTTCTATCAATATCCAACACGTCAAAACTAGATTGATATAAGTCGATCTATAAGTTTTAATAAGTGATTTTAATCGGTAAAACTATTCAACCCCCCCCTTTTAGTTTTCTACAATTGGTATCAGAGTTTCGTTACCAAATTTCTTAGAGTATATTAAACTTTAAAAACTTGATACAATCCGTGTATGTTTTGAAAACTACAACGAAGGAAAAACCTTTTGTAAAAGTTGACATCTATCTCATTTTTACAAAAATAATAGCACTATCTATATTTGGATATTGATAAAATTGTTATAACATTTAAGTGTTTCTAACATACCTCCTTGTAGAAATCTTCATGTTGGAAAGATCTTTTAAAGCTCATGAAGTATTGCTTATCTAGGAGTATTCTCACCCTTGAGAATAATATGGAAAATGTATGTTTGTTTTTTCTTTTAAGTGATTATTTGTTTGTGATTAAAAGTTTTGATCTATCTGGTACACAATTACTTGATATACTTGTGCTTAATTGTTTTGTTCTTCAAAATTCTTTTAAACATTGTTGTTAAAAGAGTCATATCAACACAAAACTTTTAATCTAAATCACAACTTTCAAAAAGTCTCTCTTCACTAATCTTTCAAACTATAAGGAATTGTATTCCGTCATTCATGTCTTCCTCAAAATGCATTCACAATCAACATTAACTAAAAAGGGTCAAGTCGACAAAAGAAAAAGTTTTTCAAGTCTTGATCAACATCTCAATCAAACTCATAAACATTCTCCCTCGTCTTAAAATATATCACGACAAACTTATATTACTTAACTCTTTGCCATGAACACTAAAATAAAAAAAAAAAAAGTATTTCATTCATCAAAATTTCTCACTCTTGTGACAAACTTTCTTACTCTCTTAATATCACCTCATCAAAAGAACAAATGAAGACAACACAACTACGGTCTATCGTACGTTTCCATTCTCGTCTCAAAACTACCTAAACTCTCACTTCTGAAACTTATTTCTCGTTGCTATCTATATTCTAATATGCCACATCCAAACTTCGTCTAAATCCTTCAAATTAATTCTCTAATCTTCTGATTCTTACTTAGGAAAATTAGTCATAATCAAACGCTAAAACAAACTGATTAAAAGGACTAATACACCAAACACCATCCTTCTTTTTTATCGATTGTCTTCCCGGATCCTTCTATTATAACCTACCGGATCCCTTTTTCAAAGGATCCGGCAGAACCGACACATCAAATAGCAGATACGTATTTCAAACATAAACAAACAATAACTTTTCCCTCTCACTACACCAAAAATGATCAAAAACAAAACCCTCTCTAAATTAGGCTTCTAGTCTCT
The DNA here is from genome assembly GCA_021014915.2 of Artemisia tridentata subsp. tridentata. Classification (NCBI taxonomy): domain Eukaryota; kingdom Viridiplantae; phylum Streptophyta; class Magnoliopsida; order Asterales; family Asteraceae; genus Artemisia; species Artemisia tridentata. The sequence continues at coordinate 252,369,734 of CP139501.1, forward strand.
CAAAATCAGTCTTCTACTCATCATTGTAAGTAATTATATTATCTCATTTTAATCTTTTGCTTCTAAATTAATCTTAGGGCTATAACTAATTCAAATGGGTATAATCAAACCATTCAAATGATTTCTAATTAAAAAGAGTTCATTAGTCTAAGTTTTATTCAAACGATTGTTTTGGCATAACTATTAATAAAATAAAACCTTCATTATAATAACCCATTTGATTAAATGTTGATAACATGGTTAACCAAATTCTTACAATGCTGATTTTTTTTTGTTTAAATTTTTTCTAGGATCAAAATGCCTAAAAATACCCAATAAGACCATCATGATACCACCTACTATATCCCTAGATACTAACGCAAAGATGGTCTCTCCACCTATGATCGTAAAATCTTCAAAATTCTCTATAAGTGTCTTATTCATGAAGGACACGTTGTTGAGAATTCCTTCCTTGAGGATACCAACATTCCTTAAATATTCTCCGCAATCAATTTTGATTGTCTTCTTAAAATCAATGAACAAATTTGTCCGGTGTTCATTTTTGAATTCTACAAAAGTGTTCAGATTATTGCAAACAATGAGGAAACTATTTCTCTCTCCTTCATCATAAACAACCAAACTTTCATTCTACCTCTCATCGTGCTTGCCGAAGTCCTACCATTCCTTGCGAAGGAATTTGTATGTACTCCAAGGATTGGTCCATTTCCAACCAACACCTCGCCTTGGATCCTAGTCCTATTTACCACACACCTCTTGATGACCCTATCTTAGTTCGAGACACCATCGTCACAAAAAGAACCGATCAATCTCGCATAACTCAAAACAAGGAAGTCATTCACCGTGACCCCTTTCAAATGAAACTCTTTGAAATGCTTCCAACTTACAAAAAGTGGGAAGAAATTCTAAGGGAGAATGTCATTTGTTCGGCTGGTAACAAAGACCTCCCAAATGCTTGTCTTGTCTAAATGATCTATTGCCTCATTGACGAAAAACCTTTTAACCTAGCATCCTATATCGCTAAAAGAATGGTTGGTGTCTACAAGACCAACAAAATGGTTCTTCCATATGGTATGCTCCTCACTCGTCTTTTTAAGTACGTTTGTGCAATCCAACCTCCCCCAATCACCAATGATCATACACTTGCAAACCATGTCATGGTATCCCTCACTCAAGATCCTGTCAAAAGATTTATGATCAGAGGCAAAAGACCTCACCCTCTTTCAGACTCCTCAGATGAAGCTGAAGCTGATGAAGACAATCCCATTTCAAACTTTAAACTTGATCCTATTTCGTACATTGAACAACTTCCCAAACTTCCCAAAGAAACTGAAGAATTCAAGCAAACAAAGGGAATGATCAAGCGTCTTGCTCACTTCATCACAAACAATGGAAAAAAGAAAAAGTGAAAAGATTGAGAGTTGTCGTTTAGTCATCTTTTGAATATTTCTAAAACTTTTGAAGTCATTTATCTCTTTTGAACTATTTGTCTAAAGTGATCTCCTCTGAATATATATATATATATATATATATATATATATATGATCATACTATAGTATATATAAAAATAATATTATGATCAGTATTGTATGTTTGACATATTTGATCTTTTTGAATAGTATTGTGTACTTCTTACATGATCTTATTAGTATATCTCACATATACCTATGTGTAAGTGTTGCCTAAAATGTTAGAAACTCTTTTCAACTAATAAACTAAACTATGCGAGCCTACTTTAAACATATTAGTCACAGCAGCCGGATCCATCAGTTATAATTGATCGGATCCCTCCTAGAAAGGAACCGAAAGAACCGACCATATAGAGGAACATTTAGACCATTTCTCATCACACTCAACCATTCTAACCTCAGTACACTAGTTATTCATCTCCTATTAGTCACATTTGAACTGACTTTGAGGTTAGTAAGCCTTTTTGATCACTTAGGATTAACTTAAGTATCTTCTGAGATGTTTTTGATTTATCATTTCCAAAATAAACACTATTTCTCAGTACCACTTCTTGCATCACCCCTCTCTGATCATTTTACACTTACCTATAATTTAAATAATTTTTTAAAAAATTTATTTCCACCATCTCTACCTCAAAATACTCTAAAACCAATCTTTTAATTCTTATGATTTTTAAAAAAAATTTAAATTTTTCATACCACCTTTTCCTGAAACCTACAAATATTTAACACTTAGTGATATGATTATCTTAATCCATATTCACTTAATGGCCTACTTAGACCTCTTTCTAACTTCTAAAGATAATTATTGACAACCCTTCATCATTAGTCTTGAACCATTCAGGATTTTCTCATTTAAGACACTATCTTACACTCATTACATCAGGAAACATAGGGATGCAATAGCTAGATCACCATCATTTCTCACTTTTATCTGATATGTTAGCCGGTTCCCTCAGCTAAAGCTAGCCGGATCCTTAACCGGGCAAACAGAAACAGTTTTTATCACCTATAGCCTTCCAATACTCAACTTTATCCACTCAAGCACTCCACATTGCCTTTAATATATCTCCTAGACGAATGTATCACTATAATTGACCTTGGTGCATGCATATTATTGCAATTCAAAGGATTTAAGTGGTTTAGGCTTTAATTCACTTGCTTGATCCTTCACTATTTAAGTCACTTGTGTTTGTGCTTCCAAACCACACCAAAACAAACCATCTTCTACTGCAAACTCACACTCTAAACCTACCTAAACACATGACTAAGGAACCAAGTGCAAGATCATCCACTAAGAGCCCTCTAAGAAAAATTGCACGAATAGTGTATGAAATATCCTCAACCGAAACCTCACCCATCAAAGCACCCTCTACTAGAACACCTTTTCCAAACTACATCCAAACTCCTCCATCTAATGAACCAACTCCAACACAACTAGCTTGCAACAAACCATCACTACCACAACTTGGTTCCACCAAATCAACACCACCGCAATCAACTCCTCTTGAACCTACATCACCCATTGAACCTACATTACCAAACACTCCTATTTCCACTCAACCAACAAAACCTTCACTTCTTGAACCAACACTTCCCTCTTTTGCCGCACCTCATTCATCACCTCACCTCTACTTTAACTCATTGGAGTACTTACCTCCTAGACCCTCTAATCCACCACCATTGCCAACATTCTCATCCATTGAGAGAATATCAACTCAACCACTATCCCATCACCTAGATGTGGACATAAACATACCACCACCCATAGGAAACTTACCTTTTTTCTCTCCATCCTCAAATGGCCCATTTTGGGTAATGAGAAGATGTCAACCATCACAAACACCTCAATCACCTCAACCAAACAATGACACACTTCCACCCACACATGTTTCTTTACCAACACCCGTGGTACATCCACAACCTCTAAACCTAGGTGCTTCCACCTCAAACATACCTCAATTACCTTCTATCTTAACCTCACAACAAACAAGCCACAATGATACTTGTGATCATTGTCAACATGTCCAAACCTTAGTTTATGAACTACGTGATGAAGTACGATTCATGTTCTACCACCTTCTTGAACGTCTTGTTGCCGTCAACAAACCTAACCATCCCTAAAAGCCTTGAAGTACAAGCATAAGTGTTCTTATTCCTCTAGTCTTAGGACTAGACTTTTTTATTAGGATTTTTGTTAGCTTTTATAAAAAGTGATGGTCATTTACGCTTTTATAATTTTGTAGAGTGTCATTGTTTATTTATTAGAATAGTCAATGGGCTCATAGTTTAATCTAATATGTTAGAAGTTAGTCCATAGAAAATCCCATGGCTCATATCCCTTGTACTAAAAATAGGATTACTCCTCCTCATTTGTGAGGTTGGAGAAAAAAGGATGAGGGTGTGCATTAATAATAAAGTTTATCTCTCTAGTTTCTCTTAATAGATCTAAAGCCTCACTTCTCTCTTGTACCACCTCTCGTGATTGATAGTTAGTGTGATAAGATTGATCTAAGTCTTTACAAGTGGTATCAAGAGCCAAACAATGATTTAGGGGTGTGTTTTTGATTTTACATGTACTGTTCACAACAGTTCCTTCGAGTTAGAAGGCTGTTTTTTCGAGTTAGGGTTTAAATACTTTCGAGTAAGAAGGTTTTGTCGAGTTAGTTCTAAAATTTCTTCGAGCTAGAAGGTAATTTCCGAGCTAGGTGTTAACTTCCTTCGAGCTAGAAGGTTTTTCTAAGTTGGGTCTAAAGATTCTTCGTGTTAGAAGAAGGTTTTCTGAGTTAGTTTTTATATTCCTTCGAGTAAGAAAGTTCTTTTCCAAGTTAGGATAAAAACTTCGAGTTAGAAGATTGCTTTCCAAGTTAGAATTGCAATTTCCGAGGAAGGAAGACATTTTCGAGTTAGGAAGAATTTCCGAGTAAGGAAGAAAAACTTCGAGTTAGACAAGTTTCCGAGTAAGGAATCATTTTTGAACTTTTCGAGTAAGGATAATTCCGAGTAACGATAGTAATTTCTTAGTAAGCAGGACAAGTTTCCGAGTAAGGAATTGTTTTTCGAGTAAGAAGTTTTTCTCCGAGTTAGAATCCTTCCACTTAGAAATCCTTCAACTTAGAAATCCTTCAACTTAGAAATCCTTCAACTAGAAATCCTTAACTTAGAAATCCTTCAAGTAAGATCCTTTGAGCAAGGAAAACTTCGAGTAAGGAGTTATGTTTCCGAATTTCTAGGGTATTTACCGAGCATCAAGGAGTGAAATTATTCTGAGTTTCTTAAGGTTTCGCCGAATATCTAACATACAAAACCCTAGTTTTTGAAACCTCATTTACCGATCCGTGGAATTTCTAGGGTAGTTCGATCCGCGAAACAGGGGGTATCTAAAGAATTACAACGAACATAACTTTTGAACCTTAACCAACAATAAACACAACTCCTATATCGTTGAAATGATCCAAGATCAACTTTATCACACATCGGAATTAAATTGAAATGGAAATGCAAATGAAAGAGAGAGATTCAAAGACAGCGTTTAAAGTGTTCAAGTCTAAGATTGAAAAGGTCATAAATACATCTGGATATGAATCAAGGTTCGATCAGGCATTTGAATACTTAATCAGAGTCCGATTTCATCATTTCAAAGAAAAGCTCATCCAAAGCCTGAATAAACTTGAAAAGCTACTTAATGAAGAAGAACTTTATACGCGAAACTGCAAGGAATCTCTTAAAGTGATCAAAATTCAACTTCAGAGTATATTTAACTCTTGGTTATTGAACCAGTCAGAGTTTATCGATGCGTTTTACTAAAGATTTCGGGTAAACTATATGGCCTTTAGAACTAAATGCATCGACAACATGGGTGAACTCAAAAAGATACTTGATATAGAGGAAGTTAAGTTAAATGAAATTGAGAAGCAGAAACGGGAAAGAGAGCAGATTGAAAAAGATATGAAGTTAAAAGAAAGAGAGCTAATTGAAATGGAAATGCTGTTAAAGGAAACAGAGGTGAATTAAAGAGTGACAGACAAAGATGATCAAACAGTCAATGAGGGTGCAACATCTAATGCTAGCTTGGTTTTCACAGGCAGTGATACATCTTCAGAACAACAGGTTGAAAGCAGCAGTCCAAGGTATGATTCGGATGCTGATGGTACACACAGGAATGAAGCTGTTTGGGATACCGAGGATGAGCATATCAGACCTTCATTTGACACAGAGATAATGGCTACGGTACAACATTCAAACGATAGCGATAATGTTGTTTTGTTCGATAATGTGTTTCCTCATGATAAGACACATCCTGCGCATCCTGAGTCCATAAGTGACACATATGTGGTGGAACGGTTTGATAGTAATATCACTCCTACAACTCCAGATATGGATCCTAATGGAGGTGAGCTTGCCCAGGATGGATCTACTTATGAATAAGATCGTGCCTTATTTGCTTCATTAATCAATAAATTCAAACAAGAACTTGATAAGTGAAAAGAGGACAATCGCGAAGCTAAGCAAGCGAATGTCTTATTGACCAAAGAGCTTGAGAGATTTAAAGAAATGGAAAAAGGTTTTGAAAATGTAACAAAAAGCAAAGCTGAACTTGAAATTGAAATCTCGAACCTTAAATCTCAAGCTAGGAAGTATGAATTGCACAGAGATTCTGTCAAACCACTTTTAAAACAAAAAGAAGAACTTGAAGTTGGTTATAGAGAAGCTATTTTTCGTGAATAACGTTCCATTCAAAAACTGGATGAACAAATGGTACTTAACAACAGAAAGGTTGAAGCACTTTTAAAAGAGATCTCTGATTTAAAAAGTGAAAATTCAAAGCTTTAGAAAACCACTTCAAATTTTAAGGTTGTTAAAACAAAACTTGAGAATGAAAATCAAGAGTTTTTGAAACGAGCAAACAATCTTGAAGCAAAACTGAAAAGGACAGATTTTCAACTTGAAGCAAAACGGGACTAATGATTAATAATTCTAAAGACGAGAACATTCATCAAGGAAAATCCGGACTTGGTTTTGAAAATACTGATCATTTGGAAAATAATTTAGAAAATGATTTGAAAAATGAAAAACCTTGTTTTTTAAACAAAGAGCAAAAATTGACACCTAGTTTGTACGATGCTGAAAAACTGGGAAAAGGTTTGTCGACTGATGTTCTATTCAATTCAGAAGATGAAGAAAAATCTGCAGAGGAAATACGTTTAAAAGTAATACAAAGCAAAAGCCCATTCTCGTACCAAGGCTTTGTGTATGGTTGTACACAATTGACAGATATACCAAAAGAACCTTTGAAAAGAAAAGACACAAATGTGAAAAGATATTTCAGAGAAGCTCAACTTGCTACTTATGATGCTAAGTTATGGAAAAATAAAACAAGGAAACAGTTTTGTAATCTTAAACATCACATTGAGCAAACGTTAAAAGTCATTTGGTTTAAGCAACAATACACCAATAATGATTACTATAATTTTCTTTCAACGGATTCTCGCCTAAAAATGGAAGTCTGTAAGATTTTAAAAGATGAGATTGAACCTCGTGTGAAAGATATCAACTTAAGTTTTGATTACTTTGAAAAATATCTTGTCACTGAAATAAGAGAAGATTTAAAGTACATCCATTCTCTTGAAGAAGAATTTGATGAAAAATGCTTAATACTTGATATTCAAAAAGAATTTTTAACAAATCAAATTGAGTCATTCAAGTCAGTGTCTGTCAGCCATGAGTATGAGAATGTGAATTTTGAACAAACATCTTCTTTGAAATCTGAAAATCTTTGTCTCAAAAAGAAAATCACAGACCTTTCAAAAGAAGCAGCTGAAGTCAAAGAAGAATTGTCAAAAAGAACTGCTCAGTTTGAGAAAGATTTAACAAAACTCGAAGCACAAAGTATTTCATTCCAACACAAACTGCAGGAAAAGAGAATTTCTTCTGAAAACTCTTTGACAACGGTGCTTAAAGGAGAAGAAAAGATTTTTGAAGATAATTGTGATGATGCCAAAATCAAGTTTGATTTGGGCGAACTTCATTAAAAAAATATTGAATTGGAACAAGCTGTGGCATTATTACAAAAAGAAAATGAGCATTTGAAACAGACTTACAAAACCTTGTTTGATTCAATCAAACAATCAAGACTTCAGAATCAAATTTCAAACAAATTTGACTCTCATATCACAATAAATCATCATTTTGAAAAAGAAAATTGTGTTCTTCAAAAGAAAATTGTTGATTTGGAAAGGATTTTAGCACAACAAGCGAAAGATTTTGATGATGCCAAAACCAATTTTTCAATCGAAACGGACAAATATGAAAAATATTTTGCACATCTTGGAGATCAAAATGTTTCAGTACATGAAAAACTGGCATCACACGATCATCTTACGATTCAAAAAGAATACAATGATTTGCGAACATCGTACAATGCCTTAAAAGCAAAGTTTGATGCTCTTGATCGATCAAAAGGCAGATCTCGTGTTTCAAACAAGTCAACACCAAAAGTAAGTATTTCAGAGAAGGCTTACATGGGTTAATCTTCAAAATCATTTTTGAAAAACGTTTTCAATTTACGACCTATTCTTTGCAAAAAGGAAGGAAGTGTTCAAAGAGACTAAATTTTTCCGAAACAGTTACTCCTCAAAAGTTTTCAAGGTCAAATGCTTCAAATGGATAGAATCAAGCTTTTCAAACTCCACACTCTTGTTTTACATCGGTAAAGCAAGTGTGGAGACCAAAGCAAAGTCGTTCAAAACCTTTCAAATATTCAATATCAGAATTGCTTTCGCTGCAATATAAGAATGGCTCTGCTTTGACAATTACAAATTTCGGAAGGTTTTCATTCATCTCAAAAATGAATTTTAGAAATGAATCACCGGATTTCAACAATGGATAGAAAACTTCTTCTTCAAGTTTTAAAACTCCAAGAGAGACACCGGGTTTCTCAAACAATTTTCATCGAAAAAAGAGTTTTAAATCACCGTTGATTCCACGAGTGTTATTTCAAAATGAAACACTGGTTTTCAGTCCTCGTTGGAATTCAACTTCTTTGCATCGGATTGACACAACTTACAAATGGATTTCAAAATATGGTAAACCCGTTGGCGCCATGCTTAAATGGGTTCCAAAGGTTGTTGTCTAATCTGATATAATGATGGCTTCTGGATACATCAGTTCAGGACCCGTGCTTCAAAGAAAGGAAAGTGCTTAATCAAAACAAAGGTTTTAAATATTTTTCGAGCACTTATCCTAAAAATCTCTATGGCTTGTAAGTATTTCGGCTTACAACCCGGGCTTAAACATTGTGGCTTATGCACACATAACCGTGCATAACCCGTTTCTTAAAGAAAGGACCCTGTTGTACGTTTTATTGCAACAATCCTAAAAGAAAAGAAGTTCTCACGCAAAGTTTATCAAAACAAACTTCTTAATCTTAAGCAAAATTTATTCAAAATTCTTCAAAAGGTTTTTCAAAATATTTCTTAAGATTTTTAAATCTTTACTCCCCAATTCACTCCTAAGTTTAAAAATGTGAAAACCCATACAAGTTTTGAGGGGGAGTATTTCAAAAACAAATTTGTTCCAAAAGTTCATGAAAATACGTTTCTCCCTATTAGCTTTCCAAAAACAATGATTTTTATCAATCGGTATCAAAAATACCATCGAAATGCTATTTTAGAGGGGGAGAAATGTGATTAAAATGTGATCGTAGTTGAATCTCAAAAGAGCTCGACTCAGATAGTACCAACAAATTGACGAAGCTTAATGTCAGTAATCGAAAACACTTGTCCTGGACGGGTAATAATTTCAAGCTGATTTAACCAGTGATGTAAACGTGCCTCGCAAAGGACTTGTCTGAGTAGAATGTACCAATTCGAGAGATTCTCTTTGAATATGATCAGGACGGGTAATAATTTCAAGCTAGTCTAACTAGTGATGTAAACGTGTCTCGCAACGGTCATGTTCACTGAAAATTGATCAATTCAAAATGTGCGAACTCTACCCAACATGTGCAAAATTATCTTAAAATGCAATAGCACATGTGAAGGGGGAGTATTTCAGAAAAAATTCAAAAACTCTCGAAGTGTTAACTAAAATGTGTTTAATCATAAACACTTTGAGAGATTTTCACAAAAGGTTTTATGGCATGTGATCAATAAATCTAGGATAATCATGGAGTAATAAGGTAATTATGGTTAGGTTTATGTCCTATGATCCGCCAAAGTCAGAGGGATCTGCCCAAGGACAATTCCAATAGATTAGAATTAGAAGTTCTTAGGTAAGATTGGAAAAGAAAATTTTATAAGAGGGTGTAAAGAAATAGCCCTCCATGAAAACTTAGGGCAGAAACCGAGTCAACACATCTGCTATCGGTTATCACAAAGTTGATACTGATATTGAAGACAAGACGTCATGGACCCAGTTACGTACTGCACAACCCCTACTAGCCACTTAGATATCTCTTAAAAGATATTTGTTTCATTTCTCACGGAGAACCTTGCATAATCTATCGGCCTCTCACTTCGAGATGTGTTGATATTGAAAAGGTGGCACTCTGCACCATGCCTCCAACTACTAAAACCAAAGCGTACATTATCGAGTCTAGAGCCATGAGATTCATTAAAAGATCTCTTAGGATACACTTTCAGTATAATACACCTATGTTCGCCAAAAATGACACAAGGTGTACAAGAGTCTTAATGAGATCTACGGATCTTGCAATATATCATGATGGTTATTTGCTTCAAATGGTCTACAGTCGTGAAGTGATACTTCGGTATACTTCAGCGGCTCACCTAAATTGTGGGTATACTTTGGTATATCTGTTGTAAGCCTTCTTGAGGGCATCCAATTCTGGCACAGCCTTTGTAAGGATTAGAGAGGGTTGTCACACTATCTTGTTGATTCTCTTGATGTCTAAGCCTGTAAGCGCTGGAAATCCCGCCAAGGAGATTCCTTTCTTGAATTGAGTCCTTATGACATGGGTCTCTACTTGGATTTATCCATAGTAGTGATAACTGTCCCTCAAAGGGATTAGGACAGCTGATGTGCCCGACCAAGGTGAATGGAATCAAGACATTCATCAGTAAAACAATCGTAGTAGTCTATTCTCTAAGAAAAGTCCACTGTGATCAATTGGTGAGTTCATCTAACAATATTTATGCAGGTACTGATGAAAGTCCCCTTGGAGAAAGACCATACATCATCATCATATGTCTCAACATCTACATCTCCTCATACTCATACTTATGAAGATCATCCTCAACAAGCTCAAGTGAAAAATGTTGAACACAAAAGGATAAAGTTAAAGACAAAGTGTTACGACAAAGTCAAAAAGCTAATCAAGATGTCAAGAACAAGTTCATGTGTCAAGTGAGGACAACATAAGTATGAAGTTCAAAGTATTATCAAGAAGTATGAGTATGATGGAAGAGACGATACCACAAATCTGTAAAGATGTTGATCAAAGGCAAGAAGAACCAAAAGACGACTGTTTTGAACATCACAAAGCATGAAGGAACAAGATAATCAAGACTATTCTACAACGACACACAAAGTTCAAGACAATGAATACGAAAGACCTAATCACATGGAGCATCATTTGAATGACCATCCCATAGGGGGAGATTGTTAGAATTTATAAAAAGTGATGGTCATTTACGCTTTTATAATTTTGTAGAGTGTCGTTGTTTATTTATTAGAATAGTCAATGGGCTCATAGTTTAATCTAATATGTTAGAAGTTAGTCCATAGAAAAGCCCATGGCTCATATCCCTTGTACTATAAATAGGATCACTCCTCCTCATTTGTGAGGTTGGAGATAAAAGGATGAGGTTGCGCATTAATAATAAAGTTTATCTCTCTAGTTTCTCTTACTAGATCTAAAGCCTCACTTCTCTCTTGTACCACCTCTCGTGATTGATAGTTAGTGTGATAAGATTGATCTAAGACTTTACAATTTTTTTTTTCATGTTTAGCTCATTTTCTTAGTTTTTAGAGATTTGACCAATGTGTGTATCATTTCTCTTATTTTATTAAATGTATATAAATGATTATGTGCTTCTTGTTTATGTGAGCATGATTGGTGTGATTATTGCTTATCTTCATACCTGTTTCTATTCTTTACTACTACTAACAGTTGTAGGTAAGCCGGATCTGTCACTTTGAACTAGCCGGATCCCTTTTTCAAAGGAACCGGCGGATCCGGGCAAACATAATACTAACCAAAATTTTATGCAGGTCTATTTTTAGTAAAAGGACACAATATACTTGTTTTCTAACCTTTGTTTCGTAGATTTTCAAAAATACACATGGAATACTTGACGCCCTCATTAAGGGGGAGCTCTCGTCCAAGCAAAACCATTGCAAAAACTTGCAATGATCACGTCTTAGTCTCCCTAATTACTTGTCGCCCTCAACAAGGGGGAGCAACCGTCGAGGGGGAGCAACTAAGAACTTCTTACTCTCCTTATTCCTTTTTACAAATTTTCTTCACTTACTTTTCTTAAAACATGCATTTGGTTTAGTTTCCTTTCGACGCTCTTTTTGTTTCGACAAAAAGGGGGAGAAAGAGTAAAAACTAGTAAACACTTTTCTTCACTTACTTTTCTTAAAACTACATTTGTTACTTACATAATATAAAATACATGTTAAGAAAAAGCTAGTAAACACTTGGATTATCCATGGCCCAAAACCAAGTTCATAAACCATAAACCAAGGAGCTTGACCCATAACTCATGACCCATTTCATGACATCATGCATGACATCCATAATGGGTAAAACCCATGACCCATAACCCAAAGTCCATAACCCATAACCCAAAGTCCATGAACCATGAACCAAGATGTCTTTGACATCAGGCATGACATCATCTATCCATGGATCATAACCCATAACCCAAAATCCGGAATGGTTTTCCCAGTTACCTGGATCCCTCTGGGAAGGGATCCGGTGGAACCGTGTGAACAGTAGGCAGTTTTGCCTATAAATAGTGAGCCATTTCTCTCTTATCTCTCACCCCTTTGAGACATTACTTCTCTCTATGTTCTAACCTCTCTAACCTCAGATCCAAGGATCATTTTATGTAGTCTCTCTTTGTGTTTCTCTAGGTTCCTTCCATAAGGAGAGATCACAACCTCTTGAAGACGTGCAAGCTCATGATATGGGTTGCTATGATTCTTCTCCTCCAAGATCACAAAAGTGAATCTTGTTCTTTCTTTCTTATCAATGGGTGTTGTAGATGTGTTGATTCGACATGTGTAAAAGGACGTTGGATCCTTTAGTCGAGTTGTATTGGGTGTGTTGGTTTGGTCCGCCGTGCTAAGGACCCAGTATCTAGCCTTGTACTGGATAAAGTGTAGGCGAAGAAGGTTTGGTCTACCTTGTGTGAAAGACTCGGTATCTAGCTTTGTACCGAATAACGTGTAAGCGACATTGTGAAGGCTTCTCCGCCATGTGAAAGGAGTTTGTGTTGTGAAGTGATAACAAACTCTCGAGTAGGTGACTCGGGGAGTGGAGTAGGGCAAGGAAGGTGTCCTTGTAGCCGAACCACTATAAATACTTGTGTTGTGGTTGTGTCATTCTAACTCTATCTCCTAGTTTAGTTTATATGATTTTATTTCTATCAATATCCAACACGTCAAAACTAGATTGATATAAGTCGATCTATAAGTTTTAATAAGTGATTTGAATCGGTAAAACTATTCAACCCCCCTTCTAGTTTTCTATAGAAATGATCTAATGTTGGGCACTCATGGAACTAGTGTTTACACTATCTTAATGTCTGATATGATTGCTTCTTCTCCTATATGTCTGCTCTCCAAAGCACATTCGACAAAATCATGGTTATGGCACAAACGACTATCTCAACTGAATTTCAAAACCATGACTGAACTCGCATGTCACAAACTAGTCGATGGTCTTCCACGGTTTCGATATTCAAAAGATCACTTATGTCTAGCTTGTGAACAAGGAAAAAGTACTCGTGCACATTTCCCTTCAAAAATAGAACACAGTACATATCACGTTCTTCAACTACTTCATATGGATTTGTGTGGCCCTATGCGTGTTCAAACGATAAACGGTAAACGCTACATTCTAGTAATTGTTGATGACTACTCCAGATGGACTTGGGTCTATTTTCCATGAAGCAAAGATGAAGCTCCTTCAATGATCATCACCTTTCTCACAAAAATTCAAGTTCAGCTTCGTAATACGGTCAGAAAAGTTAGAACAGACAATGGAACTGAATTCAAGAATCAGACTCTTCGATCTTATTTTAAGAAAGTGGGAATTGAACATCAAACATCTATTGCAAGAAGTCCAGAACAGAATGGGGTTGTTGAAAGATGCAACAGGACGTTAGTAAAAGCTGTAAGAACGATGCTAATCAACGCTCAATTACCAGATTATTTATGGGCAGAAGCTGTATCAACTGCATGTTTTACCCAAAACCGTTGTATGATCACTAAACGTCATCACAAAACTCCTTATGAGAATTTTCAAAACCGCAAACCGAATATTAAACACTTTCATGTATTTGGTGCTCTTTGCTATCCAAATAATGATCGTGATGATTTTGGAAAACTCAAAGCAAAGGCCGACATTGGCATCTTCATTGGATATTGTGAAAACTCCAAAGGTTTTCGAATCTGGAATTTTTGTACTTGAGAAATTCAGGAGACTATTCATGGTAGTTTCGATGAACTTACGGAAATGGCTTTTGAGCAAAAAAGCTTAGGACCCGCAACTAACCGTCTAAACTTTCCTGATCAATCAACTGAACCTTTTTCTCTAAACCGTCAAGGATTGGAAACCTTGTTTGCTCCATTGTTTGATGATTCATTTGCATGTCATGCACTAGATGTATCTAATGTTTCCACTGCACCACCTGATAATATTCCTATACCTGATACACCTGCACCAACTACAACAACCGTTGCAACAGATGCACCTCCAATTGAATCAATGACAATCGTAGAACAAACCGCTTACAACATTGACAATACAGCTGATGATCAACCTGAACAAGAAGTACCCGCACCTGCAGATTATGACGAAAATGCCTTCTTCAATCCATTTGCTCCGGCTCCAACCATTCCCGATATTGCAAAGTCGTCTACACGCAAATTGGATCCGTTTAATAGGTACACTCTTTATCAACATTACCCTTCAACACAAAAATGGAAAAGAGATCATCCCTTAGTAAATGTGATTGGTATTCCAAATAATCCAGTCATGACACGACAAAGACTTCACATGTATGGTGAAACATGCATTTATGCTCTTACCGTCAGTCAAGCTGAACCAAAAAACATTAAAGAAGCAATCACTTATGACAATTGGATTGAATCATTGCATGAAGAACTCGATCAATTCAAACGTCTTGAAGTCTGGGAATTGGTAGAAAGACCCGATGGAGTCTATGTTGTCGAACTTAAATTGATTTGGAAAACAAGCTTGATGCTGATGGAACTGTAATTCGTAACAAATCGCGTCTGGTTGCAAAAGGCTTCAGCCAAGAAAAAGGAATTGATTTTGAAGAATCCTTTGCACCAGTGGCTAGACTTGAAACTGTACGAATGTTTCTGGCATATACTGCCCACAAGAACATCATCGTTTATCAAATGGACCTGAAAACTGCATTTCTAAATGGGCAACTCCGTGAAGAAGTGTATGTCACTCAACCAAAGGGCTTCATCGATCCTGATCATCCTAATCATGTGTACAGACTCAAGAAAGCCCTTTACGGCCTTAAACAAGCCTCGAGGGCATGGCACGATAAACTATAAGCTTTTCTAATTGCCAATCATTTTACTAAAGGATCAGTGGATCCGACTTTGTTTATCCAACGTCACGGGGAAGACATTTTACTTGTTCAAATTTATGTTGATGACATCATTTTTTGTCCAACACGTAAAAAGTACTCAAACACTTTTGCAAAATTAATGAAACAAAATTTTGAAATGTCCATGATGGGTGAACTATGTTTCTTTCTAGGACTTCAGGTTCATCAATCTCCCTGTGGCTTCTTTCTAAGTCAGTCTAAAATATGCTCTTGAGATATTAAAGAAACATGACATGACTAGTTGTGATACTTATAGTACCTCAATGTCTGCTACATCACCAAAGGTGGATGCTGATTTACATGGGACACTAGTTGACCCTACGAAATACCGAAGTATTATTAAGTCTCTCATTTATCTAACAGCCAGCAGACCAGATATTTTCTTTGTTGTATATCTTTGCTCCCGTTATTAGTCAAACACAACTGAACGACACCTCTCTGAGGCAACAAGAGTCCTTCGATACATAAAGGGAACCATTAACTTGAGGATCTGGTATCCGAAGGATTCTAGTTTTGAACTAATAGCCTTTTTTTAGATACTGATAACACAAGTTGTTTAGATACACGCACAAGCACATCTGGTGGTGCTCAGTTTCTTGGAGATAAGCTTGTATATTGGCAGTCAAAGAAGCAGGATTGTACATCACTGTCATCAACAGAAGCTGAATACATAGCCATGTCTACCTGTTGTGCTTAAGTCATTTGGATGCAATCTTAGCTCATGGATTATGGTTATGTCTTTGACAAGATCCTGATGAACTGTGACTCCAAGAGTACCATTGCTATCTCCTGCAATATGGTTCAACATTCAAAGTCCAAGCATATTGCTCTCAGATATCATTTCATCAAGGAGCATGTCAAAAAAGGGTACTATTGAACTATATTTTGTAGGTACTCATTACCAACTGGCAGATTTATTCACTAAAGCACTACCTCCTACAAGGTTTGCTGAATTAGTCCACCAGATTGGTATGTGGTATTTGACTCCAAAAGATTTGGAAATTTTTCTCAAACTCAAATGATCAAGTCAAACACCAAAACACTTGGTGAATATTATTAAAAAAAAATATCTTTCAAAGTGTGCAAACATCATATCTTCAAAACATGTTCCTGATATGTAAACTTTTTCAAAATTCAATCAAGGAAACATATTTTAAGGGGGAGAAAATTTTCACAACATCATGAAGTTTGCACACGTTATCATAAGTATTCAAAAAAAATTGTTTCATCATCATTCGTGTTAAAAACTCATTTTCAAAAGTTCTATGATCTCTCGAATTAAAATGTGAAAAAAGGATTCGCAAAATAGATGCTAATTCGAGGGGGAGAAAAGAAATTTTTCTACAATGAACCCAATTAACCATGTTTGGATTTCATATGGAAAAGTAACTAACCTTTAATGAGTAAATTACACAAAAGTCTTAAACTTAGGTAAAAGGACCTTGCACGGAAAATAAAACGGGCTCAGGGACTGCAAGTTTCAAATAGTCAAACTTTACTCTACACTTAGTGACACTAATCAAATTTTTCCACAAATATTCTCAAAAGTATCACACATAACCGAAAACCTCAATGATTCAGACCAACGATTTTTTATCCTTGATCTTTTTTCACGATTGTGAGTTTCTAATTTCTTCATGGTTGTTGTCTAATCGTTCCCTAAATATTTCAAATGATTTCAACGGTCAAAAAGTGATAATCAGAAACTAGGGCTTATGTAATTATCAATTGGGGCATTTCTTTTTTGATATGTTTTTAGTCTAATTAATCAGTTCATATAGCTTAGAGAACACTAAAGAATGCTCGATTGGTATGTTTGCTCGATTAGAAACAACATAGGTTCGAAATTAAGTGATTTAGGGTTTAAGATGTCGATGTCTTTACTGCTATTACTAGGGCATTTGTTTGTACAATATTCATGCATTATTATGCTAACATGCGTACAAAGTCTCAAATCATAACCCCAAACCATTATAATGATCGGAAAATTTTGAGTAAAATAATGAATTAATATGTGATCTTGTGTGTTAATTTGATAATTCTGAGCACTTAGGAAGATTTAGAATGAGTTTTTGATTCATCTTTATGCTTGTTTGTGCCTGATGCATTTTTCTGTGTGCAAGTACATGTCATCCCATTTAAAGTCAAAATATGTTTCGTCAAAATTTCAACTATTGTCAAAATATTTCTTATGGAACATATTTTGAGGGGGAGAAAAATGGTCAACTTTTACAAAACTATTTCATTTTTGTAGTTGCATATTTTCAAATCGTTGAAAACTTGTGATGCTCATGATCTCTGCTGCACCAATCTCTCGTGAGTGTTTTTTTCAAAGTATAAAATTAAGTAGATATTATCATGCGGTGATTGAGGTCTTACGGCTCAAATGAGAGAGGTCAAAGGGCTAAATGTGTCAAAAGGCTAAACTTGAAAAAAGATTCAAATGATGAGAAACAAGTTTTTTCAAACTCTGCACTCTCGTTTTACACCGGTAAAGTAAGTGTGGAGACCAAAGCAAAGTCGTTCAAAACCTTTCATATTTTCAAAATCTGGAATCCTTTGGCTGCAATATAAGAATGACTCTGCTTTGAACATCCCAAATACCGAAAGTTTCAATTTATCACAAAAAAAAAAATCTTCAAAAAGAACCCATGAGGTTCATCTCTAGATTGAAATCTTCTTCTTCAGATTTTAAAACTCAAAGAGAGACACCAGATTTCTCAAACAACTTTCAACAGAAAAAGAGTTTTAAATTTCCATTAATTCCGCGAGTGTTATTTCAAAATGAAACAAATGTTTTTAGTCATCGTTAGAATTCAACATCTTTTAATCGGATTAACATAACCTACAAATGGATTTCAAATTTTGGTAAACCCGTTGGCGTTGTGCTTAAATGGGTTCCCGAAGTTGTTGTCTAATCTGATAATCAAGCATCTTTGTTGTATAATACTTGATTGTGTTTTCTAAAACCTTGAGCAGAATCATCTCACGAATTTTCAAAAAGTATTTTTTAAATACGACTCAAAATTCTGCTCAAGTAGACTATCTCTCGAATAAACTTCATTATTTGAGGGAGAGTATTTTGTTAAAAGAAAACAAATTTTGTATTAAAACTATGGCTTGTGCGCACATATCAGTGCACAACCCGTACCTTGTAAAGAAAGGACCATGGGGTACGCTTCAGTGCCTCAATCCTGACAAAAGGAGCGAAGGTTTCCTACTTTTGAGTAGAATTAATCAAATATTTTTTTCATAATTCTGCTCAAAAGACCAAGTATTCCCTCTCGTATTTAAAACCTCAAAAAGTTACTTCACTTATTGAGGGGGAGTACTTGAAACAATCTTTGTTCACAATGAAAAAAGTTCTTATTGATTTCTTCCCACATAACCTCAAAAAGCATATTTTAAACAAAATGTTTTACAAAAACAACATCAATATGCTATTTTTGAGGGGGGGGGGGAATATAATGTGATTAAAATATGGTCTCAGATGTATGGAATCTCGTATGAGCTCGACTTAGATATTACCAATCAATTGACGAAACTTAACTATCATTAATCGAAAGTACTTGTCCTGGACGGGTAATAATTTCAAGCTGGTCTAACCAGTGATGTAAGCGTGTCTCGAATAGGACTTGTCTAAGTAGAGTGTACCGTTTCGAGATATTTTCTTTGAATGTGTCCAGAATAGGTAATAATTTCAAGCTAGTCTAACTAGTGATGTAAGCGTGTCTCTAATTGGTCATGTTCACTGAAAATCAATCAATTCAAAAGTGCAAACTCTACCCGACATGTGCAAATTTATCTTAAAAACTTATGAGCACATGTGAAGGGGGAGTATTTCAGAAAAAGCAAAACTCTCAAGGTGTTAACAAAATATATTTTATAATCATAAACACTTTGAGAGATTTTCAAATGAATGGTTTATGGCAACATAGGATAGTCATGAAGTTATAAGGTGACTAAGGTTAGGAAATACGCCCTATATATGATCCGCCAGAACCGGAGGGATCTACCCATGGACAATACCAATAGCTTAGTACTAGAAGTCTTTAGGTATGATTGAAAAAATGAGTAAAGAAATGAAAGGAGAAAGAAGGGGTTGAAGAATTAAAAAGAAATGTAAATGAAAGGGTGAAAAGAAATAGCTCTCCAAATGTTCAACCTTAGGGCAGAAACCGGGTTCAATTCATATAGTACTGGATGACACTACGGTGACACCGGTATTGAAGACAAGCCGTCATGGACATAGTGACGCATTGCACTAAACCTTCTAGCCACTAAAGTATCTCTTAAAAGATACTTTTTTCATTTCTCACTGAGAACCCTGCTTAATCTGTCGACCTTTCACTCCGAAATGTGTTGATTTTGAAAAGGAGGTAATCTGTTCCATGATGACTTAAATCTAATCGTACTTAATCGAGTCTAGAGCCATGAAATTCAACTAAATATCTCTTAGGAACACTTAACATTTCTACACTGGTTGTTCAACATTAAGAACACCAGTTGTAAATTATAGAGTCCTACGCTGATCCTACCAATCTGCCAGAACATTTATGAGAGAATTCACAATTGTGATTCTCCAATATTTAATGGAAATTCCTTCCAGGGTCAACATCAAACAACCCTGACAGCAGGTCACTTCGGTAATCCCATGTGGGTTACGCTTAGTGTTCATGGTGGGTTCAAACGGTCTACTGTCATGGAGTGATACTTCGGTATGCTTACGCGGCTCACCTGAATCATGGATACACTTCGGTGTATCTGAGTAAGCCCTATTAGGGGTATCCGGTTCAGGAACAGCCTTGGCAAGGATTAGAGAAAGTATTCACACTTTGCTGTTAATGATCTCGAAGTCCAAATCTGTAAGTGCTGGATACTTTATTGCTAACTGTTTTCATGCAGGTACTTATGGAGACCGGGAGTTCCACTACCACCATTACCATCATCAACATTACATTAGTTTCCACATGCTCATACAAACATCACAAAGAAAGTTCTCACTATGATCAAAGCAAAGAAAAGTTCAGAGAAAGATTTTACGTCACAAAGAAGAATCTACAAAGTTAAAAGACAAAGATCAAAAGCAAAGAAAAGAGAATTACTTAAGAATGAAGATTCAAAGTCAAATGAAGTATGAGCATGTTGGAAAGGCATAATAACACCAGAGACAAAGACGTTGATGAAAGGCAGAGAATACCATCACTTGATCACCACAACAACAAAGACATGATAAAGAACAAAGAATTATTGTTTTGAAGACGTCACACCAAAGATGCAACAATGACGTCAAGCAACCTTTGATGACCAACCCTTAGGGAGAGATTGTTAGGAATACGTTTTTAGTTATATCAAGCGCGGTCATTAAGGTTTGTAATAGGTTGCTTTATTAATTAGGCTTATATGTTTGTTAAGAGTTTAAGGCTTATGTAGTAAGTCCATGGGCCTAAGGTTATCTGTTAGAAAAGCCCATATGAGTGATGCCCTACCTAAAGGGCTATAAATACATTGTAAACCCTCCAAGGAGGGTGTTGGTTCTTGCATTAACAAAGTTCATTCTCTTTTACACAAGTTCCTTCCACTTTCTCTCTCTACTTACTTTATCTCTCTAAGATATATGTTGTGTGTGCTTAATATGGTGACCTTACAATTTTCATTATCTTCCTTTTTTTATTTCAGCCAAACCTTAAAACAATTAAAGAATCCCCAAAAACTTAAGTGTGTGTTATCTTCATGTGTATGACTGAGAAACAGTCAAAGTACCCAAACACAACTTGTATATACCCTACTCATAAAAAATTATAATTAAAAATTTTAGAAATAAAAATTAAAAGGGAGAAACAAATAATAATAATAATAATAATAATAATAATAATAATAATAATAATAATAATAATAATAATAATAATAATAATAATAATAATAATAATAATAATAATACAACACAAAAAGAGACCTAATATATATCTACTATTTCATTAAAACTTAAAATTTAATTACATTAATACCATTTAAGGTATCATCAACAGCCAACCTTGGCATACCACTGAAAAAGAGATAATAAACAACCAGGATGATGAAACAACAAAAAGAACCTGCATAAGCACTGTCCACCAAGACCTAATCATACAAATCCATAATGTCGATGTGATGATCCTTCTCAGACAAGCCATCACAGACATCAACCAAGATGGCGGTAAGTTCCTCCAACCTCCTGCGCTCCCTGATCTGAACCTCACGCAAGCACTCATAAGTTTTACCACCAGCTTCTTCTTCGTCATGGTTGAGAGACCACAGCTTTGCCATTCTCGCAGTCCTATATTGAATCTTTACTTGCAGCTCATTGCATCACTCCCCAAGCCACCTGATGAAAGCTTCATCTTTAGTATGTTCTTGAACAAAGAGAAACTTGAATGCTTTATGTAGCTCCTGAGACCCAGAAGCCTCTTTGAGTTCATTGACGAGTGAAGTTTCAGCCGTATCAGCCATTGATTGAGTATTTTGGTCACAAAGGGTTTTTCGGATGATAAAGTTTAAGATAGATTATTAAAGCTAAAACAAGTACTAATAAATTATAAGTAACCAAACTGAATTGGAACTGAACAGACTTCATCATTACAAAGTTAACTCATTCATTAATTTATACAATTGGTTTATTTTCCTAAGCAGAAATATCAAATCGGTTATAGACATAAATTTTGCAATGACACATTCAGCCCTTCAACTTATGATAAAAGATGGCTAAAAATTACCAAAAAGATTGGCAATATTACATAACTAACCCTCAAAGTGTGCCAATTATGATAAAAGATGCTTCAAAAACACTACAAAAAACATTATCATACCAAAACATCTTAATTATTAAATAAATATATATAAAAATTTTAAAAACTAAAAATAAATATCAAAACTTCATTGCCTCCAACTTCTCGATAAAAGATAACAATGCACGAAGATGAACATGCTTTTGAGTTACAACAAACATCAACCTTTCAACGTCATCCAAATCCTCCTGTTTCATTCTCCTCAAATCCACAATGCTTTGAACCGAAGAATCATAAGTACCAACAACCTTCAACTCCTTTATAATCAAGTCCCTATAATTCACATGATCAATAATTTCTATCACTTTTTCCCTTAAATATTCTTCATCAGCAAATGTAGATTTAACTTCTCGGCCATAATGTAAGAGCATCATATCTTTAACATAGCTTGACTTAGCTTCATTTGCTAACCGGCCTAACAAAACAAGAGAAGAAACAATAGGAGAAGACATAGGTGTATTTTTTTTTTATAATGTAAATTTCTATGTTATGCTAAGAATATATAACCTATAGAAAGGAATATTAAAAGGACATTCCAATTAAATGACAAATATCAATTTAAAATAAAATTCGAAAAAAAAAAACTACAATACATAATAAATTATAAACTAACCAAATTAGATTTACAAAAACATTAAGAGAATCACCAAGTAGACAATAACATTAGAATACACTTTATTCGACGATCATATGATTTTAACATTTTCGTAAAACTAAGTCCCTAACATTACGCAAACAACAATTAGATCAAACCGGTGTGCGTAGCACGGGTCTGAATGCCTCGTATAATATAGGAATGTCTTTTCTTTCATTAAATGTATTTTTAATTTTTAAGAAATACAAATTAGTAAGCAATATGTACAAATTACATAAAACAATAATTCTTCTACACATGATTATTTAAAATATTCATTAATGTAAGTTTAATGCCAAATTTTTGTTTGGTTATGGACATTTAAAATTTTTGACAATTGCATATTAAAAAAAAAAAAAAAAAAATATAAAAATTGCATATTAAAAAAAAAATTATCATCTATGTATGTATTTTAGTGCAAGTTTAGTGAAATCCTAATTATTTTGCTAATAAATTTAATTGAAAAGAATCGTACATGTCAAAGTACAAAGATTTTCATGTGATTTGTAAAACATGAAAATGTGTGATTTTTGAATACCGTAATTTATATAAGCAATGTTATATATATTATTAATCATATATCACAAGAACTAATTTATACTTTTCTATGTTTATACGTTATATAATATTTTGACGAATATTACATAACATTTACTGATTAGCAAGTATCTTTCACCGCCAATCATCAAAATCTTGTAATACTACTAACTAACGTTTTCGTATCGTCATTACATCGTGATGCATAGGAACTTGACATTTTAATAAGAAATAGTGTGCGATAAAGTTATTTTCAAAAATTTCGGCATGCGTAAAATTATTATCACGAAATACATGTAATCGAAAAATATTGTTTGTCAAAATTTTGATTACAGAATAATCACCGTCACAACGCGCGAGTATGGTATTAATATATTTTTAAGTAACTATCCCTATTAAAATTTGACAATTCAAACAATAATAATAATTCTAAAGAATAAAAGCATCCAACCGAGACTTTCAAATTCTTTTCCATGCGAATTGACTCTTGACTCTTGACTTTGACTTTGACTTTGAATTTGACTTAGATAGCCGAAACACTTTTGCTTCATTCACACTTCCTAATTTCATATCCAGTTTCCCTTTTAAAATCATTCAATTTCATACTACAAAAAACATCAATTAATTGTTAGTTCATATTGTTCATGACTATCTATTTATCATGTTCTTATTTTTAATCTTGAATCAAACAAACTCGTTTGAATTAATACTATTTGTTATTGACGTGATTAACAATTTTATCATGAAACTTGTACAAAGAAAAATAGTTGTAAGGTTCATTGTATATGTCATCTCTGAAAATACTATTTACATGCTATAAACTTGATCTTTGGTATAGACTTGGCTTTTGATTCTTTAGTATTCTTTTTGCTTTACCTATTTACCATAAAATATCCAAAGTATGATACACACAGACTGTTTTCCTTCAATTAGAGCTAGAAAAACAAATGACATGTCTAAAAAAAATCTATAGAAGAGTTGTAATATACTCCATCCGTCCCAGTATATATATATATATATATATATATAAGTGTAAACGTATAGAAGAGTTGTAAAATGCGGAGTAATAACAAAACAAATAATATCACAATAACTAGCTATATGCATGATATGCATGCAACTAAAGAGAATGAACGTCCACATGCACAATTGACGCATAAGAGGAAATGATTTTCTCTTATATGTAGTATAGCTATTCCATTTGAAGCTAACTTTGTCAAAGTGTCAAACAAACTATCTATACTACATATATGAGGAAATCATTTACCTCAAACTTAAAAACTTAAAAAATGACTAAGATTGTTAGGCTAAAATACCTCTACATATAAAAGGTGGTGCAATCTATTAAATGTTTAAATACGTATTTACAATTTAAATCATGAACTTTCTTCACTGCAACTCACTCAATACATATATATACATTAACAAAAATACGCACATAAATTGAGATCGTTGTAAACCATCGTCGTTAGGCGCGAGTAATCGTCTAGTATCTCCAATTCCGAGCACACGTTAAAATGAATCCACACAAAAAGATTGGTATTACATCATGTCGTTACATATCATAACATAGAAATATACCACTATTTCGCGAAATTCTTGTAATTTTATAATAATAAGTCACGTTTTAAAATACACATGTCCATAAAAAATCGTAAATAATTGGATTTAAATCACATTTAGAGACACATATAGAAGGTCGTCATATAAAAGATACAATTGTTCAAACCTTCAAGTTAAGTTAAATCCAGCTAAAAGCTTTCGTTATCACATTTATTGCCAATAAAGATACATAACTACTCGGTTAGTATAAATATTACGATATTTAATCTCTACATTCTCGTTTGTTTTGATTGATGACAAACATGTAACTTGTAATACATAACGTAAAATGTACAAGTTACTCGTAATCATATTTTGTTTCAACATACATTCAACACCTCTCGACGTCTCGAGTCCGCGTATGCTACAACACAGGTTCGTACATCACCTCCTATATAAAACAGGCTTTCCCTAAGGAAACCTTTACCTCAAAATTCCAAGATAATGACACCTGGCATATTATTTGATCCAATGGACCGTATGATATTTCGCCTATAGCATTCAATGTAAACACAAAAACAAAAACATCTTCCCTTAAACAAGATCAAACAGATGCTAATATCACCAACAAAAAAACACATTTTCATAACCGAAATCAATCAACCCTAAATCAATTCATACCCAATATCCTTTATCATCATCAATTCATCCCCGAA
The DNA here is from genome assembly GCA_021014915.2 of Artemisia tridentata subsp. tridentata. NCBI lineage: Eukaryota > Viridiplantae > Streptophyta > Magnoliopsida > Asterales > Asteraceae > Artemisia > Artemisia tridentata. The sequence continues at coordinate 252,395,294 of CP139501.1, forward strand.
ATAAATCATAACCGAAGCATTTTAATACTATACCCCAATCAATAACCGAAACAATTAAACCCACAAACATTTTACCTTAAATCAATTTATCTCACATCGATTCAGGCCCTAAAAATCAGTTAACCCTAAATCAAATAATCCCCAATTTCAGTTACAATGATCTGATAATCTTCACATGATGAATAAATCAATCACTATGTCTTTCTATTATCATAAACCAAAAAACCAATATATATCACTGATTACCAAGTTCCAATTTGCAAACAGGTTTGTTTTTTAAGCCTTTTTGTTTAATTAATGCTTATACATTTCCAGAATTATTTTAAGTTTTTGTTTTCATTGTGGGTTTCGGATGTGTTGTTAGATCGGTATGTATTAATTATATAACATTTTAATTTTTAATGAATAAATCGATACGCTTTTTGTTGATTCATCAAATAGTGATTACCATCAATTAGTTTTTAAGATTGATCCTGATTCGATTTTTTATTTGTTGAAAAGAACAACTCATTTTAGGTTGAATTTGGGTTTTCCATATTTGTTAGTTACAGTAAGATGCTAAAGATTTGCATTTTGTTATGGAATATTGCGAATATGAACTTAAGGAAAAAATTGAATCAAAGGGTGGATATAGTAAAAAAGTTGTTGCACATATTGTTTGTTCTTTATGAAATTTGTGTGCTATCTTCATTTTATCAGTATAATTCATAGAAACTTGAAACTTGCGAAACTTATCATTTGCAAAAAAGTTTGTAATTGTGTTTTTTGTGGTTGTGTCCTTTATGGATTTCAAGTCGGGAATAGAGTTGTTACTTATTCGGCGCTATATCACAATTCCTGTGCTTAGGAGAAAAATCCTGTGACCCTCCCATGATTGAATGACTGAGCTATGCCATGGGGGAAGTCTTTCTCTGAAACATGTAATTGTGTTTTTTGTGGTTGTGTTTAATCCTTTTAGTGAATACAAATTGCTTACTATTCAAGTTATATGGTTTAACATGATGTAGAACTATTGGCATGGTATGTTATGGTTTGTTGCAACTTTCAGAAGATTTTGCATAGGTAAAGGATGTGTTTAGATTTTAGTTCCGAAAACTATATAATGAAACTGAATATTGAATAGCGATTGCGATTCCAGTGTAATATACTCATACGAATTTAATTTTTTTTTCTTTTTTTTTTTCCAAATTATATGTGCCATTGAATAGACTTCTTTCTTATAGAATTATAAAACATGAGCTATGCATATTAAAACAATCCACATTGACTGTTTACTTTTTCATGTACTTATTCACTCCATAATGTTAAGTTTAGTTTATAGTTCAGATAAGTTTAGATAAATTTAGCTTATGGTACTTATGTGATATTCAAAGTTGCTAAAAAGTCAAGTTTAGATAAATTTAGCTTATAGTACTTGATATAGTGAGGCTGGTGGAGCTTACAATGGCAAGAAAATGTTACTAAAGCATTTGTGTTTAGGTTTTGAGTCAAAATCAACTCACAAGTTTTTGACTCCAAATTCAGGTGTCGAAGAAGTTTGATCCTGCAACAGGGAGGCAATTCGAGTCAAGTGCACAGACTCAATCTTACGTACTTTTGAAAAGCAGGATTGGTGTTACTATTGATGATAGACCGAGTTGTTATCAGTACCCGTGTACAACAGGATTTCTGTCACCACCCACAACAAAGGTATATATACATTTTTACCCTCAGGTGTTACTCTTGAGGTGTTCCTTCAAATGAAATTAAGGAATTTATTGAATAGTTTATGAATAGTTGATGAAACATTTAGTATCTTGAGTGAGAAGGTTAGAAGGAAGGAATATTATAGAAAGTTGATAATGGATATGCAGGCTGATTTAGAGGGTGACATGGAGGATGATGTGGATACATTTTGGATAGTGTGTAGGCTTTGCATATTCTTGCATTAGTTTGAGAGGAAGTTTATAGGATTTAGGTTGATCTATCCTAATTGCAATAAGAATTTTAAGGTTGATGATTAAATCGGGCCTCTATCTAATTAAACGCGAACAATTACATGGCTTTAGTATCTTGAGTGAGAAGGTTAGAAGGAAGGAATATTATACTTTATAATTGATCTCTTATCCGGCTGTAACTCTTGATTAAACTCTCCATTTTGGTGGTTATATCATGACTGTTATTGATTTGAGTTTTTTCTAATGGTTTTGATATCGTATTCATTAACTGACACTTTGTTGTTTCACCAGTTGGCACGATGCCGGAACTTATGATGCTAAAACAAAGACAGGAGGCCCAAATGGATCAATCAGGAATTAGGAAGATATTGTTGTGGTTTTTGAGGATGCTTCTGCAACACATTATGTTGTGATGGTTGCTTTGGGAGGAACATTTTACCGGAGGTTAGTTATAATCTTATGTTTCACTCCCTGTTTGACATGATAATTCTGAACACCTACTGTGCTGGTAGCCTGGTAGGAAGATATGGTAATGGGTCAAAACATGTCCGGGTCAAAATAGATTTTTTTAACTACATATTGAAATGAACCTGGTAATATTTACATACAACCTTTTTTTTAATTATATAACTTTTTTATGCAAATAGTTGGTTAATAGGTTTGGGAGTTGGTATGTTAGATACATCTGGTCAACTCAAGAGTGATATTGATTCGGCATGATGACCATACTAATGAATCATGTTGTATGTGTTTTCAGACATGTATACTCTTTCCACATGATGACCATATTGGTCGATCATGATGTATGTGCTTCCAAACATGAAGGCATCGAAAATTATGTTAACTTTATTGGTCAATCATGATGTTTGATTTCTTTGTTCTAGGAAAATAAAGTACAATCTACATATTTGGCCACATTTTTAACTTTCTGAATGTAGATGTGTTTAATCCTTATAAATAAGACACTCAATGTTATTTACCTTCACTCAGTGTTGCAAAAAAAGGTCTACAAGGCCGATTAATCGCCGATTAGGTGCTACAAGGCCACCGACCTTGCCGATTTATGTAACTGGGTCAAACAAATAGGTCAACCGTGGTCAACGGCGGTCAATGGTAGTCAAACTTGCCAGAAACCTATAAATCTTGCCGGAAGTACTCAAAACTCACTGTAAACTTATTTTGATCACTTATAGTAACTGTTCAAGTCTACTACAAGTTGTTTTTTAGAAAATACCTAACCGGAAATACCTAAAACTCACCGGAAATACACAAAACTTGCCTGAAATAACTAAAATTTGTCAGTAATGCCAATCCGATTAATCACTGATTAATCCCGCCTAGACCGATTACAAGCTACAAGGTGGTCAACCGCCCGACTACCGATTCGCGATTTTTGCAACCTTGCTCAATGTTATTTACCTTCACTCAGTTTTTTTTTTTTTTTTTTTTTGAGAAATCTCAATTTGTATGACAAATTTTATGACGGTCAAGATTATGCATTTCCGCATTATATATATATTCTTTTTTATAGAATACATGTAACACATTTATATTTTCGAATAAAAAAACTTAATGCTAGCGCCCCATCGGGGCGGGCCTAAGGCTAGTGTTATATGTGGCATTATTATTAAACCCGTAACAAATCATTTAGAATGTTTAAAATACGTTTAGAGTCGTAAGTATTTTAAAGGTTAACCATTCTATTTCGAACCTCATTTTACACTTTGCATATACAAATATTTTTATTTTTACACTAAAGTTTACGTACAAATATACACTTTTATTTGTGCAAGTAAACTAATATTATTTTTCATACAAATGATAAAGTTTACTTATACTTGACAAAATACATTTTATTTTGACAAGCACTTAAATAGACTTTTTTCTTAAGCTAGTCACATTTATACATTAACTAGCTAAGTTACATAATACATTTAACATTCTTAATATATTTAAATCAAAAATGAAAATGTATTATTACATAACTACATGGATCATGCTAGTCTAGGATAATCTGAGAAAAGATCATAGTAGGATATTGAAAAGATCTTGAAAAGATTTTGGAAATATTTGAACAAGATTTTGTAGATTCTGTGTCAGAGGTCCACGGACCCCTTTTTTATAAAGGGCATAACCCCTTTTTTGGTACCTTGGGGTCCGCGGGCTGCTGAGCTTGTTGGCTATAAATAGCAACCCATTGTTCACTCTTTTGTTCACCACTTGAATACATATTCACTCTACCATTTTGAATACATTTAGATCAATAGATAACAATGTAGTAACATACATTAATCACCCTCATCATCACATGATCATAATGCTTCTAACATTCATTCTGTTGTAAGCATATTTAACATCCTGATCCACCAAAGAAAGCTTGTAGATCTTGCCATCCTCATCCACCTAATCATATCAACATATGAAGATTCCAGGGCACTTGTCATCCTCATTGATTGAAGACTTCTTATTCAAGAAGATTATTTAGATTAGGCATTTATATCCATTAGACATTTGTGTCTTGGATCATCACTGTACTCATTCATGTATCATTACAATCCCATATTAGATTAGATGGTTTATATGTTTGTGCCATAAAACAAAAGGTTTGTTATGTGGGGCCATAAAACATAGCGGGTTTGGTTGTACCCGAAAAAGGACTCGACAATTAGCTTAGTGTCGGAAATATTGTATAGGTGACGTTAGGTATATTTAGCTTTATACCGGAAAAAATGTAAGCGACGTTTGTAAGGTTTTCTCCGCTGAGAAGGGAGCTTGTTGATCTAGTGAAGTAACTCTTGAGTTGGGTACTCGGGGAGTGGAGTAGGGCGGAGAAGAGCTCCGTGATCGAACCACTATAAATCCTCGTGTTTGGTTTGCACTTTCCTTATTTATCACTTTACTTTTATACTTGCACTATGTTATTGCTTGTGATGTGGCTTGATGTTTATGCTTGTGTGACAACTTGTCTTATCTATGCTCTATATTAGTCACAGATAATAAATGGCCCTTTTCTTATTACAACAAGCTTGATAAGTTATTTGATGCAAAAGATTTAAAGTTTTTAAATGGTAACGTATTCACCCCCCCCCCCTATACGTTTTCAAATACTCTATTATACATTTACCGTGGAAAGCAACGCCATTTCCCTTAAACCAAAGTTCTGATACCAACTTGTAACACCCCGTGAACGACACGACTTTAAATACTCAAAATTTGAAAACTTTTGCGCGGAAACGACTTAATCTTATCGTATATTCCGTTACTCTTTTGACAATTGGCAAATATTCCCTAAATGGTCATACCTTAAGATTATTTTTAAACGAAACTAGACTCATTTACCTTCGAAATGATGGGTGGAACGACCCGTGACGACTTACGTTTTAAAAGATATGATTTTTCAAAGATGATAAAAATCTGAAAACCCTTTATAAAAATTCTGGTCTGAGCATATTCTTAAGATCTATGCTCAGGGAACGATCTATGCTCAGGGAAGAACCTTTTAAACTAAAATTTCTGGGTTGAGCATAGATCTTAAGATCTATGCTCAGGGAAGAACTTATGCACAATTTCTGAAAAACTAACTTCCCGAACACGACACCACATGAAAACTTCTAGAAATCATAAACTTCATTTTCATACATTTACTTGGTCATAACGACCCACGGAAACGTACTTTACAAAGTAACGGGTGTTATGTCAAGCACCCGTTTTGACCCATTTACATACTAAACTTTAACCCATTACTGTAACATACAACTTGACAACCAAAATACTATAACCATCATGACATAAGCTTTGACAGTTGACAACACATTTATAAACTATTAAAATACCAACGGGGTACAACATTGAATTCGAGCTCGGTATGCTATAGTATGCCCTTTTAAACATTACCGTAACCTTCTACCATCCACCTTAACAATCTATAAGCCTTAGTCCAAGCTTTACTAGCTTAGCATGAGCACCTACAAGCATGGTAAACATCTAAACCGTAAGAACGAGGCTTAGTAAGTAAAACTATTATAAATTAATATCATAAATCATTCACATATTACATATCATAACTCGTTATTCCATAACAACATTAAGCATTAACACATACCTTTAATTACTTAGGGCATCACTTATTCTATCTCAACCACATCTACACACTTAAACTAACGCATCCTTTGTGAGCTATGTCACACTAACCTTATATCCACCTTCACATAAGCAAAAACATTTCAAGGCATTCCATAACCTTAACACATAATCATATAACACGTAATATAATGAAATCAATATCACATAATCTTATAAACGGTTTACTTACCTTGATTCCAAGTTAGCAATTCAAGGGATCATCATCACCAACTTTAGTTCCTTACTCATAATCTTTCACAACACCTAACATTATAATAATGAGAATACTATACAATTAACACCATTAACATTCTAAATCACCATATGACCTTATATTGATCATAAGATGAATAACCTTAACATTACAATAATAATGGTTTATACAACCATTTGCTTACCTTTTAACACTTCTTTAATTCTTAATTTCGTCATATAATCATGTATATAATATGATAATAATCTATCAAATTATCAACTTTAATTCTATACCATTAGTCTCATAATCATTATAACCTATTTAATTAGCTTAAACATTATCATTTACCCATTTTCCCCAAATTAGGTATATGAACCATAATTTATAATTCATCAATTAAACACCAATTAAGAGGTTACTTACTTGTGGGAATTATTGTTGGGGATTCATTACTTGAGGCTACACACTAATCCTTCTTCAAATGATCATCAAATGGGTCTTCTCCCTTTTCCCTCTCTAAACATACGACACACACATACAAACTCTTCACATCTCTGGAACTATTTTGATGCTATGAGAAGTATCTAGACATTTGTAGGTGATAAGTTTGCCTAATTGGCATATATGGTCTCTCAAGTCCTTTTCTTTCTACTTTTACCACAATTAACTATATAACATATTCACAACTTAACAACTTTAGTCCCTTAGGTCTACTTTTTCTTATAATTGTGATACCTCATATCTTCTATAACCATTTACATAATCCAAAACACTTATAATTTGACTATCGGGTTTGACTAACCAATCTCGTAAGTCCTTAGTCCATTCCATCTAGGGTGAGGCTTGTTTGTATCCGGGATATGGGTCTAACACGATGTCCGCCTTTTAAGCAAGTATATAGGTGAGCATAATGTGGAAAACTAGAAGGGGGGTTGAATAGTTTTTACCGTTTTAAAATTAATTCGCTTTGTATACTTAATGTGATTCCAAAGTAAACAATCAAGAACACAAACAAGTAATATAAGTAAAGAAGTAAAGAGAGGAAAGATCAAACCACACAACACAGATGTTTATAGTGGTTCGGCTACAAGGATTTTCTTCCTTGCCCTACTCCACTCCTCGAGCCTCTAACTCGAGAGTTTTTCTTCACTAAGAAACAAGCTCCCTTCTAGGCAGAGAAAACCTTTACACGTCGCTTAATCTTTATCCGGTACTAAGCTAAACACCGGGTTCTTTACAAGGGTACAACCACTCCCGTTGGTTCTTTCATAAGGGTACAACCACTCTCCTTGGTTCTTTACAAGGGTACAATCACTCCCGACACTCTTTGTGTTTTAAGGACTAAAACACTAACCAAACTCTACTGAATGAATGATACAAACAATGATGTGTGAACTAAACAAAATCACACAGACTCTATACTAAAATGATAACAACAGAAGGTTGATCCTTATATGCTGTGATCTTCTTTGCTACAAAAGGAAAGATCAATGAAATGAAAGAATGATATGGGTTAGTGATATGTAAATGAATGAGTATGTATTTAAGCTATATGAGTGATGAGAATGGCCAAATGATCAGCTTGCTATTTATAGGCAAAGCTGAACAACAGTTGGCGGATCCGGCGGATCCTAAAAATTGGATCCGCCTTTGTATGGCTTTGGATCCGCCATGTCAGGCCAGCTAAGATATTCCCATATCTTTCCATATCTTGCACAATCTTTTTATATCTTAAAATGTCAACTCTTTAGCTTGAAGATCTAAACAAGATATCACAAAATCTTTCCAAGATTGTGTTCATGATGCATGCCATGATATCATCCTAATATTTAGAAATTAAAGTTTCTATTTTAAGAAATAAACTTGTAAATGTATGTAATGTTATTCCTAGTAGACTTGTAATATGTAAATGTGTTTTAAAAGACTTATCACAATAAATGTAAAAGACTTAATCTTATTTATGCTTTTGCTTAAAGATAAACTTCGTATTTGTCATTAACAAAATTAAGCAAAGATCGTAAAATATAAATAACGTTTTTGGGACGATATTTTTATTAACAATCTCCCCCTTTTTGTTGATGACAAGACATAAAGTGTATTTTTAAGTAAAGAACTTAAATAAAGGATGAGTCTTTTAAAAATATAAATTAAGTTAGTTTATGTAAGTTTTAAATCTATTTTAAGCAAAAAGTATGTACTGTGATGTTTCACAGTGATGAGAACTTAATCTTTTCTCCCCCTTTTTGTCGAAACAAAAAGAAGATATGCGTTGCGGAATGCGATTTTGAGAACTTTAAAGCTCCCCCTTGATTTATACTCCCCCTAAATGAAGTACCAAGGATATGATGTATGATCACTACTAGAAAAAGGGCTATTCTTGACTCCAAATGCGAGTCAAGAAGAGGCTTTATGACGCGCAAATGCGAGTCAAGGATGGACCCGTCATAAAGCTTCATGACTCGCATTTGTGCGTCATCCCTCTATGACGCGCAATTATAACCCACGTTTTATGACTCTCCTTTTTGCGAGTCATAACCTAATTTTTTTTTTTTAAAAAAAATTATGACCCACGTTTTATGACTCTCCTTTTTGCGAGTCATAACCTAATTTTTTTTTTTAAAAAAAATTAATTTTTTCCAGTTCCTAATTTTCTATTAAATGACAATTAAAAACCTGATAATACAAAATTAAAAACACCAATATCAAAATAACGCATTTCATATATATATATATATATATATATATATATATATATATATATATATATATATATATATATATATATATATAGGGGGACTTTCTTACGAGAACCATTTTATCTGCGAGAACTGAGAGAACCACAAAAAACATACATGCACGCCTTTTAAAATAAAATAAAAATACATGCAAATCATCAATAATCGTAAGTATCCACCTATGTTCTTCAATATCATCATGAACTCATCCTCTTTTTTCACAAAAACTTTACACAAGGCCGCAATATTGTCGTTGCACGCCTTATAAGAACATACATGCACACCTTCAAAGAAAAATGTTGTATTTCCAATTTCTTATCAAATTCTTTAGAACAACTATGTTTTTTTTAAAACATATATGTTGTTTTTAGAACATATGTGCAAAAATACAATTATTGAAGGCGTGCATGTATGTTTTTGGTGGTTCTCTCATTTCTCGCAGATAAAATGGTTCTCGCAAGAAAGTCTCACTATATATATATATATATATATATATATATATATATATATATATATCAAAACAATGAGGTTAATTCAAGTACTAATTCACGATAAGTCACAAGTTAATTAACGACAAAAATTACATATCGATAGTAATTCACAAGTTAGTTTGACAGCTTCCACATCGACCACTGAGTATACAACAAGACTACCCGAGTCATCCGTGCAGCTCTCCTGAAGCAGTAGTTCGACATTTTGGGACGAGTTGCTAGCCACCTGTTCCCAAAACTGGGCAGTTAACTAATTAGTAAAAACCAACTAGGACTAGAAGCTTAAAGGGCAGATTAAGCTATGAATAAGCTGGAGGCAACTAAAAATTAATTAAGCAGATTGAGATAAGCTAGATAGAGACTAAATAAGCCATAAAAAAGGGCAAATAAGCACTGAATTCCACTCTATAGGACTGCTGAAACAGTCTGCAAATATGCCAGGGTGCAGGGCAACTTCAGCTTATTTGAAGGCTGTGAAAAGCTGTAATAAGCTAAACAAGAAATCCTGAAAAAAATTACTATTAATAGATATAATTTGAGTGACTCTAATAATCCACAATATCAGCTCCTGACATCTAAGTTTGAGGCAACTAAAAATCCTAGATCAGGCTGCAAAAAACTGGAAATGTAACTAATATGCAGTCTGCATCATGCAGACTTGACTTTAAAATTACCTAGGCCTAAGGAAATGTATTGCAAACTAAATATGGGTGAAAATGAACCTGAAAAGTGCTGAATTAGAGTCCAAAATCAGTTCAGCTTATAAGGAGCTTATGAGGACAGTTTAACCTGTGATTCCAACTCTCAACTCCAACCTGCACTAAGAACTCAAAACAACCAGATTGTCAATGAAAACTGCTTATATAAGCTGTTAAAGGTTAAATCAAAGCCAACTGAATTGCAAATGAACAGTTAAATTTGAATTTGACCCTGTTTGACTAATTAGCCAAACAACCCTTTAATTGACTGAATTTGAAAGTAACACTATAAATTACTGAGATAACTTATATTCCTACCCTATTAATATCTAAATAACTTAAAGAAACTGAGAAAAGCACAGTACCAATTAAATTAAGCCCCAATAAGCTAATGACCAAAATTTGACAATAATTCACAGTCAAGTACCTGGCGGAAATAATGCTCAGCATCTCTTTTCATCGCAGCCATTTCCACTCTCATTTTTTGAACTTCAGCCTGCAATCATACATTGGGTCTTCATTTTAGAAAATACTTAAACATAAAATAATCATACTTAACAAAGAAAGCTTTCGCTGTTTTATTGTGTCCAAGGAAGATGCCAGGTATACTTGCCTCTAAAGAAGATAGCTTTCTCTCAGCGTCTCTTTGGCCTTCACGTGCACGTTCTACTTCTTCTTGCCAAGCCTGCGTCTAGACATACAGAACATGATCTTAACATCTATTTAGATTACATTTACAAAGTTTATATGATGCATTAGTTTGTAACAACTATGAATATGCAATGATTATCAATCTCCAATCCACAAAAACTATGAATGTACAACATACCTAATAATAATAAACCAACTTACTGTATTTAGATTACATTTACAAATTTACACACAGCATATCACAATACTCAGATACAAACAAAATATAGAGGAAGCAGAGAGTAATACAAATATAAATGATATAAAATGTTCACGTACCAGAAGGAGGTGGTTCTGAGTTCCTGCATATCTACGAAGTATAAAAATCGTATAAGTATGTTGTATGAGGAAGATAATTGTGCTAATAGTAACCATAACAAAGAAGTGTTTTGGTTATTAATGTTTTTGCAAGATAATTTAACATAAACTAATAGGCACGTATCACTTCCCAATGATACTACACACTGCCTAGCGGAAACAGCTGCAACTGAGCCTCCTGATGACCCCCCTGGTACACATTCAAGGTCCCATGGATTTGCTATAAGCTAATGAGTAGTAAAACGCATTCACTAAACCAACTCTCAGGTCAACAAAGCTAGACCCTTATTATTAACTAGTATCACATATGACATAACACCTATATTAAGAATTTAACCAGAATCCGCATTACATTCCCGGAAAACCAACTATTATTTCCTAACGAAACCATAGACTCTTCTACAATTTCACCAGTAAAATCCGAAACCAAAACATAAACTCTTCTAATATCTTATTAATAACATTCAAGATTTTCCGACGAAACTAAAACTCAAACAGAAAAAATTAAATTAAACCACAATCATCAAAAAGTAGCACATAACATATTTACGCCCAAAAAAAGACATTTCAGTAAAAGATAAAATAATACCTGTATCAAGATTCAAAGCCTTCATATTCTCCGTTAGGGTTTCCACTTCTTTCAATTTATCTAAAGAAAAAAACACAGCAATTAAACATCAATTACACAAAATATATATAAAATCAAAACCCTAAATAAGCAAATAACGATCAGGAATTGAATATACCTTCCATGAATTGGTGAAATTAGAGATCGGGGCGGTGCGAATACACGATACTTGATGGATCGATAACGAAAAAGATGTATGTGTGTGGTGTGATTGTGGTGGTGTGAATCCGTGAGAATACACGATAATTGTGTGTAGAGTGACGGTGAGAGGTGGTTGAGCGGTGAGTCACGTCAAATGGAAGGGGAGATGGTGGTGAGTGTTTTTGGTGGTGGTATGCTTGTTCGGGGGCGGAAGGTGTCTTGGGTGGTGGCAGTTGGCGCGCAAGAAGAGAAGAGAGTATGTGAGTTTAAGTGATAATGAAGAAGAGAAGATGATAGGTAGGGTTTTATTAGTTGTAGGGACTTGAGAGCGGGAAGTGTTTTTGGCCAAAAATTAAACAATCAGATGCTAAAAAAAAACATAGATGACCCCGTTTATGACGAAGCAAAACGAGCGTCATCTAGCAGGTTAAATTTTAACTGATTATGACCCATATGTTATGACGCTTCTGAAAACGAGTCATCCCCAATAGAAAATTTACTCGTTATGACTCTTATTTTATGACTTTGCTCTTTGCGCGTCATATTGTAGCGTGCGTCATAAAATGCGAGTCAAGGATAGACCTTTTTCTAGTAGTGGATCCTACAAAACAAATAGTTAGAATATGATATGCTCCCCCTTGATGTATACTCCCCATTGCTAGAGTACCAACGTATACATTTCAAGAGTATGAGATGCAATAAAAGAAAAGTTAGTAATGAACAACTTCAATCAAGAAGCAAAATGCATATGCAATGGTCAACCAAACAAGAAGGTCAACCCATTTGACTTTAAAAAGTCAAAATGAAGTGTCTGATCAAAATTTAGTACCTAATGTACATTTGATCAAAGCATTATGTGAAGTTAAAAACAACTATACTATGATGTTAGTAATCTAAAATAAGATAATATGCTTAATGTTGATCACCCACAAGCCTAAAAACATTCCTTAAAAAAAAAATTCCAAAAACAATTCACCTAAAAGTTCCTATAAGAGGAAACTAAAAAGCTCCTATTGAGGAGGATGAGAGATTGCATTGAGACGCTCGAGAATGTGGTTCAAGATGAACCTCATTTCATTTTGGAGCTCATGGACCAAAATGTTGGTCCTTTGGGCCAAATGAGCGGTCCTCTCGCAATGAGAGCAATCATGTCTTGGAAAACCGGGAGGAAGGGTAGGCTCATTGTTTTGTGGTGGTGGTGATTGGTTGCTTGATGGTGGTGGTGGTTGTTGGTGAGATGATGGTGGAGTTGGGATGGAGTTCATCAAGATGGTTTGGAGATCCATTTCTTCATCAAGGCGAGAATCCACCATATTAGAGAGAGCATGGAGGCGGGCTAGTTCCTCGTTGATCTCTTCTTGGGTTTGTGGCTCATTTATCCACATTGCCTCATCAATGGCAATTAGTGTGGATGTGGGTGAGAGAGGTTGTGTTTGAGGTTGAGGTGGTGGTGCATCACGGTATAAAGGACCGTGGATATCCTGATAAAGCGGATGAAAAAGCATTGGTTCTTGACCTTCAAAGGTCATGGGTGGAGGATTGGTTGACCTTGGTGGAAGGTCTTCTAAGTCATCAAGATATGGATGTGGTGATGTAGGTGGAGTCCTAAATAATTCTAGAGGCTGAAATTGTGGTGACTTTGGTGGTGAAGGTGATTTGCTAGGTTGAGTTGGAGCAGGAGGTGGAGTTGTAGCAATAGGTGTGATTGTTGGTGGTGGTGTGGAGATAGTGGTGTGAGATGGTGTTGGAGTAGCAAGATTGAGAAAATTCTCATTTGCGATTGGTGAAGAGATGTTAAGAGGGGATGATTCCTCCTCTGAAGAGTTAGCTAAGTTTATGAAACAACAAGGCTTAACACTAATACGAGCAGTTCTTTTTGGGGGTCTGCTAGTGGATGAGTTACTTGATTTTGTCATGGTTAAGATTAATAGTGTAGCTAAGAAAGTACAGGAAATATGTAGAGAGGATGGTGAGTGAGTGAGTTTTGATCATCCTGATCATCCTAATTTATAGACAGTAAGATTTTTGAAAGTTGTTTTTGGATTTGATGTAAATCCAATGGAGAATGTTGGTTCCTAATGATTTGGAACAAAAATTTGTGCTAGTCACATCATTGAAGTCAAACCATAGAGCTCAAGTTGAGTGAATTGTAGAAGATTTGCAGTTAATGCAAAGAGTGAGTGGAAAATCTGTTGATAAGATGTTCCCACGGATTTGACGGATCCCAGAAAAGGGTTCCTTGCTTGTATTAGAAAGGTAACTCACATGGAAAATTTGAAAATTCAAATTTTGGTGGGAAATTGATTTCTTAAGGTTCTAAGAGGTTCCTACAACATTCTAAGGAGTCTAATGATCAGTAAAGAGTATTCTAAAAACTATAATCCAAAATCTAACTATCGGGATTAGTCAGGATTTTTTGAAAAAGTTACTGTTGGTACCTGCGGATCCAATCGACAACAAAGACGGATCCAATTTTTGGTATCCGTGGAATCCGCAGGTTTAGGAATGGCGGAGCCAAGGGATACACTAGGCGGATCCAAAATCTGGGATCTGCCAAATCCGTCGTATGAAAGTCCTAATTCTAAACAGAACGTATGTCATATTTTTCGTTCCTCGGTCAAAACCCGAAAAATCTCCTAAAACATATGTAATAGCTAATATGTAATACAAATATGCTAAATATATAGATTCTAACATACGTATACATATAGATTAATCCGATCATAATATCTTACCATAAAGGGAGTTAAGCCAAACGGGGGCTTAATCTCGGAAAATTGATAACAACATGTGTTATCGACCTGCAATTTAGAGTTAGTTCATACATAAGTCAAGTACTAACATAATGTCTTGAGAACCATACATGTTCAACACATCATTGTCTAATAAAGTCTAAGACCAAACACTCCCTTCATTTTAACTTCTTGCTCAATTTCTTGTAACCCTTGTAAAGTTTCATGATCCAACGCCCCAAATTCTTCATCATTCACTTTATTTGTCGATGCTCCTCAGATTCATTTGGGATTGGAGGAAGTTGACTCAAGTACTCGGGTGGTGAGATCCTAGAGTTAGGCAAACCATCATCTTCGCTCATTGATGATGATGATGATGATGTAGGAGGATGAGGACATTTGCCTTTTGCAACCGCTACCCTATGATCACTTAAAGGAATAAAGGTGTGTGGAATCTCATTATAGTCGGGAACAAAGCCTAAAGCATTTCTAGGAAAGGGTTCAAAGGCTTTATAGAGGCGAGTCAAGGGCATCCCGTAGGGCATTGCGGTGGTACCTTGTACCGGAATATCGGCCATTCATTTGGTGATATAGTATGCAAGATTGAAAGGTTGATGAGTTGACACACAATACATCATATAACAAAGACATGCGTTGATATGATCTCGATTCTCAACGGTGCTTATGACATTTGCCCTTAACACATCTTCTAGCTTTCTAAATTCGGGCCTAAGTTCATTAAGTTCCATGGCAAAAGGATCTCTATTCACTTGACGCCCTCGATGCAACCTAGTTGGGTTATTCATAGGTAAGAAGAGATGCTCCCGAATGGTTTCTTTTGCGGTCAAAGGTGTGGCATATGGTGCCGTTCTAGCAAGCTTAGATTCTAAGATTGTCAATGACCATTTATCCGAGTAGACACATGTTCCTTGATTTGGAACTCCTAAAACATCACCAAATTGATCTAAGGGAATGTTGAAAAGGGTTCCATTAACACTAAAGTGAGTGCTTATGAGACCATTGTCGCTTGAACTAAGACCTACGGTTGCATAGAACTCGAGAATGAACTTAGGGATGATGGGCTCATCAATATCTAGGAGACCATCGAAGTGAATTGTGGCAAGTTGTTCTCTAAGATTAGTTCCTTCATAGAATGAGGAGTCTACAACCCTACCCGCATGAACGTATCGTTTTTCTAGTGCTTTAAAAATGTTAACTTGAGCTTCGGTGAGACCCTTGGTTTTGTGGTGTTTGGGAAGGTAATCGATGGTCTTTTTATGATCATAATTGGTTGCGGGAGGCATAGTTATCCTAGACACGAAAAATATATAGTTTAGTTGAAATTATCAAAAATACGTATAAATGCCTAGTGTGTGCCTACATGGGGACAATGTGGAGGTACGGTTATCTCGACTCCGTTTAATGCATGAAAATTTTGTTTATACTAGTTTTTATGATAAAACGAGAGATAACCCAAACGCTCCTACTTCAATGTAGCTTCATTTGAATGTACTCGAAAATACATATTAGTTATGTATTCCCTTTAGCATTCAAGAGACATTATGCAAGTGATGTTTAAAACATAACGTTTTTGTATTTGTATGAACAATGTTCAAAAACCATTTTTCCTAGTCGTGAGAAGATTTTAGCAAAAATTTCTCATGGGGTTTTTGATGAATAATGATAATGTACTACAAGATGCAATTCCTAACTATGAAAAACATGATTTGTTATGCAATTTAGTAAATATGCTTCATGATTTTTCAAGAATTATGCATAAACCCCAAGTTTTGGTTTTGTGCATGAAATAGAAATCCTAGACGCAGATTAGGAATGTATACATGATAAGGATACTTACAGTGATGTTTAGAGCTCAATTTGGTTGAGAAAGATGGCCTAAATTGTGAGTTTGGTAAATTATGGATCGAATTCCAGTAGGCGGATAGTACAGGAGTTTATTTAATATATAGAAACCTGTTCACCAAGTGACGGATCCGGTGGATCGAAGACAAGGGATCCGCCCTTGTTGTCGTTTGGATCCGCAGGATCAGAACACAGGTTTGGTTATTGCCGTGTTTGGTTAATCTAAGGTTCGAGTTAAAGTTTAATCTACTCACTAGGTTCCATTAATCCTAAACCAAGTCTAAGATAGTTGAAAGGTTCTCTCTTGAGAGGTTTTGTGAGGATATCGGCAATGTTGTCCTCTGAGGAAACTTTCTCAATTGAGATGTTTCCCTTCTGAACATTGTCACGTTGGAAGTGGTGACGTATTTCTATGTGTTTGGTTCTAGCATGTTGGACTGTATTTTTGCTAAGATCGATAGCTCCTTTGTTGTCACAAAGAATGGGAATGTCGTTGAGTACAATTCCATAGTCGACGAGAGCTTGTTTCATCCACAGTGCTTGTTGGCAAGCTTTTCCTGCTGACACGTACTCGGCTTCAGTTGTTGATATGGCGAGGGCTGTTTGTTTCTTAGCAAACCATGAGGTGAGACAATGTCCTACAAAAGTACAAATACCGCTTGTACTTTTCCTATCAACATAATCACCAGCATGGTCTGAGTCGGCATACACTATGGTTTCCATTCCCGTCCCTTTGGGATACCATAATCCTAGATGTGTAGTGCCTTTTATGTACCTAAATATCCGTTTAACGGCTTCAAGATGGGATGTTTTGGGATCTTCTTGAAAGCGTGCACATAGACAAACACTAAACATAATATCCGGTCTACTAGCCGTTAGGTAGAGTAAACTACCAATCATCCCTCTATATTTAGTGCTATCTACGGATTCACTTTCGTCATCCTTGGTGAGTTTGGTTTCGAAAGACATTGATGTTTTCATAGGTTTAGAATCTTCAAGACCAAATTTCTTAAGCATATCATTGATATACTTAGATTGGTTGAAGAATATCCCATCTTCTAATTGTTTTATTTGGAGACCTAAGAAAAAGTTTAGTTCCCCCATCATACTCATTTCAAACTCATCATGCATGATTTTCAAAAATTCATCGCATAACTCTTGACAAGTTGAACCGAATATAATGTCATCCACATATATCTGGACTATGATAATATGTGATCCCTTTTTCTTGGTGAAGAGAGTGTTGTCTACTAGGCCCATGGTATACTTATGGTCAACTAGGAAAGTCTTAATTCGATCATACCAAGCTTTTGGTGCTTGCTTAAGTCCGTATAATGCTTTCTTAAGTTTGTAGACATGATTTGGTTTTTCAAAATCGGCAAAGCCGGGAGGTTGTGCAACGTACACTTCCTCATTAATAAAACCATTTAGAAAAGCACTTTTGACATCCATTTGAAATAGTTTAAAGTCATGTGCACATGCATATGCAAGTAATATCCTAATTGACTCAAGTCTAGCTACGGGTGCAAAAGTCTCATCATAATCTATACCTTCTTGTTGATTGTTGCCTTGTGCTACTAGCCTAGCTTTGTTTCTAGACACTACTCCATTTTCATCCATTTTGTTTCTAAAAACCCATTTTGTACCTATTATGGTTTGATTTTTAGGTTGTGGGACTAATGTCCAAATGTCATTTCTAACAAATTGATTTAATTCTTCTTACATCGCAATGACCCAAGATTCATCTTTTATGGCTTCATTAACATTTTTAGGTTCAATTGTTGAAACAAAACAAAAGAAATTACTTTCATTTTGAGCTTTAGACCTTAATGTTCTTTCATTGATTTTTCCTATGACGTTTTCTAATGGATGACTTTTGGTTTCTTTGATATTAACTATTTCTCTTTTTACCAGTTCATCTTCTTTCTCACTTTCAATATTTTCCTGATTATCAACCATTTGACTTTCAACTAAGTCATCATCTACCAAAGGTGATGTCTTAGAGGGAGGTGGACTTTCATCGAATGTTACGTTCAATGATTCCTCGACTCTTGAGGTTTCTTTGTTCAAAACTATATATGCTTTACTAGTTTGTGAATATCCTAGAAATACACCTTCATACGACTTTGGGTCGAACTTGGTGAGATAATCCTTTGTGTTTAAAATGAAGCACTTGCTTCCAAACACTCTAAAATATCCTAAAGTAGGCTTTTTGCCTATGTATAACTCATATGGAGTCTTTTTCAAGAAAGGTCTAATTAGAACTCGATTTAGAATATATGTGGATGTATCTACAGCGTGACACCAAAACTTTTGTGGTATGTTTTGTTCATTTAACATGGTTCTACTCATTTCTTGAATTGTCCTATTTTTGCGTTCTACCACACCGTTAGATTGAGGGGTTCGAGGAGCCGAGAAATTATGAGTTATGCCATTGGCATCACAAAAAGCTCCAAATTGGATTTCATTTTCAAATTCACGACCATGGTCGGTTCTTATTGACACTATGTTACTTCCTATTTGATTTTGAATTTTCTTACTTAAGATTTCAAATTTATCAAAAGCTTCATTTTAGTTTTCAAAAACTTATTCCATGTATACCTAGAGTAATCATCTACTATTACCAAAGTATAGAAGTTTCCCCCGTAACTTTGTATAGCGGATGGACCAAACAAATCCATATGTAATAATTCTAGACACCTAGATGTAGACACCATGTTTTTAGCCTTATGGCTATTATGAACTTGTTTTCATATTTTGCAAGCATCACAAAAGTGTTGATCATATTTCAAATTGGGTAGGTTCCTAACGAGTTCCTTAGATGATAATTAGCATGACCTAAGCGTCGATGCGATAGAGTTGAGTTTTCGTCCAAGGAGGTAAGACAAAGCTTGTCTTTAAGTGTTTTATCTAATTTCATAACATACACGTTATTCTTTAAAACACCTTTTCCTACTGTTATGCCGTCTTTAAGTATTTTTCTTCCATTTTCACTGAAAAGGACGTTATACTTTTTGCGGCACAATTGACTTATACTAAGCAAGTTAAAACCTAAATTATCTACATGAGCAACATCATCGATAGATAGAGAGTCATGAGAAATCGTACCTTTTCCGATGATTTTACTTTTAAGCTTGCTACTAAATGTGACATTACCTCCGTCGTATACTTGGTAGGTAGAGAAAAGGCTTTTGTTTCCCGTCATGTGTCTCGAACACCCACTATCTTTAATCCATTAATCTGGTTCTAGTTCAACTTTTAAGCACACCTAATGTTCAAGAAAAACTCAAGCGTTTGGTCCCCAATATCTCATGGGTCCGTTTGGGTTAAACATAACATTATCATGGTTCATGTAAGGAAATGGTGGACAAGTGTTCCAAGGCATATAATTAGGACCTTGAAAGTTTCTAGACATGTTTTGGTTCCAATTATTTTGGTAATGATGTTGCGAGTTAAAGTTACTTCTTGGAAAGGGGTGTTTGGGAAAACTAGTTTTGGGTGCCTGTTGAACCGTTTTAACTCTATACTCATTTCTAACTTGACCTTTTCCTATGGAGACTGATGGTTTTTGTTTATTAATAGTTGTACTAGTGCTAGGTTTTCTAGTGACCTTAACAAATTCAGTACGATTCGTTTTAAGAACCTTCTGTTCATCAACAGTACTGGCGGATCCCTTGGGTACAACTGGCGGATCCAAAATTTTGGATCCGTCGGATCCGTGGGTGTCTGTCTCAGTTGAAACAGTTTCTTTTTCTTTCGCTGTTTGTTTCTTAACCTCACTTAAGGTTCCTAGTTTCATAAAACCTAGTCCGGTTTTATCATGAGGTAATTTTTGCATCTTTGTTATCTCATCTATACAACTTATATTTTTATCAAACTTTCTAAACTTAGAATTTTGTTTGATAAGTTCTTCCTGTGTTGACTTAAGTGTTTCTAGTTCTAATTTAAGTTCCAGACACGACACACACGTTTCTTTAGCAATTTTACCTTTTTCCATTCGTATCTCCTTTTCTTTAAGACAATAAACTTCATTTTCTAAAAGTGTCGTTTTGGTTTTTAAGAACTTGTTTTTGTTTATAATTTTTTAAAGTTATATCACATAATTTGTTATATTCTATTTCTAAGGTTTCATCATCTATAGAAGCATATGATGAGTCAGAATGTACCTCTTCTGTGTCATGAGCCATAAGAGCAACTTCGTCGTTCTTAGGCTCGTCATCATCTCCTTCACTATCACTCCAAGCTCCACTGACGAAGGCTCCTTAAGACTTGTGCTTTGAAGGCTTTAGACCTTCTCCTATTAAGTGACTAGAATCACCACACCTATAATACTTCCTGTCTACCTTTCCTTTCCTATCATCATGGTCTTTTCTAGGGGTGGAAACGAGCCGAGCCGCTCGTGAAAAGCTCGGGATCGGATCGGTAAAAAGCTCGAACGATCCGAGCCTAAACGAGCTCGAGCCTGAGCTCGAACCTAAGTTTGGGCTCATTTAATAATCGAGCTCGAGCTCGAGCTCTATAAAAAATGCTCGAATAGGCTCACGAGCCTAAACGATCCCTAGAAATATATACGTATATACATTGTCTATACGTATAAACGAGCTTAAAAGTAGTAAACAAGCTCGAGCCTTATGTAATTAATGAGCCGAGCTCCATTTTAACTTTGTTTTATTTAAAAATCATACAAATTAGTCGAGCCCGAGCTCGAGCTCGAGCTTGTGAAAATTTTCATGAGCCGAGCTCGAGCTCAAATATTAGGCTGGAAACGAGCTCGACCTCGAGTTTTCTAGAATATAAACGAGCCGAGCTCGAGCTCTGGCAAGCTCGGGCTCGGCTCGGCTCGTTTCCACCCCTAGTCTTTTCCAAAGGATTTCTTTTCTTCACGAGGTGGTCTAACGAACTTTCCTCGTCTCCTGAATAATTTTTTGAAATCTGTTACCGCCATGGCATATTCTTCATCTTCGCTACTAGAACAAGACTCTTCATCACTTGACTCAACTCTAGCTTTCAAGGCAATGGACTTCATTTTCTCCTTCTTGCCTTTAACTATTTTTGAGTCTTTTTCCATCACCATTTCGTGAACTTTGAGGTTTCCTATGAGCTCGTCCAGTGTCATACTTGAAAGATCCTTGGATTCTTCAATAGCTGTCACCTTTGCTCTCCACTTCGGGTGGAGTGCTCTTAGAAATTTCCTGACAAAATTCTTACTAGAAAAAGATTCATCAAGTGCTTTAAGAGATGTAATAATAGTATTAAACCTAGCAAACGCACTATCAATGGTCTCATCTTCAGAGATAACAAATTGTTCATATTGTTGAACAAGAGGATCAATTTTGTTATCTTTGACTTGTGAGTTTCCTTGATGAGTGATAATTAGTGATTGCCAAATATCTTTAGCCGTTTTACACATAAAAACTCTTTCATATTCTTTCTTAGGTAAGGCATTGTAAAGCATCATTTTGGCTTCATTATTTTTGGAAATCAACCTCTTTTGCTCATCACTGTGACGAATAAAAGAAGTACCTACATCCCGACCACCTGAAATATCATTACTAATGGGCTTGTAATCACCCTCTACAATTATATACCATAGATCTTTGTCCTTTGACTTCACATACGTCGCAAAGTGATTTTTCCAATATATGAAACAATTTGGTTCAAATAGTGGTGGTCTTTGCATAGATTGCCCTTCTTTAAAGTTTTCAAAATCCATTGATCGTTTCAAGTTTTTAAAATACAATATATTTTGAAAATCTTGAGTAACACTGCTCTGGTACCAATTGTGAAAAACTAGAAGGGGGGTTGAATAGTTTTTACCGTTTTAAAATTAATTCGCTTTGTATACTTAATGTGATTCAAAAGTAAACAATCAAGCACACAAACAAGTAATATAGGTAAAGAAGTAAAGAGAGGAAAGATCAAACCGCACAATGATGAAGCGAAAAGTGTACCGCTTTTAGGGGGTAATTTAAGCCCTAAATCGTATTTATTTGATCAAATATTGCCCTAAATCGTTCCTTTTATCATTTTAGGTACTTTGGAGAAGAAATCTGGAAAAGGAAGCATTTTGGACATTTTTGGAGCATAAAAGTGAAGAAAACGACAAAGTCTCAAAAATCTGCTGGAAAAGTACCTGTGACGGCGTCAAGCCCCAGTGTGACGCCGTCAACCCTTGATAAGCCAGAGAGGATTTTGGAAGATTAAAAGGGGGACGGCGTCAAAAAGGCCATCAAGAAACCCTAACCGCGGCGAGGTGACGGCGTCAGCTCTATAACGTGACGCCATCAGATATGATTTTCTATATATATTCTCATAATTTTTAGTCATTAGTGTGCAACTTTGTGAGGAGAAACCCTAAGACGATTTTTCTGCCATTTTTAAGGGTTTTATACCCTTGGATCTCCCTTGTTCAATTGAAGATAAGTAATCAATTAATCATTCAATATGTCTATGTGTTGTTTGATTATATCTTGTTCTTGTCTTTTATTTAACATGCTAGGCTAGATTTATCTTGTGTTTGCTTAGATCTAATGAAACCTAACTATTGATTATTGGTTGTTGGTGTGTTATTAATTGTATTGGATGATTGTTTATCGATGTTAGGCTTAAGAAAACTGGCTAACCTCCTATACGGTAACTTGCTTGAACGTCTTAAGAAACATGAACCAATGCGTACTAAGGTTATTATGGTTGTATTTAATGCATGATCGAATTCTAGTGATCCCATGTTAGGAGCTTCTTAGCCGGCTCGGCATAGGAGTGAAGTAGGAGCTTATAGAGTTGGGGAAGTACGTACGCCACCCCACGATTGGTATTAAGGAATACACCCGTCATCCACGCAATTAATACACACTAATCAACCGGTAAAAGATAGTTAGGGAGTAAGGAAATCTAAGTAAACACATTTCTCTTCATATAAGTTCCACAACCTTTTTATTTTCAGTTATTTTATTTTAATTGCAATTGTAGTTATTTGGGTTAGTTGACTAGCAACTAATTCCGCCCACTCCTTCAAACCCGAGATTTTACTTGCTTTCATAAAAATACAAAAAATACAAAAAGAATCTTCCCTCACCCTTAGACCTATTAGAATAGTTTTTCAATCCTAACGACACTATTCCCCTAGAGAACGATCAATCCCCCGGTACTTGCCACTACACTATACTACATCGGTCAGGTACACTGCCTGGTGAGGATTGCAAGCCTCTTGAGATCCCTCGAGAGCTAAAACCTGTTGTAAGGTCGCAAAACCACGCATCAAGTTTTTGGCGGCGTTGCCGGGGAAGTAGTTATTGCTTAGGTTGAAATTCTTTTTTATTAGGTCTACTTACTAGATTCCTTTCTAGTTAGATTTTTATTTTCTTTTTATAGGTCTTCTTTAGTCTATCTTATTTCTTTGTGTGTTTGTTCGTAATTTCCATTGACTCTTCCGTTCACCATTATGGAGAACACGAATCCACCATACCACCAACCACGTAATTTACCCACTCCATATAACATCTTGATGTTTAAACAACATAAAGATGAACCTCTCTATGATGCATGGACTCGTTTTAAATATTTACTCCAAAAAGTCCCTCATCATAACTTCGATTTTTGGTCCCTAACTCAAATCTTTTACAATCATGTCGACCGACATGCCCAAAGGGACATTTACCATTTTGCCGGCAGGGATCTTAGGGAATTAAGTGCTGAGGAAGCATGGGAAGCTATTGAGAATTGTGCCCAATATTATTATATAGTAGACAACCCAACAAACATTAATACAAGTCAATTGACCACAAATTTCAAGGATCATGAAACAAGTTTGTTTGGGGATGAGGGTAGAGTTGAGCCACCTAGCTGCATGTCATGGTTAGGCACTACCATAATACAGGATGAACACATAGGTGATCTTGATGTGATGGAGGATCTAGCCGAGCATGATCACATTGATCAAAAAGACCTAGGTTTTATGATCGATGACGATGAATCTCAAGAAACACATGATGACTCTTTTGGGCAATTTGAATATAGCACTCAGAATATTGAGGATGATCCTTATGATTCGGATATAGAAGTTGAGATGCCTAGAGAAGCACTTGAGATACTAGGGAAAATGTTAGGGTTAGATTCTACTAAAACACATGATGAGGATATAGGTGATCTTGACATAGGGAATGATGAGGTAAGTAACATAAGCCCACCAAGTACCCCACAAGTCCTACCATCATTTGAGGCACACACACCACCCATGACTTACCCGGAAGAAGTAGAAGAGACTATAGGAACCCCAATAGAGGTAGAGCCCTTGGACCAAACAAAACTAGAAGAAATAGGTTTGAATACTTGTAGTCATAACCTTTCTTTTAGTTCTATGGAAGTTCCTAGTTTTGATGAACCAGAGCCTAAACCAAAACCGTCACCTAATCTTCCATCCTTAGATGTGAACTTAGGAATTGAATTAGATCCTGACCCACCCATCAAACCATATAGTCCGGGTAGTTTTATGTTGAAGGTAGTAGACTCTAAGCCTTGTAGAGAGGAAGCTGACATAGGAGTGAACCATAACCTTTCATACTTACATCACCCATTCATGATTAATCACAAGAAACACTATGGGTTTAAACCGGGTTTATTAGGTCAAGATGGATTCCCAACTAGGAGTCTCTCGAAGTTGATAGAAGATGATCCCTTTTTAGGAGAACACTTTAACTCACCCATTGACCAAAGTGAACTAGGTAAGGTTATGATGAAAGGAGCACACCCCTTTGAGTATATAATTCATCCACCACTCTTTCCTCAAGCGGCATATTTCCACCAAGATGGTGTGTATCGCTACTATCACCCGCACTTAATCCTAAGTGTAGGGAAAATCTCTCCTTTATCCGTTAAATAAGGGTAGAGTCAGGCTCGTGACTCGAACAAAAACAAGCGCTTCTTGGGAGGCAACCCAAGCTTTATTTGCTTTGTGTGTTTATTTATTTGTTTGTTTGATTTTATTTGCTTCCATATGTATGTTTAATTTTTATTATTATTGATTCATGTTCGAAACTAAATTGTGAAAATGCTTTATCTTGTTTTTAACTTCGTCTTAACTACATATAAAGGTATTTTGCAAAAGATAAGTGTAAGGGAAATCCAAATCGGTTTATTAGAACAAATGAACATAAATCATAACAATATTAAATTAACATACATATTAGTAATTGTTTGAGTCAAATGCTCTAGCCAAGAGGTGATGGATCCTGCGGGTAGACGCTCTAGCCATTGACTAGCTTGGTCCCGCAGAGAGAATTGAAAGAGACGCAGTCGGGTCGTCTCTCGAGTGGCAACATCAAGGTCTATGGAGTCTACAATTTTGAGAAAGTCCTTGAGATGTTGATTAGGATCTTCGGAACGAAGTCCATGGAATGCGCATCCGCTTTGCACCAACCGGATGGTTTCGGATCGCAAGGGAGTGACATTGGCTCCTTAAGTGAGCTCAATGGTGTTTCGATAGCCATGGTGGCTAGGACGGGAGTAGTCTCCTAAGGTACGGGCTCTAGGAGGTGGGTGTTGTTGTGGTGGTGGGTTGTTGGGATCAAGGATATTACCACCTTCCATGATGTCGGATGGTAATGGTTACGAACAAAGAAACGAAGAAAAAAGATAGACTAAAGAAAATCTAGAAAAATAAAAATAAAAATCTCACTAGAAAGGAATCTAGTGAGTAGACCTAATAAAATAAAAAATTCAACCTAAACAATAACTATTCCCCGGCAGCAGCGCCAAAAACTTGATGCGTGGTATTGCGACCTTACAACAGGTTTTACCTCTCGAGGGATCTCAAGAGGCTTGCAATCCCCACCAAGCTGTGTACCTGATCGATGTAGTATAGTGAAGTGGCAAGTACCGGGGGATTGATCGTTCTCTAGGGGAATAGTGTCGTTAGGATTGAAAAACTACTCTAATAGGTCTAAGGGTGAGGGAAGATTCTTTTTGTATTTTTATAATTTTTATGAAAGCAAGTAAAATCTCGGGTTTGAAAGAGTGGGCGGAATTAGTTGCTAGTCAACTAACCCAAATAACTACAAATGCAAATAAAATAAAATAACTGAAAATGAAAAGGTTGTGAAACTTATATGGAGAGAAATGTGTTTACTTAGATTTCCTTACTCCCTAACTATCTTTTACCGGTTGATTAGTGTGTATTAATTACGTGGATGACGGGTGTATTCCTTAATACCAATCGTGGGGTGGCGTACGTACTTCCCCAACTCTACAAGCTCCTACTTCACTCCTATGCCGAGCCGGCTAAGAAGCTCCTAACATGGGATCACTAGAATTCGCTCATGCATTAAATACAACCATATAAACCTAGTACGCATTGGTTCATGTTTCTTAAGACGTTCAAGCAAATTACCGTATAGGAGGTTAGCCAGTTTTCTTAAGCCTAACATCGATAAACAATCATCCAATACAATTAATAACACACTAACAACTAATAATCAATAGTTAGGTTTCATTAGATCTAAGCAAACACAAGATAAATCTAGCCTAGCATGTTAATCAAAAGACAAGAACAAGATATAATCAAACAACACATAGACATATTGATTGATTAAGTGATTACTTATCTTCAATTAAACATGGGAGATCCAAGGGTATGAAAACCCTTAAAAATGGCAGAAATTCGTCTTAGGGTTTCTCCTCACAAAGTTGCACACTAGTGACAAAAAATTGCAAAACTATATATAGAACTTAGTATCTGACGGCGTCACGTTATAGATCTTGACGCCGTCACCTCACCGTGGCTAGGGTTCCCGGGTGGTCTTCCTGACGCCGTCCCCCTTTAAACCTCCAAAATCCTCCTTGGCTTATCAAGGCTTGACGCCGTCAGAAATGTGCTTGACGCCGTCTCTCATTAACATAAACCGTGATGGCCTTGATCACCTTAAAGGGTGACGCCGTCAGACTTCCTTTGTAAAACTCCCTAGCTTATCATGTGTATTTTTCATATCCACCTCTTTTGCCAAGCCAAGACGCCGTCAGGAGCAATCCTTGACGCCGTCAAGTGTACTTTTCCAGCAGCTTTGGAGACTTTGTCGTTTTCTTCACTTTTATGCTCCAAAAACGTCCAAAATGCTTCCTTTTCTAGATTTCTTCTCCAAAGTACCTAAAATGTCAAAAGGAACGATTTAGGGCAACATTTGATCAAATAAATACGATTTAGGGCTTAAATGACCCCCTAAAAGCGGTACACTTTTCGCTTCATCAAATACCCTTACACTTGAGATTTGCTTGTCCTCAAGCAAATGCGATTTTATTCTAATCAAAATACAAGTTAGGGGTCATTTAATGCTAATATAAAAGTAATTACAACAAATAGTCGTTCCACTTTAATCATAATAAGCACGGAGATTACAAACTAGCACCTCACAAGTAGTGTTTAGATACTCACATCTCTCAGGTGTCATAAAAGTATTTCTCATAAATGAAAACGGATAATATCTCTCACTACCTGTCATAGCAAATAGATTACCATAGGCTTGGGAAAGGATCAAAAACCTCCTCCACTAGGCGTAAGCACCTAAGATAAACTATCAAAGAGGGCTTTTACATGGGTTATAACGTTAGGTGTAAGGATATGATAAACACGGATTTGTTGGATAAGGGATATTTTACTGGTGGCGAGTTAAAGATCTTGATTAATTACATGTACAATATGGCGCTGCTAAGCCAAGACTAGACTCGACTTAAGCTAAAAACAAAATAACAAAAACATAAAATAAACATAAAATGAAACGGGATGGTAGTCCGTATGTTTTTTCTACTTTTTTTTTTTTTTTTTTTTTTTTTTTTTTTTTTTTTTTTTTTTCATACACTCTTGCCCTACCATCCAAAATAATACATCATAGGGGCGTTGCATTCCCTTACACTTGAGCTTTTACATAACTTTACAAATAACTATTCTAATGACTCGAATTAAGATAATCGAAACACTTGGAGTACTTTTAAAATATTTAGCACATATGGGGGTAATAATGTTGTTCTTCCCCATTACTCCATTACACTAGTACTTTACCCATGAGTCCCAATCGTCCCAAAACAATATGTACAAGGATATGACTCGACTTAGCAACCATGTAATAAATTAGATAATTAACTAAGGGTTTAAACAAATGTTGTCACAATAATGCACTAAAAATGAGTGCATACAAGGTAGGCTAAGGCGATTTGGGTATACATTTAAGTGGGGTGTAAACAAATTCTTCCTTTAAGTAAAATGCTTAAAGGTCGAAACAAAAAGATAGGCTCTGAGGGGTGTACTAGGGGTATCGTGTACTAAAAATGAGTACAACGCAAAGGGTGTGGGAGAATTACTTGACCAATGTAGCCAATGTAATTATAACAAAAACACAGGTGTAAAACAATGGGTTAATCCTAATGCCTCTTATCATGTAGTAAATCTAACTACACGAATGTAGTCTCACTTGTGGCCTCGGAATGGTCCTAACGCAAGTTCTAGAATCTAAGTGCTACCGGTACACACATCATAGCATAAATGCTTTTCCTACCAATTCTAGGGGCGAACCTCACATATTTGGGGGTGCAAAATTTTTTAGTGGTACGGTTTTGTGCTAGTCATATAACTCCTATCCATGAGACGCTCATTAAGATCAAAGTTTCACTCCTATATTTTGTAAAAAAATTTTAAATTTGGCACTAAAATTGCCCTAACAGGTATGTATCTCAGTTTTATTACACATCTACCATTAAACAAACAAAAATCAAGTGCAATTATATTCTCTAAGGTATCATCATTTACCCTCCCCTTACACTTAAGCTGAACATTGTCCCCAATGTTCAAATAACAAGATGTAAAAGTAAATAAGGTAAAAGAATGAAATCAAATACTCCCCTGATTCGTTTGGTGGATAAAGAGGTAACATGGTTAGATCTTCTTCCAAGAGAATGTAGAAGCTTCAAGACTAAAGCATCGCCAAAAGCTTGATTCCACATACATCTCCTTGTCCAAAATAACCTGTTAAACCTGAGAAAACAAACACGAAAACCTGCATAACATCGGCGGGATAAATTCTATATAAGGATATAATGCTTGTGGAATGATAATTTTGCAGATTCCTGGAGTTTATAAGTTAGAGATTTAATAAAAACTTTTTATGAAAACAAAACTTTCAAAAATTTCATAAAATTAAAACCTGACGCCGTCAGAAATGATCTGACAGAATTCTCATGTTAAGTTTCCCGAAAATTTCTGGAAAAACCTCTACCTTACTTCCTGGAAATCCTGCAAAACATCATTATGACTCGATACAAGCATTTGACTCAAACAATTACTAATATGTATGTTAATTTAATATTGTTATGATTCATGTTCATTTGTTCTAATAAACCGATTTGGATTTCCCTTACACTTATCTTTTGCAAAATACCTTTATATGTAGTTAAGACGAAGTTAAAAACAAGATAAAGCATTTTCACAATTTAGTTTTGAACATGAATCAATAATAATAAAAATTAAACACACATACGGAAGCAAATAAAATCAAACAAACAAATAAATAAACACACAAAGCAAATAAAGCTTGGGTTGCCTCCCAAGAAGCGCTTTTCTTTATTAACGAGTCTTGTAGCTAGACTCAAAGTCACCGTACATTACGTGACTCCATCATTGGTCACGGTTCCTAGGCCATTCTCATTTGATTCTCTATCAGAATCACTTTCATAGTAAAGGTATTTCGGGTCTTCGAGATCAAAAGGATTGTTTTGGTATTTAGAACTAAGCTCCTTATCATGCTTAAAGAATCCACTCGACAGGTCAAAAGTGTCCTTACATCCCCTTCTCACATCATCATCACATAACACGAGTTGGGAACTTAACCCATCGAGCCCTCCATAATCAATCTCCTTGAATTCTCTCATCTTGTAAGGCATTTGGTATGAGATTTCCCTAATCCCATCGGTGAAAGTCATGATCCCATTGAGCTCGTCAACAACTAAGCTTGTGGCCTTGCAAAAAGGTGCCCCAAAAACAACTTGTGATAACCTGGGATCGATGTACTTTTCGATATTATCGACGATTGCGAAGCTCATAGTGAATGTCATATTTCCTACAAACACCTGTACATCATCATCTATGCCAATGTCATCCTTCCCTTTATGAATCATTCCCCATCTGCAAATGTTGTTATAATGAAACAAGGACATCAAATTTTTGGGTAAACATGTGTCAATGTAAACATTATAAAAATGCTTGTGACCAATCATGCAAGGTATTTTGAGATTATTCGGATCACGTCGCTTAATTCGGCCAGGCCTTCTACCGTGTAGCCCCCATGTGTTGCCAGTTGCTGATGGTTGATACTCATACACTTCTTCACAGCCATCCCGAAAAATCACTTTCCTGACACCATCGGTAAATAATGCACTACTATCATCCTCATCGAGTATTACTCCCGTTGCTTTTATGAATGGTTTGCCTAGAACAAGGCTAGTTAAGGATGGGCTGATGATAGAGTTCATGTTATTAAATACAGTTAGCTCGATATGAAAGAGGAACTTTTCTATCACAATTGGTACCCTTCTTATTACCCCGATGATATTAAACCCTTCATATTTGACCTGTTTGGTGAAGGCTTCGTTATATAGAGAAAGGGATATTGCATTCATAGAAGAGTTGGGGTTTATGTAGGCATCTTTTATAAACTTTTTCCGAGTGGTGCAGGATATCTTGAAGACTCAGGGAGTGCCATCCTCTATTCTCACTCCAAATCCCATAGGCAACTTTGCTGTGCCCCTCTCAAGTTCCTTCACCAGGGGGCGGTCTAGCTGTCCTGGGAGCCCATGTGGCATTTTGGATTTCTCTTCCGAGCCCTTCTCATCACTCACCTCTCTTGCACTCGAGTCCTTTGGTGAGTCTAGATAGTCGTCGGGCGGCTCGGGGTTCTTTTCGGGAACTTCACCCTCCATTTCATTGTCCACGTTCTCAGTTGATTGTTGGTCCAGATTGGGTTTAGGAATAGGTATTGTTGTAATGGTGTTCACGAAGTGGAGTGGTTTTGAAGGGGTATGAGCATCTCTAGTTTCTTTTCCGTTTTGTGATATGTGTTTGAAGAGTTTACTAGGGTGCTTGATTTTTACAGGAGGGGGTGTTTGGTGAGTCACCGTGACATATTTGATCTCATTAACTCGTGCCAACTCACAAGTGGACCTGCCAGCAATGCGATCATTGATAACTTTTAACAGGTTATCAACCTTGTTGTTCATATCAACTTGTTGTTGTCTGAATTGATTCTCAAGTTTGGAGAGCTGTGTTTCTTGAGAGAGAATGAATTTTTGCAGTGATTCCTCGCGATTTTGTTGTTTATGCGTATGCTGATGAGGATAATGTTCAGACCAGATGAGTGGGGGAGAGTCATTGAATGATACGCTTCGAGTTTGGTTCCAACTAAAATTTGGCTTACTCTTCCATGCCTCATACCTATCTTCGGAATTCTTGGGTCCATAATTAGTGGTGAGCCACTTATCTCCCGCCTTATCGATTCGCGAGGATGCGAATTCTTTGAAAGCCTGTTTGGGGAGTTCCATGAAATCATGAGTGTCGTGGGGACCACTACATAATTTACACGAAGAAGTGATTTTGTTCACTTGGCCTGAAGGTTTAGGAGCCTCGTAGGATTTCATAAGAAACTTGACTTGGTCTTCAAGTTCTATGATCCTACGGTCGGAAGTGCTTGAATTGTTTGAAGGCAAAGATATTGCCTTGACCGTTTTATTCAAATCACGGGGATCACTCCAACTCTCGTTGTCATAAAGAGCAAGATCTTCTAGGAGGGCCCATGATTGTTCCGCACTTAAATCACGTAGCTTACCACCGGCCGATTGGTCAATGGTTT
The DNA here is from genome assembly GCA_021014915.2 of Artemisia tridentata subsp. tridentata. NCBI lineage: Eukaryota > Viridiplantae > Streptophyta > Magnoliopsida > Asterales > Asteraceae > Artemisia > Artemisia tridentata. The sequence continues at coordinate 252,427,726 of CP139501.1, forward strand.
GCCTCGTGGAGAGATTGATATGGTCATAGAAGATTTGGACTTGGAGCCAAAGTTCTATGCCATGGTGAGGGACTTTTTGGAGTAAGTCCTTGAATCGAGTCCATGCCTCGTAGAGGGTTTCGCCTTGACGTTGTTGGAACATCAAGATATCATTCCTTAGCTTGGTAGTTCTTCCTGGCGGGAAAAAACTGAGAAAGGAAACGAGTGGTGAGATCATCCCAAGAGGTGATGGATCCTGCGGGTAGACGCTCTAGCCATTGACTAGCTTGGTCCCGCAGAGAGAATTGAAAGAGAGCAGTCGGGTCGTCTCTCGAGTGGCAACATCAAGGTCTATGGAGTCTACAATTTTGAGAAAGTCCTTTAGATGTTGATTAGGATCTTTGGAACGAAGTCCATGGAATGCGCATCTGCTTTGCACCAACCGGATGGTTTCGGATCGCAAGGGAGTGACATTGGCTCCTTAAGTGAGCTCAATGGTGTTTCGATAGCCATGGTGGCTAGGACGGGAGTAGTCTTCTAAGGTACGGGCTCTAGGAGGTGGGTGTTGTTGTGGTGGTGGGTTGTTGGGATCAAGGATATTACCACCTTCCATGATGTCGGATGGTAATGGTTACGAACAAAGAAACGAAGAAAAAAGATAGACTAAAGAAAATCTAGAAAAATAAAAATAAAAATCTCACTAGAAAGGAATCTAGTGAGTAGACCTAATAAAATAAAAAATTCAACCTAAACAATAACTATTCCCCGGCAGCGGCGCCAAAAACTTGATGCGTGGTATTGCGACCTTACAACAGGTTTTACCTCTCGAGGGATCTCAAGAGGCTTGCAATCCCCACCAGGCAGTGTACCTGACCGATGTAGTATAGTGAAGTGGCAAGTACTGGGGGATTGATCGTTCTCTAGGGGAATAGTGTCGTTAGGATTGAAAAACTACTCTAATAGGTCTAAGGGTGAGGGAAGATTCTTTTTGTATTTTTATAATTTTTATGAAAGCAAGTAAAATCTCGGGTTTGAAAGAGTGGGCGGAATTAGTTGCTAGTCAACTAACCCAAATAACTACAAATGCAAATAAAATAAAATAACTGAAAATGAAAAGGTTGTGAAACTTATATGGAGAGAAATGTGTTTACTTAGATTTCCTTACTCCCTAACTATCTTTTACCGGTTGATTAGTGTGTATTAATTACGTGGATGACGGGTGTATTCCTTAATACCAATCGTGGGGTGGCGTACGTACTTCCCCAACTCTACAAGCTCCTACTTCACTCCTATGTCGATCCGGCTAAGAGGCTCCTAACATGGGATCACTAGAATTCGCTCATGCATTAAATACAACCATATAAACCTAGTACGCATTGGTTCATGTTTCTTAAGACGTTCAAGCAAATTACCGTATAGGAGGTTAGCCAGTTTTCTTAAGCCTAACATCGATAAACAATCATCCAATACAATTAATAACACACTAACAACTAATAATCAATAGTTAGGTTTCATTAGATCTAAGCAAACACAAGATAAATCTAGCCTAGCATGTTAATCAAAAGACAAGAACAAGATATAATCAAACAACACATAGACATATTGATTGATTAAGTGATTACTTATCTTCAATTAAACATGGGAGATCCAAGGGTATGAAAACCCTTAAAAATGGCAGAAATTCGTCTTAGGGTTTCTCCTCACAAAGTTGCACACTAATGACAAAAAATTGCAAAACTATATATAGAACTTAGTGGCTGACGGCGTCACGTTATAGATCTTGACGCCGTCACCTCGCCGTGTCTAGGGTTCCCGGATGGTCTTCCTGACGCCGTCCCCCTTTAAACCTCCAAAATCCTCCCTGGCTTATCAAGGCTTGACGCCGTCAGAAATGTGCTTGACGCCGTCTCTCATTAACATAAACCGTGATGGCCTTGATCACCTTAAAGGGTGACGCCGTCAGACTTCCTTTGTAAAACTCCCTGGCTTATCATGTGTATTTTTCATATCCACCTCTTTTGCCAAGCCATGACGCCGTCAAGTGTACTTTTCCAGCAGCTTTGGAGACTTTGTCGTTTTCTTCACTTTTATGCTCCAAAAACGTCCAAAATGCTTCCTTTTCCAGATTTCTTCTCCAAAGTACCTAAAATGACAAAAGGAACGATTTAGGGCAATATTTGATCAAATAAATACGATTTAGGGCTTAAATGACCCCCTAAAAGCGGTACACTTTTCGCTTCATCAGAGTTATAATGATATTTTGCAGGATTTCTAGGAAATAAGGATTGAGTTTTTCCAGAAATTTTCCAGAAACTTAACATGAAAAATCTGTCAGATCACTTCTGACGGCGTCAGACCCCAGTCTGACGGCGTCAGGAACAGTTTTCTAGAATTTTTTTTTTTGAAATTTTTGTTTTTCTTCCGAAATCATAAAATGCTTTATTAAATCTCTAACTTATAAACTCCAGGAATCTGCAAAATAATCATTCCACAAGCATTATATCCTTATACAGATTTATCCCGCCGATGTTATGCAGGTTTTCGTGTTTGTTTTCTCAGGTTTAACAGGTTATTTTGGACAAGGTGATGTATGTGGAATCTAGCTTTTGGCGCTGCTTTAGTCTTGAAGCTTCAACATTACCTTGGAAGAAGATCTAACCATGTTACCTCTTTATCCACCGAGCGAATCAGGGGAGTATTTGATTTCATTCTTTTACCTTATTTAATTTTACATCTTGTTATTTGAACATTGGGGACAATGTTCATCTTAAGTGTAAGGGGGGATAAAGTACGATACCTTAGAGAATGCTATTACGCTTGATTTTTCGTTTGTTTAATGGTAGATGTGTAATAAAACTGAGAGAAATACCTGTTAAGGCAATTTTAGTGCCAAATTTAAAAAATTTTACAACATATAGGAGTGAAACTTTGGTCTTAATGAGCATCTCACGGATAGGAGTTATATGACTAGCACAAAACCGTACCACTAAAAAATTTTCCACCCCCAAATATGTGAGGTTCGCCCCTAGAATTGGTAGGAAAAGCATTTATGCTATGATGTGTGTACCGGTAGCACTTAGATTCTAGAACTTGCGTTAGGACCATTCCGAGGCCACAAGTGAGGCTACATTCGTGTAGTTAGATTTACTACATGATAAGAGGCATTAGGATTAACCCATTGTTTTACACCTGTGTTTTTGTTTAATTACATTGGCTACATTGATCAAGTAATTCTCCCACACCCTTTGCATTGTACTCATTTTTAGTACACGATACCCCTAGTACACCCCTCAGAGCCTATCTTTTCGTTTCTAACTTTAAGCATTTTACTTAAAGTAAGAATTTGTTTACACCCCACTTAAATATACACCCAAATCGCCTTAGCCTACCTTGTATGCACTCATTTTTAGTGCATTATTGTGACAACATTTGTTTAAACCCCAAGTTAATTATCTAATTGATTACATGGTTGCTAAGTCGAGTCATATCCTTGTACATATTGTTTTGGGACGATTGGGACTCATGGGTAAAGTACTAGTGTAATGGAGTAATGGGGAAGAACAACATTATTACCCCCATATGTGCTAAATATTTTAAAAGTACTCAAAGTGTTTCAATTATCTTAATTCGAGTCATTAGAATAGTTAATTGTAAAGTTATGTAAAAGTTCAAGTGTAAGGGGGATACAACCCCCCTATGATGTATTATTTTGGATGGTAGGGCAAGAGTGTATGCAAAAAAAAAAAAAAAAAAAAAAAAAAAAAAAAAAGTAGAAAAAAAAAACATATGGACTACCATACCGTTTCATTTTATGTTTATTTTATCTTTTTGTTGTTTTTTTCATTAGCTTAAGTCGAGTCTAGTCTTGGCTTAGTAACGTCATATTGTACATGTAATTAATCAAGATCTTTAAATCGCCACCAGTAAAATATCCTTTATCCAACAAAACCGTGTTTATCATATCCCTACACCTAACGTTATAACCCGTTTAAAAGCCCTCTTTGATAGTTTATCTTAGGTGCTTACGCCTAGTGGAGGAGGTTTTTGATCATTTCCCAAGCCTATGGTAATCTATTTTCTATGACAGGTAGTGAGAGATATTATTCATTTTCATTTATGAGATATACTTTTATGACACCTGAGAGATGTGAGTATCTAAACACTACTTGTGAGGTGCTAGTCTGTAATCTCCGTGCTTATTATGATTAAAGTGGAACGACTATTTGTTGTAATTACTTTTATATTAGCGTTAAATGACCCCTAACTTGTATTTTGATTAGAATAAAAGCGCATTTGCTTGAGGACAAGCAAATCTCAAGTGTAAGGGTATTTAATGAAGCGAAAAGTGTACCGCTTTTAGGGGGTCATTTAAGCCCTAAATCGTATTTATTTGATCAAATATTGCCCTAAATCGTTCCTTTTGTCATTTTAGGTACTTTGGAGAAGAAATCTGGAAAAGGAAGCATTTTGGACGTTTTTGGAGCATAAAAGTGAAGAAAACGACAAAGTCTCAAAAATCTGCTAGAAAAGTACCTGTGACGGCGTCAAGCCCCAGTGTGACGCCGTCAACCCTTGATAAGCCAGAGAGGATTTTGGACGATTAAAAGGGGACGGCGTCAAGAAGGCCATCAAGAAACCCTAACCGCGGCGAGGTGACGGCGTCAGCTCTATAACGTGACGCCATCAGATATGATTTTCTATATATATTCTCATAATTTTTAGTCATTAGTGTGCAACTTTGTGAGGAGAAACCCTAAGACGATTCTTCTGCCATTTTTAAGGGTTTTATACCCTTGGATCTCCCATGTTCAATTGAAGATAAGTAATCAATTAATCATTCAATATGTCTATGTGTTGTTTGATTATATCTTGTTCTTGTCTTTTATTTAACATGCTAGGCTAGATTTATCTTGTGTTTGCTTAGATCTAATGAAACCTAACTATTGATTATTGGTTGTTGGTGTGTTATTAATTGTATTGGATGATTGTTTATCGATGTTAGGCTTAAGAAAACTGGCTAACCTCCTATACGGTAACTTGCTTGAACGTCTTAAGAAACATGAACCAATGCGTACTAAGGTTATTATGGTTGTATTTAATGCATGAGTGAATTCTAGTGATCCCATGTTAAGAGCTTCTTAGCCGGCTCGACATAGTAGTGAAGTAGGAGCTTATAGAGTTGGGGAAGTACGTACGCCACCCCACGATTGGTATTAAGGAATACACCCGTCATCCACGCAATTAATACACACTAATCAACCGGTAAAAGATAGTTAGGGAGTAAGGAAATGTAAGTAAACACATTTCTCTTCATATAAGTTCCACAACCTTTTTATTTTCAGTTATTTTATTTTAATTGCAATTGTAGTTATTTGGGTTAGTTGACTAGCAACTAATTCCGCCCACTCCTTCAAACCCGAGATTTTACTTGCTTTCATAAAAATATAAAAAATACAAAAAGAATCTTCCCTCACCCTTAGACCTATTAGGATAGTTTTTCAATCCTAACGACACTATTCCCCTAGAGAACGATCAATCCCCCGGTACTTGCCACTACACTATACTACATCGGTCAGGTACACTGCCTGGTGGGGATTGCAAGCCTCTTGAGATCCCTCGAGAGGTAAAACCTGTTGTAAGGTCGCAAAACCACGCATCACACAACACAGATGTTTATAGTGGTTCGGCTACAAGGACTCTCTTCCTTGCCCTACTCCACTCCTCGAGCCTCTAACTCGAGAGTTTTTCTTCACTAAGAAACAAGCTCCCTTCTAGGCGGAGAAAACCTTTACACGTCGCTTAATCTTTATCCGGTGCTAAGCTAAACACCGGGTTCTTTACAAGGGTACAACCACTCCCGTTGGTTCTTTACAAGGGTACAACCACTCCCGACACTCTTTGTGTTTTTAGGACTAAAACAATAACCAAACTCTACTGAATGAATGATACAAACAATGATGTATGAACTAAACAAAATCACACAGACTCTATACTAAAAGGATAACAATAGAAGGTTGATCCTTATATGTTGTGATCTTCTTTGCTACAAAAGGAAAGATTAATGAAATGAAAGAATGATATGGGTTAGTGATATATAAATGAATGAGTATGTATTTAAGCTATATGAGTGATGAGAATGGCCAAATGATCAGCTTTCTATTTATAGGCAAAGCTGAACAACAGTTGGCGGATCCCAAAAATTGGATCCGCCTTTGTATGGCTTTGGATCCGCCATGTCAGGCTAGCTAAGATATTCCCATATCTTGCCATATCTTCAAGATATTCCCATATCTTTTCATATCTTGCACAATCTTTCCATATCTTCAAATTTCAACTCTTTAACTTGAAGATCTAAACAAGATATCACAAAATCTTTCCAAGATTGTGTTCATGATGCATGCCATGATGTCATCCTAATATATAGAAAATAAAGTTTCTAATTTAATAAATAAATACGTAAATGTATGTAATGTTATTCCTAGTAGACTTGTAATGTGTAAATGTGTTTTAAAAGACTTATCACTATAAATGTAAAATATTTAATCTTATATATGCTTTTGCTTAAAGATAAACTTTGTATTTGTCATTAACAAAATTAAGCAAAGATCGTAAAATATAAATAACGTTTTTGGGACGATATTTGTATTAACACATAAGTTAACTCAAGTTTACATATAACATGGTGTGTCCAAAGTAGACACTTATTTTATGTCAAAACAGACAATGAGTGTTGTAATTGATGAAATAAATGAAGAAAATAGTGTTGTACTAGTACAAAACTAGGATTTCGTCACACATGTTGGTTTTTGAACGGCCACACAATAACACTTTTATGTGACTAAATGTACCAGAATAAAATAAACAGCCACACTTGATCTGACTTGTGTGACCATTTTGGAATTACATCTGAGGCTACATCCACACATTTGAATATTTTCGTGACTATAGGTATCTGGTAAAAAATAATTTGATTACTTGGTCACTTATATTTTGGGACGTGTGACAGATACAAATAAGTTTGAAACATTAGTCATACTATATATATACATCTGTGACAAATATATGTCACACAATTGACCAGTGTGACCAAAATCCATATATGGTCACATGAAGTAATTGTGTATGTGGCTAAATCATATAGCCAAGTTTGTCATACATTATGTAAACGTGATTGCTAGTTTTTGTTGAAAATTTAGCCACATCTGAATTTGGAATGTGTGGCAACTGACAAGTAAGTTTGAAGCTTTAGTCACGATATGCGTTTAAAAGTGACCAATATATGTCACACACTTGAACAGTGTGACCAAATGTCATATATGGTCACACTAAACCATAGGCATACATGATTAAGTGTAACCAAAATTCGATACATATGGTCACGTAATTTAATATGTGTGTCTAATGTTTAGTGTGTGTTTGCCTGCCAAATCCTAATGCGTATGGTCACATTTAATTATAGCACAATCATTTGACTATAGGCTATACCATAGTCACACCATATCACAAATGTGTATCTAAATTATGTTTATGGCCACATTATAAGGGTATTATATGTGACCAATACATTCAAAATAGTCACACTGTGAAATATTCATGTGACTATTATTTATAGCAAAATGTGAACTCAGTTACCATTAACCTTGATATTAGTCACATTGAGTGTTTGTGTGACTAAATTCAAGATGTTACATATGGTCATCACATAAAGTATTTATTTAGGTGTCTAAATCATAGAGTAATATTTTGTCACACATTATTTTAGCGTAGTCACAATTCGATACATATGGTCACACATTAATGATATGGGATTTTATAGTCTATCTAGTTTGAGTCTAATTTGATATTCACTGAATTGAGTTCAGACTATTAGTCATGACTCTTCATTTGCCCCATTACAATGCTGGGATTTTATAGTCTATCTAGTTTAATGCAGTAGTATGTAAGTATGTTACTTGCCCCTAGGAACTAGGTTACTTGACTTTCTAAATTGAATTTTCAACTTTAATGAAGTAACATGTTACTAAAGTGCCTGCAAGTGCATATACATGATAAATGGAAACTGCAAATACAATAAAGCTTGACTGCAAGTGGATATATAATAGTGAAAACTGCAAAAATTTTCATTGCTATTGAAAAGCTTGACTTTTTGGAGTCAAAATCCATTACAAGAGGCTAAATTACAGAAAAAACTATTTAATACTAAAACTGCTAATCATCTAACAGTACTAACTTAACAATACCAGCAGTAACCTTGCACTTAGCCTTAAGCAGCAGTCTTAACTTCAACCAGCAGTCTTAAATGTTACACTAGCAGTCTTAACTTCAACCAGCAGTCTTAACTGTTACACTAGCAGTCTTAACTTGCAGCATGACATGCTTCACTTAGATTTTCGTACAACAATACCTTCACAGTAGGTTCAATAGTAGTCACTTCGTGATTCCTTGCCCAAGTCTTGTTTACTAACACGTGGCAATATGTTTTCATTATGCTCGTGAATGACTGTACTAAACTCCTCATCGACTTCGTCATATGTATCTCTATAATTCTTGGTAGGTGTTTTAAAGACAATAGACAAATTTTTATGTGCCTGGTCTTTCACATAAAACACTTGTGTTGCTTGTGAGGCTAATATGAACGGATCATCCTTGTGGACTAAACTATTCAGGTCTACCAACGTATAACCAAGAGTATCGCGTTTGACCCCACTAGTTTTGTGATTAACCCAATCACATTTGAAAAGAGGAATTTGCCTGAAACGGTAATCTAGTTCCCATATCTCTTGTAAAACCCCATAATAAAATACTTTTCTTGTGGTTGCAACTTCTTTGGATATGTGAAGATCTACTACCTCAACACTAACCCCACTGTTCTGGTAAACTATGCCATCATTACTTTTCGTACGAAATGTATACCCATTGATGTTATATGCCTCGTATTTCACTATGCTGGCACGTGGTCCAAATGATATCCACCTCACAGTTTCTGATACACTATTTTTGGATATCGCTAACTCTCTCTCAACCTGAATTTCATTACAAGTATATATTACCTTTAAATTGCATGAACAACAAAGAAACAATTAAAGAATAGGAGTGTTTGGGATAATGAAATTGTAACACCCCAACCCGATAAGGGTAGAAGTATTACGTTATGGTGACATATCAAAGCAAACACAAGCATATGACTAATTAATACAAAATGAATTTCAATGGTTACAAGGGAAAATCTGAAAATACAAGGTTACAAAGGAAATAATAATAAATACTAAGTCTAGAATAATCTCTTCTAGTCATCTCTAATCCGAAATATCTATCAAGGTATAGCCTTCTAAGTCCAAGATACTCTCCGCTCATACCCAGCTTCCTACTAAAACCTGCCGCAGGAAAAGAAATGCGGCTGAGCTTAAAAATCCCAGTGAACAGATATAGAGGTAACAAGCAGTAATAATGGAATAGTGAAATAAGAGAAACAATGCAAGGTATAATAAGAGTTAAGGAAAAAGTAAAAGATTATAAGGTAAAGGAAAACAGTAATCCACTGCGAGCCCAAGTCAAGTCAAGTAATCAAGTAGCCACATCCGGAGGGGAGACCTCGGGATAACAAGTACAATATGAGGGGATACCTCCAAGGGGTTGGAGTAGCTAACTCCCAAGATGTGAAAGACGTGTATCGCACACACCATCAGTCACCAAGTATATAACAAGTAATATCATGATAAATCCATCGAAACAAGTCAAGTCAAGTCAAATCTAGGATGCATCCATACGCACCAGTCGGCCAAGTTCTTCCTCTACGTAACAAGTCAAGTCAGGGACGGGATAGGACATCACTCTCCTACCCTAGAGTCATGCCATCGGTGCATCAATGACATGGACATGAAACCCTCATGCCTAGTATACAAGTGGTGGCTCGTAGTCTCAAACTGTGGGTCAAGGTTCAAGTATCAAGTATCAAATATCAAGTATCAAGTGTCCAAGTTCAAGTTTCATATCAAGTCAAGTTTCCAATTCAAGTATGTCATATCAAGGTTTATATCAAGGTTCAAGTCAAGGTTCAAATCAAGAGTCATAGCAAGGTTTATAGCAAAGGTTCAAATCAAGTGGTTCATAGCAAAGGTTCATAATCAAATGATTCGTAGGTTCATAGTAAAGATTTAATTCAAAGGTTTCATATCAAACGCGTATTTAGAAAATCTTTCAATAAGTGGCTTTCATAAAATGATGTTTAGTAAAGTTTTTCATAAAGATAGTCTTAAAAGTAGTTTTCACAAAACTTTTAGTAAAATTTCATTTAAAAGTGGTATCGCATCGTGCTCAACAACATCGTTTTAAAATAGCTTTTCTCAAAACATTTTCATATATAATTTAGAAAGGTTTTAGCATCCAGTTATAATATCAAATGAACCTTCAAGGTATCCAAGGGTTTGAATATTCATGTCACAGGGTGATGAACGAATTATATCAAGTATCAAGGGAACATAGCAAGGTTCAATTTATCAAGGAAAGCATAGCAAGGTTCACAAATCAAGGGGAGCATAACAAGGTTCACAAATCAAGGGGAGCATAGCAAGGTTCACAAATCAAGGGGAGCATAACAAGGTTCAAGGGAGTAAGATAGTCAAGAGAGAGAGAGAGTTCATGAGAAACCTATGAGAAGGTCAGAATATCTGTACCTTATTCGGAACGCAAATAAACACAAGATAGCAAATACTGAAAAGAATCAGATCACTCCTTCTTCACACCTAAAGGAGTAGAAGACAGAATTACAAATGGTTCTTAATTACTGATTTTAGTTTATCTTTCCATTGTAAGTTACTTTCCAAATTTAGCAACTTTTCATATATAGTAACTTTCCATTTTTAGCAGGTTTCTATTTTTAGCAGGTTTCCTGAATTAGTAAGTTTCCATTTTTAGAAAGTTTCCTTATTTAGTAAGTTTCCATAATTAGCAAGATTTAAATATTATAATTTAGGATAAGTCATTAATAAGTATTATTATGGGAAAAGGGTTCATTTTAGCAAGTTATAATAGTCTAGGGTTAAATATGACAACTTTCTATATTTTAGGGTTTTAAATGCAATTATGCCAAAGATAAAAGTCTAAAGTGCAAATATTACAAGTTATTCATTTTAATCCATAAGTTTCCCATCATTACAATTTCAATCCTTTAATTTTAACAACTTTACAAGTTAGACCCTTTGATTAATTAAATTACAATTTAATCCTTATAATATTCATATTTACACATTAAGCCTTCAATTATCCAAAATTCAACATTACACCCCTTACATTTATATTTATACGAAATACCTCCATTTTACATAATTTACAAAACAAGTCCCTCTATTTCATTACTTTTCAAATCGGATTAAATAATTAAACAATTTACCATTTAAACCTTTTAGTTACAAAATTTACATATAATACCCCCATCTTATATTTTATACGATTCACCCATGGTCCAAAATATGTTACCAAAAATAACCCACAAGTTTATAAAATTACAAAACACACCCAAATACTTTTAATTTTCCAATCGGTATAAACAAAAATGTATAAACCCTAACCCTAAATTTTACCAATCATTACTTTAACCTTAAAACACATTAATTATACCAAATACAACATCAAGAACCCTAACCCTAACCCATTTGATTTTATTTTCATTTTTAAACCTTTTTCTTTTTAAATCCGGTTTCAAAAATAATTCACCAAGGATGATCTAGACTTTGAAAATTACAAGGATCATTTTTCTAGTGTTATATGACATGTAAAGAATCAAAATAAAATAGGTAAAAACCTGGAAAAATAGCATGGCCGATCTAGATTTTATTTTACATTATTCATATTTAGAATTATTACGGTTTATCTAGCGTGCATAGATCGTGATAAAAATTTTATATGGATCATATATGATGTAAAGAGAGTCACAAAAATACCAGATAGTTTTTAGGATGATCGAATGAGGTGTGGGAAATTAATTTTTCTCGGCAAGAACTAAAGGCGAGCAACAATCAAAACCAAACGAACCAAGCTACTATAATTCGAACTCCTATTTTTCTAGCCTCCTTCTAGCTCCAATGTATCCAGGAAAAATTCCAAGAACTTTGTAGAAATTGTGGTGGCCGAATGGGAGTTTTGGTTTGGTTTTTAGGGTTTAAGAATGATATAAAAAGGGAAAATATATAAACCGTGTATATTGTTGAGGAGAGGGCATGAAATTTTTGCCCATGGTGATTTGATAAGATCAAATTACTGATTTGCTAGATCTCTTCTTATTATATGATGCTTATCCTCATTTAGTTAGTTTTTAATTATTTAATAAGAAAAACAAAATATACACGTATATGTATAATTAAGTATTTTCGGCCCATGTATATATCTATGATGTGACAAGTATTTTTAGGACATGTAAAATATAAAAATGTTCATGCAAAAATTATCATACTTCATATGTTGCTAGTTTCCAAGAGTTTGTGATTTATTTGGTGTTTTATTTAATTATTAATTGAAAATTTAAGTTACAAGGGTATTTTGGTAATTTTGCATGTTTTGTTATTTTATGTTTTACAGAAATCATGTGCTGGTGGACCTCTATCTAATGTCATATACAGAAGGGACAATTATGATGATAGGTTCTATGACTGAAAGAGTTGCTAGGCAGATCATTGGTAAGTGCTTATTTATTATAGACTACTACTATTGGTTTTGGAGCTCGTAGCTATGAGTTTTTCTGGGTGAATGCTACACCTAATTAATGGTTTATACAGCTTATCACAAACACCAGTTAAGGACTTATCAATAAAACACACTTCACATTTTATCTCAACTCACTACTTTTTAGCAACAAACAAATAATTATAAACAACAAACGAGTAATTTTATCGTCTGTGTCCAGCATAACTTTGCTTGGATGAGGCTAAAAATCTAACACAGTGTGTATCTTTCCCACATACTACACAACCTTTGAATCCACTGTATGGGCAGCCACATAATGTACAATGTGAAGGGTAATCATTTATCGTCCATAACACAATGGCACGCAGATTAAAGTTTTCTTTTTTGGAAGCATCATATGTATCAACCCCTTCCTCGAATAAGGTATGCAGATCATCAACCAACGGTTCTAAAAATACATCGATATCATTTCCCGGGTATCCTGATATTAATACCGAAAGCATGATTAACTTTCTTTTCATACACAACCATGGAGGAAGGTTGTGTATGACAGATAAAACTGGCCATACACTGTGATGCCTATTTCCTGAGTTGACGTCTACCCCATTAGCCGATATTCCTAGCCGTAGATTTCTCGGATCTTTAGCAATTTCGGGGAATTTTTCATCTATGGTACGACATGCCTGTGAATCTGCGGGGTGACGTAAAGCACCATCTGTTATCCTCCTTGTTGCGTGCCATATTAGATCTTCTGAAATACTTTCTAACTAAAAGAGACGTTGCAGTCTTGGTATAATTGGAAAGTACCACATTACCTTTGTCGGAATGTTTTCGTACACTTTATGTGTCTTATTATCCACCTTCCATCTTGATGTCCCACAAGTTGGACAAACATTCAACTCCTTGTTAACCTTCCAGTAAAGAATGCAGTTGTTGCTACATACATGTATCTTTTTGTATCCTGATCCCATCATTCTCACTAGCTTTTTGGCCTGATAAATTTTTTCAACCATTTCGTTACCAGCAGGTAGCATCTTTTTAAACAATCCTAGTAATTCAGTAAAGAAATTATCAGAAGCTCCATACTTACCCATCAAGTTGAGTAGTTTAACTATTGCGGAAAACTTTGTGAAGTCAGGACATTCTTCGTAAAGTGGCGTCACCGCGTCTAATAATAATTATTGAAACTTGGCAAGGTTATCCTCATCAAAACCTTCTTTTGTAGCATTAACCATTTCTACTGTTGCTGGGCCATCTGTTGGAATTTCTGGACCAAAATTCATGTCGAAATCCGTGTCGTCAACAAACTCCTCTATTGTAGCATTAACAGGTATTTGGGCAGTTGTTGCTTGCTCATCATTTTCTCCATGTTTATCCCATTTTGTGTAGCTTTGATCAATCCCGTGGTAGAATAAATGGAACTGCACATCCTCCAATTTCTGCTCTATGCGGTTTAAACAAGAGATACACGGACATGGCATCTTAAGCTGTTGTTTATTACCTCGTGGGTCGATGTTCCTCATCTTCTGCAAGTTGTGTTCTGCATACTTAATAAACGCTTCTACTCTAGCAATATATTGTTTCTTGGTCCTACTAGTTCTCATCCAAGACTTGTCCATGCTATTGTTGAGGTCAAACGGTAACGTATATATCCTACAAGTCACAAATTAAACCAATATAAGCATCAAATCATTTGTGCATAAGTAAACCAAGTATTTAGAAAGACAATATATATGTATGAATTATGTTATGGTCTTTTGTCCTTTTGTTGTTATGCAACTGGTTTATGTTAACTAAGAAGCAGGAACTTACTGCACATGGTCTTTTGTCCCTTTGGTATTCATGAATGGTTTATGTTAACTAAGACTTGGTTATGGACTTTACTACTTATGGTCTTTTGTTCTTTTATGGTTACGCAACTGGATTAAGTGTGTTTCTTACCTGCATATACAAAAAATGCAGGAACTTACCTGCACATACCAAAAATGCATATACTTAAGAAAGTCAAAGTCAAAGTCAAATTGTGTTTATTACACCTAAATGCAAGAAGTTACCTACACATACCAACCAAGCCTTTAATGGCATTTACTTATACATTGAACTATGTGATCCTCTTTACTTTAAATGGCCATTACATAAACACAACATTACACACAACATTACACCATCAAAAACCTGTCAAACACTAAACCTCATCCATAATGACTTCCAAGCCAAATGTTATTGAAATATCCTCTGATTCATCAGAACTAATATCTCCTAAACCTGATTGGAATTTCCCCTACCCTCCTACAGGTAGCTTTGGTAAGATACCACCAAAGGGAAAGGTTGTTGACTCAAGCTCTGATTTTAGCTCCTTTAACAGTAGCTTTTCTAATGATATCTGGGTTTCTAGCTATCATTCAACATCTGAAGATGAAGCTGTCTAAAAAAAAAGCCACAATCTCAAATCATTTGTGCATAAGTAAACCAAGTATTTAGAAAGACAATATATATGTATGAATTATGTTATGGTCTTTTGTCCTTTTGTTGTTATGCAACTGGTTTATGTTAACTAAGAAGCAGGAACTTACTGCACATGGTCTTTTCTCCTTTTGGTACTCATGAATGGTTTATGTTAACTAAGACTTGGTTATGGACTTTACTACTTATGGTCTTTTGTTCTTTTGTGGTTACGCAACTGGATTAAGTGTGTTTCTTACCTGCATATACCAAAAATGCAGGAACTTACCTGCACATACCAAAAATGCATATACTTAAGAAAGTCAAAGTCAAAGTCAAATTGTGTTTATTACACCTAAATGCAGGAAGTTACCTGCACATACCAACCAAGCCTTTAATGGCATTTACTTATACATTGAACTATGTGATCCTCTTTACTTTAAATGGCCATTACATAAACACAACATTACACACAACATTACACCATCAAAAACCTGTCAAACACTAAACCTCATCCATAATGACTTCCAAGCCAAATGTTATTGAAATATCCTCTGATTCATCAGAACTAATGTCTCCTAAACCTGATTGGAATTTCCCCTACCCTCCTACAGGTAGCTTTGGTAAGATACCACCAAAGGGAAAGGTTGTTGACTCAAGCTCTGATTTTAGCTCCTTTAACAGTAGCTTTTCTAATGATATCTGGGTTTCTAGCTATCATTCAACATCTGAAGATGAAGCTGTCTAAAAAAAAAGCCACAATCTCAAATCATTTGTGCATAAGTAAACCAAGTATTTAGAAAGACAATATATATGTATGAATTATGTTATGGTCTTTTGTCCTTTTGTTGTTATGCAACTGGTTTATGTTAACTAAGAAGCAGGAACTTACTGCACATGGTCTTTTCTCCTTTTGGTACTCATGAATGGTTTATGTTAACTAAGACTTGGTTATGGACTTTACTACTTATGGTCTTTTGTTCTTTTGTGGTTACGCAACTGGATTAAGTGTGTTTCTTACCTGCATATACCAAAAATGCAGGAACTTACCTGCACATACCAAAAATGCATATACTTAAGAAAGTCAAAGTCAAAGTTAAATTGTGTTTATTACACCTAAATGCAGGAAGTTACCTGCACATACCAATCAAGCCTTTAATGGCATTTACTTATACATTGAACTATGTGATCCTGTTTACTTTAAATGGCCATTACATAAACACAACATTACACACAACATTACACCATCAAAAACCTGTCAAACACTAAACCTCATCCATAATGACTTCCAAGCCAAATGTTATTGAAATATCCTCTGATTCATCAGGACTAATGTCTCCTAAACCTGATTGGAATTTCCCCTACCCTCCTACAGGTAGCTTTGGTAAGATACCACCAAAGGGAAAGGTTGTTGACTCAAGCTCTGATTTTAGCTCCTTTAACAGTAGCTTTTCTAATGATATCTGGGTTTCTAGCTATCATTCAACATCTGAAGATGAAGCTGTCTCAAAAAAAAGCCACAATCTCCAAAAAACCTCCTCCAGCTCAAACTCTATCAATCCCAGGAAAAAGGGAACAAGTTCTAGGCCTACCAAATCAGGAAACTTGGGAAGAAATCCAAGCAAATAAGAGAAAGGGAAAAGGCCCAATTGAACTCACTAAGGGTAAAGGGAAAAGGACCATTGGCTAGCTATGTATGTCTTGATGTTATGATGCTACTGTAACAAGTACTATGTTTTCTCCTGTTATGTAATCAACTATGCAATCAACAATGCATCTATGTATGCAGAATTTTGTTATGTAGTAACAGTTGGTTTTCAAGTTGAAGATGCTATTTTTCATTCATGTTAAACCCAAAATACAACTTGAAAAAACTAGTACAATGTCTTGCTAACATTCATAACCTACTGATAACCAAAATACAACCTGCTAACATTCATAACCTACTGATTCAATACATGAACCATATCACTTTAAAACTAAATAAAGTAAAAAAAAAAACAACCAACTGATAACCTCCGTTGTTGATGGCCGGACCGGCGAGTGGTGGATGGTGACTGGTGGCTGTGACGTGACTGGTGAATGGTGACTGGTGTCTGTGATTGGTGAGAAATGTGAGAAATTTGAAATTTGCTGGAAAAAAATTTGGGGAGCTTTAATTTTGAAATTTTCTGAAAAAAATATATATGGGGGGCTTTTGAAAAAAATATGGGGGGCTTTAATTTTGAAATTTGCTGAAAAAAATATGGGGGGCTTTTTAAAAATTTTGGGGAGGGAAATACCAAAAAGGAAGCTACAGGTATCGAACCTGCGACCTCCCCTTCACAACACCAACAACTCAACCATCTCCGCCCTTGGGTCTTTTTCGATTATACCTTCTTTTGTATTCGTCTTATAGACTATCTATTTTTTTAAAGAAATTTTTTACAAAATCCAAATATCTTCTATACAAAGTTAAACCTGTTAGTACAAGTTAAACATGGCAGTACTAATATTTACACTAGCAGTACTAACATTATTTCCTTTTTGCTTGTCTGAATATCTTTCTTAGTAACTCTCTTGCCATTATTGAGTCTTCATCAGTAGCTGTGAGCTTAGCATCTAACATAACAAATAAGCTAGCTGCCCTTAATGGATAATCTTTTTCTATCAGCATGTATACAT
The DNA here is from genome assembly GCA_021014915.2 of Artemisia tridentata subsp. tridentata. Taxonomy (NCBI): domain Eukaryota; kingdom Viridiplantae; phylum Streptophyta; class Magnoliopsida; order Asterales; family Asteraceae; genus Artemisia; species Artemisia tridentata. Next base: position 252,445,489 of record CP139501.1, read on the forward strand.
CCACTCCATTCTTTGTAGATACATGGTGAACACTACATGTATCATATAGTCTCTATGTTGTACTCAACTCATGAGCTCAAAACTGCCATAAGATATCTTCTGGATCAGGTTCATACAACCTCTTCAATTCCACCCATAGCTCCTTGTCTTTGTCTTCTATAGGAGCTGTAGATCTGAACCTTTCTTGAACCAGACTCCATAGCTTGTCCAAGTCTTCTCTATCAAAAATCTTCAGCATATCTTCAAAATACTTATAAACTTCTGAGTGTCCTCCTACCCTGATTATCTTCCAAGCTTTCCCAAATGTATCTGTGTGTATCTCCAAATCAATAATTGGATGTTTAGGTTGAATAGGATCAACATTCAATGCATTTGGGATTATAACCAACATATGCTGTTGAAGCCTTTCATCAGTTAATTCCTCTGCTGTTTCTTCTTCCTCAACTGCTTGATCTTCTTTATCTTCTTCAGTCTTTTGCTTCTTTGAATCCTCTGCTATAGGTACTTCTTCTTCACCAATCTTCTGTTCCTTTGAAGATTCAGACTCCAATATTATACCTGTTCTCTTTCTAGCTCTAGTTGGTTCTTCTGTTCCCATGGGAATAAATGTGTTCACTCTTTTGTAAACCCTTTCAAACTCACTCTTGATCTCCTCAAAACTTTTACCTTGGAAATACTTCCTTGTGTATCCAGCCATGTTCTTCATGTAAATACACATGGTGTGTCTTTGCTCAGCTTGACTAGGTGGTTTACTCCTCTTTTCTTTGGCTTTTTGTTCTGCAGCAGACTTTCTTCTTGAATTTATTAGTTCAGCAAGTTGTCTTGACTTCTCTTCAATGGACAACACTTCATCTGCTCTGAGTTCACCAAGCCTTTCCTTTAAAACATCATCAGCAGCAATCATAAACTGAACTTGTTGAGCGTGATTAAACATTGCTTCAGATGCTTCATTTGCAAGTTTTTTTTATCAAGGAATTTTGCAATCTCAAATTGTACTATTTCATCTTCCTGTGCTTTACTAGCTACCTCTTCATCAAAACTAATCTGAGCAAGAACACTCTTTTTGTCCTTCTTTGGTGGCTCTTCTTCAATCATAATGCCCTTTCCTTTATCTGCCCTTTGCCTTCTATCATACACAACCATAACTTGTTGATGAGCAGTACCAATATTTTCAGCATCTAAATTTTCTTCACCCATATCTTGCCTCCCCTGAAACTCAACATTCTCTTCAACAAAAGAAATATTGGGGTCTTGATCAATATCAGCGGTCTTCCTCCCCTGTTTGGAAGAATCATCCATGTTATCATCTAAATCATCATCATCTGAGCTTGTAGACTCTACAATATTTGCCTTTCTCTTTACTTTAAGTGACTTGACTTTAGACTGCAATTTCTTCACCTTTTCAATAAGCTTCTTGTAAGCAGTACTATACAACTGCTTTGTCTCCTTGAGTTCTTTCTCTAAGCCAGTTACCCTTTGAGTCAATTTGGTACAAATATCCATCAATTCCTTTAGTGACACTCTGCCCTCATCACTTCCAGGTGTGTTACCTCCTGGGAGAGGTGAATCATAGGGCATTTCCAGGTGTGTTGAAGTTGGTTGTGAGGCTGATTGAGAACCATTTGAACCTGTGGGTGTGTGATGGGACTCAACTGGGCTTGTTGATCCTTCACCCTAAATGTTTTGATTTTGAACCAACATTGTTTCAAAAAGTGGAACTATTATCCCATTAAACCCCCTAGAAGCCATGCTCATGTTACTGAAAAGTTTTTGAGTAAGGCAAGGAGTTGGATAAACAATTTTATGAGATAGAAGCAAACTTTTCCTTAAATTCAAAACCGTTTGTATAAGCCTTGGATACATTAAAAACTTGTATTTGTTATCCACATTTTTCACCATACCATCAAAAATTAATTTTGAAAAGTTAAAAGTCCTGTTTGTTGCTAAACAAATGAGAGCAGTTGCAATATTGCTACTGAATTGCTCCCATGAGGTTTTCTTTGGACTTAAACAATGAAGGATGATATGTATGAAGAATCTCCATTGTGGGGCAAAACATCTTTTTTGAAAAGTCAGAATTTGAGAAGATGTGTCATACCCCATTCTGGAAAGGTGATGAAAAATTTCAGTATTAGGCAAAGAACTAATACCATTTTCATTTGCTAAATGGAGATGCCTCCTAACAGATGCCTCAGTAATAGTTATTGTTTTGCCATCAACTGTTGCAATTAACTCTTTGTCTCCATTCTCAAATGTATTAGTAGTAACAGTCTGCCAAAACTGTTTGATTTAAGATACATAGATAGTAGGATTGACTGTAAGAGCATACCTGATGTGGGTAGTGTTTAGAAAATCTACTATCTGGTGGAAGTCTTGACTCCCTTCTGGTTTCTCCAAGAATGCAACTTGGTTATGTGTATCACAAAACTCTAAATTTGCCATGAAAATTGATTAAATGCTTGATTAGAGTGCTGGGTTATGATTGGACCGACTTCAATAAATTGTTTCTTTAGTTTGCAAAATCGTATAAATTATATAAAGAAAGAGAATTATCCAATTTATGAAACCCTTAAGCGAATTAATTGACAAAAATTACCCCAACGGCTATAAATAAACCACGGTTAAAACCCAGACAGCACTAACGGTTACCCAGCAGTACAAAGTTTTATGCTAGCAGTACGAACATTTGCCTAGCAGTACAAACTTTGTGCAAAAACTTTTTCTCAGCAGTATGAACTCAATTTGCCCATAAACCCTCAACATTCTTTTCACCACTTACCCTTATGCAAATTTTGGTTTGTTGACTTCCTTAAATCAAACATTCACAAGCAACCATAAACAATTAATTAAATATCAAATATTTCATTGATATTTTTTACAAGCTATAACTATACATCTAATTATCCAACCTAAATACTAAACATACTATAAACATAAAAACACCATCATCATAAAATGCTTCACTCCATTTCACACCAACTTGTTAGAACCAGAGCTCTCTTCCCTGCTTTCCTTCCACTTCTTCCTTTCCTCGAGTCATTTAAAAATAATTTTCAAGATCGCTAATCCTCTTTTCTAGATTATAAGGATCTTCAAACAACCCATCTTGCTGCTCCCCCTGGTTTTGATGCACCACCACATTTTGCTGCTCCACCACATTTTGCTGCTGATCCTCTTCATTTTGTTGCACCACCTCACCTTGAACCACCTCTGCACAATAATCAATAAACCCTAATCAAAACATACATTCTTCTGGCAAACAAAAACACGCAAACAATGAATCCAAATAACAACAAAGGTATGTTTTTCAATGTTTTCACATATCAGTTGATGATTCATTGTACAATAATTAGTAACAGGCTTTTGATCTACAAATGGTGATGTTTGGGGTTGTTACCGATTCTAATGTAAAGTTGTGTGAATTTATTGTTGAATGTAAAGCTGTGTGAATTTTTATTTTATTCAAGTTTATGCTTTAACAGGTTCAAAGGCAAAAATCCCTAGGTGCAAATTCAAAATCATTTCCAACAAGGTATACTAAAGTTGTTGTGTGTTTGTGGCTAAAGTTGTATACCTTTATACCATTAATTAAATTTTTTGAAACACATGGTATGTTGAACTATTAGGAGGTATGGGAAAACACATATTGGAAGAGAAAGAGCCATTTCTATTTCTCTAGCGATGAAGAATCTGGTGATGAGGTATGGTCCATTTAATAAGTGTTGTTTTGCTATTTTTATGATATTCTCCAGACTTAATCCATTATACTCGTTCACCTTGTAGGTAAATGACAAAGCTGAATCCTCTCAAGCAACTCTCAAAACTCAATCCTCTCAAATACCAATTGAAAAGGTACACAAAAAGAAATTTACTCATGATATTGTCTTGGGACTGCCGGGTAAGAAGATGGTTTAGGGGTTTAGGATATCCATTACCAGATTTTGTGTTTTGTAAATGGTATTTGGTACTTTAATATGGTAGAAGTAGTTCTGACATTTAATTTGGTTAAATGTAATTATTAATGGTACAATAACTGATAATTAGTAGTTTAACTGTATCTATTTTATAACTATAATGATAGTATTTTGGTTTGTTAAATGATAGCAATTTGTGTTCTTGATGTGATGATTGCATAGTTAGATTTAATGGTAGATTTGATGATTGCACATATTTATTTAATGGTAGCAGTTTGTGTTCTTGATTTCATGTTGGTTTAATTATGATTTAATGGTAGCAGTTTGTGTTAAATAGTATCAGTTTGTGTTCATGATCTTGGTGTAATTGTGTAAATTTGAGTTCTTGATTCGATATGCATTTTGTGGTCATGATCTTGGTTCTAGATCTTAGTTGATGGTTTGCGAATAAGATAATGATATATAACATTTGGAGCCAAAATTTTGATTTTTTCAAGTTTATGCTTTACTTAAGAGGTTCAAATTAAGGAAAATTTTTTAAATAATTCAATTGTTATTTTGAAATTAGAATTTGGAGCCAAAATTTTCATCCAAAATTTTGAAATCACCTAATTTCAAGCAGTTACCAAGAATAAGGTACAATTCATATTCTTCCTATACCCTCTTTTCTCTCCTAAAAAAAAACTGCAAAGAAAACACAAAAATCAAATCTTTTATCACCATTACTCTCCAAGCCAAAATCATTTTCTTTTACCCATTGTTGCTCAAGAGTCATGGAAATTCAACCCATTGTTGATAATCATCTTTTGCTTCCTGTTGATAATGAACATGATGATAACCCATTGTTGATAATCATCTTTTGCTTCCTGTTGATAACAACTTTGAATATGAACCGAAAAGTACTCTGATGATGAAGATCTAGATGCGCCTGGAACCAACCAATCAGATCGGATACTAGCTAAGAGAAGCATAACCAGGCTATTTAAGTTTTGCATGAATTATGGCAACCCTGGTGGAATAAAGCTCAAGGTAACCTTCGATGCATTGAATAGGGTATCAGGGTTACACAGAGCACTGTTTTTGAGTTTTTTAGGAGATCTGGTTCGTGAGGACATAGGTTTGAAGATTCTTTCCTGGAGGAAGGTGAATAAAGAATCAAGAGATAAACTATGGGCTAAAATCACGGTACATATATACTATTTTTTAACCCAGTACTACATAAGTTTATCTATGCAGTTACATTATGTGCAACTAATTAACAACAGTGTGTTAATCTTTGCAGCGATATTTTGATGTTGACGTGACATTCAAAAAATAGGTAATGACTCGTCTTGGTAAACTGCTAAGGAATTTCAGAACGAAGGTCAGAGAAAAATACATTTTTCCCAACCTAAATACACCTTCCAAACTGAATGAAGTCCCGGCCAAGTATAGTGCATTTGTGAAATCAGAAGACTGGGTCGAGTTTGTAAACCACACGACCACCGATACATACAAGGTTTTAATTAGTCATCTTTATTTAAGTCTATATGTCATTTCATAATTTTCAGTTTGCAGCATTACCGTATGTAAACGCCTTATGATTTTGTGTTTTTAGGAGATATATGATAAAGCTAAAATGTCGCGTTCCAAAAATATTTATCAGCATAAAATGGGTCGAGGTGGATATGTTTATGTGAAAGAGAAAATGGTAAGATTACATGTGTATGCATCCTCATATTTTTGTTTATCTTGTTTTAACTTTACATGTGTATGCATTTGATGTTTATTAGATCGAAAATAAAGAGATTGAAGCAGATGAAGAACCCCCGCGTGGTATAATTTGGTTGAAAGGAAGGGTAAACAAAGACGGCAAATTTCCAGATGATGAGATTAGATCAGTGGGAGATAAACTTGTAAGTTTGACTGCAAATTTTATTATTATGCTTATATACCAGCAGCATTAACTGTGTACTAGCAGTAATAACTTGTATACCAGCAGTATTAACTGCGTACTAACAACAGTAACTGTGTACTAGCAGTAGTAAACACTAGGCATATTTTTCATTGAAGTTCATGAGTAGCACTAACTCCAGCTGAGCAACATTGACACAAATATGAGCAGCAGTTACTCTAACAGCGTCAAGAAGACTTTTAATCCCAACATTTCCTATATTTTTTGTGCAGAAAGAAGATGATGACCAGATCAAGAAATTGTCCAATGAGCTGACAGAAACAAAGAGAATACTTACTCAACTGATGGCACAGTTAAGTCAACAAGGGGTGCAGTTAAATTTGTCATCTCAATTGCCAGTAGCCTCAGATGTAAGCCAACAAGGGTCTACAGATTCCCAATCGCAAGGAAATGTGTCTCCAACACAAGGAGTACCAATAGTATGTATTTCAACATGTTTCTTGTTATTCTTTTGTTTAAATAATGTAACGTGTTTTATATATACATATAGGAACCTGCTAAAACTGTCGGACTTAAGAAAAAGCCAAAGTCACGACAAAACGGGTCTCCAGATTCCCAATCGGAACAAAATGTGTCTCCAACACAAGCACTGCCAACGGTATGTATTTCAACATGTTTCCTGTTATTCTTTTGTTTAAATAATTTCTGATATATACATGCAAAAATTCTTTTTTTTAGCCATTTAAGTGCAAACTGTGGCACTTAAAGAAATCAAATATCGTTGCTTTGGGTACATACATGTGTTTTTTCAACTTACATATATATAATTCTTCATATATAATTCAATTTTTGATTCAAGCGTCTTTTGTTACTACAGGTTACACCACCAACTACGATGCAAAAGATTAGTGCCAACAAATGTGGACCAACAGCACCATCGAAGCGCAAAAGTTATGTCTCTATTGAAGCCCTAAAGCAAGCTAGGTCGGCGAAGAGTCAAAAGTCTTTAAATTATTGTACTTGAGAATTTGATTATGTACGACATTACAATTGTATATTCGGTTCAGTTATATACATTCGAGTTTAATTCAATTTGAAATTTCTTTTTGTTTTTAATTCTGTTATATACATATATATATATATATATATATATATATATATATATATATATATATACTCATTCCAGCAGCACTAGCATAGTACTAGCTGTAGTAACTCTGCTTCAGCAGGACTAACTTAGTACTAGCAGTAGCAACTCTGCTCCAACAGTACTAACTTAGTAATAGCAGTAGTAACCCTGTGACTAAAAGATACACTCACATAATATGGTAACGCTGATCAACATTATTGGTCACTCTTTGTTTAATTCGATGTGTCACTAAATATTAGAAAAATGCCACACAAAATAAAAATTCATGTGACCATTGGAGGAACAATAGTCACGCAAAATACACATTTCTTCACTTTAAACAGCATATGGTCACACTTATTAACACTTTTTGCCACTTTTTGCTTAATTGTATGTGACTAAATACAAAAAACAAACATGCTTTATGTGACTAAATATTACAAAAGGCCACACAAACATAAAATTCAAGTGGCCATTGGATGAACAATAGTCACACAAAATACACATTTCTTCACTTTAAACAGCATATGGTCACACTTATTAAAACTTTTGGCCACTTTTTGCTTAATTATATGTGATTAAATAACCAAAACAAACATGCTTTCTGTGACTAAATATTACAAAAGGCCACACAAACATAAAATTCAAGTGGCCATTAGATGATCAATAGTCACAGAAAATACACATTTCTTCACTTTAAACAGCATATGGTCATACATATTAACACTTTTGGCCACTTTTTACTTAATTGTATGTGATTAAATACCCAAAACAAACATGCTTTGTGTGACTAAATATTACAAAAGGCCACACAAGCATAAAATTCAAGTCGCCATTAGATGATCAATAGTCACAGAAAATACACATTTTTTCACTTTAAACAGCATATGGTCACACTTATTAACACTTTTGGCCACTTTTTACTTAATTGTATGTGACTAAATACCAAAAACAAACATGCTTTGTGTGACTAAATATTACAAAAGGCCACACAAACATCAAATTCAAGTGGCCATTGGATGAACAATAGTCACACAAAATACACATTTCTTCACTTTAAACAGCATATGGTCACACTTATTAAAACTTTTGGCCACTTTTTGCTTAATTGTATGTGACTAAATACCCAAAACAAACATGCTTTGTGTGACTAAATATTACAAAAGGCCACACAAACATAAAATTCAAGTGGCCATTGGATGATCAATAGTCACACAAAATACACATTTCTTCACTTTAAACAGCATATGATCACACTTATTAACACTTTTGGACACTTTATGCTTAATTGTATGTGACTAAATACCCAAAACAGACATGCTTTGTGAGACTAAATATTACAAAAGGCCACACAAACATAAAATTCAAGTGGCCATTGGATGATCAATAGTCACACAAAATACACATTTCTTCACTTTAAACAGCATATGGTCACAATTATTAACACTTTTGGCCACTTTTTGCTTAATTGTATGTGACTAAATACCCAAAACAAACATGCTTTGTGTGACTAAATATTACAAAAGACCACACAAACATAAAATTCAAGTGGCCATTGGATGAAAAATAGTCACACAAAATACACATTTACTTTAAACAGCATATGGTCACACTTATTAACACTTTTGGACAATTTATGCTTAATTGTATGTGACTAAATACCCAAAACAAACATGCTTTGTGTGACTTAATATTACAAAAGGCCACACAAACATAAAATTCAAGTGGCCATTGGATGATTAATAGTCACACAAAATACACATTTCTTCACTTTAAACAGCATATGATCACACTTATTAACACTTTTGGCCACTTTCTGCTTTTTTGTATGTGACTAAATACCCAAAACAAACATGCTTTGTGTGACTAAATATTACAAAAGGCCACACAAACATAAAATTCAAGTGGCCATTGGATGATTAATAGTCACACAAAATACACATTTCTTCACTTTAAACAGCATATGATCACACTTATTAACACTTTTGGCCACTATTTTTAAATTGTATGTGACTAACTCCAAAAAAACAACACACGTTGTGTGACTAAATCATCACAAACGTCACATTTATTATATATTCATGTGGCCATAGGACGGGAAATAGTCACACAAAATACACATTTACTTGAATAAATAATCTCAAATGTCACATATATTATATTTTTATGTGGCTAAAGGACGACCAATAGTTACTCTCAAAAAATATTTGTGTGACTATAAAGTGTTTACAGTCACACAAAAATGATTAATCCAACAATTCTTTTGTCTAATTTGTCACACATATTCAGGTTTTGGTAACTCTTTTTCAATGAAAACGGCCACAAACTAAACAATGTGACCATATGCCACCTACGGTGGCGCGACCTTTGGTGACACACACCAAAAAAAATGTGTGTAACTATATGCATATCGTCATACATTTTTGGTGTGACGATATCCAATATCTGTACCAGTGTTGGTAGTAGTTGTCACAATCATAATGTTCTTAAGAGATTATTATTGGAAATATTTCATCCTGGTGAGCCACTAGTTATTAATTAATTACTAGGTTTACTCAGTTACCTACTCATTTTGATGAGATACCACCTATAGAAAGTCAACTTGTAGAAATAGATGTGGTCTTTAGTAGTATGAACTTATGTTTTGCTAAAAGTGTTAGTCAAGAAGAAATATCTGATTTAGGAATGGATGACCAAGGTTTAGGAGAAGATGCTAATAATGAAAACGATATGAATGATAGTGAGATGGAAGATGCTAATGATGTAGTTGTAAGTGAAAGAGTATAGGATGAGAATGATGGTGATGAAAAAGAAAGTCAAGAGAAGGAATAATATGATGTTTTTGTTGATGAGGATAGCATCATTGATGAACCTGAAGTTGAAGTTACTATGTTTAGGTTGAATGATATGAAACACAAGATGTGATAGGGCTAGGGTTGAATGATCAAGTTCCCGATTCTATGTTTGATGTGAATGATTTAGATGTGATTGATGATGAATATTTTGAAAGTGATTCAGGAGATAAGGATGACTAAAAGAGTATCAAGAATAGAAAACTTAGGCAGCTAAGAAAGGAAAAACTATTGGAAAGTTGTCATATCATATTAAATTATTATACTATTGGAAATATGTGAGTCAATGGGGTCACACACGTATACACCATGGTATTACCAAATATAATGTATTTAATATATTTATAGTAAGTATATTAATTATATTAGTTAATATTTCATGAATCGCCTAATTGGTCGTTAATTAATCCGTTAGACACATTAATTAACCAAAGGCTTTCATTTAATATGTAATTGGACTTATTAAATGGACTTAACCCAAAGAAGGTATGGGAAGCCCATGCTTGTTGGGGTGGCCGACCCATAGGGGAGAAAAGAGGGGAAGCCCAAACTTGTTTACCAAGTTTGCTTAGAGTTATACTAGGATTATGATTTATCATAATCCACATAACTTGAAAACTATAAACAAATATACCCTCTCCTCTCTCCCTCATTAAAACCCATCGGTAATTAACCACTAAAGGGTTTTATTGGTCGATTTTCCAAACAAGCAAACACAACAGGTTCATGCTTAGATCGGGAAATCAAGAACTAGCATTCAGGTAATACACAACGACGTGTTGTATGGACTAGCTATTGAGATCACCTACTTTGGTAGATTAAGAGTTTTTTGTGGGTGTCAAAGGGAAGAACAAGATATGTTCTTTGCTCTGTTAGATCATTCGTTTACACTACTAGATGTAATTAAATAGTTATTTATTTAATCTACATACATGTTGATCCCAGCAATACACTTGATCGAATTTCTTATCTTGTATGGTTTAGTTATATTAGATAAATCTAAAACGACTAAGTATAGAAACTGTCTTGAAGTTTATCAAACACAATGCGGAAATTTGTATTTGATCTTAAGAAGAACTTTATAGCAATATAAGAGTAAAATAGAACACAATTGTATCAAACAAAACACTTCAATATTATTGATATAATACGAATACTCAACAGTATTAGGGTTTACAACCTTGAAGTTCTATGAAAAACGTGTGTATAACTCTATGCCCTAGGACCTCCTTTTATAGGCTAAGGAGTCCTAGTCGGCTTACAATAACTCTCTATACAAGATAAATCTTTAATGAATCTTTTCTATAATTATCTAACCGACTATACAAGTATATCTCTTAAGCAGTATTAACTAAATACTCTAGCAGTAGTAATAATAACTCTAGCAACTTTAACTCTTCAACAGTAGTAAGTTAGTACTAGCAGCACTAACTTTGTTCCAGCAGCACTAACATCCTTGGTGTATTTCTTTGAAATTCAGCAGCATTACTAGCATTCTTAAGTTTTTCACCAGCAGTAGTAAAACACTTAGAGTATTTTCCATTTAAACACCTGAGCATTTGTAATTCCTTAGATCAGTCTTAATAATATGAGCAGCAGCAACTCTTGGAAGCTTTAATTCCTAACAATCCTCCCCTAAACTTGATATTTTCATGTATAATCATCAAGTTTCTTTCATAGTATAATCCTTCACCCGGAGGATGCTTGCAAACACTATTCTCTCATTTTCTTGTAATCAGCCTTATAAAGTTGTTTCTCCATTTTCTTGAGAAGCTGATATATCATTTCACTCCAATAATCAACTTGAATTTTGATAGAACCATTGAGCATCATGTCAAGTGTACGCGAATAGTCTTTTTTCACTAACATGTAGATTTGAAGTCACTCATCATCACAGTATAAACTCTACATTACTGAAAAAGATTCCAAAGCAAAACTTTATTGGAGTATTGATCATGCCAAACTCTATCTTCGTGATAAGTTTCAAACATAATCTTCAATTCACCCCAGAGAATTCTATCCAAAATGTCTTCTGGTCTAGAATCTCCATATTTTTCTTTGAATAATGCCCATAAGGTCTCCAAATCTTCCCTGTCAAAGTTTCTGAGCATTTGTGCAAAAGTGACAAACCTTTGAGACTGTCCACCAACTCTGAATATCTCCCACCAAGTAGTCTTTCCACGATAACCAGTTTTCCAATCTATGATAGGGACTTTAGTCTTCAAAGGAACAACATCAACAAATTCTTCATCATGATTACTTGAAATTTCTATCTATTGTTGTGGATTATCTGTTCCTTTTGCATCACTTTCTTGGAGTTGCTATGTTTGCTCTTGTGTTTGCTCTGTTTGCTCATGTCTTTTCTGCTTCTTCCTATTTACAGACTCTAACTCTGACCCTGTTCTTTTACTACTACTATCTTCGGTTATCTTTGCTTTCTTTGAACTCCCCACTACTTCTTCTGAACTCATAACAATAAAAGTATTTGTCCTTCTGAAAACTATGTCAAACGCTTGTTTGATTCTGTCATAACTCATCCCTTTGAATTGAGCTTGTTTCCATCCTCCCATATTTTTCAGATAGGTCTTCATAAAATTCTTTCTTTGTGCCTGAGTAGGTGGTTTTTTCCTTTTAGCTTCTTGCAAAGAACTTATTTTGGTCAGCTAGAAATTTCATGAAGAGCTTTGACTTCTCCTCTAAAGATAGCTCCTCTTGCTCTTCTTGCCACATCCTTTGAGCTACCATGCGATCAGCTTCACATTTAGCTTGGATGTTATCCCATGAGTTGATCTTTGCAAGAGTAGCTTGTTCTTCTTCTTGAGCTTTTTAGAGTCTTAGTCTTTCTTCTTCTTCCTCTTCTTGCTGACGCATTCTAGCAAACTTTGCATCTTGTATCTCTTGCTTCTTCCTTGATAAATGTTTCACCACAGGCACTTTTATCATAATAGCCTTACCTTTTCCCCGTGGTGGTGGTTGTGAATATTTTGTTTGTGTTGTTGTTGCGGATGGTTCTTTGATAGTCACACCTTTAGCTTTAAGTCTTGAACTTTCTTTGATTTGTGGAGGAATCTTCTTGAGATCAGTAAGAACTTTAGCTAAGATGGTTTCATCATTAAGTTCAGTTGTTTCAGCAACAGCAGCATTAACTTCTGAACCAGCAGCATTAACTTGCTCACTAGCAGTATTAACCTTAGCATCAGCAGCTGTAAGATCAGCTACATCAGCAACAACAAACTCATCATTATCAACCTGCTGATCCATCTGAGTCTCCTCCCCTTAACCCTTGCTAGCACTCCTCCCCTGTTTAGAGGCATCTTCCCCCAAACTAGCATCTTCAGAAGAATCAACCCTTTGAGCAGCACCCACCTTTTGTATTCTTTTAAGCTTGTGGGTTCTTGACCTCTGTACCCCTTCTAGAAACCTAACTCTTCTCTTCAACATCAGAATTTCATCACCCTGAGAAGCAGTTGTTTGTTGAAGGTCAAGAACCTGTTGTGACAAGTTGGTACAAGTAACCATCAATTCATTAATTAGTTCCATACTACCCTCAGCACTTCGGAGTGTGTTACCTCTCCCGAGTGGTGCATCATTGGGTGTGTTAGGTATAGCCTCAAACCCAGTTTGAGCATCCATACCCCCCATAGAATTTGGTTGGCTGGGACCACTACCTGAGCTAGTTCTAGAGGAACTTGACTCATTAAGTGTTTCCTTGGTTTGGGTCTTACTTATGTTACCACTGGCCTGCTCTGCATTTAAGTAGCAGCAATAGTGGCAGCCCTTACCAATCTGTGACCCCTCTCCTTATGTATGGCCTCATCTGCAGCTATACGAGCACGAGCCTAAGGTAGCTGAGTGCCCTTTTTGGTGAACCTATGGATACAGGTCTTTTGAGTTTTTGATGTAGATGGTAAAATTGTTGGTGTGTGATGGGTTTCAGTTGGGATTACTGAACACTCACCTTGATTTTGACCTAGTTCTAACATTGTTTGAAACAATGGTTTAACTATGCTAGAAAAATCCTTACCCTCTCTCTTCATGTTAGAAAAAACCTTTTTATTATGAGAGAGAGCAGGATAAACCTTGTTATGAACTTTCTTATTTGTAAATTGGTTGTCCATAAGAAGTTGTAAAAACCTTGGATACAAGTAAGATTTGTTTGAAGAACTATCCAAGGCCTTAACCACACTACCAAAAATTAATTTTGAAAAATTGAATTCGTGGGGTGGCGTACTTACTTTCCCCAACTCTACAAGCTCCTACTTCACTCCTATGTCGAGCCGGCTAGGAAGCTCCTAACATGGGATCACTAGAATTCGCTTGTGCATTAAATACAACCATAAAAACCTTTAGTACGCATTTGGTTCATGTTTCTTAAGACGTTCAAGCAAGTTACCGAATAGGAAGTTAGCCAGTTTTCTTAAGCCTAACATAGATAAACAATCATCCAATACAACTAATAACACACTAACAACCAATAATCAATAGCTAGGTTTCATTAGATCTAAGCAAACACAAGATAAATTTAGCCTAACATGTTAATCAAAAGACAAGAATAAGATAAAATCAAACAACACATAGACATATTGAATGATTAATTGATAACTTATCTTCAATGTAACATGGAAGATCTCAAGGCAAAAAGCCTTGAAAAAGAAGCTGAATTCGTCTTAGGGTTTTCTCCCAAAATTCCACACACTAAGCTCTCCTTAATGACAAAAAATTAGAAAACTATATATAGATTTTTGGATCTGACGGCGTCACCTTATGGAGTGTGACGCCGTCACCTCGCCGCTTTTAGGGTTCCCGGATGACCTTCTTGACGCCGTCCCTCTTTAGCTCTTCAAAAATCCATTCTGGCTTATCAAGGCTTGACGCCGTCGAACCTTGAACGTGACGCCGTCCCCTTTTGATTTAAGCCGTGACGCCCTTGATCAAGTTAAAGCGTGACGCCGTCAGAATTCACATGCTATTTTCACTGGCTCATCATGAGTAAATTTCACGTCCAACTTTTCTTGCCAAGGCATGACGCCGTCCAGAGTAAATTGTGACGCCGTCAAAGGTAACTTTTGGCCGATTTTTGAGACTTTGCCGTTTTCTTCACTTTAATGCTCCAAAAACGTCCAAAATGCCTCCTTTTCCAGATTTCTCCTCAAAAGTACCTAAAATGACAAAAGGAACGATTTAGGGCAATATTTGATCAAATAAATACGATTTAGGGCTTAAATGACCCCTTAAAAGCGGTACACTTTTCGCTTCATCAAATACCCTTACACTTGAGATTTGCTTGTCCTCAAGCAAATGCGCTTTTATTCTAATCAAAATACAAGTTAGGGGTCATTTAATGCAAACATAAAAGTGATTACAACAAATAATCGTTCCACTTTAATCATAATAAGCACGGAGATTACAAACTAGCACCTCACAAGTAGTGTTTAGATACTCACATCTCTCAAGTGTCATCAAAATAAATCTCATAAATGAAAACGGATAATATCTCTCACTACCTGTCATAGCAAATAGATTACCATAGGCTTGGGAAAGGATCGAAAACCTCCTCCACTAGGCGTAAGCACCAAAGATAAACTATCAAAGAGGGCTTTTAAATGGGTTATAACGTTAGGTGTAGGGAAAAGGAAAACACGGTTTGGTTGGATAAGGGATATTTTACTGGTGGCTAGTTAAAGATCTTGATCAATTACATGTACTATACAATGTTGCTAAGCCAAGACTAGACTCGATCTTAAGATAGAAACGAAATAACAAAAACATAAAACAAACATAAAATAAACATAAAATGAAACGGGATGGTAGTCCGTATGTTTTTTCTCTTTTCTTTTTCTCATTTTTTTTGTATTTTTCTTGATTTTTTTTTTTTTTTTTTTTTTTTTTTTTTTTTTTTTTTTTTGCATACACTTTTGCCCTACCATCCAAAATAATACATCAAAGAGGCATTGCATCCCCCTTACACTTGAACTTTTACATAACTTTACAAATACTAATCTAACGACTCGAATTAAGATAATTGAAAAACTTGGAGTACTTTTAAAACATTTAGCACATATGGGGGTAATAATGTTGTTCTTCCCCATTACTCCATTACACTAGTACTTTACCCATGAGTCCCAATCGTCCCAAAACAATATGTACAAGGATATGACTCGACTTAGCAACCATGTAATCAACTAGATAATTAACTTGGGTTTAAACAAATGTTGTAACAATAATGCACTAAAAATGAGTGCATACAAGGTAGGCTAAGGCGATTTGGGTGTACATTTAAGTGGGGTGTAACAAATTCTTCCTTTAAGTAAAATGCTTAAAGGTCGAAACGAAAAGATAGGCTCTGAGGGGTGTACTAGGGGTATCGTGTACTAAAAATGAGTACAACGCAAAGGGTGTGGGAGAATTACTTGACCAATGTAGCCAATGTAATTATAACAAAAACACAGGTGTAAAACAATGGGTTAATCCTAATGCCTCTTATCATGTAGTAAATCTAACTACACGAATGTAGTCTCACTTGTGGCCTCGGACTGGTCCTAATGCAAGTTCTAGAATCTAAGTGCTACCGGTACACACATCATAGCATAAATGCTTTTCCTACCAATTCTAGGGGTGAACCTCACATATTTGGGGGTGGAAAATTTTTTAGTGGTATGGTTTTTTGTGCTAGTCATATAACTCCTATCCGTGAGACGCTCATTAAGACCAAAGTTTCACTCCTATATGTTGTAAAAAATTTTAAATTTGGCACTAAAATTGCCCTAACAGGTATTTATCTCAGTTTTATTACACATCTACTATTAAACAAACAAAAATCAAGCGCAATAGCATTCTCTAAAATCGTACTTTTACCCCCCCTTACACTTAAGATGAACATTGTCCCCAATGTTCAAATAACAAGATGTAAAAGCAAAAAGTAAAAGAATGAAATCAAATACTCCCCTGATTCGCTCGGTGGATAGTGAAATTACACGGTTAGATCTTCCTCCAAAGAGAATGTTGAAGCTCCATGACTAATGCATCGCCAAAAGCTTGATTCAATAAACATCTCCTTGTCCAAAATAACCTGTTAAACCTGAGAAAACAAACATGAAAAACCAAAGCATCAAACCGAACAAAGACAACTCACAACTAGGTGTAATTCCAGACTTAGAAATAAAACAATTAAAGATATAATGCTTGCGGAATGAATGCTTTGCAGGTTCCTGGAGTTTATAAGTTAGAGATTTAATAAAAACTTTTTATGAAAACAAAACTTTCAAAAATTTCAGAAAATTAAAACCTGACGCCGTCAGGTTGTAATTCCTGACGCCGTCAGAAATGCTCTGACAGAATTCTCATGTTAAGTTTCCAGAAAATTTCTGGAAAATCCTATACCTCATTTCCTGGAAATCCTGTAAAATATCATTATGACTCGATACAAGCATTTGACTCAAACAAATACTAATATGTATGTTAATTTAATATTATTATGATTCATGTTCATTTGTTCTAATAAACCGATTTGACTTTCTCTTACACTTATCTTTTGCAAAATACCTTTATATGTAGTTAAGACGAAGTTAAAAACAAAATAAAGCATTTTCACAATTTTAGTTTTGAACATGAATCAATAATAATTAAAATTAAACATACATACGGAAGCAAATAAAATCAAACAAACAAATAAATAAACACACAAAGCAATTAAAGTTTGGGTTGCCTCCCAAGAAGCGCTTGTTTTTGTTCGAGTCACGAGCCTGACTCTACCCTTATTTAACAAAAATAGGGGAGGTTTTCCCTACACTTAGGATTAAGTGCGGGTGAAAGTAGCGATACACACCCTTAGGGTGTGAATATGCCACGTGAGGTGAAGGGGGTGAGTGAATGGCTTCCTTCATCCTAAAACTACCCGGATAATATTGGTTGATGGGTGGGTCGGTTCCTCTTTTTTCTCCTAGATGTAAATCTAAGGATGAAAAGTTGTGTAAAGGTTGAGGTTCCAATTCATCAACACTAAGAAATTCCCTAGAACTATGAGTAAGGTCATCACTAAAAGTGTGAAAACCTATATCCTCTAGTTGTGCTTGGTCCAAGGGTTCTACCTCCATCGGGATTCCTAAAGTCTCTTCTACTTCTTCCGGGTAAGTCACGGGCGGTGTGTGTGCCTCAAATGATGGTTGAGTATTTTGTGGGCTTATGTTATTGACCTCATCATTCCACGTGTCGAGATCACCTATATCCTCATCATGTGTTTTGGTAGAATCTATCCTAAGCATTCTCCTAAGTATCTCACGTGCTTCTTTAGGCATCTCAACTTCAATGTCCGAATCATAAGGATCTTCCTCAATAATCTTATGTTCAATTTGCCTAAAGGATTCATCATGTGTTCCTTGGGATTCAAAGTCATTGGTCATAAAACCTAGGTCTTTTTGATCAATGTGATCATGCTCGGCTAAATCCTCCTCAATTGTTTTCTTAGGTAGTGATAACAGCAAACCTAGTGCTTCATCCAACTTATGGTTTGTTGCAACGGTTCTCTCCATAATTCCTTGGCAAACTAGGTTGCATTTCCTATTGGCCTCACTAAAACGAGATCTTAAACATGGAGGTTGTTCATAAGAATCTATCCTAGGTGAAGGCTCATATGATTCATAGGTGTCTCTAAATGAGGTATTTTGAACTTCTTGGTGCTCTAGCCACTCAACCATATCTTGCAATCTTAGAAGTCTAAGTGAAGGGTCCATTTGAAGCAAATTACAAACAAAATCACAAAGAAAAGATAGACTACGAGAAAGCTACAAAATAAAAAGAAAAAATCTCACTTGATAGGAATCTTGTGAGTAGACCTAATAAAAATAAATTTTCAACCTAAGCAATAACTACTCCCCGGCAGCGGCGCCAAAAACTTGATGCGTGGTTTTGTAACCTTACAACAGGTTTTACCTCTTGAGGGATCTCAAGAGGCTTACAACCCCACCAGGCAGTGTACCTGACCGATGTAGTATAGTGTAGTGGTAAGTACGGGGGATTGATCGTTCTCCACAGGGAATAGTGTTCGTTAGGTGTGAAAGACTACTCTAATTAGGTCTAAGGGTTGAGGAAGATTCTTTTTATGTTTTTATAATTTTTATGAAAGCAAGTAAAATCTCGGTTTTGAAAGAGTGGGCGGAATTAGTTGCTAGTCAACTAACCCAAAATTACTACGGATGCAAATAAAATAAAATAACAAAAATGAAAATGTGGTGAGAAACTTATGTGTAGAGAAATGTGTTTACTTAAATTTCCTTACTCCCTAACTATCTTTTACCGGTTAATTAGTGTGTATTAGTCGCGTGGATGACGGGTGTATTCCTTAATACCATTCGTGGGGTGGCGTACTTACTTCCCCAACTCTACAAGCTCCTACTTCACTCCTATGTCGAGCCGGCTAGGAAGCTCCTAACATGGGATCACTAGAATTCGCTTGTGCATTAAATACAACCATAAAAACCTTTAGTACGCATTTGGTTCATGTTTCTTAAGACGTTCAAGCAAGTTACCGAATAGGAAGTTAGCCAGTTTTCTTAAGCCTAACATAGATAAACAATCATCCAATACAACTAATAACACACTAACAACCAATAATTTATAGCTAGGTTTCATTAGATCTAAGCAAACACAAGATAAATTTAGCCTAACATGTTAATCAAAAGACAAGAATAAGATAAAATCAAACAACACATAGACATATTGAATGATTAATTGATAACTTATCTTCAATGTAACATGGAAGATCTCAAGGCAAAAAGCCTTGAAAAAGAAGCTGAATTTGTCTTAGGGTTTTCTCTCAAAATTCCACACACTAAGCTCTCCTTAATGACAAAAAATTAGAAAACTATATATAGATTTTTGGATCTGACGGCGTCACCTTATGGAGTGTGACGCCGTCACCTCGCCGCTTTTAGGGTTCCCGGATGACCTTCTTGACGCCGTCCCTCTTTAGCTCTTCAAAAATCCATTCTGGCTTATCAAGGCTTGACGCCGTCGAACCTTGAACGTGACGCCGTCCCCTTTTGATTTAAGCCGTGACGCCCTTGATCAAGTTAAAGCTTGACGCCGTCAGAATTCACATGCTATTTTCACTGGCTCATCATGAGTAAATTTCACGTCCAACTTTTCTTGCCAAGGCATGACGCCGTCCAGAGTAAATTGTGACGCCGTCAAAGGTAACTTTTGGCCGATTTTTGAGACTTTGCCGTTTTCTTCACTTTAATGCTCCAAAAACGTCCAAAATGCCTCCTTTTCCAGATTTCTCCTCAAAAGTACCTAAAATGACAAAAGGAACGATTTAGGGCAATATTTGATCAAATAAATACGATTTAGGGCTTAAATGACCCCTTAAAAGCGGTACACTTTTCGCTTCATCAGTAGGAAAAAGAATGGTTTTGTCATGATGATGGAAATGAGTGATGGTTTTGTTCAACTCTTTGGAGCTGTTATGGAGGTGGTTGGTCAAATGATGGTTGCTGGTGTGATTAGAGGTTAGTGAGTGGCAGGTTAAATAATGGTTATTATGGTGTTGAAGTGGTGGTGGGATGATGGTTATAATGAGAGAGAGTGTGCCTTGGTAGAGAGAGAAAGACAAAGTGTGAGAAGTGTGTTTGTAAGGTTTAGTGTGTGGGACCAAATAAATAACTACTAATATGAAAGACATAATGACTATAATACCCTCATGTGCAAGTCACATGAAGGGTGTTTAATAGTCAACCCTGACGTCGTTTGGTCAATGGACTACTAGTGTTAAGGGTTTCAGAGTTGGTAGTTGTAAGTGCAAAAACAAAGTCAAAGGACCAAGAGTGAAAGTCAACGCAAACCACAAGGACCATCTTTGTAATTTACTCTATCAATAAATATTTTGGTATGCATAAAATTGTACCTATAATCCAGTAATTGATTTTGAATCCAGAGCACATGTCCACAGCAACTTGAAGCAGGAACATACTCAGCTTCTGCTGTGGAATTAGCAGCCACAGTTTGTTTCTTGCACTGCTTTGAAATCAACCTGCATCCAAGAATTTGACAACCTCCTTTTGTGGATTTCCTATCCAAGCTAGCTCCAGCATAATCAAAAGGTAAATCTTTTGGATACCAAAGACCCAATTGGGATTGACCTTTCAAGTATCTAAAAATTCTTTTCACTGCATGAAGATGTGAAACTTTTGGTGTAACTTGATATCTAGCACAGGCACTCACTGCAAACATAATATCAGGTCTTGAAGTTGTAAGATACATCAATGAACCAATCATTGATCTATAAAAGTGAACATCAACTTCTTCACCATCTTCATCTTTGAGCAGGGGCTTGGAAGTTTCCATTGTTTTCTGATGAGGCGAAAAGTGTACCGCTTTTAAGGGGTCATTTAAGCCCGAAATCGTATTTATTTGATCAAATATTGCCCTAAATCGTTCCTTTTGTCATTTTAGGTACTTTTGAGGAGAAATCTGGAAAAGGAGGCATTTTGGACGTTTTTGGAGCATAAAAGTGAAGAAAACGGCAAAGTCTCAAAATTGTGCTGAAAGTCACCTTTGACGGCGTCAACATTAACTCCAGACGGCGTCATGCTTTGGCAAGAAAAGTTGGATGTGAAATTTACTCATGACGGGCCAGTGAGTTTGCATGAGAATTCTGACGGCGTCACGCTTTAACTAAATCAAGGGCGTCACGGCTTAAATCATAAGGGGACGGCGTCACGTTCAGGATCCGACGGCGTCAAGCCTTGATAAGCCAGAATGGATTTTTGAAGAGCTAAAGAGGACGGCGTCAAGATGGTCATCCGGGAACCCTAAAAGCGGCGAGGTGACGGCATCACAATGCATAAGGTGACGCCGTCAGATGTCAAAGTCTATATATAGTTTTCTAATTTTTTGTCATTAAGAAAGAGCTTAGTGTGTGGAATTTTGGGATAAAACCCTAAGACGATTTTAGCTACTTTTTCAGGGCTTTTTGCCCTGAGATCTTCCATGTTTCATTGAAAGATAAGTTATCAATTAATCATTCAATATGTCTATGTGTTGTTTGATTCTATCTTATGCTTGTCTTTTGTTTAACATGTTAGGCTAATTTTATCTTGTGTTTGCTTAGATCTAATGAAACCTAGCTATTGATTATTGGTTGTTAGTGTGTTGTTAGTTGTATTGGATGATTGTTTATCTATGTTAGGCTTAAGAAAACTGGCTAACTTCCTATTCGGTAACTTGCTTGAACGTCTTAAGAAACATGAACCAAACGCGTACTAAAGGTTTTTATGGTTGTATTTAATGCACAAGCGAATTCTAGTGATCCCATGTTAGGAGCTTCCTAGCCGGCTCGACATAGGAGTGAAGTAGGAGCTTGTAGAGTTTGGGGAAGTAAGTACGCCACCCCACGAATGATATTAAGGAATACACCCGTCATCCACGCGACTAATACACACTAATTAACCGGTAAAAGATAGTTAGGGAGTAAGGAAATCTAAGTAAACACATTTCTCTACACATAAGTTTCTCACCACTTTTCATTTTTGTTATTTTATTTTATTTGCATTTGTAGTAATTTGGGTTAGTTGACTAGCAACTAATTCCGCCCACTCCTTCAAAACCCGAGATTTTACTTGCTTTTATAAAATATAAAAAAACATAAAAAGAATCTTCCTCAACCCTTAGACCTAATTAGAGTAGCCTTTCACACCTAACGAACACTATTCCCTGTGGAGAACGATCAATCCCCCGTACTTACCACTACACTATACTACATCGGTCAGGTACACTGCCTGGTGGGGTTGTAAGCCTCTTGAGATCCCTCGAGAGGTAAAACCTGTTGTAAGGTTGCAAAACCCACGCATCAAGTTTTTGGCGCCGTTGCCGGGGAATAGTTATTGTTTAGGTTGAATTTTTATTTCTATTAGGTCTACTCACTAGATTCCTTTCTAGTGAGATTTTTGTTTTATTTTTCTAGGTTTTCTTTAGTCTATCTATTTTCTTCGTGTCTTTGTTCGTAACCATTACCGTCCGACATCATGGAAGATGGTAATATCCTTAACCCACACAACCCACCACCACAACAACCACCACCACCTCCTAGAGCCCGTACTTTAGGAGAGTATTCCCGTCCTAGCCACCACGGCTATCGAAACACCATTGAGCTCACTCAAGGAGCCAATATCACACCCTTGCGATCCGACACCATCCGGTTGGTGCAAAGCGGATGCGCATTCCATGGACTTCGTTCTGAAGATCCTAATCAACATCTCAAGGACTTTCTTAAAATCGTTGATTCTATAGACCTTGATGTTGCCACTCGAGAGACAACCCGATTGCGTCTCTTCCAATTCTCTCTGCGGGACCAAGCTAGTCAGTGGCTAGAACGTCAACCCGCAGGATCCATCACCTCTTGGGACGATCTCACCACTCGTTTCCTTGCTCAGTTTTTCCCACCGGGGAGAACTACCAAGCTAAGGAAGGATATCTTGATGTTTGAACAACGTCGAGGCGAAACCCTCTACGGGGCATGGATTCGATTCAAGGACTTACTTCAAAAAGTCCCTCATCATGGCATAAATCTATGGCTTCAAATCCAAATCTTCTATGACCATGTTGATTACCAAACCAAGCGTGCCATCGATCGAGCCGCCGGGGGCAGATTGCGCGACAAAAGCGCCGAGGAATCATGGGAGATCATTGATGAGCTTGCATCCGACGATGATGAACTGTGGCAAGTCTCCCACGACGTGCGCTCGGCAGTCATGACATATTCTTCGCCCGATACAGCCAATCAAATCACTGAGGAAAGCGTTAGTGAACTTGAGAAAAGGGTTGCATATCTTATGGAAAAGCAAAAGAGACCCTTAAGTCCACAAAAAGCAACAATTAACTCAGTCTTAAGCGTTAAGCAAATACCATTGTCCGAATCACCCCGTAGGGAAAATACTAAACCCTTCCATAAGCACGCTCCACCCAACTCACCACCTCAGGAACTCAGTCCAACATTCGAAGCTCGAATGAGAGAGTACATGTCGAAACACTCCGAACGGTTGGCTAAATTTGAGGAAGCCGTCTACAAACAAAAGGAGGAAATGGAAGAGAAAATGGCGGAGATGATGAATCTTTTGAAGGAATACACAAATACTAAAGCCCCTGAAAAAGTGTTGGTGAGGAATGACGCTGATGTTCCTAACACTGAATTTGTCAAGGCCACCTCCGTCGTCCAAGAGGGCGGAAATGATGGAAGAGGGAAATCCATAACTATGGAAGTTAACAAAATTGACCTCATCCCACTTAATAAGGGAAACACCAATGCTTACAAATGCGATTCCGACAAGGGAGAGGAGGCGCCCTCTGAGGAGCGCCAATTGGTTGAACCGCCAGTGTCACAACAAGTGAAGCATTATTTGAAGCACGAAATAAACAAGGAGACCATAAACGATTGGGTGAGAAACTATCGACGTACTCATCTACCCAACAAGGAGTCCAAGAAGGTGGAACCGGATGATAAATCTGACACATTACCCGGTGGGCAATTGTATGAATGCCTCATAGGACAAAAGTTAGTGGAAAAGCAGAAATTCTACGGGGTCTTTGAAATACCATGCAGCATTGGAAAACATAAGTATCTGGATGCGATAGCTGACCAAGGTTCCGACGTAAATTTGATGCCTTTATCCATTTATGTCCAGTTAACCGATGAGTTGCCATCCATCACCCATACTAAACTCTCCTTTGCGAAACATTCTTATGAGTACCCGTTAGGAATTGCAGAAGATGTATTGGTCAACGTTGCCGGATTTCTGTATCCGGTCGACTTCATGATCATTGAGAGAAATGATATGAATATGCCAATAATCCTTGGGGCACCCTTTCTCGCTACCACTAGAGCACAAATCAATTACGAAAATAGCACCATCCAAATGAAGAAGGGGAAGAAAACAATAAACTTCCCAACGATCCCACGACATATACGAGATGTTGCTCTGCAGAAGAAGATGGAGGCTAACCCCAATATAATCCGTGGTAATGTTCAAGAGAAAATTCTTGCATGGGAGGCGAGGATTAAGAGTTATATGGAAAATGAGATTAGAGAATGTAAAGGTGGAAATTACGATTACATTGAGGCTGAGGAGCAAACCAATAACCCCGTTGAATTTACAAAAGGGGACTTAGTGCTCCTAAGGCATTCAGAAACTGAAGCACCTACTAATGAACCAAGTCCCTGGTGGTACGGACCGTTCATAATTAAAAGTTTACACCAAGATGGGATAGTAAGCTTGACCAGCAAAGGAGGAGGTGAAGTGACCGCGAATGTCGAGCGACTGAGACACCACCACCCTGATAACAAGGATCATATCTATCAGGGATACGTCATTATGAATGATGGAATTACGTAATGTACGTGACTTTGAGTCTAGCTACAAGACTCGTTAATAAAGAAAAGCGCTTCTTGGGAGGCAACCCGAGCTTTATTTATTTTATTTGCTTTGTGTGTTCATTTGTTTATGTGTTTGTTTTATTTGCTTCGTATGTGTGTTTAATTTTTATTCTTATTGATTCATGTTCAAAACTAATTTGTGAAAATGCTTTATGTTGTTTTTAACTTCGTCTTAACTACATATAAAGGTATTTTGCAAAAGTTAAGTGTAAGGGAAATCTAAATTGGTTTATTAGAACACATATGAACATGAATCGTAATAATAATAAATTATCATACATATCCGTATTTGTTTGAGTCAAATGCTTGTATCGAGTCATAATGATGTTTTGCAGGATTTCCAGGAAGTAAGGTAAAGGTTTTTCAAGAAATTTTCCGGAAACTTAAAATGAAAATTTTTGTCAGGTCATTTCTGACGGCGTCAGGGGTTATAACCTGACGGCGTCAGATTTAATTTCCAGAAATTTTTGAAAATTTTGTTTTCATAAAAAGTTTTTATTAAAATCTCCAACTTATAATCTCCAGGAATCTGCAAAGTTATCATTCCACAAGCATTATATCCTTATATATAGATTTTATCCCGCCAATGTTATGCAGGTTTTCGTGTTTGTTTTCTCAGGTTCAACAGGTTATTTTGGACAAGGAAATGTTTGGAATCAAGCTTATGGCGATGCATTAGTCATGGAGCTTCAACATTCTCTTTGGAGGAAGATTTAACCGTGTAATTTCATTATCCAACGAGCGAATCAGGGGAGTATTTGATTTCATTCTTTTACTTTATGCTTTTACATTTGTCATTTGAACATTGGGGACAATGTTCATCTTAAGTGTAAGGGGAGGGTAAAAGTACGATTTTAGAGAATACAATTGCGCTTGATTTTTGTTTGTTTAATAGTAGATGTGTAATAAAACTGAGAGAAATACTTGTTAAGGTAATTTTAGTGCCAAATTTAAATTTTTTTACAACATATAGGAGTGAAACTTTGATCCTAATAAGCGTCTCACGGATAGGAGTTATATGACTAGCACAAAAACCGTACCACTAAAAAATTTTTCCACCCCCAAATATGTGAGGTTCGCCCCTAGAATTGGTAGGAAAAGCATTTATGCTATGATGTGTGTACCGGTAGCACTTAGATTCTAGAACTTGCGTTAGGACCATTCCAAGGCCACAAGTGAGACTACATTCGTGTAGTTAGATTTACTACATGATAAGAGGCATTAGGATTAACCCATTGTTTTACACCTGTGTTTTTGTTATAATTACATTGGCTACATTGGTCAAGTAATTCTCCCACACCCTTTGCGTTGTACTCATTTTTAGTACACGATACCCCTAGTACACCCCTCAGAGCCTATCTTTTCGTTTCGACCTTCAAGCATTTTACTTGAAGGAAGAATTTGTTTACACCCCACTTAAATGTACACCCAAATCGCCTTAGCCTACCTTGTATGCACTCATTTTTAGTGCATTATTGTTACAACATTTGTTTAAACCCAAGTTAATTATCTAATTGATTACATGGTTGCTAAGTCGAGTCATATCCTTGTACATATTGTTTTGGGACGATTGGGACTCGTGGGTAAAGTACTAGTGTAATGGAGTAATGGGGAAGAACATCATTTATTACCCCCATATGTGCTAAATGTTTTAAAAGTACTCCAAGTTTTTCAATTATCTTAATTCGAGTCATTAGAATAGTTATTTGTAAAGTTATGTAAAAGTTCAAGTGTAAGGGGATGCAACGCCCCTATGATGTATTATTTTTGATGATAGGGCAAGAGTGTATGCAAAAAAAAAAAAAAAAAAAAAAAAAAAAAAAAAAAAAAAAAATCAAGAAAAATAAAAAAAAAAAAAAAAAAAAAATGAGAAAAAGAAAAGTAGAAAAAACATACGGACTACCATCCCGTTTCATTTTATGTTTATTTTATGTTTATGTTTTGTTATTTTCTTTCATTAGCTTAAGATCGAGTCTAGTCTTGGCTTAGCAACGTTGTATAGTACATGTAATTGATCAAGATCTTTAACTCGCCACCAGTAAAATATCCTTTATCCAACAAAACCGTGTTTTCCTTTTCCCTACACCTAACGTTATAACCCATTTAAAAGCCCTCTTTGATAGTTTATCTTAGGTGCTTACGCCTAGTGGAGGAGGTTTTCGATCCTTTCCCAAGCCTATGGTAATCTATTTGCTATGACAGGTAGTGAGAGATATTTTCCGTTTTCATTTATGAGATTTATTTTGATGACACTTGAGAGATGTGAGTATCTAAACACTACTTGTGAGGTGCTAGTATATAATCTCCGTGCTTATTATGATTGAAGTGGAACGATTATTTGTTGTAATTACTTTTATATTTGCATTAAATGACCCCTAACTTGTATTTTGATTAGAATAAAAGCGCATTTGCTTGAGGACAAGCAAATCTCAAGTGTAAGGGTATTTGATGAGGCGAAAAGTGTACCGCTTTTAAGGGGTCATTTAAGCCCGAAATCGTATTTATTTGATCAAATATTGCCCTAAATCGTTCCTTTTGTCATTTTAGGTACTTTTGAGGAGAAATCTGGAAAAGGAGGCATTTTGGACGTTTTTGGAGCATAAAAGTGAAGAAAACGGCAAAGTCTCAAAATTGTGCTGAAAGTCACCTTTGACGGCGTCAACATTAACTCCAGACGGCGTCATGCTTTGGCAAGAAAAGTTGGATGTGAAATTTACTCATGACGGGCCAGTGAGTTTGCATGAGAATTCTGACGGCGTCACGCTTTAACTAAATCAAGGGCGTCACGGCTTAAATCATAAGGGGACGGCGTCACGTTCAGGATCCGACGGCGTCAAGCCTTGATAAGCCAGAATGGATTTTTGAAGAGCAAAGAGGGACGGCGTCAAGATGGTCATCCGGGAACCCTAAAAGCGGCGAGGTGACGGCGTCACAATGCATAAGGTGACGCCGTCAGATGTCAAAGTCTATATATAGTTTTCTAATTTTTTGTCATTAAGAAAGAGCTTAGTGTGTGGAATTTTGGGATAAAACCCTAAGACGATTTTAGCTACTTTTTCAGGGCTTTTTGCCCTGAGATCTTCCATGTTTCATTGAAAGATAAGTTATCAATTAATCATTCAATATGTCTATGTGTTGTTTGATTCTATCTTATGCTTGTCTTTTGTTTAACATGTTAGGCTAATTTTATCTTGTGTTTGCTTAGATCTAATGAAACCTAGCTATTGATTATTGGTTGTTAGTGTGTTGTTAGTTGTATTGGATGATTGTTTATCTATGTTAGGCTTAAGAAAACTGGCTAACTTCCTATTCGGTAACTTGCTTGAACGTCTTAAGAAACATGAACCAAACGCGTACTAAAGGTTTTTATGGTTGTATTTAATGCACAAGCGAATTCTAGTGATCCCATGTTAGGAGCTTCCTAGCCGGCTCGACATAGGAGTGAAGTAGGAGCTTGTAGAGTTTGGGGAAGTAAGTACGCCACCCCACGAATGATATTAAGGAATACACCCGTCATCCACGCGACTAATACACACTAATTAACCGGTAAAAGATAGTTAAGGAGTAAGGAAATCTAAGTAAACACATTTCTCTACACATAAGTTTCTCACCACTTTTCATTTTTGTTATTTTATTTTATTTGCATTTGTAGTAATTTGGGTTAGTTGACTAGCAACTAATTCCGCCCACTCCTTCAAAACCCGAGATTTTACTTGCTTTTATAAAATATAAAAAAACATAAAAAGAATCTTCCTCAACCCTTAGACCTAATTAGAGTAGCCTTTCACACCTAACGAACACTATTCCCTGTGGAGAACGATCAATCCCCCGTACTTACCACTACACTATACTACATCGGTCAGGTACACTGCCTGGTGGGGTTGTAAGCCTCTTGAGATCCCTCGAGAGGTAAAACCTGTTGTAAGGTTGCAAAACCCACGCATCATTTTCTTTGCAGGTTTCACATCAGTAAACCCAAACTTCTTCAAAATTTCAGCTACATACTTATCTTGACTGATAAATATGCCATTCTCCTTCTGCTTGACTTTTAATCCTTAGAAGAATGTGAGTTCACACATAGAACTCATTTGAAACCTTTCATGCATAAGCTTATCAAATTCAACACATAACTCCTTATTTGTTGATCCAAAGATAATATCATCAACATAAACTTGAACTAGCAAGATTTCATCTTTGTGTCTTCTGATAAACAAAGTCTTGTCAATCTTCCCTCTACAGAAACCATTTTCCAGTAGATATGTTGACAATGTATCATATCAAGCTCTAGGAGCTTGATGTAAACCATAAAGTGCTTTTTCCACATTATATACCATATTAGGATTATCAGGATCTTCAAATCCAGGTGGTTGAGAGACATATACTTCTTCTTCAATTGTCCCATAAAGAAAAGCACTCTTCACATCCATTTGATACACTACAAAGTCTTTATATGAAGCATAAGCCAAGAACAACCTTATAGCTTCAATTCTTGCAACTGGGGCAAATACTTCATCATAATCAATGCCTTCTTCTTGAGTGCATCCCTGAGCAACTAATCTTGCCTTGTTTCTAATCACAATGCCTCTTTCATCCTTTTTGCATCCGAAAACCCATTTAGTACCAATTGCCCTCTTCCCATTTGGAAAATCTACCAAGGTTCAAACTTCTTGTAGCTTGAATTTTAGAAGCTCTTCTTGCATAGCCTCTACCCAGCTTGGATCCTGCAATGCTTTATGGGCATTCTTGGGTTCTACTTGTGATAGAAAACAAGCAAACAAATACTTTTGAAGGTCTTTATGACTGTTTCTTTGATGAAGGGATCTTGCAAAGAAACCTTGTTCCTCCAAATTCTTTGTCATTCTTCTTATCTGGACAGAAGACTGCACTTCTCCAATTATTTGTTCTTTAGGATGATCCTTGTAAATTTTGGCAGTTGGAATAGGACTAACAGGAATAGTATCATCCAAGTTGTTTATGTCAGCCTCTGCACCAACTGTTTCATCATCTATATTAGCATATATATTTTCCAAAGGTGGCCTATTTGGATCAATTGGATATCTATCTTCATCAAAAGCAATGCCTTCCTTATCAGCATTATCAGCAGTTTTATCATTGTTAGTGCTATTAGTACTGATTTCATTACTATTAGCATTAACATCATTTGAACTGCCAATATTATCATCCTGAACATATGCATCAAATACATCTTCTTTGCTTGGAGGTTCATCAGTATGCTTTTCCTCCTTATTTAAAGACTTAACACCATCTTCTTTATCATCTTTTGGATTTTCATGTGCTTGTGAACTCTTTGACTCTTGTGTTGAGATAAGTGGATCAGCAGTCCATATGGGTAGCAAGATGTACTTCTGTGCAGGTTCAGTCTCCTTACTAGCTTGTATACCTGCATCAGTATTAGCTTTTGTACCTGCATACTCATTAGATTGTGTACCTGCAACAACTGGCTCATAATTCATGGTTTTGGTTAGTGCATCAATATCAAACAACCAGTTTGGTCCACTTCCTACAACATTAGATGAATTCTCACTAAACCTAACATGTAAGTTCTCTACCACAAACCTGGTTCTACTATTGAACACTCTAAAAGCTTTGCTATTCATTGAGTATCCAACAAAGAAACCTTCATCATCCTTGCCATCAAACTTGCCTAAGTGATCTATGGTATTTAGGATAGTAACAGGACACCAAAATGGTCTTAAAAAGTCTAACATTGGTTTTCTACCATGCAAAAGTTCATAAGGGGTCTTGTTATGAGGCTTAACTACTAAGCTTCTATTCTGCACATAGCAAGCCGTATTAATTGCTTCAGCCCAAAAAGTAGTAGGTAGCTTAGAATTAGCTAACATTATTCTAGCAGCTTCAATTAATGTCTTATTCTTCTCTCAGCAACACCATTCTGTTGAGGAGTTCTAGCTACACTAAACTGTCTCTTAATACCTTTCATCTCACAAAACTGATTCATATCCCTATTCTTGAACTCAGTTCCATTGTCACATCTTATTACTTTTACTTTATGATTAACTAGGATTTCTATCCTGGTTATGAAGGACTTTAGAATGCCACTGGTTTCATCCTTAGCTGCTAAAAAGAAAACCGAAGTAAATCTACTAAAATCATCTGTGACAACTAGGCAATACATCTTTTTCATTAAACTTCTCACAAATGTTGTTCCAAATAAATCCATGTGCAACAAATGTAAAAGCTGATTTATTGAGTTCACTGCCTTGGTCTTACAAGAAGCTCTATGTTGCTTTCCCTTCTGACAAGCAACACAGATTTCAACATTTTCAGAAACTTTTGAAGGTAAACCTGATGCGTGGTTTTGTGACCTTACAACAGGTTTTACCTCTCGAGGGATCTCAAGAGGCTTACAACCCCACCAGGCAGTGTACCTGACCGATGTAGTATAGTGTAGTGGTAAGTACGGGGGATTGATCGTTCTCCACAGGGAATAGTGTCGTTAGGATTGAAAAACTACTCTAATAGGTCTAAGGGTGAGGGAAGATTCTTTTTGTATTTTTATATTTTTATGAAAGCAAGTAAAATCTCGGGTTTGAAGGAGTGGGCGGAATTAGTTGCTAGTCAACTAACCCAAATAACTACAAATGTAAATAAAATAAAATAACTGAAAATGAAAAGGTCGTGAAACTTATGTGGAGAGAAATGTGTTTACTTAGATTTCCTTACTCCCTAACTATCTTTTACCGGTTGATTAGTGTGTATTAATTGCGTGGATGACGGGTGTATTCCTTAATACCAATCGTGGGGTGGCGTACGTACTTCCCCAACTCTACAAGCTCCTACTTCACTCCTATGTCGAGCCGGCTAGGAAGCTCCTAACATGGGATCACTAGAATTCGCTCATGCATTAAATACAACCATATAAACCTAGTACGCATTGGTTCATGTTTCTTAAGACGTTCAAGCAAGTTACCGTATAGGAAGTTAGCCAGTTTTCTTAAGCCTAACATCGATAAACAATCATCCAATACAATTAATAACACACTAACAACTAATAATCAATAGTTAGGTTTCATTAGATCTAAGCAAACACAAGATAAATCTAGCCTAGCATGTTAATTAAAAGACAAGAACAAGATATAATCAAACAACACATAGACATATTGATTGATTAAATGAATACTTATCTTCAATTAAACATGGGAGATCCAAGGGTATAAAAACCCTTAAAAATGGCAGAAATTCGTCTTAGGGTTTTCTCCTCACAAAGTTGCACACTAATGACAAAAAATTGCAAAACTATATATAGAGTTTAAGGGCTGACGGCGTCACGTTGTAGATCTTGACGCCGTCACCTCGCCGTGTCTAGGGTTCCCGGATGGCCTTCTTGACGCCGTCCCTCTTTAATGCTCCAAAATCCGCTCTGGCTTATCAAAGGTTGACGCCGTCAGAAATGGGCTTGACGCCGTCTCTCTTTAAGTTAAACCGTGATGGCCTTGATCACCTTAAAGGGTGACGCCGTCAGACTTCCTTTGTAAAACTCCCTGGCTTATCATGTGTATTTTTCATATCCACCTCTTTTGCCAAGCCATGACGCCGTCAAGAGCAATACTTGACGCCGTCAAAGGTACTTTTCCAGCCGATTTTGAGACTTTGTTGTTTTCTTCACTTTTATGCTCCAAAAACGTCCAAAATGCTTCCTTTTCCAGATTTCTTCTCCAAAGTACCTAAAATGACAAAAGGAACGATTTAAGGCAATATTTGATCAAATAAATACGATTTAGGGCTTAAATGACCCCCTAAAAGCGGTACACTTTTCGCTTCATCAAAACCTCTTTCAAGGTTTCCCTTAACTAATTTATTCATTGTTTTGAAATTTAAATGACTAAGCCTTTTTTGCCAAAGCTTAGATTCATCATATGTGGCCTTTGCAAAGAGACAATTCAAACCTCCTTTGGGAACCATGTTCTTTAAATCAACACTGTATATGTTGTCTGTTCTAGGAACTTTAAGTAAAACATGACTTTCATCAGTCAACTTAAAATCAGGAGACAAAACAAAACATTCAGTATCAGTAAGAAGAACATTGTTCTTTTTGTCACACATTTGTGAGACACTAAAGAGGTTAAACTTAAGCTCTTTTACAAAGTACACATTATCAAAATCTAATTTACCAATTTTTATTGTAGCTTTGCCTATGATTTTCCCTCCTTTGGGATTACTCCCAAAAGAAACATATCCTTCATCAATTGCTTCAAAATCTGTGAGATAGGACATGGTTCCTGTCATATTCCTTGAGCATCCACTGTCAAATACTCATTTATCCTCTAATTCCACCTGTGGATTCCCCTGCACATAAAGTAAGAAAATCAGTTTATTTTGGGGACCCAAGCCCTTATTGACTTGGATCTTCCTTGTTCATCAACATAATCATACTTCTTTAAAACTATTAATGCACTACTTTGTCTGGAGACATGATCTAAAACTTTAACTTTTGGTTTTCAGACCCAACAAACTAAGGCTGTTGGGAACACGTTTTATTAATTTCCAAGTCTTGGTCATTTGTATTTATTTAGTTGCTCATGAAATGGGCTTTAAGTTTGTTAAACACCACACGGCCACATTAGAAGCCCATGAGCTGTGTGGCCTAGCTAGATTTCTTCTAGAAGAACATATGCACATGTCGCCCTAATTTGTGTCTATAAATAGGGTGCTTATGTCTTCATTTTAATTGTTGGTTTTATTCACTCTTGTGCCGAAGCTTTGTTATTTTTATGTGTGAAATAAGATCATCCTTCTCTTCTTCTATTTCATCTTAGTTCTCTCGTTAATCTCTTATTGTTTTATGTTATACGATTTATAGTAGTAGTATACGTGGTAATCTATCTTGTGTTAAGCTAAAATAGGACTTAACAAGTGGTATCATTCGCTAGAAGATAATTAGATCGTGTGTTTTGAGTAGTTGTAATCGTTATTTTCAGTTTACGTTTGATAAAGTAGCTTTAACGTTTGGTTTTAGTGGTTATTTGCGACAAAAGTCTCATTTCTTTCACTAATATTCGCACTTGTAAAGTGAAAAGATCATTATAGTGAGTAGAGATCAGATTTATAGTCGAAAGTTTAGTTCTTTTTCGAGTTTTATTAGATTAACACTAGTTTTCATTCGTTGCTTATTATCTAAATTCACCAAATTTTGGTTTAGACGTTAAAGGTTGAAACTTTCTTAATATTTACGTGTTATTAAACGCTTTGAACCAAAAAAATCCCGTTAAAACGTCGTTTTTTAGTCGTAAAAGTGATCTGAAAAAGTTGGCATTTTATCGGAATTGATGAAAAGAGGGTTTATCGAAATTGATTTTGAGGGTTTATCGGAATTGCCGCTAGGGTTTATCGAAATTGTCAGCAATGGTTTATTGGAATTCGGCAGATTAAGGGTTTATCAAAATTGGCATTCAGTATTTTCCTTGCTTGTATAAGTTTGTGAAAATACTTCGACTTTGAGGCAAATCTCATATCTTGTATAAGATATTGAGAAAATTATCGGACTTGTAATTTAGATATGCTATCTAAATTGCCAGTTCTATAGCAATTTACATAAATTATCGAAATTGCCATTTCTATCGCAATTTAGATAAATTATCGAAATTGCCAGTTCTATCGCAATTCAGAAAGGTTATCGAGATTGTAAATTTCTATCGCAATTGCTCAAGCTATCGAAATTCTCGGATTTATTGCAATTCTCTAGTCTATCGGAATTCAGCCAGCTTTGTCGGAATTTAGACAACTCTATCAGAATTGTATTATTTTATCAGAATTCAGAGAACTAATAGCAATTCAGTAACCTCATCGGAATTCAGAACCTTATCGAAATTGGCAACTGTGAACAATAATATGTCGGAATTGAACAAGAACACCACTTAACCAAAACCAAACTTCATAACTCATAACACACTTCTCAATTGTCTACAAGAACACAAGAATGTCTCAACCACCAAGTTACAACTATTTTTAAAATCAGCAACAGCAGTATCAACAACAACAATATCATCAGCAACAACAATTTCATCAACCACAATATCCTCAACAACAAGCTTTCGTGCAACAACATCAGTTTTTCCCTCAACAACAAGTCCCTCAACAACAATATCCACAACAACCAATGCAGAATTACCAACTTCCTCCTAAACAACCTCACTGGTTTGACCAAATGTGCGAAGCAATCAGCAGTCAACAATCCAGACATGAAGCAGGATCTTTAGATACACCTCCCATGCTAACTCCGGGTAATTACGTACAGTGGTTAAGTCGATTTCTTTGGTTTATTGAACTCAAGAAACCCTATGGAAAGTACTTAAAGAAGGTAATCATTGAAGGACCTTATCCAGTACCAACCACAATGATTCCTGCAGACCCAAATCATATTCCTCCAAGAGAAGAAACTACAACTCCTATTCCTGTTGCTCAGCTCACAACAGAACAAGTACTTCAGCAAGAAGCAAATGAACTAGCCATGTCTTACATACTTCAAGGAATTCCCAATCCTATCTTTAGAAGTATCGATGCTCAAAAGACTGCAAAAGACATGTGGGAACATGTACATCTTCTCATGGAAGGAACAGAGCTAAACCAAGAGGATATGGAATCTAAGCTTTATCTGGAATACACCATGTTTATGATTGAAGCTGGGGAATCTTTAGAGTCATACTACCATAGGTTTACCAATATCATCAATGACTTGGACCATCATAACATCGTACACAATGTGTAGGGTATTCACAATGCATGAATCACTATCTTGATGCTTGTATGGATCGAATAGAAGATGTTTTAGAGAGAGAAATGGGAGCCTTTTAGAGAGAGAAAGTAACTAGTGTAATATTAGCTTCAAAAGGTCCAACCCTTCCCATGGGTGGGAAGGGTGTATTTATACTATTACATAATATGTCCCTAGTGGACTGTGGAGCGAGCTGACAGTGGGGAAAGCCCCGACCCACTCCACAAATATAGATAATAACTAAACTACTAATAATATTACTAATGATCCTACGAGCTATGATGTGCTACTAAGTACTCGGGGTGACCGAGTCTTCAACTGAATATTTATATTCCTAACAATCTCCCCCTAAGGGAGGTCACCCCGGAAGTAATGTTCTGAATTCTAGCACTTCATCCTTGAATCTTGACTTCATAGCTCGTAGACCTTGATTCTTCAACGTCTAGAATCTTTATGCCTTTAGCAGTGAACTTGTGATGACTGTTCTTTGTTTTGGATGATCTTTGAGTATTCTTTGAAGTTATCATCCAACATGCGTCTTCAAGTCATCTTGTGGCTTCGTCATCATGAGAAGTTGTGATCTTGGAGCCATCTTTGAGATCATCAACCACCGAAAATCTCTGAGCTCATCCATTGTAGTAATGCCTCCATGTGATTTGTTGTGACCGTTGGGCCCTCATGCTCACACTTTTCTGGATCATGATAGCTATCATCAGAGTTGCGGAAGCTGTGTTGAAGGTCTTTTAGCTATCATGATGTCTTTAATAATGAGTTGGAAGTGTGAGCATGGAGTGTGAATTGACATGTCACATACTGGAATCAGGAACCACCATCACCATCTTTATATGTACCTGAAATAAAACAATTAGCAATAAAGTTGGAGAACGAATATGGCTTTGTCATTCGTTCGGTGTGGTTGGATTAACCTTCGGATCCGTGAGGACCGACCTGTGATCAGGTAGAATTCCCTTTAAAGAGAATTCTCCTTGACAGGAATTTCCAGCTTGTTGTAAAGACTCATTCAATGAACTAACATTGGACTCGTCTTACAAGCATGTTCTCATACCGGAACGTCTCAAAGCAGACAACACGGTTGAGTGAATCAGTGAATTGAATACCCACTGATTGATGAGAAATTGATTAGAAAAATCACTCGCGTGTTACTAGATAAACAATTTTTATGTAACACGACGAGGGTTTTACACATTAAATCACATTTCTGTCATAAATACTTTTGTTTGAAAATTTTCACAATCAATGCGCTCGAAATTCATTTGATGAGCACATTGAAGGGTTTTCCAAAAGCATCCGTCAATCCATTTCCTGGAACAAGTTTGATTCAAATGTGAATCGCCCCATTGTTTCATTCCAGTTGTCACAGGTTTGATCCATGAAGGATCTCACATGTCACCCACCAAGAGCTCGTTTGATGTTGGCTCTAGAAGGATTTCCATCTTCATTGTGATTACTTTAAGTATCACTCGGATGTTCTGGCAATACCACAAGGATAATGCGTAGGACTCTTCATATATATTTTCTTGCTTTTCACGATGTATGAAACAGCAAGCATATTGGAAATGTGTCCTAATGAGATTAATTGATGATCTCTTGGCTCTAGACTCAATAGTGCATTTTGATTTAGTGATCGGAGGCTGGAGAGGACTGCCACCTTTTCAATATCATCTAACTCGGAGTGAGAGAGACGATAGCAATGTATTGATCTCCGTGACAAGTGAAACAAGAGTCCTTTGAGGGACCTTGAGTGGCTAGGGAGGGTTGTGCAGCGTATCACTGGGTCCATGATACTTTGTCTTCAATGTCAGCAATCAACTAAGTGATTCTGACAGCATATGTATTGACCCGGTTTCTGCCTAAGATGTAAGGAGGGCTTCTTTCTTTTCACCCTTTATCTTTACATTTCTTTTTCATTCTTCAACCCCTTCAGTGCTTACCGAGACTTCATAACTAGCACCTTGTTGGGTTTGTTCCAGTGCTAGCTCCATCTCAGTCGGCACTCTTCCCTTATTCACTTTTCTCCTTTTTAATCATTCCTAAGGACTTCTATTCTAATTAGAGGATTGTCCCTGGGAAGATCCCTCCGGTTCTGGCTGGATCATGGGAACAAATACCTAACCTCACCATCCTTATAACTCCAATGCATTAAAATAAGATTGGTCGGTCTTTGGTATTCTTCCACAGTTGCCATCATAAATCATTCGCTCCCCCTCAATATGTGCATCGATATACGAAAAGGTTTAGCACATATGGGAGAGCCTACACTTGAGTTCCAAAAGATCACATTTTTATCAGAATTTCATATTTAACTCACATTCTCTCCCCCGATCAAAAATTTCAAACCATTTGAGATTTGTGATCCCAATTGATTTAAATATGTTTAGAAAATTTGGGAGAAAATGTGGTCAGGTTTAATATATTCTGATTACGAAGCATACAATGCTCCCCCTCAAACCAAGAGAGAGTGTCACTGCTGATGTTGCACAATGTTTTAAAAAGGTGTCCAAATTTGAACAAATAAACTCCCCCTCAATTAATGACCCGTTTTCTATTTAAAGAGCTGTAGTCATTCAATTGAGTGATAAGTATTTGTGAAATTTAAGTCCAGTTACCACCTTGTGAAACACCAAAACTCTCTTGAAGAATCATAGAACTGAAAGAGTTCATGGTGCAAAGAAGACTTCTCTTCTTATACGTGAAATGATGCACTGAACCATACATCAAATCGGGGAAACATGGATATAAAGTAATCCATGCCCAGGTGAACATCACCCGGTTGGAGGAACAGCTGTCTTTTTGGCGACATGCTTTCCCCATTGTACAACGCGGGTTGCAGTATGAAGTAACTGCAAGCCATTTAGACATGTTTTAACAATCCATTTTAACTTCTGCTCGAGCTTCATTTAAAGACCCGTGCCATTATTGAATGACATTTCTAAGTCCGTAAATGTTATCGATAAACAGAAGACATGCCTAGGTGAAACTATTTTTGGTATTTTCTATTTTTCTGATTTTTATGGTTTTTCTTGGTTTTAATATTTTTCTATATACAATTTTCTGGTTCTATAATTTTCTATTTACAGTATGTTTTAAGATATGTACAAACTATATTATTCAGTTTAAGACGATGATGAAATGAATACCGAAATGAGGATACGTTCAGTATGTTGTAGAAATCTGTGGTCAATCATCTCTTAAACTTTCACCACCAAAGCTTTCGAGGCTCCTGAACAATTGACGGAACTTGAGCCTTCCCAATGTACAGCTTTGATAGCTTCCCCCCAAACCGACAATCTTCATACTGAGCAGATTCAAAGCTCTCTTTCAAGCTTACATAAGGTAAGCATACAGCGAAAACCGTAGCAAACCACATTAAGTATTGCTGCTCCCTTTTAAGAATAATCATCGTGATTCTCCGTTCGGGGGTCCTCAAATAGATCAGCAACGAATCATCTCACATTTGAATAATTCTTCTCACATTTCTTCCCGCTGAATACTGAAGAGATGCCTACCAAAAGTATCCAGAGACCACTTTCCCCCAAGTAGTTGAAGAGATGCAGCCAGTCTCGATATATGAAGCCCAAAAACCCGAAGTACACACTCAATCCCATTAATGAGGTCGACAATGCATCATCAAGATCAATTAAGACCCGAAAATCCCCTTATCTCCTTTCAGGACATTGCAGATGAGAATTGTTACACCAAATTCAGCTAAGTCCCGAGTGTAAGCAATTTATCCCGTATGTAGTCGACATGATAACACCAAGACAGTACCATAATAGCTACTGAGTACCGGATGTACACATTTCCTTCAGTAGGATACCGACTAACCATAGGAACCATCATACAATTGTGTACCTCTTTTATCATCAGAAACTGACATTCTCTTCCCACACTTAGTTGGAATGACACACCAGAAAGAATGAGTTAGAACACTGATTTTCTCTGCGGTTATGACATTTGTCTTCCCGGAATAATCTTCAATTGAGAAGAAGTATAAAGCCCATCATGTGAACTCATTGTGCATTCAGATGTATGTCTCCTTCCCCCTTGCTGGTTTTGATACCTCAGAATCAGCAACACATTTTACGAACATATTCTTGAAATCTTGTGAGAAGAACAACTTAGGCTCAAGTAGATCAAGTGAGAATTAACCGCTGCCGAAACCGTCTCTGACTATCTTTATCAACCCTCAAGTAGGCCTTATGATGAGATAACTGATGGAGCAAACCCGATATACCAAACTTGAACCTGAAGATAGAATTCCCCATTCTTGTGACTTACGCTTGCACCAATGTTGGAAGAACAGTGTAGAGAATTAGTGCTCCAAGCAAATCTCTAAGTACTCAATACCCAACCAAGGTATGAGACATTAACACCTCTTACGATTATCCACAACGTCAACGGCGTGTGACACTGAGTACTACATCGTAACTCCTTTAAGTGATAGTTACCCTGACTGCTGGTAACTAGATAACCTAAGTCTCCAACTTAAATCTTAAGCACGAGCAAGTTATCATTGAAGATCATGCATCCAACCAACCCCGACTTCAAGATAGAGTAAGATCACGCCTTTGAGAAAGTCAACTTCAAACTCGAATAAGTGATACCTGATCAACTCCATGGTCACAATTAGATGCCCAGCTCAAGTGAGTAAACCAACAACCAAATGTACAACGAATCACTTGTTCACACTTCTCCCCCTCAAAGATTGCATACGAGGATGCCATCTTTGATTGAACAAGTTCATATGAGGTTGATCCATTGTTCACACTTCTCCCCCTTAAAGATTGCATACGAGGATGCCATCTTTGATTGAACAAGTGCATATGAGGTTGATCCACTGTTCACACTTCTCCCCCTCAAAGAAAGCATACGAGGATGCCATTTTTGATTGAGTGACTAAACGTCCAATCGAATGGAAGTAGATCCACTTGATATCTGAATGAGCATGGAGCAAGTATGAAGCCTTTTGATGAGAGTAGTCAGAAACAAGAGTATTCGTCTGACCATTACTCAAATCTCAATCATCATGCAGTTTATTCACCCTTCTCCCCCTCAAAAATTGCATGTGACGACCAATTGCCATTTTTGATAGACCGGGTGAATAAGAATATACTTCAATATACGTTTATCCCCTTGATGACTGAATGAGCATTTGAAGAACATGAAGCTTGATGAGAATGGTCATAAATAAGAAGATTCCTCTTCTTCCGAAGATAAAGCGCACTCAAGCGTACGCCTTTCTTTTCTTTGATGAACGGGGCCTGAAGAGATGTCAGCAGACGCCATTATGAAAACATTGAGACCCGAGGCTTGAACTGCATTGTTCAAACGTTATAGTCATTGAAGAACGAGGCCTGAACTGATTTGAACAGACGTCATGATTCCCCTCATATGTTGTGAGCAGCCTGTGTCCAAATGTCAAAGGACGATTCGTACGACCTGCATTTGAAAACAGACGAAAGAAGAGAATTTGGAGAGCCGGATCCCCAATTTAGGTTGGGTTCCAGTTGGTTAGAGCAAACAATCTTTGGGGCTGCTGAAACCATAGGTGCCTTGGTTTTAACAATAGGGGCAACACTAGTAGATGCAATGGACCTGGTTAAGGGACATTGTGTATCTAAAGGGATAACTCTACCAGTAGGCTTCCATTCCTTAACAGGCACTACTCTAGGAATTGTAATCCTTGTTAAAGGGCAATATTCCCCTAGTGTGAATGTTCGGCCCGTGGGCTTCCACTGAAAGCCCACATTGGTAAACATTTTTCCTGTGGGTTTCCAAGATTGCTTAATTTGTCTAGCTCTCCAAACTTTCCTAACTGGGGGTTTGTTGGACAACTTCAGAAATTTCTTAACACATTTATCATGATTACACGAAATTATGCATTCATTACATGTTTTGCAAAGTGAATTTGGATTCGAATTATGATTCCTTTTGTTCAAATCTAACTTGTTGTTTCTCATGTGGTCTTCTACTTTCCTTTTAGGAACACTTTTAGCTGGTGAAATCCTAGAATTCTTTATGTTTCTCCTAGGTTTTGACTTGCTAGCTTTAGTGTCACTATTAACTCCTGTAGAAGGACTGATGGGAATCTTAGTCTTTTTCACTTCTAGTTGCTGAACATGTTTTGATGTGTTGGGATCTGAAGTTTCCAAGGATACCTCAACGGTTACATGCTTGTTCTTAATAGTGGATGATGATGCAACTATTCTATCTC
Organism: Artemisia tridentata subsp. tridentata; assembly: GCA_021014915.2. Lineage (NCBI taxonomy): Eukaryota > Viridiplantae > Streptophyta > Magnoliopsida > Asterales > Asteraceae > Artemisia > Artemisia tridentata. The sequence goes on from CP139501.1 coordinate 252,487,690, forward strand.
TTTGGTTGTGAGACTTAGGGCCCGTGCCAATGGCATATTCTAACTGTTCCTGGATCCTTTTTGTGAGGACGCAGGCATAACCAACTGCCTTGTCGAGTGGTTTTCCTATTCTGTCCTCTTCCACAACCTCACGAAGAGTATCAAGTCCATCCCTAAGGTGACAGAGATACATTTGATGGACAGGTCTGTTGTTTCTCATGGGAAATGGAATAGACCCCACATCAACATCATACATTTTACAAGCAGAGACCTTTGATGCAACACAATTACAAGTGGTGCATGGCATTTTACCTTTCACCCGAGCCTTAAGATTCTCAATTTCATTTGTCAAAGAGGTTATTTGATCATTGTGATTGCTTCTTGTAACTTTAATAGAATCATATAACTCTTTGAAATGTTGTTTGACCTTTGAATTTTCTTCTCGATAACACTCATTTTCATAATGTAACTTATTTATGGTGTTTTGATATTGAAAATTCTGAGAATCTGAAGACGAAGGTTTATTGGTGCCATACACTTCACACTTGTTGGATTTCAATTGGGCAACTTGGGCCCTCAACAGTCGAATCGTGTTTGTGTGAGCTTGAATTTTTTCATCACGTTTGCTTAATTCAAAATATGTATCAAACTCAGGAGCATCCGAGGATGTCTTGACATTTGATATTTTGCATTTTTCTTCTAAGTGTTGATGTTTGAGTTGCAAATTCAGATAATCAACTTCTAGTTTTGAAAAACGTTTAACCATGTTATCATGGTCATCATTTTGAATTTTTTCAAGCAATTTCAAATTCTCCCCCTCAAGCTCAACAACACGATTCTGGGTGACATTCAACGCAATAGCATACTCATTAAATTGACAAGCAGACAATGCAGAATCAGTAACAGTGTAAAATACATCTTGTGCAATACATCTAGCAATCAAGTTGTCGTTAGTAATGAGTATGTTTTTTCTTTCAATCTCTCGACTCTTAAGCTCTATTGCATATTCATTCACCTCTTTTTCCATGTCTTTAAATACTACTTCCATTTCTTTTATTTCGACTTTAAGGGCAGTTTGCAACCCTTCAAAATGTTCTTTAAGTAGTTTAAAGAATGGCATGACCTCAGTTAAGTAGCACCTTTTTGCATGTTCAAAACACCTTTCCCCCTCAGTAATGCCGGTTGGTGTGATTCTCTTCTTACATGTTTTATCAAAATCAGCAAATAGTTGCCAAAGCACATATAAGCTAATAAAGGTTTTGCATTCAGTGGGAAGAGACAAGGGCACCAGATTCCTAGGTGTATTTGGAGGATACACCGTTATGGACGCAACTTTTCTAATGAGGGGGGTGTTGGCCTTAAGTTTATCTTCCTTAAGTTTTTCACTATCTTGTTTCCAAAATATCTGTTCAGGTGTTAACTTCTTTTGAGGAGCAAACACAGTCAAACGATTTTCCTCATAATAATCATGGGGTTTGATTATTATTCGTCTGGCTATGCACTCGGGATCCCTCATTTTCTCATTCATTTTTTCCCTCGTTTTATCACTTAACTCATCCTCTTCATCAGTGTAGATATGCTCAGGTTGGTCATGAATATGCTTAATCATCACATTACCATCATATAGGGCTGGTTGAAGTACTTGCATACCCCTAAGGATGGTTGACTTTGGTTCACCTATCATGATTTTACTATGCTTATCACTCAACTTTCTGTGCTTATGAATCATTTGAGCAGTTTGTATGGTTTGATTTTGTGTGTACAACTTATCTTCAAGCTTATTTTTTAACGTCTTGAGTTTAGAGAAATCATTTAAAAGAGTTGTTTCTTTTTGTTTGAATTCTTGCTTAAGTGTTGTTACACACTTTTGTGCTTCCTGTTTCTGTTTGACAGACTGTTCTAGCTGACTTTTCAAAGAACTTAACTCTATTTTTAATGTTTCTTCTCGCACTCTAGACTCTTTAATAAGTGTACTCATTTGACCTTCTAATTTCTGCTCACGATCATTAAGCTCAAACTTAGCACGCTGTTCATACATAGCAACTTGTTCTTTATAGATGTTTAGTCTAGTGATCAAGTTATTATCAGGGACAGGCAATTTGTACTTATGCAGCACATAATCATCATTTAGAACAGAAGATGCACAACTAGGTACAACAGACGCTTCGTTGTGATTCACATATTGTTCATATGGGAAAACAATGTTATTTCCCATATTAGCAATATCTGACTTAACAACGTTTGTCTGTTGTATTTTGTCGGGAATCTGTTGTTCATGCAACACATTATCATTATTAATGACAGAAGATACCCCATTAGGTTCAGCCGACGCTTCGTTGTGCTTCTCATGTTGCACGATGTTCCTAACAGTATCTGACTCAACAACGTTTGTCTGTGGCTGATGAAGCTCTTTCTCTTGAGAATTCGGGCACACAAAGTCTCTATTGGCACCAACATAGTCAAACACGTTTATCTGTCGAACATCTTTGGGAATCTTTTGTTTGTCTATCATGTTGTACAAACTGAGTATCTCTGATATAGCAGAATCTGAAGTTTTTGACATGATATTAACGTGCACGGGATTTTACAATTCTATGATTTAAACCGAGAAATAGATTCTTTCATGGGGTTTTACAAAATCAAGAATAAACCGTGGAATGATGCTTGATATGTGTTACGATGACTGTTGGATTGTTGCACTATTGTTAAGTGGTGATTTGGTTTGGTTGATGCGAGTTGTTACGGTGGAATTTTGGTCTGGAAACTTAAAACCTCAATAACTTCATTCTGGAGCGTTTTCAGGCCTCGAAACTTGGGTTGAATGAATAAATTAATTCAACGTGTCCTTCTCCTCGGTCTCACGGTCGTTTTGACAGGTGTTTCGCTGAAAACGGAGTTACGGTTCAAAAGTTATGGCCGTTTGAAGTTTTGACGTAAAAAGTCAACTTTGGATACAAACCGCCTAGACAGATAGCATAGACACAAACCGCGTATGCGCCAAGAGACAAACCGAGTTCACAATGGAGATACAAACCGCGTATGTGCCAAGAGACAAACCGAGTTCACAATGGAGATACAAACCGAGTTCACACCAAAGATACAAACCGCGTATGACACAAACCGCGTATGCGCCAAATAGACAAACCGAGTTCACACCGGATATACAAACCGCGTTGACACAAACCGCGTGTGCGCCAAATAGACAAACCGAGTTCACACCAAAGACACAAACCGCGTATTCGCCAAATAGACAAACCGAGTTCACACCGGATATACAAACCGCGTATGTGCCAAGAGACAAACCGCGTTGGCACAAACTTCCAAACCTGTCACTATCAATGCCGTTTGTCCTTTTGCCTAAACTAGTATAAAGACAAACCGCGTACCCGATGCTACACAAACCGCATCCAAGAACGTCCAAACAACACAAACCGCATCCAAGAACTCTTGAAAGAAAAGCACTCGAATCACCCACAAACACCACACGAGCCTTAAATCTGTGAATCCAAACACTAAATACCACTCTAATACTAATCTTAATCAAGAAAGTACAAAGTAAAACAACTTCTAATCACTAAACAAAGTACAAAATGAGATTTATGCTACTAAACAAACAAAATAAAAAAACTTAAAACTACAAGTCGAATCCAACAAGAAAACCTCAAGAACTACACAAATTCGTGAATACCAACTCTCATGGACCTAACCATGGCTCTTGATACCAATTGTAGGGTATTCACAATGCATGAATCACTATCTTGATGCTTGTATGGATCGAATAGAAGATGTTTTAGAGAGAGAAATGGGAGCCTTTTAGAGAGAGAAAGTAACTAGTGTAATATTAGCTTCAAAAGGTCCAACCCTTCCCATGGGTGGGAAGGGTGTATTTATACTATTACATAATATGTCCCTAGTGGACTGTGGAGCGAGCTGACAGTGGGGAAAGCCCCGACCCACTCCACAAATATAGATAATAACTAAACTACTAATAATATTACTAATGATCCTACGAGCTATGATGTGCTACTAAGTACTCGGGGTGACCGAGTCTTCAACTGAATATTTATATTCCTAACATCGTACACAATGCCTCATATGGGTTGCTGTATGATTATTTGAATCATCACTAATCAGAAGTTGACAAAGACAGAGCAGCTCGTGGTGGTTACTCACCATCATCAACTCCAAATTCACTTGCGTTGATTGCTCAGTCTCACTTTGCACCACAACCAAACCAGAGTTTTGTCCAACCATAACATCCTTCAACTTATCCCTCGCCAACTTCATCAAGCCAACTCGTTCCATATGAAGCATCACCACAACAAGCTGATAATCAACTGGTTTCATATGACAACACCGATTCTATGATGTACTCCAACGTTAACAGTGATGAAGACGATGCTTGTAACTCGTTGAACAAAGGATTTGATTTGATTGCAAGAGCTTTTAGCAAATCTTCAAACAAATCCAACAACCGTCTCAGGTCTTCATCCAACACTCGCAATCAGGCAGTTGTTCATGATGGCAGAGTTGAAATTCAAAACAAAGCTTCTGGGAGATATGGTTCGGGTAGCTATATGGGAAATTCAGGTGGACAGAGGTTTACTTCAGCTGGAAGTAGTAGGAACAACTTTGGTAACACACAGAGGAGGGCAGAAATTGTTGGGACAGGGAATACAGGGATTGGAAACACCATTGTCAAATGCTATAATTGTAGAAGGAAAGGTTAGATAGCCAATGCTTGCCCCAAGCCAAGAACCAGAGGCAGTGTGTATCACAAAGAAGCTCTTCTTCTGGCTCTTAAAAATGAAGTTGGTGGCACTCTGACTGAGAAGGAGCACAACTTTATGGCCAATGCATACTCGGATGATGACATGGAAGATCTGGAGGCAAATTCAGCTGTAATGTTGATGGCTAACATGCAAGAAATGCATATGGGTGAAACAGGCCCGGTTTATGATACCGATGGCTTGTCTCAGGTACCTGACTCTGAATGTCTCATTCATGAAATTGTATCACCCTCTGCATCTGCATCTGTTGAAGAAAATGTTGGTCAAAATGACTCATTTTTATCCTCTATGACCAAATAAACACCGTGGTTACATTTGATGAAGATCAAATTAACCCCGTTGTTTCATTTGATGGTCCTCTTAATGATGATAACAATGATCAAATTGAACAAGATGATCTTTCGCATGGTCCAGATCCAGAGCTCATGACCTTGCTTTTGACCACCCAAACACAATTAGATGCACAAAAATTCCAAATTGATAAGTGCACTGAAATAAATAGAAATCTAAAAGCAAAAGTTGCATTGCTGACTAAGGATCTTGAGTGCTACAAACTTCAACTTTCGAATTATGAAACCAAAGAAAAACGGGAGAAAAGCTTTGAGGCTGCATTCCAACAATCATATGTGAAAGTACAAGATTTAGAACATCAAGTATGTAAATTGACCGTTTCCAAAAATGAATTAATTTCACAAAAGGAACAAGAAAAAATAGATTTTCAAAAGCAAGTTGACATTCTACACTCTGAACTTTCTAAAACAAAAGCAGAGTTGTCAACTTGTCAAGATAATTTTTATAAACACCGACAAATTTCAAGGAAACGTGTTGATTCCTACCTTGAGGAAATTGTTGAGTTGGAACGCAAACTTAAAGAATTTCAAAACGTTTTCTATAAAACTGGTGAATCAATAACAACCATTCAAAAATTAACTGTAATACTACATCCCCAAGGATATGGCTTTGTTATTGGGAGTGACAAACCAAGTTTTGTACATAAAGTACTCAAGGAAATTCCAAAGTTATACAGTGCAGAACTTTTGTTTGATGATTCTTTCACGCGTGTTGTTGCGTATAATAATGAAGAGGAAATGGAACAAGAGGACGAGAGTCGATCGAAAATGAGTAATGTCCACTTTAATAAACCATATGACTACTCAAGAGTACCTCATATTAATGACACTTTCGTACTTCAAAAAGATAAATCAGAACAAACATGGTCTTTAATTGAAATGAATGAAACTTCTGAAGTTGTCTCTGTGACCAAAGTAGCACAAGTTAATGGCCCTTTACCAAATCCTTGTGTTATTGCCCCAATGCCAAAACAATGTCGTGTCCTTAGATATTTTAATACATTCATGGACGAAATAAAACTTTTGGAAGATGCAATTGAACGAAATTCAGAGATAAAAATCTCTACTTTTCTTTCTCCTTGTGAGAAAGAAAAAAGAGAAGTTTTTCAAAAGCAATTTTTGCCACACGTTCAACACCTACGACTTTGTGCTACATGTTGGGAATAGGAACTTCAGTCAGAGGTTGCATCCATGATGAACATTTTTGAAGCAACAGAACAAAAGATCTTAAAACAAAAATGTCAAAACAAATCTTTGAAAAAAGAAGCAGATCGACTCTTGGAGAATGTTCTATGTTCTGATGTGATATATGTGATTATGAATTCCATTTATCTGTCATGTAATGAAATGCTTGTTAATGACCATATTGTTGATACTGAGATGTTGCAACTTGAGATTAATAATTTGAAACGAGAAAATGAGAGACTTCAAAAAGTCAATGATGATGTGGAAAACAAATTTTCAAAAGAAGTTTCCCAACTCAACAAAAAATTGCAATGGTGTCAGACTCAGAGTCTTAACTTTGAGTTAAAATTACAAAGCCAAACATTGTCCTTTCAAAACTAACATACTTCCAAAATTCAAAGTATTGAAAAAGATAAATGCTGTTATAAAACATCAAATTTTTGAGTATGAAAAGGACATTGATGAAGTTTGCCAAAACAGGAATGACACTATTCGATTAAACCGAGAGTTGGATTCCCAAATTCAACAACAAAAACACATCATCATTGAGTTGAAAGAGAAACTCAAAGTACTTGAAAAAGGAAAATTTGTACAAAAGAATGTGATTGCACCAGGCATGAATCTAGTAGATGAGAAACCTAAGACAGCATCTCCACCGACCTCTAATGCGCATGCTTCAACTTCTACAGGACTAGGCACCCCTCCTAAGGTTAGCAGATCCAAGACCAAAAAGAGTAAAAAGAAGACTAGTATCTGGAAACCTAAGAGCAGCTTACCTAAAGTTCAAGAAGTAGAAGATCACACTAGGAATCTGAATAAGACACATGTTATGTCTAAAGTAGAATCAAACTTTACAAAGTGTAATTCTAAATGTGATGTAACGAATGCTAAAACTATGAATGTTCTGAATGATGTTATTGTTGATGCTTGTTGTGTGTTTTGTCGTACTAGTATTTTGTCCAGTAATCATCAAAAATGTGTTGCAAAAACTCTTTTGTAACGTACACAGAAACATACTAATGGCATTTCCTCTGGGCCCACTACCGCTGCTAAATCAATTTTAGGAAAACCGCCAAAAGTAGTTTCTACGACTACCGTTGACAAGACCATAGTTGCACATAGAACAATCCAAATACCTAGTGCATTTACGAAGAAGAAAGCAGAATCTAGTTGGACATGGCAGCGATGGCTACAGCATAAACCTAGTTTTACTTGGTTACCAAAGATGCATAAAAACTGTACTACTAACCCAATGGGTTCCACCGTTACTGTCTCTCCATCTGCATTGTCTTCTTGTGATGCAAGTGATTCAGATTGTTCTTTGGATTGTTGATAGCGGATGTTCCCGTTACATGACAGGCAACTTAAAACTTCTAATAAACTTTCTCGCAAAGTTCATAGGAACTGTCAGATTCGGGAATGATCACTTTGCTGGTATCATAGGCTATGGGGACTATGTCAACAGAAACATTGAAATAAGCCGTTTATACTACGTTGAAGGCCTTGGACATAACCTTTTCTCCGTAGGGCAGTTTTGTGATGGGGACTTGGAGGTTGCATTTAGGGAGAAAACCTGCTTTGTTCGAGACCTACAAGGAAACGACCTTATGACAGGAAAACGCAGCACGAGTCTTTACACCATTTCCTTTTCAGACATGACCGCTTCTTCTCTAATTTGCTTACTCTCCAAGGCTCACTATACAAAAGCATGGCTATGGCATAAACGTTTGTCTCACTTGAATTTCAAAACAATGACCGAGGTTGCTCGTCATAAGTTAGTAGATGGTCTTCCAAGATTCCGGTATGCCAAAGATAACCTTTATCCAACTTGTGAACAAGGGAAAAGTACTCGTGCTCACTTTCCTCCTAAAACCGAGCACAATACGGATCATGTACTCCAACTTCTTCATATGGATCTTTGTGGCCCAATGCGTGTTCAAACAATCAATGGGAAGCGATATATATTGGTAATCGTAGATGATTTTTCGAGATGGACTTGGGTCTACTTTCTTCGAACCAAAGATCAAGCTCCTTCGATGATTATCACCTTTCTCACCAAAATTCAGGTTCAGCTTCGCAATGTAGTTCGAAAAGTCAGGACAGATAACGGAACCGAATTTAAGAATCACACTCTTCGAGAGTATTTTGAGAAATTAGGGATTGAACATCAAACATCTATTGCACGCAGCCCAGAACAGAATGGTGTAGTCGAAAGACGAAACCGAACATTAGTGGAATCCGCAAGAACAATGTTGATAAATGCTCAATTACCGGATTACCTCTGGGCTGAAGCTGTCTCCACCCCCTGCTACACCCAAAACCGTTGTATGTTCACAAAAGGCACAACAAAACCCCATATGAACTTGTTCACAGAAGAAAACAGAACGTAATTTACTTTCATGTATTTGGGGCTCTCTGTTACCCAAATAATGATCGTGATGACCCTGGAAAGTTGAAACCCAAAGCTGATATAGGGATTTTTGTTGGATACTGCGAGAATTCGAAAGGATTTCGAATCTGGAACCGTCGAACCCGAGAAATTCAAGAGACCATACACGCTCATTTTGATGAACTCATGGATTTGGCTTCTGAGCAAAACAGCTTAGGACCCGATTCTAACTGTCTAAACTTCCCTCATCAATCAGCTGCACCCCTCTCTCTCTCAATCGCAAGGACTTGGAAGAGTTGTTTGCTCCACTATTTGATGATTCTCTCGTTAGTCGTGCTTCTGAAGTATCCACCAGTTCGGCTGCACAACTCGTCAACTTTCAAGCACCTGATACAACAGTTACTACAACAACAGCAGTTGCTGAAGATGCACCACCAACAGAAACATCATCATCAGTAGAAAAAACAGCTTCTAATACTGCGACTGCAGCTGATGATCCCCCTCTATCTTCTGAAGTACCCACACCCGCAAATTATGACGGCAATGCTTTCTTCATTCCATTTGCTCCGGCTACCCAAATTTTCAACACTACCCTTCAACCCACAGGTGGACTAAGGATCACCCTCTAGTGAACGTGAATGGCAATCCAGACAACCCGGTCATGACAAGAAAAAAACTCCACACAGATGGTGAAATTTGCATTTATGCACTCACCGTTTGTCAAGCAGAACCGAAAAACATTAAAGAAGCCCTAACCTACGACAATTGGATTGAGTCAATGCAAGAAGAACTTGATCAATTCAAGCGTCTGGAAGTTTGGGAATTGCAAGAAAGACCAGATGGAGTATATCGTTGTCGGACTGAAATGGATTTGGAAGAACAAATTGGATGCTGATGGCACAAATATTCGTAACAAATCTTGGTTATTTGCTAAAGGATTCAGTCAAGAAGAAGGAATCGAATTTGAGGAATCTTTCACACCAGTGGCAAAACTTGAGGCCGTTCGAATGTTTCTGGCATATGCAGCTCACAAGAATATCACTGTATATCAAATTGACGTGAAGACGGTATTCTTAAATGGACAACTCCGTGAAGAGGTGTACGTCACACAACCAGAAAGTTTTGTTGACCCAAAACATCCTAATCACGTGTACCGGCTCAAGAATGCCCTCTATGGCCTTAAACAAGCCCCGAGGGCATGGTACGATAAACTATCTACATTCCTACTTGCTAAACATTTCACAAAAGGATCAGTTGACCCAACATTGTTTATACAAAAACACGGGGAGGACATCTTGATTGTTCAAATTTATGTGGATGACATCATTTTTGGATCAACCCATACGAAATACTCAAATGCTTTTGCTAAATTAATGAAACAAAACTTTGAGATGTCCATGATGGGTGAACTGAAGTCCTTCTTAGGACTGCAAGTTCATCAATCACCCCATGGTATTTTCTTAAACCGGTCCAGATATGCTCAAGAGATTTTGAAAAAACATGGTATGGCAAGCTGTGACACCTATAATACACCAATGTCTGCATCATCTCCTAAGCTAGATGCTGATTTACATGGGACTCTAATTGACCCTACAAAATACCGTAGTATGATTGGGTCACTCATGTATCGAACAGCCAGTAGACCAGATATAGTATTTGCCACATATCTTTGCTCCCGCTATCAGTCTAGACCAACTGAAAGACACCTCTCTGAGGTTAAGAGAATCCTTCGATACATAAAGGGAACCATTCACTTGGAGATCTGGTATCCGAAGGATTCTGGTTTTGAACTAATTGCCTTTTCAGACGCTGATCATGCAGGATGCTTAGACACAAGAAAAAGTACATCTGGGGGAGTGCAATTCTTAGATGACAAGCTTGTATCTTGGCAGTCAAAGAAGCAGGATTGTACATCACTATCATTAACAGAATCTGAATATGTGGCCATGACAGCATGCTGTGCTCAAGTCATCTGGATGAGATTACAACTGATGGACTATGGTTACGTCTTCAACAAGATTCCAATGTATTGCGACTCCAAGAGTGCCATTGCTATCTCGTGCAACACTGTTCAGCATTCAAAGTAAAAGTATATTGCTCTTCTTTACCACTTCATCAAAGAGCACGTGGAACAGGGTACAATTGAACTTTATTTCGTGGGTACAGAATACCAACTGGAAGACTTATTCACTAAAGCCTTGCCTTATGCAAGATTTGTGGAATTAGTTCACCAGATTGGTATGAGATGTTTGACTCCAGACGACTTGGAAAATTTTCTTAAAAACAACTAACCGAGTCAAAACATCAAAACTATCTTTGTAAATATTTTGACAAAACCACAAAAAGATTTTTCATTTTTATCTTCTTCTTCCAAAAAAAATGCAAGTACAAATCTTCATCAACACTTTGTTCATTTCAACACATTATCAATTATTTCTGAACAAGTGTTGAGGGGGAGAAATAAATTCAAATTTTTAAAAATTTTCATTAAATTTGTAATTGCGTAATTTCTTTAAAATTGTTGCTTCACAAAATGGTGGTTATATCATCTGAGTAATACCCTCATTGATCTTAAAAAATATTTTCAAATAATCATAAGTCGAGGGGGAGTATTAAAGTTGTTATTGCCAAAAACATATTAAGTCTAAAAGCTAAAAAAAATATTAGTTAGAACTTAGAATGCAAAACAACATGGTTTAGGGACTTAAGGTATAAAAATGAGAAAGTTTAAAATTTTAACAAAAGGGGTGAAAAATGCATTAACTGCTATTGCCTTCGTCATAAATTTTTTACACCCACCTCATTTAAAACTCCACTCACCGCAATCAACGGCCAAGAATCAACCTGCAAATCCGGTCAAGTTTCATTAAATCTGTGAGTGAATATATGTTTATTGCATGATTATAAACAACGGTTTTGATGGATTTAACGATCCAACGGTTCAATTTTGCAAAATCGAATTTTAAAACTCTAGGGTTTAAGCCTAATCGGGGTTTTTTGATTTTATGTGTTTAAGATGCAATTAGTTGGTGGGATTTAGTCGGAATAAGGTCCTTAACATGTTGAGTATGTTTAATTGAACCCAGAAACTCGATTAAGACATGGTTGAATTTAGGGTTCATGCGACGATTTGGGGAAAAATGCATAAGTGTGTTGTAGTGTGATTAAGCTATTGGGATAGTGGTCATATGAGTTGAATTGCATGTATCAACCATCGAATTGAACCCAGAAACACAACTTGTGTGATTTAGATAATTAGGGTTTAAGAAGAACGCGAATAATGTCTATCTTTTGATTCTGTAGTTAAAAAGTGTTAAGAATTGGACATATAACTCAGGAACATCATATGAAACTGATGGAACAAATCAAACAAACATTTAACAAGTTTTGATGAATTCCTATAATCTGATGAACAGGGCTTATCGAAATTGTGTACTGTCGAGATTTAGTTTCATATAAAGGATTTAATGAGCATAGAATAACTTGTGAATTAGTTTAATTGAACAGGAAAACCAAATTTCGACAAAGAACCAAGAATCATGTACGTCTACAGTAGTTATCGAAATTTCTTGTATAAGAAATTATCGAAATTGGACAAGTTCTATCGAAATTGCCATTTCTATCAAAAAATTTCAAGTTCTATCGAAATTGTCATTCTATCGAAATTGATCAAATTCTATCGAAATTGTCATTTCTATCGAAATTGGTCAAGTTCTATCGAAATTGGTCCATTTCTATCGAAATTGGTCAAATTCTATCGAAATTGCCACTTCTATCGAAATTGGTCAAATTCTATCGAAATTGCCATTTCTATAGAAATTGGTCAAGTTCTGTCGAAATTGGTGAAATTGTCAAAATTGGCCAACATGTCACAATTTGATATCTATCGAAATTATACTTGCTCTTTGAACTATAAACATGAAATCAAATTGCTATGTTTAAATTGTAAAATCAAACTAAGCAATAAAAGGATCACATGTGAAACAACAAGTTTAACTATTTGCTAACTTTCATGTATCCTGCGAATCTATGTTTGAATGATGTTTCAGATATCTCAAATGGCTGCACCACAACAACAACCACTCCCAATGCTCACAAAGGCTGATGTTTTACCACAAGGCTACAAGGCAGAGATTGGCAACAACAACGCAAGGGTAGAATTTCAAAAGGTCAAGTGTGCTGAACCAACCTGTCAAATTGCAATAGAGGTACTCAAGCGACACAAGTGCAGGAGCTTGCTGGACAGGTCGGATAGTATTCCTGAATTATACATACATCAAATGTAGAATACTATAAAGCTGGACTTGGGGGAAAGATACTTTACATGCAAGTTGGATCGTAAGGAAGTAAAAGTCAATACAAACTACCTTCGCAAAGCCTTGATGTTACCAGAAGCACCTGAACCGGCAAATAGATTCTACCCTACACCCACTGAAGAAGAAGTCCTCAACTTCCTGGTAGAGATTGGCTACGATGGAGAACCATATATTATATTCTGGTCCGTTCTGTCTCAGGAAGGGAAAGTGGTCACAAGCACCCCCGGTTGTCACATCTTCAAATCTTCTGGGGTATGGTCAATCAGAAACATATTGACTATGCACAACTTATCTGGGAAGACATTGTTTATCAGATCCAAAGTCACTATCAGAAACCGTTAACCAAAATCCCATTTGTTCGGTATACCAAACTACTCATCAGTCTTCTACTTGACGAGAACACAGACATCTCTCCACGTCCTGAAGACCAAGAAATGCATTTGTATAAAATGGACAAGACTATCAGCTCAGTCTACATTCCCAAAGGCAGCACACATAAGCAAGGGATGAGACTACCAGAATCTCTGCTGACAGAACAGGTTAAGAAAACTCAAGCTTATAGAGATTATGATAGTGCTTTTAGTCAAGGTCACGTCGGGTTTTCCAAGCATGATGATGAGTCTGCATCAACTAAGACTCGTTCAAAGGGAAGCAGCAAGATTGAAAGTGCTTCTAGTGCATCTAAGAAGATCAGACCTTCTGCACATAAAATCGTCAAAAGAAAAGTTTTGGTTACAATTCCTAAGCCAGAACCTGAGGAAGGTAGGATTGTTGCAGAAGAGGAATCCGACTTAGAGAAGGAGACCGATGAAGAAGTTTATAGAGAAGATATAGCAACTAAGATAGCACTAGGAGAAAGCCGTAGGTCACTCAAGGCTGATGAGGAAAGACGAGCACAGTTAGGACTAGAAGAGCAAATAAGACGTGAACAACTGAATAGAAATGTTAGGGGGTCCCAGACCTATGTTGATCCGCTTAATCAACCCGGTGGGTCTTGGGTAGTTAAAGAAGTAACACCACATCACCCTGATCCGGTTAATTAACCCGGAGGGTCAGGTGTTGTTAAAGATACTACTCCACCTCAGCCTAATTTGGTTAATCAACCTGATAGGTCTGAGTCTGATAAAGAAGTCATCCCACCTCCGTCAAATCCGGTTAATCTACCCGGCAATGACGAGGAAAAGAAGGAAGAAGAGAAGATGAAGGATGTAGATATGGAAGAAGGGGAAGAAAGTGAAAAGGTGTTATCAGATGAAGAAAACTTTTATGATTGGGTAGAAACGGATGAAGATAAGACGTTAACTAATGAGGAGGAGATAACTAAGGCTGCTAAAGAACTAGAAGCAGAACAGCAGAAGGCGGAAGAACAAAAGAAGAAGGAGGAAGAACAAAAGATGGCTGAAAAGGAAGCGGACAGATACATTCAAACGCCACCAATCACTCCTCCACATTCAACACTTACTCCTCCAGTGTCTCAGCATGCTTCACCACCAAAGGCTCAAACACCTCCAGAATCATCAACACACCCCTCATCACCACCACCACCATCACCATCTACAGTAGCAGCAACAAAAGATGCAAAAGGAAAAACAATCATGAAAAGCAAGAAAACTGAAGAGATCCCTAGGCTGAAACGGGTTGGAGTCATCTCACAGGCTTCCAAAAAGTTGAAAAAGGCAGCAAAGCTGGTGCGTGCAAAGAAAGAAAACCAGCTGAGTGACCAAATCCAAAACTTAACAAATATGGTCAAAGAGATACAAGAAACCAAAGATCGTATGGACGAATTTCTTGAAGACGATGTTAAAGATCGATTGCTTAAAGAAGTCAAGGGCAGTACCAAGGTGTATGTTAAGGAGTATTTGTCCAAGGTTGTGTCACAACAGATAGAAGAGCATATCGATTCCAACCTCAAAGACAAAGTCAGAAACATTGTCGCTTCGGTTCCTCTTGTATTCACAACCCAACCAGCACAGCCGAAGGAACTAACTCTTGAAGAAATCCAACTTTAACATCTCACTGCTTTAGTAAATCTCTCCTCTCCGACTCAAGAAGAAATAGCCATCATGGAGGCTATAAAAGAAAACATGGCAAAGGAGTCGAGTAAAGTTGAGGCTGATAAGGGTAAACGTCCGAGAGAGGACGAAGACCAAGATCCAAACACCCAAGCAAAGAAACAAAAGGGTGTCAAAGGATCTGGCTCACAACTGAAAGAACCCGTCGGTCCGTCAACAACTACAGCAACTTTACCACCAAAGGCTTCGGGATCTTGTCCCACAGAAATGGAGCATCAGTTCGAGCACACTGAAGAAAGGGAATTTCAACAATACTATGTTCCACCACGTTCACCTCCTAAGACCAAGGCGACATCATCTAGCAGAAAGACATCCAGAAGATCAAATGTTGTCTCTTGGTTAGATGAAGACACTACACAGGGAAATAAGTGGTTTGATCAACTAGTAAGTGCTCAAACACAGATGGACGAAGATTCAGTAATTGAAGATAGCACGTTTGAGTTTATGAAAAGACTCAAACGTGATCAACGAATCAAGAAAATGACCAAAGGAGAACTTTGTCGCATCAGGAACGATGCATTCAATCTGCTCAAGGAAACATCATCCAGTGCAGCTGAGCTCGAGTATCATCTTGAAAACATTGCCAAAGCAATGTCCAATGAGTTCAGCTAGACTAATCAAGATGTGATAATGGTTGGAAGCACTTCTAGAACAAATCAACCATATATCACAGATTGGACGAAGCCATTGCTAGTTATTCGTGTCTCCGATCAACCCACCATCCCTTACCAATTCTTCTTCAAGAACGACCTGGAATTACTCGGGCATGGAATTAAATGTCAACCAAAATATGCACCCTCAATAACTTTGACACCAGCAGCAAGTTACACACAACCTGCCATTGAGGAAACTGCTATTCAACTCTTCATTTCAAATAAAGTGCAGTATGACCAAGATGCGCGCCTGGGTATTTATCATTGGTTCGAGAAGAGGAAGACTTAGTACAAGAGTAAACTCACCAAGAAATCTCCTATTCCAGTGAAAAGTAACCTTAGGATTCTTGTTGTGGTCAGTCTAGCAGGTGAGAAGAAATATGACTACACCTTCTTGTAAGAAATCAAAGTTAGAAGGCACGACCAGCAGCTTTACACGTTCTCTGAAGCAGATTTCTGATGAAGCGAAAAGTGTACCGCTTTTAAGGGGTCATTTAAGCCCTAAATCGTATTTATTTGATCAAATATTGCCCTAAATCGTTCCTTTTGTCATTTTAGGTACTTTTGAGGAGAAATCTGGAAAAGGAGGCATTTTGGACGTTTTTGGAGCATAAAAGTGAAGAAAACGGCAAAGTCTCAAAAATTGGCTGAAAGTTACCTTTGACGGCGTCACATTTAACCCCAGACGGCGTCATGCCTTGGCAAGAAAAGTTGGACGTGAAATTTACTCATGATAAGCCAGTGAAAATAGCATGTGAATTCTGACGGCGTCACGCTTTAACTTGAACAAGGGCGTCACGGCTTAAATCAAAAGGGGACGGCGTCACGTTCAAGGTTCGACGGCGTCAAGCCTTGATAAGCCAGAATGGATTTTTGAAGAGCTAAAGAGGGACGGCGTCAAGAAGGTCATCCGGGAACCCTAGAAGCGGCGAGGTGACGGCGTCACACTCCATAAGGTGACGCCGTCAGATCCAAAAATCTATATATAGTTTTCTAATTTTTTGTCATAAGAGAGAGCTTAGTGTGTGGAATTTTGGGAGAAAACCCTAAGACGATTTTAGCTTCTTTTTCAAGGCTTTTTGCCTTGAGATCTTCCATGTTACATTGAAGATAAGTTATCAATTAATCATTCAATATGTCTATGTGTTGTTTGATTTTATCTTATTCTTGTCTTTTGATTAACATGTTAGGCTAAATTTATCTTGTGTTTGCTTAGATCTAATGAAACCTAGCTATTGATTATTGGTTGTTAGTGTGTTATTAGTTGTATTGGATGATTGTTTATCTATGTTAGGCTTAAGAAAACTGGCTAACTTCCTATTCGGTAACTTGCTTGAACGTCTTAAGAAACATGAACCAAATGCGTACTAAAGGTTTTTATGGTTGTATTTAATGCACAAGCGAATTCTAGTGATCCCATGTTAGGAGCTTCCTAGCCGGCTCGACATAGGAGTGAAGTAGGAGCTTGTAGAGTTGGGGAAGTAAGTACGCCACCCCACGAATGGTATTAAGGAATACACCCGTCATCCACGCGACTAATACACACTAATTAACCGGTAAAAGATAGTTAGGGAGTAAGGAAATCTAAGTAAACACATTTCTCTACACATAAGTTTCTCACCACATTTTCATTTTTGTTATTTTATTTTATTTGCATCCGTAGTAATTTTGGGTTAGTTGACTAGCAACTAATTCCGCCCACTCTTTCAAAACCGAGATTTTACTTGCTTTCATAAAAATATAAAAACATAAAAAGAATCTTCCTCAACCCTTAGACCTAATTAGAGTAGTCTTTCACACCTAACGAACACTATTCCCTGTGGAGAACGATCAATCCCCCGTACTTACCACTACACTATACTACATCGGTCAGGTACACTGCCTGGTGGGGTTGTAAGCCTCTTGAGATCCCTCGAGAGGTAAAACCTGTTGTAAGGTTACAAAACCACGCATCAAGTTTTTGGCGCCGCTGCCGGGGAATAGTTATTGTTTAGGTTGAATTTTTTATTTCTATTAGGTCTACTCACTAGATTCCTTTCTAGTGAGATTTTTGTTTTATTTTTCTAGGTTTTCTTTAGTCTATCTTGTTTCTTTGTGCTTTTGTTTGTGATACCTTCCACTTACCTCATGAGTAACATTGGTCATTTGATCCCTGTTATTCATGTTTTTCGCCGTGCAAACTTTCAACTACCCGTTCCCGCCCCCATCATAGAAAACAACAACCTTTCACCCGACCATCACTTTGGTAACAATTCTGAGATGGAAGAGTCTGACCATGAGAATGACTATGTTAGTCCATTTTACTACTCAGACTCCGATGAGGATACCGGTAATGGAGAAGTAGTTAACGAGGAATGGGGAAAAGAGGAAATTGATCCCTTTAAGTATGTTGACCCTAGGACTAAGATCGAAAAGGATAGCCTCTTTAACATGCAATTCCCATGTAAGATTGGTTATCATGATTTTTATGCTTATCTTAACTCATCTTTGCCTATGAACATTATCTCTCGTGCTAATTATAATAAAATCATGGTAGATGAGCTAGAATATCAAGGTGATAACATCGTTGCTAGGACTAAGCCACTACACGTATTCGTTGGAAGTTTTGTGTATTTGGTGGATTTTATGGTTATGGAGAACTTAGGAGAATTCATTGATAACAAATTAACCCAAGTCATTTTTGGAGAACCCTTCAAAAGGTTGACCAACCTTGACGAAAAACTTGTGGACGGGTTAATTACATTCTCGGATGGGGATGAAGATTTTGTCTATCAAATGCCCCGAGCACATCCTAGGTTTAAGAACTACCCCATTGAATCTTGCAATAGAATTATGCCTATCGACTTGTTAAGTGAGAATGATAAGGGGAAGGGGCTCAAATATCCACATGAGAAAAATAAGAGATATTATCATGGATGTTTGGAGCTAAATGATGAATACAAGAAAGATGAGGCAACAATTAGATGGCTCACACTCGGGTACGTGAGCATAAGCGACACTAGATAGATGGACTTTGAGTCTAGCTACAAGACTCGTTAATAAAGAAAAGCGCTTCTTGGGAGGCAACCCAAGCTTTATTTGTTTTATTCGCTTTGTGTGTTTATTTATTTGTTTGTTTGATTTTATTTGTTTCCGTATGTGTGTTTAATTTTTATTCTTATTGATTCATGTTCAAAAGTAAATTGTGAAAATGCTTTATGTTGTTTTTAACTTCGTCTTAACTACATATAAAGGTATTTTGCAAAAGATAAGTGTAAGGGAAATCTAAATCGGTTTGTTAGAACACAAATGAACATGAATCGTAATAATAATAAATTAACATACATATTAGTGTGTGTTTGAGTCAAATGCTTGTATCGAGTCATAATGATGTTTTGCAGGATTTCCAGGAAGTAAGGTAAAGGTTTTTCCAGAAATTTTCCGGAAACTTAAAATGAAAATTTTTGTCAGGTCATTTCTGACGGCGTCAAGGTTTATAACCTGACGGCGTCAGATTTAATTTTCAGAAATTTTTGAAAGTTTTGTTTTTAAAAAGTTTTTATTAAAATCTCCAACTTATAATCTCCAGGAATCTGCAAGATTATCATTCCACAAGCATTATATCCTTATATATAGATTTTTCCCGCCGATGTTATGCAGGTTTTCGTGTTTGTTTTCTCAGGTTTAACAGGTTATTTTGGACAAGGAGATGTTTATGGAATCAAGCTTGTGGCGATGCATTAGTCATGGAGCTTCAACATTCTCCTTGGAGGAAGATTTAACCGTGTAATTTCATTATCCACCGAGCGAATCAGGGGAGTATTTGATTTCATTCTTTTACCTTTTTTCTTTTACATCTTGTTATTTGAACATTGGGGACAATGTTCATCTTAAGTGTAAGGGGGGGTAAAAGTACGATTTTAGAGAATGCCATTGCGCTTGATTCTTGTTTGTTTAATGATAGATGTGTAATAAAACTGAGAGAAATACCTGTTAGGGTAATTTTAGTGCCAAATTTAAAATTTTTTACAACACTTAGGAGTGAAACTTTGATCTTAATGAGCGTCTCACGGATAGGAGTTATATGACTAGCACAAAAACCGTACCACTAAAAAATTTTCCACCCCCAAATATGTGAGGTTCGCCCCTAGAATTGGTAGGAAAAGCATTTATGCTATGATGTGTGTACCGGTAGCACTTAGATTCTAGAACTTGCGTTAGGACCATTCCGAGGCCACAAGTGAGACTACATTCGTGTAGTTAGATTTACTACATGATAAGAGGCATTAGGATTAACCCATTGTTTTACACTTGTGTTTTTGTTATAATTACATTGGCAACATTGGTCAAGTAATTCTCCCACACCCTTTGCGTTGTACTCATTTTTAGTACACGATACCCCTAGTACACCCCTCAGAGCCTATCTTTTCGTTTCAACCTTTAAGCATTTTACTTAAAGGAAGAATTTGTTACACCCCACTTAAATGTACACCCAAATCGCCTTAGCCTACCTTGTATGCACTCATTTTTAGTGCATTATTGTGACAACATTTGTTTAAACCCAAGTTAATTATCTAGTTGATTACATGGTTGCTAAGTCGAGTCATATCCTTGTACATATTGTTTTGGGACGATTGGGACTCATGGGTAAAGTACTAGTGTAATGGATTAATGGGGAAGAACATCATTTATTACCCCCATATGTGCTAAATATTTTAAAAGTACTCCAAGTTTTTCAATTATCTTAATTCGAGTCATTAGAATAGTTATTTGTAAAGTTATGTAAAAGTTCAAGTGTAAGGGAAATGCGATGCCCCTATGATGTATTATTTTGGATGGTAGGGCAAGAGTGTATGCAAAAAAAAAAAAAAAAAAAAAAAAAAAAAAAAAAAAAAAAAAAAATCGAAAAAATCAAGAAAAATACAAAAAAATGAGAAAAAGAAAAGTAGAAAAAACATACGGACTACCATCCCGTTTCATTTTATGTTTGTTTTATGTTTTTATTTTGTTATTTCATTTCTAGCTTAAGATCGAGTCTAGTCTTGGCTTAGCAACATTGTATAGTAAATGTAATTGATCAAGATCTTTAACTCGCCACCAGTAAAATATCCCTTATCCAACAAAACCGTGTTTTCCTTTTCCCTACACCTAACGTTATAACCCATTTAAAAGCCCTCTTTGATAGTTTATCTTTGGTGCTTACGCCTAGTGGAGGAGGTTTTCGATCCTTTCCCAAGCCTATGGTAATCTATTTGCTATAACAGGTAGTGAGAGATATTATCCGTTTTCATTTATGAGATTTATTTTGATGACACTTGAGAGATGTGAGTATCTAAACACTACTTGTGAGGTGCTAGTTTGTAATCTCCGTGCTTATTATGATTGAAGTGGAACGATTATTTGTTGTAATTACTTTTATGTTTGCATTAAATGACCCCTAACTTGTATTTTGATTAGAATAAAAGCGCATTTGCTTGAGGACAAGCAAATCTCAAGTGTAAGGGTATTTGATGAAGCGAAAAGTGTACCGCTTTTAAGGGGTCATTTAAGCCCTAAATCGTATTTATTTGATCAAATATTGCCCTAAATCGTTCCTTTTGTCATTTTAGGTACTTTTGAGGAGAAATCTGGAAAAGGAGGCATTTTGGACGTTTTTGGAGCATAAAAGTGAAGAAAACGGCAAAGTCTCAAAAATCGGCTAAAAGTTACCTTTGACGGCGTCACAATTTACCCTAGACGGCGTCATGCCTTGGCAAGAAAAGGTGGACGTGAAATTTACTCATGATAAGCCAGTGAAAATAGCATGTGAATTCTGACGGCGTCACGCTTTAACCTGATCAAGGGCGTCACGGCTTAAATCATAGGGGGACGGCGTCACGTTCAAGGTCCGACGGCGTCAAGCCTTGATAAGCCAGAATGGATTTTTGAAGAGCTAAAGAGGGACGGCGTCAAGAAGGTCATCCGGGAACCCTAAAAGCGGCGAGGTGACGGCGTCACACTCCATAAGGTGACGCCGTCAGATCCAAAAATCTATATATAGTTTTCTAATTTTTTGTCATTAGGGAGAGCTTAGTGTGTGGAATTTTGGGAGAAAACCCTAAGACGATTTTAGCTTCTTTTTCAATGCTTTTTGCCTTGAGATCTTCCATGTTACATTGAAGATAAGTTATCAATTAATCATTCAATATGTCTATGTGTTGTTTGATTTTATCTTATTCTTGTCTTTTGATTAACATGTTAGGCTAAATTTATCTTGTGTTTGCTTAGATCTAATGAAACCTAGCTATTGATTATTGGTTGTTAGTGTGTTATTAGTTGTATTGGATGATTGTTTATCTATGTTAGGCTTAAGAAAACTGGCTAACTTCCTATTCGGTAACTTGCTTGAACGTCTTAAGAAACATGAACCAAATGCGTACTAAAGGTTTTTATGGTTGTATTTAATGCACAAGCGAATTCTAGTGATCCCATGTTAGGAGCTTCCTAGCCGGCTCGACATAGGAGTGAAGTAGGAGCTTGTAGAGTTGGGGAAGTAAGTACGCCACCCCACGAATGGTATTAAGGAATACACCCGTCATCCACGCGACTAATACACACTAATTAACCGGTAAAAGATAGTTAGGGAGTAAGGAAATCTAAGTAAACACATTTCTCTACACATAAGTTTCTCACCACATTTTCATTTTTGTTATTTTATTTTATTTGCATCCGTAGTAATTTTGGGTTAGTTGACTAGCAACTAATTCCGCCCACTCTTTCAAAACCGAGATTTTACTTGCTTTCATAAAAATATAAAAACATAAAAAGAATCTTCCTCAACCCTTAGACCTAATTAGAGTAGTCTTTCACACCTAACGAACACTATTCCCTGTGGAGAACGATCAATCCCCCGTACTTACCACTACACTATACTACATCGGTCAGGTACACTGCCTGGTGGGGTTGTAAGCCTCTTGAGATCCCTCGAGAGGTAAAACCTATTGTAAGGTTACAAAACCACGCATCAATTTCCCATATTTAAGTCTTAATGACCTTGAAGATATGTACCTCATCAAGGTTCAAGAGAAGCTGCAACATTTCACAACTGATCTTCAATACGCATTCAGTGCTTCTATACTCCACTTTATTAGAAGAAAGATCATCCAAGAACGTGTAGAAGATCTGCAGCTTGGGGTCGAGAGCTATCAGAGAAAGTTGAATCTAACCACACCACTGCTATCACTTCCTCAGATCAATAATGAAGCCCAATACACCATGAAGAAGGAACCAACCTTTGGGTTCGTTTACAAAAGCAACCTAACGATTAACTGCTTCATGGCGTATAAGGACGTGCATAAGTTCTGCTATCACACTCTAAAGAAGGTTCGTGATGGGTTGGTAATCCGAGTTTGAGATCAGTAGTTGCAAAAGACAAAAAGATGGACGGGTGCTCAGCTAAGAGAAATCCGTCAATATGTGCAGAAGATCGAGAGAATGTTGTTTCATAGAGATCAAATGAGACGGCTATAGAGTTACGTTGGAGGACGACCATCATTCCCAATCAGGAACTTCCAAAGATCTGATCTAGTCTTCACTACATACAGAAGTTTGGGATGATGTAAGAGTTTGGTATATTCTTTGATTAATAATTCTTGTTTATATGATTGTTGATAATGGCTTGTGCACACATCACAGTGCACAACCTGTTCTTGTAAAGAAAGGACCCTGTGGTACGCTTTAGTGCCACAATCCTCATATAAGGAGCGAAAGCTTCTTACAATTGAGTAGAATAAACCAGAATTTTCCAAGTTTTTTTTTAAATTCTGCTCAATAGAACAAGTATTCCCTTGTCAAGGGGAGTATTTGAAAACAAAATCTTTGTTATAAAATAAAAATGTTCTTGAAATTCTTCCCATAAACCTCAAAAAGCATATTTTAATCAAAAGTTTATCAAAAACAACGTGAATATGCTATTTTTGTGGGGGAGAATAAAGATGTGATTAAAATATGGTAATAAAAAAGTTGAAATCTCGTATGAGCTCGACTTAGAATTGAACCCTCGAATTAACGATATCAAAAGTCAGTAATCAAAAAGACATGTCCGGGATAGGTAATAATTTCAAGCTGGTTTATCCGATGATGTAAACCTGTCTCGCAAAGGACGTGTTTGAGTAGAATGTACCAATTTTGAGAGATTTTCCTTGAATATGATCTGGACGGGTAATAATTTCAAGCTAGTTTTACTAGTGATGTAAACGTGTCTCGTAACGATCATGTTCATTGAAAATTAATCAATTCAAAAAGTGCTAACTCTACCCGACATATGCAAATTTATCTTAAATACTTATGAGCACATGTTAAAGGGGAGTATTTCTGAAAATCACAAAACTCTCAAAGTGTTAACAAAATATGCTTTTACAATCATATACACATTGAGAGATTTTTTACATAATTGGTTTATGGCAACAATAGGATAGTCATGGAGTTATAAGGTGACTAAGGTTAGGAAACCGTCCTATGATCCACCAGACCCGGAGGGATCTACCCAAGGACAATAGCAATAGTTTAGTACTAGAAAAGTCCTAGGTATGATTAAAAAAAAAAAAAAAAAAAAAAAAAAAAAAAAAAAAAAAAAAAAAAAAGTAAAGAAATGAAAGGGGAAAGAAGGGGTTGAAGAATGAAAAAGGAAAGTAAAGAAAAGGGTGAAAAGAAATAGCCCTCCATTTGATCAACCTTAGGGCAGACACCGAGTTCAATACATATGCTATTGGTTGTTACTACGGTAACACCGGTATTGAAGATTAAGCCGTCATGGACCCAGTGACGCACTGCACTAAACCTTCTAGCCACTCAGGTGTCTCTCAAAAGACACTTGTTTCATTTTACATGGAGAACCTTTCATTATCTATCGACCTCTCACTCCGAGATGTGTTGATATTGAAAATGATGCAATATGCTCCATGCCTCCGACGACTAAAACCAATAAGCACTTTATCGAGTCTAGAGCCACGAGATACATCAAAGATCTCTTAGAAACACTTAGCATTGCTAAAATGTTTGTTCAACAAAAGGAACACCAGTTGTAAATTATAAGAGTGTCCTAAGCAGATCTTAATAATCTTCCGAGAACATTCATAAGAGAATTCATAAATTATCATTCGCAATGATTGAATGGAAATCCTGCCAGGGTCAACATCAAACAGCCTTGACAGCAGGTCACTTCGTTAATCCCTTGTGGGTTATGATTAGTGTTGATGGTGGTACCAAACGGTCTACATTCGTGGAGTGATACTTTGGTATACTTCAGCGGCTCACTGAACCATTGATACACTTCAGTGTATCTGTGTCAGCTCTTTCGGGGGCATCCGGTTCAGAACAGCCTTGGTTAGGATTAGAGAAAGTCTTCACACTATGTTGTTGACGATCTCGAAGTCCAAATCTATAAGTGCCGGATGATTTATTGCTAACTGTTTACATTGCAAGTAATCATGGAGACCAGGAGTTCTACCACTACCATTTCCATCATGCTCATATCCTGTAGATAAATTTCTCACCAAGACTAAGAGATAACAAAAGTTCAAAGAAGTTAAAGAAAAGTCAAAGATCGAGCGTGTCAAACTTTCACAAGGCAAACATTGAAACTTAGAAGTGAGAACTACTTGAGATATGAAGAACAAAAGTCAAAAGACATATGAGCATGGTGGAAAAGACGTAAAGACATCAAGAAGAAATATCATCGGTGGAAGGCAGATCAAGAAAATACCATATCATATCACAACAAGAACAAAGAACAAAGATTCTAAAGACGTCAAAGCCAAAGAAGCAAAGATGACGTCGAGCAACCTAGATGACCAAGCCTTAGGGGGAGATTGATGGGAAAACATTTTATTAATTTCGAAGTCTTGGTCATTTGTATTTATTTAATTGCTCATGAAATGGGTTTTATGTTTATTAAACACCACTCGGCCACATTAAAAGCCCATGGGCCGTGTGGTCTAGCTAGATTTCTTCTAGAAGAACATATGCACATGTCACCCTAATTTGTGTCTATAAATAGGGTGCTTATGTCTTCATTTTAATTGTTGGTTTTATTCACTCTTGTGCCGAAGCTTTGTTTGTTTTATGTGTGAAATAAGATCATCCTTCTCTTCTTCTATTTCATCTTAGTTCTCTCGTTAATCTCTTATTGTTTTATGTTATACGATTTATAGTAGTAGTGTACATGGTAATCTATCTTGTGTTAAGCTAAAATAGGACCTAATAGAGGCCTTAAAAACATAAAAATGATTTCCCAAAACAGTATTAGTTATTGCTTTTGGCTTAGCAGTAGAAACTATTGCTTTTGCCTTAGCAGTACTAAATGTTGTATTCTTTTGAATGAGCCTTTGTACAGATGAATGTGTTGTATTTGAAAAGTGTAACCTGGATTTAGCACCATTCACTGTTCTTTTGGTAGAAGCATTATCAACTTGTCTAGCAGTATTAGTTAATACTGCCAGGTTAAAAACATTTTGCTTGACAGTATTAACTGATACTTGCCTAGATTTTATTAATACCGCTCTTGGAACTATATTTCTCTTAGTATTTGGGTGAGTACTTTTAGAAACACTTTGGTAGTTCACCCTCCTAGCATAGTTCCAAACAGGTTTTTGATAGTAAAAATAATTATCCTCTAAATGTTCAAAACTACCACAGTGATAACAAGCCTTGTTAAACATTTGCTAATCACTTCCTAGTCTTTGAGATATCATGTCATTCCATTTCCTCTAATTCCCTCTAGGACTGTGTGTGTTGCTCTTAGGTTGCTCAGTGTAATCAACAATTTTCCTAGACAACTTATCACTAAACTTAGGTTTAACAAACTTAACCTTTTCTACACTAGGTTTAATTGTCTTACTTTCAACATTAGGTGTAAACTCAATCTGATCTTCATCATCATCAGACACCCAATCTTCAATGATAGGTGCATCATAATTCTTCTTTTCAACTTTAGGCATCTCCTTATTAGACTTACTATTCTCACCTACAGACTTATCACCAGACTCAATTAAACAAGATAATTCAGGTAAAAGAGGTGGAAATTTTCCTGTAATAGAAGGGAGAACTTCATTATAACCTATACTACTACCTTTCCTCATGAGTTGACACTCAATTATCTTATTTACACCTTCAGATGCAAACTCAAGCTTATTCACTTTACATTGATGTTATTCTTTTTCCTGATGAGCTGCATCCTTTTCTCTTTGAGCCAGTTCTAACCTCTTAGTAAGTTCTTGAATTTCATTCTCTTTAACATAAAGTTTGCTTTCCAAAACATTAACCATCTCTACAAACTCAATCTCATTCTTCTTAAAAAATTCAAGTCTTTGCTCAACAGACTTTAAAACTACTTTATAGCCTAAATTATCTAACTCTAACCTTTTTAAATCTTCTAATAATTTTTCATTCCTAGCCTTAAGTTCCTCAATAGTATCTAAACAAGATTTATAAGAACAACCAGAATCATTAGATACCTCGGAGTTAGAACTTGGTGAAGAAGAAGAATTGGCCATGAGTGCAAAGTTTGGTCCTTCTGCTGCTTGGTCACTCCAATCATATCCACCCAAACCATCACAAGACACCAAAGCTGTAGAATTTGTGGGTTCCACAGACACAGCTTTCCTTGAGCTTTCTTCATTCTTGAAATCTTGACTTCTTGGTGCCCTGCACTCTCTTGCAAAGTGTCCTTTCCTGTGACAATTATAGCATTCTATCTTTGACTTATCAAACCCCATGTTGTCCAACCCATTGACTTTGAGCTACCTTCATGTTTTCTTCAAGAATCTCCTTGCCCTCATTGTCAACATAGCCATCTGTCACTTAAAGTCCATCTCTTCAAGATCATCTGGATGAATCTGTTCTAAGTCCTCATTTACAATCTGAGAACTATTAGCTTGACCAGCCAAGAAAGCACAGATAACAACATCACTCAAATTATCAATGTTTGTAGAACTAGCAGTATTAACTTGAGTACCAGCAGTTCTAACTCCATGAGCAGTATTAACTGCTTCATTAGTACTGCCAGAACTGTTATTGGAGGAGGACACAAAAGCCAAGTTTTGTGTGCTTGAAGATGAGCTAGATGACCCTTTGACTTCAAGTTCATACAATTTTATATTGTTGCACAGATCATCTATGCTCATTGTATCTAGATCATCCTTGTTTTTCCATACCACAATATGTGTATACCATTCTGGTGACAAGCTTCTTAGAAACTTCTGATTTATATCCTCTTGAGAAATTATTACTTCCATAGGTGCTAATTGATTGACAAGTTTCTGAAGTCTATCAAAGGTCTGATCAAGATTCTCAGAACTTGGAGCAGAAAAGTTCTCATATTGTTCCTTCAAAAGATTCTTCCTAGTCTTCTTAGTAGCAGCATTCCCTCCAAATCTCTTCTCAATAGCTGCTAACAAAGACTTAGTATCTTTGATAGGATTGAAAGTCAACTGATGTTCATTAGGAATGCCCATCATGAGAGTGCTTCTGGCTTTAACCTCCAATCTTCTTTGTGCCTTCTCTTCAGCAGTTTTAATAGGCAAAACAGTCTTAACACCAGCCGCAGAGACTTCAGTTTTTGGTAAAGAATCACAATTCTCTATAACCTCCTATAGAGAATAATCAACCATCTGAATGTACTGTTCTATTCTCATTCTCCATAGTTCATACTCACCAGACTTGAGCATTGGAACCTTTGATGCAGCGATCATATGTGTAGATTCTGAATCCATGTCTTTGTAAGATCTGAACAACTTTGAGCTTAAACATGTTCTTCTTTATCACAGCTTCTAGATCACAAGCTCTGATACCACTTGTTGATCCCAACAATACACTTGATCGAATTCCTTAGCTTGTAAGGTTTAGTTATCTTAGATAAATCTAAAACAACTAAGTATAGAAACTGTCTTGAAGTTTATCAAACACAATATGGAATCTTGTATTTGATCTTAAGAAGAACTTTATAGCAATATAAGAGTAAACACACAAAACAATTGTATCGAACAAAACACTTCAATATTATTGATATAATACGAATACTCAACAGTATTAGGGTTTACAACTTTGAAGTTCTATGAAAAACGTATGTAAAACTCTATGCCCTAGCACCTCCTTTTATAGGCTAAGGAGTCCTAGTCAGCTTACAGTAACTTTCTATACAAGATAAATCTTTAATGAATCTTTTCTATAATTATCTAACCGACTATACAAGTATATCTCTTAAGCAGTATTAACTAAATACTCTAGCAGTAGTAATAATAACTCTGGAAACTTTAACTCTTCACCAATAGTAAGTTAGTACTAGCAGCACTAACTTTGTTCCAACAACGCTAACATACTTGGTGTATTTCTTTGAAATTCAGCAGCATTGCTAGCAGTAGTAATCTACACCAGCAGTCTTAAGTTTTTCACCAGCAGTAGTAAAACACTTATAGTTTTTTCCATTTAAACACCTGAGCAGTTGTAATTCCTTAGAGCAGTCTTAACAATATGAGCAGCAGCAACTCTTGGAAGCTTCAATTCCCAGCAATACGTCATATGGATCCACCTTTGGGACCTTAACCAGTTGCGTATTATATGTTAATTGTTTCTCGTTATGATGAGTTTTTTGAAAGTGGTCTTATTTCACAAGAAGCAAGTGGGAGCAATGTAGACCTTGAAGTAATTCAAGATGAAGATACACATCCTTCCAAAAACACTAGCGAACATCACGATGAGGTTGAACAAGAAAAATTTGAACCACAAACTGATATAGTTCCCATTCGTAGATCCGAAAGGATACCTCAAGCACCTGAACGATATGGTTTCTATGTCGATGTTAAGCAACATAAGTTAGAGGATTATAATGAACCTGCTAACTATAAGTCCACATTGTCAGATCCTGAATCTGATAAATGGGTTGAAGCTGTGAATGCGAAAATGCAATCCATGAAAGACAATGAAGTTTGGGACTTAGTTGATCTTCCTCCAAATGGGAAGACCATTAGAAGCAAATGGCTCTTCAAGAAGAAAACCGATATGGACGGCAATGTACACTCCTTTAAAGCTTGTCTTGTAGCAAAAGGTTATACTCAAACCAACAAGGTAAATTATGAGGAAACCTTCTCTCCTGTTGCATACATTAAAGCTATTAGGATTCTTATAGCCATAACAGCATTGTATGACTATGAGATTTGGCAGATGGATGTCAAAACCGCCTTCTTGAACTATCATCTAAACGAGGACGTTTATGTAGTGTAACCTAAGGGGTTTATGAATCTAAAACATCCTAGAAAAGTATGCAAGCTACAACGATCCATTTATCGATTAATGAAAGCATAAAAGAGATGGAATAAAAGGTTTGATGAGGAGATCAAAAAGTTTGGTTTCACTCAAAACCTAGATGAGCCATGTGTATACCAAAGAGTTAGTAGGAGTATCGTCGCATTCCTAATCTTGTATGTCAATGCCATATTAATCATGGGAAATAACATTCCAATGCTACAAGATGTAAAATCATGGCTTGGAAAGTGTTTTGCTATGAAAGAATTAGGAGAGGCGCCATACATCCTCAGAATAAAGATCTACATAGATATATTAAAGCGGTTAATTGGTCTTAGTCAAAGTGAACACATTGACAAAATATTAAAGAAAGTTAAGATGGAGAATTCCAAGCGTGGATGTATCCCAATGCAAAAAAGTCTAACCTTAAGTAAGACTCAAGGTCCCTCTACACTTGAAGAGGTGAGACACATGCAGAGAGTTCCTTATGCCTTGGCTATAGGATCTATTATGTACGCGGTGAGGTGCACTAGACCTAATGTGGCATTCGCGCAGAACCTAACTAGTCGATTTCAACAGAATCCAGATGAATGTCACTAGCCTGTTGTGAAGAACATTCTGAAGTATTTGAGGAATACTAAAGATATTTTTCTTGTTTATGATGGCGATCTCAAAAGGGAGCTCAGAGTTATTAACTACATCGATGCTGGATTCGAGACCAATGTAGATGATACATAATCTCAAACAGGTTACATCTTCTACAGAATATTAATACATAGCTGCTTCTGAAGCTGGAATGTAAGTTGTTTGAATTAGGAAGTTCATTTATGGGCTTGGAGTTGTTCCCACTAATGAAGAACCTATGGAGATGTACTGCGGTAATTCTGATGAAATCATCATCGCCAACGAACTTGGAGTTCAGAAAGGTGCCAAACATTATTGAAGGAAAGCTCATTATATTCAAGAGGTTATCAAACTAGGTGACATTCGACTTTTCAAAGTTCTAACAAATGACAACTTAGCTAATCCATTTACCAAGGCATTTTCGTGTACCAAGCATACAGAGCATGCCAGGAACATTGGACTCCGACATGCTAGTAGTCTCATGTAAATCTGTTTTTAGTATTTGGATAATGGGATGTTAAACAGTTTTTATTTTATGGTGAATTAATATACATGGTATGATTGGTTTTATTCTTATAATAACTGTGTCCTATATTTTCTTGTTTAATCCATGAGTAATACATTTATTTTAAATTTGTCCATTGTTGGTCAACGGTACGGGAGTATTGTTGCATTAAGACAAATGTGAGCGATTGGTAATGTTTGTCATCGATGAATATTAAAGGATGTGTTGCCAAATTCATATGTTCTTCACTGGCTATGAATATTGGACTATGCCAACGTACGAGTATTCACTTTATGGATTGGCGTCAATAAGTGAATCTCGTAAGTGGATGTTTTTTACTCGTCCTAAGACTTGATATGCAAGTAGGTCTTGCATGCGTGGAATATCATTTCTTGATATAGTTAAATGTTGTCCTGATTAAGATAGTTATAAAGGCTATTTTCAGAAGTGATGTGAAGCACATGACTGACACGTGCAGTCTAAATAGAATTTTTTCCTCCACGTATTACTGGAGTTAGATGCCACTGGGCCCCTCGATGAATTGATCAGATGTTTGCATGGCCGTGCCCAAGGGTAGTCAAGATGAATCTTGATTAACTTTGGTAATCTAGTTCAATATCTATATCAAGAAACAAAATAGTTAAACGTTCGGAATGAATTTGATCGATATCCATAGTTTAAGAGGTATCTGAAACAAAATGATGATTATTAATAAACCATTAACACTGAGACGTTTTACGAAACCGCACTTATGTATTTTTTAGAGCATTGGCATGTTGTTAAATTCTAACAAAATACATGAGCCTATGGGGTTACACACGTATACACCGATGTATTGCCAATTATAATGTATTTAGTATATTTACAGTAAGTATATTAATTATATTAGTTAATATTTCACGAATCGCTTAACAGTCGTTAATTAATCCGTTAAACGCATTAACTAACTAAATGCTTTCATTTAATATGTAATTGGACTTATTAAATTGACTTAACCTAAAACAAGTGTGTGAAGCCCATACTTGTTAAGGCAGCAAACCTAAAGGGGAGAAAAGAGGGGAATCCCAAACTTATTCACCAAGTTTGTTTCAAATTATATTAGGAGTATGATTTATCATAATCCTTATAACTTGAAAATGAAAACAAAAATATCCTCTCCTCTCTCCCTCATTTAAACCCATCGGCAATCAACCCCTAAAGGGTTTTATTGCTCAATTTTCCAAACAAGCAAACACAAGGGGTTCGTGCTTAGATCGTGAAATCAAGAACTAGCATTCTGGTAATACACAACGACGTGTTGTGTGAACTAGCTATAGAGATCATCTACTTTGGTGATTAAGGATTTTTCGTGGGTGTCAAAGGGAAGAACATGATCCGTTCTTTGCTCTGTTAGATCTTTCGTTTACGCTACAAGAGGTAATTAAATAGTTATTTATTTAATCTATGTACATCATACAAATCCACCTTTGGGACCTTAATCAGCTGCGTATTATATGTTTATATTTGTTATTTAGTATATAAGTCCAAACAAAAATAGCTAGATGACGGTGTTGTCAATAAGTATGATTTTGTGTGTCTTGGGTGCTTTTAGGCAAGGGTGATAATAATCATCCCTCAAGAGTTTTTTGTTTGTTCGTTTTTTAGTTATTTACTTTTTGTTTATTTATTTATTTATTGTTTTTTATTTATTTTTTTGTAACTTGTTGTAGATAAGGCTCATTTAGATGTGTTGCTAAAGAAATTGTGTGAAGTACTAAATGGTAAGAATGTGAAAGTAGAGATAAACCAATTATCACCACTTTAGAGTTCGTTAGAGAGCATTGCATGAAAAGGATTTTCAATGTGGTAAAAGTGATTGATAATGTTGTAGACCTCTAACCCCTACTACAAGTACTATCTTAAAAAATATCAAAACTGAGGCAAGTAAGTATACTGTGCAGTGGAACGAGGATGATAAGTGTCAGTGTAATGGGCCATGGGGGAATCAATGTGTAGTTGGTGTTGTTAGGAGAACATGTCGTTGTAGCAAATAAGAGATAACAAGGATTCCATGTAAGCATGCAGTTGCTACTAACTAAAATATGAAAACTAATGGAAATGTTATAGGATTACCAGAAACTTTGGTAGATAGGTGTTATTGGTTAGATACTTGGATACAAGTTTACATTTTTAAAATACACTTTAACTGCAGCTTTTGAAAGAAATATAGTTGTCCTACAACACTCAAATAAGTAGACCTAGAAAAGAGAGAGTAAGATCATAAATAGAGGATCAACCAGTTGTTAAGAATGGGAAGTTGGTTAGGAGATGGAAAACTGTTAGATGTGCAGCTTGTGAAAATTTGGGTCACAATAAGAAGTCATGTACAGGTCAAGGTGTTACAGGATCATCTTCTAGTTCAAGAAAGGAAAAGAAAGGTAAGCAACAAGCTGGTTGAAGTCAACAAAATCTAGGTAAAGAGTCTGCAACTCAGACACAGAAAGGTACAAAGTCTGTTGGTGCAAGACAAACCAAAAGAGTAAGGTTTATAGTTGATGAACAAAGTTAGAGGTCAGATGTTAGAAGTCAGAGGTCATAGTTGGTAATTCAGGGTCAGATGCTAGTGCAAGTCAGGTCAGAGTTGCTTGATGGTGCAAGAAGTTTGTCTAATGCTGCTAGTGCAAGTCAAGTAGTGTTGGTGCAAGTCAAAGTAGTGCTGGTGCAAGTCAAGCTTCTAACGCTGGTGCAAGTCAAGTTTCTGGTTCACCAAAGTGGAACAGATCCATGATCAAGAGTCAAAGGATTGCAATTGTTGCAAGTCAAGTTCCAGGTTCACCAACATCACTGAAAGAGAACATATCCTTGATCAAGAAAGCTAAGAATTTGAATATTTCTTAAATTGTTACTTTAGTGTTTAAGACTTATGTAACTGGTATTTGAACTTGTTTCAGACTTATGTATGCATGTGAGATGTAAACTTATCTATCTATGAAAAGCCAATTCAATTTTAATGTTATTGCAACTTGTTGTAATGAAAATATGCAATTCATGACAATTATTTCATAGTTTTATGATTGCCATTGTTAATTTCATATTTATGTTTATCAATTTAGTGTTGAAATTTGACAAGATCAGTGTACAAGTTAAATGAAAAAACTAAACACATATTACCATTCAACAACTAAGCTTTTATAACAACAACAAACAACAACAACAACAAAATCTTTTCATTCAACAACAACAACAACAACAACAACAACAACAACAACAAAATCTTTTCATTCATACATACTTTGCTCAGCTACAATTTTTACCCAAAAAAAAGTCAAAATCCATCATCTAAACATGTTTCCCACAGATAACAAACTAAGTTAATTCACTAGTTGAAATACACATAAATTACAAAGAAAACCCAACTTAAGATCATATATTTCTTCATTTTGACGGACTCAAGTCTTTTAACTTCAATTTTAGCTTCTAAAACATTTCTTAATCTTAAGAGATCAGGAATTATATCAACTGATCTTGCACTCACTAGTGGATCATACAACCCAACAAATCTGCAAGTTAATCCCTGAAAACCCAAATAATATGTGATAGATGTTCGATTCTTATGACATAAAGTAAAATACAAATTAAAAAACCAATACATGGTTCGGACAACAATAGAATCTACGACCTGCATTTTGATTAGTCCAAGATGTGCAAATTACAGATTGTTTGCCACACCAATAAACCACCCTTTTTAGGGTTCTTAAATCTAGGATTGTAAATTTGGTAACGTGAAACTGAAGTGGTGGTGTGTTATTGTTTATCCGGTTATACAAAGTCAAAAGAAATAAATGAAAAGACAAAAAACGAAAAGGCTATTGTACCCTTATGTACCCAGCACGTGATAAAAGATAACGAGCTCATATAACGGTCATTAAGATTTTGGACTAGTAGTGTGCAGAAATCCAAACGGTGGGGAGGTCTGCAATAATTTCTCTGTAATGGGGGGCTAAACATGAAATCTGACTAAATTACAAGGACTAACTGTGTAATTTACTCTTGAATATATGAATAGTGCAATAATGTCTCTTCTAGCTTTCATCAGTTGATTGGTCGTTTATTTCCAACCGGAACCTTACCACCACCACATATTATGTTGAGTGGACCAAGCCACATATAGTACATAAGTTAGCCACATATATAGTACATAAGTTAGTATAAAGGTGTGTTTGTTTTTTTTTTTTTTTTTTTTTAAAAAAAAAAAAAAAAAAAAAAAAAAAAAAAAAATTACTAGCCCTCTTACTCTTACCAGTAAGAGGTGGTCAGACGTTTTGCTTGTTTGTTTTTTTCTTTTGAGTCAGACCCAGTTAGACATATAACATCTTACTCAGTAAGAGGTGGATGACTTGTCGTACTGCCTCTTACTCGATAAGAGATTGAAGACTCGTATTAATATAATATATTTGATGGTTTATTAACTATGTTATATTTATGATAAAAAGTCTTGTTTCATATTTACATAACTTACTTAAATAAATTGCAGAAACGAACAATTAAAATCATTCGGACAATTATAAAAATACAAACAACATTATTTCGTTCAGATTTAAACTTTCTAGCCATCTCTTACTGGTAAGATGTGGTAATCAGATTCAGACCTAAAACATCTTAATGAAACAAACACATCCTAAATCGTTATCCTAGTTTAATGAAAATACATAATATTTGGGCTAACAACTGCGGGCGTCATCAAACGACAACGTATTAAACGTTCTATAAGTATATACATAATTTTGCTAACCAATGTACTGTAGTATTCAACTCAGTGTCTGGTGGGGATACATACTTTTTAATGCGAACTCACCAAGATCATAAGGTTGTGTTTATAGCGGGGCTTATAGAAGTTTAGAGGGGCTTGAACTTTTAAAATAAGTTTTGTTCATCACATATGTTTATGAATGTTTTTATAATCCATAAGCCTCCATGAGCTCAAGCCAATTGAAACGGTCTTATGGGGGGCTTATAGTTAGTCAAATTACCTAGATACAGTTCAAAATATAATAGATTATCACGCAAAAGCTGAAAATATAGCTGAATTTAATTTGATGTATTTTTATACAATTTTACATTAATTAATAAGATTTAGCTAAACTAATTCGTAAAACAACTTTATAAAAATATAAGATTAAGCTTGTAGCTTATAATATAAGCTCTAGCTCCAGCCCGTTTCACCAAACATATCATAAAACTGGTTGATATTAATTAGTTCCTCCTGTGCTTGGTTAGTATAACTCAAAGAAACACAAGATACAGTGGCTTTTGTGTGAGATTTCAACAGTAAATCATTAAATCTCATGGAATTTGTTTTTAGGACATTTTCTTTTGTTTTATTATACACTTAAGTTTAAAGGTTGATTGAATTGTTGCTAGGAATTGATTTGATTTGATATTTGTATGAAAATAATTGTGAGAGCAAAACTACAAAATAAACTATCTTAGCTGGAATCATTCTCATCACTAACTATTGATATGGTCATGGATCATTATTGAGAAGCATAAATTAAAGCGAAAACTATCTCTGGGCAGATAAATTTTGCCCAGATGTTAAGTAAAACCCCAACTCGCTCGTAAACTTTCTTGGAGTTATAGGGGCGAGGGTCATTTGGCTCTAGACTACTATTCCATAGAGAACAATTTGGGACTTCTTCAATTTCCTGGTATGAAACTAATTAAAGTCGTTCCTAGGTCTTTTTTTTTTTTTTTTTTTTTTTTTTTTTCCCTTAAAAATGATTTATGTCAATAGTTTGTGAGGTAGACGGTCGATTCTAAATTGACAAACATCGTTGACGAGTTTTACGTTATGCTCTAAATTTTATGATGATGAACGAACCAAAGAGACAAAACTTGTCCTTTTGTGTTGGAGCTTGTGGCATCAAATAGCTAACTAATCAATATCTGTCCTAAGGCCTTGATGGCTCCAACCTAACTGAACAGGTGTATATATATGGATTCTCTATTCTCAAATTTTTATATAAATTTTTGCAACCGAAAGATATATATTTGGACGAAAATCCTAATAATTTTGAGAAACGAATATTCGGATTGAAATTTCAACTTAACAACAGGCCGGTTATAATCTGATTCGATGCTCCACTAAACCGAAAATAGAAGATAGGTGATGTAAGAAAGGGTGACATCATATCAAATTTGTAATTAGTTAATTACTTTCATCCTTCTACTTTGATACTTTCCTCGAACCATATCTTTTTTCCACTTACGTTCCTTTTTCACACCATTAGAATTTAGAAAACACACACATGCATCATGCCTGTCTATCCATCCATCTCTCTATCTATATATATATAAAGCACACTCTATGATACTGTAATATAATATATTATGCTTCTAGCCTATTAATTAATACTTCTTCTACTTATCAAGTATACAAGCCACTGTTAAGGTTTCATCATGGTGGGTAGCATCAAGTGTTCAACTTCAAGATTGAAGAAACCAGAAAGAAAGATTATTGAGAGGAATAGAAGAAACCAAATGAAGTTTCTTTACTCTAATCTCTTTTCACTCATCCCTCCTAATCTCTTCTCCAAGGTATTTGGCCCGCAGCTTCTGCTTATCTGCTTATTTATTTTTTAAGACGTTTGTACAGATAGATTACTTTATTTAACTCGTTTAATATTTTCAGGATGGTGATGTGTCGGACCGTGTGGATAGAGCCATAGAGTACATTCAAATGTCGAAAACTAACTTGGATATGCTCAAGAACAAGAGGGAGAAGCTGTCTAGTAGGAAGAGATCACACGAACACACAAAAATGATCAACTATGCGTGCAAGCCGGTTGATATTCAAATCCATGAAATTAGTCATGGTATTGATGCTGTTACGGTAACAGGATTGGATAACCATTCGAGCTTTTGTGACGTTGTTTGTTTACTAAGCCGGTATAGTGCTGAGGTTACACAAGCAAATTTTTCAAGCAACGGCCATTCGATCTTTCATATCTGTCAAAGAAAGGTGATTGTCAACACTCAACAGACATATGCATTCACATTTTGTGTCCTTTGTGTTTGTTATAGTGTATAACATGTTTACATTATCTCGTGGATAGATTGAAGGACAAGACATACGTAAGAGGCTCAAGAGTTTGATTGAAGGGTCTTTAAATGTGAAGGAGTTGGAGAATAATCATGCATTGTTTTCTCTGCCCATAACTCTTCCTCAACCAGGATTGGACACCGGAATTGAAAGTGGACCCCAAAGAATAGAAGAATCACAGATAAATTTACAGAACGATCTTAATTCTCTATCATGCAATGAACTCGAGTATGATTCGAATTTAAGTATATGGGACCTTGATTTCCAGTCAAATGCATGGATTACTTGCAACGAATTCGACTATGAGTCCAATTTAAGTATGTGGAACTTTGATTTCCATCCAAATGCATGGGGATCTGAGTTAGAGGTAGGACTGTAAATGAACGGAACGTTCAGTAAACATTTCATGAATCGTTCGGTAAAAAGTTTGTTTATTTATTAAATGAATGAACATGAACAATATTTTACGTTCATTTAATTAAATGAATGAATATGAACAAAAGTCTCGTCCGTTCATTTATGTTGGTGAACGTCCGATTATGCGTTTATTAACGTTCATTTTGTTAGCGGATAGTTATGAGTCTAGACCAATAGTGATTAGTCTTGGCTTGTATTTGGCCCAATAACATGTTATATATACACTCTATTGTAATCATTCATAATTACTAATTACTAAGTATATAATGGAGCATCGAGGTAAAAGCTACAGTTGACATAACAGTGTTGGGGCTCAGTTTCGGGTTGTGGGCTCCCGATTTTTCCCTTTCGTTTGTTTGCTCGCTTCTTTTAGCCTTTTTTCGATGGCTAACAAATGATAGAATGCACTGGAGAATGCGGTACCTACCTCATTTATTCTTGCATCTTCTGGTGTCTTCTGCCGAAACCCTACTTGACTGCCGATATTGTTTACTTGCGGATCGGTTATGGTAGCTGCTTTTTTAGATGTCTTTTGTTTATGTAGCTGTTTTTTGTGGTACTTGCTGTTTTTTGTGGTAGGTTATTTGTTGATCTTTTGCTTATGTACCTGCCTACTTGACTGCCGATATTGTTTACTTACGGATCGGTTATGGTGGCTGCTCTTTTAGATGTCTTTTGCTTATGTAGCTGTTTTTTGTGGTACTTGCTGTTTTTTGTGGTGGCTTATTTGTTCATCTTTTGCTTATGTGCCTGCTTCTTTTGTCGTAATCTGCCGATATTTTGTTTGTTTATGGTTTATGATTTAGATCTATATTATGTATCGGTTTTTGGTCTGATATTGGGATTTTAGATCTATAGATGCTCTTTTAGATGTCTTTTGCTTATGTAGCTGTTTTTTGTGGTACTTGCTGTTTTTTGTGGTGGCTTATTTGTTCATCTTTTGCTTATGTGCCTGCTTCATCCATTTTTAGGTCTGATATTGGAATTTTAGATCTATAGATGTTTTTATGGTTTATAGTTTAGATCTTTAGATGTTTTGTGTGGGTAAAAAAGTTATGTTGAGATTGGTTTGTGTTACTCTTTTATTTGGTTTAGTTTATAATTTGTTTGTGTATGTTTATGCAGTTACTCTTTGATATTGTGATGCGTTTGTTGAGTCACTTGATATGTCACCTATACCTGTTATTAGTGGAAATAGCAGATATGAGTGCCATATCAAGTGGTGTAACCAACGTTTCATATTTTTTTGGGTGATTCAATTTACTTATTCGCCTTTTGCTTCTGTGTTGGTTGCACAGTTGCCTTGCAAAGGTATTGGCGACGCAATTCTTGAATGTCATAGTATAAATACTGACTATGTAACTGGATCCGTTTCGCAACTGGCTTCAACTTAGAGTGGCTATTATATAATTAGGTAGTGGCGTGGCAACTACCAGACGGCATAGTATAAACAATAACTAAGCAACCAGGCTTATTTTGCAGCCACTACCTCTTTTCAGTTGTCTCTGTACAGCGATCATGATAATTTTCTCAACTTACATTTTCTGAACGCATGTTACTTGGCGAGGTAACCAGGATTGTGGTTGCAGCCATGGCGTGTGTTTAGTGTTCCTTACAAAGGTATTGGCGACGCAGTTCTTGAATGTCATAGTATGAATACTGACTATGTAACTGGATCCATTTTGCAACTGCCCTCAACTTAGAGTGGCTATTGTATAATTAGGTTGTGGCGTGACAACTACCAGACAGCATAGTATAAACAATAACTAAGCAACTGGTCTTATTTTGTACCCACTACCTCTTTTCAGTTGTCTCTGTACAGCGATCATGATAATTTTCTCAACTTACATTTTTTGAACGCATGTTACTTGGCGAGGTAACCAGGATTGTGGTTGCAGCCATGACGTGTGTTTAGTATTGATTCTGTGTGCTTTTCTCGGTATCTGTGCAAATCTTCTTTGTAAACTTTGATCGGTTGCTGTAGAAATGTTGTGATGTTTCATATCAAATAGTGAACTCACACAGATGTTTGCACAATAAGCTGTGATGAATCTGTGAGTCTGATTAAAGAAGTGAATCCCTGGCTCTTGGCAAGGCAAGCTTTTAGATTTGCAACCGTGCCAGGTGTATTTACTTCTTGCGATCACTTATTAATATCAATCCAATGATATAAAATTCAGAACTTCTTCACAGATCTGAGCTAAAATGTTTGAGTTTGTCGCTTATTGGTTATGATAGGCTGTCATGAATCTGTCACTCTGAT
This sequence comes from Artemisia tridentata subsp. tridentata, assembly GCA_021014915.2. Lineage (NCBI taxonomy): Eukaryota > Viridiplantae > Streptophyta > Magnoliopsida > Asterales > Asteraceae > Artemisia > Artemisia tridentata. Next base: position 252,528,570 of record CP139501.1, read on the forward strand.
TAAAGAAGTTAATACGTGGCTCTTGGTAAGCCAATCTTTTAGATTTGCAGCCGTGCCAAGTGTATTTACTTCTTGCAATCAGTTATTAATATCAATCCATTGATATCAAGTTCTGAACTTCTCCACATATCCAAGGCAGATAACGTAAACCTAAACATTGTAACAAAAATAGACAGAATATCAGTGATGGATGTACGGCAACCAATCACGGTTACTGCAGATATGCAGCTATTCCCAATTTCGTATGGTGTGTACATCCATCATTGATACTTTGTTGTTGTTTTTTGTGCTACACAACTTTTGACACTGCACTGTGTCACTACATATAATTGTCTGCTTTCAACTACTACTGTATTTACATGGTATTTACACTCACCATTCATACTTTTTAAGTGTTTTCGTAGTTACTGTCTTCATATAGATAATTTATTTATATTTTTTTATTGTTTAGGTTTGTGTTCTTACGTACGCCAATGACCAGAAGTTAAGAACCGGTTAAATTTTGGAACCTGTTTTTATATTTACTGTATTCATGTACATAATTTAATGATCTTTTTGTATTCTTCAGGTTACATGCTGCATTTACGCGCCTGTTCTCTATGGTTTACATGCTGATATGAACTTTGCTTTGCCCCGGTTTCAATACCTAATAGAATGCACTATATATATATATATATATATATATATATATATATATATATATATATATATATAACATGTAAAATACATAAATACATTCACACTTTTTTTTGGGTGCATATCTTTGTTATTCATTATTCTATTAAAAGGTTTAGACTAACACATTATATATATATATATATATATATATATATATATATAGTGTATCTTTATTTTCAGAACCCTGTTAAGTGCGGGAACTGCGAGAACTCTAATTTTGCATTAGAAAACATGCATGTTCATATAAAACATGTATGTTTTCTTACATACACCTTAATACACATACATGCATAACATACATGTTCAAATAAAAACCTGTTAAGTGCAACAAATCAATGCAAAATGGTTTTATTTTTAGAACCCTGTTAAGTGCGGGAACTGCGAGAACTCCAATTATGCATTAGAAAACATGCATGTTCATATAAAACATGTATGTTTTCTTACATACACCTTAATACGCATGCATGTGTATTAAGGTGTATGTAAGAAAACATACATGTTTTATATGAACATGCATGTTTTCTAATACAAAATTGGAGTTCTCGCAGTTCCCGCACTTAACAGGGTTCTGAAAATAAAGCCCCCCTATATATATATATATATATATATATATATATATATATATATATATATATATACAGTTAGTCTAAACTTTTTACTAGAAGAATTAATAACAAAGATATGTACCAAAAAAAAAGTGTGCATCTATTTAATACATGTTATATATAACAAAAGCCGGTCGCTGATAATTGACTGCAATTTTGGGAGATCAGTGCGAAGCGAAATAGTATAGTCTTAGAAATGATTTGGTGCAGATCACTTCTTTACACTATGCTATTTCGCTTCTCACTGATCTTCTAAAATTCAGCCATATTGTTGACCATGACTTTTGCTCGAGGGAATACACATCTCGCACAGGCTAAAAAAAGCGGCAAAACACACGGAAGGCAAAAAACGGGAGCCCACAGGCCAACACTGAGTCCAACACGGTAGCTTTTAGTTCGGCGCTCCATTATATACTTAGTAATTTTGGGAGACCAGTGCGAAGCGAAATAGTAGATAATTGTCAACACATGCTGCTGTTTACACTCAAGTAAGCTCATGGCCGATAGATTTTCATTTGTCTATTTACCTGTTTGTATTGCGTGATAATCGACATGCAACCTAGGCCAATACCAGGCCTGGAAAACAGGTTTTTTTCAGGCTCATTAGGATCAGAAGTCCGACAAGATGGAAGAATACCAAGTGCGTTTCCTCCTATCTCTTGCTTCAAACACTAATTTTTACTGAATACAAGTTATTGCTTTTTGTGGCTTTCTAAAATCCCTTTTTCTGAATGGTTTGCAGCCACGTTGTTTAGGCGATGATGATAACTTTGTACATTCCCATTTTTCCAGCTGCGCGTTCGTTGGCGGGGCAACCACGCTTTGGGTTGCAGCCACGCCGTGCATTTAATGCTGATTACAAACGTACATATCTGAGCCTTACTGACATCAAAAAGTGTAGCCCCTCGCTCAACTACGGCTGCTGATCTGAGGTATGTTGGATTCATTTATCAGAGGGTAACCATTCGCTGTCCATCAATCGTTTACTAATATTCTTTATCAGGTTAAAAGAAAAATAACAGTTAATACGCATCATGATTTATCATCGTTTTTCGCTCCAGGAATAGTAGCAACTACTAATATGTGATCTTTTTCTATTTGCAGATATTAACATTTGATCCTACGCGCCAATCATGGATAATTTTTTTTTCGCATATTCATAACTGTAGTGGCACAAATGGTTCTGGTCAAGAATATGGTTCAATTCGGAAAGAGGGGTGAGAAGCCGAAGAGAATGCTGTGACAAGTAATTTGATCCAAATTTCTTCTTCGCAGGATCCTCTTCCATTTCCCATCTTTCCTTCGGACTTGAACCATATTGTTGACCAGAACCAATTGTGTCACTACAATTGCGTCTATGCAGAAAAAAAATTACCTTTTACTGGCACATAACATCAACTTTTTGTATCCGCCCTTTACCAGGTAAAGAAAGCCTTCAATTGAACATTACAAAACTAAAGTTTATACTCATTTTAGCCAGATTTTTTCATGTATCAATATCTGTAACAGGTATCGTTCATTCAACAACACCACTACGTGCAGCACATGAGTACAGCCAGGATCATTAACCTGACCTTCACCTCGAATTCCTTTTGGTATTTTAATGGTCTATCAATATGTCTGGTGCAGACTATTGTTTAAAGACCATTTGAATAACAAAAGGGGTTTGAGATGGAGATCAGATTTTCCACCTATATGTCGATAAAAAAAAATTCTAAACATAAGAAACAAAGACTATTTGGTACTTTTTTTTTGTTGCTGATACTAACAATTCATGTCATGTCTGTACAATTCTTGAAGAAAGCTGAGAAACCGGAGAGGATGGTGTCCCATGTAGTTTGGTACAAATCACTTCTTTGCACTATCCTCTTCCGTTTCCCATCTTTCTTCGATAATTGACCCATACTGCTGATCAGCATCTTTTCTCCAACTCCGGTTGTGGATATATGACAACAAGTTAACTTTCAGATGCACATGACATCAACTTTTAGTATCGGCAAAAAAAAAGTAATAGATACCCTTTGTTTGTTATGGTAAAATTCTTTTTTTTTATCGAATGCCTCACAATTAAATCGGCTGTTGATCAGCCGAAACATAAGATGGTCATGCATGTGCAGGTATATCATCTGCCTTATTTCACATTAGCATAGTTGTTAATCTTCACAGACCGTAACTTGCAATACCAAACGTTTATTGTAAATTATACTTGCGGATTCTATCAAACCGTTCAAAAAAGAAATTTAAAGTAGCAACCTGTCTGTTGGATATCTACATTACTTAATCGATGAATGCTTTAACTTAATCAATTAATCTGGAACTTAAACATAGTTACTCATTCTAAGTTCCCATAAAGTTCCTTTTGTTCTTTCAACAACCTAGCAACTCGCTTGGTGCAAGCGGTTGCACAAAGGAAGTTGAAACAACAAATGGAACTGTAAGGGGACTTAGAAAGCTTAACTATATTTATTTTTTGGTTCCATTCTTTTTTACAGCCTAAAACAGCCATCTACAAAGTAACGTCACCATACATACCTGCCTACATTGAATTTCGCTTTGAAAGTCTCAGTTATTACGACAGATCTATCTAACAATGTATCTTACTTCCGTTGTTTATAGAAGTAATATACATCATTTGATAGATCGGTTCTAATAACTGAAACGTGTTGATTGTGATAATGATATAATGGGTATTGTTTATAACTGGCCACACCTTCATTATCCCATTCAACACACGCGTTGATGCTTACATGTTCTTCAAGAATCGGCAAATTTTATTCTACGATAAACTTTTTGTGTATATATATATATATATATATATATATATATCCATTTCATTAGTTTTATCATAAAAAAAATTCTATACTACATTACATGATATTTAAAAGTAACTATTCTCTTTTATATCCATGTTTCTTCATATGAAATACTGTCACCCGATGGACTTGATGAGTTCTGAACCATCCCCGTATTCCTATGGTAATTGCATTCAATTCCTGCTCTTCAGGTTTGCACGCCCACTCTCATTATTACATTTGTCTATTTACCTGTTTGTATTGCATCATAATCGACATGCAACCTTGCAATTGACATCAGAATGAAAAAAAACTGGACAGGCAAGAAACCACGCCTGGAAAATAGGTTTTCTGAGACTCATTAGGCTCAGAAGTGCGTTTCCTCCTATCTCTTGCTTCAAACACCAACTTTTTCTGAATGCAACTTATTGTTTTTTGTGACTTTCTAAAACCCCTTTTTCTGAATGGTTTGCAGCCACGTTGTTTAGGCGATGATGATAACTTTGTACATCTCCATTTTCCCAGCTGCGCGTTCGTTGGCAGGGCAACCACGCTTTGGGTTGCAGCCACAACGTGCATCTAATGCTGATTACATACGTACATATCTGAGCCTTACTGACATCAGAACATATAGCCCCTCGCTCAACTACGGCTGCTGATCCGAGGTATGTTGCATTTGTAGGATTTCGTGATACAATGTATGTTTAGTGATTATATGCTTCTATTGTCAAAACTGCGCATTCGTTGGCAGGTCAACCACACTTTGGGTTGCAGCCACGACGTACATTTAATGCTGATTATAACTTATTGTTTTTTTTTTTACTTTCTAAAACCCCTTTTTCTGAATGGTTTGCAGCCACGTTGTTTAGGCGATGATGATAACTTTGTACATCTCCATTTTTCTAGCTGTGCATTCGTTGGCAGGGCAACCACACTTTGGGTTGCAGCCACAACGTGCATTTAATGCTGATTACATATGTACATATCTGAGCCTTACTGAAATCAGAACATATAGCCCCTCGCTCAACTACGGCTGCTGATCCGAGGTATGTTGCATTTGTAGGATTTCGTGATACAATGTATATTTAGTGATTATATGCTTCTATTGTCAAAACTGCGCATTCGTTGGCAGGTCAACCACGCTTTTGGTTGCAGGCACGACGTGCATTTAATGCTGATTACATACGTGCATATCTGAGCCTTACTGACATCAGAACGTGCAGCCCCTCGCTCAGCTACGGCTGCTGATCCAAGGTATGTTGGATTTGTAGGAGTTCGGGATACAATGTATGGTTAGTGATTATATGCTTCAAGTGTCATTAATCTAAATCACTTACTTCAATATTTTCACCTTTTCCAACATGGAAGAGGAAACAACAGAAAAGTTGAGCTGCTAGAAGAAAAAAAACACGATCTTGCTGAACTGTTAAATGCTATTTTCTGACACATAAATTTAATGAAACATGCAATCTATGTATCACAAAATAGCATTTAATAGTCCAGAAAGATCGGTATTTTTTTTTATGCATATACTGTTGAAGAATCCAAAAGAAGATCGCAGATTTATTTTCCGCGACACAAGACACCTATAAGGTAAATATTGTATAATGCATTATGAAATACACTGACTGTTACAATATTTTATGCATAACTGATTATTTGCACAAACATTTGCAGCAGTTAAACTTCACCACAGAAGCAACAATAACCAGCATCAACATAAAAACCTTTTTCGACTTCATTCTACGGAGCTTTTTCAACTTCGTTCTACTGAGAGACAACAACATCTGCATCTACAATTTCTTGACTTCTACAAAAAAAACATACCCGAAAAAGAATTAGCCTTTTGATTGATAACATTAAGACATTTTGTATTGCACCATAGCTAAGGCATTTTACTTTGTAACATTGTATTACGAAAATCATCCATTTTGATTAGCAACATTGTATTCAGTCTGCCAACCGATCTTTACCGACTATTTTTATTTCTGCTATCTACCCTTATACTCAGACTTACAAAAAAAATGCACACAAACAAACCACATAAATTTCCTACATAAAAACGGCTCCGCCGCAACACGCGGGTTCGACGCACCACTCGTTAATCAAATATACGGTTTAATATGGTATCAAAGCAAATAATGATTGGATATTTATGGGTCTAGCCAATAGTGATTAGTCTTGGCTTGTATTTGACCCATTAGCATGTTATATATGCACTCTATAGTAATCATTCATAATTAATCAAATATACGGTTTAATACATTTATGTTCATTTATTTGTTTAAGTTCGTATATCATATCTTTTAATTGTATACTTTTAAAACTGGTTTGTTTAAATAAAGCAATGCTTATAAAACAAAATATTATGCATAATTTAATAAAGTTTATGTTTGTTTTTCTACGTTCATTTATTTTCAATCGTTTATGTTCGTTTAGGGTTCGTTTAGTGTCTTAATGAACGAACATAAACGAATATGAACAACTCATTCTCTTAATAAATGAACATGAACAAGAAAATTCGTCCGTTTAAGCATTCGTGTCCGTTTATTTTTCCGGTAAAAATTAAACGAACGAACATGTACAAGGTTTCGTTCGTGTTCATCCGGTTCGTTTAAAGCCTTAGTCAGAGGTGTTCCTATAAGTAAAAAAAAAGTTATGTAGTATAAGTTTATATATGACTATATGAGCCTTTTTTTCGAATGTACAAGAATCTCGTAAACATAATACTAATACATTAGACATCGTTGACATTATGTACTGTAGCAAACTAGTTTCCTGCATTGTTTTTTTTTATATATTATATATATATATATACAGAAGACGAACAAAGAAAGTATATTACAATGTTAAATCTTGTTTCTATATATAGTAGTTAAAAAGATTGGTTATACTTTAAGTTATTAGAGGAGGTTTATACACTACAAAAAATAGTGCTATTCTTCACACTTATTTTGCCATGGTATGATCAGAATGTGGACTTTTTTTTATGTGGATAATAATTTTGCTACATTTATAAGTGTCACAAATATTTAAAAAATAATCCACATATATAAGTGTGTACAATTATAATAAAGCTACACTTATATGTGTAGCAAATATTTCCACACTTTTTATTATAAATATTTTTTGCAATTTTGCCACACTTTAAGGTGTGGACATTCAAAAAATATTTCCACACTTTTAAATATAGAAATTTGGATAATATCTCCACACTTATATGTGTAAAAAAATTTGAACACCCATTATTACCACACATGAGAAAATGTGGACTCAATAATTTTACACATTTTTAAATGTAGCCATTTGTCCTTTAAAATGTGAAGAATTCACTAATTTTTTGTAGTGATAGTGCTTGTCCATAGTGACATGGACCTTATGTGGAGTTTATACCCATAAACCTCCATTCAAGGACAAAGATTATAAAATTTTATAGAGAACAGAGATGAGCAAGTTCATGTGTATAAATGATAGAGAGAGAAATAAATAGAAACTCGTTCATACTAGTTATGAACTTATGTCAGTTCAATTGGATTTCTAGTAGAGGTAGGAAGTAATCTTTAAATTGGATAGAGTGGTTTAACCAACCTTGTAACGCTCTTTCCTCACTTTTGTAATTTTTCTTTCTAGCTTCTTACTAGTTTCTATTCAAATTACCGTTAAAAAAAATGAACTTATAAAGTTTATAGCATTGGAGATGATGGTTTATATGAAGTATAGTTTATAAAAAATTTGTGTGGCATGACATGGCATTGCTATGGACTTGACAAAGTCCATAGCATTGGAGATGCTATTAATAGTCGAACAAAGCTGGCAATAAATTGTAGTTTAAGTTAACCTATGGCTGAACACAATGGTAAAATCGACCATTGGGTCGTTGAAGGTCTACCGTCGGTCACCCCATTGTGGCTCTTCGGTCGCCTTCGATCGTGGGACGACAAAAATTTGAAGATGCATTAAAAAACAATAGTGTTATTCTTCACACTTATTTTGTCACGGTATGGTTAACTGTGGGCACTTTATTATGTGGATAATAATTTTGCTACATTTATAAGTGTCACAAATATTTAAAAAAATAATCCATATATATAAGTGTATACAATTATAATAAAGGTACACTTATATGTGTAGCAAATGTTTCCACACTTTTTATTATAAACATTTTTTGCAATTTTGCCACACATTTAGGTGTAGACATTTAAAAAATATTTCCACACTTTTAAATATAGAAATTTGGATAATATCTCCACACTTATATGTGTAGAAAAATTTGTCACACCCATTATTACCACACATGAGAAAGTTTGGACTCAATAATTTTACACATTTTTAAACGTGGCCATTTGGCCTTTAAACTATGAAGAATTCAACTAGTTTTTTGTAGTGATGGTCGTTTACTCGACTGAGTGTAAACTCACAAAAAACAAACAAAACACCCTTTATTAGATGATATGCATGTAGACGAAGTGATAATTCAACAACCATTTTGATTAGGTTGTGGAGAAAATTGAGAGACAAGAGATATTGCAGATGATCATTATCATATGTTATTGGTATGCATCACTACAAAAAATTAGTTGAATTCTTTATATTTTAAAGGCCAAATGGCCACGTTTAAAAATGTGTAAAATTATTGAGTCTACACTTTCTCATGTGTAGTAATAATAGGTGTGACAAATTTTTCTACACATATAAGTGTGGAGATATTATCCAAATTTCTATTTAAAAGTGTGAAAATATTTTTTGAATGTCCACACCTAAAAGTGTGGCAAAATTGTAAAAAATGTTTATAATAAAAAGTGTGGAAAAATTTGCTACACATATAAGTATAACTTTATTATAATTGTACACACTTATATATGTGGTTTTTTTTTTAAATATTTGTGACACTTATAAGTGTTGCAAAATTATTATCCATATAAAAAAAAAGGTGCACAGTTGACTATACCGTAGCAAAATAATTGTGAAGAATAACACTATTTTTTGTAATGCATGTAGAGGAAGTGATATATGCAAGATGGCACGTATATACTAGATGGTATGCATGCAAGATGGCACGTATATACTAGATTGTAATGTTTTTATGTAATGTTTCAATAATAATAATAATAATAATAATAATAATAATAATAATAATAATAATAATAAGATAACATGTTCGCCAATGTTGTAACTTGGTCGTCGTCAGGTTGCCAGAAAAAGAAAGCTGATGTGAGAATCAAAACTCAGGTCACCCCAGGTCGCCATCGTGTTCAGCCTAAATCACTACAAAAAATAGTGCATTCTTCACACTTATTTGCCACGTATGGTCAACTGTGGACTTTTTTTTTATGTGGATAATAATTTTGCTACATTTATAAGTGTCACAAATATTTAAAAAATAATCACATATATAAGTGTGTACAATTATAATAAAACTACACTTAATGTGTAGCCAAATGTTTCCACACTTTATTATAAACTTTTTGCAATTTGCCACACTTTTAGGTGTGGACATTCAAAAAATATTTCCACACTTTTAAATATAGAAATTTAGATAATATCTATACACTTATATGTGTAGAAAAATTTGTCACACCCATTATTACCACACATGAGAAAGTGTGGACTCAATAATTTCACATATTTTTAAACGTGGCAATTTGGCCTTTAAAATGTGGAGAATTCAACTAGTTTTTTGTAGTGTTCAGCCTAATATTTTTATAAAAGCAGAAAACGTCACTGTATTAGGGCACTTATCCAGTTATCCACCTTTATAGTTATCGTTGGTCAACAAAAACTGCAAAAGGAAAAGGTTAATGGGAAGACTAAAAAACATCATGTCTCGTTACCTTAGCATTTCTATAAGTCCTTAATCTGTAAGCGGTAAGTCAATTAAGTTCTTATCATGAATTAATGCATAACGGAAATACTTGCAGCTTAAAATCACAGATAAGAGAAAACTGGCTACTGTGATTATCTGATAACTCATTAGTCATTATTAACGGATGCAAAACAATAACTGGGAAAATTAAGGAATGGGTAGAAATTTGAAACTGTTTATGCTCAGCATCATATACTAACATTTAGAGTTAATTAGCCATAGTGAAATATTGTGAAAGATGTTATCCAGTCATGTACAGTAAAAGAGAGGATACACATTAACAATTAGGGTAAATGAAACCTTGATTCCTACGAATAAACAGCAACAAAAAGAACATAGGAGAGAAAAATAAATATAAGTAAGCTTTAAGATATATTAATAAGCCTGCCTTTCGTTTAATCATGCTTCCGATCCAATTACATGGGTCTCCTCGTAGTTGATGAATAAAAGGTGCAAAATGGATTCTGAGCTCCTTATTTGTTTACTTATGCTTAGAGATGGCAAAATGGGCAAGTTTGAGAAACGGGTCAAAATTGATCGATGAGAATTCACAAAAGTTCAGATAATCAAGATCACATAGTAACCATTTGAACCATCTGGTCTAACCACATTTAGAATCAAGTGATATCAGTTAGTAAGCTAAGATATATGTCAGATTTTTATAACTAAATACAGGAAAATGAATAATCCACTCTCAACTATTTATTCTCAATTTGGGTTGGAGGTCGTATCATCAAATAGACAATAGTTGTCCAAAGACTTGATGGCTCCAATCAGACTGTAGAGGTGTATTAAGTTCATAATTTTCAAATAGGTAATACTTGTCAAAGACTCACACCCTCCTCAGTTAATCTAAAGGTAATCTAAACAGGCAAAAAATCACGCATTTACCATTTTTTTTACTTGATGACTCCAATTAACCTGAGGAGGTGCATTCATATTCTATTCTCAAATTTTAATAAGATTTTGCAATCGAAAGTTTTGGACGACAACCCTGCTAGTTTGAGAAAAGAATATCTGGTTGAAATTTCAACAACAGGCTGAAATCTGATTCGATGCTCCAATCCACTTAACAACAAAAAAACAAAGCATCATATAAGTGATGAAAGAAAGGTGACATCATATGTGATTTACCTATTTCCTTCTACTTTGTTACATCATATACCGGACCATATCTTTTTTCCACTTACTTTCCCTTTTCTAACCATTAAAAAATACCCATGCATATCTATATAAAGCACATGTTGTAACCTGTTCTTAAGAACAGTAGATTAAAAATCAAATATAAAAATCACACCCCTCATTTTACATACACACATTCTATCAAATCATCTATTTTCTCTTCATCAACCACCTGCTTTCCTCTCCTCTAGCCGGAGCATAGACTGGTACCACCGCTGCTACCCTATCAGCATGATGCATATGCCACTATAACTGTTCCGTCCGGCTGTTGCTACGGTACTGTTTTCTTTCCTTTTTTATTTATTTATTTATTTAATTTTTTTTTTATTTTTTTTTTATTTTTATTTTTTTTTGTTTATTATTTTAGATCCAATAACTTTTGCTTATTTGATTCTCTCTTTAAATTTCGTTTTTTTATATCTTATGGATTTTTATTTGAATCTCTGAAAGTCGTGTGAACACTTTCAGATCGAATCAATTCGGTGGTTCTCCCGAATTATTCAATCGGATACAATTAAGAGATTGAGAACGTTTTGAATGCTTGTGTTTGAGATCGATGAACGAGAGAAAAATTAATGACCAAAGAAAAATATGTACGAATGTTTTTCAGGGATTAGGGCACTAACTGCTTTTTAGGCAGTTTTTCAAGTTTCAAAGTTGTCAAAATTAGTCACTTAATTTCCGAAAATTTAATTTTCTAAGGACTCTGCCAGGGGCTGCCGTCCCTGGACCCCGATCCCAGGGGTTGCTGCCCCCGGACCCCCGTCCCTTAGGGGCTTCGCCCCTAAGATCATAATAAATTAAAATAGGCGTACACTCCGCACCTCCAAGCCTAAATAATGTCTTATTATGACTAAATTGGTCAAACAAGTTAATCAAATTACGCTAAAATATCCAACATTCCTCTCTTATTTTAGTGCAATCCTTGATTAACTAAAACAAGTTATCTCAAACATTCAAACTTTTGCATAAATGAAATGTCGTGACGATTGAATTTCACATTAGTATATTACACATTCCGAATATTCAAATACCAGGGTGTCGCTTAGGATTGAACCTTGGGAATTCATTTGGAATACATGAAGATAATGTACACAAAAGTTTGCAAACATAGTAGTTCTATCTTGACACATGTTTTACTAGCCTATGTCCTTATCCTTCATAAGCATGTCGAATCCAAGTCCCAGCTTCTTGAAGCGGCTAAACTTCATGCTCGTATAGGTAGCTCTTTTAGTCTTGCACCTGCAATGCAATTTGTCAAAAGTGCTATTAAGAATATATCCATTCAACCTCCCTAACTTGCAGGTCTGAACACATACCTTGGGATGATTCTTCTAATGTGTTACAATCTCTAAATATTAAGCCTTCCACATTGAATTCAACACCTAGCGTCATACTAGGTGGGAATTGGGTATCTTAATATCAGAGATTCCTGGTGGACTTTAATCCCATCCCTTTAGCCGACTTTTTCATGAGATCTCTACACAACCCTTTGGTTAAATGATCGGCTAAATTGTGTTGTGTTTTCAAAAACACCACAGATATCACATCATCCGTGATAAGCTCACGTATCATGTTGTGTCTAACACCTAAGTGTCTAGACTTTCCATTATACACTTGACTATATGCCTTAGCTAAGGTAGCTGCACTGTCACATCTGATAGAAATGGGTGATATTGGTTTAGGCCACAATGGAATTTCATATATTAAATTCCTTAGCCATTCAGCTTCTTTACCAGCTGCTGCTAATGCCACAAACTCATATTTCATTTTTGAATCAGTGATGCAAGTTTGCTTCTTTGATGCCCAGCATATGGCACCACTTCCAAGTAGGAATACCCAACCACTTGTGGAAGACTGATATTCCATATTGGTAATCCAACTTGCATCTGAATAACCTTCAAGAACAGAAGAAAATCTAGTATAAGTCAAGCCATAATTCATTGTTCCTTTCAAGTACTTAAATACTCGATTAATTGCTTGCCAATGGATTAAACTGGGATTGTGAGTATATCTACTCAGCTTTTCCAACAGCAAAGGATACATTAGGTCTAGTACTAATCATGGCATACATGAGAGATCCAATAGCCTTTGAATATTCAAGTTGATTCACAACAACTCCCTTATTAGGCACAAGTTTTGTAGTGGGATCCATAGGAGTACCTACTGGAGAACAATCCTTTTGATTAAATTTATCCAACATCTTCTCAATATAATGTGATTGAGATATAGTAATGCCATGTCCTCCACGTATGATCTTAATGCCAAGAATCACATCAGCCTCCTCCATGTCTTTCATATAAAATTTAGAGGACAAGAATTCCTTAGTTGTATCAACTTGATCTTGGTCAGTACCAAAGATCAACATGTCATCTACATACAAGCAAATGATTACTCCTTTACCATAAGCATCAAACTTGCTGTATACACACTTGTTTGCTTGATTTAATGCAAAACCATTAGACAAAACAACATCATCAAATTTCTGATGCCACTGCTTGGGGGCTTGCTTTAAACCATAAAGAGACTTAACCAATTTACAAACGTTATCTTCATTACCAGGCATGACAAAACCTTCAGGTTGTTTCATGTAAATCTCTTCATCCAATCCACCATTCAGAAAGGCTGTTTTTGTAACACCCCAACCCAAAAAGGGTCGAAATGCCACGTTATGGTGTCACATCAGAACATAATAAATAACGCAAGCGGAAGATTTATTTAATAAATACCAAAGTCATAAAAACCAAAGATTTCCAAAGTACTAAATCCAAACGATGTCTAAACCAAAGGAAAATATCCACAACATATGTCTAATAATCATAAGTTCAACAATGGGAAACTAAGCAAGGTAGGTCTTCTAAGCTCCTACTCTCATCACTTATGCCCAGCATCCCGCTTATTACCTGCCGCAGGGAAAAGAAAATGCGGATGAGCTAACGCTCAGTGAACAGATATAAATAATGAAAGGTAACAAGCAAACGAATGAATAAAGTAATAAACTGAATATGAACAAGTATACAAAACGAAGTCAAGGGAATCTGCTGAACAATATATCATACGTCATGAGAAATAAATGAATAGGAAATTAGAAATAACAAGGAATGCCCACGAGCCCTAAACAAAAAAGCCTAAACATGATACATGAATAGACCCAAATCAGATAAAAATAATCATAGCAAAGCACAATATAATGTACACATGATATGCATCTCATGATGTACCAAATGTGATATGGGGAGTATGGCACACACCATCCATTCACTAAATACCTGAACTGAACAAAATACCTAGGATGCATCCATACGCTCCCTGTAAAACAGATATACATATACAAGTTCGAGACTGTGCATACGTATGTTAGTATAATAATAATAAATATGGCGGCCATGGTTGCTATATAGCATGAGTGGGAACGCTATGGACTAATCACACCTCCACAGAACAGTGTCATGCCATAGGTGCGTCTATGACATGGTCATGGTACCTCCATGACTAGTTCAAATAGCTCGGGCAACAAAGTTAGAAAAATGATATGAACAGAATGTAAAGGTAATCATTAATCATATAACTGAAAGGGAAACCTAATCAACTTAAAAGTATAAGCACAGCAAAACAGATAAGGAGCAAAATAGAATAACAGAAATCAGGAAAACAAGTCATGAGAGAAAACCCTTACTGAAAAAGGGTGGAATATCTGTACCTTAGCAAGCAACGAAGTGGAAACGAAATGAAATGAACACATGGACAGAGATCACTCCTTCTTTAGAGAATCTACATGAATTATGGATCAATTATTATTTAGGAGTCCGTTTTTAAATGTCATTAATTGTCATAACTGATTCTTAAATACTTATAGTTATTCATTAATTGTGACTAGGGTTTTATTACTGAAATTAGGTTAACATATGTTTAAGAGTATCCGTATTAACGTAACAAATGTTATTTAGGTCAAAACACATTAAATGGGGTTAGGTTAAGCTAAAACACTAACTTATAACATAGTTCAGATTTTATCATATTCTAGTCCCTTTATTTATGAATTTTATACCATACTTAAGTGTTTACTGGAGAGCTCAAATATTTATCATAGATACCTATACATGTTGGACACTTACAGTAATTTTCCCAGATTTTATTTCAAAGTGATAGTACCATTTCAAAAATCGTTTTCCCAAACCTGCCCAGAAAGTGCACTGCAGGTATACCCCGAAAGTTTGCATTTTCTTAACCCATTAGAACCCTTTAGAAAAATCTACAAAAATTCCAGTAAGTCCTATACATCCTAAATATTCTCCCTGTCAAATGAAACCTCCTAATTCCTCACTATTTGGAAATTAAATTCAAAAACACCTGCTAAATGTTGAGACTCCTAAGCTCAGTATTGACATATAATGTTCTAAAAACCAGAAAGTCACCTACCCGACCTCCAAAAATTATGAAATTTTATACACATATAGCACACAACTTGAACTTAGTTTTAGACACAAAAATCTTGCAAAAACACCTTGGCATCATCAAATTAGACCCCTTTAAACCTGACCCAAATTCTGAACAGCCTGAAGTTGAGACAAAAACAACACAAACTTAACCCTCATAAACTCTAATCGACCCATATTAATTTCCTAGGGTTTCCAGAAGTTATTAACTACATTAATGATCCTTTAATACAGATTTTAGGGTTGAATAATGGTTATATACCTGTCGACCTAAGGGCTGGAAAAAGGGCATCAAAACAGCCCACAAAACGCGACACAATCCATCCACTCATGAGGCGTATAAGTTATGATTTTATGTGATATAATTTATCGATAGATAGGCTTAAATAAACATGATATGGACCAGATTACACACGTATGTTGTATGATAATTCGCTTAGAACCAAAGTAGGATTAAATATACCTTGTGTCGACTCAAACAGAAACGAATGGAAAACAAGGAACAAGGATTCGGATCACACGCAAGGATTCTAATGACTTGCACAACTATCTTGGTTGCCAAACCTTGCCTCGACTCCTCTTCTTGGCAGCAACACTGGAAGTTTTTTTTTTATTATTATTATTTTTTTTTTGATTGTTTTGTTTCGGTGCAAGGAGAGAACAAGAGAGGGATATACGGTTTTATGGGAAGAGAGGGAAAACGTGTTAAGTGATTTGGGAAAACCGTGTATTTTAATATAGAATGTCTTGTGAAGGTTAGAGAAAGATATTCATGCAATATACTCATTCTTATAGAGGATTTGGTGGGTCTTACCAATATGGAATTCAATCCTTATTTGTATATATTAAACGTGTAGGTGTACATGTAGTATAGGATTGGAAAGGTTATAAGTTATAGTTATTTTGTTAACTATAGATTAATTTCATAAAATGAATAATTAATACATAACATATGGTTTAGTGTATTTATTAATTATTTCATAACTTAGGTTAAAATTCAAATTAGACGTAAATTTGTGAATTCAGAATTTTGGGTTTTACAACTCTTCCCTTCTAAAAAGAAAATTTCGTCCGCGAAATTGAAATGAAAGATTAAACGGAAACGTACCAATCATGGAAAGAAATGCGGATAACTAGCTCGCATAGATTCTTCGGTCTCCCAAGTAGCTTCACGCTCGGGATGATTCTTCCAAAGGATCTTAACGAACGGAATCGTTTTATTTCTCATGACTCGCTCCTGACGGTCCAAAATGGCCTCAGGCTCCTCGACAAAAGACAAATCTTCCTGAATTTGATCAAATGGATACGAAACCACATGCAACGGATGATAATTGTATCCTCTCAACAGGACACATGGAACACATTATGCACATGAGACAATTGCGGAGGTAACGCCAACCGATAAGAGACTTCACCAATACGCTCTAAGATTTCAAAAGGACCAATAAAATGCGAACTCAGCTTCCCTTTAATACCAAAATGTTTAACACCTCTGCACGAAGACACCTTAAGAAATACACGATCACCGACATTGAATTCCAAATCCCTTCAATGACGATCAGCATAACTCTTTTGTCGTGCCCTTGCTTCTTTAAGTTTCTCCTTAGCAACGGCAACCATCTCATTAGTCACCTCAATCAACTCTGGTCCTTCAATAAGTCGTTCCCCGACTTCATTCCAACAGATAGGAGCTCTACATTTCTGTCCATACAACAGTTCAAAGGGAGCCGCTTTGATGCTAGCATGCCAACTGTTGTTGTAAGCAAATTCCACCAAACACAAATACTCATCCCAATTACCTGTCCATTCAAGAGCACAAGACCTTAACATATCCTCCAAGGTCTGAATAGTCCATTCCATCTGTCCATCAGTCTGAGGATGGAACGCTGTACTAAACTTGAGTCTTGTACCCCAAGCTTTCTGTAACCCCTTCCAGAAACGAGAAGTAAAACGTGGATCTCTATCAGATACGATCGCTGCTGGAGTACCATGTAGTCGAACAATCTCCTGCCGAAATATTTTTGCAACCTACCAACCGAAAATTCTTTTCGAATGGGTAAAAAGTGAGCTGACTTGTTTAAACGATCAACCACAACCCAGATAGCATCATTCCTCTTCTGTGTGCGAGGTAATCCCATCACAAAGTCCATGAAAATCTGATCCCACTTCCAAGTAGGAATATCCAATGGCTGTAAGAGACCGCTAGCACGTTGATGCTCAATCTTCACTTGCTGACATGTCAAACACTTGGCCACAAACGTAGCCACATCCTTCTTCATCCCATTCCACCAAAAATGTTGCTTAAAATCTCTGTACATCTAGGTAGAACCAGGATGGATAGTGAAAGAAGAACTGTGTGCTTCAGACAACACAGCTTTTCGAATAGAAGGATCACCAGGAACATACAAACGATCACCATACCATACAATCCCATCACCTTCAACACGAAACTCCGTCTGTTTACCCTCTTCCAGGTTCTGAATTATAGACCACAATTCGCCATCGTCTTTCTGCGCTTCCTTAACCCGAAGTATCAGGTTAGGCTCAACCTTCAAACTCGCCCAATAACCATCTAACCCCTGAATACACAGTTCAACCTCCATAAGTTCCAAGTCGTTGAGAATCTTTGGTGCAATATCAAGACTAGCCAAGATCCCAGACTTCCTACTAAGAGCATCTGCAACCACATTCGCCTTGCCTGGATGATACTGAATGTTTGCATCATAGTCCTTAAGGAGTTCCAACCAACTCCTCTGTCTCATATTCAACTCCTTTTGAGTAAAGATATACTTGAGACTTTTATGATCGGTAAAGATGTCACAAGTTTCGCCATACAAATAATGTCACCATATCTTAAGAGCAAACACGACTGCTGCCAACTCCAAGTCGTGTGTAGGATAATTTGCCTCATACGGTTTCAGCTGCCTAGATGCATAAGCAATAACTTTACCGTGTTGCATAAGGACACATCCTAGACCTTTCTTTGAAGCATCACTGTAAATCTGAAAACCACCAGTTCCTAAAGGAAGAGTAAGTATCGGAGCAGACACCAATCTCTTCTTCAACTCTTCAAAACTCTTTTCCCGTTCTTCATCCCAAACAAACTTCTCACCTTTTCGCATAAGCTTCGTTAACGGTAAAGCTAATCGTGAGAATCCTTCCACAAACCTCCTGTAATAACCAGCAAGACCCAAGAAACTCCTAACCTCGGTCACTGTCATCGGTCTTGGCCATTTAGTGATAGCCTCAACCTTCACAGGATCCATGGTAATACCATCCGCCGATACAATATGGCCTAAGAAAAACACCTGCTCCAACCAAAATTCACACTTCGAAAACTTAGCATACAACTTCTTCTGACGTAAAATCTCCAATACAATACGAAGATGCTCTTCATGTTACTTCTTCGTCTTCGAATATACAAGAATGTCATCAATGAACACGATAACGAATTTGTCTAGAAATTCATGGAAGACACGATTCATTAGATCCATTAACACAGCTGGAGCATTGGTCAAACCAAACGGCATCACCAAGAATTCATAATGACCATAACGTGTACGGAAGGCAGTCTTAGGAACATCCTTCTCTTTTACCCGTAACTGATGGTAGCCGGACCTCAAATCAATCTTAGAAAAGAACCTTACACCCTGAAGTTGGTAGAACAAATCGTCGATGCAAGGTAAAGGATAACGGTTATGAATAGTAATACGGTTCAACTCTCAGTAGTCAATGCACAACCTCATACTACCGTCCTTCTTCTTCACAAACAAAACGGGAGCACCCCAAGGAGAAACGCTTGGACGAATGAAACCACGCTCTAGAAGTTCTTGCAACTGCTCCTTCAGTTCCTTTAACTCAATCGGAGCCATACGGTATGGAGCTTTAGAAATGGGTTCAGCCCTAGGAATAAGCTCAATGCTGAATTCTACTTCACGTTCACGTGGTATTCCAGGAAGCTCTTCTGGAAACACATCAGGAAAATCTCGAACAACCGGATGACTCTCGAGGTGAGGACCATCCAATGAAGTATCCTTGATAGAGGCCAAGAAACCTTCACAACCATGGGAGATTAAGGTACGAGCCTTCAGAGCGAAAATGATCTTAATGGGTTTACTAGATGGGGAACCATGGTAGACAAATTCCGGATTATTTAAATCACCAAATATAACACGCTTGGTATGACAATCGATAGTGGCTCGATGTGTAGTCAACCAATCCATGCCCAAGATGATATCAAAATCACACATGTCTAACGGATACAGATTAGCAGAACTAATTATATCATCAAATCGAAGCGGACAGTTCAGATACTCGTGACGAATGATCACAAGATCTTTCATAGGTGTAGAGATCGATAAAGCAAAATCAAGTTGTACGGGGGAAACAGTTATGTGTTTAGCAAATTTAACGGAAACCACAGAGTGAGTTGCACCAGTATCAAATAAGACAAATACAACACGATCATACATAAAAAGAATTCTCGTAACGGTACCTGAAGAGTTTGCTGCCTGATCTCTTGTCAAGGAGAACACTCGACCCTTCGCAGTAGGTGGTTTATCGTTCTTATTACCCCTACCACCGTTTCCACCGTTCTTAGGGCAATCCCTAGCCATATGCCCAGTCAACCCACAAATAAAGCACGCTCCAGTAACACGATGACAAAGTTTCCCTGGATGTAACTTTCCACACGTCTCACAGGGTGGAGAGGAAGCCTGATCGGGAAATCTCTTCTGGTTAGAGGAACCCGAAGCGTGGTTGGAGTGCTGACCACGATCACAATCACGTCCATACCTCTGACCACTATTGTTACCCTGCCTGCCAAGAACTCATCTATCAAACCCCTTCTGATCATAGGGCCGCTGCTCATAACCCCTCTGATTGTTGCTCTGAACTGCTGGCCTAATTCGGTCCCCATTACGATCTCTCTTGTTGTTCTGCCTAGCTCTCTCTCATAGTATCTCAGTATTTCGAGCAGCATTGCCCACCTGGGCTACATCCGTGAACTCCATATTAACCATCCCATCCAAAATCCCATCATTAAGAGCCCACTTAAAATGTTTAGCCTGCTCAACCTGTGTACCTGCCTTAGACCCCAGAAAACCAGCCAACCTAAGGAAACGCTTCATAAATTCAGTACTCAGCTCATCCTCACCCTGACGAATAGTATGATACTCACGCTCATACTTCTGCTATTCGGACAACAGGAAGAACTGTAGAAATAAAAGGTCACGAAAATCATTTCATGACAAAGCAGCCACATACGACTCACCACCCTTCGCCTGCTTATGAGCCTTCCACCAACTCAGAGCATCGCCTTCCAGCTTATAGCTAGCCAGCCTAGCTTTAAATTCATCCGCACAGCCCAAAACCTCAAAAATCTTCTCTATATGGGCAATCCAATTCTCGGCATCCACAGGAGTAACAGCCGAGCTAAAGGATCGCGGCTTCTGCTTCACAAATTTCTCTAACCAAGTGTGGATGTTGGTGGGTTGACCACCACCAGAACCACCACTACCAGACACCTGTCCCTGACGGACCTCATCAGCAATTTGGGTGGTAAGATTCGGTAACAAAGCATTTACAGCATCTTGAACTGCTGCAGCAAATGCAGGGTTTGAGCTAAAGTCTTCAGTACACCATCTGAACGGTCCACAAACGGATCAGTAAGATAAAAAAAAGCATAATATCAAAATATGGAAGGAAAATATCAAAAGGAAAGAGCATAGCAAAGGAAGCCTAATGTCTACCCAAATCCTCACAGGTCATATCCTAAGTTCTACAGGGCGAAACCTGGCGCTCTGATACCATAATTGTAACACCCCAACCCGAAAAGGGTCGAAATGCCACATTATGGTGTCACATCAGAACATAATAAATAACGCAAGCGGAAGATTTATTTAATAAATACCAAAGTCATAAAAACCAAATACTTCCAAAGTACTAAATCCAAACGATGTCTAAACCAAAGGAAAATATCTACAACATATGTCTAATAATCACAAGTTCAACAATGGGAAACTAAGCAAGGTAGGTCTTCTAAGCTCCTACTCTCATCACTCAGGCCCAGCATCCCGCTTATTACCTGCCGCAGGGAAAAGAAAATGCGGCTGAGCTAACGCTCAGTGAACAGATATAAATAATGAAAGGTAATAAGCAAACGAATGAATAAAGTAATAAACTGAATATGAATAAGTATACAAAACGAAGTCAAGGGAATCTGCTGAACAATATATCATACGTCATGATAAATAAATTAATAGGAAATTAGAAATAACAAGGAATGCCCACGAGCCCTAAACAAAAATGTCTAAACATGATACATGAATAGACCCAAATCAGATAAACATAATCATAGCAAAGCATAATATAATGTACACATGATATGCATCTCATGATGTACCAAATGTGATATGGGGTGTATGGCACACACCATCCATTCACTAAATACCTGAACTGAACAAAGTACCTAGGATGCATCCATACGCCCCCTGCAAAACAGATATACATATACAACTTCGAGACTGTGCATACGTATGTTAGTATAATAATAATAAATATGGCGGCCATGGTTGCTATATAGCATGAGTGGGAATGCTGTGGACTAATCACACCTCCACAGAACAGTGTCATGCCATAGGTGCCTCTATGACATGGTCATGGTACCTCCATGACTAGTTCAAATAGCTCGGGCAACAAAGTTAGAAAAATGATATGAACAGAATGTAAAGGTAATCATTAATCATATAACTGAAAGGGAAACATAATCAACTAAATAGTATAAGCACAGCAAAACAGATAAGGAGCAAAATAGAATAACAGAAATCAGGAAAACAAGTCATGAGAGAAAACCCTTACTGAAAAAGGGTGGAATATCTGTACCTTAGCAAGCAACGAAGTGAAAACGAAATGAAATGAACACAGGGACAGAGATCACTCCTTCTTTAGAGAATCTACATGAATTATGGATCAATTATTATTTAGGAGTCCGTTTTAAATGTCATTAATTGTCATAACTGATTCTTAAATACTTATAGTTATTCATTAATTGTGATTAAGGTTTCATTACTGAAATTAGGTTAACATATGTTTAAGAGTATCCGTATTAACGTTACAAATGTTATTTAGGTCAAAACACATTAAATGGGGTTAAGTTAAGCTAAAACCCTAACTTATAACATAGTTCAGATTTTATCATATTATGGTCCCTTTATTTATGAATTTTTTACCATACTTAAGTGTTTACTGGGGAGCTCAAATATTTATCATAGATACCTACACATGTTGGGCACTTACAGTAATTTTTCCATATTTTATTTCAAAGTGATATTACCATTTCAAAAATCGTTTTCCCAAAACTGCCCAGAAAGTGCACTGCAGGTATACCCCGAAAGTTTGCATTTTCTTAACCCATTAGAACCCTTCAGAAAAATCTACAAAATTTCCAGTAAGTCCTATACATCCTAAATATTTTCCCTATCAAATGAGACCTCCTAATTCCTCACTGTTTGGAAATTAAATTCAAAAATACCAGCTGAATGTTCAGACTCCTAAGCTCAGGATTGACATCTAATGTTCTAAAAACCAGAAAGTCACCTACCCGACCTCCAAAAATTATGAAATTTTATACACAGATAGCACACAACCTGAACTTAGTTGTAGACTCAAAAATCTTGCAAAAACACGTTGGCATCATCAAATTAGACCCCTTTAAACCTGACCCAAATTCTGAACAGCCTGCAGTTGAGACAGAAATAACACAAACTTAACCCTCTTAAACTCTAATCGACCCATATTAATTTCCTAGGGTTGCCAGAAGTTATTAACCACATTAATGATCCTTTATTATAGATTTTAGGGTTGAATAATGGTTATATACCTGTCGACCTAAGGGCTGG
The DNA here is from genome assembly GCA_021014915.2 of Artemisia tridentata subsp. tridentata. Taxonomy (NCBI): domain Eukaryota; kingdom Viridiplantae; phylum Streptophyta; class Magnoliopsida; order Asterales; family Asteraceae; genus Artemisia; species Artemisia tridentata. Next base: position 252,552,024 of record CP139501.1, read on the forward strand.
AAAAAGGGCATCAAAACAGCCCACAAAACGCGACACAATCCATCCACTCATGAGGCGTATAAGTTATGATTTTATGTGATATAATTTATCGATAGATAGGCTTAAATAAACATGATATGGACCAGATTACACACGTATGTTGTATGATAATTCGCTTAGAACCAAAGTAGGATTAAATATACCTTGTGTCGACTCAAACAGAAACGAATGGAAAACAAGGAACAAGGATTCGGATCACACGCAAGGATTCTAATGACTTGCACAACTATCTTGGTTGCCAAACCTTGCCTCGACTCCTCTTCTTGGCAGCAACACTGGAAGTTTTTATTATTATTATTATTATTATTATTATTATTATTATTATTATTATTATTATTATTTTTGATTGTTTTGTTTGGTGCAAGGAGAGAACAAGAGAGGGATATACGGTTTTATGGGAAGAGAGGGAAAACGTGTTAAGTGATTTGGGAAAACCGTGTATTTTAATATAGAATGTCTTGTGAAGGTTAGAGAAAGATATTCATGCAATATACTCATTCTTATAGAGGATTTGGTGGGTCTTACCAATATGGAATTCAATCCTTATTTGTATATATTAAACGTGTAGGTGTACATGTAGTATAGGATTGGAAAGGTTATAAGTTATAGTTATTTTGTTAACTATAGATTAATTTCATAAAATGAATAATTAATACATAACATATGGTTTAGTGTGTTTATTAATTATTTCATAAATTAGGTTAAAATTCAAATTAGACGTAAATTTATGAATTCGGAATTTTGGGTTTTACAGTTTTAACACCCATTTGGTGAATTACAAGATTATGTATAGCTGCAAGTGCTAACAATAATCTAATGGTGGTAATCCTAGCAACAGGAGCATAGGTATCAAAGAAATCAATACCTTCCTTTTGCCTAAAGCCTTGGATAACCAATCTGGCTTTATACTTGTCTATGCTTCCGTCCACCTTCATCTTCCTTTTGAAGATCCATTTACTACCCAATGGTTTACACCAAGGTGGTAAATCAGTCAATTTTCAAGTATTATTGTGTATAATAGAGTCAATCTCATCTTGGATTGCCTCTTTCCAAAATGCAACATCCCTTGAAGCCATAGCTTCACTGTAGGTCCTCAGATCATCATCAACATTAAAACAATATTGATATTGAAAGTTAATTTCATTCCTTGATCCTTCAACCAAATATAGTTGGAAATCATCACCAAAAGATTTGGCTTTTCTTGCTCTTAAACTCCTCATAGGCTCAGAAGGCTCAGGAGGGGTATCAGTCACTTGGTCAGATGTACTGGAGTTACTAGAACTTGCAATCATGTCTGCAGGTTTAGGTAATGATGTAAACCTATCCTCATTGCCAAAATCAGCATCTCGTGAATCAATAACAGAGTGCACGGATACATAATCATTAGGTTCTATGACATAGAACCTATAGCAAGTAGATTTCTCATGATAGCCAATGAATACACAATCTATACCTCTTTGACCTATATTATTTATTTTAGGGTCAGTCAATCTTACCACACCTCTACAACCCCAAACTCTGAGATAACTCAGTTTTGGTACCTTTTTATGCCAAAGTTCATAAGGGGTTATCTTGTTCCTTTTATTAGGAACTCTATTCAATAAATAACAGGCTTTCAACAAAGCCTCACCCCAAAATCCGTCACTTAGGCCAGAATAGCATAACATGGAATTAACCATTTATTTAAATGTCCTATTCTTTCTTTCAGATACACCATTTTGTTGTGGTGTGTATGGAGCAGTGGTCTGATGTATTATACCAGTAGATTGGAAATACACTGGATCATAATACTCACCTTCCCTATCAGTGTGAAGTATTTTAATCTTCACACCATGATGAAGCTCTACTTCCTCTTTATAGATTTTAAATTTATCAAGAGCTTCATCTTTTGTATGACACAAGTAAACAAAGCAGTATCTAGTAGCATCATCAATGAAAGTAACTACATACTTTTTATTACCAAGTGATTGAGTTGAATGAAAATCACACAAGTCACTGTGTACAAGTTCTAATACCTTTGTATCTCTAATGACATTTTTGGCGAAAGGTTGTCTAGTAATCTTAGTCAACATAAAAGTTTTACACTTTTCACCATTGAATTCAAAAGCAGGTATTAGACTCATTTTTGACATGTCTATCAATCTCTTGTAATGTACATGTCCTAGTCTAGCATGCCATAATTCAGATTTACTACAATTATTGCTAGAACTAGTAGAAGCCATGCAAACAGAATTTTTAACAAATGAAACATCCAAATTTAATTTAAACATGCCATTCAAATATCCAAAACCAATAAAGTTTCCATGTCTTGACAGGATATACTTGTCACTTTCCAAGACTTGCTTGTAGCCACAATTATTCAATACAATACCAGATACTAGATTCTTACGAATTCCAGGTACATACACAACATTGTTTAAAAGTAAAGAGTTTCCAGAAGTAAATACTAGATTAACAGATCCTAGTCCTTTAATTTGTTCAGTAGCAACATTGCCCATCTTTAACAAAGATCCATCTTCAATTGGCTTGAAGTCCTTGAACCAATGAAGATTTTTGCACACATGACATGTTGCTCCCGAATCCACCCACCACGAAATGTCATCATCCTGCACATAAAATGCTTCAGAGATTATTGATACATAATAATTCTCAACAGAATGATCAGTAGGTACCAAAAACAAACCTGATTGCTTTTGGATCCACTTGTACCAGCCTCGTTTTTGCCTTTTCCAGAACCCTTCCCAGACCTGCACTATTTCTTGAAGTGTCCAGGTTTCCCACACTTCCAACATGCCATTTTTTGTTTCTTATCAAAACCTTTATTGTTACTGCCTTGAGATTTTCGTTTCCCTTTACCAGCCTTGGAGGATTCACCCTCCTCCACCATGTTCACAGAAGAACCAATCATAGTTTTAGTACCACCAATAGAACCCTTTTCCATATCACATATGGATTGTTCAATTTGGAAATGATTTCCAAGTTTAACCAGATTTAATTCTTCTTTCTTATGTTTCAGATTGTTTTTAAAATATTTCCAAGAGGGGGGCAGTTTATCTATGATACTAGAAACAGAAATTGATTCATCCATTTTCATACCATATTGTGTAAACTGTCCTAATATCCTTTGCAATTCGTGATACTGTTCCATGACAGGCCTAGTGTCTACCATTTTATAGTTTATAAAATTACCAACCAGAAATTTCTTACTAGACGCATCTTCTACCATATACTTGGCTTCAAGGGAATCCCATAGTTCTTTTGCAGACTCTACGTTTTGATAAACATCAAACAAGGAATCAGATATACCGTTAAGAATGTGACCACAACATATGTAGTCTGCGTTTTCCCACTTTGAACGATTACGAGTCTGTTCCAGGGTTTCATTCTCAACAGCCACGGGGCATGGGGTACTCAGAACATATACCATTTTCAAATTTGTGAGATAGAAGTGCATCTTCTTCTGCCATCTACGAAAATCCTGCCCAGAAAACTTATCCAATTTCGCAAAGTTCTTATTCATATCCTTCACAGAATCAGGGTTCGTCATCTTCAATTATTGATTCGATCTTTGTAGGGGATAAACAGAATAAACGAACAAAATCAGATATTATTTGAATCTCTGAAAGGCGTGTGAACACTTTCAGATCGAATCAATTCGGTGGTTCTCCCGAATTATTCAATCGGATACAATTCAGAGATTGAGAACGTTTTGAATGCTTGTGTTTAAGATTGATGAACCAGAGAAAAATTAATGACCAAAGAAAAATACGTACGAATGTTTTTCAGAGATTAGGGCACTAACTGACTTTTAGGCAGTTTTTCAAGTTTCAAAGTTGTCAAAATTAGTCCCTTAATTTCCGAAAATTTAATTTTCTGAGGACCCTGCCTGGGGCTCTGCCCCTTGGACCCTGCCAGGGGCTGCCGCCCTTGGACCCCACTCCCAGGGGAGCTGCCCCCGGACCCCCGTCCTTTAGGGGCTTCGCCCCTAAGATCATAATAAATTCAAATAGGCGTGCACTCCGCACCTCCAAGCCTAAATGATGTCTTATTATGACTAAATTGATCAAACAAGTTAATCCAATTACACTAAATTATCCAACAATTCCTACGTATAAACAGCAACAAAAAGAACGAAGGAGAGAAAAATAAATACTCGTATAAGTAAGCTTTAAGATAAATTAATAAGCCTACCTTTCGTTTAATCATGCTTCCGATCCAATTACATGGGTTTCCTTGTAGTTGATGAATAAAAGGTGCAAAATGGATTCTGAGCTCCTTATTTGTTTACTTATGCTTAGAGATGGTAAAATGGGCAAGTTTGAGAAACGGGTCAAAATTGATCGATGAGAATTCACAAAAGTTCAGATAATCAAGATCACATAGTAACCATTTGAACCATCTGGTCTAACCACATTTAGAATCAAGTGATATCAATTAGTAAGCTAAGATATATGTCAGATTTTTATAACTAAATACAGGAAAATGAATAATCCACTCTCAACTATTTATTCTCAATTTGGGTTGGAGGTCGTATCATCAAATAGACAATAGTTGTCCAAAGACTTGATGGCTCCAATCAGACTGTAGAGGTGTATTAAGTTCATAATTTTCAAATAGGTAATACTTGTCAAAGACTCACAACCTCCTCGGTTAATCTAAAGGTAATCTAAACAGGCAAAAAATCACGCATTTACCCTTTATTTTACTTGATGACTCCAATTAACCTGAGGAGGTGCATTCATATTCTATTCTCAAATTTTAATAAGATTTTGCAATCGAAAGTTTTGGACGACAACCCTGCTAGTTTGAGAAAAGAATATCGGGTTGAAATTTCAACAACAGGTTGAAGTCTGATTCGATGCTCCAATCCACTTAACAACAAAAAAACAAAGCATCATATAAGTGATGAAAGAAAGGTGACATCATATGTGATTACCTATTTCCTTCTAATTTGTTACATCATATACCGGACCATATATTTTTTCCACTTACTTTCCCTTTTCTAACCATTAAAAAACACCCATGCATATCTATATAAAAGCACATGTTGTAACCTGTTCTTAAGAACAGTAGATTAAAAATCAAATATAAAAAGCAGACCCCTCATTTTACATACACACATTCTATCAAATCATCTATTTTCTCTTCATCAACCACCTGCTTTCCTCTCCTCTAGCTGGAGCATCGCCTGCTACCACCGCTGCTACCCTATCAGCATGATGCACATGCCACTATAACTGTTCCGGTCCGGCTGTTGTTACGGTACTGTTTTCTTTCCCTTTTTTTTTTTTTTTTTTTTTTTTTGGTTTATTATTTTAGATTACTTTTGCTTGTTTCATTCTCTCTTTAAATTTCGTTTTTTTATATCTTATGGATTTTTATTTATATCTTTGGTCTTTGTTAAGTTGTTTTGTTTTCTCATTTGTGTGTCTAATGAGTTTGTGCATGTTTTCTTTGCAGATTAATAAATGTTTTTCCATAGTTTATGTCAAAAGTGACGAATTTACAAGAACAACATATTAAAAATAATTATATAGTAAAATCAATGTTGTGACTATATAAGAAAATGAAGTACTCCCGTACCTAAAGGAAATGGAGAGTTACACATATAGATCACATGGCATGGTCACCACTCACAAGTATGATGGAAATGAGACTGTTGTGAGATGAAAGGTCAAGGACCATGGACATATAGGATCATATGGGTATGGGCTATGGTTGAGTTGTCTTGGACTCCTTTCAAAAATACAAAATGATCCTTGATATAAAACACATAGGGTGATCATACGATCAAGTATGATATATTGACCATGATATTTGTGAAGGTTTTGTTTTTTACGACATTTTGTATTAACAAGCTTGGTGTGCATTGATCTTTCAGATACGTCTGAATCATTGCTACTTGTGATATGTCAAATATAAGAAACAAATTTAACAAATCTTCATTGTTTAATACCTTCATTTAATTAACGATGTACACTATTTTATCAGATATTTTTTTACTGTAAGTTAAGAAAATTATTTTTTTTTTGATGTTAAAAGAAATTGCATCAGCATTTGGACCCGCCGCAACGCGTGACATATGCATCTTGTAACTAATATAATATAACATAACATGCTTTTAATATATATATATTTTTTTATAGTTATCAAGCCACTCTAAAGGTTTCAACATGGATGCAAGCCTCAAGTGTTCACCTTCAAAGTTGAAGAAACCTGAAAGGAAGATTATTGAAAAGAATAGAAGAAACCAAATGAAGTTTCTCTACTCTCATCTCTTCTCTCTAATCCCTCCTAATTACCTCTCCAAGGTTTTTTCATCTTTTATCTTTTTCTCCAATTCTGATTATTTTAAAGGACGCATTTTTTTTTAAAACTTGCTTTAAACATTCAGGTAGGTGATGTGTCGGATAGAGTAGAAAGTGCCATAGAGTACATACAAACATTGAAAACCAACTTGGACATAATCAAGAACAAGAAGGATAAGTTGTCGAGTAGGGAGAGATCACACGAACACACAATAATGATCAATAATGTGTGCAAGACAATTGATGTACAAATCCACGAAATGAGTCATGATATAGATGCTGTTTTGGTAACAGGACTGAAAAATTATTCAAACTTTCGTGATGTCGTTTGGTTTCTAAATCAGTGTACCACTGAGGTCATGCTTGCAAATTTTTCATGCACCGGGCTTTCGACCTTTCACATTCGTCAAAAAAAGGTGAGTATCAAAGGTCATTCGAGTTTTATTTACTTCTTTGTAACTTATTATAATTTCTAAGAACATGTTACACAAAATTGTGAATAGGTCGGAGCAGAGGCTATTTGTAAGACGGTCAAGAGTTTAACTGAAGGATCTTTAAATGTGAAGGAGTTGGAGAATAATTATGCATTGTTTTGCACCAACGTAACTCTTCCTCAGCCAAGATGGGGCAGGACTGGAAATCAACTTGGAGAAATCGAAGAATTACAAATGAATTTTCAAAAAGAACTCAGTTCTGTTTCATCTTGCAATGAATTGGAGTATGAGTCAAATATAAGTATATGGGACTTTGATTTCCAATCTAATGCATGTTGATGGGAGTTAGAGGTGTTACAGTGAGTAAAGACAAGCTATTTAGTATAAAGTTTATGAGCTTTTTTTAGAATTTAAGGAATGTGATGTTCATTCTTATAAATATAAGAGCCAATTTCTAAAATGGTAGTTTAATTTAACTTTTTTTTTTAAAAAATAGTACAAAAATAATGCCTTTTCCCAAAAAGGTCATGTGCGAATGTGCGAATCCACAAATACTTTGACACGTGTCCAGACAAAAGGTACCACACCAATAATTCAGCCCACCATTATACCCCACATGCCTATTTGACTTTTTTAAACAAATGTGCGAACGACGGCGTGCGAATGTGCGAACGACGGCTATAAAATCTTTCAATATCTTTATAAAATCTACTTTTTGTCATGTATCTTTCTTGGGAAAGAACCATTTGGATTTTTAAAATATATAATTTGTACTTTTATTTTGTCGTTACATATACTCAAAATCAAAACACATACTGTTGCGATCAAAACACATACAAAAACACACATTATCAAACGATTAAAAATACATATCAAACACACTGTACCGATCAAAAACACATACCAAATCTCAAGGTTTTAGTGGATCTATGAAACAAATAGTGTACCGATCAAAAAAACACATACAAAACACACACATTTTGTTGTATAATGGCGTCTAGATTTCAAGTAAGTTATATTTTGATTTTTTTATAGCTGTGTTTCTTTTAAAATGCTTCTTTGATTAGGGTTTACATACAGAAGCAGTTTATTGCACTCAAGAAGCAGTTTGATTAGGGTTTAGAAGCAGTTTAGGGTTTAAAATCGGTTTTAACGTTGTACATATATTCTTGTTTGAATTAATTAGTATTTGGCGAAAGTGCTATGTTAGTTTTTAACCATTCCTTGTGTATTGCACTAAAAACTGCTTAAAAAATAAGCACATAAGAAGCAGTTTGATTAGGGTTTACATAAAGAAGCAGTTTAAGGTTTAAAATCGTTTTTAAGGTTGTACATATAATCTTTTTTGAGCTAATTAGTATTTGGCGAAAGTGGTAGACCTTAGTTTTTAACCATTCCTTGTTTATTGCACTCAAAATTGCTTGAAAATAAGCACATAAGAACCAGTTTGATTAGAGTTTACATAAAGAAGCAGTTTAGGGTTTAAAATCATTTTTAAGGTTGTACATATATTCTTTTTTAGCTAAATTTATGAGCTAAATGATCTAAGCAGTCGATGTGATGTATGTTAAATGGAAGTAACTTTTACTGAAATTAACCCAAGTTTGCGCTAAAAGATATAGGCCATTAATTGTATATGATCATCAATTCTTATGCATGTTCTCAATCTTGTAGCATAGTTTGTATTTGCAATTTGCATAGAATTTATGCCTAAGCAGTAATGATCTAATGTATGCAGCTTTGCAATTTGCACGGTAACAACTTTATGAGCTAAATGATCTAATGTATGCAGCTTAACTATGGTTTACTTCATAATATTGACTTGTTTATTATTTTTTTGTAGGTTGTTATTGCGAGGGTAAACATTAGATCTAGATTACACCTACTGACAAAGATAAGAGATCGTCTTGCCAAAAAGGAGGAACGTTGTTACAATTTGTTTAGGCGTAGTGTTTTTAGACCCTATGTTGAGCAGCCAAGTCATGATACCCCGTTTATTCCCCGGTTTTCGATTTGGCAAAATCGAGTTAGACAGTTTGGATGGTGTGAAGTCTAGCTTTATGAAGCGTTTGTTCCCCGGTTTTAGGTATTTGAAGGGGGAAAACCTAAAACGCATGCTTGAGAGTGAACAATTTGAGCACATATCGGATGAGGATGTTGTGCGTGTGTGCCTTCTACTAGCGGCTGATTTTGTTTTCATAGGTCAAGAGTTGAGACATGTGATGGTGAATGAGATTGTGGTGCTAGCTGATGATTTGGAGGCATGGAATGCTTTTCCTTGGGGGGAGCATATGTGGCAGGAATTCCATGAACGGATTTACATGTTGGTCTCTGGGAAAAGGGATGTGTATATGGAAGGGTATGCCAGAAAGGGGGCGGCATACCAGGCTGTGTATAACTTATACGGTTTTGCATACGCGTTGAAGGTTAGTAAACTAGTATGTATTGCTGGTAGCATAGCATATTGGTATCACAACTTTGTTATTGAATTGGCCGATTTTTTATCTGCTTGTTGTGAAATTCAAGTACCCTTAATAGCAATATTTCATTTGATTTCACCCGTTGGCCTCTTTGATATTATAGCTAATATAGTGTTTTCGTTGGTTAATGAAAATATATGTTGAAATTTGAATAAACCTATAATGGTTTGCTAGCCTGTATGGAATGTGTTGAAATTTAGTTTTGTTACTCTTCATGGCGTTTTGCCTCTAGTGCTTGATCTTTCATCTGCTTTTTTACAGTGGCAACCAAAGATTTTCCTATTTCTTCCGCTCTTTTCTCTATCTCTAGTTCACGGCGTTTTGCCTCTAGTGCTTTTTCTTCCAACTGGTTTTGTACAATGGCGACCATAGATTATCTATGGTTGCCATTGTACAAAAGCAGATGGAATAAAAAGCACTAGAGGAAAAATGCCAGAACTAGAAATAGAGAAAAGAGCAGAAGAAATGTGATTGGCCAGAAGATGTTCCATTGTGGCTGGGTTTCGTTGGCGACACATGAGCAGATGGAAGATCAAGCACTTGAGGCAAAACACCAAAGTTGGTAGATTTCTTCAAGTCAATCATGTTCCATTGTGGCTGGCTTTTGTTGGCGACACATGAATATATATTTCTATCGAGAGATATAATCATTGATCCCTATGGAGCATGATTGGCCTGAAGATGTTTAGCATCTTTGTCTATAGTCGTAGTAGAATGGGTTAGAAACTTGAAATATATTAGCCATTAAACAAAACTTCATTCAGACACGCTAAAATATCTCTAGTTTGATTTCATTCAGACCTTGAAATGTATCCAGCTTGAAATGTAATTTGGTGCCTTTTTTAAAGCAGAGTAAAGTAATTGCTAGTGTGTTCGGCTATATATAAGTGGTTATGATCTTAAGTTAATTAGTGATTGTTAGTTTCTAGTCTCTCTTAATAAGGTTTATCTTGCATTTTGATATTCGAAGGATATATATCTTTGTGTATGGAAATACTTGTGTGTGAATGATTGATAAACAGAAATGCAGCTAAACCGTTTTGTTCTCTGTCATTACAGATTTTTGTACTTGAAACCATTTTGTTCCATCTAACTGAACGCTTGTTTACATTACAGATTTTTGTTCTTGAAACATTTCCTCAGTCCAGGCTATGGTGGGAGAAAGATGAGCAGGCTATTCCACGGGGGGTTGGTTGGGCTAATGTGACCGGGTTTAACAAATCTGATTATGAGAAACTTTTTTATGTAACAACACCCGTACAAACCTTGATTCCAACAGATGCCGAGAAGGCATCACCCTGGTTTATCTCAAGCTTAGAATATTTCGACATAGCTGGTGGATCAAGTTCAAGTACATTCAAACCAGCTAAAAGGGATAAGATCAAGGCCAGGGTTGCTCAAAAGACTCGTCGAAAAGAAGTTCGCACGGAGGTACGTATCCGTACTGAGGTGCATACGAGTGTTGTTGGTGAAGGGTTTTCTGATGAAGGTGAATCAAGTGATGTGGATGTGGATGAAGAGACTAAGAGGCTGACCAAGAAACAACTTTTAAAGAAGATGGTTGATATGGAAGGTCGTTTAGCTGTTCTAGAGCGGTTATTCCAACCAGGTAAGGTTCCGACTGCTGTTTCGGGTTCCAGTGATGTTACGGATGTTGTTCAAGATTCACAGGTACGTATTTACTATTACGGAGCCTATAGAAGGCTCTCGCTGTCTTAAATATTAAAAAATTTCTAATTGTTGTGAAATCACAAACCAATTAAACATGTTAGGTTTTTTATTGTTAGGTTTTGGTAATTAAAACCTGAATAGTGTATCGTAAACTTGTTATTTGGTTGCTAGTGATCTGGATAAACTATTACATAGTTAGATGGTTGTTTTGGGAAATCAAACTTCACACAATTTTACAAAACAATTTTCAAGTGCGAGCGTTGGAAACCTTTTGCTTTTGTCTTTGCAATCGATCCAAGTGTTGTATCATTCCGGTGGTAATCGGCTATTATATGGGAATCTTTGAGGGGAAATAGATCAGCTTGTAGATCCGGGCATCCTTGAACCATAGATGGTCGGTTTAAATGTATACGCACCTTAATGATTCTAGCAAAACAAGAATCAATCCAAGCAATAAGAGTGATGAACCCCAATTAGGGTTTATACGGATTACACGAATTACCCCTTACCGATTTTGCAATTCAATCCAAGAATCAAACAATAGTGTGTTTGATTCACGTTCTTATACACACGTACTAAATCAAACTAAAGTTATGCAAGTAAATAAATCACAAAACTTAAACCAAACTTTTTGTTAAAAACAAAAGTTGATCGACCCTTGTAAGGGTTGTTTGTCGATCGGCTAGAAGAAGAACAAGGAGAGAAAAACTTTTAGGTTTAGTTTGTGTGCACAAGAGATGTCAAAAACTATAACCCTTGGTTTGTTTATAGACTAGAAGTAACTTAGAGTCCAAGTTTGATTTTGATTAGGAAACCCAATTACAAACCGATCGGCCCCTTGTTTAAGGAGGTGGATCCGGAACATTCTTGACATCTAATTTTCATTCTAGTCCTTTCCTTTTCTTATTTAACTATCGTTAGTCACTTCCGTTAAATACTAAAGTTTATTATACGTTTTGTGATAATTAATAATTAAATATACCGTTTTATATAAAATTATTAATCTTTAGTTCTCATACGTAAAGTGTGCAATCCCGTGATCTCGAGTTCGATCATAACATATGACTACTAAAATAATGTCCACAAAACTAACAGCTCCCACTTGGACATATTTTAATAGTGTAATCACATCAGTTAGCGTCTTGCAACACGTCGATGCCTCTAGTACAACTCGAGTAGGTCTCCTGGAAAAAACTTTAATGATTCATCATTATTATTATCCTTTTGTTACTAATACTACATTAAATAAAGATATGGATATTATCTTTATTCAAATATTCTGTTTCTCGTTGTTTGTGATTGAGCAAGATTACCAAATCTTCTGAACATATTCAGGGGAGATCTTGGGCGTGGCCACGCAAACATCTTGTCAACCCTACGAGGGGTCGAGCAGTATTAAACTCCAAAATAAATTTGAAGGAACAAATTATATCTTGACTACAAGCATAACCTATGAACTTTGCAACAATTCCGAAAACAATCCTTATGACTACCAGTTACGTATAGCGTTAAATTGTTCCATAGAATGCACTACATTCATAACAGTTATCTGGTATCTCAAGTCTGAGGATAACTATTCATGATTTACTTAATAACATAATCCACAAAGTAACATCATGTAGTTTGGGATAAGTCCTATATTCAATTCATTGAATATCATGTGAATTTTGCATGTCAACGCATCAATAAACTTACAAGTATATTATACCAAAACTCAGATTTGTCTTAATTTAATGATATTCCCATATCATTAACTGACAACGGACGATTTAGAATAACTAATTTATTCACGGATTAAACATGCAAATATATAGGACAACAATATTAAATAATGAAAATAAATATAACCAATATTTTATTTCATTAAAAATAATAAATGTTCACTATATCCTTTATCCAAATACTAAACACAGTCATGCATGAAACTACTAACTAATCTAAGTCCAATGCCATTGGCAAGTTCAGTAAGATTTTATTTAGCTAAAGCCTTAGTGAATGGATCAACTAAGTTATCATCTGTGTGAACTTTCAAGAGATTAATTTCACATTCGCGGACTTGTTCCCGAACATAGTGATATTTCCGTAGAAAATGTCTGGTGCCCTTCATGACTCCAGGTTCATTGGCAAATATGATTGCAGCAGAATTGTCGCAATACATATTAATAGGCGATTCAATTGAAGGCATAACACCAAGCCCTGAAATGAATTTCCTAATCCAAACAGCGTCCATTGCAGCTTCTGAAGCAGCTATGTATTCGGCCTCTGTCGCAGACATCGCAATTGTACTCTGCTTCTTGCTCCTCCAGTCTACTGCTCCTCCATTGATAACAAAGACATAATCAGTCTGAGACTTCGCATCATCTTTGTCACATTGCCAGGACGCATCACAGTAACCTGTTACATCAAGTTCTGTAGCTAGATTTCCACCATACACAAGAAACATATCTTTCGTATACCTAAGATACTTTAGAATATGTTTAACAGCAATCCAATGTTTTTCACCTAGATTCTGTTGAAATTGACTGGTGATATTTTGAGCGAAAGCCACATCAGGCCTTGTGCATCTCACTGCATACATAATAGATCCTACAGCCGAAGCATAAGGAACTTTGCTCATGCGTGCCACCTCTGCAGGTGTTGAAGCACATAACTCACTGCTCAAGCCATGTTTCACTTCCATTGGTAAATATCCTTTCTTGAAATTTTGCATATTGAATCTCTTCAATATTTTGTCAATGTAAGCACTTTGACTTAATCCAATTAACAGCCTTGATCTATCTCTATAGATCTTGATTCCCAGAATATATGCAGCTTCCCCTAAATCCTTCATAGAAAAGCACTTTCCAAGATATGCCTTAACTTTTTGCAAACTTAGAATGTCTTTTCCCATGATCAATATGTCATCAACATATAGGATAAAGAAAATTACATTACTCCCACTAGCTTTGTGATATACACATGGCTCATCAAGATTTTGAGTAAATCCAAACCTTTTGATTTCTTCATCAAATCTTTTATTCTATTGCCTTGATGCTTGCTTCAATCCATAAATGGATCTTTGAAGTTCACATACACGATTTGGAAATTTTGGATTCACAAACCCCTCAGGCTGCGCCATATAGATGTCTTCATCTAGGCGACCATTTAAGAAGGCGGTTTTGACATCCATTTGCCAAATCTCATAGTCATAGTATGCTGCTATGGCTATGAGAATCCTAATAGCCCTAATGTCAGCTATAGGAGAGAAGGTCTCCTCGTAGTCCACACCATATGTTTGAGTAAAGCCTCTAGCTACCAAACGGGCCCTATAGGTATGTACCTTGCCATCCATTTCAGTTTTCTTCTTGAAGAGCCACTTACTTCCAACTACCTTGGCATTGGGAGGAAGGTCTACTTCAATCCAGATATTGTTATTTTTCATGGATTGCATTTCCCCATTCATAGCAACTACCTATGTATCCTTTTCAGGACTCTCAATGGTAGCCCATTAATTAGTAGGTTCATCAAGATCCCCTAATATAGTTTCCTCAACTTCTACGTTAAGACATAGACGTTCAGGAGCTTTCACATGTCTTGAAGACTTGCGAATGGGAACAATTTCAACTTCAGGTGGAGGACCCAGACTTTCAGGTTCCACAGAAAGTACGCTAGTGTTTTCAGAAGGTAATGTATCTACATAATCATCTTCCAGATCATATACTCTCCCACTGAATTCTTGAGATATAAGTTCCTTCTAAAAAGTCTCCATATCTAGCAACAATTACTTTGTTTTCAGGTGGGTAGTAAAAGTAGTAACCCATCATTTCCTTTGGGTATCCTATAAAGATACACTTTACAGATCTCTGTTGGAGTTTATCTGCTGAGTCACGTCTTATATATGCCTCGCAACCCCAGACCTTTAAATAAGACAATTTTGGAGCTTTTCCATTCCATATTTCATATGGTGTCTTATCAACCTTCTTAGTGGGAACCATATTCAAAATACGAACCGCAGATTCTAAGGCATAATCCCAAAAAGATAAAGGAATAGTTGTAAGATTAAACATTGATCGTACCATGTCTAACAATGTACGATTTCTTCTCTCAGATACACCATTTTGTTGTAGAGTATATTGAGATGTGAGATTCTGGACGATTCCATTCTCAGCTAAGTAATCTTTAAACTCTTGGCTTAGGTATTCACCACCTCTATCGGATCGAAGAGCTTTAATCTTCTTTCCTAGTTGCAATTCTACTTCTGCTTTGAAAACCTTAAATGTTTCAAACACCTCATGTTTATGTTTAAGCAAGTAAACATAACCATATTTGCTGAAATCATCTGTAAAGGTTAAGAAGTAGCTAGCACCTTTCCTTGACACATGTCTAAGTGGTCCACACACATCAGTATGTATTAAACCAAGTAGATCAGAAGCCCTTTCCATATTACTATGAAAAGGTTTCTTAGTCATCTTCCTAGATATACAAGACTCACATTTATCATATGATTCATTATTGATAATTTTCAAAAGCCCATCATGTTGTAGCTTTTTCATGCGAGTCTTGCCTATATGAGCAAGTCTACTATGCCAAAGGTAAGAAGAATTCAAGTCTGACTTAATTCTCTTACTTATGCTATACATTGAATTATTATTATTTGATATACAATCATTCATGTCAATCTCAAACACACCATTAACAGCAATAGCATTGAAATAAAAAATACCATTTAAAGAAACATAAATTCCATTACTATTGATAGTGTGATTAAAACCAAGATCCAATAAACAAGAAAAGGAAACAACACCCCTAACAATTGAAGGTGCATAATGACAATTGTTTAATGATAGTACTAAGCCCGAAGGCAAAACTAAATTAAACACTCCTATGGCTTCAACAGCTGCAGGTGCTCCATTTCCCACATGCAGATATTGCTCCCCATAGGCAAGCTTCCTTTCCACTCTAAATCCCTGCAACGCATTACAAATGTGAATACTGCATCCAGTATTATATACCCAGGAATTAATTTTATGATTTAGAATAAATAATTCAATCATAAGTAAGTTACCTGAAGTGCTGGCGCCCAAGTGCCCAGTCTTCTTGTTCTTACTTTCTTTCAACTCTTGGATATAAAAAGGGCAGTTCCTCTTCCAGTTACCAACTACATGATAGTAGTGGCAAGCCTGATCCTTCTTTGAATTATCCTTCTTCTTAGGAGGGTTTTTCTTGGGTTGAGGTTGATAAGCCATAACTTGCTTACCCTTATCAGCGTTGCGCTTTCCCTTACCTTTCTTGTTCGTATTTGGCTTGTTAATTATACCCCCTTGAATAGCTAGTACATGGGGTGTAGAAGCCTTTGGTGGTAAACCTTTCTCGTAATCAATAAGAAGTGCGTGTAGATCAAAAATTGTCTTCCCCACGTAGTGCATATTGAAATTACACACAAAACCACTAAATTCCTTAGTCAGGGATCTATTGATTAAGTTGATAGCACTGTCTTGTTCATAGACCTTGCCAAGTGCTTGTAGTTGATCCATGTAACCTTTCATTTTCGACACATGAGCACTTACAGGTTCACCATCTGGCTGCTTACAACCGTGTAGAGATTCCATCAAATCATAGACCTCAACGGTTTGCGGTTTTTCAAACATTTTCCTGAGTTCATTTAGTTCATTTAGCATATCCATAGGGAAGTAATTCTCAAACTGCTTTTGTAAAGCAGGTGTCATCGCTCCCAACATCTAACAGGTCACATCATTATGCGTCTTAAACTCAACTTTCCACAATGCTTTTTCCTCATAAGTTGAAGTTTCAGCAGTAGGTTCAGCAGAACAAGGCTTGTATAAATATTCAAGTTGATCTGTCACTCGCAGGACAATCCTGAGTGAATGATACCAATCATCAAAATTCTGAGAGCCAGTCAATTTTTCCCGTTCAAAGAATGATTTGAACATAGAACTCATAGCAGTGTTATTGTTTTGAGCCATTTCTACAAATAAAGAAAGTTCAAAATTAATATTTTCGATAATACAATTTTTCAAGAAAATAAAATACCCAAGGAAATATTCATATAACCATAATATTTTCTTGAAAATTAGGATCCAAATTATCACAGTTTCATTACATCAATTGATCTGCTAGTAATGAAAGTATATAATAAGGTAATCTGTCGAATAATAATTGGCAAACAATTTCCAATTCCTAGATCATTATGGGATTTATATTGGCAAACAATTTCCAATATAAGCATGTTTTATCCCCATCTTATGCCTTGAGTCCAAGCTCTCACTTACAACTCAATTAAGTTGTCTAATTAGAAAACTGTAAATTACCATAGTCCCATTACATCAGTTGATCTGCTAGTAATGAAAGTATGAAATTTACCTTCCCATTGTTATCTAGTCCAAGCTCTCCCATGACGTAAATTACAACTTCAAGTGTTCTTTTAATTAGATGGCATTAACTTAATTTTAAAGGGTACTAGTTTTGATGTTTATAATCAAAATATATACGAAGAAGCATGCATACATCTTCGTATCATAAGTTTTCAAAACCTTTTTATTGATCAATTTTAAGCTAAGATTTAAATCAACAAAGTTTTAATTGAGGTATTGGCTTCACCAATCAAAGAATTACCTACAATTATCTCCCACTATATCCTACTACTGCATGAGTCAAACGACCCAAGTTTTTGGGATAATTACCACAAAGTGGCACGTGGAATTGAGGTCAATTCACCCTTAAGATGATTTTGTACATATAATAGCCATACTTGCTAGCTCCAATTTGGCGCACAAAGGAGCGTAGAAACAAAGGTCAGAGCGAATCTTATTAAAAACCCGTTCCTACTTAAACCCCTCTTATAGTTTGACACAATTGGGTGAGCCGTTCATACTATTAGTACAAAACTCATCACTCAATTAAAAGTTTATGACTTTAAGTCTTAAAAACATGTTATAAATTATAACCTTGCTAGTCTCGCCTGGGAGCAAATTACCGTGCGAAGCGAACCACTATCAGCACATAAGACTTTGCAAGATTCATAATTTATTACATCAAGTTTCACCATTATTTAGTCCATTTATTTTCTATTAAAAAATTACACTTTTTTGCTTAAAACATGTCATACAATTAAACAAAAAGCAAGTAATAATAAAAATAAACAACTAAATAACGCACATAACTTAACAATTAATTTATGTAAACAATTAGCCACATGAAAACTAATTCAATAAAACCTATTAATAATCAATTCTAGGTTTATATTGTATATATATTCAATTAAGACTATCACTTACAAAGGTAAGTGAGCCACATGCATCGACGTATCGATTGCGTTAGTCATAATTAAATATACACCATATTCCACATAATTGATTACTTAATTTATTCGAGTCTTCCCTAATTCGACATCTATCAATTAAATTACATGTGAAAAACAATTAAAATCATCACAACAATGAATCCATGCCAAACATGCACGTTTGCATGGATTCTACCTAACAATTAGCAAATTGCCACAAGATCGTATACAAACACATAAACATGTTAATCATACGGCTTATAATCAAATTAAATAACCAAACATAAACCCTAAAAATGGCAATCGCCCCTAAATTAAAATTAGGGTTCGATTTGGGATTAAACCTTAAATCGACTAACATGTTTAAAACACAATCAAGATTTGTTTTTTATGTGTTTCGGTAATTAATTACAAGTTATAACCTGTCTCTGATACCACTGTTGAAATTATACTATGACCGATGTCGTTATACCGATAAAAAATAAACCTAAATACCTTATACTAGATAGGGCAAACGGGTATCGTATCCATGAGGAGTATGTGGTGTTAATTTAAGTTTTGGGGTGATCACTGATCAATAAAAGTTTTGGTTTTGAAATCTTAATAACCAATATACCGATTAAGTTAATGATTAAACTAGAAAGTGAATAAGCGATAAAAAGTAAATAAGCAATTAAAAATTAAAGAAGCAAATAAAAATAAGATTCGTAAACAGTTGAGTAAAAAGCAATCCCTCCCGGCTCCGGATATATTGATATGATCAAGTTACGGATTATTACTAATGTTTGTCTTCCAACCACATAGACATAGTTGTATTAATTGAAAGGGACAATTTTGGGCACAAGTTATGTTTACCACACGAATCGTCTTAATTCCTAAACTAGTTGGACTCGGCACAATTTGTTGACTAACAATAACATGTCTTACAATAATCCTATCAATTAATTTTATAATTACTCAAATGAACAATTATAGGTACAAATTATGTTTACCATACGAGCGTCTTAACCCCTATACTAATTAGGCTTGGCACGAATCGTTGACTCACAATAATATGACTTGCAATCATTCAATCAAATAATTATATTAAAACATTAAAATCAAACAAATGATATGCATTAAGATTATATGAATTAATGTTTGACAAACAAAATAAAATCCGTAAATATAATCAAACCAAATATCTTTTACCGGGAGAGATTACAAGAGCTTAGCCGCACATCACAATCATAGACATCATATTAATTATACTATAAGGAATTAAATCCTTTTCTCCCATATGCACGTCCGTCGAGAACATAAATAATATATAGATCGAATGTTGTAATCTTCAAATAAAAAAAAAAATGCGGCTGGCTTTTTTCCTCGGATGAACAGTGTAATATTAAAGAAAATGCGATGCGGCTGTTTTTCTTTTGTCGGCTACTGTAGCCACAGGAAACCCCACCAATTGATTAATTGATATCAATCGTACCATCTATATTTATAATAATAGGATTTTCACCATAAACCTCAATCTTTGTCACTTGTACGCATATGGCCCCTGAGTTGCGCCACTTTTCACTTTCGGTCCCATGCTTTCTTTCCTTCAATAATTCACAAACAAAACACATAAATGTGTTTAAACTTTAATTTGTTTTAACACATTCAGCCTTTATCGTATTTTAAGCTTGTAATATCGCAACTTTAGCTCCTTTATGCGCCAAACCTACATAATCATAAAACACCTCCCCAACTTAAGCCTTACTCGTCCCGAGGAAGAAATCTACTATATCTTAGCATGTTAATTACATAGTTTTTAATCATACCATTGAAATTCCATAAAAAAGATCAAATTTAACCTAGTACACTAATAACCATCCTATGTGACCAATAATCCAAAATGATTACCAATATTTTTGTCCTTCTTAAACACTTAACATAACCGTTCCCATTGGTTCCATTTACTTTATGTTTCATATAATTAACCATGTGCCCAACATACTTAGTACACCCCTATAATCAATCTAAACATATATCCAAAACAAGAGGTGAGAATACCTTACACCTTTTATAATACTGGAGTTTTTATACCATAGAAGCAAACTTTTTAAGAGCGCATAAGCCATCATACATTAGCTTATATATTTTCACTTTTTACTCAGTTTTCGCACATGAATTTTACTTCATATTTCAAGCATTTTTGCTCATAACATACATAAGCTCTTTTTTTAGACATCCGAAACCGTTTCTTATACATGTCATCCCGAATGCTTAATACACTCCTTTTAAGGTTGATATAAAGACCAATCATTCGGAAGCATGAATATCTATCCTATAGGTGCATACTAAGACACATCGGCACACCGGAACCGGTTAATTTAGTCCATTTAATTAAATGGGAACAGTTATGCTTCGTGCCTACTGGTATATCATATGATGGAGTTATCTACCACATAGTCTAATTAATCAATGCACTAACTTAAACCAACATTTCTAATTTCATTAACAACAATACAAGGATTGGGTTATTTCACATAAAATTGTCTCAGCTAAGTGCAATGCTATCCATCATAAAAATTGGTGTCTGACCCATGCTAACAACTAAAATATCACCTTGCGCGGGTGACGAATCAGATAGGCAAGCCCAGCATATGACTACCACCAATAATTATGACAGTTCTCCAACTTTTTACTATGGCCACCGTGCGCGGGTGACAAGCCGGATAAGATCATTTTAAGTGTCCTAACCCAACTATTACATTATTATATTATTTTAACTTCCTTCCTGTTCTAAGCAAAAGTAAGTAGGGAAATTCAATCGTATGGTTGATCATCTACTAATTATACATAGGATAATACTAAATAGCCCAAAACCAAATGGATTTCTACCCGGTTGCCCTGAGCAATGCCCAGTTGCCCAAAAAAGGCGATTGTTGCCCAAAATACATGGAAATCTTCGTGCCCAAAAAATGCGGTTGCCCTGGCAACACAATTATTTTTTGATTTCGGTAGATAGGAACGCCCATTGTGTTGGCTATTTTGGTAATTATCCCTATACATATGCCTAACTACATGCAAACCATCAAATCAATTTTATAACCAAATTATACAATGGAATCGGGTGCACCTTATAATCATGGTTGGGTCTTCTAGTTTGCTCCAATAAGTCATCCATGAGCTAATCTTCAGAACCTGCAAACACAACAAATATATGTAGAAGAAACTTCCACATCCAATTAGCACAAAACTCTTATAATGTGTTTTCAATTTTTTTTTTACTATTTATTTATTTTTTTTAAATCACATTTTGACCCATTTTTAACCACAATTTCACACAAAAGCATGTAACACATGTGACACCCTCCCCAACTTAAAGCATTGCATTGTCCCTAATGCAAAAGATTTAAGTTGAAATTTTGGTTAAAAATCACTTTGATAAACTCACACAACACAAAAACCTAACTCACTTTCGTAGGAATCACGGTTGCATTTAGCGTATGCAACAAGCCTTTTAAACCACTCGGTAGCCCGAGTGGATGAGTTTAGTCTCGTGAGGGTTTGTAGTGAACACACCCACAAAGTTTTTAACACACACAAAAATAAGAAAATAAAAAGAAACATAAATTAGAAAGAACATAAACATACACTACAACCTACGGGTTGCCTCCCGTAAAGCGCTAAGTTTACCGTCGTCAGCCCGAAAATACCTAATATTTGTTTCATGGTGGTCTGATGGAGCATTTACCAAACGAGTTACCTAGACGCAGTGAAACTTTACGGGTCCATGCCATGTCCCTCTTTTCAAACACTTTATGAATATTAGTTTCCCTTATGCAGAAGAAGTGGTTATGCTTTGAAACCCATACTCGTCTTTTCCTTTTTCTTCAGCTTGATGCACTACGAATCTGTTTCACACGGGCCTTCTTGCCTGCATCCTTAATCAACTTACCACAATTTGGCACTTCATGAAACTTCTTCTCTTCTTTGCGTATGGGTTCTCTCAATTTACGAACTCCTACTCGTGCTTTCCTATGAACTTGCTCAAGAATAATATGAAGGAGTGTCCTGCTAGAGTTCTTGTTACAACGCTCAAAAGCATAATGATTTTCAATTAGTAACACCTTTACTTGTGCTTTCCCCTTTGTATAAGTTGAGTCACCCATACCAAATTTCTTGATTAATACTTGAGGCACATGTGGTGGGTTTAGGTCGATACGGGGGCCCTCGACTTCTTCCTCATTGTGATATTGTTGTTCTTTCAATGAATTTGAACACTCATCAATTAATTAATGAAAGTGTTGGTTCATTTAAAGTTGGGAGATAAGGTGTGGTATTAGTCTCCACAACTCCCTCCCCAACTTTAGGAGGAACCAATTCTTCACGATGATCTTTTACCGGTAAAATGAGGTCATCATATGAATTCTTATTAACATCAATATTATATCAATCTTCTTCATCTTCATCTTCATCATCAAAATCAAACATGGTGATGCCTTGAGATTCATATGTTTCTTGCCTATTAAATTGATCTGCCAACGGATCCACATGTGTCTCAAGAGCTGCAATACTAGCGTATCTTTGATTTGCCTCTCTGTTGGATTCTATCATTGAAATGAGCTTATCCAATTTTTGGTCAAGATACGAGAGATGGTTATCACCTTGACCTTGGCCTTAATGGTCATATTGTTGAGTCGGTCTCTATGGTTGATCGAATAAACTAGAGCTCTCAAATGAAGGATGATAATATTGACCACCATATTCCCCTAGATACCTCGTGTAATCTTTCATCTCAATATTGTAATTAGCATGATATGTGTTATGCTTATAATCATCATATTGAGATTGATAGTCATATGTCTCAAGTACTCGTTCCTTCCTACTTGCTTTCTCCTCTGGACAATTTACATAAGAATGAAATGGATTCCCAAAAGTCCATGTGAAAACTCGTTTTAGAGGTTACTAAACTAACAACGAGTTTACGTGATTGTTTATAGGCTCTAGGCTGTTAAGCCTTTGATCTAGGATTTTGTTTATGAAAAGCATGATGATAAAATTGACGAAATATTCTAATAAAGAAACAATACTATCACAACAAGGTTTTTCCAAGTTCATCGTTTGTTATTCTATTAGCCCCAATGCTATGTGATCATTTATAGCACGGTTACACTCTAACAGGGATCAAAGATCCTTGAGGCTAAACAAACTAAACAACATCAGACCCCATGTCCAATGTTCATCAGACCCCATGTCTGATGTTCCCACACACACTTTGATGTTCACATTATTTCACTGTGAAGCATACATTTCTCTAAGGGGTATGATCTTCCTTTTATAACATAAAGAAGATCATTTACAATTTGATAAGTCTTAGTCATCCACTTGCTATATCGTGTAGGTGGCAGTCATCAAGTTCCAATTTGCTTCTTGCTTTTCAACTTTGTTGACTAACCAAATATCTATATATTCTATTTTGTATAAACATGACTCATACAAAATAATATCTTTCTTATTCTTATCCTTATAGCAGCAGAGTGACTCACTGATTCAGCAGCAGCTCGTTTGTACTAGCAGTATCATTTTGAACTAACAGTACCTTGATATGAACTAGCAGTACCTTTCTTGCTGAGATACACTGGCAGTACCTTTCTTGTACTAGCAGTACCTTTTCTGAACCAGCAGTACCATTTTGGTCTAGCAGTACCATCTTTTGAACTGGCAGTACCTTGCTTTTTAACCATCAGTACCATCAAATACACTAACAGCAGTTTATCAATACTTGTAGCAGCTTGTTACTTGGTGTATTTTGCTTTTTCATTTCATGTTTCATTCTTCTTGTTTTGTGTCATCAAATCTATGGAATATTTAATTCCTTACAATCTTCCCCTATTTGATGATTACAAAACAAACACATTCTTGTACGAATTTCCCTAGACGAAGTAGAGAAATTGAGATAACTAAATCTCACCATGAATGAAACTTCCCCTTAATCTATGCTATCCATCACGTCTCTTCCCCTTTTTGTTATCAACAAATAGAGAATATTACAAATATGATTTTTACAACTATGAATTAATACTACACATCTAATCTATCCTTCTAACATCTCAAATTACCCTCCATTAAGCTTTCCGCACTAAAAATGAACTTGAGACATCAAAAATCAAAATTATCAGTAGCAATACTAATCAACAATAATAAGAATCAATAACATTCCCTTGTGATGATGCATAAGTATAAATGGTTAAACACTTGAACATTTAAGCTTCCCCTGAAACCCATATGTTAACCATTTGAATCTTTCATTCTGTAGGCTTTTATGACTTCTTCACAAAATAAATAAAAATCAAGCCTTTTAAACTTTTAAGAACCAACTCTCTTCTGTGTATGATTCTTCCCCTATGTGTGTGTAGCAGCAGAAACTTCCATATGAACGCCATCAAACCTTAATGAGCAAACAACCAGATCGTCCTTTTTTTTTTAAGTGTTTGGACGAAGCTTTTTAGGATTTAGTGACACTTTTTAGAGTCACTTACCTATCTTATGCTCCATGATCAACAAACCATCAATATTGATCAATATAAAGGTTATCAAATAAACCATATTTGATTTTCATATAGAAACCCAGAAAAATTCGAACTTCAGAAACACCTCTGCAGCAGTTTTCAAAAATTTATACCTGACAATCTAGAGCTCAGATTGAAGATCCCTTCGGTGAGAATATACCTTGGTATATGTAGAATCTCCATATAAAATTTCAGCCCAATCCAACGGTTAACGAAGGAGTTATCGCCCTTTGAAAACAGCCCTGCAGTGAGTTACGAAAATACGAACCAGTTTCGAATTTTTCTTGTTTTTCTACATTCTTTGACAAATCAAACCTTATTACATCCTAGACTCAGAGCCCCCCCGCTCTGATACCAACTGTGGAAACTCATTTTAAACCGATCTAACTTAACTAACAACGAGTTTACTTGATCGTTTATGGGCTCTAGGGTTTTAAGCCTTTGATCTAGGATTTTTACGTTTAAAGAACAATGATAATATTGGCGGAATATTCAATGAATGAATACAATACTATCACAACAAGGTTTTGTCAAACTTTCTTTTTGTTATTAAACTCAGCCCCAATACTACTTGATCATTAGTAATACGGTTACACTCTAACAGGGATCAATGATCCTTGAGGCTTAACAAAACTAAACAACATCAGACCCCAACGTCTGATGTTCCCACACACACTCTTTAAGTGCTCTTACATTTTAACACAACTTTGTGTTGTTGTAATTTGAGAGTATGAAGCACTTTGGTGTTGATTGTTTTTAATCACAACCAAGACACTTTTTTATCTAAGGGGTATGATCTTCCTTTTATAACATAAGGAGATCATTACAAACTTGATAAGTCTTTAGTCATCCACTTGCTTTTACATGTGTCAAGTCAATAAGATACAACTTGTATCTTGAGTGTTCAACTTGATGACTTGATAAAATATCTAGATATTATATTTGTATAAACATGACTTATACAAAATAATATCTTCTTCGTTCTTATCTTTGTAGCAGCAGAGTGACTCATTGATTCAGCAGCACCTTGTTTTGAACTAGCAGCAGGTTGTTACACTAGCAGCAGTCTCATTTTGTACTAGCAGTACCTTGTTGTACTAGCAGTACCTTTGTGTTGAACTAGCAGTACCTTTGAGTTTGCACTGGCAGTACCTTACTTGTGAATCAGCAGTACCTTGTTGGTCTAGCAGTACCTTGCTCTTGGAACAGCAGTACCTTGTATTTTGCTTATCATTCAGTATTCTATATGTTTCATTCTTCTTGTTTTTGATCATCAAATTTATGAAATATTTAATTCCTTACAGTCCAGCATGAATCTATAGAAGCTCTAGGTTAAACAAATGATGAAACTGACCATGTGAGATTACCTAGAAATCTTGCGATCGTAAACTAACGGTGATGTACGTCCCGATCTACGCGTGCACATACAATAACCTGCACACTCACAACCAACAAAACAAAAAAAGCAAACAAAACAAGAGAAAAAGAAAATATTTTTGTATTTTTGATTTTTAAAACTATTAACAAAAACTTAAACCAAAAGCGCACTCACTCCCCGGCAGCGGCCCGAAAATTTGACCGATGTCGTTTTACTGATAAAAAATAAACCTAATTACCTTATACTAGATAGGGCAAACGGGTATCGTATCCACGAGGAGTATGTGGTTTTAATTTAAGTTTTGGGGTGATCAATGATTAACAAAAGTTTTGGTTTTGAAATCTTAATAACTAATATACCGATTAAGCTAATGATTAAACTAGAAAGTGAATAAGCGACAAAAAGTAAATAAGCAATTAAAAATTAAAGAAGCAAATAAAAATAAGATTCGTAAACAATTGAATAAAAAACAATCCATCCCAGATCCGGATATATTGATATGATCAAGTTACGGATTATTACTAATGATTGTCTTCTAACCAGATAGACATAGTTGTATTAATTGAAAGGGACAATTTTGGGCACACGTTATGTTTACCACACGAATCGTCTTAATTCCTAAACTAGTTGGACTCGGCACAATTCTTTGACTAACAATAACATGTCTTACAATTATCCTATCAATTAATTTTATAATTACTCAAATGAACAATTATAGGTACAAATTATGTTTACCATACGAGCGTCTTAACCGCTATACTAATTACGCTTGGCACGAATCGTTGACTCGCAATAATATGAGTTGCAATCATTCAATAAAATAATTATACTCAAACATTAAAATCAAACAAATGATATGCATTAATGTTATATGAATTAATGTTTGACAAACAAAATAAAATCAGTAAATATGATCAAACCAAATATCTTTTACTAGGAGAGATTACAAGAGCTTAGCCACACATCACAATCGTAGACATCAAAGACATCATATTAATTATAACATAAGGAATTAAATCCTTTTCTCCCATATGCACGTCTGTAAAGAACACAAATAATGTATAGATCGGATGTTGTAATCTTCAAATAAAAAAAAAAAGTGCGGCCAGCTTTTTTCCTCGGATGAACAGTGTAATATTAAAGAAAATGCGATGCAGCTGTTTTTCTTTTGTCGGCTACTGTAGCCATAGGAAACCCCACCAATTGATCAATTGATATCAATCGTACCATCTATATTTATAATAATAGGATTTTCACCATAAACCTCAATCTTTGTCACTTGTACGCATATGGCCCCTGAGTTGCGCCACTTTTCACTTTCGGTCCCATGCTTTATTTCCTTCAATAATTCACGAACAAAACACATAAATGTGTTTAAACTTTAATTTGTTTTAACACTTTCAGCCCTTATCGTATTTTAAGCTTGTAATATCATAATTTTAGCTCCTTTATGCGCCAAACCTACATAATCATAAAACACCTCAAATTACATGTATAACAACGAATAACAACGCAACAATGCGTAATTAACATGCTATGAGGTGTATGTAAAATACACCGATCATAATATTATGACATTCATACAAATATAATAAGCATCAAAGAACACATGCGGAAGCGAAGGAACAATAACACATAATTAATTAACCAAATTTAAATGTATACGTACCTTAATGATTCTAGCAAAACAAGAATCAATCCAAGCAATAAGAGTGATGAACCCTAATTAGAGTTTATACGGATTACACGAATTGCCCCTTACCTATTTTGCAATTCAATCCAAGAATCAAACAATAGTGTGTTTGATTCACGTTCTTGTACACACGTACTAAATCAAGCTAAAGTTATGCAAGTAAGTGAATCACAAAACTTAAACCAAACTTTTTGTTTAAAAAAAAAAGTCGATTGATCCTTGTAAGGGTTGTTTGTCGATCGGCTAGAAGAAGAACAAGGAGAGAAAAACTTTTAGGTTTAGTTTGTGTGCACAAGAGATGTCAAAAACTATAACCCTTGGTTTGTTTATATACTAGAAGTGACTTAGAGTCCAAGTTTGATTTGGATTAGGAAACCCAATTACAAACCGATCGGCCCCTTGTTTAAAGAGGTGGATCCGGAACATTCTTGACATCTAATTTTCATTATAGTCTTTTCCTTTTCTTATTTAACAATCGTTAGTCACTTTCGTTAAATACTTACGTTCATTATACGTTTTGTGATAATTAATAATTAAATATAACGTTTTATATAAAATTATTAGTCTTTAGTTCTCATACGTAAAGTGTGCAATCCCGTGATCTCAAGTTCGATCCTAACATACGACTACTAAAATAAAGTCCACAAAACTAACAGATGTAAATATTATACTAATACATTAGAGGTAGACGATGACAAAAATGATATTTGTCATATTGTTGACCTTATGTGCCAAAGTAGTTTTAGTAACTATACTTTCCATATAGAGTCGCCATTTTAGGTTTAGAATCAGAAAATATCAAAGCATTACGAAAAATCCAAATAGACCACATCAACGTAGCCGCAACTCCTTCAAGAACTATACTTGCCATATAGATAAACAAAGAAAGTATGTCACAATGTTGAGTCTTCTATCTCTGTTAGGAAAATTATAGGGCTATGCATAGCACAACCATGGACGTTCATATTGATTTCTCGGGTGCCATTGAGTAAGGGTAACAAGATTAACTAAACAGTACATTCTATTTTATAATAAAGATCCAAAATCACCAATTTATACACATAAGGTGCATGTAATGGTACATGTAAAAGAACTATATATCATGAATTCTATTAAAAGTTGATCACACGAAGTGACGAAACATGAAGTTTCCATTACGTTTGCACAGTTCCATGGTCTGTTCAGTGTCATGTTAGTCACAGCTTCCTATTGCTTAGTTTGTCATACTTGATTTGTCGATTTGTTGGTGTAAAATGTAAATCCAGTGACGTCCCATTTGGTCATTCTGTTTTTACACCTAAAGAATAAAAGGGAAAAACTGTGAATTAGTAAACTTAAAGTTTACAATATAAATTTAAAAACGTATAATCCCACATTATTACAATACCAGCAGGGACTCCGCGCGATGCGGCTGCGGGTATTCTGTAATTTAATTTTTTCGACTAATAATTAATTTCATTTGCACATTTTTTGGCAATAACTTTACTGATTAGTTTGTTCGTTTATGGATATAAGCAATGGCAAAAATTTAGTGAACTATATATATATATATATATATATATATATATATATATATATATATATATATATATATATATAATTATATATATATTTTTTGTGTGTGTGCGTGTATTTAGTAGCTTACTTGGTTTATACAATGTGTTAATTTTATTGTATTTTTCATTGAAAAAGAGTTTTTAAAGTATCATTAATTAGTAGCTTGCATGACTTGTATTGTGTATTTTAATACTTGTATTTATCAATGAATGTTTTAAGAACGTATATTAATTATGCATCAATGAATTGTAAACATTGCATGAATACTTATATTGCTGAAAATTAAGTTTTTGAGTTATTTAATTGTTAGAAAATTGTGTTTAATCTAGTTGTACATTTAGCTTTTATACTTGTATTGCCGAATTTTTAAGACTTAATGCATTAAATGCCTCAAAAGAGCTAAATGCATTATAAGATAGTAAATTGTTACAATATAAGCACTACAAATGATTCAAAATTGTATAAAACATCA
Source organism: Artemisia tridentata subsp. tridentata (assembly GCA_021014915.2). Taxonomy (NCBI): domain Eukaryota; kingdom Viridiplantae; phylum Streptophyta; class Magnoliopsida; order Asterales; family Asteraceae; genus Artemisia; species Artemisia tridentata. Next base: position 252,581,880 of record CP139501.1, read on the forward strand.
AAAAGATCACATTACTTCATTTTTAAGGTGTTTATTTTTAGCGAAAATTACCCGGTTAGACATTTAGTATATATATATATATTATATGTATATATATATTTAAAAAAAATAAAAAAAATATATATATATTTAAAAAAAATAAAAAAAAAAAAAAAATAGAACGACAAGATTTCAGCCGTTTTCCTCTTTGAAGATGCATTTCATGACCACAAAATGGGGAAGGGCGAAACACATTTTGACACACCCAGCTTGCGACATGTGGATATCTTGTCCCCCTTTTTTTATGGCAGACAACAATTTCGCCTCATGACCCACTATCAAACCCTTTTATTAGGGCGAAATGCCCATGGGAAGGAGATTTATTTCCAGATTTTTTTCTTATGTATGTAAGATTTGTTGTATGGTATATACAAAGGGATTGTATATAAAAAGATTTGTTGGGTGAAAAAAACCTGTATTTTTGTACTGACTATACAATAAAATATATGTTTATGAATAAAGTTGTTAGTTATGAATCTGATTTGATATATCAGTTTAGATCATCGTGTCCCTTTATTTAATTTACATGTTTGTGTCATCATATTGTTACTAAAGTTATAAAATAACAACAGTTGATTCATATAATGTTCACCTTTATTACTATATATATTAATGCACCGTAAAGTGACGCACGATGACGTCACCTTTTTCAACAGCCCGTTTTTTAGCCCAGCCCACTTGGTGCAGCCCACTTTGGCCCGTCCTTTTTTTTTTTTTTTTTTTTTTTTTTTGCTACCTCTTCTTATACCTCACAAATCCACCGCCTATTGATATCGATATTTCCAGAATCTCCTAAAATCCACCGCCCTTTCTTCTCAACCGTAACTTCTTATGATTCCTGATCATATTTTCCTGTTCCCATGGAGGTAAATTAATCTTTAATTCTATGTGATAGTTGATTTGATTATTGGGGTTTATGTAAAATTGTTTTTATATTTTTTTTTATTGATTTTTATAGTTCTTGATCATAAAGTTATAAACTTATAATCTTTTTATGTTTTTGTTATGTATTTTGATGTCGGTATGTGTTAATTTTGCTTTATGTGATTGCAAGTAGAGGCGAGGAAGTGGGTGATGATGTAAGTAGAGGCGATGAAAGACATGGAGATGAGCCTCAAGCAAAGAGGAGGTACCTTTTTTTTTTAAAGTTCTGATGTTGATGAATTTGGGAAAATCCTAGGAGGGTTTTTATGGGTTTTTGATTTTGTGAATTGGGTCGTTGAGATTTCTAGATTTCATTAAAGTTTGGGTTTTTTTAAGGTTTTTTTTGTTGTTGTTTTGTGTGTAAAAAAGTGTTTGTTTTTTAAGGATGATGTTTGTTGGGAGTATGAGGTATGGTTATGGAGGTGAGGTTGAAGAAGGTGAAGCTAATAATATTTATGGTCATGATGATGTATCTTTATCTTATATTGTAAGTATTTTATTATTTATTGAATCCATTTGTTATGTAATGAAACCTTGGTTTTGAGATTGTGAAAATTGAACTCATTTATTTGTTTCCATTTTTTTGTGCCTTCATAATAGTCATTCTGATGAAGAAGGAATTGAAGCTCGAAGCTAAGACACACCTTCTCAAGTATAAGAAATGGTTTACTTATGAGTTATGAGGCGATACAACGAAGGTACTATAGTGTTTATTTGTTGCTTTCGTACTTATTTAAGGTTCAACTGACATTTTTATAGGAAATTTAGGACAACCTCACTGTTATGATGATTATTCACAACCCCAAATCTGGTGAAGGAGCTTGATTTTAAGGTTGATGCATCAGTTCTGTTACTGAAAGTCCACTTATTGTTTTTCTTCTATAGTAATCAAATTCCCGGTCCATTTCCCATATAGCTCTGCTCTATTGCCAGAGAATATTTATTTATAAAGGGTAGTCAGTTTATCTATCTATAATTTTTCTTCGAAGCTGGTGTTTTAGATCCTACATTATAAAAGGTTTTGCAAACTACACTTGCCTATTAGAAAATAAAATGGTTAAAATGAATTCACATTGAGTTGGTCTGCTGTGGACAATTAAATGATCAAGAAATTTGAAATAATATATTTGTTTCATCATTCCTTTTTCGAATATCGAACCTGCAAGGAGAGTGTGCATCCCTTTTACTCCAAGTTGGCTGTCAACTTATATTCTCACCAATTTTCAGGTTGGCAAATTATCTACGGGAGATTCTTTGCATATGACACCACATGATGAAGCTTCCATACTTGCGAATGATGCAGTGGTCAAGGACATGGAGGTAACATATTTTCTTATCGTTCCTATCTATTTTATTCAGTTCACATATAGTTTCCGATGTGATATACCACGAATTTATGCTTTTCAGGTTTGTTTTGGGAACTCAAATAGAGGCACGAAACTATGAGGTGTTGCACCAATCAGCTACGAATACAAAGAAGGAATCGCTGCCCCGCCGCAACGCGGCGGATCGCAGCCGTACTCGTTATATAAATAACACAATGTTAAAACATATATTAAACATCTTCAATTATATAATGTTTATTATTCTTTTGTATCAAATGCAGAGGCCCAAATCCATCATAGCCACATTTATAGATAAGCCTACTTTATAAATATATATGTGTTCCTGTCCACTTCTAGTTCATTTTAGGCCCCAAGCAAAACCCAACAACTATAACATTACTTTGTCCAACTCTCAATTTATTTATTTTTTATTATTATTATTATTTTTTTTCATTTGGTGCCTTTTGTTTGTTCCGCCCCGTAATATTCTTCTAAACCACGTTTCACAAATCCAAAATCCCCATGCATCTTCGTTTTTATAACAGCACTAAAAACATTAACATATATTAATAAGAATACAGATAGATTATATAAAAACATTTATTTATTAGTGATTTTGTGACTCACTTCCACAGTTGTGATGAAAGACGGAAGTGAGTCACGTAGTGTGGTTGCTAATTTAATAGCAACAAAGGCCTCTTACCCGTCGTACCCACCATTAATTCTGCTAGCCCTGCCGACTCCGCCTGATCCTCGTTCTTTCGAATTGGCAAAGAGCTCCAAACGAATAACGTGGAAAAGTTGACGCGACTCTAATATCCACCATATGACCATAACCATTAATTTCCGTCGGCCCGTAAGTATTCAAACAAAATAAATAAATAAATAAATAAAATAAAAATAAAAGTAAAAGGGAGTCGTGAATTTATCGCCTCCCATCTATATGTAGTAAATTCGAAAAACGAAAGTGACATAAAAAATTTTTTCAACGGCCAATTATATCTAAAGCTAGCAAAACATTAGAAAACTACACACACAAAAAGTCCAAGAGATACTGAGAAAGAAGCTTCCCGTAAAATAACTCAACCAAAAGACCTAGAACCTCACAAGCCACGAAATAAAAATCCAGCCAAAAGAAGCATATCAACACCTCATAATTGCACTTTAAGTTAACCTAATCATTTTATAAAAACAGACAAAACATCACTGTATAAAGAGCACTTATGTGCCTCGATAGTTATCGTCAGTCAACAGAATAAAATTCTGCAACAAAAACAAGATGATTTGTAAAGTTATAGCACTTTCATATATAATAAATAACGCGTAATAAAACGGCGAAATTCTGTTTTTGCACGCATGTTAAAAAGCTTTTGTTTGACTCGAAGAATTCATTACACATATTTTTAATAAAACATTAGATAATGCACAAATTTGATGCATCTTATAAATTAACGTGTTTAAAAAAAGGAACAAAAAAAAACTATTAACTATGTCTCAATATTACTGTCCATCTTTATTTTTTAATTTGTTCTAAAATAATTGTTCACTACTAAATATAAAAATTAAAATTGTTTAAGTTTATCATATTATACCTAATCAAAATTATTATTTACATAGTTAAATGAAAGAATTAATTAATTGTCAAAGGGTTAAACCGAATTGTTTTGGCTTTTAAAAAAATCAAAGTAGTCTTAAATACATTTTTTTAAAGATTTAAGATCATTTGAGGACCAAACTTTTTTTACATACCAAGGGACTAATCTCCATCCTCCATCTTTATTTGATCTAATGGATGAGATTAATCCCACAATTTAAAAAACCCACTTTCATCCTTTTTTTTCAAATATTAATATCTTTCAAACCGTTAATCGTTAAACGAAAAAAAATATGCCGTTACGACGAGCATTTAATTATCTTTCTATAGATAGGCAATTTGATATATTTTCGACAATTTTTTTTTCATTTTTTTACGTTTTTTTTCGTGGCCGAAAAAATCATATATGATATATCATATATGATATTACATATCATATATGATATATATGATATATCATATATGATATATCATATATGATATTACATATAATATCATATATGATATGTAATATCATATAATATCATATATGATATATGATATATCATATATGATATATATGATATATCATATATGATATATCATATGATATATCATATATGATATTACATATAATATCATATATGATATGTAATATCATATATGATATATCATATATATCATATATGATATGTAATATCATATATGATATATCATATATGATTTTTTCGGCTACGAAAAAAAACGTGAAAAAAATGAATTTTTTTTTTTTGTCGAAAGTATATCAAAATGCCCGTCTATAGAAAGATAATTAAATGCTTGTCGCGATGGTGTAATTATTTTCGCTTAACGATTAACGGTTTAAGAGATATTTAAATTATAAAAAATGGGTGAAATATTAAATGCTTTTAATCTCAACCATTGATTTCTTTTTAGATGGATGGTGGGGATGAGTCCCTTGGTATGTGAGGAATGTTTGGTTTCTAAAATAACTCGACTCTTTTTTTAAATATTTATTTTTTGTCGGTGAACAACAATTTAGGACAGAGTAAGCATGACATTAACTAGTTTGCTAAATGGACGACTTATAATCTTACTATTTTATAATACATTTAGCCCTTTTTAGGCATTTAATGCACAAAATTTTAAAAATTCAACATACGAGTATAAAAACTAAATGTACAATTAAATTAAACACAATTTTCTAACATTAAATATCTCAAAAACTTAATTTTCAGCAATACAAGTATACATGCAATGTTTACAATTCATTGATACATAATTAATATACATTCATAAAGTACTAATTTAATGATAAATACAAGTATTAAAATATATAATACAATTCATGCAAGCTGCTAATTAATGATACTTTAAAAACCCAATTTCAATGAAAAATACAATTAAAAGAACGCAATGTACAAACCAAGCAAATTACTAAACACAAAAAACAAACAAATAAAATACAGCCGCATCGCGCGGGGACCCTATTAGTTAGTCAAAAGAGACAAAAGGAAGAGTGTAATAGGAAGACAAATAAACATCATGTCCCGTTTCTCTTGATAACACCTTTGCATTTCTATATGTCCTTATTTGGTAAGCTAGTTAGGCTCTTATCGTGAGTTGACGTGTAAGGGAAGTACTTACAGTTAAAAACCCAATGGCGTTTATATATAACGAGTGAGGTAACCCGCGCGTTGCTGCGGGGGCGCTATGATTAAGACATCTTGTGAAGCTCGTTTGTATGAAACAAATGATTTAGAAAGACAGTATTATAAGTTGATCTATTATAAACGTTACTAATTTCTACACATTCAAAAGTATTGAACCTAAACCTAATAGATGTTAGTCAAAACCGAACTACAAAGTACTTTAGGAAAAAGTGCTGCATTAAACTGAACAACAAAGTACTTTAGGAAGAAGCGTAAAAATGTTTGAAGTACTTGTTGCAAAGTAATTTGGTGAAGTTTCCCTAAACTATTACAATTACCACAAACAACCTGTGTGTGGTCCTTCTTAGTTGCATTCGGCCTCAGTGTCGCACCTGATTTCCTTACGAACTTTGCACCGCGACTCTCTAGGCACCTGCCACAAATAGACACATTTAATCCTTAACCGATGTATATACACCAGCTGTTACATTAGCAGATTGTTAAAAGGTATCCTTATTCCTTAACACCATCACAATTTACAGCATCCTGAAACACCATTTTACTGGTGCAGTCTTACAACAGCTCTGAACACCCATTTATACCACCCAAAACCCCTTAGAAAAACAATTTGAACACTCCTTTACTGCTGCTGTTTTCCAGCATGCCCAAAAAAGCTCCCCGAACTTCCATTAAAAGTCTTCAAAACAGCCATTAAAAACTATCCAATTCACCCATTTATCGTTGTTGTTTCGTAGCAGCGCTGAATACCCATTAAAAGTACATGCAAAACCCATAAAATTACAATTTCCAGCAACTCCAAAAAAACCCTGCAAATTTAAGTTTAAGACCAGAGCTGGTCAAAACTGATTTCGTGAGTTTACTTCTTTATCAAACCTTTGGGTATCATTAGACCTTAACACATATTCTCCTCTTGTTAAAATTTAATTTTCACAACAGCAAGTTCATATATCCGTACCCATATCACAGTTTAGAACAAAAACCCACAATAAAAGTATCATCATTAGATTATGTGATAAGGTGTAAGCAAAAAAGATTAGTATTTTTATTCTTAAAAGACAACATGGCCATATCTATCTTAAGCCTTAAATAGTTAGATGGAAAACCACAAAATCCGTTTTTATCAACTTATATAGACGGTGGAAGTCAACTTATACAGTGCGTTATATTTAAACACTAATATGAATGTACGTACCTTGTTATGCTGACTGCTCCCGTCCTTGGCTACCACCTGAAGCTGGTGAGTTTTTTGTTGTCAAACCGAGGTGTGCTGAAAAACTCCTGAAAACATCAGTAGACGTGCACAAATGCATTTTCAGAAGTGCGGTTTACTGCATTCCCAAACCCCCATCGTTATAGCAAGTGCGGGTTCTTTAATTCAGGTATTTACTTATAATTAAGAAATCAGTACAGGTTCTTTTAAATTTCCCTGCAAATTGTTGTTAACGAAACGTTCCGCTATAACGAAATCAGTACACTTATAGATTTTAAAAATTGTTGTTAACGAAACCATATAAATAAACCAAGTACCCTGTTGTGGCGGGTGCAAAGGTTATAGCCATGGTGGGTGCAAAGGTTGCAGCCATGGCGGTTGAAAGAGTATTGTCCAAGTGTTATGCTGCTGTAAAACTATATTGCTGTAAAACTATATTAATTACAGAATCCATTTAGAAACTTTTACCTCAATATCAGCTTATTTTCTAAATGGGATAAACAATCATTAGTTAAAACTGTCAACAAAAACTTCTACACCATCAATGATTGTTTATCCCATTGACAAAATAATCTGATATTTTATCCATGAATTTCAAAATTGGTAATCCATGATCGTATGCTTAAAAGCCATACCAAACTCTTAAAGAAGCAAATGATGACACAAATTTACCTTAAAGATGATCTGAGCGGTGAGTAACTTGTCCTTCATAAAGTCTGTAGCCAACCGACTACTTCTTTACGTGCGAGAAAGAACTCATGATGGTACATGTTCAGCCCCCATATCATATGTCAACAAAAGAATAACGAAACATTTCTTTTACAGCTGGTCAAGAGCAGCAGACGGCCTTGTTGTAACATTGACATCAGGTGATCCCGGCAGCAATCTAAAGTGCGAATTTTTTGATATGGAATGTTGGGGTATTATCGTTCTGAGAATGTTTCAGCTGTGTAGTAGCTCGATACGCTGATCGGGCCACAGAACCTGCATGTAAGCAAGAGAATAGACATGAGTCAGTCAATTTTCACCCACTTACTGTATTTAAAAGCATCCCCTAACATGAAACACTGACATATTTGGATTTCATTTGTTTATAATATCAAAGCTATAGTTAATGTGGGATTAAAGTATAGGCACATGGTTGTAAACAACTACTATGTAACAACTACATAGTTCTAATCTGAGCCAGATGAATCTTCGAAACCCTAGGCACATGGTTCTAAAACAACTACCATTCAAGTAGATCCGGAATACTGATCCCATATGTGCATCGTTCAAAATGCATACGTGTTCTAGACTGGATAAAAGTACCACATTGCTGCAATTCTAGTATTATATTTGGCCTTAATATGATGAAAGAGACGCACAACAATGACGCTAGAACAAAGACAAAAGAGTTGGCTATAAACAAAAAAATAGTGATCATAATGATGCTCTACTTCAAGGATGAATACAACTTACCCAGCAATGTTTTGGCATCTTGCAGATTTTGGGTCTCCTCCTCATATTGTCAATCCTACTCTGTCCAATTACTGTTGCCAATAAGTAAATGACACACAAATCACTTAAGCCATATTATGAAATAAACAGGTGTTTTTTAAACAAACCATGTCAGCCAAGATTTTTTTCTAAAAGTATTATCATTCATAATTATGATTTCACCATGGTTACTTAAACTTACAGTGAATTTATGTTGGGTCGGGAAAACAGCGTACAAATTTCAGTGGAAGCAAAAATCGTTGGTGTACATCATCAGGGTCATTGTACATTTTTTTTGGGTCTGAAACATTAGAGTATTCATCTTAACGAAACTAATATCTGGATAATCAGTTTTACAAAGCTAACTAATTGCGTGAATTGCATTTATGATAATGATGGTGTTTAACATTTAAAACTCAACTATATAATGAGCACATACCTATTATTAAAAGACAACAACAAAGATCAAGAGCACAAAGATTAGGACACCCATAAGCTAAAATCGTGATGACAACATCACCAACTCTCGCGCACCAACGAAGATCAACAAAAAGGCAGATAATTTAACCTATACATTTCAAGACAAAAGTATCCAATTGAGACAAAATTATTTGAAATAATACCTTGATGTGCCACATATCTGAAACAATTATTCAGTACCAAATACCGCAACTTGGCACACATAAACTTGCAAGAAACCATGAGCAAGTTAATATCTCTTTTTTTTTTTTTTTTTTTTTTTTTTTTTTTTTTTTTTTTTTTTTTTTTTTGTTTAATGACCTTATAACCGAGAAGTCATATCTTGTGTAAGTAAGCCATAAAGTCAACAACGAACCCTCAAAGACAAGAAAAGAAAACCGCTGAGGTATCATAAAAATTTGGGAAATAAAAACTTTTTCAAAGGAGCCTAAATTAAATGACACCAATGAAACCATATCCAGAGGAATATAACCCCAAAATTCAAAAGAACGAATTCATAAAAACACAAAGACGGCGAAAGCAATAAGCACATAAGCAATTTAGGGGTGTTTAAAATTGGTCTTATCTGCTTTAACAATAAGCAAAGAAACATGCTAATTGAAAACAACTTATTCAAATAAGGACTGCCAGATTGGATATTGAAAACAATTTATTCACTGGCACATGATCATATATTAGATAACGAATACCAAACACTACCAAAACTGCTTATTTACAAAGTGATAAGCACATAAGCAATTTAGGGGTGTTTCAAAGTGGTCTTATCTACTTTGAAATAAGCAATATCCACTGATAAGCACTGAATCTTGAACTAGGATTAGAATACTTACATAAATTTTAAATCTTTGCTTTGAAAAAATGAACCAAAACACATCCCTCCATCATTAAACCAACTAAACCCCCATCCCTTGAACCAAACACACTTCGAGAGGTAACTAAACCCCCATCCTTTGATGATCTTGATTTTGCTATTTTAGTTTGTTAATGGTGAGGATCTGACTCCTTGGTTTGAGAATGGTTTTATTTAAATTTCTAGAGAGAGAGAGGTGGGTGGGTGTGTTTTTGTGAGGAGGAAGGATCTAGAATGGGTAGGAAATAATGGAACGGGAATAGGTACATAACTGATGAACAGTGCTAATAACAGTGTCCTACGGGGCTCCAACCAATAAGAAGTTGTTTTTGGCAAAACGAAGAAACTGCCTTTTAGATATATTTCTAATAAGAAAAACCAAATGGTGTTTATACATAATCAACAAAATTGTTAATACAAATAAACCGTAAAAACGTTTATTAATATTTTTCGATCCCTCTAAATTTTGTTGATAACAACATAACCCATGACCCATTTTACTACTTACTTACATTTGTTTACTTATATATTGTTTTGTAATAATAATAAATATATGTAAATGTGTTGGGTAAAATCCAAAACCCATGACCCATGGCCCATGCTCATTACATCATGCATGACATCACAATGGGTAAAATCCATGACCCATGACCCAAAGTCCATAATCCATAACTCAAAGTATGTATGGCATCATGCATGACATCATGTTGGGTACCCATGACCCATAGTCCATAACCCATAACCCAAAACCCGGAAGTGTAACCCAAAATCCGAACTAGACTGACCCAATTGTTGGATCCCTTGGATTACATTGGTCGGATCCCTCTGGTAAGGGATCCGGCGGAACCGGCTGAACAGTAGACAGTTTTCTCTATAAATAGTGAGCCATTTACTCTTGTTTCTTCACCCATTCTAATATATCTTCTCTCTCATTCTTATATCTCTCTAACCTCATATCTAAAGATCATTCTTGTAGCTTTCTTTCTCTTGTGTTTCTCAAGGTTCTTCTTACAAGCCGAGATCATGTTTCTTGCATACAAGTCCTCCAAGCTTCAAGAGAAGTTTTGCTAGGCTTCATCATCTTTACAAGACCACTGAGTTGTCTCTTGTATTTGATACATCTTCTTGTATTCTTATAGTTGTTGTGATAGTTGTGTAGTTGTGTTGGATTGGTTCTTCCGTGTAAAGGACCCGATATTTAGCTTAGTACCGAAAAAAGTGTAAGCGACGTTGTGAGGCTTCTCCGCCAGTTAAAGGATTCATTGACATAGTGCTCAAGAACTCTCGAGTTGGGAACTCGAGGAGTGGAGTAGGGCAAGGAAGGTGTCCTTGTAGCCGAACCACTATAAATCATTGTGTCACGTATCTATCTCTTCCTCTCTTCTCTTTAATGTATTTGTTTCTTACTAACTTGCATTATCTATATCTCAACATCCAAAGGTTTCAAATACTATCAATCTAAAGTTTTTGTAAACTAAATTTAAATCGGTAAAAACTATTCAACCCCCCTTCTAGTTTTCTACAAAAATAATTTTGATGAAAAGTCATACCCATTATCAATGGTCACGTCTTTTATGAAAAGTCACAACCTTTCAAATAAATTTTAACAACACTTCATTTCCTACAGTTTTTAGAACAATTACATCTATAGAAACGGTTGCAACACTTTAGTGACGAATAATCCGTCACAACAACTTTGTCATTCTTGGTATCCGAAATCAGGTTATTAGTTTATACAAGTGGGTTGTCTGTGCTTGGGGTGTTCATAAAATCCGACAAAACGAGCCGACCCGCTCAATCTGAAACCGCTAAAAGCTGATAAAGGAAGAAATCAAAACAAATAAAAAACCAAAACCGGGAAACTCGATTGTTATAGTTTGGTTTCAGTTTTTATTTTCCAATATTTGTGGTAATACGAACCGAACCAATAGGTTTTAAGTAAATATTCGAATAATTGTGCAAGCATTGATGCCATTATTGCACTATATTTCAGTACGACGACGTTTTGATAAATTAATGTAAACATTTAATTTCCTAACGTCCATGTATGACACTAGATTAATGTTATTATAACCAATAAAAGTGGAAGAAATATTTTTAATGAATTTATTATGTATGATGATTTAACTGTCACTATTGTGACGAAAGAATTTTACTCCGTACTATTTGTACAAAACTAGAAAGGGGGGGGGGTTGAATACTTTTACCGATTAAAAATTCATTTTAAAACTTATAGATCGACTTATGTCAATCTAGTTTTGACGTGTTGGATATTGATAGTAGAAAAACATATAAAACTAAACTACGAGATAGAGATAGAGAGACACAACCACAACACGAGTATTTATAGTGGTTCGGCTACAAGGACACCTTCCTTGCCCTACTCCACTCCCCGAGTACCCAACTCGAGAGTTCCGTAACACTATACAAGACTAACTCCTTTCACCGGCGGAGAAGCCTTCACAACATTCGCTTACACTTTATCCGGTACAAAGCTAAATACGGAGCTCTTCCACGAGGTAGAGCTAAACCTTCGTCGCCTACACTTTATCCGGTACAGGGCTAGATACCGAGTCCTTAGCACGGCGGACCAAACCAACACAACTAAAGGAACCAACGTCCTTTTTACACCTAATAACTCAACATATCTACAACACCCTTTGAGAAGAAGAAAGAACAGGATGCACTTCTGTGATCTTGGAAAAGAAGAATCCTAGCAACTCATGTCACGAGCTTGCAAGTCTTCGAGAGGTTGTGATCTCTCCTTTTAGAAGGAGCCTAGAGAATCACAAAGTAAGACTATATAGAAAGATCCTTAGATCTGAGGTTAGAGAGTTTAGAACATAGAGAGAAGATATGTCTAAAAGGGTTGAGAGATAAGAGAGAAATTGCCCACTATTTATAGGCAAATGTGAGCACTGTTCACCCGGTTCCACCGGATCCCTTCCCAAAGGGATCCGACCAGTGTAATCCCAGGGATCCGGCCATTTGGTATCAACTATTCGGATTTTGGGCTACATTTATGGGTTTTGGGTTATAGGTTATGATCCATGGTTCATGTGATGTCATGCATGATGTTAAGGACATCTTGGGTCATGGGTTATGGACTTTGGGTTATGGGATATGGACTTTGGGTCATGGATCATGGGTTTTACCCATTTTTGTGTCATGCAACTGGTCATGGGTTATGGATCAAGCTCCATGGGTTATGGGTTATGGACTTGGTTTTGGGTCATGGATAGTCCAAGTATTTCCTAGTTTATTTTCACAAGTAACATGTATTTTATAAAATGTAAGTAACTAAGTTACTTAAGTGTTTTTATAAAATGGTTTTGGTTTTATGTAAACTTGTTATCTAAATATGTTTAAGGTTTATTTGTTTAATGAAATGAGTTAGTAAACTTTTGGCTCAAAGCGTTATGTATTTTATATATTTCGTTAAAATGATTTTACGTTTGTTATCGACAAAATATTAGAAGATCGTAAAATATAAATAATCGTTTTTAAGGTTTATTTGTATTAACAATCTCCCCCTTTTTGTTGATGACAAAACATAAAACTATTTTAAGTAAAACTATAAAATTTGTAAATTTTTGAATTTATGTTTTTACTCTTTTCTCCCCCTTTTTGTCGAAACAAAAAGAGTGTCGAGAAGAAACTAACCCGAATGCAAGTTTTTAGAAAGAAATGAAAGAGAAGTGTAAAAAGGGAGTAAAGAGAGTAAGAAGTTCTTAGTTGCTCCCCCTCGACGGTTGCTCCCCCTTGTTGAGGGCGTCAAATAATTAGGTAGACTAAGGTCTGATCATTGCAAGTTTTTGCAATGGTTTTGCTTTGACGAAAGCTCCCCCTTATTGAGGACGTCAAGTACTCCATGTGTGTTTTTGAAAATCTACAAAACAAAGGTTAGAAAACAAGTATATTGTGTCCTTTTGTTGAAAATTGAGCTTTATAAGAGTTTTATTAGTCCTCTGCATGCTCGGATCCGTCGGATTCTTCTCAGAAGGGATCCGCCTAGTATAAATTGAGGGATCCAGTCTTACCTGCAACTTGTTAGCAGCAGTAAATGATGGAAAAAGGTATCAAGACAAGCAATAATCACACAAAACATGTTCATATAAACAAGAAGCACATAATCATGTGGATTCATTTAATAAAACAAGAGAAATGATACATCAAAGTTCAAATCTCTAAATACTAAGAAAATGATCTAACATGAAAAAGTCCTAGTGACTAAAGTTAGGCCTAAGATTAAGAGGAGGGAGACCACTTGTGCTTGCACTTCGAGGTTTTTAGGGAAGGTTAGGTTTGGTGACGTCTTCAAGACGTTCAAGTAGGTGATTAAACATGAAACACATTTCATTGCATAATTCATGTACAACGATTTGAGTATGGGGGCAATGGGAACAAGTCTCTTCATGACTTGGTTGGTAGGAGCATAAGATAGAAGGTTCTTTAGGCATGTTTGAGGTGGAAGCACCTAGGTGGAGGGGTTGTGGATGTACCACGGGTGTTGGTTGAGAAGTATGTGTAGGAGCAAGTGTGTCAATATTTGGTTGAGGTGGTTGACATCTTCTCATAACCTAAAATGGGCCATTTGAGGGTGGAAGAGAGGAATGCAAGTTTGCTATTGGTGGTGGATTGTTTATGTCAACATCTAGGTGGTGGGATGGTGGTTGAGTTGACATTCTCTCAATAGATGAGAATGTGGGCAATGGTAGTAGATTAAGGGTTCTAGGAGGCAGGTCTTCCAATGAGTTCAAGAATGGGCGAGGAGATGTAGGAGGTGTGGTAAAAGAAAGGAGTTGAGGTTGAAGAGGCGAGGCTTGTATAGGTTGAGTTGAGGTAGGTTCAAGAGGAGTAGGTTGTGGTGAGTTTATTTTGGTGGAAGCTAGTTTTGGTGGAGTTGGTTCATTAGAAGAAGGGGTTTGGATGTAGTTTGAGAGAGGTGTTCTGAGAGGATCTAAACACACACGAATTGTGTTGAGGATACTTTGAGTATATACCAAATAGTATGCGGAATCTACTACTTGATACTTAGACGATTTGTTAATGGAACAGTGATGAACAATATGAGCAGTAATGATTTCTCCAAACGCTTCAATATTATTAGATATAATACGAGTGATCTTGCTTATCACTAGGGTTTACAAAACCTTGAAGCTTAACAAAACATACGTCTAAATCATCTAACCTAGGACCTCCTTTTATAACACAATGAATCCTTTACAAGATAAGTATGATATTCTAAACATGCAAAATATTCGTATAATTATAACTATATAAGGTATACACAAAATCTATTCTATGCTTATCCTTTTACACATCTTCATAAGTAGTACTATCTTTAGTCTTCATGCAAACCAGCAGTACCAACTTTTATACTAGCAGTACTAACTAAGTCAGTTAGTACTATTAGTTATATCTTCAGCAGTCTTCAACTTTAACTCTGGCAGTACTAGTATTTACACTAGCAGTACTAACTCCATTAGTAATGTTAGTGTTATTCTTAAGCAGTACTAATACAAAACCAAACTTGAACATTTAATTCCTAACAATCCTCCCCTAAACTTGTGATTTACCCTAAATCATTAAGTTTCTGAATTAAATCATGATCTTATGAGGATTCTTCCAAACACTATCTTCTTGGTCTTATAGACTTCATAGCTTCTGCTTGCTGATATATCTTTCTCACTAATTCCCTTGCCATGTCAGATTCCTCATCAACTCTGAGCTTTGCAGCTAACATAACAAATATAATTCCAGCTCTTAATGGGTAGTCCTTCTCAATCAGCATGTATACATCCACACCATCCTTTGTAGATACATGGTGAACACCACATGTATCATACAGTCTCCATGTTGTACCTAGGTCATGAGCTTGAAACTGCCATAAGGTATCTTCTAGATCCGGTTCATATAGCATTTTCAATTCCACCCATAACTCTATGTCTTTATCTTCAATAGGGTCTGTAGAGCTGAACTTTTCTTGAACTAAACTCCATTTTTGATTCAAGTCTTCTCTGTCAAAAGCTTTTATCATATCTTTAAAATACTTGTAAACTTCTGAGTGTCCTCCTACCCTGATTATCTTCCATGCCTTGACAACCCCATCTGAGTGAACTTCCCAGTCTATGATTGGATGTTTAGCTTGAATTGGCTCAACATTCAGAAATTTTGGGATTATAACCATCATATGCTGAATCCTTTCATCAGTTAACTCTTTAGCTATTTCTTCTTCCTCAGTTGCTTGATCTTCTTTTTCTTCTTCAGTCTTTTGCTTCTTTGAATCCTCTGACTCTAACTGCTCACCTGCTCTCTTAGCAACTCTGCTAGTCTCATCAGTTTCTGAGAATCCTCTTAACAAATGTTGAATTTTCCTATAAGCTATGCAGTACAACCTTTCAATCTCTTCATAAGATCTGCCTTGTAATTGTTTCTCAGTCCAATGGTCTTGATGTTTCAAGTATTCCTTCATGTACTTCATCTATTGAACTTTTGTTGGAGGTTTCTTCTTAGTAGCTGTCTTTTTGCTTTGATG
The DNA here is from genome assembly GCA_021014915.2 of Artemisia tridentata subsp. tridentata. Taxonomy (NCBI): domain Eukaryota; kingdom Viridiplantae; phylum Streptophyta; class Magnoliopsida; order Asterales; family Asteraceae; genus Artemisia; species Artemisia tridentata. The sequence goes on from CP139501.1 coordinate 252,597,971, forward strand.
TTTTCTTATCTCTTCAAGAAGATCATTGATGGCACTTTCTTGTTCTTCAGTTGTAAACTGTGATCTTTCTTCTTCTTGCATCTTTAAAACTAATTCCTTGTCAGCCTGTTCTTGAGCAGTTCTCTCTTCTTCTTCACTTAGAAGCTTTTGTTCAACCAAGAATTTTTCTATTCTCTCCACTTCTGCTACTCTGGATTCTTTTTTAGCTTGAATTCTTTGAGCAACCTCATAATCATACTCCATTTGAGCTTGAGACTTCTTGCTAATCTTCCTAGATGACTCAGCTTCAGTCATGATTGATTTTCCTTTATCCATTTTTCTCCTTCTAATATAAACTGCACTAGCAGTACTAATCTCTGCACCAACAGTACTAAGTTGATGACCAGCAATACCTTCTTGAGTTTCTTCTTAAGCTTCATCCATATCTACATCTTGCCTCCCCTGAGTGTCAGCACCTTCTTGAACTAAGGACACATTGGGGTCTTCATCAAGCTTGGCAATCTTCCTCTCCTGTTTGGAAGATTCCTCACCCATGTCATCATCTTGATCATCAGAACTGGAAGAGCTTGAAGATTCCACCATTTGAGCTTTTCTCTTGCCTTTTAGAGCCTTGACTTGTTGCTCCAACTTTTTCACCTTCAAGATCAGCTTTGTGTATACTCTTCCAAAGACCTTCTTGGTTGTCTTGAGTTCATCTTCCAAGCCAGTCACTTTGTCTATCAACCTGGTACATAGTTCCATCAATTCATTTAGTTTAAGACTGCCCTCAGCACTTCCAGATGTGTTACCTTCTGGGAGAGGGGCATCATGGGGCAAAGACTCAGACTCAACCAAAAGGTGAGTATCTGAGCCACCCATTGTTTCCATGTGGCTTGGGATTCCACCACTTGTACTAGGTTCAAAAGAACTTTGTACATTAGGTGTTGCCATAGGTTGGGTCTTAGTTATGTTACCCCTGTCCTGCTGATTCGCAGGAATCAACACGTAATTTATGTCCAAGGAATACAAGGCAAGTTGTATTCCCGGGTCGTTATCCCCAACGAAGGATGAATGGAATTACGTGATCTCGATTCGTGCAACGTGTTTGAATAAGGAAAATAAAGGGATTTTGGTTTTCTATGCTAAAATTGATGAACATAAATTAAAAACGATTTAAAAGGTAAGAAAAACGATAATATAAAGTGCTCGTGATTAAAAACGTAAAGGAAAACTGAAAACGTACGTTTAAACCGGGAAAACCCCGAGCCTAAACGTCAAAACGAAGAAATATTAACTCTACGGGTACAAATATATTTTTACTAAATCCTAATTAATAAAAGAAAATTTTATAAAAAAGAATTACAATTTTTTGACTTTTTAATTAATTAATATGAATTTAAAACTAAATTAAACTAATAAAATGATTTAAAAATAGAAAATGACTTTGGAAAAATCTGAAAAATTGCAAGTAAATCTAAAATTAAATTTTATATCTAGGAAAAATAAATTCAGAACTATCTAACCATAATAAGCAGTTTTGGGTTAATAAGCAGTTTCAATTAAGCTAAAAATAAGCTAAAGCTATCAAAAATTATCAAAAGCTCAGGGATGATTTAACACACTAATTAAGAAGCAACTGAAATAGGTCAAATAAGCTCATGGAATAAGCTGATAAGCTTCTGCACAGGTTGTGGCTAAGGACAGAAGCAAAATGACTGATTCACCTACTTTAAGCCTTCCTATAAGCTAGAAAAAAGCAAACTAGGAGAAACCAAAAGCTAATTATTAAAGCTTATCTAACAGACTACTTATAAACCTAAAATGCCCAAAAGTTAACAACAATTGCTTATCTAAAATTGGTCTAGATCAGATAGCCAAAAAACATAAAACTGAGTGCAGAGTAAAAACAGGCCTAAGGGGCTTATTGCAGACTGATTTAAAGCTAATTAATAAGCTACAACAGCAGAATTAAGCTAAAACAGATTAAGTTTAACCTACAAGCTACTGATAAAACAAAAATTAGAAATTTACAACTACTGTTACTAGCTTAAAATTAAACTTGAAAAGAGGTACAAAGGGGAAACTTAACTGATGCAGGATACAAAACTAACTATGCCTGAAATTAGTCAATCTTAAAACAAGACCTAAAGGGTTTAAGTGCAAACTGTAAATAGACTATAAGGAACCTGAGAAGTGCTAAAATGGAGTCCAAGAGTTGCTCAGCTTATCAGAAGCTTATCAGGCCAGTCCAGCTTCTTGTCTGCACTGTCCAAAGCTAACCTGTCAAGAACTTCAAAGACAACCAATGTTAAGCTGAAAATAGCTTATACAAGCTGTTTTAAGCTCAATCTAAACTGACTCTAATGCACATGAACAGTGTATAACACTTTTTAACCCATTTTGACCCAATTGCCAAACACTCCTTTATAAGCTGATTTTGAAATTAAAAACTAATAATGACCAATTTAACCTATGGTTTTGATTAAGACTGATTCACTAACTCAATTAAGACAATAAGAACAGATTTCGACTTAAAATAACACTGATTAAGCTAATTCCTGAATTAAGCTAAATAGAACCGAATTTAAATGAAAATAAGATTTAAACCTAGACTGATGATCAAACTATCCTCTAAGGACCTCAAATAACACAAGTAAGCAAACAAAAGTACAAAGCAGTGGAATAAGCTAATCTACAGTAGCAGTTGACCAAAGTTGACTTTGACAAAATATGAAATTAACTCTGAATGAAGTTTAAACTAAGATTTCATTAAAACCAAAAGTGCACAATTCTCATAAAAGTTAACCAATACTGGAATGTAAATTACAATAATTTTAGAAAACATATTTAAACTAAGTTTACACTACGAATGGTCTAAAATAGTGACAAGTATCTCTCTCTGTCTTCATTTCTTTTTGTACATCCCAAAAGCTTCTTTAGCTCCCTTCATCAAATCCCAGTCGTCCAATTATCTTTAAACAATCTCATTCGTTGGATTCAGTTTTGGCGGAAAACTTTGAGATAGTGGGATTTATCTTTTTCAGTACATGTGGGCAAGTGGGTACTAGCTAAGGACTAGAGGAGGGGGGTAGTTGGCGTGTTTCAGAGAAAGGCATGGGTGATGTCAGGGATAAGGTGAGGGAACATGGTTTTGGTTTTGTGGTTTTGGCGGGGTGGTTTTGGGAAGAAGGTAATGACCGAAGTCAAAGTTGGGATTAGCTAAGGTGTAAACGGGATAAAGGGTTGGGTCAATTGTTTGGGCTTTGTGGAGTGGGCTTGGGTTTGTGGCCGGGTTTAGTTAGGATTAGGTTTAGGTGGTTTTATTTATTTTGGGTTAAAGGGTAAATTGGGATAAGGATATGATTTGGAATTGTTTTGAGTTTAGGGACCATTGGTGTAAAATCTGAAAATATGTCCAAGGACCAATATTGACCCTTTTGATATTTCTGAGGTTTGACTTTGACAATTTGAGCATAATCCCGGTCCAAACTCGTAATTTCCTTTCCGGCTTCAGCTTTTCACGACTTTCCAATCTTGTGCTCGGTTTTTGCCTGTTTTGCCCTGTTTTCGATCCTTTTGTACCTGAAACACATAAAAACACAAACCACGAATATTTGCAGTATAATATGGTCTATTTGGGTGTTTTTGGTCAATTTTTGTGTCTTATATGGGTATAAAATGATGAGTATTTACACACTCATCAATCCCCCACACTAAACTATTGCTAGTCCCTAGCAATCCGATCATATGAAGTAATGAAAGGATCAAAAGAATACCAAGTATACCCCGTTTCGACTTTTTATTAAATGCAAGAAATTTAAACTAGAACAAAAATATATAACATGCTTGATTTCCAAAAATGGTATCATGGAACGGGATTCACACAAAATGGGTGTCTCCAGGGAATTGTAATCGTCATCCTCTTTTTTATACTCCCAACTAAGCTTAAACTCAATGTGCAAATGCTTTTGTAAAATGCTAACACTACTTATACTAATAATCTATGTAAGCCGAAACTTAACTTTTCACTCCCATATTTATTTAAGTTTAGGAGACAGTGCTTGATTTTCAAAATCTTGATAACAAAAATCGACGTTTTTATAAAACTTTGAGTAATACTAGTTGAAAGATAGATTTAAAATTCACAACAAGCAAGCTTCAAAATTTATTGCATTTTGCAATATCATTCCGTTTTATTTCCTTTTTATTTTTTCATTTTTTTCATTTTTTTTTGATACTTAACTTTATGCAATATAAACTAACGGAGTTTCACGGGAACCAAGACCTTAAACCTTCCTGGAATAAAGGATCCAAGGGCCGTTACAACGGAGAGTTCCAAGACCTTAACGCCTTTCAGAATTAAGGGTCCAAGGGCCGGTGTAAGAGGGTAGCCAAGACCTAAACGCCTTCTGGAAATAAGGATCCAAGGGCCGATCTTGAACCTTAGCTTTTTAGCACATTTATTTATTACTTAAATTTTGCAACTATGACATATGCTTGTTCCGAAGTTTAAATGAAGCCTTGAACTAGTATTTTTCAAAATTGTATGAAAAAATGATTTTGTGTGTTCAAATGTTTGAAAATAAGCACTTATTAAGTCAGATTAGGAGCTACTGGAAGGAAAAGCCATAGATTACTTATATAAGCTCTAAAGAGAACCAACTACTCTACGCTTAGCATTTTCATTTGCACAAATCTTAAAAACTTAGTCTAATCGTTAAGGAAGCAGCCAGATCAATACTCTGGCAGAGTCGGGATTCCCTTTGTTCTAACCTAATCAAGACTAAACACTACTTTTTTATTGCAATTTCTTATCTAAAAACGAAAAAAAATTTAAAATTTTTGCCAAAAAACGGGGGTACTAGGGCACTAGAAGGTACATATGTGACAAAATTCATGAGAATTCCCCCCACACTTAGAATTGAATATTGCCCTCAATATTTAAAGTACCGGCTATTATGCCGACACTTAGAACGTAAAAAGGTAATACTAATAGCCAAGTGTGGAACAGAAATCTCCGTTTTTCACAAACAGGATTAAAAAGATATCCCTAGATAAACGTTAGTAAAAAGATCGGATATTGGGTGGCTGGATTGAAAACATGCGCATCAATCATCACGATCTAAGGGAAACCTGCAAACAAGAGCAAACAACACACAAAACAAAGCACAGTAGAGGAATCCCCCCACACTTAGTTGTTAGAAAGAAGAAAGAAGACAGAAACATGGGCGTTTACCCATGCAATGCTAATGTTTTTGTTTACCAAGTCACTAGCTTGACTCAACCCCGAATACTTTTGTTCTTGGGGGAGCATGTTGAAAAGAAAATCTCAATCGGACTTTCGTTCAAAATGTTTGGATAAACATTGAAGTACATGAAAGTTCCACTCCGATGAGATGCCCACGGCTTAAAAGAATGAGAAATGCCGGGGTCAAAGATGGTGTCTTCACTCCCGAAGGAATGAATGAGAGGAGAAGTCATCGAATAGGTGAAGAAAAGGAGAAGGATCTTAATCACAATGAAGATCCATTCTTCATCATCAAAAGTACCATTTTTCTTATTTTGAATATCAACATTGAAGCTCATATGGTCATAATCAACAAAGACCTCGGGCGGGAGGGTTGGGGTGATATCATCGACAAGCAAACTCTTAGGATAGAGTACATCTCCCCCCGGGTCAGGATCTTCCTCAAAAGCATAGTAATCGTACTCTGGAGGAGATATGATAGGAGCGAGTTCACCGGAGAACTCCTCATGAAGAGAATCAATCATATGATGAGAATCTGTGAGCTCATGTTCCGTTACGGACTCATCACTCTCCTCCATATGAGTATCAAAGATTGGGTTATCAGAAATCAAAGTAAACTCCGATTCGAACTCAAATAGAGGGTTGGTGATAGTCGTTTTGAAGGTTTCGGGAACAAGGTCATCAAATTTCTTTGGTGCATTGATTTCAACTTCCTTCGGAGGGAGAGAAAGAGATGATTCTTGGTTTAATAATTTTTCAAGTAAAAGAATATCTCCCTCCGGATCAAGACAAGAATCATCAATTTCTGGCGAAATTGATTCATCTTTAAGACAAGCATCGATCCCTTCCAAGAGAGGATCACTTCCCTCAGACGGAGTGAGGGAAGGGGAAGAGTCGGAAATGATAGGTGGAGTGGGATTGCCACTCGGAGGTTCATCTGATATTTGAAGATCTGCAGGGGCACACCCCTCGTCATAACCGTCGCCGATCTTATGCTTAGCATATAGAGCTCTTATAACTTGCCTCCGCTCTTCTTCTAATAATTCACCCATAGTTCTTGTATCTTCCTGCTTTTCAACGGGTGTGACAGCAACGGGTGAACTACTGCAAAGCTTCTGCTGGACGGGAGTGGCTGCAGCTGACGAACTCTCACAAACTCCCCATGTAGAATCCTCATCATCGTCGTCATCGTAAACAAAAGTTTGACGATATTGGGAGCTTACTCTAGCTGCTTGTTCTTCAGCTAGAAGTTCTCCATAAGTTTTTTGACGAGGTTCTTCATGGGGAAGTCTTTTACAAAGAAATTCCTTAAGATCATTTAGTGCATTTTGAAAATCACGGAGAATTTCTGGATTGATTGGCTGAGGTGGTGTTTGAATCGTTTCATACTGTGGAGGTTGGTCATGATAAGAATAATCATAATTGTTACAAGGACCACGCTCATAGACAAGCGGATTCCTCATTTGACAATCAGAGTTATAGTGAGGACCTCCACAGTACTCACAACAATATAATTGATGTGACTGATTCGGTGAATTATAGGGATAATGGTCATACCCGAAATTTTGATTACATGGAACTTGTTCATAGACAAACGTGTTCCCTGTTTGACAATCAAAACCCGGGTGAGGACTACCTCCACAATATTCACACAAGTTTGTCTCCATCTGATGTTGTGGAGGATAGTCGGGAAAATTTGGTGGCTCATTGAAAGAATTTGGATTAGAATCATAAGCGAATGAATTCTTCGAACCACAAAACAAACAACTTCCGTCCCGAATATCATTACCACACCGTTCGCAAGTACACCAACGACACGGTAAACCGAAAAGCGGCTCTCCACAACCGACGCAAGGGATAAACGATTCCATCAGAATTAAACATATAGAGGGATACGGAGATAAGAATTAAATGAATAAGAGGATAAGAAGATAAGAATTAAACGGATAGAGGGGATACGAAGAATCTTTTTGGATTTTTTTTCTTGGAAACATTTGAAGAACACAAAAGGAAAAGGAAAATAAATTTTGAAAAGAAAATCTTTTTGGGTTTTAAAAAAAAAAATCTTTACGAGAGAAAACGAGAACTTCTCGAAAGAAGGGTCTTCAAAACACGCAACGACAAACGTGATTTAAAAATTCGCGTCAAGCCCTCCCCGGCAGCGGCACCAAAATTTGATTCGCAGGAATCAACACGTAATTTATGTCCAAGGAATACAAGGCAAGTTGTATTCCCGGGTCGTTATCCCCAACGAAGGATGAATGGAATTTCGTGATCTCGATTCGTGCAACGTGTTTGAATAAGGAAAATAAAGGGATTTTGGGTTTCTACGCTAAAATTGATGAACATAAATTAAAAACGATTTAAAAGGTAAGAAAAACGATAATCTAAAGTGCTCGTGATTAAAAACGTAAAGGAAAACTGAAAACGTACGTTTAAACCGGGAAAACCCCGAGCCTAAACGTCAAAACGAAGAAATATTAATTCTACGGGTACAAATATATTTTTCCTAAATCCTAATTAATAAAAGAAAATTCTATAAAAAAGAATTTAATTTTTTTGACTTTTTAATTAATTAATATGAATTTAAAACTAAATTAAACTAATAAAATGATTTAAAAATAGAAAATGACTTTGGAAAAATCTGAAAAATTGCAAGTAAATCTAAAATTAAATTTTATATCTAGGAAAAATAAATTCAGAACTATCTAACCCATAATAAGCAGTTTTGGGTTAATAAGCAGTTTGCAATTAAGCTAAAAATAAGCTAAAGCTATCAAAAAATTATCAAAAGCTCAGGGATGATTTAACACACTAATTAAGAAGCAACTGAAATAGGTCAAATAAGCTCATGGAATAAGCTGATAAGCTTCTGCACAGGTTGTGGCTAAGGACAGAAGCAAAATGACTGATTCACCTACTTTAAGCCTTCCTATAAGCTAGAAAAAAGCAAACTAGGAGAAACCAAAAGCTAATTATTAAAGCTTATCTAACAGACTACTTATAAACCTAAAATGCCCAAAAGTTAACAACAATTGCTTATCTAAAATTGGTCTAGATCAGATAGCCAAAAAACATAAAACTGAGTGCAGAGTAAAAACAGGCCTAAGGGGCTTATTGCAGACTGATTTAAAGCTAATTAATAAGCTACAACAGCAGAATTAAGCTAAAACAGATTAAGTTTAACCTACAAGCTACTGATAAAACCAAAAATTAGAAATTTACAACTACTGTTACTAGCTTAAAATTAAACTTGAAAAGAGGTACAAAGGGGAAACTTAACTGATGCAGGATACAAAACTAACTATGCCTGAAATTAGTCAATCTTAAAACAAGACCTAAAGGGTTTAAGTGCAAACTGTAAATAGACTATAAGGAACCTGAGAAGTGCTAAAATGGAGTCCAAGAGTTGCTCAGCTTATCAGAGCCAGTCCAGCTTCTTGTCTGCACTGTCCAAAGCTAACCTGTCAAGAACTTCAAAGACAACCAATGTTAAGCTGAAAACAGCTTATACAAGCTGTTTTAAGCTCAATCTAAACTGACTCTAATGCACATGAACAGTGTATAACACTTTTTAACCCATTTTGACCCAATTGCCAAACACTCCTTTATAAGCTGATTTTGAAATTAAAAACTAATAATGACCAATTTAACCTATGGTTTTGATTAAGACTGATTCACTAACTCAATTAAGACAATAAGAACAGATTTTAACTTAAAATAACACTGATTAAGCTAATTCCTGAATTAAGCTAAATAGAACCGAAATTTTAAATGAAAATAAGATTTAAACCTAGACTGATGATCAAACTATCCTCTAAGGACCTCAAATAACACAAGTAAGCAAACAAAAGTACAAAGCAGTGGAATAAGCTAATCTACAGTAGCAGTTGACCAAAGTTGACTTTGACAAAATATGAAATTAACTCTGAATGAAGTTTAAACTAAGATTTCATTAAAACCAAAAGTGCACAATTCTCATAAAAGTTAACCAATACTGGAATGTAAATTACAATAATTTTAGAAAACAGATTTAAACTAAGTTTACACTACGAATGGTCTAAAACATTGACAAGTATCTCTCTCTGTCTTCATTTCTTTTTATACATCCCAAAAGCTTCTTTAGCTCCCTTCAACAAATCCCAGTCGTCCAATTATCTTTAAACAATCTCATTCGTTGGATTCAGTTTTGGCGGGAAACTTTGAGATAGTGGGATTTATCTTTTTCAGCACACGTGGGCAAGTGGGTACTAGCTAAGGACTAGAGGAGGGGGAAAGTTGGCGTGTTTCAGAGAAAGGCATGGGTGATGTCAGGGATAAGGTGAGGGAACATGGTTTTGGTTTTGTGGTTTTGGCGGGGTGGTTTTGGGAAGAAGGTAATGACCGAAGTCAAAGTTGGGATTAGCTAAGGTGTAAACGGGATAAAGGGTTGGGTCAATTGTTTGGGCTTTGTGGAGTGGGCTTGGGTTTGTGGCCGGGTTTAGTTAGGATTAGGTTTAGGTGGTTTTATTTATTTTGGGTTAAAGGGTAAATTGGGATAAGGATATGATTTGGAATTGTTTTGAGTTTAGGGACCATTGGTGTAAAATATGAAAATATGTCCAAGGACCAATATTGACCCTTTTGATATTTCTGAGGTTTGACTTTGACAATTTGAGCATAATCCCGGTCCAAACTCGTAATTTCCTTTCCCGGCTTCAGCTTTTCACGACTTTCCAATCTTGTGCTCGGTTTTTGCCTATTTTGCCCTGTTTTCGATCCTTTTGTACCTGAAACACATAAAAATACAAACCACGAATATTTGCAGTATAATATGGTCTATTTGGGTGTTTTTGGTCATTTTTGTGTCTTATATGGGTATAAAATGATGAGTATTTACACACTCATCACCTGCCCAGCTTCTAAGCCTGAGACAGTAGGGGCAGCCTTCCTATACTGACATAGTTAGCCTCATCTGCTACTTGGGAGGTAGTAGGAACTTTGTGCTGAGGTACATTAGAGTCCTCTCTGGATAAACTCCTAGGTGGTGATGAAATTGGTTGTGAGGCTGTGTCTGATGAACTTGTGAGAGTGTGTTGGGAGTCAACTGGGGTAGTTGATCCTTCGCCCTGTACCTGCAACATAGAATCAAAAAGTGGTACTTATACCCCACTATAACCCTTTGAGGCCATCCTCATGTTACTAAATAATTTTTGTGTAAGGGTTGGAGTTGGATAAATATTTTGATGAGGTAGAAGCTGGCTTTTTCTCCAAATACGCCACCATGTTGTGTTTGTCGACAAAGGTTAAATTGGCCATTATGTTCAGTAAAAGAGTGATTTGACTGCTGGGATATGATTGATTGAGTAAGAATGTAGGTTGGGTAAAGCGAATTGAGATGTTATAAAAAATACTTAGGGTTTCTATTGGACCGACTTTAATAAAAGATTTTTTTAGATTGAAGAAAGTGAATAAAGTAGATAAAAAGTAAAAATATCCAATTTAGGAAACCTTTAAGTAAAGTAATTGACGAGAATTTTCTCAACGGCTATATTCAAAAAGCGGTTATGAATCAACAGTACAAACGGCTATCCAATAGTACAAAGTCTTTCCTAGCAGTACTAACTTTTGTCTAGCAGTACTAAGTTTTGGAAAAACTTTGACTCAGCAGTATAAACTCAATTTTTATTAAAAAACTATACTGCATTCAAACATTTTGAAAGGATTAAGTGTAAAAGAAGACACTTAATCAAATTTCGGTTGAATTTAACCTCTGGTTGTGTGAGAACCAATAATTTCAGTTATAAAAATTGCCTGTGATCAGATAAACTCATTCAAAGAGCTTTCTTGACAAGGTTTCCAGCTCGTGGCAGGTGTTGCCTCTAACACAAATGTGTTAGATTCACTTTTTCTCGCTGTTCTCTTTACCAGATGTCCTTGGACTAACTCATTATACTAATAAAAGTATAAAATGGTAAAGAGTGAGTTACATCAGTTACTATCTGACTAATTATGCCATCAATTTATATTCAAAAATTTCACAATTAGATTTCAAGAAAGAAATTTTAAAGAAACTCCCAACTCAGGTGTAAAACCTTTGTCGAGTGATCCCCAAATACTGTCCATCATCAATCAATCATGTCAACCAACAATCCACCACTTGCTTTTCACACATTGCAAACTCCAAGAACCTGCAAATGTTAGTCTAAAACCAAGAAAACAAAATGCAAACCATTTGCTTCATAGCAGTATAAAGTATGACTAACAGTTCAAACACAACATACTTAATTTTCCTCCCCCAAAGGTAACATATCCTCCATCCATAGGTGTAAAGTCTGAGAGGTAGGACATATTCCTAGTTATGTGCCTAGAGCATCCACTATCAGCATATCCTTGATCTTCTTCATCATCTTTTTGTGGATGTCCCTGCACATAAAATAAAGGAAATTAGTTTCCTTTGGGGACCCAAGCCATTACTGACTTGGATCTGCCTCGTGCATCAGTGTAATCATATTTCTTCATTGTTATTGATGCACCATTGGGTTTGATAGGTCTCCATACCCAACATGCTGAGGCCTTAACAGCATTTCCCCCATTTGCCCTAGCAGTGTTTCTTGGCCTAGCAGTTTTAACTTTTTTTTATTCCAATTCTTGTTATGAAACACTGCTTTCTTAAAAAGAGGCCTGTAAACAGTTTGTTGTGCTATTTTAGAAAAACTTGAAGTTGATTTAGCACTTGAAACTGTTTGTTTGGGGTAAACAGTCTTAATTGGTCTGGCAGTACTAACTACTTGTCTAGCAGTACAAACTGGTTTAAGGCCAGACTTTATCAAAATTGCTCTGGGAGTCATATTACTGTTAACATTAGGGTGAGTATTTCTTGAAAAAAAGTTTATGTTCACCCTAGCATTAGCATTCCCATTCATCCTTGTATTCCCATTAACCATCCTTTTCCCCTGATGGTTGCTGCAAAAAGCCTGCAAGTGATCAAAACTACCACAAGAATAGCAAGCCTTATTGTACATGACAAACTCATTGCCTAGTTGTTGGGACTTAAGATTGTTCCAGTTTCTCTGGTTTCCCCTAGGGAATTGAGACCTGTTTGTGGACCTATACAACTCAGCATATCTAACTGTTGGCCTAGCTTGTTTTACTTGTTTTCTAGGTGTAACAGTTTTCATCTTAACCACTTTCGGAACAACAATTTCTTTTTGCTCTTGAACTTCAGGTTTAGACACAACTTGATCCTCATCATCAGAATCTTAATCTTCAATAATTGGGGTATCTGAGTTCTTCTTATTGTCTGACAACTTTTTCTCAACAAGAGTGGTGTCACTGGTACTTTCAAAAGATTCATTTACTTCATCTGGTTTACTAACACTTTCTTTAGCCTTAGATCCATACTCAAATTTAGGCTCTTGAAATTCAGCTAAACCTGTGTGTTCTAAGTCAATACCTGGGGGTGAAGGCACTCCTCTATGTGGAGGTGGGCATGTTTTGTAACCTAACCCTGACTTAGTTTTATTAACCAGTTGACACTCAATGATCTTATTGACTCCCTTAGATGCATATTCTAGAGTGTCTACACTTAACTGTATGTTATCTTTTGATTTCTTCATCTTTTCTAACTCAACTCTAAGTATACTAATCTCAGCATCTTTATGAACCATGTCTCTTTTAAGTACAGCTATATCTTCAGAAAAGACAGACTCATTTTTCTTATAAAACAAAATTTGGTCTTCTAAGACGGCTAAACCTCTTTTATGATTTGCTAAATTATAACTAGTTTGGTTTAACTCTGCTCTTTGTTCATCATAATGCTTTTTAAGTGTTTCATATTCTTTTAAAGCAGAACAAGATTTAGAACAACTTTTTACTGAATGTACCTCTGAGTCAGAAAATGTCATCAGTGCCATCTCAGTTGGTGCTTCTTCCTCATCAGCCATGAAGCTCCAATCATATCCAAGACCATCAATAGCAACCATTGCCTTGGAAGAAGGCTCTTCCACTTTCACAGCCTTCCTTTTTTCTAGCTTGTTCCCATACCCCTTGCTTTTGTTGTCCTGCTGCCTTGGTCTTCTTCATTCTCTAGCAAAATGTCCTAACTTGTGACAGTTGAAACACTCCACCTTGGATTTATCAAAACCAGCTGTATCATTACCACTGAGTGTGATCTTCTTCCATGTTCTCTGCCAGAATTTCTTTTCTCTCATGCTTAGCAGTGCAACCTGCCACTTCAAGTCCATCTCCTCCAGATCATCTTCATCTATTTGTTCAAGATCTTTATGGGATAGCACAGACCCATCGATTTGACTGGTCAGGAAAGCATAGAATGTAGTGTCACTTATGCCAGCAGTACTAGTTGATGAACTAGCAGTACTAACATTAGGGTTAGCAGTACTAACTCCTAAAGCCACACTAACCTCCTCTGGACTGATATTACTAGGAGATGACACAAATGCCATGTTCCCAGAACTTGAACTTGAACTTCCAGACTTCTTCCCTTCCTGTTCAACAATTTTAAAATTATTGTACAGATCATTAAGGCTCATTGTGTTGATTACTGGCTTGTTCTTCCAGACAATCACATGAGTGTACCAATCAGCAGGCAAACTTCTTAGGAATTTGGAATTAAGGTCTTCTTGAGGGATCTCAACTCATAATACAGCCAGTTGACTGATTATCTTCTGCAGCCTATTGAACATGTGATCAAGAGATTCATTGCTAGTAGCACTGAAATTCTCAAAACTCTGCTTCAGCAAGGTCTTCCTGTGTCTTTTTTGTGGCCTCATTACCACCAAACCTGGTAGTTATTGCTTCAAACAAGGATTTGGCACCCTTGTACTTGCTGAATGTCATAATTTGATCATTAGGGATGGTCATCAGCAACAAGCTCCTTGCTTTAACATCATTCTTTTTCTGCAGCTTTTCTTCTGTAGTAACATGAGAAGTGTTCACAGTTGTCTTTGTCTGACCATCAACTGTTGTTTCAGTTGTTGATGGTTTGAAGGAGTTCCGATCCTCTAGGATTTCCCAAAGTGCATAATCCTGCACTTGGAAGTACTGTTCTATCCTTAGCCTCCACATCTCGAAGTCATTCTGTTTTAGCATAGGCAACTTGGCAGCAGTGTTGGTCTTAGTAGTCTCCATGTTCATCGTCTTTAAAGGGAATAAAGAGTTCTTTAGAAAAGTATCTTCTAAATCAAAGTATTAGAAACCTGGCTCTGATACCACATGAGAGGATCTAAACACACACGAATTGTGTTGTGGATACTTTGAGTATATACCAAATAGTATGCGGAATCTACTACTTGATACTTAGAAGATTTGTTAGTGGAACAGTAATGAACAATATGAACAGTAATGATTTCACCAAACGCTTCAATATTATTAGATATAATACGAGTGATCTTGCTTATCACTAGGGTTTACAAAACCTTGAAGCTTAACAAAACATACGTCTAAATCATCTAACCTAGGACCTCCTTTTATAACACAACGAGTCCTTTACAAGATAAGTATGATATTCTAAATATGCAGAATATCCGTATAATTCTAACTATATAAGATATACAAAAAATCTATTATATACTTATCCTCTTACATGTCTTAATAAGCAGTACTATCTTTAGTCTTCATGTAAACCAGCAGTACCAACTTCTATACTAGCAGTACTAACTTAGTCAGTTAGTACTGTTAGTTATATCTTCAGCAGTCTTCAACTTTAACTTTTGCAGTACTAATATTTACACTAGCATTACTAACTCCATTAATACTGTTAGTGTTATTCTTCAGCAGTACTAATACAAAACCAAACTTGAACATTTAGTTCCTAACATGTTCTAGTAGAGGGTGTCTTGATTTCCGTTGAGGATATCTCATACATAATGCGTGCGGTTTTTCTTGGAGGACTTCTACTGGATGATCTTGCACTTGGTGCTTTAGTCATGTTTTGAGGTAAGTTTAGAAGGTGAGTTTACAGTAGAAGAAGGTTTGTTTAGGTGTGGTTTAGAAGCATAAACACAAGTGGTTTAAATAGTGAAGGATCAAGTGAAGTAATTAAAGCCTAAACCACTAAAATTCTTTTAATTGAAATGATTTGCATGTACCAAGGTCAACTACAGTGATACAATCTTTTATGAGATTTATTAAAGGCAATGTGGAGTGTTTGAATGGATAAAGTTAAATTTTGGAAGGCTGGAAGTGATCAAACCTATGTCTGTTTTCCCGGATTCAGCGGATCCTTTTCAACAGGGATCCGGCTGGCTTTAGCTAAGGGATCCAGCTAACAGATCAGGTGAGAGGGAAAAATGATTATGATTTAGCTATAGCAGCCCTATGTTTCCTGGTGTAATGAGTGTAAGAAGGTGTCTTAAATGAGAAAATCTTGAGTGGTTTAAGACTAATGATGAAGGGTTGCCATTAATGGTCTTTAGAGAGGAGAAAGAGATCTAAAGGAGGCCAACAAGTGAATATGGATTAAGATAATCATATCACTAAGTGTTAAGTATTTGTAGGCTTTAGGGAAAGGTGATATGAAAATTTTAAAAATTATTTTAAAATCACAAGAATTAAAAGATTGGTTTTAGAGCATTTTAAGGTAGAAATGGTGGAAATAAATTTGTGAAAGAATTATTTATTGTGTAGGTAAGTGAATTATGTTCAGAGAAAGGTGATGCAAGAAGTAGAACAGGAAAATGTTGTTTATCTTGGAGATAATAAATCATAAACATCTTTGAAGAAACTAAAGTTTTTCCTAAGAGATCAAAAGAGATACTAACCTCAAGATCAGCTTAAATGTGACTAACAGGAGATGGATAATTAGTGTACTAAGGTTAGAAAGGCTGAGTATGATAAAAAGTAGTATAAGAGTTCACTCTATATGCCTGGATCCTCCGGATCCTTTCTAAAAGGGATCCAACTAGTTATAACTAAAGGATCCGGCTTTTGAGACTATTTCTTTCATAGAGGACTCGTAGAAGTTTGCTCACTTGTCTTAAATAATGTCTAGTGATACAAGCAATAATTGTATATAGATACAAGTTTAATATAACAAGTAGAGCATGTAGGAAACACACAAAAGAAGTCAAGTACAATATATGATTAAAGATGATACATAGTAAAAGACATAGAAAACATGACCATAACATTTTAATTAACAAGGTTCTTACACATAGATAATTTTAAAATAACACCCATGTTTCTTCAAATAATAACTTTCCTTTAGACTCTCTTTAATCTTTAGTTGCTCCATTCATCTTCCTTTGATGAGAGTAGAATTGATAGATGATTTAGGGAATGAGAAAAGATGTTAAGTGTGTTTCATTCAAGGGTTCCATTACCTTGTCGATGAGAAAGTATTGTGGATTTAGAAGAGATAGGTAAGTGGTCATGAAATGACGAAAGAGACGAGTTAGGAACATCCCATAAGGAATAAGTTTGTTAGGACTATCCTTGAGATGTATGATTCGCCTAACGAAGAAATAGGCAAGATTGTAAGTTTGTTGAAGTTCAAAGCAATAAAGCATGTGAGCACAACAGGCTGGCAGATACTTACGATTTCCTAATAGACTTAAGACATTTTTACGTAGAATGACTGCCATGGGTTGAAGGTAGTGACGGAGTTCGAGCATACGGATTTTGTTAGGATCTCTGACATGTGGTGTGCTACAGAGAACATTGATTTATTCCTCAAAAGATGGGGCAAATTTGTAATATGGACCGTCTTTGTCTTGACACACAGAGTTTAGAGATAATTCTTTCGTATAGCCACATTGTCCGAGATTTGGAATCCCAAGAATTTGAGCGAACTGCTCAAGAGGTATGAAGAACTTATAGTTTTGAATACAAAACCAAAGTGAGAGGGATCGATCTGGGTTGCGTACGAGACTAATGTCACGGAAGATTTATAAAATGAAACGTGGACAAATTTGTTCGTTAATTGTAAGTAGATACTCAAAGTTAATAGCTCGAAAACTTCTTTTAATCTCTCTCAGAAAAATTATTGCAGGATCAAAGACCCGACCTTCATGAATATAACGAGACTCAAGGTTTTTGAAATAATTAACGAACTCTATAGGTTTGTAAGGTTCTAACAAAATTTTTGGAAGATAGGCGTTGGTTGCATGATGATCGAAATCATAAATGTGTTGCATCTTGAGACTTATGCAAGTTTGATTAAACATTATGACAGATCAAAATAGTCCAAGAAAAATATGTTCCTTTTTATTACAATCAATTAAATGATTTAGTGTAGTGTTTTTTACTTGTATTAACAATGCTAATTTGCCTGTATGATGTTTTAATGTCAATATCATATCTAATGTCTAATTATAAGAACATAGGTCTTTAGGGATGATTAACCTATACCTACTCGAATTAGTTTGTGAAGATACATTATAGAGTTAAATGTAGAAGAAGATAATCACTTACGAAGATGATTGAAGGATTGAGCTGAGGGAAGATTGAATCCTAAGAGAGCAGTATGTTTATGTTTATTTTGGATAGGTGGATAGGAAAAATTAGGGGCTGTGATATAATCTGTTTTTCTGTACTGCCGGTTCCACCGGATTCTTTGAGAAATGGAACCGGCCCCTTAAGATGAAGGGATCCGGCATTACAGCAAACGTCGAAGAAGTTTTTGATTTTTAATGAATATCTTAGCGCACCATTGATTTTGCTAATCTTGACGCGAGGATGCATTTAACGCATGATGACATGTAAAGCCAACCTCTTAATGTCACATAAGATTCCACAAGTTAAACGGTTTGCGATAACTTAAGTTTCGCCATTATTAGACCGGTTTGTTTTAGGAAACACCTAGTGTGTTTAAAAATTTTGTTTACTCGAGAGAAATTCCTTAGATGCTCTAGACAATGAAGTTGTATGAAAGAAAATTTATTTGTCATGAAGAAGTTTTGTGACAAGAATGGATGAATGTCATAAGAATGACTGAGAAATAGGGAGCCTTTTCCATACATTTATTTGAGCATCGAGTGAAGAGGAAGGAGTTTAGATGGAATACTATTCCTTATGATTCAAGAGAGACCTTTGAGTTTTGTGATTTAGATTAAAAAGATTTTTGTGTTGATAAGACTCTTTTTAAAGAAAATAATAGTTCGAAAGGATTTTGAAAGACAAATCATGTAGATACAAGCATAAAAATGTGCACCATAAAAATCAACACTTTTCAATCGTAGACAAATAATACCTAGAAAGGAACAAATAAACATACCTTTGCCATATTATCTTTGAGAGTGAGAGCACTCCTAGATGAGCAATACTTCATGAGCTTTTAAAGAGCTTCCCAACATGAAGATTTCTAAAAGGAGGTATGTTATAAGCATTTAAATGTTATAACGAATTTATCAATATCCAAGTATAGAAAGTGTTATTATTTTTTGTAAAAATGAGTTAGACGTTAATTTTTAAAAATGATTTTCCTTCGTTGCATGACATCATGTTGGGCATCCATAAACCATAGTCCATAACCCATAGCCCAAAACCCGGAAGTGTAACCCAAAATCCTGACTGGACTAACCCAGTTGCTGGATCCCTTGGATTACACTGGCCGGATCCCTCTTGTAAGGGATCCGGCGAAACCGGCTGAACAGTACACAGTTTTCTCTATAAATAGTGAGCCATTTCCTCTTGTTTCTTCAGCCATTCTAATGTATATTCTCTCTCATTCTTATATCTCTTTAAGCTCAGATCTAAAGATCATTCTTGTAGCTTTCTTTCTCTTGTGTTTCTCAAGGTTATTCTTACAAGTCGAGATCATGTTTCTTGCATACAAGTCCTCCAAGCTTCAAGAGAAGTTTTGCTAGGCTTCATCATCTTTACAAGACCACTGAGTTGTCTCTTGTATTTGATACATCTTCTTGTATTCTTATAGTTTTTGTCATAGTGCTTAAGAACTCTCGAGTTGGTTTGGTCCGCCGTGCTAAGGACTCGGTATCTAGCCTTTTACCGGATAAAGTATAGGTGAAGATGGTTTGGCTCTACCTCGTGGAAGAGCTAGGTATTTAGCTTTGTACCGGATAAAGTGTAAGCGACGTTATAAAGGCTTCTCCGCTGATGAAAGAAGTTAGTCTTGTATAGTGTTACGGAACTCTCGAGTTGTGTATTCGAGGAGTGGAGTAGGGAAAGGAAGATGTATCAAATAAAAGAGATACAATGATTTATAGTGGTTCGGCTACAAGGATACCTTCCTTTCCCTACTCCACTCCCCGAGTACCCAACTCGAGAGTTCCGTAACACTATACAAGAATAACTCCTTTCACCGGCGGAGAAGCCTTCACAACGTCGCTTACACTTTATCTTGTATAAAGCTAAATACCGAGCTCTTCCACGAGGTAGAGCCAAACCATCTTCGCCTACACTTTATCTGGTACAAGGCTAGATACCGAGTCCTTAGCATGGCAGACCAAACCAACACAACAACACAACTAAAGGAACCAACGTCCTTTTTACACCTAACGACTCAACATATCTAGAACACCCTTTGAGAAGAAGAAAGAACAAGATGCACTTCTGTGATCTTCGAAAGGAAGAATCCTAGCAACTCATGTCACGAGCTTGCAAGTCTTCGAGAGGTCGTGATCTCGCCTTTTAGAAGGAACCTAGAGAATCACAAAGAAAGACTACATAGAAAGATCCTTAGATATGAGGTTAGAGAGTATAGAACATAGAGTGAAGATATGTCTAAAAGGGGTGAGAGATAAGAGTGAAATGGCTCACTATTTATAGGAAAATGTGAGCACTGTTCACCCGGTTCCCACCGGATCCCTTCCTACAGGGATCCGGCCAGTGTAAACCCAGGGATCCGGCCATCTGGTATCAATAGTTCGTATTTTGGGTTACATTTTTGGGTTTTAGGTTATGGACTTTCGGTTATGTGTTATGGACTTTGGGTCATGGATAATGGGTTTTACCTATTTTGGTGTCATGCATGATGTCATACAATTGGTCATGGGTTATGGATTAAGCTCCATGGGTTATGGGTTATGAACTTTGTTTTGGGTCATGGATAGTTCAAGTCTTTTCTTTGGGGAGAAAAATAATTGTTGGTGATTGTAAACTTATTTTTCAAATTAAAACATTTCTTTTTAATTCAAAAATAATTTGTAAAATGTATTTTTGAAAAAATGTATTGTCACATTAAAAATGTGAAGTTTAGAGAAAAATAAAATCCTTTGATCATTAGTCAAGTTGTAGATTTATTTATTCATACCTTGAGTGATTTACGTCGGGATGGAAATCTACAACTTTGTTGAAGCATACTTGAGACGTCGAGAGGTGTTGATGTAAGTATGCATTGATGATTTATGTTTACAATTAACTTGCGCATTTTACGTTATGCATTACAAATTACATGTTTGTCATTATTAAAACCGAAGAAACCATTTAGTTTAAATATCATAATATTTTTAGTAACGCGCACTTTATACCTGGTCCTGTAAACTTAATAAACTCTTCAATACGTGGCCTAAAAGTCTGGTAAAGAACCTAAGTAGTATGGCTGATTATGTGAGATTTTATGTGAAGGTTTTATTGTGTCTTTGGCTCGTTAAGTCCATGGTAATGTGGCTGGAATTATGTGTGTCGTGTGTGTGTAATGTGTGTAGAACATGAGGGCTATAAACATGTAGGTTGTAATGTGTGTGAGTGTAATCGAATTTGGTTCAGGTCAAAATAAAATATATATGAAAACCTAGACGTATGCATGTGTAACGAGGATGAAAGTTGGTTAGATCGAATATGTGTAACTGATCAGGTCTCGTGTTGCATTTATGTTTAGAGTCAAACCAGGTCTGAAAACATGTGTGTATATTGACATGCTAATCGGGATAAAAAGGTTGGGAAACGAGTGAGTTGTAACGTATTTGAATCGGTAAATGTGTGTAACTCGAATCTGAATATGGATTAGTGTTAAGGCTCGTTTGTGGTCTTGTTAAACACATTGTTGCTTTGTTAAAATCTGGTCATGTGTCACATGATGAGTGTGGGTTATAGGCGTTGAATCTTATAATGGTATATGGGTCGAATAAAGAATTAAACGAGAGACTAAATTCATGTCGTTGGGCTGCATGTTTAACGAAGGAATTAGGATTGTATTCTATGCTTTTATGTGTGGGTTATGGCTTGAATTTAGCTCGTTAATCACATGTGAGTGTGAACTGTTTTATGTGTCAATGGTGTGAGTCCAAAAGAATTTTTACATGTTGCTAATCACATTTAGATGGAGTGTGGTGGTGCTTTGTTTGGCTGCTTGTTTAAACCCCTCGCATGTCTTTCATTTTGCCTTGCATAAGTGAGCTATGTTCTAACTTGTCTCGTCTATTTTTGTTTCTCGTTGGATTTGATGTGATACGAATAGGTTACGTTTATTTCGAATTCGATTCGGGTTTAAAAAGTTTGGTCCGATTTCCTTTTGTTTCTAATTGGTAAAAATAAGTCCTAAAACCTGAAATTAACACATTTAACCCTAATATTTGGAAATTGTCACAATAAACCCTAAACTTTGGTAAGTTACATTTTAAACCGTAAATTATGATAAGTTGTCACATTTAACCCTAATTTGACTAATTGTGGATATTAACCTAATGCTTACTAAATTTGGAAAGTTACTAAATTTGAAAAGTTACTAAATTTAGAAAGTTACTAAATTTGGAAAGTTGCTATAAATAACAGGAAAACTTAATATGGCAATCTGAACAATGATAAGTACTGAATCAGTAATAACTTATGAATGTTTCTTAAATAATAAGACGATCATTAATTCATGTAGATTCGTTGAAGAAGGAGTAACTTCTGATCCTTGAGTTTTCTGATATGGTTTCATTTGCAGTTTGATGTACATATTCTACCTTTTCATATTAAAGGTTTCTCATGACCTATCGATCCTTGATTTTGATTCATTTGCTATGTTATGATCCATTTGATATGATTCGTTGATATGATTCCGTTTGATATGATCCATTTGCTATGATTTCCTTTTTGATATAATCCTTTGATTTGATATCTGGTTGCTATTTGTTTGTTATGATATTCGTTTGGTATCCATTTGCTATGATATGATTCAGTTCAATTTGATACGTTCTGTTTGGATATGATATGATGACTTGATGTGATATGATATGATTTGTTCTGTTCTGTTGCCCGAGCTATTTAACTAGCCATGGAGGTACCATGGCCATGTCATTGATGGCACCAATGGCATGACACTATCTATGGCGGTGTGATTAGTTCACGACGTCCCCATTTGATATGATATGATATGTGATCACTTGGCCATTATGATATGTGTATATACTTGTCTCGTACAGCTGTATATATGATTTTTATTTTGTAGGGGGCGTGTGGATGCAACCTAGGTACTTTGTTTCGTTTTGTAGTGATTGGCTGTGTGTGCCTTACACCCCTCTCACATTTGGGAGCTAGCTGCTCCATTTGGTACTTAAGAGGTCTCCCCTCCTTGTGCACTTATGATTTGATGGATATGTATATGTGGTTAGTGGCAACTAGGAGGGGTGGATGTCTCTATTGTAAAATAAGGTGTGTGTGTTTTTTCCCTTTCTCTCTCTAGAAAACATACACATCTTCCCTTTCATTCATATTAATAATATCATGTATTTTCTTTACTTTGAGCTTCCCCGACCCCCCGAACCACATAAATCAATAGTATTATCGGTCCTACAATTGGTATCAGAGCCATGGTTGTTCTTTACATTGATTTGTATGGATTCGTATCCTTTATTGAAGCTGTTTTACCCCACTTTTTGTGGATCTGAAATTTTTTTCTTTCTTTTCTTATCTTTAAAGTGGTACAATTTTTTATAAATCTGATTGTATCAAAATATTGGTCAAAAGTCCAATGCTTTTATGGTTCTTCTAAATAGACTCTGGTGTTCTTTTTTGATCCCAAGTTATCTGCTTTTGTGCAACTAATATTTTTCAGACTTTTGTTCCAAAAACCCGTGAAAAAGTGGTGAAATAGTGGTAAAAAACTGGTCGGATTTGTTGTCTATTAAAGCTGGTCGGAAAATGTGAACGGAAAAGATGGTCGGAAATGACGCCAGGACAGGTCAAAAAGTTAAAACCCTCTTTTTTCGAGCAAGCCGAATTTCTAGTAAAGAAATTTTCGAGCAAACCTTAAACCCTAAATTTTTGAACAAGATTTTCGAGAAAGCTTTTCGGGCAAGCTTCATCCAGTTTTCGAGTATCTTGTAAAGATATTTCTAACAAGCTCTAAAAGTTTCGAGCAAGCTTTAGTGCAA
Source organism: Artemisia tridentata subsp. tridentata (assembly GCA_021014915.2). Lineage (NCBI taxonomy): Eukaryota > Viridiplantae > Streptophyta > Magnoliopsida > Asterales > Asteraceae > Artemisia > Artemisia tridentata. Next base: position 252,621,455 of record CP139501.1, read on the forward strand.
ACTTTCGAGCAAGCTTTAGTGTCAGTTTTCGAGCAAGACCATTGACCACAAACATAATACCAAAGACTCTTAGACTTCAGTTTATAACATCATCAGTCCAACACAAGAACAAAAGCACAAACCGAGCCAACAATATCAAGCCTAATCTAATCCTATACTAGACACTACCAAGACGCTCACTTCACTCCTCAACACTCATTATCTATTAATCAAGACTCGGACTAAAAAATAAACATCTAAAAATCTCAAATTCATTCGTGGTACTCAATGAAACATCAAAACCTGGAGGTCCAACACATGAACAATCAATCATCACTGACCTTAATTTGAAGCTAATTATGCTTCATTTTAAATTTCTGAAAAAAAACAAGATAAAAAAAATAACAAATCTGTTATTTCTTTTTCTTTCGTTCGTTCATAAACAAATACGAAAAAAAACCAAGGACACCTACCCGAGACCATCTTTCGGATCTTGAAGACTTCTTAATGATTTCTTGATTTGAATGGAGCAACAACGAAGACACATCGTACGGTTTTGCTTGTGCCGTTTGTGCCGATTTGGATTTGTGATGATAAATGATTCGGTTATGATGGAAGATGAATCTTAGATGAGATATGGTTGTTGGTTGTAAGTGACTTATGATATTTAGATTAATGATAACTGAGTTGGGGTGAAGCAGTTTGGTGAGAGGTGAAATGGAGGTGGATCTATCAATGTATGTGTTTTAGGTTATGTCAAATGAAGTGTTGATTAGGGTTATATCATTAAACCGTGTTTTGGGTGTTGATTGGACTGGATTTGTCTAGTTTTGATTTGGGCTGCATATTGATATATCACAAACGAATAGTGTTAGGCTGAAATATTTGAATTGGACTAGTGTTTATCAAGAATTGTTGGGCTAAAATGTATCTATTTGCCAACGTATTTTTTAATACATTGTGTAATTGTTGGAAAAATATTTGGCAAAATGAGTTGTACTTTGGTATTAAAAATTTTCACGAGGTTATACACGGCTAAAGTTTGCAATGCATATCAAATGTGACTACGGGGATTAATTGTTTATTACTTATTTGATCTTGAAGTGACGTTTTACGGATGCGTGTACTTATTTCATCTTCTTTCTTTCTTCCCTCCCGCGAAGATGACTTGTTGGGGCATATGTTAATGGTGACGAAGACTTGGATATCTAGTTACTTTTGTGATTCTTTCTCTCTATACCCACAAAGTAGCTATCACTTTAAGGAAGTTACGTTGTAGTGCTCAGTGTCTCACGTAGTTGAGGATATGTCAAGAGGAATTGTGCTTATTACACTTCTGTTAGGGGTATAGGGTACACCGTTCTTAGTCACAGGATAGTACAAGCTTAAGTCACAAGTCTGGGGGATTTTACTTAATTCTCAAGTTCGTCATATCGAGTTTTCCTCACTTGTGGTTACTAAAGATAGCCGTTGTTTTTTATACAGGGTGTTGATAAAGAGTTGGACAATATTAAATGGTATTGTTAGTAGATTGGGTTTATCGACATCTTCTCATTGGTTGATATGATTAATGATAAAGTGCTTTCAGTTAATTCTTCATGTACACATTATTATGCTAATTCCGATAAATCGTAACCATCAGGGGAGAGAAATGTGTATATCAAGGACGCACAACAAGTTCACGTGATCGGGTTTAATGATTTATGAAACGATTTGTTCCGGAGATTGGTTGATTCTATATCCTTATCCTCTTAATTTTTTCTACGTACTTCTCCCTTATCCACCTTCACCAATTTCGGGCAACAAAATTCAAGATGATCTGTGTTTCAACTTGTTACTTTGGTATTATCATTTCATGTGTACGTTATGGGCGGATTTTGCATATGTAAGATAACTGGGATGCATTTTGTGAGATGAAGATGTTGATACTCTGTTCCTACGAATGGACAATCTTGAAGAAGGTCGAGTCTACAGTCTGTTCTACATTTTCCGCTGCGTGTTAGAAGACTAAAGACGGTATGCATTTACTCATCAAAAGACATCTTCAGATTTAGGGCATTCATCAAAAAGTTTGTCAGTTTGGGGGAGAGCACTAATTAGGGGAGAGTGAAAAGCCAGATTTAATCCCTAATTAGATTTGCTCACATTGTTCTTCTGCAAGTAAAGAGATGGCAGCTGAGAAGATTCAGGAAGCCGAAAGAAGTAATGAAGTTTGAAGACCACTCTTGGAGCTGCTGCGCTCATTTTTGTATATAATTTTACTTGTAGGGAATGTTGTAAGCAATTCCTTTATGACATCACTTTGGGGAGAGATTGTTAGGCTTAAAAGTAATGTCATAATCTGGAATTGCACTAGTGTAATCATTTACATAAACACAAGGACTAGTCTTGTCAATAGGACATAGTTTAGAGTGTTAAGTAGTATAAATACCCTCCTAGTAGCAACTAGGAGGGGTGGATGTCTCTCTTGTAAAATAAGGGGTGTGTGTGTTTTTTCCCTTTCTCTCTCTAGAAAACTCACACATCTTTCCTTTCATTCATATTAATAATATCATGTCTGTTCTTTACTTTGAGCTTCCTCGACCCCCCGAACCACATAAATCAATAGTATTATCGGTCCTATACATTTGTTTTGAGCTCGTGGGCATTCGTATATGATACGTTTGATTCCTTATGATTATCTGATTCGTAGTATCTCTTGATCTCTCACTTCATTTGACTCACTTGACTTATGATATTTGTTCAGTTGATCTTTGATCTCTCATTCTTTTGACAGATGATATTCGTTTCAGCAGGAGCTTATGATTCCTTTTCCCTATACTTATATATGTTTTGATTATTTGTTTTGTTATATATATATATATATATATATATATATATATATATATATATATATATATATATATATATATATATATATATATATATACTGTTCACTGTGCTTTTTAAGCTCAGCCGCATTTCTTTTCCTGCGGTAGGTTTTAAGTTGGAAGCTGGGATTGAGTGAAGAGTGCATAGGAGCTCTTAGTGGGCTACCCTGATGATAGATAGCCATTTACTTCTGGATTAGACCTGGATTTATCTTCAGTTAGATTTAGTTTGAATTTGCATTTTAGTTTTGGAACTCACTATGTTTAGAGTTAGTATTTCGTTATTATATTAGAATACCTTTGTAATCATTATGTTTATAAGTCTTCCGCTTGCGTTTGTATATTCTGATTGTCTCCATAATGTGGTATTTTGACCCTTGTCAGGTTAGGGTGTTACAATTATGGTATCAGAGCCCAGGCTTCGACTTGTAGCACATAATTTATGGCCTGTGAAGATTTGGATCCTTACGTTTGCACTATAGGAGCATATGGAATGACCTTTGAAGGATTTGCTTTAGGTTTCTCCCCGTAGGAACCTCAGTTATGACCGGTGAGGATTGGGTAGATTATGTGATAAGGCATTGGTTAGCTATCTTTCTTCCGCACCACTTTGATTTATGCCTCTGCTTTCAGTTAAGCCCTTATAAGATCATTCGTTTCAGAGATTTAGAAAATTTAGTAGGATACGCAACATAAGTTTAGTGATCAAATAAGTTTAGAATGCTTTGCTAATTTTGTAGGAATGCCTTACAGGTTTCAATTCCTGAGTTTGTCACATCCTTTCAAACTTCAATCTTTGATTCGTTTGTTATTTGTTTAGATACCCTTTCGTTCATTCAGAGAATTCGTATATGTATGAATCCGATGTGTTCGATGCATTCTGTGGGTTCTCTTGCTTGCGCTAAGAATATTAAGGTTCCCTCTGCACTGTTAGGTTTTGCTATACCTATTTTGATCGCTATGTGAAATCTTATCGTTTTTCGCCACGAGCATCAGAATTGTCCGGTACATTTTGAAAATATTTGAAGATAAGTTTCGTTCTGCTAATCTGATTCCTTTGGGAATGTTTGATTCGATATTATTTTGAATATGGATTTGTTGACTAAGCATCGAGGTGCTAACAACAGTCATACTAGATTTGTCATCTTTCGCGATTTGAGAAATTCAAAATTCTGTACCATGGTTCCCAACCTGGTAACAATTATGATCACCTTTGCTTTGGAAACTCGTACGTTAATCCCTCGCGGTTGTGAAGATACTTCGTTTGATGAAACTCACCTCGAGAGTTATTCGGTTGTTTGAAATGTTCGCGATGTATTCCTTAATGAACTACCAAGATTAGCATTTGAATGTAAAGTTGTTTTGATCTGGTTATGAGAATTTGTTTAGTTACAACTCGAGGTAGAATTTGATTGCATTAAAGGCATGTGTATATGATGCAAGTATTATGACGTCTGGCCAATGTAATAATAGTTACATCATATAACTTGAACTTATTGGGATCATATAATATTTTGAGAAGTGCCTGAGAATAGCAAGTTGGTTGATTTAGAACTATATATGTATAAGAGCGACGTTTTGCCTAATTCTTAAACTCCATATTGAACGACATCAGTTGAAGGGAAAGAATTGGAGGATCAACTTCTAGGAAGTGGTTTATTCATCTAAGTGTGTCCCCGTGTTGTGCTTGTGAAAAAGAATGATGATAGCATGAGGTTGTGTATTGATTTCGGGAAGCTGAATCGCATTATGGTTAGAACTGTTACCCATACCTTGAATCGATGATTTGTTTAATCAACTTTGGTTGTGAAGTTTCTCTATGATTGATTTAAGATCTGATTATTTTCAGTTTCGTGTAAAGGAGCAAGATGTTCCTAGAATTGCCTTTCGTATTCATTATGGTCTTCATGAGTATTGGTGATGCCAATTGTATTGACTACTGTTCCAACTGTTCATATGGACTTGATAAATCGTGTCTTTCATGAATATTGAAAGAATTTTTCATAGTATGACATATTGGTATATTCAGAGATGAAAGAGAAAACACGGGGATCATCTTCGTATTTTGTGTTGTAATTTCTACGTCAGAAGAAGCTCTATGTAATATGTTCGAAGAGTAAGTTTGGTTGGGATGAAGAATGAGAGGAGAATTTTGAAAAGCTGAAAAGAGATTTGTTCCTACTCAAGAAGGAGACTTAGTTATGTCCTTATGCAACACGGGAAGATTATCGGTTATGCATCAATACATCTAGAACCGTAGGAGGTGAACTATACTACGCATGACTTGGGAGTGATTTGTGGCAGACATGAAGAAGCTCAGGAGCAAGACGGTGGAATATGTCCTATGTCAGAAGAGTTGAAGGAAGCGGTTTTGATTGATGCACATAGTTCTATTCGCTTTATTCATCTTAATTGTACTATTATGCATAGAGACTTGAAGCAGAATCTTGATGGAATGGTATGAAGAGGATTGTGACTACAATGGTGGCGAAGTGTTTAGCGTGTCAACAAGTTAAGATTTAGCATCAGCGTACAAGTGGTTTTCTTTAGCTTTGGATGTTTTTATGTGGAAGTGGGATTAAACCTTCATGGATTTTGTAACGGGATTTCCGCGCACATTTAGGAAGGACGATACGAATTGGGTTGTAGTGGATTGTTTGTCTAGGTCGGCTCACTTGGAAGATTGGCAGAGATTTCTTTCGGCAAAAGATTATTCAAGCTACATGGCGCACCTGCAGTGATCGTGTCAGAGAATCGCGTTTTGCGTCACACTTCTAGAAGAGATACAGAAGACTTTGGGGATTGGACTCGGGATTTTAGTACGACTTCTCAACTTCAGACGGATGGACGGACATAACAACTATTCGAACTTGGAAGACCTGTTAAGCGGAAAATTCGATAAGTGTTTGGCCTGGTTGTGTTTCCTCACTAAGATAGATGGCATGCAAGTGACAATGGATTCCTTTCAGAGTTTGGTATGAACGGGGATGTAGAACACCTTTTTATTGAATTAAGTTGGGAAGGTGCTTATTGAAAGTCCGGAGTTAATTTCAATGACTAATGGATTAATTATCATTGTGGAAGAGAAATTTTGAAACTTTAGATCGGGAATTTGTGTGTTCCGTACGATGTTTTCGTACAGAAGAGTTAGAAGTATTGGCATATAAGGGAGATTTAGTTCGCAATACGTTAGTCCTTAGATTCGTTCTTGTCCGTACGATTATTCTACCTATTTCTTTAAGCTTTCTGATACGTTGTGGTACTATGATATGTGCTTAGTTGATCGCCTGTACGAATATGTTACCCATTTCTTTATGAAACTCTTGATACATTTGATAATTCGGTATGTGCTTCTCTGAACATTAGTAAAGTTTCCTTAGTCCGTTCAGATCCTGGATAGAGTGATGAAGTTTTTACTACCGTTTAGCACTACCTCCGTATTTGCCTCGTGTCTATATGTGTCTCATGTATCTCTTTGTGAAATTACGACCCTCATCTGTTACGTATCCGTTGGATCAGATGTGTTATGATTTGTGTTCTCATAGAGAGCCCGGGGCTATCCTGGTTTTCCTGGATCGAGTCATGAGATAAAAAAATTTCCGTTCGTTAAAATCTTTGGAAGAACTTCTCCGAGCGTGCGGCTGTTAATGGTCATTTCTTTTCGTGATTTGGTACGTCCCCGTCTAACTTTTGCGACTTCAATTTTGAGGGTGAAATTTTCTTTTTAGAGGGGAAGAATTATAACAAACTGAAATACGAGATACCATTTGAACTTTCGAGTACGAATAAAATATAAAGTGTATACTTTATGTTATGAAAGTTGAGATACGAAATGAGAAACTCTTAAACCTATGTTATGAATTAAGAACTACAAAATATGAAACTATAACCTAAGTGTATATAAATTTCGGCACAATCTATATTTGCTAAGAAATATAACATGTTACACAAGTCCATATAGGGACCGAAAATAGTTATTTTGTGTACATAAGATCCCACTTGAAGATATAATCATATTATTTGAAATATTTGGAAGAATAAGTCATCCTTTAATCCCCCAAATACTCGGCACCTCCTTCTTCATTTTACCTCATTATATCAACCGACTACCACACTTTTTACTTCACACAGAAAACCCTAAAAAATACACAAAACAGCAGCCTCATTCTCCCAAGAAATCAAGGTACGAAGGTTAGCAAGGTGGTTGCAATCTTGGTGTGATTGTTGGTGTGTTTAAGAAGAAGAAGGGTTTTGTTTTGGTCCTAAAGAGTTTTGATTTGTGGGTTCCTTTTTGTTTTCTTTGGTCTCGTTGGAGTCAGTCTTATAGGTATCATCATCATCTTTTGTTCTTCAGTCATTCGACATCTTTACTATATGTATAACCTAATGTGATCACATATAACATGAACTATTATAATCATACTAATATGACATGTGATGGCTCGTTAAGTCTGGATAAGAATAACACATAATAACGTCACATAAATCATGAATCTCTAACCTACATATGTGTCGACTTTGCTTCTGTTTTGGTGATACGAAACCAGGTTGTTATGCATGCTTTATACCTGGTCCTGTAACCTTAATAAAATCTTCAATATGTGGCCTAAATGTCTGGTAAAGAACCTGAGTAGTATGGCTGATTATGTTTGATTTTATGTGAAGGTTTTATTGCGTCTTTGGCTCGTTAAGTCCATGGTAATGTGGCTAGAATTATGTGTGTCGTGTGTGTGTAATGTGTGTAGAACATGAGGGCTATAAACATGTAGGCTGTAACGTGTGTGAGTGTAATCGAATCTGGTTCGGGTCGAAGTAAAATATATATGAAAACACTAGTACAATCGCCGCATTCGGCGACGACATTTTTACCACAGTGCTGACGTCACGACTTCGGCACCGTCACATCCCGATGACATGACGTCGACATCAACTTGTAGACAATGTCCCGTCGCCATTCACCATCCCGACGACCAAACTCGATGATAGCGTGGGACCCATTCATTTTTTCAGTCAAATTTTTTGGTGGTTCGACAATTTGGTCTCGATGACATGTCGTCGGGACCATATCACTAATTAACTATTTGATTAGTCAAGGTTAATTACTTTTTAAACCTTACCGACGACATGACGTCAGTATTAAATTGAAGCAGTCAACTAAAAAGTCAACAAAATTTTAATGTTACCGACGTCATGTCGTCAGTACCATAAAAATTACAAATAATTTTTTGTCTGTCGTCGGTACCAAACTGTGATGTTGCTAATAAGCAGGCTGCACAGCTGCAAATTTCCAGATTTTTTTCGAACAATTTTCTAGAAAAAATCTACCAAAACCTGTAAGCAACCAAAACCTTTAACCAATAAATACTAACATGTCCTAACACGTACAACTTATAACGGCTTAAACACTTGCAAATAATCGCTAAACACCCTCAAAATGAATTAAGACGTTATAAAGTCTACAAAACGGGTGTTATAATCTCTAAACCTAGCTGTCGTTGACATAAATGTTGCAATATCCGCAATGTTCAAGTCACAAAAAGGTTAAACTACACAATACTAAGATACGGGTCACCAAAATATAGTTTCAAAGATAAGTACAACACAAAATAACCCATATATACCTCTACCGCCCCTCGTCATCATCCATATCCTGACTACGACCATCCTCATCATCACCACTCTCGCCTCCGCCACTCCCGCTCCCGCCGGCTGCGCTACTGCCTGCCGCGCAACACCCACTGCCTGAGCCTGCCTCAATTTAAGAAGGCATCTGACTAATAAACTCATGCCATTGTGGGTTGCTCCTGAAAAAACCCATCAAATGAGAGAGCTGCGCCTTAATTTCCTTAGCTTCTGCTACAGCTCTGTCACTCTTCTTCTCAGCATAAGCAATCATCTTTTCAGCTTCAGCAAGCTTCTCGTCAATCTATGTAACACCCCCAGAATATCGCAGTGGAACGTTAGTGTTAATGGGGTGCTACTTCTTAATATAAAGCACAAGGTATAGAAAACGAACTCTAAATGAGACATTTTGAAAATTTACCATTCAAATTATTTATATTAGAGTTATTACAAGAGTTCCCAATGTATATGGTTACATAAACATTTTCAAAATGTATCGAATAGTGAAGTTTAAAGGCATAAGTCTCCAAAGCAAGCAAATGACTCTATGATCCATGCATCCACTGTCGCCTTACTAACCTGAGATAAACATGCTAAAAAGTGTCAACACAAAGGTTGGTGAGTTCATCGAGTTTAGTTAAATTGTAAAGCCTTCAAATAATGTTCCCACAGTAAAGGTGTTATAAATCCACTCATTTCCAAGTCCCGCCCATACAAAACTTGCAACCTGTATGTTTACAACCCACTGCTAAAATATAGTATGAGTAGGACATATGTGTATACGATATATATGAGCACTTAATGTACTGAATAAGAGCTTGCTGAACCTCATGACAAGTTTACGTAAATTTCACAAGAATACTGGATTATATTCACCCAACGTCATAAATCTGGGACCAAGGGTGGGGGCGTCAGCCCGATAGTACTATCAATACCTCTCCAACGGCTCCATCCAGGAGTTAAACAGTTGCTAAAGAATAAAGCGTATAAGAATAAGTGTAACACATTAAGGCACATATCGTAACTACACTTCATGTCCAAGAGTATAAAAAAAGTATAGCATTACATAAGAGTATAAATGTTTTGAGTATTTGCAGAAGTCAAAGCAAGTATTTGATCATGTATCTCCCCCAAAGAGTTTATAAAATAATTAGATAATTAAAAGTGGGGCTATGACTCACCTCAGCTGTAGTAGTCAAAGTAATGTGATGTCAAAAGTAATATGGGAACTGTTGGATCGATATACTCTGACCAAACTAACTTGTAGCTTGTTTAAGGGTTTAGCAACCTTGGATAAATCCAAAACTACTAATATTGAAACGCTGATATACTTTGTTAAGTATGCGGAATCTACTTCAACAAAGCTAAGAAGAATTAACACAAAACTTTGATTATATTAAACCTTGAACCTACTTACTTTACACAGATTCACTAACAAACTCTAAACACTAATACTCTAATAATCGACTAATACTTTTCTCTAAAAATCTCGTATCTCTAATGCCAACCTAGGGGTCCTTTTATAGGCACAAGGAAAACCCTAGTCGGTTTACAATACTTGAACGACAAGTAATTCTAATTCTAATCTAATAATAACTCTATGAACATTCTAGAATTACACATTAATCCTTAAACGTATTTGCATATCAGTCCTTTATCTTTAGCAGTACTTTGACTTCTTTAGAACATGAGCAGTACTTTGACTTCTATCGAACAGTACTTTGACTTTCTTCATGTAGCAGTACTTTGTAGCCCAACAATCCTCCTCTAACTTGAATTCCACTTGCTTGATTTCCAGTTCCTTTGTATTTCTTTAACTTCAACATCTTTATCTTCAAGGAAAGACTGTATCATTAACTTCTGTCTCATGTTTGTTTTGTCATCATCAAAGTAATCATTAACTGCAATCTTTATCAGCAACAGATCTTTTCAGCAACACATCTTTTCAGCAACTCATCATCATATTGGCAATAGGTACATCAGATCTTAAAAGTTTCATACTATTCTCATCACTTCCAGGTGTGTTAACTCCTGTGAGAGGTGAATCATTGAAAACTTAATGGATTTTGATGTCTTTTTACCAAAGCCATTAACTCTGGAGTAGCCAATGTTTAGGTTTAAGAACCATGGTACATTGATAACCATATGATTTTTAGCAAATCATCAGCTATCAACGGATTTGAGTAGTCTTTACCAATAGCCATTTGCTTTTGGACTAGCTAGTTCTTTTAGTACAATCACTACCATGGTGAACTAATTACCATACAATGGTTTTCCACAGCCTTTACCACAAGCCAATATCTTGTGGGCTAGCCAACTCTTCACTATCATAGATATGGTGAGTTGAAAACCATACAATTTTTAGTAAATTGTCAACTAAAAACAGATTTGATAATCACATCAGAGCCGTACCCTCATGATGAGTCAAACTTTTTCTTGTTTACTTAAACATGGTGAGTTGAATACCATTTGTTGCTGTTTAAATCTTTGTGCTTCAAAATGTTTTTGCACTTTTCAAAAATCACTGATTTTAAAAATAAACTTTACTGGTTTCATGCTGCAAGCAGTACTTTGAGAAAGTACTGTTTGTCAAGCAGTACTTTTAAATAAAGTACTTATGTTTCAAAAGATTTATATTATAAATATCATACCAGTTGTTATGCATCAATCTTCAGCCAGCATTGCCCATTTGATGAACAATCCAATCACCATCAATGCAGTTTCACTTTCTTCTTCCACTTCCATGCCATAATCTAGCATTCTGATCATCAGATCTCTAGTAAGTGGATATCTTTGCTCTGCTAGCATGTGGATCATCGTTCCATCTTCTAGCTCCAAAACATGTATTCCCACTGATTCAAAGAACCTCCATCTGTTAATTTCCTAATCCTATTGATTTTCCCAGAGAGCACTATCACTTGTCTCTTCTGTTTCCCAGATGGTTGTGAGATCTCCTACCAGAACCAGACCCACTCCTTGTGGTGGAATATGTTCAAAATAAGTCTGCACTTGTAGATATAGCTGAAGCAAATCCTCTCTGTCTATCAGATGTAAAATATCCCATAACAAGTTGAATACTCTAAAGCTTCCATTTTGTCTATGAAATATCAAGTAGTCCCCTTCTTGTGAATCTACAACTGAGAATGTAGAAATCTTGGACTTCTTGTCTGCAACATCTTTTGATTTTGGATGCTCAAAATCAACAACTCTCAAGTAATTTCTTAGCTCATCAGCTGTGTCTACACTTAATTCAATAGAATCCTTTAGCTTCTTTGATGACTGTTCATCAGTTGTTGTTCTTTTCCTCTTTGAGCTCCTTGTAACAACTCTTTCCTTTTTACTATCTTCAAGCTTCTTATCTTTGAATGAATCAAAAGAAATAATACTTGCAAGATCTTTTTCTACAGCTTCCCTAACAGCATCATACAAATCCTTCATCTCTGTATGTGTTAATTTCACCAAACCTGTATATCCTCTTCCTTTGAGATAAGCCATCATAGAATTTCTTTCTTGAGCTTTACTTTGTGGCCTTCTAGGTTTGATAATAAGTTTCCTTGACTCTTCAGCATCTAATTCAGCCTGTAATTTCCTTGCAGCTTCCTCATTTTTAGCATCCTGAATAGCTCTTAGTTCTTTCAAGGTAAGCTTCTTCTTCTTAGTTTCTACCATGATCCCTTTACCTTTGTCTTTTGGATCTAATTCCTGGGTAGGTTGAGAAGAAGTATGAGGTTGTTGTTCAACATCAAGAATACTTATGCCTCTTGGTCTAGCCATATTCAACATGATGTCAGCAATAGTCTCATCATCACTTTCAGTATGTTTTCGAACTTCTTCTTCCTGTTGAACTGGATTGGAAGGGCCAACTTCCTCTTGAACTTGATTTGAGGGACCAACATCTTCCTCAAAATCCAAAGTCCTTGGTGTAATCATATCTTGTCTTATAGTTCCTTGATGAGCAGTACCTTGAAGAGCAGTACTTTCAACATCAGTTCCTTCCAAATCCACTTCCTCAGTATCACCACTTTTTACTTCAACAGAAGCATCTTCAATGTTGATCTGCTCTGTTTCATCACTTTTCCTCTCAACATTATCTTCATGAGGAATATCTTCAAGTGGTGTATCATAATGAAGCCCAGTATCTTCATTGAACTCAATATCTTCATTCAAATTCTCTAAATTCCTCCCCAATTGGAATGAAGATTGCTTGTTGATCTTTCTTTTCTGTGACTTAGACTTCTTTGAGTGGTGACCAGTCTTCTTCTGTGATTTTACCCACAACCTGTGGTGCTTTACTAATGGCCAAACAAACCTCTTTAAGCGTCTGAACTTTCTTGTCAAAACCAATATCTGATTAGCTTGATCATCAGTGACCTTCTTGAGCCTCCTCAATTCCCTTGAAAGCTCATCGTTGGTCAAGACATCCTCAACCACTTCCTCATCTCCTCCAGATGATTGATGCCTATCTGTGGAAGCATAATCATTGGGAGTTGGTGGTGGACTCTCATCTTGAGGTGAATTCTCCTGAGCAGCACTTTGTGGAGATGGTTCAGCAACTGGAGATGAAACAGTATGTTGAGAAGCACTATCTTCTCTCGAAGCTGGTTGCTTATTAATTGCTGATGCAGAGTATTCCTCTTGCTCTTGGTCTTGCTCTTGCTCTGCATCCCTAACTGCTTGTGCAACTTCCAATATATGGGCTGTCAAAGGTGTATTTCTCCCAGAGAACTTGATACCCTTCTTAGCAATGAATGTAAACACCTTTGGTGGAAGTGTGACTGTAGGTAGAAAACTTTGAGGTTTAGAAATACCCTTAAGTTGTTTGTTTAAGAATACCTGAATAAACCTTGGGTACATCAAGAATGGTGAACCATTAGTGATGTGTGAGAGCATTCCATCAAAAATAATCCTTGAAAAGTTGAAAGGACGATTTGTAGCTAAACCCACCAATGCAGAAGCAATGTTCTGACCAAACTGCTCCCATGAAGTACTCTTAGGACTCAAGCAGTGAAGTAGAACATGTATGAGATATTTCCAATGTGGACTAAATAATGGCTTCTGAAAAGTAAGTATGGTGAGATCACCTTCATACCCAATATCCCTGAGTGTATCCCAAATCTCTTGTCTTTCAAAACGAATAGCACTCCCTGCATCATTAAACTGCAAATCTTCCCTAATTGAAGTTTCAGTAATCCTAATAGCTTGACCAGCAACCTTAGCACGAATAAAAGGAACACCATCTTGTGCATCAGACTTAGCAGTAGACCAAAACTATTGAATCCATGGTCCAATTACATCAGGGTTTACCAAAATAGCATAATTGATTGATGACCCAGTCAAGAAATCAATTATCGCATGAAAATCAACATTCTTTGCCGTTTTATCCAAGTTCGCGACCACGTTATGCTTAGAACAGAAATCACGAGTAGCCATTTAAGCGAAGGGAAAATGCGATTAGAATCGTGGATATCGAATGAATGAATGGATGGATAAGAATAAAGTGGAGAGTGAAAATCGGTATAATGGAATAGGGTAAATATGGGTAAGATCTAAAAAAATCAATGTCTAATTAATAGTGTTACCGTTGTATTTGGCTTTTACCCCCCTCCGTAATGAATTAATTAACTGTAACCCCACATTTTTGACCGTTGGAACAGTACTTCCACGTAAGCAGTACTTCCACCTAACCAGTATTCTTCAAAGCAGTACCTTGGTGCAGTACGTTGCAAGATCAGTACTTTGTATAGAAAACCAGTACTTTCCATCCTCTTATACTTCTAAACGATCCAAATAAACATCAAACTAATCCAAGAACTTATATGATGGCTCATGCATAAGTTCTAACTAATAACTATGTTGCCTCCCCTCAAATACAACATAGGTACTAATACTAAAAATTCAATACTTTCATTAAGAACTGAAAGAAAGTATACTAACTAATACTAAAGCCTCCCCTCAAATGTAGCCTAGTAGTTAATCATCCCAATGCTCACAACTAAGTGGTTGATTCTTGAAACATCAAATCCCTTTGTGAGTAGATCAGCTACATTATCATCTGTGTGAACCTTGACCACATTTATAAGCCTGTGCTCATAACAATCTCGAATGAAGTGATGCCTAATCTGAATATGTTTGGTCTTGGAGTGATAAACTGGATTCTTCACAATACAGATGGTACTTTAATTATCAATGTTGATAGGAGTATTTTTGAAGTTGTATCCATAATCCAAGAGTTGATTCTGCATCCACAAAACTTGTCCACAACAGCTTGCAGCAGCAACATATTCTGCTTCAGTAGAGGAGGTTGCTGCAATTGTTTGTTTCTTACATTGCCACGAGACTAATCTTTTTCCAAGATATTGACATCCTCCAGTGGTTGATCTTCTATCATAGTTATCTCCTGCATAATCACTATCGGAAAAAGCTTCCAAGTGAAAAGGTGACTCCTTAGGATACCATAATCCTAACTTTGGTTGATGCTTGAGATATCAAAAAATCCTCTTGACTGCATACATATGTGAAACCTTGGGTGTAACCTGATATCTTGCACACAAGCATACAACAAACATGATGTCAGGTCTTGATGCAGTTAAGTACATAAGACAACCAATCATAGATCTGTAAAGCTTCACATCCACAGCTTGTCCATCTTCATCCTTGCCTAATGGTTTATTGTTGTCAATGGGTGTGGTGGCAGGCTTGACAGTTGGAAGGTCAAATCTTTTAAGTATGTCTTCAACATACTTTTCTTGATTAATGAAGATTCCATCTCTTGTTTGTTTAACTTGAAGCCCCAAAAAGAAAGTTAATTCTCCCATAGAACTCATTTGAAACTCCCGCTGCATAAGTTCTTCAAATTCTTTCACCATAGACTTCTTCGTGGCTCCAAAGATAATATCATCCACATAGACTTGGACTAACATAATGTCCTTCTTATCTCTTTTGATAAACAAAGTCTTATCAATTGCTCCTCTCCTGTAACCATGTTGTAATAGAAAAGTAGAGAGTCTCTCATACCAAGCTCTGGGAGCTTGATGAAGGCCATATAGTGCCTTGATCACCTTGTAGACTTTGTTTGGATGTGCAGGATCTTCAAAACCAGGAGTTTGTTTAACATAAACTTCCTCAGAAATTGTGCCATAAAGGAAGGCACTTTTCACATCCATTTGGTAGACAGGAAATCCCATGTATGATGCAAAGGCAAGAAATAACCTTATTGCCTCTGTCCTTGCAACATGAGCAAACACTTCATCATAGTCCACTCCTTCTTCTTGGCGATATCCTTGTGCAACCAATCTAGCTTTATTTTTGATAACATTCCCTCTTTCATCTCTTTTGATTCTGAAAACCCATCTTGTACCAATGACTCTCTTGCCATCTGGTAGATCACATAATACCCAGACCTCTTGAAGCTTGAATTGTAGAAGCTCCTCTTGCATAGCTTCAACCCAACTTTCATCAGTTAAAGCTTGAGCTACCTTCTTGGGTTCAGTTTGAGATAGAAAACAAGCAAACAGGCATGTTTGTTGATCCTTGTGATTCATCCTGTTTTGTTTGTAAACAAAGCTAAGTAAAGCAGTATGTTGCTTAGAGAGACCTTTAACTTTGTTTCTTGTAACCACTCCTGAAGAGGGTGATCCAATAATATTGCTTTGAGGATGAGCTTTATGAACTCTCAATTTAGGAGTTGGGGGAACTGGAAGATCAGATTCCAAATTAGTAAAATCTGGTTCTTCATTGGTAGTTGAGAAAATACCTTCATGATTGAGCTTATCATCAATTTCTTCTAACCTAGGAATGTTAGCATTATCCAAATCATCATCATCAACATTGGAATCATCATCATTGCTCCAATTTGATGGTTCTAACACACCAGAAGTACTGTCAAAAGGATCATCAGTACTTTGGTCAAAAGTACTGTGAGCAGTATCTTTGAATTTACCCTGTTTCTTTGCAGCATCATAAGCCCTCCTTTGTTTATCTTCATAGGATTTTGCTATAGTTTCTTGAAAAAGCATCCTATTAAGTTCATCTTGTATGGCTTGATCTTCATCAGATACTGTATTGGTTGGTTGAGCAGTACTTTGTTCCTTATTAGTAACTGTAGGTTCTTTATCAGGAACATCTTCTGGTCTAACATTGACTCCATGAACAATGTACTGTGAATCATCTTCTTTGTGATTAGCTTGATTTTCTTCTCTAACAGGCACATAATTCATAGATGGAGTGAACTTGAGATCAAGATCAAACATCCAATCAGGACCTTTTCCTCTCTGAGGTTCTTTATCTTCCAAAAATTCAACATGAAGACAATCTTGAACCTTTTTGGTACCCCTGTTATATACTCTAAAACCTTTGCTATTTGTACAGTAACCTAATAGATATCCTTCATCTGACTTACCATCAAATTTTCCCAAAGAATCAATGGTATTTAGAATAGTCAGAGGACAGCCAAAAGGTTTTAGAAAACGAATGTTTGGTTTCTTTCCCATGAGAAGCTCATATGGTGTCTTCATCTGAGGTTTAGTTACTGATACTCTATTTAAAACATAGCAAGCAGTACTTACAGCTTCAGCCCAAAAGAGAATAGGTAATTGTGAATCTGCAAGCATTGTTCTAGCTGCTTCTATCAATGTCCTGTTCTTTCTTTCTGCAACACCATTCTGCTGTGGAGTTCTAGCAATGCTAAACTCTCTCTTGATCCCTTTCTTGGCACATAATTCATCCATATGCTTGTTCTTGAATTCTGTCCCATTATCACATCTAATACCTCTTACTTTGAGTCTCAATTGATTTTCAAGGGCTACTATCAGGTCATGGATAGCATCAAAGGTTTCATCTTTGAATCCCAAGAAAAAGACCCAACTAAATCTGCTACAATCATCTGTCACAACCAAGCAGTACTTCTTCTTGTTTAAACTTTCTACTGAAACTGGTCCAAACAGATCCATATGTAGCAACTCCAAAGGTTCTCTAATAACTCTGTCCTCAAGCTTCTTACATGAAGCTTTATGTTGTTTACCCTTCTTGCAAGCCAAACATGAATGATCAGTCTTGAATGTTTTGGAAGGTAAACCTCTAACTAAATTGCCTTTGACCAGCTTGTTGATGTTCTTGAAATTTACATGACCTAGTCTTCTATGCCATAGATGTGCTTCTTCCAATGATGCCTTGGCTACTAAACATGTTGCTCTTCCAGCAGAATTGAGACTCTTTAAGTCTAAACTGTACACATCATTGGTTCTTGGTACTTTCAATGTTACCAAGTGATCATCAACAAACTTGAACTCAGGAGAGAGAATAAGACATTCTGTATCAGTGAACAGAATGGGGTACTTTTTGTCACAAATCTGAGAAACTGACAAAAGATTGAACTTGAGCTCCTTCACATATCTAACATTCTCAAAATCAATACATCCAGCCTTGATGGTTCCTTTGCCAGTGATTCTCCCTCCATCAGGATCATTACCAAATGCAACTCTTCCTCCATAATATGCCTTAAAATCTGACAGGATCTCCTTGTCCCCTGTCATGCTGCCAGAGCAACCACTATCAACAATAATATGATCTTTAAGCTCCTCCTCTGGGTTGCCCTGCACAGTAAAAGAAAAGGGTTAGTTTCTTTTAGGAACCCAAGCCATTACTGACTTGTGTTCCCCTTGTGGAGTGACATACTTGAATTCCTTCAGTATGTAATCTCCACTGGTTTTGAAGGCATGGTCAATGATTATTTGCTTTGGTCCCATGTCCTGTGTTGTATTATCAACAACACTCCCTGTTTCACCCTTATCTGATGTAGGTACTCTGCTTGAGGTGTAAGACCTTTTAGATTTATATGAAGTGAATCTCTTAGGTCTTTTATGTGAAAAAGTGTTAGCAGTACCATGATTGGGTGAAAACTTAGCTGTACTTTTAGAGGGTACTGCTTGAGAAACCTTAGACTTATCAGTACTTGAGGGTACTGATGGTTTTGAAAAAGGTCTTTTCTGGTGAGGGTACCTATAGTCTTTAGAGAAATTACTATGGTTAACCCTATTTGAGTGATTCCAAACTGGTCTAGTCTCCCTTGGCTTATGGTTGGCAGGTCTATTCTTTGGGAACTGACTTAAATATTCTGAGTGAAAGTCACAGTGCTTAATCAAATGATCAGGACTATAGCATACATAACATAATTTTCGCTCCATATTCCCAAATCCTCTTCTATGATTAAAAGGTTTCCTATAGTTAGCAGTATTTTGAAAAGTTTCTCTTGGAGGTACTGCTGAATGTCTATCAGTACTTTGAAAAGATTTTGGAGATACTGCTTGTTTTTGAAAGGCTGTAGGAAACTTTTGATCATTACCCCTTTGAAAGTCATCCTTGGGTTTCTCAGAACTATATAGACCAGTAAGCTTCTTCCTAAACTCTAGGTTGTCTACACCATAACAAGAAACATCTGTCCTAGGTGGTTGAAGTCTACCAGTGGGTGGAGGAACTGAGTGGTACTCCTTATCTTTCTTAAACTCAGGAGGTGATTCACTAATTGGTTCCTCATTCCTAGATGTGTTTTCTTCTGAGCTAGTAAGTTCATCATTACTAGTTGAGATTTCCTCTGAACTAATTGGTTCCTTGTCATTAGGTGGAATCTCATCTGAACTACTATCTTCAACATCATAACCTAGTCCAGCTCTACTGTTTATTCTTCTTTGTTTTTCAACAAATTGAACATGTGATAGACCAGCCTGTTTAATACTACCAAGTTTTTCTAACAAAGCATCTCTTTCCTTAGTAATCTTTTCTAATTCAGACACCTTACATCCTAACTTCCATTCACTTAATTTTAATTGATAATCTTGTTGCTCATATTTTTCTCCCCAAGCCATTTCATTATTTTCATGTGTTAATATTTTGGCTTCCATTGACTCTAAAGTTAATTGATAACCAGCTACCTCAGACCTAGCTGTTCTACAATTATCTCTTTTAGTCACATAATCTTTAAGCAACTTTTGATACACATCATTACACTTAGAGCATACCTCAGAGACATTGGATGAACTTGGTGAAGTAGCTACCATAGCAATCTGAACAGGTTCATCTTCATCCTCCATGCTCCAGTCAAAGCTTCCAAGACCATCTCTTGATTCCAAAGCAGCATATCCTGGTTCCTCATCAAAAGCTGTGCTCCAATCAAAGTCTTCCATTGCAACCATAGAATAGGTTACAGGTTCATCATCAAATTCAGTGCTCTAGTCAATCTCAGCTAGATTTTCTTGAGCCACCAAAGCTTTTGGATTTGATTCAGTAACAGGAACCTCTTTTCTTTCCACCTTGGGTTGTTCAATCATTCTGTTTGCTTGATATTTTGCAAACTTGCATTCCCTTGCAAAGTGTCCAAGCTTTTGACAATTGAAGCATTCAATTTTGGATTTGTCAAAAGTTATACCCTGTTTGGCTTTGAAATCAATTCCCCTTCCTGTCTTGTTCATGAACTTCTTGATCCTTGCAGTGATCATGGCAACTTGCCATCTTATGTCAATCTCCTCTAAAGCATCTTCTTCAATCTGCAACAAGTCTTCTTGATAGGTAACAGGTAGAGTGGCTTGTTGAGCAAAGAAGGAACATACAACATCATCAGAGTTGGTGTTGTTTGTTGGTGATGGGGTGATGGTAGTAGTGGTTGTGCAAACGTGCTGTGTATCACCAACAGTACTTTGAGAAGCATAAGCAGTACTTTTAGTAGAAGTACTGCTTCTATTTTCAGAAGACACAAAAGCTATGTTGTGAGTTTTCTGAGAACTGTGACCATTCATCTCTTGCTCGTACACCTTCAAATTGTTGTAGAGATCATCAAAGTCCATAGACTCCAATCCAGGTTGTCCTCTAATCATAGTAGCAACCACATGCCAGAAAGATGGCAAACTCCTTAAGAACTTCAAGTTTGCATCTTCAACAGATACCTCTGCTCCATACAATTCTAGCATACTAAGTAGATTTTGGAATCTATCATAGGCAGCATCAAGACCTTCTCTTTCACCAACAGTGAAAGTTTCAAACTGCTGCTTCAATAAGTTTCTATGCATCTTCTTGGAAGCATCATTACCTCCAAATCTTGTCTTGATCGCAGCCCACAATTGCTTTGCATCCTTAGCATCATGGAACTTTAGTAGGTGACCATCAGGAATAGCAGACAGTAGTATGTTGAGAGCCTTATCTTGATTTCTCTTTGTAGCTGATAGCAAGGTTGGTTTAGGTGGTTTAGGTTGTCCTTTAACTTCTACAGGTTCGTCAAGAACAACATTACCATTGACAATCACATCCCATAGAGCATGGTCTGTAATAGCAAGGTACTGCCTCATCTTCATGCTCCACAGATCATATTCTCCCTTCTTGATGATAGGAATTCTGAGTGAGGTGATGGATGGGATTGGTGCAGCTTCAGTCGTCATCGTTTAGGGTTTGTTGTTAAATCGGTTTTAAGGGTTTCTTCTTAATCAGAGTCTCCACACAAGCTTTGAGACCACTTGTTGGATCGATATACTCTGACCAAACTAACTTGTAGCTTGTTTAAGGGTTTAGCAACCTTGGATAAATCCAAAACTACTAATATTGAAACGCTGATATACTTTGTTAAGTATGCGGAATCTACTTCAACAAAGCTAAGAAGAATTAACACAAAACTTTGATTATATTAAACCTTGAACCTGCTTACTTTACACAGATTCACTAACAAACTCTAAACACTAATACTCTAATAATCGACTAATACTTTTCTCTAAAAATATCGTATCTCTAATGCCAACCTAGGGGTCCTTTTATAGGCACAAGGAAAACCCTAGTCGGTTTACAATACTTGAACGACAAGTAATTCTAATTCTAATCTAATAATAACTCTATGAACATTCTAGAATTACACATTAATCCTTAAACGTATTTGCATATCAGTCCTTTATCTTTAGCAGTACTTTGACTTCTTTAGAACATGAGCAGTACTTTGACTTCTATCGAACAGTACTTTGACTTTCTTCATGTAGCAGTACTTTGTAGCCCAACATGAACGGCTCCAACACACCTGAATAATAGGGAAGTCTGAGATTTCGATAGTTTAAGCTAGACTTAATGCGAATAATGATTGTGGAAATGGTATCGGATATCGAAATGGTTTGTGTTGAGGATGGATGATATGCTTAAAATGCTTAAAGTTCAAAAATAATATTATATATAATATTATCTTATTTTTAGAGTAAATTTCAAAAATCGTCCTTGTGGTTTGGCCAAATTGCACGTTTCATCCTTATGGTTCAATAAGTGCAAATATCGTCCTTTATTTGCACTATTACGTGTACTTTTGGTCCTTCAACAGTGAAATTTGGCAAACCACAAGGACAATTTTTTTAATGATGGAGGTCCAAAAGTGCATGTAACAGTGCAAAATAAGGATGATCTTTGCACTTAAGGAACCACAAGGGCGAAACGTGCAATTTGGCCAAACCACAAGGGCGATTTTTGCAATTTACTCCTTGTTTTTATGTTTATTGAATTCGGAGATATCGTCTCTTCAAAATTTGGTGGATGATAAGTTATGCTATTCGTTAAAAACTTCGTTATATAAATATATAGAGTAAATTACACCGATCGTCCCTGTTTTTTGTTCAAAATTTCACGCATAGTCCCTCAAAGTTTAAAGTTGCATGTATCGTCCCTCTGACTGCAAAAGAATAACACCTATCGTCCCTGTGATGGATGTCCATCTATTTCACCGTTAAAGTTGAAACACGTGACTAAAACGTGAGGGTAATTCGGTCTTTCTCACTATGCTTTAAATGAGATACTTAAATTATTTTCTCCTTCCCAATAAACACTCAAATCACTTTCCTTCTCACATTTAATTTTCCCTCTCCTCTCTCTATTACAATCTACCCACCCCAACTGATCATCTTGAAAACATAACTCTAATTAAATCTTGTTTGATCTTATGCGCAATGGTGAGGGCATTGTGGAATATACGCGATGCTGATAAAAATGACGCAATCGTGGATTATGTTAGGGTTTATGGTAAGTTAATTTTGTGTTTTTGAAGGTTTTTTATCAATGAAATCAATTTTGATCATCAAGTAGCTGATTTTAACGACCCTAATTAATAATGTTTTTTTATTGTGTTTTTTCCAGCCAAGGACCCTAACTTCTTCAGTCTGAAGATTCATCATAGAGGGATGTTTTCAGAGTCTCCAGGAAGGAAATATGTTAATGGTAGGTTTAGCTTTGTTGATAACATAGATGTGGATTTGTTTAGTGTGATTGAGTTGAGTGAGATGATTCTGATGTTAGGTTATGAAGTGGATAGGATAATGTACTACCAATATTTGATCCCTGACCTTGATTTAGACCATGGGATTAGAGCTTTAGGCAGTGACCAAGATGTTCATGAACTCTGTAGATATGTATTGCCAGGTCATAGGTTGTTGAATGTCTACATTGAACATGATGAAACCACAGTAGACACTTATACTCCTTCACCATTTAAGAAGTGTACCATTACTGAATTAGAAGATGAGGAAGTTGTTGTTAACAAATCTTGTGCTAAGCAGTTAACTTTAGAATGGTTTGGGAGTGAAATAGGTCAAAGCAGTGGTGGTAATAATGTGGGTCAAAGTAGTGGTGCTAAGGAAATGGGTCAAACTGAGTGTGCACAAGATTTTTATGATGCTTTGGACAACCCAGACTTTGATCCTTTCCTTGGTTTAGATGATGCTGAGGTAGTTGCTAAGGCTACAGAGGTTGAGCAGACATTAAACACTAATGATACTGATGATGAAAGCGGGGAAGATAGTGAAAGTGGAGAAGATAGTGAAAGTGGAGAAGATAGTAAAACAGGGGAAGATACTGATGATGAGGAAGACAGTGATTACATTGTTGATGAGATTAATGATATTGATGAAGTAGAAGTAGACATGGAAAACTTCCATGCTAATGTAGATGTGAATGTAGAGTTTATGGGCAGTGGGAAAAAGAAACATGTTACATTTGAAGAACCTGTTGATGTGGAGGTAATAGAAAATGATGAATTTGACAGTGGGGATGATGCAGATGATGATGTTGAGAAGGCTAGGAAAAAAAAGTTAAAAGAGTTAAGGAAACAAATGGGTAAGAATTCAGATGGTGGGAGTAACCAAACATACTTCTATGTAGGCCAGAGTATTGGAACTGCAAAAGAGGCTAAGGAGATGATTAAATTGCATTCAATTGAAACAAGGAGGGAAATTGAATTGAAAAAGAATGATAAGGTTAGAATTAGAGCAGAGTGTTTTGGTACCATTCCAACACTTGGATATGATAATGCAGTTGGGCCAAGTGAAAATGAAGGAAATGCTAATGTTGGTGCTCAAGTTGGGCCTGATGGTAAGGTTGGCCCATCAAGTGGGGTTAAATGGACCAAGACAAAAATTAGGTCAGAATCTGGTTCCCCTATAAAGGTGAAAATGACAAAGGCCAAGATAAGGGCAGTTGTTTCCCCATTAAAGTCAAAGGACAGTAAAGTAGCTAAACCTAACAAGAAACCCACTGTTGAGAATAAATGTCCTTGGTCTTTACAAATATCAAAATGCAAGGATGAGAGTTAGTCTGTTAGAACATATCAACCTGAACATAGGTGTTTACAAACCAGAAAAGTGAAAGCTTGTACATCAAATTTCATAGCAAAAGATATCCTGCGTTAAATTGAATCAAATCCAGGTATACCTATTAAAGCTGTTCAAGCCCAAAGTCAGCAGAAGTTCAAACTTGAAATATCTAGGATGAAAGCATTTAGAGGAAAGGAAAAAGCTGTTAAGCAATTAAGAGGAGATCACACTCAACAGTACGCAAATTTGAGGAACTATGTATTGGAGCTGAAGGATAACAATCCCAACACAACTGTTAAAATTCAGTGTGAAAGACCATCAAATCGAGATGAAAGCACAAGGGTTTTTTAGAGAATTTACATATGTCTGGGTGCAACTAAAGAAGGATTCAGGGCTGGTATGAGGGATTTATTAGGGTTGGATGGTGCCTTTATGAAAGGACCATTTCCTGGTCAGTTGTTGACTGCTGTAGGTGTGGATTCAAACAATGGGATATATCCATTAGCATATTGTATTGTTGAAACTGAAAACTCATAGTCTTGGACTTGGTTCCTAGAACAGTTGGGTGAAGATTTAGATCTGGTGGCCAATTCAAATTTCGCTTTCATTAGTGATAGGCAGAAGGTATTATACTTATGAACTATCTTAATCCTTTATATTGTTCACATTTAAATACTGTTATGCTAATTAAATGTCTTGTAACACAGGGGATAATTCCAGCAATTGCCAAACTATTTCCTGCAGCTGAGCATAGGTTTTGTTTAAAACACATACATGAGAATATGAAGCTGAAATGGAGTGGTAAAGCATTCAAATACCTCCTATGGAAATGTGCTACTGCAACCACAGTGCCACATTTTACTCATGCTATGGATGAACTGAAAGCATTCAATAAAGAGGCTCATGATTGGCTATGCCAGATTCCTTCACACCACTGGAGCAGAAGTCATTTTTTAGGTATGGTATTGCTTAACAAGTATTATTATTTGACTTTAGTATTGAAACAAAGTTGTAATATATGATTACATATTCAATTTAACAGGTAGAGCTAAATCAGATGTCTTGTTGAATAATATGTGTGAGGTGTTTAATGGTAAACTTGTAGAAGGAAGGGATAGGCCTATCATTAGTGCATTAGAGTATGTTAGGGAGTATTTAATGAGGAGAATTAAGACTGTTAATGGTATCATAGACAAGAGTGAAGGACCTCTGACCCCAACTGCTACTAAAATCCTTAAGGGTATATCTGATGAAGCTGCTGATTATGTAGCTTCTTGGAATGGAGGTGATAAGTACCAAGTTTGTGGCCCATGGTTTGATCAGTGTGTAGTTAGTGTGTCTCAAAGAACTTGCACTTGTAGGTTTTGGGAATTAACTGGCATACCATGCAAGCATGCAGTAGCTGTTAATTGGGACATGGCTCAGAACAATATGAATCCTGGTCTAATAGAAGAGTGGGTGCACCCTTGTTACAGACTTGAAACATGGAAGAAAATGTACTCATACACCATTGGTCCAATTATTGGACCAACAATGTGGCCTAAGTGTGAAATCCAAACAACTATCCTTCCACCATCATATCATCCACAACCAGGCAGACCAAACAAGGTAAGAAGGAAATCTGCTAGTGAAAAGATAGATATGGTTAAGGATGGTAAGCTTTCAAGAGCCATGAAGACTGTTACTTGTGATTTGTGCAAGAAGACAGGACACAACAAAAGAACCTGCAAGAGTCAAGGTGGTCAAAACAACAACAAAAAAAGAAAAGGAAATGCTCCAAGTGAAAGTCAACCTCCAAGTAAAAAGGGTAAGGAGACTGCAAGTTAAAATCCAAGTGAAAGTGCAAGTCAATAAAAAAAGAAGCCTACAAATAAAGCTGGAAATCCAAGTCAGTCCACAAGTTCAAAGGGTAAGAGGAAAGCTGTAAAAAGGAAATCTGTATGAAGAAGGCTGCAAGTCATAAAAGCTCATGTTTTGGTCCAAAAAAAACTATGTTATTTGCAGTTATGTAGTTACTCTATGTTATATTGCTTAGAATTGTAAGGCAAGTGGTCCTTATTTGATGTACTTAATATATGCAGTTAGTCTATCTATTTTGTATGTGAAGTTGTCTTTAGAATTGTTATTTGCAGTTATTGGCATTGTGGTTATGTGCTTTTGAGTTTAAAGTGGGTCATTTTCAGTTTTCAGTTTTGACTTTAGTGGCATTGTGGTTTAGAATGGTTATTGGCAGTTATTGGCATTGTGGTTATTTGCAGTTTGTGGCATTGTGGTTTAGAATTGTTATTTGAAGTTGACTTTAAAATGGGTCATTTTCAGGTTTGACTTTAAAATGAGTCATTTTCTGTTATTGGCATTGCAGTTATTTTGCTTTTGAGTTTAAAGTGTTGCTTTTGACTTTAAAGTGTTGCTTTTGACATTACTTGTGATATTCAGTGGGTACTTTGGCACAACAACACAAACACAACCAAAATCAAACACAATCAAAATCAAACACAAACAATGCATAAAACCAGTACATATGTCCATAATAGAGTTTTTCCATTAGATAGTTAGGGTTGTTACAAAACACAAAATTGACTACATAAAGTCATACACCCATTACAATCGATTTCAATATTTTCAAAAACCACAATAAGTCATACACCCATTACATAATACCCAAATACTAGTAACAACTTATGTGTAGCCTTTGAACCAACCAAATACTAAAACTGATAACAATGTAATAATCAACAATTTCTTCATTCTTTGGCGACTTCGTTCAGCTTCCAACAATCTTGCTTCAAGCACGTTTCTTGCCCTCAAAAGTCCAGGTATGATGTTTACTGCACGCGCACACATTGGGGGATCATACCAACCAATGAATGGGCAAGTGGATCCCTAAAATACAATCAATAAAAAATACAATTGATTAGGGCTCAGAGCAAAATCAATTGAAACCCTAATTTAATATTCAAACTCTTTAATATTCAAACAGTTACCTTTATAGGACAAGTGTAAAAACGTCTTCCAGGGTTTATATCAGTCCAAGATGTGAGAATGATTGCCCTTCTACCACAAGAACAATTAACCATTGTTGTTGATATTCAATAAAGATGAAGAGAAATAAATAAAGCTGTGAAAGTGTGAAGTGTGTGTTGGTTTATGTGGATAAAGGAGGAAGGCAGGATTTATTGGAAAAGAAACGATAGTGAAAAAGACCGAATTACCCTCACGTTTTAGTCACGTGTTCCAACTTTAACGGTGAAATAGACGGACATCCATCACAGGGACCATATGTGTTATTCTTTTGCAGTCAGAGGGACGATACATGCAACTTTAAACTTTGAGGGACTAGACGTGAAATTTTGGACAAACCACAGGGACGATCCGTGTAATTTACTCAAATATATATATATATATACTTATCGTCTTTAAAGTAAATCTTACGAAATGTATAAATGGCTTTTTAGGATGAAAATGTATAAAACATTTAATGTGAATATATATAGAATAAAGTTACTGAATGGTCCTTAAAGTTATATGAAATTTACGCTTTTAACCCTAATGGTGAAACTTTTACATCGTTAGTCCATGGTTAGATTATATTTACATTTTTGGTCCAAAATATCCAAATATGACATTTTAACACTCCTGGTTACTGGATATTCACTTTCTACCCTTAATTTACCAAAATGACTATTTGACACTAATTTATGTGAAAGTTACATTTTTAACCCGATTAGCATAATATTTTGCATTTATAGTCCTAAAATCACAAATATTAGATTTTAACATTTCCGAGAATTTCATAAGTCTTAAATAGCTTATTCAAGTTTATAAAACTTCTTATTACATGAAAAGAGCTTATTTTTAAGTTATTGGGCTCTAAGGAAATTAAATCAGACCCGTTAAGGTTTTAAAGTCCAATGGGTTTCGAATTCATTTGGGCTTGATTATGGGCTTAAAATATGGTCTTGTTAACTTATCCAAACTGCTTATGGACTGCTTATTAGTGAAATGCTTATTATGAGCTTAGTAGGCTTTAAGGCCCACTCGATAAATATTAGGTTTAGGAAAACTGTTTCGATGAGGTTAAGCTTATTGGTTCGTTAAGGTATTTCATGAGCTTATCAAGGGAGCTTATTGATACTGCTTATTAGTTTAGATTATAAAAAAATGAGTTGAGTAGTTAGCTCGATAGGTTACACGATTAGAAAAGATTTTATGGCTCGTGTTCTAGTCGACATAACCAAATTGTCCGATTGATTTATATGATATATATATTGTTCGATGTACAACATGGTTACAAGATGGGTCTCGATAACTTATTAAATGATGATATTAGTGCGAATGATTATTGTACTTCATGTCTAGCCATCCATAGAATTAGGAGGTCAAATATGTAGATAAAATAAATAACGAGAGACCAAAAATATGTATAGAAAGCTTGTAAATGATAATAATGGAATATAAATATGTATGAACTTGAAAACACATGTGTACGTATAGAAAAGGTGTTCGAATGACTTACTACACCAACAAGGGTGGTGAGAATGTTTGAAATTGAGTTAAGGATCGAAAGCTATGCTTGAAACTCGCTTGAACATTCAGAAAAGAATCGAGATCAATAGCTTGTATGTTGGAAAATGGAATGAACGCTTAGAAATGTGGCTCTTGCTTCATGAAGGGACTCGGTAGAGAGGAAAGACACTTTGGAAATATTGTGGTGATATTATGTTTGTGAATGAATGTGTGTGTGTGTGTTAGTATACGTATATAGTATATGCATGAGACTAGATATAGATTATTTAAACACCACTTGTGATTGTGATGCCGAGAAGATATAGGATAAGAGGATTGGGGAATCAAGCTAGCTAGGTACTTGAGTGAGTTGGAAAAACTAGCTCAAGTGGGTTGCAAGTGTATGTGTTCGGTTTAGAGAATAATAAGAAAGGCAAGTAGTTTGATCAATGTGGTATTCGACATGCTTTAGGTCCACACGACTTGTAAACGTGACCAAAAGATTTAGGGAACATGTGGTGAGGCTTATGGAATCATTTTGGCTAGGTACAACGCAAGGACTTAGGCGAATTTGTGAATCGAACCATATAAAATGTGGCATGGCTTGTGTGTCAAAAAATCAAAATATCGAGGCCAAGTGAATGAGGGTTGGCGCGTATGGAATAAATGAAAAATGAGATATGGGCTTGAATAGTTATGGGCTTGGTTAGCCTATTGGGCTGAGAAATTAATAATAAGGATCCGTTTGGTTTATATTCGTGAATTGGATTGTCGTGGTACGTGTGTGAGCTCGTTCCAAAGTAATGTGAATCACTTAATCACTGTTTTTGATTCATTGTAGTAAAATAAACAAAATTTCAAATTTTGCTTGTAAAAATGGTTAAGTAAACTGTAATGATAGATTAATTTACAAATGACTAGGGAATTTTTATAGGTTGATACAGTACCTACCCCTTAACTTGAATCTCTGCCCCAAGATTCAGTCTTTGTTAGATGTTGAAACGATGTTGACGAATAGTCGATGTGTATAGTTAAAGTAATTATGCCAAAACTTAAGTATCTAGGTTTCTTATCTAATAGAGGCATGAATCATGTAGGGCAAAGCTAAGTTTTACTGAAATTGAATAATATGGTAGAATACTAATTGTCTAGGGAAAACGTACCCATTATGCGTGAGATGCATCCAAATGACCCAAATAGAATCCTCGACCACGAGGCGGACTGATATGGACTTCAGGGTTTGGGTTATTCCCTTCAATTGCTAAAGCTAGATTACCCTGTCTTTGTCTAGGTGCCTTATTCAACCTAGGACACGCATTCTAGAGGTGATCTAGGTTGTTACACTCATAGCATGTATTTTGGTTATTCTTCATGTTGCCTGCATTCACTGGTGCTCTACACCAGTTTGCAAAATGACCCAACTGATTGCAATTTGTACACACACGGTAGGGTACAGACCCCTGATGGTGATAAGCACATTTAGCACACTTAGGATGTGGACCCACATATCCTCTCTGATCAGAACTAGTGGCTGCAAAGGTTCTTGTCTTCTTGTTGTCAACCATGGTGCCCATTTTCTTGTCTGACTCATTCGCCCCCTTCCTTTTATTATCGTTCTTCAAAATTTCGTTCCTAACCATCTCATCTGTTAGAGTCCCTTCTCTCAATATTGCACTTTGAATTGTAGAAGGTTCAGTTGCTTTCACAGTCCCACGAATCTCAGGGACAAGACCATCGATGTATCTCTCGATCCTCTTTGATTCAGGGGTAACCAGATGAGGAACTAGTTTAGCCAACTCATGAAATCGGTCTGTGTAGGCTGCATGACCAGCCCCTACCATAGTGTGATGCCAAAGTTCACCTTTCAGCTTTTGCATTTCATTGTTACCAATGTCGCGACCACCTCCTTTACCTCCACATTCACTAGTCATTCCACCCCTTAGTGTCGCACCTCCTCATCTAGTGTTGCGGGTTGTCATCCTCGATGCCATTTTCTCTACATGGAAGGAAATTTAGTGAACGTCAGAGATGAGGAAAAACTATTGACTATTCAATTTATACTTAACGTTCTCACATAATACCACGTCACAAGCTGTTTCCCAAATGGTGCCAATGCCGATCAACGTAAGCATGGTCACATATGTCCACGTGAGTCGTGATGCATTTATAATTATGTTGGCCACCATAATTATAATTGCCTCCTTTCACATGTGAACATATTACCAAGCACACATATCTCGGCGATTGACGTTACATAATAGATAGACATTCCATCATCCAATCCTAAATGGTAGAGGAGTAGTGTGGGTATCTAGGGAGTGTCTTACTTGGTAAATAGGATTTTTCCTAGTTGCTTAAGTCATGGATAGTTTAGTTTCTAACAATTTCTCAAAAGTATCCTCAAGGGAATTCCCATCCTCGAGCAAATCATCAAATTTATACAGCTAAATAATAACCTTTATTTAACTCAATCTCATGTCTCATCAAACAAGAACTGTCATAAGACCAAGTTAAATAGCCAGTTATTATTGAGCTCCACATTTTTGATAACTCGACTAAATTCTGAGCTTTCCCTATCAGTACAAAAACCATAACATCCAACAGCGTGGATATAAGCAAAAAAGTTTTTAGTATGCAAGGCGATAGGGATGAGAATCTCAACATATATAGTAGTAATAGTCTAGGCACTAAATGCAACCTAGTTCTCTATAACCAAGTCTCTGATACCAATCTGTAACACCCCTAAAATATTGCAGCGGAACGATAGTGTCAATGGGTTGCTACTTCCTAATATAAAGCACAAGGTATATAAAACGACTTCTAAATGAGACGTTTTGAAAAGTTACCATTCGAATTATTTAAATCAGAGTTATTACAAGAGGTCCCAAAGTATATGGTTACATAAACGTTTTCAAAATGTATCGAATAGTAAAGGATAAAGGCATAAGTCTCCAAAGCATGCAAATGACTCTATGATCCATGCATCCACTATCGCCTTACTAACCTGAGATAAACATGCTAAAACATGTCAACACAAAGGTTGGTGAGTTCATAGAGTTTAGTTAAATTGTAAAGCCTTTAAATAATGTTCCCACAGCAAAGGTGTTATAAATCCACTCAGTTCCAAGTCCCGCCCATACAAAACTTGCAACATGTGTGTTTACAACCCACTGCTAAAATATAGTATGAGTAGGACATATGTGTATACGATATATATGAGCACTTAATGTAATGAATAACAGCCAACTGAACCTCATTACAAGTTTACGTAAGTTTCACAAGAATACTGGATTATATTCACCCAAGGTTAAGAATCTTGGACCAAGGGTGGGGGCGTCAGCCCGATAGTACTATCAATACCTCTCCAATGGCTCCATCCAGGAGTAAAACATATGCTAAAGAATAAAGCGTATAAGAATAAGTGTAACACATTAAGGCACATATCGTAACTACACTTCATTCCAAGAGTATAAAAAAAGTATAGCATTACATAAGAGTATAAATTGTTTGAGTATTTGCAGTAATCAAAGAAAGTATTTGATCATGTATCTCCCCCAAAGAGTTTATAAAATAACTAGACAAGTAAAAGTGGGGCTATGACTCACCTCAGCTGTAGTAGTCAAAGTAATGTGATGTCAAAAGTAATATGGGAACGGCTCCAACACACGACATGAATAATAGGGAACTCTGAGATTTCGATAGTTTAAGCTAGACTTAATGTGAATAATGATTGTGGAAATGGTATCGGATATCGAAATGCTTTGTGATGAGGATGGATGACATGCTTAAAATGCTTAAAGTTCAAAAAAAATATTATATATAATATTATCTTGTTTTTATGTTTATTGAATCCGTAGATATCGTCTCTTCAAAAGTTGGTGGATGATAAGTTATGTTATTCGTTATATAAATATATATATACGTATCGTCTTTTAAGTAAATCTTACGAAATGTATAAATGGCTTTTTAGGATGAAAATGTATAAAACATTTAATGTGAATATATATAGAATAAAGTTACTGAATAGTCCTTAAAGTTATATGAAATTTATGCTTTTAACCCTAACGGTGAAACTTTTATATCGTTAGTCCATGGTTGGATTATATTTACATTTTTTGTCCAAAATATCCAAATATGACATTTTAACACTCTTAGTTACTGGATATTCACTTTCTACCCTTAATTTACCAAAATGACAGTTTGACACTAATTTATGTGAAAGTTACATTTTAACCCGATTAGCATAATATTTTGCATATATAGTCCAAAAAATCACAAATATTAGATTTCAACATTTCTGAGAGTTTCATAAGTCTCAAATAGCTTATTCAAGTTTATAAAACTGCTTATTACATGAAAAAAGCTTATTTTTAAGTTATTGGGCCTTAAGGAAATTAAAACAGGCCCGTTAAGGTTTTAAAGTCTAATGGGTTTCGAATTCATTTGGGCTTGATTATGGGCTTAAAATATGGACTTGTTAACTTATCCAAACTACTTATGGACTGCTTATTAGTGAAATGCTTATTATGAGCTAAGTAGGCTTTGAGGCCCACTCGATAAATATTAGGTTTAGGAAAACTATGTAGGTCCTATTTAACTCGAATACAACTACGTAAATAAGCTAAACAACACGTACTACTACTTATGTAAAAACTACGAATAGACAGTAAGTAAATAAGCTAATAGAGAATAAGAGATGAAGAGAAGAATAGGATGATTTTCATTCGAACGATTCAAGGACAGTGCTTCCGCATACAATATGAAAACCAACAAGTAAAATGAGCACCTAATCCTTCTATTTATAGGCACAAATTAGGGTAACATGTGCTTAGGTGCTTCTAGAAGAATAATTACAAAATGGCCGGCCTATGGACTCCTAATGGACCGCGCCTCTAATTCACTAACATAGAATCCATATTGAGCAACATCTTATCAGAAATGGCTAAGACTTGATAAATTACAAAATGTGTTCCTAACAATCTCCCCCTATGTCTTAGTCTTCAACGTTGCTCGACGTCATCTTTGCTTTTTTGGCTTCCGACGTCTTGATAATCTTTGTTCTTTGTTCTAGACTTGAAATGTTATGGTGTTGTCTCGATCTGCCAATCTCCAGCGTCTTCTCGTCTTTTCCACCATGCTCATATGTCTTTGACTTTTGTTCATCAACTGGTTCTCACTTTTCAATCTTTGATTACTGAAAGGTTGTGGAGCTTGAACTTTAGACTTTACTTTAACATCTTTGAACTTTTGCTATTTCTGAGTCTTTTGAGAACATATCTTCAGTATGTGAGCATGATGGAATCTTGGTGGTCGAACTTCAGGTCTTCAAGATCCTCAGCAGCAGCACGAACCAACCGGCACTTACAGGTTCCGACTTCGAGATTGTCAACAACATAGTGTGAAGACTTTCTCTAATCCAAACCCAGGCCGTTCTGAACCGGATACCCCCGAAAGGGCTAACACGGACACACCGAAGTGCACCCACGATTCAGTGAGTCGCTGGAGATCACCCCACGACTGTAGACCGTGTTGGAACAAACACTAAGCGTAACCCACAAAGAGTTACCGAAGTGACCTGCTGTCAGGGTTTCTTGATGTTATCCTGGCAGGATTTCCATTCTATCACTGAGAATCACAATTGTGAATTCTCTCAAGAATGTTCTCGGCAGATTGCTAAGATCTGCGAAGGACTCTTCTTAATTTTACAATTGTTGCCCATGATGTAAGACAACAGTGTAATACTAAGTGTTCCTAAGAGATCTTTGATGAATCTCATGGCTCTAGACTCGATTAGTGCATATTTGTTTGGTCATCGGAGGCGTGGAGCAGAGTGTCTCCTTTTCAATACCAACATATCTCGTAGTGAGAGGTCGATAGATGATGAAGGGTTCTCCGTGTGAAATGAAACAAGTGTCTTTTGAGAGACACCTGAGTGGCTTAGAAGGTTTAGTGCAGTGCGTCACTGGGTCCATGACGTCTTTTGTCTTCAATACCGGTGATGCTCAGTCAACCAGTAGATTATGTATTGAACCCAGTGTCTGCCCTAAGGTTGAACCAATAAAGGGCTATTTCTTTTCACCCTTTCTTTGCTTTTCTTTTTAATTCTTCAACCCCTTCTTTCTTTTTACATTTCATATCTCCTTTTTCAATCATACCTAGGACCTTCTAGTTCTAAACTATTGGTATCGTCCTTGGGTAGATCCCTCCGGCTCTGGCGGATCATAGGACGGTTATTCCTAACCTTAGTCACCTTATGACTTCATGACTATCCTATTGATGCCATAAACCAAACCTTTTGAAAAAATATCTCAAAGTGTTTATGATTATGAAAAACATATTTTGTTAACACTTTGAGAGTTTTGTGATTTTCAAAAAGACTCCCCCTTAACATGTGCTCATATATAATTAAAGTAAATTTGCACATGTCGGGTAGAGTTGGCACTTTTTGAATTGATTGATTTTCAATGAACATGATCGTCGTGAGACACGCTTACATCACTAGTAAACTAGCTTGAAATTATTACCCGTCCAGATCACATTCAAGGAAAATCGCTCGAAATCGGTACATTCTACTCAGACACGTCCTTTGCGAGACACGTTTACATCACCAGAAGAACTGGCTTGAGATTATTACCCGTCCGGGACATGTCTTTTCGACTACTGACTTTTCCTATCGTCAATTCGAGGGTCAATTCTGAGTCGAGCACTTATGAGATTCCAGCATATGAGATACCATATTTTAATCAAGTTTTTATTCTCCCCTGAAAAATAGCATACTTATGATGTTTTTGGTAAAACGTTTGATTAAAATATGCATTTTTGAGGTTTGTGGGAAGAATATCAAGAAAGTTTTTTGGTTTGGAACAAAGATTATGTTTTTCAAATAGTCCCCCTTAATGAGGGAATATTTGTTCTTATGAGCAGAATTTCTGAAAAACGTTAGAAAATTCTGGTTTTAATTCTACTCATAAGAAAGAAGCTTTCGCTCCTTTGATCAGGATTGAGGCACTGAAGCGTACCTCAGGGTTCTTTCTTTACAGGAACGGGTTGTGCACTGTTATGTGTACACAAGCCATAATATCACAGTCATATAGTAAGAATGATGAATAAAAATTGATGAATTGTTAAATCAAGATCTTACATCAACCTCCTTTACCAAACATTGTGAGCACCGGATCTGTTCTTTGGAATAGTCTGATTGGGAACGATGGACGACCGCCAACATAACTCTCCAATCTCCTTATCTGATCTCTGCGATAAAGTCTTCTCTCGATCTTCCATATGAACTGCTTCACTTGTCTCAACTGATCAGTATTCCATCTTTTTGACTTTCCTAATTCTTGATCCCGAACTCTAAGAACCAACCCATCACGAACGTTCTTCAGTGTATCAACACAGAATTTATGGATCTCATGAAATGACATGAAGCGGTTGAAGTTCGTTGCACTTCTGTAGACGAAACCAAAGAGTGGGTGGCTTTTCATGGTGTATTGAGGATCATGGTTATGTTCAAGAAGTAGGACAGGCTCAACAATATTCAACTTCTGTTGGTAACTTTCCACTCCCAGCTGAAGATCCTCTACTCTTTCTTTTATGATCGTTCGTCTGATGAAATGGCAGATAGCCGTACTGAAAGCATATTAAAGTTCGGTAGTGAGATGATGCAACCTTCCTTGTACTTTCATTAGGTACATGTCTTCAATATCATTCAGGCTTAAATCTGGAAAGTCTGCTCCTGAGAACAAGTAGAGTTTATCGTCATGTCTTCGGACGTTGATCTCAGTGAGGAAAGTGTAATCATACCACTTTACTCCCCTAACACTAACCACTGCCATGATCTTGAGGTCACTATACACTTTATCACGGGAAGTCTCGGTAAGTTTACTCTTGTACCATGTCTTTCTTTTGTCAAACCAGTGATAAATGCCTAGTTCTGCTTCACGATCATAATTCACTTGTTGCTTGATGAAAAGGTGTTGGTGAAGAGCAGCTTCCTCTATGGCTAGTTGTGAATAATGTGCAGCTAGAGTGAAGGTGATTGAAGTTGCATACTTTTTTTTGCTTGACGCTCCATGCTTGAGAAGTTCTAGATCATTGTTGAAAAAGAATTGGAAAGGTATTTCTGATGTGTGATGTTTGCGTATCACGGGAAGTGGCTTTGTCCAGTCTGTTATATAAGGACGATTTTTACTGTCTTTGCCATCAACCCTGATTATGTCTGGATTAGTCCATTCAAAATCACTTGACATTGCTCGAGCAATGTTTTCAAGATGATACTCCAGTTCAGCAGCACTTTGGGATTTGTCTTTGAGAAGATTGAAAGCATCATTCTTTATTCAGCGAAGTTCCCGTTTGGTCATCCTTTTGATGTTCAGTGTACTTTTGATTTGTTGAGTGACTGCAAATGAGCTGTCCTCAATCTTAGATACTTCGTCCTTTTAGATTTGAGCACTAGCTAGTTGATCAAACCAGTCATTGCCTTGTATGTCATCATCATTATCAAGCCATGAGACTACATTGACTTGTTTGGAAGATTTTTTGCTGCTTGAAGGCTTTGACTTTGGAGGTGACTTTGGTGGTGATTGTGGTTGATCATCTTGCGGTTGAAAGTCTACATTTTCTGTGGTGAAATGCTCAAATTGATGCTCATCAGCAGTTGGACCAGATTCCGGAGCCTTTGAAGGCTGAGAAGAAGTTGTTGTTCCGGTTGGCTCGTTGATGTGAATTCCAGATCCGCTTCCAGTCTTGTGTCTTTTTGCTGTGTTGTCCTGGTCTTGGTCTTCGTCGTCATCCTCACAAGTACGTTTTCCCGGATCAGCTGCTTCTTTGCATGATTTCACATTATCCTGAATGGCCGAAATGAGAGCCATTTCTATGTCTGTTATGGTGGGTTGTGCGAGGAGTTTGGTGAGAAGGGCCAGCTGATGTTCGTCAACAGAGTAATCATAGATGTGTTTCTGATGAGATGTTGATGCAGCTATGTCTTTAAGCTTTTCTTCGAGATATTTGTCGATGTGTTCTTTAAGGTTTTCCCGAACTTCAGGCAAAAATTGCTTGACATAGCGCTTTGTATTGCCCCGAGTCGCCTTGAGCAAACGTTCATTAACATTGTCACTCAGAAACTCATCCATTAACTTCTTTGTTGTATTCAACTCATTAACTTGTCCGGACAGATCCTTGATCAAAGTTTTCATTTCATTCAGTTGGTTTCTTAGTTGTCTGTCTTTCTTTTCTCGGGCAAGTTTAGCTGCCTTCTTTAACTTCTTTGCAGCTGGAGAGATGACTTCGACCCTTGTGACACGAGCAATCTTTCTTACATTCTTTCCTTTTATGACTTTTTTGATTGTTTTTGCAATCGTTGCTTTGCCTTTTGATGGTGATTGGGATCTTGAAGATGATGCTGTGAGAGAAGGAATTGATGATTGTGAGTTGGAGGTGTGTCCGGAGGTGAGATGGAGGTTCGGGATTTCGGTTGGATGGAGGTGACTCAGGAGGTGTAGCGGGATTTGGAGATGAAACTATTGGTTGTGACTCTTGTTGAGGTTGATAGACCACGATAGAAAGATGAGGTGGAGTTTGAATGTAATTATCTGCCTCTTCATCTTCTTTCCGCTTTCTTTCTTCTTCCTCTTTTCTCTTTAATTCTGCCTCATGCTCAGCTTCAAGTATTTTGGCAGCTTCTGTAGTTTTCACCCCGGTTATTTCCCGTTCTTCTTCAGAATTGTTCCAATCGATATTATCATCATGATGTTGTTCCTCTTCCTTGTCACTGTTCAACATGAAGTCTGGTATTTCTTCATCTGTCCAGACCTTCTCTTTCTCCTTCTCTGACCGTGTTTGTTCTTCCAAGTCGGGTTGATTAACCGAGCTTGGTGGTGGAGAAACAGCAGACTCAGCCCTCTCGGGTTGATTAACCGTATTGGGCTGAGCTGTGGTGGTAGCATCTTTAGACCCTCTGGGTTGATTAACCGGATCAGTATGGGTTGATGGTACTTCTGGGACAGTTCTGGATCCTCCAGCTCCCTTGTTCTCTTCCATTTCCTTCATTAGTTTGACTCGTAGTTCAGCCCTTCTTTTCTCATCTTCTTTAGCTGTCCTCATGCAAGCTTTCTTTGCATTAAGTATGTCAATTTCAGTTTGAAACTTAGCTGTTTCTTCATCCATATTCACTTCTTCTTCTGATTCTGACTCTTCAGATTCAGTTGGTTCATCACGAATCCCAATTTCTTCAGCTTTGGGCCTAGGATCAGTCCTTATTATTCTTTTAAGTGTTCTGGGGTGTTTCTTTGAGGCACTTAAGGCACTCCCAGTTTTGCTACCTTTTGAACGTGTTTTGGATGATCCTGTTCCTTCTGCAAGTTTGGTGATCCCAACCTGTTTCATTTCATAAGCTTTTTCATAGATTGCAAAAGCTGTAGTCTCCTTGACATCATCAGTTAATAAGACATCTGGTAAACTTGAACCTTGCTTTCTTGTACTGTCTTTGGGAAAATAAACCGTTTTGACAAGCTTATCCATCCTGTTCTGATGTACTTCCCTGTCTCCAGGACGTGAGGAGATATCCTTGTTTTCATCAAGCAGAAGACTTATAAGTAGCTTGGTGTATCTGACGAAAGGAATCTTGGTAGATGGTCTACGACCTTGGATTTGAAAGACAAGGTCATCCCAGATAAGTGCCGTGTAGTCTATGTTCACAAGATTCACCATTCCCCAGAATATTTGAAGATGTGACAGACGAGGATGCTCGTGACCACTATCCCTCCCTGAGACAGATCGAATTATGATGTAATAAATGGTCCTCCAGGGTTGTGGTATGCACTTAGCATTTACTTTGGAAATCTTGGTGAGTGGTGTGTTTGGTTGAACATCATAACCGATGTCAACAAGGAACTGAAGAACATCAGTTTCAGAAGGAGAATCCATATATCGGTTAGCTGGTTCAGGTGGATCTGGGAGGCTTAGGGCTTGTCGGAGGTGTAATGGTGTGACTTTCAATTTCTTGTGACCCAAGGTGCATGTGAAGTACTTCTCATTATCTGACATCTTGATGGTACTCCACATTTGATGAATGTACAATTCAGGGATACTGTCTGAGTTTTCTAGTATGCTTCTGAACTTGTGTCTCTTCATAATCTCTATTGCAACTTTACAACTTTGTTCACTGCATGAGATCTTGTTGAAGTCAACTCTTGCATTGTGGTCACCTAATTCAGCAATGTATCCATGCGGGAAAACTTCTTCTTTTGAGAGTATTGGTGGTGTTTGTTGTGATGAAGCAGCCATTTTTGAGATTTCTGAAACATCATTTGGACACAAATTTTGAGGATACATGAAAGTTAGCATTAGATAACCGTTAAGTTGCACATGTGATCCTTTTTAATTGTTTAACATGTTTTACAAGTTTACACATGATGATTTCTATAGAAATGAGAATTTCTATTGAATTGAACAATTTCTATAGAATCTGTCAATTTCTACACAATTTTAGCAATTGCGATAAAAATGGACATTTGCGATAGAAATTGTCATTTGCGATAGAAATTGTCGTTTGCGATAGAAATGATCATTTGCGATAAGATTGTGTGTTTGCGATAGAAATTGGCGTTTGCGATAGGAAATGCCATTTGCGATAGAAATGCCGTTTGCGATAGAAATGTTGTTTGCGATAGAAATGTCGTTTGCGATAACAAACACATTTGCGATAGCAAATCCAATTTCAATAATTTCTTATACAAGAAATTTCGACAACACTGTAGACGTACTTTTTCCTAGATTTTTCGCAATTAATCTAAACTTGATTTTATGTTTCAACAATTTATCGTAATCGAATCCTATGATGTTTCTAAGCAACCTGACCAATTTATAACACATTCTATCCACAAAATCTCAAGAATCATACTGAACATGCATGCGTGTTCTTCATAAGCCCTAAGAATCAATTAACATATCTGTGGTGTTTCTGGGTTCAATCCAATCATGCAATCAGTTAATTCAAGGCATAATATCAACACAACAACACTTTAATTACACTCAACAAGTCACAATTGATTTCCCCCAATTCGTACCGTTAAACCCTAAGATGAAGAACAATCAAAGTACAAGTTACTGGGTTCAATTAAGCATGCATACGTTGTTTATAATCACATTCTAAGCATAATCGTACAAACAAATATATTCTAAACACTTAGAATCGATTTTCCCCAAATCTACGCAAACCCTAAATCTAAAATAATCATTTCAGACAAATTCAACCGTTGGATTGGTAAATCCTTTAAAACCATTGTTTAAGATCATATTTTAAACATTAACAAACTCACAATTTAGATAGATCTTGAATGATTTGTCAGATTGAATACGGGCCGTAGATTGGTTGGGTGATGATATTTACTGCGTTTGGTGATGATGTCAGATGAGTGGTTGGGAGTAATGACTGCGGTCATTTTGTATTGTTCACTTATGTGACTCTTTTTGTTAACTTTGTAATATGCACACAATAAGTTCCTAAACCTTGAATGTTTTCACACATAGTCAAACTAACTAACCTTAAGTTTCCATTTTAGCATATTGGGCACATAACTTATTAATCCTAGAATATCACCATCATTTTTAAGCAACATTTTTCAGAAACCATGCAAGTACAAATTTTGAAAGGTTTTAAAATTTATTGTTTCCCCCTCAACACTTGTTCCAAAAAAAAATTGATGACATTTAAAAAATTGAACAAAGTGTTGTAAGAGGGTTTGTACTTGCATTTTTTTTAAGAGAAGATGGATGTTTTTGTGTTTTTCATAAAATATTTACATGGATAGTTTTGATGTTTGACTCATTTAATTGTTTTTGAGAAAATTTTCCAAATCAGTTGGAGTCAAACATCTCATACCAATCCGGTGGACCAGTTCCACAAATCTTGCATGAGGCAAGGCTTTGGTGAACAGATCTGCCAGTTGGTGTTCAGTTCCCACAAAATATAATTCAACGGTACCCTTTTCCACATGCTCCTTGATGAAATGGTATCTGAGATCAATATGTTTGGACTTAAAATGTTGGACCGTGTTGCAGGAAATAGCGATGGCACTCTTGGAATCACAGTACATAGGGATCTTGTTGAAGACGTATCCATAGTCCATCAGCTGAGATCGCATCCAAATGACTTGAGCGCAGCATGCTGACATGGCGACGTATTCCGATTCTATAGACGACAGTGATGTGCAGTCTTGCTTCTTTGATTGCCAAGAGACGAGCTTGTCACCCAAAAACTGTACTCCCCCTGATGTACTTTTGCGTGTGTTTAAGCACCCTACATGGTCAGCGTCTGAAAATGCAACAAGTTCAAATCCAGAATCCTTTGGATACCAGATCCCCAAATTAATGGTTCCCTTTTATGTATCTAAGGATTCTTTTAACGGCTGACAAATGCCGCTTAGTTGGTCTTGACTGATATCGGGAGAAAAGGTACGTGGCAAATACAACATCCGGTCTGCTAGCTGTGAGATACATGATCGACCCAATCATGCTACGATATTTGGTAGGATCAATGGGTGTCCCATGTATGTCAGCATCTAGCTTCGGGGATGAGGAAGACATAGGGGTGTTATAGGTGTCACAGCTGGTCATACCATGCTTTTTCAGGATTTCCTAAGCATACTTGGACTGAATAAGGAATATACCACGGGGTGATTGATGAACTTGCAGTCCTAAGAAGAACTTCAGTTCACCCATCATGGACATCTCAAAGTTATTTTTCATTAGTTTTGCGAAAGCATTTGAGTACTTTTATGTGTTGATCCAAAAATGATATCATCTACATAAATTTGTACGATGAGAATGTCCTCCCCAGTTTTAATATAAACAAAGTCGGGTCCACAGTTCCTTTAGTAAAATGGTTTGCAAGTAAGAAAGCAGATAACTTGTCGTACCAGGCCCTTGGGGCTTGTTTAAGGCCGTAAAGGGCTTTCTTTAGCCTATATACGTGATTCGGATGTTCTTGGTCCACGAAGCCTTCTGGTTGGGAAACATACACTTCTTCCCGGAGTTGGCCGTTGAGAAATGCAGTCTTCACATCCATTTGGTAAACAGTTATGTTCTTATGAGCCGCGTAAGCCAGAAACATGCGAACAGCCTCGAGCCTTGCAACTGGAGCAAATGATTCTTCGAATTCGATTCCTTCTTCTTGGATGAATCCTTTTGCGACCAGGCGGGACTTGTTACGAATGACAGTACCATCTGCATCTAACTTGTTTTTCCAGATCCATTTCAATCCAACGACATAAACCCCATCTGGTCTTTCTACTAGTTCCCATACTTCTAACCGCTTGAATTGTTCCAATTCCTCTTGCATAGATTCAATCCAGTTGTCATAAGTGAGGGCTTCCTTGATGTTTTTGGGTTCGGCTTGACAAACGGTGAGTGCATAAATGCAGGTTTCACCGTCTGTATGGAGTCTTTGTCTTGTCATGACTGGGTTTTCTAGATTACCAATGATGTTTACTAAGGAATGATCCCTTGTCCATTTGTGAGTGGATGGGTAATGTTGAATGTTGTTGTGCAGATTTGACGGTTCCATATTGCTTAAAGAAGATTCTCCAGTTTTTGGAATGGTTGGTAGTGGAGCAAATGGATTAAAAAATGCATTCCTGTCATAATCCGATGGTGTGGAAACTTGATTAGAATTGGGGGAAGAATCTTCAACTGTAGGTGGAGGTGTTTGTTCTATGGATGATGATGGTTCTGGTGGAGGTGCATTATTAACAACTGCTGTGGTAGAAGTTGCAGGGATATCAGGTGCTTGATTTGAAACGGTTGGAGCAGCAGAACTGGTGGAAGCATCTGAGGCACTACTAACAAGAACGTCATCAAACATTGGAGCAAACAAATCTTCTAAATCCTTCCTGTTAAAGGGTAAGGGTGCAGTTGAAGATTCAGGGAAGTGTAGACGGTTGTGAGCTGGTTCTAAGCTGTTTTGCTCAGAAGCCATTTATGTGAGTTCATCAAAATTGGCGTGTATAGTCTCTTGAATTTCCCCGGTCCGACGATTCCAAATTCTAAAACCTTTAGAGTTTTCACAGTAGCCAACGAATATCCCAATATCTGCTTTAGCTTTTAATTTACCAAGATCATCACGATCATTCTTCGGGTAACAAAGTGCTCCAAAGATATGAAAGTAGTTGATGTTTGGTTTTCTGCCCTGAATAAGTTCATATGGTGTTTTGTTATGGCGTTTGTTGATCATGCATCGGTTCTGTGTATAACAGGCAGTTGAAACAGCTTCAGCCCATAGGTAATCTGGTAATTGGGCATTGATCAACATTGTTCTTGCTGCTTCCACTAGTGTACGGTTACGTCTTTCGACTACACCATTCTGTTCGGGGGTGCAAGCAATTGAAGTCTGATTAACAATCCCATGTTTCTCAGTGTACTCCCGAAGAGTTTGATTCTTGAACTCAGTGCCGTTGTCTGTTCTGATTTTCCTAACGGTGTTACGGACTTGAACTTGAATCTTGGTGAGAAACGTGATGATCATCGAAGGGGCTTGATCTTTAGTCTGAAGAAAGTAGACCCAAGTCCATTTCGAGTAATCATCCACTATTACCAAAATGTACCTCTTCCCGTTGATAGTTTGAACCCGCATTGGACCACACAAATCCATTTGAAGCAGTTGTAGGACATGATCTGTGCTGTGTTCTGCTTTGGGAGGAAATTGAGCACGGTGACTTTTCCCTTGTTCACAAGCAGAACATAAATGATCTTTGGCATATCTGAATTTGGGTAAACCGTCA
The DNA here is from genome assembly GCA_021014915.2 of Artemisia tridentata subsp. tridentata. NCBI lineage: Eukaryota > Viridiplantae > Streptophyta > Magnoliopsida > Asterales > Asteraceae > Artemisia > Artemisia tridentata. The sequence goes on from CP139501.1 coordinate 252,665,801, forward strand.
ACTAACTTTTTCCTTGCAAGGTCAGTCATGATTTTGAAGTTCAAATGAGACATTCTTTTGTGCCATAACCAAGCCTTTGTGGGATGAGCTTTTGAGAGTAAACAAATCGGTGTAGATGCTGTCATATCCGAGAAGGAAATTGTGTAAAGACTTGTTCCGCATTTTCCTTTCATTAAATCATTCCCTTGAAGATCTCGGACAAAACATGTTTTCTCCCGAAAGGCTACTTCTAACTCTCTATCACAGAATTGTCCCACTGAGAAAAGATTGTGACCAAGGCCTTCAATGTAACACCCCAACCCGACAAGGGTAAAGATGTCACGCAAATGGTTTCATATCAGATATAACAAGCATACCTTCATAAGTAATACAAAGATTCTCAAAGGTTACAAATGAAATACTGGAATTACAAGGTTACAAAAGCGAATACAATTTCTAACAATAGAATACTTCTTAATCATCTCTAGGCCGAAACTATCAAATCTTCTAAGTCCAAAAGTCTCTTCACTCGTACCCATCTTCCAACTAAAACCTGCTGCACACGAAAAGAAAACGTGCGGCTGAGCTTAAAAAGCCCAGTGAACAGATACATAATACAAACAAAGATAACGAAACGGTAATATAATGAAATACTGGAGATGTCATAAGGTATAATCAAAGCGAAAGAGGAATAAGGAAATACAGGATAGTCATCTACCACGAGCCCATAACTCAAAGTCATAATCTCAACATCAGAATCTCAAAGTCATAATCTCACAATCAGAGGGGATACCTCTCAGGCAACCAGATAATATGAGGGGTGGCCTCATGTATCAAAAGGGGTGGAGTAGCTAGCTCCCAGAAATGTGAAAGGCGTGTATTGCACACAGCACCAGTCACCTCAAAGTCATACTCAAAGTCATAGTTAAATCCACTAAACACACATGCCTAGGATTGCAATCCATACGCCCCCACTCAAAGTCAATCTCAAAATCATAATCTCAAAGTCATCATGGCCATATCATAATATAAAAGGGGACGGCGTGAGAAATCACTCCCCCACACAGGAGTCATGCCAGTGGTGCATCACAGACATGGCCAGGTTACCTTCCTGGCTAGGAAACAAAAGGTGGCTCGGGTATCAAACTAAGAGTCAGGTCTCAAAGTCATGCAAACGGGTTCATCTCAAAGTCATATCAAAGCATATCTCAAGGTCATGTCAAAAGTGAATCTCAAAGTCATATGAAAAGGTTCATATCAAAAGGTGCATCTCAAAATCATATCACAAGGTCCATAGAAAGGGGTTCATATCGAATAGTTCATAATAGAGTGGTTCACCAAGGTCTTCCAAAGTTCATATCATAGTTTTAAAAACCGAGAGAATCAAGATTAAAGTTCAACGTCTGTATCAAAGGATCCATCTTCAAAGTCTTTATTCAACAGATTCATTTTAGAAAGCTTAATTAAGTTATTTAATTAAAATGGTCTTTAAATTGGTTTCATAAAGATAATCATTAAAATAGTCTTCGTAAAAGATAGTTCAAAACCTTAGTTTAGTAAACCATTTCAAAATCTTAGTTTCTCACAAGGATAGTTCAGAACTTTAGCGCAACTTGGCAAAGGCATAGGTCAGATATACGAAGCTCAGATCATAATCAAGAGGAATATCAAAGGTTCACTCGAAGGGAACATAGCAATGGCTTGGGAAATCTTAACTGAATCATAACTCAAAATCAATGCATAGGATATAAGAACCCTTACTGAAACAAGGGCAGAGTATCTGTACCTTATGACGAAAGCACAAACAGAACAAAGCACAGAAATAGGGAATGGCTCAAGATCTCTCCTTCTTCACACCTAGAGGAGTAGAAGGGAATTATACTCATTCTTAATTAAGTGTCTTTCCATTTTAAAGTAACTTTCCATTTTTAGTAGGTTTCCATAAATAGCAAGTTTCCACCTTTAGAAAGTTTCCATAATTAGTAAGTTGAATCATTATTAATGGAAACAAGTATCTTTTAACATATTTTCACATTTGGTCCTTAGGGTCTCATAATTTTGCATTTTATGCCCTTTACTTTCCAAAATTACACTTTAAACCTTTTTAGTTTCATAATTACACATTAAACCCTTATCTTATCCATTTCACACAATGATCCCTTATTTTAATATTTTATACGAATGGATATTCAAGATTTCATAACTTACACTTTAAGTCCCTCAAGTTATCAAAGTTACATTTTTAACCCTTTTATTTACAATTTCAACCTTTAATTATCAATAATTACATATTAAGCCATTAAATTATCAAAATGACACATAACCCCCTATATATATTTAAAATACTCAAAACAGCACTAACTTTCCAGAAATTACAAGTTTAGTCCCTCCATTTAATTATTTTCTAAATCGAACCAATATTAAACCCTAAAAACATTTTAATCCTTTAAAATACAAAAATGACACTAGACCCCCTCCTCTTATATTTTATACAGTAAGTACATGTCCCAAAATAAGTTCTAAAAATAACCCTTGAGTTTTAAAAGTTACAAAACTCACCCAAAACAATTTAAACAAATCGTATACACTTTAATTAGCCAAAACCCTAACCCTAAAAATACAAATCATTACCCCATCATTATACCATCATTTAATACTCATCAAATAGCCAAGAACAAGCTCTAATCCTCAAACCCTAATCGAATTACATTTTTATTCCTTTTTCTTCTTAATTCCTTTAAATCGGTAAAAACAATCAAATCGAAAATAAATATTTTAGGCCTTGATAATTAGATATAGCATTTTCCCCAGATTAGTATGATCATATAGAGTCCAAATAAAATAAATATGAAGCCTCAAAAATTCGGATTGAATTATTTAGGGTTTATACACGTTTTTAAGATTTAATTCACAAATAATGGTTCGATCATGCATGGATTGACTTTAACATTTTATTTGGTGTTCTTAACATATATAGGGTCTGAGAAAAATACCAAATCAAGATTTGAACATGTGGAATGAGGTGTACGAATTCCTTTGTACGCGATTAGCCAAAACGGGTCAAAAATCACCACGACTTCAAAAACGATCTAAAAATCATGAAACCAATTTTCACAGGTCACATATGATGTGAGGAACACAAGAAAAATAAGAGACGAATTTTACAAAGGTCGAGTACATCAAAACGAATTATACCTCTTTGTTATGACGCGAAAAGGAGAAAAAGTACCACGATCGATTCGTGTGATGAACACCTTCACAATAATTTTTCTTGTACTCCTTGGATGATGCTTGAACTCAGAAAAATGGCTTGGGATTTTTAGAATGCCGAATGGAGGCTATGGGAATTATTTTGTGTGTGAAAATTCGGTATTAGGGTTTTGAATAATAAAAATGTGTGAGGGAAATTATGGGAGAGATTTGGCCGAGTCCTAGGGGAGACCTTGGACCATAATTTTCGGAATAATGGCTGGAAATATTGTTGTGATTGATTTCCTTAATTTCTTTCCATGTTTACTTAATTTTAAATACCATATTAATACATTTTAATTATATACGAAACATGTAAGGGTAGAATGGTAATTTTGCCACTTGTATAAATGTCAAATGAAGTTCTTAAAATTATTTGGGATCATAACTTGTGCATTGCCAGAAGTTTGGAATTTATTTGATAATTATTAAGCTTTTAATTAAAATTTTTAAATTATAGGGGCAAATTGGTAATTTCACATGTTTTCGGATTTAAGGTGTTACAACTTCTTCCCCTCTAAAAGAAAATTTTCGTCCTCGAAATTTGAAGTCGCAACGTTAAACGAAGTCGTGGCAAATCGCAAAAGATCGTTAGAACATTCTCACGCTCGAGCGGGTTCTTCCAAAAAGAATTTTTAAACCCAGTAGTTTCTCATGACTCGAATCACAATGAGGTGGGTTCAAATTCCTCAGAAAGGGACACAATTAGGTTGATTCAGAACAAAGGTCCATACAACATAAAATGAACGATAGGTGAGTCTTCAGGAAGTTTATATGAGATACAAACGAGATTTCAAATCCAATTGACTGCATTCTTGGAAGAGAGCTCTACGAGGGGTTCAAGGTTTATAACTGAGGTCTACAAAATGCAAATCGAGAGTCCAAGGTCGTCACAATATCCAATGAACGAGAGCAGAGTATACCCATAGGTAGAATGAATCTAAAGTCTAACTAATCGCGAACAACCAAACGGAGATTCAATTTCTAAACTTCTTAGGTACTTCCAAAGATATCCTATGCCCACGATGAGTGCACGTTATATGGTGTAAGTATTATCACGTTGATCAGGCGTCATAATACTAGCACCACATAAGTATGCCCTTATGATGGTCATACTTTATCTCAAGTCGTAATCAGAACCACCTATCTTAATCCACCTAGTACTTCTATAGTCATCAAATATCAACTAAAATCGAATGCCAAAGTCCAAAGACAAAACAAAACTATTCGCACGAGTATCAAAATCCCAGATTTCCGAACTAACGTGAGGTACGCCGTTACTAACATCATATCTTCCATCACTATCCAAAAACTCTTAAACCGGTTATCATCGAACATACGAAATATAGGCACAACTGATATGCAACTCGAGAACTTAGATCATAAGAGAATCTTTTAATGATATGACGAAGCTCAATAGAGTCAACTTTAGCGAAATTTAGTCGCCAAGAATTCCGGTCTGAACAGAATCAATTCTTCCAAAATATGAAGGATTTGTTTTACAATTTTCGTTCATTCAACACATCCAATCTCTTCAAGTCTGGTAAGTCTGTCTTCATCTGTCTATCAATCGGAAAGTGAAAACCATTATCAGGAACTTGTGTCTGGTTCGCCGAGCCTCCTGCAGTTCTTCTTGTAATGTGATAGGTATTGTGGATTTCGGGAATGATCTTTAAGTCTCTTCATCATACAGTCTGCTTCCGCTCTCAATTCATCTTAGTACAACCAATATGAATAGGGAAATGAGACTGTGCTTCTCCATCAGCTCCAGGTTCGCCGTCTTGACTAAACTTCTTCTTCTGCATCGCCAACACTTCTGCCTTGTAAGGAATGTCTTCACTCTTCAGGGTAGCCTCCGTTGTTGTTAACTCCAGGTCAGGCAAAGAACACCGTTGTCTTAAAATATCCATCTCCCAGAATGTACAAATGATCTTTAAATTTCTACCAAGGTGCAAAATAATCTCCATGCTCTTCCCTTTTTGTTCCAATGAACAGGTATGGTTCGACAGACGTCTTTGCTAGATGCCCAGACAATCACGTCAAATCTTACTTCCTATTCCGGTACAAAACTTGGTGGTCCATCAGGAATCAATTTCAAAAAGTCCAGGATGCTAACAATGTTCAATACAATGCTCATGTTCAGAGAGTTCAAGCGCCAAAAGCTTCTAAGATAAGGTTTAGTCGTTGAAATACGAAATGGGTTCTAGGAAAACTTCAGTACTCGAAACAACATATCTTTAAGGAATGCCAAAACAAATGTGGAAAGTTAAAGTTCTGGCTTATATACTGAGATGAGTTCTAACAGATTTACAAAGGTGAAGCACACTTCGCACAAAATTTATTTCAATCATTTCTCAAATCTTATTCGGGAAAATTCTCAAAATCCAACGGAAGTACGCGAAACGTTAATGCCATAAGAAATTCGAGATAAAATTCTAAACAATACAGTTACTAGACTCTTAACTTCATACTTAGGTTGGTTTACTTGCAGTAGATTCCAAGTCTGAATCCTCCTCCTCTTCCTCGCTGATCCATCCTTTCGGTTCTCTTCTGACTGGGGAAGTGGCTGTCTTGCGAAACCCCAATAAGTGTATCTTCCTTCATCTTCTATGCGATCCACAAATCCGTACAAATTGCGAGGTTCAACTCGTACCACTCCTCCTTCTTCTGAAAACCTGGGGCCTCTTCCCTGGTATCTAGTTACAATGTCCTCTTCATCTGTTATTTCTGCCACGTGCAGCTGTTCTTCCGTCCCACTTATATTCATGATGGTCCTCCTTTCTTCGATCCGGCCCGGCCACATCCTAGTGGGGATCAATATCCTCTTGGCAATCCTCCTCAATTTTCCGTTCCTCTTTCGGCCGATGGCGAACCTAGTTGTCCAACGATATCTGCGGCGTGCTGGAGGTGCCATACTGAAAATGACATAAACGATACTAGGCATTAGAATTCGGTAGGTGTCAAAATTTACTCGAAACTCAAGAAATTCACGTAAAATATCATCGAATGAGCGATCGGTCAAAATTAATCCTCAAATCAAGCAGATCGGCAACGCAAATCTTATTATTCGGAAATGAGATGAGAATATCCTTATACTCGTAGTTATGAACTACAAGACTTCTCGCAAGGACATGGATGAGTGGAACAAACTCAAATAGGATCGGAAGATTCATAGTTACTTATCAAAACAAAAGACAATCAACAAAACATATCCAGTACGTCATCGCCATAGAGATTCTCGGAATGCCTGAAGAGGCGTCAAAGTGATTAACAAAAGAATCAGAATGAAATGCGGGTCATTATCAGAGTGATTACAAAAGGGATTTGAAGATAAGGATCAATTAGTGTTAGGCCATTATGTAATTCTCAGTCTCTTCAAGATTTAATCAGGTTCAAAACTTAGGTGGTGCAAAACATAAGCTTTCACTTTCCAGAAGTGGTATCAACAGGATCTAACCAAAAGCAAGGCACGAATCAGAGTGATGCGGAAGCAAAGGTGCTTAAACGAATGCCTTATAGTCTACCCATTTCTCACCGGTCAAAACTTAGGTTCCTATGGGAAATCCCAAAGCAATTTTCAAAGGTTGACTTACGAGCGCCTACAGGGAAAGCTTAGTAGTCCTAACTTACACAGGTCAAGGGTAATTGTATTACAAAATCGCAGCCTGTCTCTGATACCATAATTGTAACACCCCAACCCGACAAGGGTAAAGATGTCACGCAAATGGTTTCATATCAGATATAACAAGCATACCTTCATAAGTAATACAAAGATTCTCAAAGGTTACAAATGAAATACTGGAATTACAAGGTTACAAAAGCGAATACAATTTCTAACAATAGAATACTTCTTAATCATCTCTAGGCCGAAACTATCAAATCTTCTAAGTCCAAAAGTCTCTTCACTCGTACCCATCTTCCAACTAAAACCTGCCGCACACGAAAAGAAAACGTGCGGCTGAGCTTAAAAAGCCCAGTGAACAGATACATAATACAAACAAAGATAACGAAACGGTAATATAATGAAATACTGGAGATGTCATGAGGTATAATCAAAGCGAAAGAGGAATAAGGAAATACAGGATAGTCATCTACCACGAGCCCATAACTCAAAGTCATAATCTCAACATCAGAATCTCAAAGTCATAATCTCACAATCAGAGGGGATACCTCTCAGGCAACCAGATAATATGAGGGGTGGCCTCATGTATCAAAAGGGGTGGAGTAGCTAGCTCCCAGAAATGTGAAAGACGTGTATTGCACACAGCACCAGTCACCTCAAAGTCATACTCAAAGTCATAGTTAAATCCACTAAACACACATGCCTAGGATTGCAATCCATACGCCCCCACTCAAAGTCAATCTCAAAATCATAATCTCAAAGTCATCATGGCCATATCATAATATAAAAGGGGACGGCGTGAGAAATCACTCCCCCACACAGGAGTCATGCCAGTGGTGCATCACAGACATGGCCAGGTTACCTTCCTGGCTAGGAAACAAAAGGTGGCTCGGGTATCAAACTAAGAGTCAGGTCTCAAAGTCATGCAAACGGGTTCATCTCAAAGTCATATCAAAGTATATCTCAAGGTCATGTCAAAAGTGAATCTCAAAGTCATATGAAAAGGTTCATATCAAAAGGTGCATCTCAAAATCATATCACAAGGTCCATAGAAAGGGGTTCATATCGAATAGTTCATAATAGAGTGGTTCACCAAGGTCTTCCAAAGTTCATATCATAGTTTTAAAAACAGAGAGAATCAAAATTAAAGTTCAACGTCTGTATCAAAGGATCCATCTTCAAAGTCTTTATTCAACAGATTCATTTTAGAAAGCTTAATTAAGTTATTTAATTAAAATGGTCTTTAAATTGGTTTCATAAAGATAATCATTAAAATAGTCTTCGTAAAAGATAGTTCAAAACCTTAGTTTAGTAAACCATTTCAAAATCTTAGTTTCTCACAAGGATAGTTCAGAACTTTAGCGCAACTTGGCAAAGGCATAGGTCAGATATACGAAGCTCAGATCATAATCAAGAGGAATATCAAAGGTTCACTCGAAGGGAACATAGCAATGGCTTGGGAAATCTTAACTGAATCATAACTCAAAATCAATGCATAGGATATAAGAACCCTTACTGAAACAAGGGCAGAGTATCTGTACCTTATGACGAAAGCACAAACAGAACAAAGCACAGAAATAGGGAATGGCTCAAGATCTCTCCTTCTTCACACCTAGAGGAGTAGAAGGGAATTATACTCATTCTTAATTAAGTGTCTTTCCATTTTAAAGTAACTTTCCATTTTTAGTAGGTTTCCATAAATAGCAAGTTTCCACCTTTAGAAAGTTTCCATAATTAGTAAGTTGAATCATTATTAATGGAAGCAAGTATCTTTTAACATATTTTCACATTTGGTCCTTAGGGTCTCATAATTTTGCATTTTATGCCCTTTACTTTCCAAAATTACACTTTAAACCTTTTTAGTTTCATAATTACACATTAAACCCTTATCTTATCCATTTCACACAATGATCCCTTATTTTAATATTTTATACGAATGGATATTCAAGATTTCATAACTTACACTTTAAGTCCCTCAAGTTATCAAAGTTACATTTTTAACCCTTTTATTTACAATTTCAACCTTTAATTATCAATAATTACATATTAAGCCATTAAATTATCAAAATGACACATAACCCCCTGAATATATTTAAAATACTCAAAACAGCACTAACTTTCCAGAAATTACAAGTTTAGTCCCTCCATTTAATTATTTTCTAAATCGAACCAATATTAAACCCTAAAAACATTTTAATCCTTTAAAATACAAAAATGACACTAGACCCCCTCCTCTTATATTTTATACAGTAAGTACATGTCCCAAAATAAGTTCTAAAAATAACCCTTGAGTTTTAAAAGTTACAAAACTCACCCAAAACAATTTAAACAAATCGTATACACTTTAATTAGCCAAAACCCTAACCCTAAAAATACAAATCATTACCCCATCATTATACCATCATTTAATACTCATCAAATAGCCAAGAACAAGCTCTAATCCTCAAACCCTAATCGAATTACATTTTTATTCCTTTTTCTTCTTAATTCCTTTAAATCGGTAAAAACAATCAAATCGAAAATAAATATTTTAGGCCTTGATAATTCGAAATAGCATTTTCCCCAGATTAGTATGATCATATAGAGTCCAAATAAAATAAATATGAAGCCTCAAAAATTCGGATTGAATTATTTAGGGTTTATACACGTTTTTAAGATTTAATTCACAAATAATGGTTCGATCATGCATGGATTGACTTTAACATTTTATTTGGTGTTCTTAACATATATAGGGTCTGAGAAAAATACCAAATCAAGATTTGAACATGTGGAATGAGGTGTACGAATTCCTTTGTACGCGATTAGCCAAAACGGGTCAAAAATCACCACGACTTCAAAAACGATCTAAAAATCATGAAACCAATTTTCACAGGTCACATATGATGTGAGGAACACAATAAAAATAAGAGACGAATTTTACAAAGGTCGAGTGCATCAAAACGAATTATACCTCTTTGTTATGACGCGAAAAGGAGAAAAAGTACCACGATCGATTCGTGTGATGAACACCTTCAAAATAATTTTTCTTGTACTCCTTGGATGATGCTTGAACTCAGAAAAATGGCTTGGGATTTTTAGAATGCCGAATGGAGGCTATGGGAATTATTTTGTGTGTGAAAATTCGGTATTAGGGTTTTGAATAATAAAAATGTGTGAGGGAAATTATGGGAGAGATTTGGCCGAGTCCTAGGGGAGACCTTGGACCATAATTTTCGGAATAATGGCTGGAAATATTGTTGTGATTGATTTCCTTAATTTCTTTCCATGTTTACTTAATTTTAAATACCATATTAATACATTTTAATTATATACGAAACATGTAAGGGTAGAATGGTAATTTTGCCACTTGTATAAATGTCAAATGAAGTTCTTAAAATTATTTGGGATCATAACTTGTGCATTGCCAGAAGTTTGGAATTTATTTGATAATTATTAAGCTTTTAATTAAAATTTTAAATTATAGGGGCAAATTGGTAATTTCACATGTTTTCGGATTTAAGGTGTTACATTCAACATAATATACACGACTGATTTCGATGTTCCCATTTACATAATCTCCATAGCCCATTATTGCAGCGAAGTGATCATTCCCGAATCTGACCGTTCCGATGAACTTTGCAACAAAGTTTACTAGAAGCTTGAGGTTGCCGGTCATATGTCGGGAGCACCCGCTATCAACAACCCAGAGAACAATTTGGATCACCTGCAGCACAATCATTGAAAACAGGTGGAGAATTGGTAACGGTTGGACCCGTTGGGTTAGTAACACAAGTTTTAATTATCTTTGGTACACATTTAAAGCTTGATGTGTTTTGTAACCAACGTTGCCATGTCCAACTAGTCTCAGCCTTGTTCTTAATGAATGCACTCAGTGATTTGGTTGTCCTAGATGCGGCTATGGGTGTGTCATTGGTCTTTTCTGAAACTACTAGTGGTGGTTTTCCTAATATGGACTTGGCAACAGTAGTGAGCCTAGAGGAAGTGCCACTAGTTCGTTTCTTTTTGCGAGACAACAGAGTTTTAGCAATGCAATTTTGATGATTACCAGATAAAATACTAGCATGACAAAATACACAACTAGCATCAACCACAATATCATTCATAACATTCAAAGATTTAACGTCTGTTACATCATTCCTAGAATTAGACTTAGATAAGTTTGATTCTACGTTTGACATGACATGCATTTTATTCGAACTACTTGCTTTAGCTTTAACTTCCGCAGACTTAGATGATCCATTCCTAGGTTGCCAGACTCTACTCTTCCTTTGTTTCTTGTGGTTCTTGGAGCTGCTAGCCTTAGAAGTGATGTCTAATCCTGTGGAAGTTGAAGTATTTGCATTAGTGGTTTGTTCTGATGCTTGGTTAGGTGCCTTGTCTACTTGGTACATTCTTGGGGCAATCTCACATATAGCTTTTTCTTTCCCTTTTTCTAAAACTCTGAGTTTCTTTTTCAGATCCACAATGATGTGTTGGAGTTCTTGATTTTTTGAATCCAAAATTCTGTTTAGACGTACGGTATCATTTCGATTTTGAACAAGTTCATCAATTTCTTTTTCATATTCAAACAGTTGATGTCTTAAGACGTCAATTTCATTTGTATTTTGACATTCTGAAACATGACTGTTTTGAAATGACACAGACGTTTTTTGATTTTGTAATTCTAGCTCAAATTGAGCACTTTGACTTTGACACCATTCAAGTCTCTTATTAAGTTTGAAAATTTCATTGGCACACTTGTTTTCCACATCATTGTTGATCTGTCTCAGATTCTCATTCTCTTTTAACAAATTTTCTATCTCAATTTGCAACATCTCAACATTCCCAGCAAGATCATTCACAAGTAACTCATTGCACGACATGTAAATTGAGTTCATAATCACAGAAACCACGTCATAACACAGAACATTTTCTAAGAGTCGATCAACCTCTTGTTCTAAAGCTTTCTTTTGAGATTTTTGTTTTTGTATTTTGTGATCTTTAGCTTTGAAAATGCTTATCATAGATGCAACTTCAGTCTGTAAGTCTTGTTCCCATTGTGTTGCACAATGTCTTAGGTGTTTGACATGAGGTAAAAATTTCTTTTGAAAAATTTCTCGCTTTTCTTTTTCTACTGGAGAAAGAAAAGTAGAGATTTTGATTTGAGAATTAAATTCAATTTCGTTTTCCAAGAGTTGAATGTCATCCATAAATGTCTTAAAATATCGAAGAATTTGATGTTCTTGAGGCATTTTAGGATCAACATCATCCTCTGTCAAAGAACCCTTGATTTGTGCAACAGGTGTGGTAACAGGAGTAACTTCAAAAGAAGCATTTATGGTAGGTTTTGACAGTGTTTGTTCTGGTTTGTCCTTTGGAGGAACAAAAGATATACTGATATGAGGTCTTGCTGAATAATCATATTGAACTCTTGGAAAAACCTTGTTTGACTTTGATCGACTCTCATTTTCATGTTCAAGATGTTCAAGTTCTTCATCACTACTAAACACAACAACTCTTTGAAAGGTATCATCAAGTAAAAGTTCTGCATTGTATAACTTGGGATTTTCTCTGAGTGCTTTATGTAGAAAACGTGGTTGGTCACAGCCAATAGCAAATCCATATCCTTTTGGATTTGGTTTTACCGTTAGCCTTTGAATTTGAGTTACGGAATCACCAGTTTTGTACAAAACGTTCTGAAACTCTTTGAGTTTGGATTCCAACGAGACAATTTCATCAAGGTATGAGTCAACCCGTTTCTTTATTGTTTGTTTTTCTTCAATCAAAGTGTTTTGACAAGTTGAGAGCTTTGTTTTTGTTTTAGAAAGTTCAGAGTTTAACATGTCAATTTGTTTTTGAAATTCAAACTGCTCTTGTTCTCTTTGAGAAATTAGCTCATTTTTAGAAATGGTTAACTCACGAACTTGATGTTCTAAATCCTTTGTTTTCACATATTCTTGTTGGAATGCAACCTCAAAGCCTTTCTCACGTTTTGCATGTTTTTCATAATTTGAAAGCTGTAGTTTATAGCACTCATTATCCTTTGTTAACAATGCAATTTTGGCCTTTAGATTTTGATTGATTTCATTGCATTTTTCAATTTGTGTTTGGGTGGTCAGCAATAAGGTCTGAAGTTCTGAATCTTGATCAGGCAAAAGACCATTTTGTTCAAGATGATCATTATTTTCATCATCAAATGAAACTACAGTGTTGTCATCATCAAATGACACAACGGTGTTTATTTGATTATCTTCTGGTGATGAGAATGATGAATCATGTTGAACAAGATTTTCTTGTGTAGATGAAGATGCAGACGGTGAAGCAATTTCATGTATAAGACAGTGTGAATCTTGTACCTGAGATAAGCCATCGGTGTCATATACCGGGCCTGTCTCGGACATGTTCATCTCTTGCATGTTTGCCATGAGCATTACTGCAGCATTTGCTTCTAAGTCTTCCATCTCATCATCAGAATCAGCATTCGCCATGAAGCTTTGTTCTTTCTCATTCACTGTGCCCCTTGCTTCATCCTTTAATGCCATCATAAGAGCTTCCTTGTGGTATGCACTACCCATAGTACGAGGCTTTGGGCAAGCATTTGCCATATGACCACTTCCACCACAGTTGTAACAAGTAATTGAAGTATTTGCAATGCCTCTCCTTTCATTTCCAGCAGTCTGATTTCTCCTTTGAGCATTCCCCACACTGTTCCTATTTCCTACTGCAGAATTAAACCTTTGACCTCCTGATTGAAACCTTTGTGAACCATAGCTTCCCATGTTCCCTGAACCATATCTTCCTGAAGACCTATTCTGAATTTCCACTTTTCCATCATTGATAACAGTTTGATTCCTTGTATTTGAAGATGAACGAAGACGGTTGTTGGATTTGTTGGTGAATTTGCCGAATGCCTTGGCGATTAATCCAAATGCCTCATTGAGAGAGTTGAAGGCATCATCTTCTTCATCAAAATCAGTGTTCGAGTACATCATGGAATCTGTGTTGTTATATGAGACCATTTGGTTGTCAGAATACTGGGATGGTGCTTCATATGGAACAATTTGGTTGGGAGGTTGTGGTTGAAAGCTTGGTTGAGAAGGTTGTTGACCAAATTCCTGATTTGGTGATGGAAACTTGGATTGAGCAATGAGAGCAAGCGAGTTGGATGTTGGTGCTGATGAGAAACCTCCTCTTGCTGTAACTTCCTTATCCACCTCAGATTGATGTTGTCTTAGAAAGTCATACAACAGTCCATACTTGACTTCATTAATCTTCTTAGCTTGCCTGACAAAGGTTGCATATTTCTGCCATTCGGGTCCAAGGCATCCAAGGAATTTTGCGTTGATAGCAATCTTTGGTAACTTGATGTCGTGACGGTCCAAGTCATTGATGATATTTGTGAAACGGTGGTAGTACGATTCTATTGATTCCCCTAGTTCCATGATAAAATGAGTGTATTCCATGTAAAGCTTGGATTCAAGATCTTCTTGATTCAACTCAGTGCCTTCCATGAGAAGATGCACATGTTCCCACATGTCTTTGGCAGTCTTCTGAGCATCAATACTTCAGAAAATTGGGTTTGGAATTCCTTGAAGTATATAAGACATTGCCCGCTCATTTGCCTCTTGTTGCAATGTTTGTTCAATGGTATATTGAGAGACATGAACGGGAGTTGATGTTGCTTCTCTATTTGAATCACCCGGAACATGATTTGTGGGAAGTGGAAAAGGTCCTTCAATGATAACCTGCTTGAGATATTTCCCATGGGGTTTTCTGAGTTCAATGAAGCGTAGGAATCGACTAGACCATTGCACGTAGTTTCCTGGTATCAGTATGGGTGGAGTATCCTGATTTCCAGCCTCATTTCGGGATTGCTGACTACTGATTGCTTCACACATCTTAGTAAACCAATGTGGTTCTCTGGAGGGAGGTTGATAATTCTGCATTTGATTTTGTTGCATGATTTGTTGTGGGGGTACATGTTGTGGAGGGAGAAATTGATGTTGTTGCATGAATGCTTGTTGTTGTTGATATTGAGGATAAAATTGCTGTTGTTGTGGATATTGCTGTAGCTGGTAGTAGTAATTGAAGTGTGGTGGTTGAGACATCCTTGTGTTTGTTGGATCTTGAGATAATTAAGATGTGAGTTAAGAGTTTTGAAGTTTGGTTTTGGTTAAGTGAAATTTTGTTCAATTGCGATAACATTGTTCACCAATTGCGATAACACTGTTCACGAATTGCGATAACACTGTTCACACCAATTGCGATAAAATGGTAATTGCGATAAATATTGGAATTGCGAAAAATTTGGCAATTTGCGATAAGTTATCTTAATTGCGATAAGAAAGGCAATTTCGATAAATTAACTGAATTGCGAAAGATTTTAGCAATTTCGATAAATTATCAAAATTACAATTTCGATCACTTTCTCAACTCTTATACAAGAGGTGAGAATAAATGCAAAGTTGAAGTATTTTCACTAACTTATACAAGCTAGAAAATACTGAGTTCCAAATCCGATAAAACTGAAGGCTGACAATTGCGATAATTCTGTGGATTGCGATAGACCGTGAATTGCGATAAACCCTCTTTTGTCGAAATAGCTAAGCTCGTTTGCAATAAACCCTCTTTTGTCGAATTTCACGCCCGATTGCGATAAACCCTCTTCTGTCGAAATCTAACCTTCTTTTCACCAACTTTTTCACTCCTAAAAGTTCGGATTATGCTTAAAGCTAATGAAAATGATGGATTTTCGATTGTTTTTTATTTCTAATGATTAAAGCTACGAAAATACGACTAGTTTAGTAACTTTAAACGTAGAAAACATGGGTTTGTGGTGTAGATTAAGTGAAATATGAGTGAAAGATGAACAATGACCACAAACACTCACAAAACTACACGAAATTTTTTGAAACCAAACGTAAAAGCTAATAATGAACGATGTAATCTACTCTTAAACACACACCTTAGCTATCTTAGGCGAATGATACCACTTGTAGGTCCTATTTAACTCGAATACAACCACGTAAATAAGCTAAACAACACGTACTACTACTTATGTAAAAACTACAAATAGACAATAAGTAAATAAGCTAATAGAGAATAAGAGATGAAGAGAAGAATAGGATGATTTTCATTCGAACGATTCAAGGACAGAGCTTCCGCATACAATATGAAAACCAACAAGTAAAATGAGCACCTAATCCTTCTATTTATAGGCACAAATTAGGGTGACATGTGCTTAGGTGCTTCTAGAAGAATATTACAAAATGGCTGGCACATGGACTCCTAATGGACCGCGCCTCTAATTCACTAACATAGAATCCATATTGAGCAACATCTTATCGGAAATGGCTAAGACTTGATAAATTACAAAACGTGTTCCTAACAAACTGTTTCGATGAGGTTAAGCTTATAGGTTCGTTAAGGTATTTCATGAGCTTATCAAGGGAGCTTATTGATACTGCTTATTAGTTTAGATTATGAAAAAATGAGTTGAGTAGTTAGCTCGATAGGTTAACCGATTAGAAAAGATTTTATGGCTCGTGTTCTAGTCGACATAACCAAATGGTCCGATTGATTTATATGACATATATATTGTTCGATTTACATCATGGTTACAAAATGGGTCTCGATAACTTATTAAATGATGATATTAGTTACAAATGATTATTGTATTTCATGTCTAGCCATCAATAGAATTAGTAGGTCAAATATGAAGATAAAATAAATAACGAGAGACCAAAAATATGTATAGAAAGCTTGTAAATGATACGAATGGAATATAATTATGTATGAACTTGAAAAATCATGTGTACGTATAGAAAAGGTGTTCGAATGGCTTACTACACCAACAAGGGTGGTGAGAATGTTTGAAATAGAGTTAAGGATCGAAAGCTATGCACAAAACTCGCTTGAACACTCACAAAAGAATCGAGATTAATAGCTTGTATGTTGGAAAATGGAATGAATGCCTTGAAATGTGGCTCTTTCTTCTTGAAGGGACTCGGTAGAGAGGAAAGACACTTAGGAAATATTGTGGTGATATTATGTTAGTGAATGAATGAGTGTAAGTGTGTTAGTATACGTATATAGTATATGCATGAGACTAGATATAGATTATTTAAACACCACTTGTGATTGTGATGCCGAGAAGATTAAGGATAAGAGGATTGGGGAATCAAGCTAGCTAGGTACTTGAGTGAGTTGGAAAAACTAGCTCAAGTGGGTTGCAAGTGTATGTGTTCGGTTTAGAGAATAATAAGAAAGGCAAGTGGTCTGATCAATGTGGTATTCGACATGCTTTAGGTCCACACGACTTGTAAACGTGACCAAAAGATTTAGGGAACATGTGGTGAGGCTTATGAAATCATTTTGGCTAGGTACAACGCAAGGACTTAGGCGAATTTGTGTTTTGTGGATTTGGTTAACACTTAAAATGTGTTTGTAAAGTTGTCGAATGGAGCCTAGCTTTGGGGTTCGTTTGCCTATCAAATGTTCGAACCAAAAGATATGGATTGTTATTCTCGAATCCTTGGAGCATGGTGAATCGAACCATATAAAATGTGGCATGGCTTGTGTGTCAAAAAATCAAAATATCGAGGCCAAGTGAATGAGGGTTGGCGCGTATGGAATAATAGAAAAATGAGACATGGGCTTGAATAGTTGTGGGCTTTGTTAGCCTGTTGAGCTGAGAAATTAATAATAAGGATCCGTTTGGTTTATATTCGTGAATTGGATTGTCGTGGTACGTGTGTGAGCTCGTTCCAAAGTAATGTGAATCACATAATCACTGTTTTTGATTCATTGTAGTAAAATAAACAAAATTTCAAATTTTGCTCGTAAAAATGGTTAAGTAAACTGTAATGATAGATTAATACTTGATTAACACTTACAAATGACTGGGGAATTTTTACATGTTGCTACAATCTGGTCCATACCTATAAAAGAAATAATCAAAATTTAAAAATGACCATTTCAATACATAAGATGAGTCATGAGTAATCTATAAGTATTATCCCACTGTACATACCTGTAGGTGGAGGCGGGGTGTATGGTAATAGTGGCCTGCTCATGTCGGGTTCCACTCTACCCCTACCGGCTATATGACC
This sequence comes from Artemisia tridentata subsp. tridentata, assembly GCA_021014915.2. Taxonomy (NCBI): domain Eukaryota; kingdom Viridiplantae; phylum Streptophyta; class Magnoliopsida; order Asterales; family Asteraceae; genus Artemisia; species Artemisia tridentata. Next base: position 252,683,741 of record CP139501.1, read on the forward strand.
CCGTTGCTTGCCCTTTATAACTAGGGCAAGTATCCTCTGTGTACGCTACCCCTGTAGGCGTATCCGCGCCTAGATCGCGTAGCCAGACCATCTCTTTCTATGTTGTTGAAAAAAATGAGAAAATTAATATATTAGTCGGGTTAATTACTAGATTATGTTTCAATAAATCATTAAAGTGCGTGTTTGAAAAAAAAACGTTACTTACATATTGAAGCCAAGCCTCATCCTGCAACCATACATTATCCTTGCAGTGCGTGTCAAAAAAGCTCTGTATGAGGGACGGGTACCGGCGGTTCTCGCTATTCTCAAACTATATATACACATGCACTTAAGATGAAACAAATTAAAAATGACAAATCAAACACCATATATATTTTAATTAAACTTAAATACTTTTATAAAATTAAAATATATAATTAAAATTAATTACTTTTTTAAAATTAAAATTTTTATTTAGTATAAATACTTTTAATTAATATATAATTAAAAGTAAATAATTTTATAAAAATAAAATACTTTTATAAAAATAAAATGTGTCATACATATTCGTGTCGAGAAGCGGCCAATGATCTGGAACCGTGGCGGCTGTAAATCTTGTTCCTCTTCCGATTCTCTTTGTTCACAGCAGTTCGTTTGAGGATCTTCTCCTTCATGTAGAACTTGACATGCTCCTCCCATACAAACTGCTTCATGTTCAGAGGAGGGTTTCTTCGTATCACATCTACTACCCCAGGCCCACCCTTCCTAGTAAAGTAATCGCACTTCAGGTCGTTCTTGTTGTCCGAGTAGCGCCTAGCCAAATATGCATTGATACCGGTCAGAATGGTTTTCCAACGTGATTCGCGCATGTGGCGCTCCAAGTCAAACATACGCTGCAATCAAATATAGTTAAAATTAATATAAAGATATAAATAAACAAATTTAAATAAATATACACATTTAAACAAATTTCAATAAATGTACACTTTCAAATAATTAAATATAGAGATATAAATATATAAATAAATTTAAATAAATATGCACATTTAAATAAATTAATACGATAACATAACAATATAAAAGGAAAATGAAATAACTGACCCCGAGTTGGACCATGACGTGCGCCTTCTTCTCATTTTCGATAGCGTACCAGGAGGGATAGTACAACGGCATCTCCCTAATCAGCTCGCCAACGTAGTTACTGAACCACGTGGCGTTCTTGCCAACATGAATGTACGTCCCCTGATCACCATACTCGAACTCAATCGGCAGCAGGCCATAATCTGCCACAGCCTTTTTGAGGGCTATGTTCTTCGAGGCTTGACGCACCAGCTTCCTGCCGCCATCCCGACCTCCACCCCTGCCTCCCCCTTCGCCCTTCCTCCTTTTCGGGGTCTTCGTGATCCTACAATTGAAGTGAGTGAAAATGTCATAAAATAACATGTAACCAAATTCAAATGATCAAGTTTAAGTTTCTTTGAAAATAATCCAGAAATTCTTACCACCACGGCAGCCGCTCTCAATCTGACGGGTAGGGGAAGGTGGTGGGTCACCGGCACCGTCACCACCGTGACCGCGCGCGACTGCTGCTGCCATCTATAAAAGTACAAGTTGAATAACATATAGAAATTCGGGAACAAATTAACATAAGCATGCACACATTCAAATACATACACATTCAAAATAAATATACACATTTAAACAATCCATAACAATTTCATTCAAATGGTCGTTTTACAAGTTACAATTTTAGATCAATCTGCTAAATCATAATCACTATCATAAACATCATTAGTCGTAACTTCAACTTCATCATCAGAATTGTTTGCGACTTCATTATCAGAAGCTGCTAAATCATAAGGATCGTTGTCTTCATCATCAATAAAATCATCGTCGTCATCAACAGGAATGATTGGTGGTGGTGGTGGTGGTGGTAGTGGTGCCTCAACTAACGTTGATTCACCAACGATATTTAAGGTTTCAAATTCCAAATCATTCAAATTAGCAGACATTTCGAGATCAGATGAGTTGTTGCCATGTATCACATCATCATCGTCTTCTACCACGATAACATCCCAGGTTTTATTGTGATTCACTTCTTGGACGACCTTCCAATGGAGTGGTCGTCTAGCAGAATCTTCAAGGTAGAAGACTTGTTTTGCTTGTGTTGCGAGAATGTAAGGTTGATCTTCAAACGCATAGCTACATGCCCAAATTTGTGTCATGTTGTTTCTAGTGGTAAAACGTTGGACTCTACCTCTTTTTTTGCATAAGTCAAACCACTTAACTCAAAACAACACAACTGTGAACTGGATATACGCGAACTCCAGATTCTAGCTGACCATAATACATTTCTCCCTTCTTCTCACCAGGTGAACAAATTCCGTTGTTCTGAGTTGTACGTTTTATATCGCGGTTGTGTACGACAAACTTCACACCGTTGACCATGCAAGAGTTGACTGAGATTGGGGTCGGTGATGGTCCACAAGCCAAAGCGAATAAGTAAGGAGTACAGCTTGGCTCATTGGCTATGTAAAGTTTACGGATCTATGAAAAAAGATAAGAATAGATAGAGATGAGTAATAGTCGTTGTTTATACAGGGAAATACATACAATAAGCTTACCTTTGTCTCAAACCATCTACCAAATTCTTGTTGCATGTCGGTATTAGGAAATTCCCTGAAAATGTTCATGATATTAGAATAAATTGAAAAAATAACTTAGGAAAAAGAAATTTAAAAATAAAAACGCATACCTCTCGAACGCGTTCATGTACGTGTCGATCTCAGGACTGTTGTGAAGTACATACCATATCACTTTCTTCATTTCTTGGAGACCTAACCGAATCAATGTCTCTTTAGCAGACTTAGTACATAGTGATCGGAACACCTGGAAATCACTTGTTGGGCGAGGACAGTCCTAAGACGCAGCGGGACGATTAAATTTCGTCTCAACACCCTGAAAATAACGAGAACAGAAAGTTAATGCTTCATCTGCTATATAACCCTCCGCTATTGAACCTTCCGGCTTAGCTTTATTTCGTTCATAGTTTTTTAGCTTCTTCATGTATCTTTCAAATGGATACATCCACCAGAATGAAATAGGCCCGCCTTCAAGAGCCTCTTCAAGTAAATGCATAACCAAGTGAATCATAATGTCAAAAAAAGAAGGAGGTTATATTTGCTCGAGACTGCACAAAATATTGATCAACTGGACTTTAGCTTTCACCATGTCTTTCACCATCAAAGTTCGGGCGCAAATTTGCTTAAAGAATAAACAAAGCTCGATCAATGGTGCATAAGTCTTTGCGTCCAAGTATTGCTGAAGTCCATAAGGAAGTAACTGTTGCATCATTATATGACAGTCATGAGACTTCATGCCCGTTATATTGTTATCATCTTTGGTCACTTTTGACTTGAACTTGGATCCGAACCCATCTGTAAGTTTAATTGTTTTAATGTATTGACAGAACAGTTTTCTTTTATCGGGTGTGAGGGAGTACTTAGCATGAGGCTTCAAGCACTTCCCGTTTTGTTTGTTTCTGACCCACAACTCCTGTCGAATGCCCAAAGCTTTCAAATCTTTTCTTGCCTTAGTGGTGTCTTTAGATTTGTCATTCATTAACAAAGTGTTCAAGATACTCTCCAACACATTTTTTATTTTATATGCATGACATCTAAATTGTGTGGTACAGAAAGAAAATACCAATATTCAAGCTCGTAGAAAATAGACCATTTAGTCCAGTTCAGTTCGACTGTATAATTCTGTTTTATCTTCCCACCCCTATAATCCGGATGTTTCCCCGGTACACGTGTGGGCAATGTCGTAAGTTGAGTCAAGATATCAGCCCTGGTATCTTTTCTAGGAGGATCACTATCATCGGTTTCACCATTGAATGTCGTATAGTCCCTCCTCCATTTATGGTTTTTTTTTAAGAATTTTCTATGACCAACATAAGCTATTTTGCTTATCACACGCGTAGCCGGAGTGTCTACTTTGCATGTAGGGAAAGCGTAGTAACCTTGCCTACTCCAACCAGACAAACTACTTTGAGCAGGAAAATCATTGATGGTCCATAAAAGCAGCGCTCTCATGTGGAATTCAGTGCCTGTAACAGCGTCCATAGTCAAGACACCTGGTTTTTTCCATAATTCCTGCAGGTAATCAATCAAGGGCTTCAAGTAAATATCAATGTCCTTCGCCGGTGATTTAAGGCCAGGAATCAACAACGTCAGCATCAAAGAAGTCTCTTTCATGCATAACCACAGAGGCAAGTTGTATGTTGTTAATATGACCGGCCACATGCTGTAAGTCTGACAAAGGTTTCCGAACGGATTGAAACCATCAACAGCAGACCCTAATCGAACGTTTCTTGGTTCTATAGCAAAATCGGAATATTTATTGTCAAACTTCTTCCATGCTTTACCATCAACCATGTGTTGCATCTTACCGTTTTCCATAGACTTTCCAGTAGCATGCCAAGTTATATGTTTTGCAGTGTGAATAGACTTGTACAAACGTTGTAGTCTAGGAATGATAGGAAAGTAACGCAATACCTTGTTAGGAACTTTCTTCCCCGTTGTGTTCTTGTCTTTCCATCTACTCATTTTACAGACCGGACAATACTCCAAATCTTTGGCATCACCCCCCGATATAAAAAGCAATCATTTTCACAAGCATGTATCGACTCGTACCCTAACCCGATCTTTTTAAATGTCTTCTTTATAGCATAGTATGATGGTGGGAGATTGTAACCTAACCTGGGCGGAAATACCACCTGGAGAAATTTTAGCGTTTTGTTAAATGAAGTATCACTCCATTTACCGCTGACCTTGAGATGCGTAAACTTTGCCATAAAATCCAATGTAGTCATAAAGTTACAACCCGGGTACAGAGCCTAGTTGGAACTGGCAAGTCACTCTTCAAACTCGTTAAGTAGAGGAGGTGTTGTTGCTTGAGTCGGCTTGTTACTTGTCTCGCCAATATTTCCATGAGTCGGTCATTATTCGGAGGAATATAAAGAATATCATTTTGTTCATTATTCGGAGGAATATCAAGAATATCATTAAGGCACGCACCTATGTCACTCATCTTACGTTGTGTTGTGTTATGTACTAAAGGCGGAGGATCTGGTTCACCGTGATCATGCCATTGTGTATAAGTTGGGTCGCACCCATGTTGGCCTATGTGGTTTTTAAGATCATTGAGAGATACCCATCCAACATAATGACAAAGACGACATGGACATTTTATGTTTCCGTAACTATTCAATAACGGCTTGCAATGATCGAGGAATGCGGCAAGACCATCAAAAAATTGTTTTGAACAACGACTCTCTAAACGGGTCCAACTCTTATCAATTATCATAACTGCATTTTTATGATGCAATCAGTTATTATATGCACTTAATTAAACACATTCAAAAGATTCGACACATAAACACATATAACCGTGGAACTATTACGAGTTGTTTTGTTCACCTAGTGCAACTATGGAAGGTAATCCTAACCCACTCTTTGAATTATTTGTCTCATATATGAATGCGTTTAACTGAGTTACTATTTGAGAAAATTTCGGCAGCATTTCCCCTCAACTCCCCAAATATGTGCATTAAAGACATATTCGTAGGAGTAAAGGAGAAACACTGTCGAAATCATCTCAAATAGTAAATCAGTTATACGTATCCGTATCCTAAATGAGACAAAACATTCAAAAAGCAATCCCAAACAAGGGACTTTCCGAAATTAATGTCTAATAAATTAATTCCAGACGGGTTTTCTATAGGATGGATTAACTTCGGACGGGGACTTTTCAAAATTAATCACTAAAATCCTAAAACATTCACAAAAGTCTAACAATAATACACAAATTGACTAACATTCTAAAATCACATTCACAAATTGACTAACAATCACATATACAAATAGACATTTTTTTTTTTTTTTTTTTTTTTTTTAATGTCATTCCAATGGTGATGAACAACAATGAATATAAAAAGCTTCGGGGACTGTTTATTCAAAAAAACAATAAACACGAACCTATGCTATAACACTTTTTCTAATGGTGGTATTTTAAGTTTAACATCAACATATATTTGTGACAAATCTGCTACATTCATTAATAAAGTAAGTAAACATCTCTTTTAAGGCAATAGGATAGATGTATTGATAGACAACAAAGAACAACAATTACAGGGAACTGTTCAAGAAATGTGAGCCCGAATATGTTCACCTTGCCTATGAGATGCAGGCACAAGAGGGACAAACACCAAAATCTACATCAGAACCTTAAAACAAAAGAAGCTAAAAGGCAGATTGTAAAACAAAAGCCACCACAGCTGACCACTGCAAAAAGCTGTTAAGGCACACTAAAACAAATAAAGAAGATCGAGGACAAGAGCAACTCGAACCAGCATTCAACTAATTCACACTAATTGTTAACTCATATAACACCAGATTACTATCTCGTTGTTGCAAACACAGATTTATCCTGTGGTACTCTCAAATATCACAATCTACCGAATTAACTTGGCTACCATTCAAATGTCACAATCTAACGAATTAACTTGGCTACCACTGACCTACCATGCGATAACCTAAACCTACGTAGCTAGGGCTGCATGAATTATACCTTTTCACTAGGACTTAATACTTAATCCTCAAACTATCAAATTACACTTAATCCACAAGGCATAAAAATGAAAAAACAATACAGATATGTAAACAACATACTGTCTCGGCTGTACGTCTCAGCTCTCGGCTCTCACTCTTGGGCTGTGGTCTCTCGGGCTGTACGTGGTCTCGGGTTGTGGTCTCAAGCTTGGGATATATAAAAAGAGAGCACATTAATATATCGATTGCTTAAAATTAAAGAGGTAAAACTGTTGACGGCGACATGTCGTCGGGATACCAAAAGTTTTTAAGAAAATAAAAAATAGTACACATTACCTATGTCTTGGCTATCTCAGCTCTCGGCTCTCGCTACTGTCTCGGATGTATAAAAAAAAGAAAAAAAAAAGAGAAAAGACAGAAAACAACATCAAAAAATTAACAAATGCTACATAAATTAACATTTACATTACATAAATTAATAAAAATAAAAAAATTAAGAAAAATTAAAAGTACCTGCTTCAATTCGTATGGAAGAAAAAGTGGGAAAAAGAGGAAGAATTAAAAAAGAGAAGGGTTGAGGAAATAATTAAACAAGAGAAGAGGAGGAGGAGAAGTGCACAGTGGTGCTCGTGTAGTGGTGGTTTGTTGTGGTGGAGACTATGGGGGTGGTAGTGTACGGTGTAGCGAATGTGGTGTTGTAGTGATGGTGTGGTGGTGGAGTATTGGTGATGGTGGTGTTTACTTTTTAATCGCTGGCGAGAGTTGAGAGTATATGAGTTGCAATAATTGAGATATGTTTGACCATATCTGTTTTGTGTTTACTTATTAATGGTCCCGACGACATGTCGACGGGATCATTAAAGTAAGTTGTCGTCTCGTGAATTGGAGAGATAAATGAATTTTTCACGAAAATCTGGAGGGTTTTAGTCCCGACGACATGTCCACGGTATTTTGACTTTTATAAAATTAAGAGTTAATTACATTTTTGGTCCTTGTGGTTTACCGGGTATTTCATTTTCAGTCCAATTTTTTGAAAAATCTCGGATCCACTACAAAACCCGGCGACCCGTAACAAGTTCAGTCAAATTTTTCGTTGACTGTTAGTTTGACCAGTTAAACCATATGAAATGACTAAGATACCCTCATCTTAATACTAGAAATGACTAAACTAACCTCCTTTCATTCTTTCTTTTATTATTATTTTTATTATTATTATTATTATTATTATTATTATTATTATTATTATTATTATTATTATTATTATTATTATTATTATTATTATTTAAAAACACCACCACCATCAAACTCAACAAATCCATCCAAAAAAGAAACAAGCTGATAAATTGATTAACCAACAATCATCATAGATCCTTCCACAAACATACTTTCAGTAATAATCCTGAAACATAGTTAAATCAATACTGTAAAAGAAGCTATCAACAAATTCACATATAAATAAATAAAAAAAGTTCCAAAAAACGAAAGAAAAAAGACATAAATTATATATAAAATCTGCTACAACAATCCAACTTCAAAACTTGTTCAATAGGGTACTCAATTGGACATACATGATATTAAAAACTAAACCTTTGCTTCAACCTCACCTAACTCCCAATGTTCTGCTGTTAACAGCTCTTAGAAAATCAAGCAATATGTAAACACAACCATCACCACAAACATCTTCTGGGCAGTCCTCATATCACCACAAACATAGATCCACAACCATCACCAAATATGTAAACACAACCATCACCAAATCGGTAAACACAACCAGCACCAAATCCTTACCACAACCATCACCAAATCCTCACCACCGCAATCCTCACCACAACCACCACCAAATCCTCACCACCGCCATCCCAACACGAAACCACCACAACAACTAACTACAACAACCCTCAAACGTATCTCCATATCCACAACAACAAAGATTCGAACTCGAAAAAAAAAAAAAAAAAACGGATCTCACCTTTTTTATTTTCTTGAAACAAAAAGAAACTAAAACAAGAACCGTGACACACTAAGATGATACCGAGAGTTATTATTAGCCATTTTTTTTATGTTTTCAAGTCGTTACTCACAAGATTCGAAGAAAACCCAAACCCAAATCTTAGATCTAGTTGATGAGTGTCTAAATACTCATCATTTTTACCTAATCTGAGCTGCCAAAACATCCAAAAACACTCAGAAATGCATCATAATACTGAAATTATCACAAAATTGTGTTTTATATGTTTCAGATGCAAAATGTTTAAAAACAGTTGAAAAATGAACAAAGTTTGCATAATTGGCAGTTTCAGTCCCTCAACTTTCAAAAGTTGTCAAAACTAGTCCCTGGTTATTCTAAAAACAGGAAAAGTCATCAAAGGTCCTTTTTAAATCATAATTTATCATAATTAGTCCTTTGGTGAAAAATCTCAAAAGTTTTGGAAAATTACATGTTTAGTCCCTGAAGTTTCACGAATTGGCAGAAATGGTCCCTGGTGATTAATTTTGAGAAATATTCAACTATGGTCCTTGGGAGTTTATAAAGTGGTGAGAATAATCTTTGTGACAACTTTAGGATTTTGGCAGAAAAGGTCCTTAAAATTCAGCATTGTACAATAATGGTCCTTGTGATTTCTAAAACAAATATCCAAATTCCAAAGCCTAAATACTAAACCCAGCTGCTTATCCCAACTCAGTCCAATAAACCACATGGCCCAATCCCAAAAGAATAAAACCCGGCCCACCTTTTTCTTAAATAATATCCCAGGGTCAAAGGAAGGTTTGACCCGTCTTCCCTCCCACTCTCACTGACACACAACCAAAACCACCATCAATACCATCCTCCACCTCAGTGGTTTCACCACCACCTCACCCCCCACCTATCACCACTCTCCTACACATCACCCTACCCCATTTATAACCCTTAATTTCCTCACACACAACCACAGCTGGCTTTGGATATTTTGGCGCCAAAAAGTTAAATCAATGGCTAAGATGAATTACAGGCATCCAATGGATGGAAATTGGTGGGAAAGTCTCAGAAGACTGCTAGGACCCCAAAATATCTCTATAAAGAAGAAGAGAAGCAAAGAGAAGAAAAAAAGTAGAGTAGCTTAGTGTAAACATGTCGAAGTAGTGTAATTTCAAGTTTTAATTGTATTTCTTAGTTAAAAAAATGTTGTAATCAGTCTTTTAGTGTAATGAGAACCTTATTTAACCTTAATTTCAAGTCTTGCTATCTTAATTCAGATTTTGCATTTTCAAGTGAAATTGACACTTTTACTTGAATCTTGTTAAATGTGTGGTTTCCTATTCCAATAGACTCACTTAAGCTCATTTATAAGTTATTTACAGTTTAGGAAGTATTTAAACCTCTTTAGCTTTAAAAACCAAACATATCAAAAATACTAAATAAATAGCAAGAAAATCAAAAATCAGTTTAGATGAAAGAAGAAGCAATGGAGCAGGGTGTAATTTGGATTGCCCTGGTATTAGTGTTTCTTGGGAAGCTTTAGGTGTGGTTTGTGGGCCTTGGTTCATTAGTTCTGTGCATTGGATCAAGTTGTAAGCAATTTCTCATTCTTTGACAAAGTACTGTACAATTGCTTATCACTGCTCATCTTTGCTATTTCATGTTTATTTGATGTATGTTAGTCAAATTATTGCTTAATATCACATGTTTGTTCATTAGGATTCATGGTTGCTTAGTTTTCAAATCCTACTCCCTTTTTAGCATAAAAGAGATCAATGAGTATTTGTTGTTAATGTTACTGTTTTTATGGTCTATTTGGCTTACAACATCATATTGAGTACTCATGAACCAGTATCCTAGCTTAACTCAGTGGGATCCTTTGAAAATCTCAGTTTCAATGATTTAAAGGGTTGTTTGGATTTGCTGAGTTAACTAGGTTTAAGGTTGTTTTTGTTGTTGTTTATCATTGAAACATAGTTCACTAGGTTCTATTAGCTCAGTTCTAGTATAAAAATCAGTAGTCAAGAGTTAAAAAGTCAAAACCTTCTTTCAATCTCATATATTGGTTCACTGTTAGGATTTCAGGAACCATAATCATTCAAATCTTGTCACAAGTTGTTAAAATAGCTTTATTCAGTCTTATTATAGCTTAATACAACTTATTCAATCAGTAGTGATCATCCAAATCTCAAGAAAGTCAAAATTTCAAGTTTACATAAAAAGTCAAAAACCACAGCAGCCTACCTGTTTTCTTGATGCTGATCTAGGCCTCAATTGGACTCCAATTGGGATGTTTTTGATAGGGCTTTTTAGGTTTTTAGATAGCCAGTAGTATCACCTTGGTTTTGCCCCCATAAAATTGCATCTCAATAGCTTATTACCTAGCTTAATCTTGTCTGCAATTTGGGCTGTTTCTGAGTTTTCTGTTTCAAGTTTTGCAACAGTCAAGGGTTTAACTAGCTTAATCCCTTGTGCTTATTTGTATTATTCAGTTTTTTTAAGCTTATTATAGCATATTTAGCTTGTCCTGATCATTTGGTCAATTTTCCTGCTTATTTGCTTATTTTTGGGCTTATTGTAAACTGCTTATCTGCCCAAAAGTGCTTATCAGGCTTAAGAAACTTCTGATTTTATTTTTCTTATCTTTCTAATAATATTTTAGAATTATCTGTAATTTTTCATAATTTTCCTAAGTCATTTAATATTTTTAATCATTTTAATTAGTTTAAAATAGTAATAAAATCATAATAAATAGAAAAATAATCAGAAAAATATAAATCCAATTTTCATAATTTTCTTTTGTCAATTTTTATCTAGGAAAAATATAAAAATATTTTTAGTCCTTAAGAAAAATCAAAAATAGAAATAAAGTGATAGCTTCTATTTAATAGAATTTATCTTTTTAAATTTTAATTAAGTAATTTTCATTTTTATAATTTTCTTAGCTTTTATTTACTTAGTAATATTTTTAGAAAAAGTTTTAGATTTTTCTTTGTCCATTTAGTATTTTTTATAATTTAAATTAGTTTAATTAGTAATTAAATAATAAATAATTAATAATAATTAAATAAAAAGTATAAAAAAAAATATATATAAGTTAATTTTTAAATAAGTTTTAAGTTATTTTACATTTTTAAGTTTTAATTTTCATAAATTTTATTTTTGACCCATTTTAGCTGTCCCGTTACGCGTTTGTAATTTATTTTATTCGCGTTTAATTTTATTGCGCATATTTTTCTTTAAATTGTTATTTAGAATTGTTAAATAAAAGCAAAATCAAAAGCAATCTAAATCATCAATCACTTTAATCCAAAGCTTTTCACAATTTTCCATTCACACCTCGTTGGGAAACGACCCAGGTGATCACTTGCCTGGTTTCACACACTACACACGAGCATCCTGTTCTGAGACTGCATTTGTTTAAATTATAAGTGTGTTTCGGGACGGATCAAATTTTGGCGCCGCTGCCGGGGAGGTGTGCTGCGACAGTTGTGTAAGTTTTAGCGATTAGTGATCTGAGACCCTTCTATCAGAAGTTCCTATTTCCCAAAAACCATATAAAATACAAAAATATTTTTCTTTTCTTTTCTATATATTATTATTATTATTATTATCACATAAAAAATAAAAACCCAAAAACATTTTTCCGTTTTCTTTAATAAATAACAATAAAAAAAATTACCATCGAAAATCAAGACAGAGTACTACCTAACTGGGGGTACGACCATAATAAGTTCCCAAACCAAAGATAAAAACTTGCCTTTGTGTCGCTTGCGAATTCGGCTCACCTTTGATTGATAAACAAACTCTAACGGAGGTTCTAGGATAGTCTGACATTAAATTGTCGGACTGAAAGAAGCGGGTTTTTAAGGAGCGTAATTGCCCACCTTTGCTTCTCCGCCACTCTGTGCGTTTTTCAGTCAGAGAGCTACCGTACGCTGGTTGATTTAAGGTTTAAGTTCCTTGTGTTTTGCTTTGATCTTGTTTTGATTGAAAATTTTTTTTTTACCAAAAATCCAAAAATATTCATCTTTACCCTCTTACCTTTTTGATTCTTTATCCCTTTATCCTCTATCCGTTTGATTCTATCTTCTTAAACCCTCCTTAATATTTGATTCTCATGTCGTCACCAGGCTATCTCTGCTCTCGTTGTAGAAGTCCGGTGGGTGATTATCTTCGTTGTCCCAAGTGTTCGTGTAAGAAGTGTGGAAATGATGCACCACACGGATCTTGTTATTGGTGTAATTTAGCCCTCGAAAGAGAGCTTGATTCCATCGATAATACTCTTCACGATTATCAAGAACAAGAATCAGAGACCATAACGGAAGAGGTGGAAATTCCTAGCTCTCAGAGCACACCTCTTGTCCCACCTCCGGATTCTTTTTCCAAACACTCTCCACAACCCCAGCCATCTTCACTCACTCGGCTTAATTGTTGTATGTGTGAAAATCCGTTGGGGGATGATTCACAGTGTAAGCAATGTTTTTGCACTTATCAGCCATTCACACTTGATTATCCAGATTTTCACAACGATTTCAGTACCCCTTCTCAGGATTCATTTTGGCAAAAGCCGTGTTATCAAAACTTCAATGATACATCATTTCAAAATATGCCAAATGATCCTTGTGAGCATTGTGGAGGTCCACACCCAAGTTTTGATTGTCAAACAAATAACATGCTTGTCTATGAGCAGGTTTCTTGTAACAGTCAACATTTCGGGTATGACCAATATCCATATGATTCACCGAATCAGTCACAACAGTTTTACTGTTGTGAATTCTGTGGTGGTCCACATTATGAATCCGATTGTCAAACGAGGACCCCGCTTGTCTATGAGCATGGCCCTTATGACAATTATGACTATTGTTGTCATGACCAACCTCCACAAAATCAAATGATTCAACCTCAGCCATCTCCTCGTGAAAAATCTATTGATGATGTTATCCAAAAACTTCAAAATATGATGGATACACTTAATGATTTGGCTGTTAAAAATACCCAAGAAGATCATCATCAGAAAACCATTGGAGAGCTTCTAGCTGAAGAAGAACAAACAGCTAGAATGAGTTCCAAATATCGTCAAACTTTCATCTACGATGACGATGATGATGATTCTATGTGCGAAGATTGCGAGAAATCGTCAGCTGCAATTACACCTGTCCAAAAAAGGCAGGAAGACAAGACTATTGCAGAATTGCTAGATGATGAGCAAATGGAACGTATAAAAACCCTTTATATTGATGAGGAGGACGACGAGGAGAGTGCTATTCCTTTGAATAATATCAATTCTCAACTCCCTCAGTCTATTGCAAACACACCCATCTTACAGTCTATGGACTCCGAGGACTCTCGTATTATGGGGGATGAGCCTCTTAGCACTATTCCTGAAAAGGAATCGGACGAATTCATAAAGTCTAGTGCTGAGAACCTTGTCCCAATCCCAAGTAAGTCCGAGGGTATCTCTGATAATATGTGTGATTTGTCTTCTCTTGACATTTCACATGATCATGTTGAGATGTTTTCCAATTCTGACGATGATTATACTTCAAGTAATGATGATTCTTTATTTTGTGAGGACATCGATTATGTTGAAGAATTTCCTTCTGAGCCTGTCAGCTTAGAAGAAGAGAATGATGAAGAAATTGACACTGAAATCAAAGATGAAGCTCTTCGAGCAACATTATTGACTGTCAATCTTCTCATCTCTAAAATCAAGGCTTTCAATAAAAAACCCATTTCATCTCCTATCCCCATAAAGGATAGTGGCCTGTTTTCCGATGATTCTATTCCGGAAATGGAAGCCTTCTGTTTTGATCAGATGGGAGAGAAAATTAGTGGAAATACCACTTCTCATTCTCATAATTCTCTCCCCGATATTGATTCATTCACCTTTGAGGAGTTCTCCTGTGAACTCACTCATATCATATCTCCGCCGGAGTATGATAACTTTTACCTTGATCTTGACAATGAAAATCTTTATGTCTCGGAGGGAAATATTCTCAGCACTGAGAATTTGATTGATATCACAATCCCATCCTTCCCACCCTTGAATTGTCTTGATCAGCTGAGCTTAAATGATGAGATTCATGATCCTGAAATTTTGAATTCTCCTTCTACTGATGATGAGTTAGTCATGATTTTTATCATGACTTTCTTTCTTTTCTTCACCTACAAGGTGACTTCTCCTGTTCTTTACTCTTTAGGGAATGAAGACACTATCTTTGATCCCGGCATTTTCATTTATCATTTGTGAGCCGGATCTGTGTATATCTCATCGGAGTGGAACTTTCAAATACTTCAGTTTTTATCCAAACATTTTTAATGAAAGTCCGATGGAGATGGTTTGTTCCACTTGCTTCCCCATAAACAACTGAATTCGGGGTCGAGTCAAGCTAGCGACTCGGTTAATAAAAACAGTAGCAAAATATGGGTTTTCACCCATGTCTCACCCTAGTGTGGGGGAGATGCCCCACATGTTGTATATATGTACAGTCAAAAAAAAAAAAAAAAAAAAAAAAAAAAAAAAAAAAAAAAAAAGCATTCCCAAAGAGGGAATTTTGCATGCCTTAACGGCTTAAATGCAAATTAAACAAAAATAAAATAAATAAGTATATAAAATAAAGGCTATTTGTATTTCCCTTTCACGTTCTAAGTGTTGGTTTAACACCCGGTACTTTGAATATTGAGGGCAATATTCAGTTCTAAGTGTGGGGGGGAATTCTGGCGAATTTTGTCACATGTGTGCCCTATTCCCCCATTTTGGCCAAAATTTTAAAAAAAAAATTTCACTTAGAACGCAATAAATGGTTATCAGTCCGCCATGTCTAACCCACATAAGGATTGGCTAATCCGAGAGCAAACGGCTCTTGGTAAAGATATATCAAATCCGTTGATGGCTTGCAATTTGCCGAAAATTGTATGGTATTCGACTCACCATATCTTCATAAGTGAAGAGTTGGCTAGCCCGCAAGGTTATGGCTTGTGGTTAAGGCAGTGAAAATCCATGATTGGTAATCAGCTCACCAAAGATAATAGTTATAATTTATCTAAGAGCTGGCTAGTCCAGAAGCAAACGGCTTCTGGTAAAGACAAATCAAAACCGTTGACAGCTTGTGGTTTGCTCAAAATCACTTGGTTATCATTGTACCAAAGTTCTTACATGAACTAAAACAATTGGCTACTCCAGAAGT
Source organism: Artemisia tridentata subsp. tridentata (assembly GCA_021014915.2). Lineage (NCBI taxonomy): Eukaryota > Viridiplantae > Streptophyta > Magnoliopsida > Asterales > Asteraceae > Artemisia > Artemisia tridentata. Next base: position 252,699,481 of record CP139501.1, read on the forward strand.
AATGGCTTTTGGTAAAGAGCTTTTCAAATCCATTAAATCTTCATAAAATATTGCTAGGGACTAGCAATAGTTTAGTGTGGGGGATTGATGAGTGTCTAAATACTCATCATTTTTACCTAATCTGAGCTGCCAAAACATCCAAAAACACTCAGAAATGCATCATAATACTGAAATTATCACAAAATTGTGTTTTATATGTTTCAGATGCAAAATGTTTAAAAACAGTTGAAAAACGAACAAAGTTTGCATAATTGGCAGTTTCAGTCCCTCAACTTTCAAAAGTTGTCAAAACTAGTCCCTGGTTATTCTAAAAACAGGAAAAGTCATCAAAGGTCCTTTTTAAATCATAATTTATCATAATTAGTCCTTTGGTGAAAAATCTCAAAAGTTTTGGAAAATTACATGTTTAGTCCCTGAAGTTTCACGAATTGGCAGAAATGGTCCCTGGTGATTAATTTTGAGAAATATTCAACTATGGTCCTTGGGAGTTTATAAAGTGGTGAGAATAATCTTTGTGACAACTTTAGGATTTTGGCAGAAAAGGTCCTTAAAATTCAGCATTGTACAATAATGGTCCTTGTGATTTCTAAAACAAATATCCAAATTCCAAAGCCTAAATACTAAACCCAGCTGCTTATCCCAACCCAGTCCAATAAAACACATGGCCCAATCCCAAAAGAATAAAACCCGGCCCACCTTTTTCTTAAATAATATCCCAGGGTCAAAGGAAGGTTTGACCCGTCTTCCCTCCCACTCTCACTGACACACAACCAAAACCACCATCAATACCATCCTCCACCTCAGTGGTTTCACCACCACCTCACCCCCCACCTATCACCACTCTCCTGCACATCACCCTACCCCATTTATAACCCTTAATTTCCTCACACACAACCACAGCTGGCTTTGGATATTTTGGCGCCAAAAAGTTAAATCAATGGCTAAGATGAATTACAGGCATCCAATGGATGGAAATTGGTGGGAAAGTCTCAGAAGACTGCTAGGACCCCAAAATATCTCTATAAAGAAGAAGAGAAGCAAAGAGAAGAAAAAAAGTAGAGTAGCTTAGTGTAAACATGTCGAAGTAGTGTAATTTCAAGTTTTAATTGTATTTCTTAGTTAAAAAAATGTTGTAATCAGTCTTTTAGTGTAATGAGAACCTTATTTAACCTTAATTTCAAGTCTTGCTATCTTAATTCAGATTTTGCATTTTCAAGTGAAATTGACACTTTTACTTGAATCTTGTTAAATGTGTGGTTTCCTATTCCAATAGACTCACTTAAGCTCATTTATAAGTTATTTACAGTTTAGGAAGTATTTAAACCTCTTTAGCTTTAAAAACCAAACATATCAAAAATACTAAATAAATAGCAAGAAAATCAAAAATCAGTTTAGATGAAAGAAGAAGCAATGGAGCAGGGTGTAATTTGGATTGCCCTGGTATTAGTGTTTCTTGGGAAGCTTTAGGTGTGGTTTGTGGGCCTTGGTTCATTAGTTCTGTGCATTGGATCAAGTTGTAAGCAATTTCTCATTCTTTGACAAAGTACTGTACAATTGCTTATCACTGCTCATCTTTGCTATTTCATGTTTATTTGATGTATGTTAGTCAAATTATTGCTTAATATCACATGTTTGTTCATTAGGATTCATGGTTGCTTAGTTTTCAAATCCTACTCCCTTTTTAGCATAAAAGAGATCAATGAGTATTTGTTGTTAATGTTACTGTTTTTATGGTCCATTTGGCTTACAACATCATATTGAGTACTCATGAACCAGTATCCTAGCTTAACTCAGTGGGATCCTTTGAAAATCTCAGTTTCAATGATTTAAAGGGTTGTTTGGATTTGCTGAGTTAACTAGGTTTAAGGTTGTTTTTGTTGTTGTTTATCATTGAAACATAGTTCACTAGGTTCTATTAGCTCAGTTCTAGTATAAAAATCAGTAGTCAAGAGTTAAAAAGTCAAAACCTTCTTTCAATCTCATATCTTGGTTCACTGTTAGGATTTCAGGAACCATAATCATTCAAATCTTGTCACAAGTTGTTAAAATAGCTTTATTCAGTCTTATTATAGCTTAATACAACTTATTCAATCAGTAGTGATCATCCAAATCTCAAGAAAGTCAAAATTTCAAGTTTACATAAAAAGTCAAAAACCACAGCAGCCTACCTGTTTTCTTGATGCTGATCTAGGCCTCAATTGGACTCCAATTGGGATGTTTTTGATAGGGCTTTTTAGGTTTTTAGATAGCCAGTAGTATCACCTTGGTTTTGCCCCCATAAAATTGCATCTCAATAGCTTATTACCTAGCTTAATCTTGTCTGCAATTTGGGCTGTTTCTGAGTTTTCTGTTTCAAGTTTTGCAACAGTCAAGGGTTTAACTAGCTTAATCCCTTGTGCTTATTTGTATTATTCAGTTTTTTTAAGCTTATTATAGCATATTTAGCTTGTCCTGATCATTTGGTCAATTTTCCTGCTTATTTGCTTATTTTTGGGCTTATTGTAAACTGCTTATCTGCCCAAAAGTGCTTATCAGGCTTAAGAAACTTCTGATTTTATTTTTCTTATCTTTCTAATAATATTTTAGAATTATCTGTAATTTTTCATAATTTTCCTAAGTCATTTAATATTTTTAATCATTTTAATTAGTTTAAAATAGTAATAAAATCATAATAAATAGAAAAATAATCAGAAAAATATAAATCCAATTTTCATAATTTTCTTTTGTCAATTTTTATCTAGGAAAAATATAAAAATATTTTTAGTCCTTAAGAAAAATCAAAAATAGAAATAAAGTGATAGCTTCTATTTAATAGAATTTATCTTTTTAAATTTTAATTAAGTAATTTTCATTTTTATAATTTTCTTAGCTTTTATTTACTTAGCAATATTTTTAGAAAAAGTTTTAGATTTTTCTTTGTCCATTTAGTATTTTTTATAATTTAAATTAGTTTAATTAGTAATTAAATAATAAATAATTAATAATAATTAAATAAAAAGTATAAAAAAAATATATATAAGTTAATTTTTTAAATAAGTTTTAAGTTATTTTACATTTTTAAGTTTTAATTTTCATAAATTTTATTTTTGACCCATTTTAGCTGTCCCGTTACGCGTTTGTAATTTATTTTATTTTGCGTTTAATTTTATTGCGCATATTTGTCTTTAAATTGTTATTTAGAATTGTTAAATAAAAGCAAAATCAAAAGCAATCTAAATCATCAATCACTTTAATCCAAAGCTTTTCACAGTTTTCCATTCACACCTCGTTGGGAAACGACCCAGGTGATCACTTGCCTGGTTTCACACACTACACACGAGCATCCTGTTCTGAGACTGCATTTGTTTAAATTATAAGTGTGTTTCGGGACGGATCTCTAGTCCTCACCGGTTCACGTAGGTCGTGAACCGGTGGTGTTACCACCGTTTTTATCTCGGATCTATAGTTTACCGTTCGAATGAAACAAAAAGGAGTGTTGGTAAGGGGTGGTGGCACGTGAGAGGTGGTAACGAGGGCGCGTGCACCTCCTATACCATTTCTCAATGGAGAAATAAAGGTGGTTGTGGTGAATCGCGGCGGTGACCGGGTGGAGGTGGTGGCTGAGGTGTGGTTGTGCGGCGGCTAACAAGAGGGAAAGTGATGAGGCGAAAAGTGTACCGCTTTTAAGGGGTCATTTAAGCCCGAAATCGTATTTATTTGATCAAATATTGCCCTAAATCGTTCCTTTTGTCATTTTAGGTACTTTTGAGGAGAAATCTGGAAAAGGAGGCATTTTGGACGTTTTTGGAGCATAAAAGTGAAGAAAACGGCAAAGTCTCAAAATTGTGCTGAAAGTCACCTTTGACGGCGTCAACATTAACTCCAGACGGCGTCATGCCTTGGCAAGAAAAGTTGGATGTGAAATTTACTCATGACGGGCCAGTGAGTTTGCATGAGAATTCTGACGGCGTCACGCTTTAACTAAATCAAGGGCGTCACGGCTTAAATCAAAGAGGGACGGCGTCACGTTATAGGTCCGACGGCGTCAAGCCTTGATAAGCCAGAATGGATTTTTGAAGAGCTAAAGAGGGACGGCGTCAAGAAGGTCACCCGGGAACCCTAAAAGCGGCGAGGTGACGGCGTCACAATGCATAAGGTGACGCCGTCAGATGTCAAAGTCTATATATAGTTTTCTAATTTTTTGTCATGAGAGGAGAGCTTAGTGTGTGGAATTTTGGGATAAAACCCTAAGACGATTTTAGCTACTTTTTCAGGGCTTCTTGCCTTGAGATCTTCCATGTTTCATTGAAAGATAAGTTATCAATTAATCATTCAATATGTCTATGTGTTGTTTGATTCTATCTTATGCTTGTCTTTTGTTTAACATGTTAGGCTAATTTTATCTTGTGTTTGCTTAGATCTAATGAAACCTAGCTATTGATTATTGGTTGTTAGTGTGTTGTTAGTTGTATTGGATGATTGTTTATCTATGTTAGGCTTAAGAAAACTGGCTAACTTCCTATTCGGTAACTTGCTTGAACGTCTTAAGAAACATGAACCAAACGCGTACTAAAGGTTTTTATGGTTGTATTTAATGCACAAGCGAATTCTAGTGATCCCATGTTAGGAGCTTCCTAGCCGGCTCGACATAGGAGTGAAGTAGGAGCTTGTAGAGTTTGGGGAAGTAAGTACGCCACCCCACGAATGGTATTAAGGAATACACCCGTCATCCACGCGACTAATACACACTAATTAACCGGTAAAAGATAGTTAGGGAGTAAGGAAATCTAAGTAAACACATTTCTCCACACATAAGTTTCTCACCACTTTTCATTTTTGTTATTTTATTTTATTTGCATTTGTAGTAATTTGGGTTAGTTGACTAGCAACTAATTCCGCCCACTCCTTCAAAACCCGAGATTTTACTTGCTTTCATAAAAATATAAAAACATAAAAAGAATCTTCCTCAACCCTTAGACCTAATTAGAGTAGCCTTTCACACCTAACGAACACTATTCCCTGTGGAGAACGATCAATCCCCCGTACTTACCACTACACTATACTACATCGGTCAGGTACACTGCCTGGTGGGGTTGTAAGCCTCTTGAGATCCCTCGAGAGGTAAAACCTGTTGTAAGGTTGCAAAACCCACGCATCAAGTTTTTGGCGCCGCTGCCGGGGAATAGTTATTGTTTAGGTTGAATTTTTATTTCTATTAGGTCTACTCACTAGATTCCTTCCTAGTGAGATTTTTATTTTATTTTTCTAGGTTTTCTTTAGTCTATCTATTTTCTTCGTGTCTTTGTTCGTAACCATTACCGTCCGACATCATGGAAGATGGTAATATCCTTAACCCCCACAACCCACCACCACAACAACCACCACCACCTCCTAGAGCCCGTACTTTAGGAGAGTATTCCCGTCCTAGCCACCACGGCTATCGAAACACCATTGAGCTCACTCAAGGAGCCAATATCACACCCTTGCGATCCGACACCATCCGGTTGGTGCAAAGCGGATGCGCATTCCATGGACTTCGTTCTGAAGATCCTAATCAACATCTCAAGGACTTTCTTAAAATCGTTGATTCTATAGACCTTGATGTTGCCACTCGAGAGACGACCCGATTGCGTCTCTTCCAATTCTCTCTGCGGGACCAAGCTAGTCAGTGGCTAGAACGTCAACCCGCAGGATCCATCACCTCTTGGGATGATCTCACCACTCGTTTCCTTGCTCAGTTTTTCCCACCGGGAAGAACTACCAAGCTAAGGAATGATATCTTGATGTTCCAACAACGTCAAGGCGAAACTCTCTACGAGGCATGGACTCGATTCAAGGACTTACTCCAAAAAGTCCCTCACCATGGCATAGAACTTTGGCTCCAAGTCCAAATCTTCTATGACCATATCAATCTCTCCACAAGGCAAACCATTGACCAATCGGCCGGTGGCAAGCTACGTGATCTAAGTGCGGAACAATCATGGGCTCTCCTAGAGGATCTTGCTCTTTATGACAACGAAAGTTGGAGTGATCCCCGTGATTTGAATAAAACGGTCAAGGCAATATCTTTGCCTTCTAACAATTCAAGCACTTCCGACCGTAGGATCATAGAACTTGAAGACCAAGTCAAGTTTCTCATGAAATCCTACGAGGCTCCTAAACCTTCAAGCCAAGTGAACAAAATCACTTCTTCATGTGAATTATGTAGTGGTCCCCACGACACTCGTGATTGCATGGAACTCCCCGAACAAGCTTTTGCGGACTACGCATCCTCGCGTACCGACGGAGCGGGAGACAAGTGGTACACTTTCAAGCCCGAGCCAAACCATTATGGTGATTCATACAACCCCTCATGGAAAAATCACCCGAACCTTAGGTGGAAACAAAACCAAAACACACAACAACCCAATTCTTCCAACCCACCTAATCGTTTCCAATCAAGCGGTTCCAACTCGAACCGTACTTTCAACAACAATCCTTCCGGCAATGGTAGTACCAATAACTTTGAAGGATTGATGTCTCAATTTATGGCATCTCAAGAAGCTCGGATAGCTAGATTCGAGACCGAATTCAATCAACAACAAACTGAGATGACCAATAAAATTGACAACTTGTTGAAAGCCCTCCATAACCAAGTGTTATCACCTCCACATAAGGACGCTAGGAACACAAATAGCGGACCCCAAGTCAAAGACCCTTCTTCATCCAAACATGTCCACTTCGTCAACATTGTCACTATTAAACCAATCGATAGGAGCATGGAAGAAAGTGAACCAAAGGATGAGGATAGGAAAGTCGAGGTTGATAAGGAAGTTAGGACAAGTGAGATTGAAGAAGTAGATGATGATGAGGACTACTTCAATAGGCTACCCACTAAGGAAGAGCGTGCATATCATACAAACTTATTCGATGACCCCGAGACACCATACTTCCTAGGTAGACCAATCATAGAAATAGGCGACCCTTCTAATCTCAACATACCATGCAACATAGGGCATCTACATGTGTGGAAAGCTTATATCGACCTTAGATCACCCATAAACGTCATGACTAGAGCCCACTACAACTTGATAATGAAAAATCAACTTGGGTATAGGATGTTCCCTGACAAGGGTTGGATGAGTAACTTCACGGGAAGAGTTAAGGGATTACCGGTTATTGTAGGAAACTTCACCTATGTCACCGACTTTGTAATTGTAGAAGATATCCGTCCAATAGTCGATGCATCCTTGACTCAAGTGGTTTTTGGAAAACCATTTGTTGAGGTCTCTAGAATGACTTATGAACCTTCCTTGGGGATAGTTAGATTTAAGGATGAGACCGATGAAGTAAGCTACCAAATGCCATATAAGATAGAACAATTCCAACACTTGTCAAATGTTGAGAAGGAGCTTAAACAAGCAGTCTACTATAGGAATGATAAGGATAGAAGTAAAGGAGTAGACTATGTTATGGAAAGGATATTCGGTTTCTACAAGGATTGTTTGAAATTAGGACCGGAATATAAAACCGGGAAGGAGAATGGCCTAGGAACCGTGACCGAGGATGGAGTCACGTAATGTACGTGACTTTGAGTCTAGCTACAAGACTCGTTAATAAAGAAAGGCGCTTCTTGGGAGGCAACCCAAGCTTTATTTGTTTTATTTGCTTTGTGTGTTTATTTATTTGTTTGTTTGATTTTATTTGTTTCCGTATGTGTGTTTAATTTTTATTCTTATTGATTCATGTTCAAAAACTAAAATTGCGAAAATGCTTTATTTTGTTTTTAACTTCGTCTTAACTACATATAAAGGTATTTTGCAAAAGATAAGTGTAAGGGAAATCTAAATCGGTTTATTAGAACACATATGAACATGAATCGTAATAATAATAAATTAACATACATATTCGTATTTGTTTGAGTCAAATGCTTGTATCGAGTCATAATGATGTTTTGCAGGATTTCCAGGAAGTAAGGTAAAGGTTTTTCCAGAAATTTTCCGGAAACTTAAAACGAAAATTTTTGTCAGGTCATTTCTGACGGCGTCAGGGGTTATAACCTGACGGCGTCAGATTTAATTTCCAGAAATTTTTGAAAATTTTGTTTTCATAAAAAGTTTTTATTAAAATCTCCAACTTATAATCTCCAGGAATCTGCAAAGTTATCATTCCACAAGCATTATATCCTTATATATAGATTTTATCCCGCCGATGTTATGCAGGTTTTCGTGTTTGTTTTCTCAGGTTCAACAGGTTATTTTGGACAAGGAAATGTTTTGAATCAAGCTTATGGCGATGCATTAGTCATGGAGCTTCAACATTCTCTTTGGAGGAAGATTTAACCGTGTAATTTCATTATCCAACGAGCGAATCAGGGGAGTATTTGATTTCATTCTTTTACTTTTTCTTTTACATCTTGTTATTTGAACATTAGGGACAATGTTCATCTTAAGTGTAAGGGGAGGGTAAAAGTACGATTTTAGAGAATACAATTGCGCTTGATTTTTGTTTGTTTAATAGTAGATGTGTAATAAAACTGAGAGAAATACTTGTTAAGGTAATTTTAGTGCCAAATTTAAAATTTTTTACAACATTTAAGAGTGAAACTTTGATCTTAATGAGCGTCTCACGGATAGGAGTTATATGACTAGCACAAAAACCGTACCACTAAAAAAATTTTCCACCCCCAAATATGTGAGGTTCGCCCCTAGAATTGGTAGGAAAAGCATTTATGCTATGATGTGTGTACCGGTAGCACTTAGATTCTAGAACTTGCGTTAGGACCATTCCGAGGCCACAAGTGAGACTACATTCGTGTAGTTAGATTTACTACATGATAAGAGGCATTAGGATTAACCCATGTTTTACACCTGTGTTTTTGTTATAATTACGTTGGCTACATTGGTCAAGTAATTCTCCCACACCCTTTGCGTTGTACTCATTTTTAGTACACGATACCCCTAGTACACCCCTCAGAGCCTATCTTTTCGTTTCGACCTTTAAGCATTTTACTTGAAGGAAGAATTTGTTACACCCCACTTAAATGTACACCCAAATCGCCTTAGCCTACCTTGTATGCACTCATCTTTAGTGCATTATTGTGACAACATTTGTTTAAACCCAAGTTAATTATCTAATTGATTACATGGTTGCTAAGTCGAGTCATATCCTTGTACATATTGTTTTGGGACGATTGGGACTCATGGGTAAAGTACTAGTGTAATGGAGTAATGGGGAAGAACATCATTTATTACCCCCATATGTGCTAAATGTTTTAAAAGTACTCCAAGTTTTTCAATTATCTTAATTCGAGTCATTAGAATAGTTATTTGTAAAGTTATGTAAAAGTTCAAGTGTAAGGGGATGCAATGCCCCTATGATGTATTATTTTGGATGGTAGGGTAAAAGTGTATGCAAAAAAAAAAAAAAAAAAAAAAAAAAAAAAAAAAAAAATCAAGAAAAATACAAAAAAAAATGAGAAAATGAAAAATAGAAAAAACATACGGACTACCATCCCGTTTCATTTTATGTTTGTTTTATGTTTTTGTTATTATGTTATTTTGTTTCTAGCTTAAGATCGAGTCTAGTCTTGGCTTAGCAACATTGTATAGTACATGTAATTGATCAAGATCTTTAACTCGCCACCAGTAAAATATCCCGTATCCAACAAAACCGTGTTTTCCTTTTCCCTACACCTAACGTTATAACCCATTTAAAAGCCCTCTTTGATAGTTTATCTTAGGTGCTTACGCCTAGTGGAGGAGGTTTTCGATCCTTTCCCAAGCCTATGGTAATCTATTTGCTATGACAGGTAGTGAGAGATATTTTCCGTTTTCATTTATGAGATTTATTTTGATGACACTTGAGAGATGTGAGTATCTAAACACTACTTGTGAGGTGCTAGTATGTAATCTCTGTGCTTATTATGATTGAAGTGGAACGATTATTTGTTGTAATTACTTTTATGTTTGCATTAAATGACCCCTAACTTGTATTTTGATTAGAATAAAAGCGCATTTGCTTGAGGACAAGCAAATCTCAAGTGTAAGGGTATTTGATGAGGCGAAAAGTGTACCGCTTTTAAGGGGTCATTTAAGCCCGAAATCGTATTTATTTGATCAAATATTGCCCTAAATCGTTCCTTTTGTCATTTTAGGTACTTTTGAGGAGAAATCTGGAAAAGGAGGCATTTTGGACGTTTTTGGAGCATAAAAGTGAAGAAAACGGCAAAGTCTCAAAATTGTGCTGAAAGTCACCTTTGACGGCGTCAACATTAACTCCAGACGGCGTCATGCCTTGGCAAGAAAAGTTGGATGTGAAATTTACTCATGACGGGCCAGTGAGTTTGCATGAGAATTCTGACGGCGTCACGCTTTAACTAAATCAAGGGCGTCACGGCTTAAATCAAAGAGGGACGGCGTCACGTTATAGGTCCGACGGCGTCAAGCCTTGATAAGCCAGAATGGATTTTTGAAGAGCTAAAGAGGGACGGCGTCAAGAAGGTCACCCGGGAACCCTAAAAGCGGCGAGGTGACGGCGTCACAATGCATAAGGTGACGCCGTCAGATGTCAAAGTCTATATATAGTTTTCTAATTTTTTGTCATGAGAGGAGAGCTTAGTGTGTGGAATTTTGGGATAAAACCCTAAGACGATTTTAGCTACTTTTTCAGGGCTTCTTGCCTTGAGATCTTCCATGTTTCATTGAAAGATAAGTTATCAATTAATCATTCAATATGTCTATGTGTTGTTTGATTCTATCTTATGCTTGTCTTTTGTTTAACATGTTAGGCTAATTTTATCTTGTGTTTGCTTAGATCTAATGAAACCTAGCTATTGATTATTGGTTGTTAGTGTGTTGTTAGTTGTATTGGATGATTGTTTATCTATGTTAGGCTTAAGAAAACTGGCTAACTTCCTATTCGGTAACTTGCTTGAACGTCTTAAGAAACATGAACCAAACGCGTACTAAAGGTTTTTATGGTTGTATTTAATGCACAAGCGAATTCTAGTGATCCCATGTTAGGAGCTTCCTAGCCGGCTCGACATAGGAGTGAAGTAGGAGCTTGTAGAGTTTGGGGAAGTAAGTACGCCACCCCACGAATGGTATTAAGGAATACACCCGTCATCCACGCGACTAATACACACTAATTAACCGGTAAAAGATAGTTAGGGAGTAAGGAAATCTAAGTAAACACATTTCTCCACACATAAGTTTCTCACCACTTTTCATTTTTGTTATTTTATTTTATTTGCATTTGTAGTAATTTGGGTTAGTTGACTAGCAACTAATTCCGCCCACTCCTTCAAAACCCGAGATTTTACTTGCTTTCATAAAAATATAAAAACATAAAAAGAATCTTCCTCAACCCTTAGACCTAATTAGAGTAGCCTTTCACACCTAACGAACACTATTCCCTGTGGAGAACGATCAATCCCCCGTACTTACCACTACACTATACTACATCGGTCAGGTACACTGCCTGGTGGGGTTGTAAGCCTCTTGAGATCCCTCGAGAGGTAAAACCTGTTGTAAGGTTGCAAAACCCACGCATCAGAAAGAGAGGGTGTTAGGTTTAGGGTTTGTAGAGAGATTTAAAAAGTGTGTGTTTTTTTTTTAATGTTTGTGTTGAAGGAGAGAGTATATGTAACTGTGTATGTGAAATGACGAATGCACCCCTTTATTTAACGGTCAATACCAGTCAACTTAACGGTGTTAATAAATTTGGACTAAACATGTTACGGGTTGCCGGGTTTTGTAGTGGATCTGAGATTTTTCAAAAAATTGGACTGAAAATTAAATAGCCGGTAAACCACAAGGACCAAAAATGTAATTAACTCTAAAATTAAATACTTTTGTAAAATTAAAAAATAACTAGTTAAATTTAAAATTAATTACTTTTATATAATTAAAAAGTTTTATTTATTATAAATACTTTTATTTAATATATAATTAAAACTAAATACTTTATATTTAAAATTAAATATACTTTTATAAAATTAAAAAAATTTATTTAATTTAAATAATTTTATTTAATATATAATTAAAATTCAATAAAAAAACTAGTCAAATTTTTAAGTGTCCCGGTAAATTTTCTAACATAAGAATAAAAAATTCCGCCAAAATCCTCAACATAAAATGTTAAACATATTAAAAAAATGTCTCACGGAGTAACTTATTGTCACATCTATCAATATTTTTAACTTGAGTCGGTAACCATAAATAAATAAATAAATAAAATAACGTTCATATATTAGACTATTACTTTACGGTAATATGTTAAACGGATGAGTCAAAATGTTATGGATATACATAACATGTTAAACGGATGAGTCAAGATGTTATGGATATACATAACATGTTAAACTGATGAGTCGAGGTGTTATGGATATACATAACATGTTAAACGGATGAGTCGAGGTGTTATGGATATATATCCCATGTTAAACGGATGAGTCAAGATGTTATGGATATACATAACATGTTAAACGGATGAGTCGAGGTGTTATGGATATACATCCCATGTTAAACGGATGAGTCAAGATGTTATGGATATACATAACATGTTAAACGGATGAGTCGAGGTGTTATGGATATATATCCCATGTTAAACGGATGAGTCAAGGTGTTATGGATATACATAACATGTTAAACGGATGAGTCAAGATGTTATGGATATACATAACATGTTAAACGGATGAGTCAAGGTGTTATGGATATACATAACATGTTAAACGGATGAGTCGAGGTGTTATGGATATACATCCCATGTTAAACGGATGAGTCAAGATGTTATGGATATACATAACATGTTAAACGGATGAGTCAAGATGTTATGGATATACATAACATGTTAAACGGATGAGTCAAGATGTTATGGATATACATAACATGTTAAACGGATGAGTCGAGATGTTATGGATATACATAACATGTTAAACGGATGAGTCAAGATGTTATGGATATACATAACATGTTAAACGGATGAGTCGAGGTGTTATGGATATACATAACATGTTAAACGGATGAGTCAAGATATTATGGATATCCCACCAAACACTTCCCACCAAAATTTCCCACTAAAACTTTCCACCAAAATATTGGCGCCAAAACTTCCCACCAAAAGCTAGTAGATCTTCACAGCCTCTTATAACCAACCTCACAACCCCACAACCTCTTATCCTCAAAACCACTCAACCTCACAACCTCTTATCTTCACACCATTTTCAAAACCTGAGATGCAGCGATATAATCCTTTTATGTGTTCTTGTGGAACAGGAAATATAAAACTAAGAAAATCACATAAAAAATATACATATGGATGGGAATATTATGCATGTCTTCTTTCGAAGGTGAACAATCATACATATCTTATTTATGTGAATATACAAACAATCATATAATTTTCTTATTAAGTAACCGCCAAGAGAAAAAGATCATGGATGTGGATATTTTATATAGAAGAGTGAATTTGATGACTGGTTACGAGTAATCTCTTCTGCTTCAACATCTCAAGGTGATGGATCTGCACCAACAGAGTGCTCAAACTGTAATGCCAAAGATCTTAGGATAAACATGCTGGAATCACAAAAATAGGTGCTAGAGACAAGAGTAAGGATGCTGGAGGCAAGACCTGAAATGGCAACGAATCCCGATGACCACGACCACGCATGTTAGTCGGCTACAATACTCCGTGTGCTGTTAGGTGACATGGACAATCTTCATATCACAATTAAAAAACCTGAAGGCAAACCTTTTATTTAAAACACACAAGAGTTCTCAACCACATACATTTCATACAAACTCAAAAGAAACAACTTGACAAGCAAATGAAACAAATCAAACGAAATACCTCGACAAACAAACGAAACAACTCAAACGAAATAACTGAACAAGCAAACGAAACAACTCGACAAGCAAACAAAACACACGACATAGACCACAACAAATATCGCTTGTAACACCCCAACCAGATAAGGGTAGAAGTATTACGTTATGGTGACATATCAAAGCAAACACCAGCATATGACTTAAATAATACAAAAGAATTTCAAAGGTTACAAAGGGAAAATCTGAAATACAAGGTTACAAATGAGAATTACAATAAATACTAAGTCTAAAAATATAATCACTTCTAGTCCTCTCTAATCCAAAATAGCTATCAAGGTATAGTCTTCTAAGTCCAAAGTACTCTCCACTCATAACCTAGCTTCTAACTAAAACCTGCCGCAGGAAAAGAAATGCGGCTGAGCTTAAAAAGCCCAGTGAACAGATATATATAACATAACATAACAGTAAAATAAGCATAAGCAACGAAGGAATAAGAATACAAAACGAAAAGTATAATCATGAAAGTCATACAAATTTTAAAGAGAACTAAGAATCAAGAATGCATGAGAACTAAATAAGAAATGAATCAAGAGAATAATGAAATAAAGGAAGAGTTCATATAAGGATGTGCCATAAGAACTACATATCATAATCCGTCAAATCATATAATATCTTAAAGGTGCACGAAGAGGGGAGACCTCTAAGTACTAAAATTTTGAGAAGGAGTGTAAGGCACACACCACCTGGTCACCATAATCATATAAACATAAAACCTATGATGCATCCATACGCTCCCTAACATAAGTATGTATGTCAGTACTAGACTAAGCACACACACGCATTAATGGCCAATAGTGATCACAATATAATACATAAACATAAGGGGGAACGCCGTAGATCTATCACACCTCTACGGGAGTGTCATGCCTAGGGTGCCATCAAAGACATGGTCATGGTACCTCCACAACTAGGTTAGCTCAGGCACAGATCTATCATAGCATACAACAATATAGACATAGCATGGTAAGAGAAACAAGATAGTGACTCAATTAAGCATGGCAAAGCATAAGCATATCATGGCAGAGATATTTATAATAAATTTCAGAAAGGATCATATAGGAATGACAATCATGCAATGAAAGTCAAGAATCAATAAAGGGAATCATATCAGGAAAAGGATCATAAGAAATATCTCTAATGAAAAGCGAAATAATATTTGTAGGATAACATAAGTGTCTCAAAGTGAGACAGAATATCTGTACCTTGGACCGCAAGTGAAAACATAATAGAAACATAAAGATCGGAAGTAAACTCCTTCTTCAGCGAATCTACATGAATACATGATCGTCTTATTATTTATATCTTATTTAAATCAGATTACTTATTTTAGTCGGCTTCCCATTTTTAGTAACTTTCCTTTTATAGCAGCTTTCCAAAATAGTAACTTTCCAAAAATAGTAAGTTTCCGCTTTAAATAAGTTAACCCATTTTAAGTAACTTTCTATTTTTAGCAAGTTTCCCGAATTAGTAAGTTTCCAAAATTAGTAGGTTTCCATAATTAGTATCTTAGGGTTACTTTTATCTTAATTAGGGTTCTAATCATAGTTTTAACATTTAATAAATGCACTAATCATGTCATAGGCCAATTTAGGTTATGCAATGTATTAAGGTATCTTAATTATGCCTTTAAAGGTTATATTAATGATAAAGTATCTTTAGGTTAAAGCATATTAGTGACAATTAGGTTTAAAACACTTATTTAGCCTTTTTAAACTCTTATCTGCTTTTATCTATTAACATGTCACAGCTATACGAATTTTTCTACCACATTAGAACTCAAAGATAAATTCTACAAAAATTAACACTGATACTTTAATGTCTTTAGAACCCACACGAATTTTCCCAGAATTTATTAGTTAGTTTAACCCCACACGAAAAATACTCCAGCACAGGCTACCCAGAAAACGTATCTGCTGCAGTACCCAAAAAGTATCCACTTGGGTTACCCATCAATACATCCAGGAAAAATCCCAAAAAATTCATGACATTACTAGGCATATAGAAGTTAAATACTGGAAAGTTTCATGACCCAAATCCACATAGTTTATAAATGAAAAATCGTCCAAGTGGACTGATTTCCAGACTTCCAAAAACAGTTTTAACACTTGAACTTGTAAAATCAAAAAGGACCTTCTCCCGACCTCCAAAAATTATAATGTTTATATATTCAGAAAGCTCTTTTCCTGAACTTGATTTTAGACCCAAGAATCACTCAAAAACACGTTAGTATCAATAAAATATACCCCTTTCAATTCGACTTAAATTCAAGACAGCATGTAAATGGGACAGAAACAAACCCTAATCCCAATCAAAACCCCAAATCGACCCATGATTGTTGATAAGACTTGTATTTAATCATCATTAAACATATTCACAAATCCCACAATGATTACCCATGAAATCCCATCAAAACCCTAACCCTAATTCGTGATTTCATGTGGAGTTCCTTATGATTTTATGTGACAATTTTTCGTATCCATGTATATAATATTTATCCGATTGTCATGGATGGTATAAGGATCGTATTAGACACAAAAGATGATTATGATGAGGAGGGAAACGAGACATGATACCTTGTACAGATGATCGAATCAAAGAAAAACAATAAGGATCTAAAACTACACACAAGTCGCGGCTTGAGGAGGTCCTCTTCTGTTTGATACACGGTTAAGGTGGTTAAACCTTGTGTCTTTGTGTATAAGATATATTGACTTAATATGATTAAGCACGCAGAATTTACTTAACCACACTTAGAAGGTTATGTATGTTATGGAAATGGAAGAATTATATTTGTTACTTGACAATGAACAAAGAAAGTATTTCACTAAACGATTCAATATTATTCCAAATAATACGAGTGATCTTGAGTTTTTCACTAGGGTTACAAAACCTTGAATCTTATGTTACAACTTGTGATTTGTGTTTGTTCTATGTCTTAACAGTTATGAGTCTATGTTATGCATGTGTGTCTATCTGTTTAAAATCCAAGTCTAAGATCTCTTTTATAGTTGCAAGAGATCTTTACAAATTTGCTAAAAGTCTTGACCGACTTACTTGTTTAACTTATGCATATTGGTGTCAGTACATAAGATACAACATGTATCTATGTATACAACTTGTTAACTAAGCACATGGAGTAAGATATTATCTACCGTATATGTTTGACCAAAATACAATAAATATCTTTTCGATCTTATCCTATGAGTCACTGATCAGCAGTACTTTGATGTAGTAGCAGTACTTTGATGTACGAGCAGTACCTTCAGAATATTTAATTCCCAACAATCCTCCCCTAAACATGTGAATCAATTCAAACATGTTTTCTGAATTAAATGAGGACTTGTGAAGATCTTTCAAACACTTCATGAATCTGAACTATTCTTCTATTCTGAACTCATCTGCTTTGTTCTTCTTTGACTTCAGCAATATCAAAACATTGTACCAAAAGATGGTGCAATTTCCTTGGATGGAGGAATTGTAAGAGGCAATGATTTCAACAAGTGAAATCATCTATCAGCATGCCTTTGCAAGTGATAAACAAACATAATGAACTGAAATTGAATCTTTCCTTCGTTTGATCTAGATAGAACTTTCTCCTTTAGGAATGCTTCATCCCTTCTAGATATTTGATCTGTTCTAATCATTTTCAACCTCTACATCATTATCTTGTATGCTCTTGTCTTCTCCTTCCATATATTGGTTTATTCTTCCTTTTCTGGGAAATTATTTCCTTCTCTGAGATTATAACCTCCCCTGAAGCAAATAACTTTTGTTTCCTCCCCTTGTTTGGAAGATCTCACTATGTACTAAAGAACTTCTCTTCATATCACCTGATCTATCAGTTTGAACTTATTTTCAGACAATATTGTACATGAAGCCATCAATTCCTTAAGAGTTTAAGTTGCTGTCCTCATCACTTCTAGGTGTGTTAACTCCTATGAGAGGTGAATCAGTGGACATTTTGATTCATAATCCATAAATGAATGGTTTTTCTGAATCCTTGAAAATCCTTTTAAGAAATCATTTAACTTAGTAGTATGTTCATGATTTTGAGAATTGAAAAATCATACTACTTCCAACCATTTTGAAGAAATCAAGTGTGTAACAGACACCTAATCAAAATTTCGGTTTAAAAATAACCTCTGGTTGTGTGAGAACCAATGTATTTCAGTTATCATTAACTGCCTGTGAAAAGATAAATCTATTCAAAAGATTTTCTTGACAGGGTTTCCAGCTCATAGCAATTGTTACCTCCAACACAAGTGTTAGATTCACTTTTACTAGCTGTTATTTCTATCAGATGTCCTTAGACTAACTCATTATACTTGAAAGTATAAAATGATAGAAATTGAGTTGTATCAGTTACTATCTGATCAACTAAGTCATCAATTCAATGTGAAATATCATAACTAGATTTCAAGAAAGAAGTTTTAAGGAGGTTTAATTCCTAAACTCAGTCCATCATAAATCTACTATGGTCAGCAATTTGATAGGCATTCTGCTGTTCCCATTTCACTTGAAATATCCTTTGTGTTTACATATTCATACCTGAAATAGTTAGTCTAAAACCAAAAGAACAATGTACAAAGTACTTGTCTTGCATTAGATTAATCATAAAACCAACTGTATGAATAACACAATTCAAATTTTGATATAGCAGTACCTTATAAATCCAGCAGTACTTTTAAAAATTTATGTACAAAAACACATCATATTGAAAATTTAAAGATTAAGCATTCCAATACTTGCTATTAAGTACTGAAACCTTGAAACATCAAAAGCTTTAGTTAACAGATCTGCAAAATTATGCTCTGAAGCAATTTTAAGAACTTGAATTAATCTTTTCTCATTGCAATCTCTTATAAAGTGATGCCTAATTTCAATGTGTTTTGTTTTAGAGTGTTGTACCGGATTTTTAATAATACAAATTGTACTACT
Organism: Artemisia tridentata subsp. tridentata; assembly: GCA_021014915.2. Classification (NCBI taxonomy): domain Eukaryota; kingdom Viridiplantae; phylum Streptophyta; class Magnoliopsida; order Asterales; family Asteraceae; genus Artemisia; species Artemisia tridentata. The sequence continues at coordinate 252,718,266 of CP139501.1, forward strand.
ATTATCAATATGAATAACAGTGTTTAAGAAATTGTACCCATAATCAAGGAGTTGGTTTTGAAGCCATAGAACTTGACTAGAGCAACTTGCAGCAGCTATATATTCAGCTTCAGTTGTTGAATTTGCCACACTTGTTTGCTTCTTACACTGCCATGAGACAAGTCTACACCCAAGGAATTGACATCCTCCAGTTGTTGACTTTCTGTCTAAGCTAGCACCAGCATAATCACTATCCGAATATGCTACCAAATCAAAAGGAGATTCTCTAGAATACCATATACCCAACCTTGGTTGACCTTTAAGATATCTAAAAATTCTCTTGACTGCAGTTAAATGAGAAACCTTTGGAGTAACTTGAAATCTTGCACAGACACAAACAGAAAACATGATATCAGGTCTAGATGATGTAAGATACATCAAAGAGCCTATCATAGATCTGTAATTGTGTACATCTACATTTTCTCCATCTTCATCTTTTTAAGAAGGTGCTTCTCTGGGTCCATTGGTGTGCTTGCTATTTTTGAATCAGCAAATTGAAATTTTCTAAGTATCTCTGCAACATATTTGTCTTGACTAATAAATATGCCTTCAGATGATTGCTTAACTTGCAAACCCAAAAAGAATGTAAGTTCTCCCATAGAACTCATCTGAAACTTATCTTTCATAAGCTTCTCAAATTCTAAACACATTTCCTTCCTTGTAGATCCAAAGATAATGTCATCCACATACACCTGCACTAACAGAAGATCCTTCTTGTGCTGTTTGATGAAAAGTGTCTGATCAATCTTTCCTCTTTGAAATCCATTTTCTAATAAATAGGAAGCAAGTGTTGCATACCAAGCTCTTGGTGCCTGATGAAGGCCATAGAGAGCTTTCACTACTCTGTACATGATTGCGTGGTTTTGTAACCTTACAACAGGTTTTACCTCTCGAGGGATCTCAAGAGGCTTACAACCCCACCAGGCAGTGTACCTGACCGATGTAGTATAGTGTAGTGGTAAGTACGGGGGATTGATCGTTCTCCACAGGGAATAGTGTTCGTTAGGTATGAAAGGCTACTCTAATTAGGTCTAAGGGTTGAGGAAGATTCTTTTTTATGTTTTTATAGTTTTTATGAAAGCAAGTAAAATCTCGGGTTTGAAGGAGTGGGCGGAATTAGTTGCTAGTCAACTAACCCAAATTACTACGGATGCAAATAAAATAAAATAACAAAAATGAAATGTGGTGAGAAACTTATGTGTAGAGAAATGTGTTTACTTAGATTTCCTTACTCCCTAACTATCTTTTACCGGTTAATTAGTGTGTATTAGTTGCGTGGATGACGGGTGTATTCCTTAATACCATTCGTGGGGTGGCGTACTTACTTCCCCAACTCTACAAGCTCCTACTTCACTCCTATGTCGAGCCGGCTAGGAAGCTCCTAACATGGGATCACTAGAATTCGCTTGTGCATTAAATACAACCATAAAAACCTTTAGTACGCGTTTGGTTCATGTTTCTTAAGACGTTCAAGCAAGTTACCGAATAGGAAGTTAGCCAGTTTTCTTAAGCCTAACATAGATAAACAATCATCCAATACAACTAATAACACACTAACAACCAATAATCAATAGCTAAGTTTCATTAGATCTAAGCAAACACAAGATAAATTTAGCCTAACATGTTAAACAAAAGACAAGAATAAGATAGAATCAAACAACACATAGACATATTGAATGATTAATTGATAACTTATCTTTCAATGAAACATGGAAGATCTCAAGGCAAAAAGCCCTGAAAAAGTAGCTAAAATCGTCTTAGGGTTTTATCCCAAAATTCCACACACTAAGCTCTCCTTAATGACAAAAAATTAGAAAACTATATATAGATTTTTGGATCTGACGGCGTCACCTTATGGAGTGTGACGCCGTCACCTCGCCGCTTCTAGGGTTCCCGGATGACCTTCTTGACGCCGTCCCTCTTTAGCTCTTCAAAAATCCATTCTGGCTTATCAAGGCTTGACGCCGTCGAACCATGAACGTGACGCCGTCCCCTTATGATTTAAGCCATGACGCCCTTGATCAAGTTAAAGCGTGACGCCGTCAGAATTCACATGCTATTTTCACTGGCTTATCATGAGTAAATTTCACGTCCAACTTTTCTTGCCAAAGCATGACGCCGTCTAGAGTAAATTGTGACGCTGTCAAGAGTAACTTTTAGCCGATTTTTGAGACTTTGTCGTTTTCTTCACTTTTATGCTCCAAAAACGTCCAAAATGCCTCCTTTTCCAGATTTCTCCTCAAAAGTACCTAAAATGACAAAAGGAACGATTTAGGGCAATATTTGATCAAATAAATACGATTTAAGGCTTAAATGACCCCTTAAAAGCGGTACACTTTTCGCCTCATCAAATACCCTTACACTTGAGATTTGCTTGTCCTCAAGCAAATGCGCTTTTATTCTAATCAAAATACAAGCTAGGGGTCATTTAATGCTAACATAAAAGTAATTACAACAAATAATCGTTCCACTCTAATCATAATAAGCACGGAGATTATAAACTAGCACCTCACAAGTAGTGTTTAGATACTCACATCTCTCAAGTGTCATCAAAATAAATCTCATAAATGAAAACGGAAAATATCTCTCACTACCTGTCATAGCAAATAGATTACCATAGGCTTGGGAAAGGATCGAAAACCTCCTCCACTAGGCGTAAGCACCAAAGATAAACTATCAAAGAGGGCTTTTAAATGGGTTATAACGTTAGGTGTAGGGAAAAGGAAAACACGGTTTTGTTGGATAAAGGATATTTTACTGGTGGCGAGTTAAAAATCTTGATCAATTACATGTACTATACAATGTTGCTAAGCCAAGACTAGACTCGATCTTAAGCTAGAAACAAAATAACAAAATAACAAAAATATAAAATAAACATAAAATAAAACGGGATAGTAGTCCGTATGTTTTTTCTATTTTTCATTTTCTCATTTTTTTGTATTTTTCTTGATTTTTTCGATTTTTTTTTTTTTTTTTTTTTTTTTTTTTTTTTTTTTGTGCATACACTCTTGCCCTACCATCCAAAATAATACATCATAGGGGCATTGCATCCCCCTTACACTTGAATTTTTACATAACTTTACAAATACTAATCTAATGACTCGAATTAAGATAATCGAAAAACTTGGAGTACTTTTAAAATATTTAGCACATATGGGGGTAATAAATGATGTTCTTCCCCATTACTCCATTACACTAGTACTTTAGCCATGAGTCCCAATCATCCCAAAACAATATGTACAAGGATATGACTCGACTTAGCAACCATGTAATCAATTAGATAATTAACTTGGGTTTAAACAAATGTTGTAACAATAATGCACTAAAGATGAGTGCATACAAGGTAGGCTAAGGCGATTTGGGTGTACATTTAAGTGGGGTGTAACAAATTCTTTCTTTAAGTAAAATGCTTAAAGGTCGAAACGAAAAGATAGGCTCTGAGGGGTGTACTAGGGGTATCGTGTACTAAAAATGAGTACAACGCAAAGGGTGTGGGAGAATTACTTGACCAATGTAGCCAACGTAATTATAACAAAAACACAGGTGTAAAACAATGGGTTAATCCTAATGCCTCTTATCATGTAGTAAATCTAACTACACGAATGTAGTCTCACTTGTGGCCTTGGAATGGTCCTAACGCAAGTTCTAGAATCTAAGTGCTACCGGTACACACATCATAGCATAAATGCTTTTCCTACCAATTCTAGGGGCGAACCTCACATATTTGGGGGTGGAAAATTTTTTAGTGGTACGGTTTTTGTGCTAGTCATATAACTCCTATCCATGAGACGCTCATTAAGATCAAAGTTTCACTCCTATATGTTGTAAAAAATTTTAAATTTGGCACTAAAATTACCTTAACAAGTATTTCTCTCAGTTTTATTACACATCTACCATCAAACAAACAAAAATCAAGTGCAATTGTATTCTCTAAAATCGTACTTTTACCCTCCCCTTACACTTAAGATGAACATTGTCCCCAATGTTCAAATAATAAGATGTAAAAGCAAAAAGTAAAAGAATGAAATCAAATACTCCCCTGATTCGCTCGGTGGATAATGAAATTACACGGTTAAATCTTCCTCCAAAGAGAATGTTGAAGCTCCATGACTAATGCATCGCCACAAGCTTGATCCAAAAACATTTCCTTGTCCAAAATAACCTGTTAAACCTGAGAAAACAAACACGAAAACCTGCATAACATCGGCGGGATAAAATCTATATATAAGGATATAATGCTTGTGGAATGATAATTTTGCAGATTCCTGGAGATTATAAGTTGGAGATTTTAATAAAAACTTTTTATGAAAACAAAACTTTCAAAAATTTCTGGAAATTAAATCTGACGCCGTCAGGTTATAACCCCTGACGCCGTCAGAAATGACCTGACAAAAATTTTCATTTTTAGTTTCCGGAAAATTTCTGGAAAAACCTATACCTTACTTCCTGGAATTCCTGCAAAACTTCATTATGACTCGATACAAGCATTTGACTCAAACAAATACTAATATGCATGCTTATATCTCATTGTTATCGTTCATGTTCAATCTTGTTCTTAAAAACAAATTTGGATTTCCCTTACACTTATCTTTTGCAAAATACCTTTATATGTAGTTAAGACGAAGTTAAAAACAAAATAAAGCATTTTCACAATTTATATTTGAGACATGAACAGTAAACAAAAAGAATAAGAAATGCATACGGAAACAAATAAAATTAAATAAACAAACAATCAAACAAATAAAGCAAATAAAGCATGGGCTGCCTCCCAAGAGCGCTTGTTTTTGTTCGAGTCACGAGCCTGACTCTACCCTTATTTAACGGAAATAGGGGAGGTTTTCCCTACACTTAGGATTAAGTGTGGGTGAAAGTAGCGATACACACCATCTTGGTGGAAGTATGCCACGTGAGGAAAGAGTGGTGGATGAATTATATGCTCAAAGATGTGGGATCCAATCATCATAACCTTACTTAGTTCAATTGGGTCAATGGGTGAATTGAAGTTTTCTCCTAGAAAGGGATCATCTTCTATCAACTTCGAGAGACTCCAAGTTAAGAATCCACTTTGACCTAATAAACCCGGTTTAAACCCATAATGTTTCTTGTGATCAATCATAAATGGGTGATGTATGTATGTAAGGTCACGGTTCACTCCTATATTAGCCTCCACTCCACATGGCCTAGAGTCTACTACCTTAATCTTAACATTACCCGGACTACATGGTTTGATGGGTGGATCGGGACCTTTTTCAATTCCTAAATTCACATCTAAGGATGGAAGATTAGGTAACGGTTTTGGTTTAGGCTCCGGTTCATCAAAACTAGGAACTTCCCTAGAACTAAAAGAAAGGTTATGACTACAAGTATTCAAACCTATTTCTTCTAGTTTTGTTTGGTCCAAGGGCTCTACCTCTATTGGGGTTCCTATAGTCTCTTCTACTTCTTCCGGGTAAGTCATGGGTGGTGTGTGTGCCTCAAATGATGGTAGGACTTGTGGGGTACTTGGTGGGCTTATGTTACTTACCTCATCATTCCCTATGTCAAGATCACCTATATCCTCATCATGTGTTTTAGTAGGATCTAACCCTAACATTTTCCCAAGTATCTCAAGTGCTTCTCTAGGCATCTCAACTTCTATATCCGAATCATAAGGATCATCCTCAATATTCTGACTGCTATATTCAAATTGCCCAAAAGATTCATCATGTGTTTCTTGAGATTCATCGTCATCGATCATAAAACCTAGGTCTTTTTGATCAATGTGATCATGCTCGGCTAGATCCTTCATCACATCAAGGTCACCTATGTGTTCGTTTTGTACTATGGCATTACATGACAACCACTTAGGTATCTCAACACTAATGTATTCATCCCCAAACAAACTTGTTTCATGATCCAGGAAATTTATATTCAATTGACTTGTACTAACGTTTGTTGGGTTGTCTACCCTATAATAATATTGGGCACAATCTTCTATGGCATCCCATGCTTCTTCAGCACTTAATTCCCTAAAGTCCCCATTGGCAAAATCCTCAATGCGCATTTGGTCATATTGGCCAACACGATAGTAAAAGGTTCGGATTAGGGATGCTAAAGCGAAACTATGATGAGGGAATTTTCGGAGTAAATTTCTAAAACGAGTCCATGCATCATATATGGGTTCATCTCGATATTGTTTGAAATTCGAGATGTCAATAGGGTAGAATGGCCTTTGTGGTTGGTGGTATGGTGGATTCGCGTACTCCATAATGGTGAACGGAAGAGTCAATGGAAATTTCTTTTACGAACAAAGACACAAAGAAAAAGATAGACTAAAGAAAATCCTAGAAAAAGAAAATAAAAATCTCACTAGAAAGGAATCTAGCGAGTAGACCTAATAAAATAAAAATTCAAACCTAAACAATAACTATTCCCCGGCAGCGGCGCCAAAAACTTGATTGCGTGGTTTTGTAACCTTACAACAGGTTTTACCTCTCGAGGGATCTCAAGAGGCTTACAACCCCACCAGGCAGTGTACCTGACCGATGTAGTATAGTGTAGTGGTAAGTACGGGGGATTGATCGTTCTCCACAGGGAATAGTGTTCGTTAGGTATGAAAGGCTACTCTAATTAGGTCTAAGGGTTGAGGAAGATTCTTTTTTATGTTTTTATAGTTTTTATGAAAGCAAGTAAAATCTCGGGTTTGAAGGAGTGGGCGGAATTAGTTGCTAGTCAACTAACCCAAATTACTACGGATGCAAATAAAATAAAATAACAAAAATGAAATGTGGTGAGAAACTTATGTGTAGAGAAATGTGTTTACTTAGATTTCCTTACTCCCTAACTATCTTTTACCGGTTAATTAGTGTGTATTAGTTGCGTGGATGACGGGTGTATTCCTTAATACCATTCGTGGGGTGGCGTACTTACTTCCCCAACTCTACAAGCTCCTACTTCACTCCTATGTCGAGCCGGCTAGGAAGCTCCTAACATGGGATCACTAGAATTCGCTTGTGCATTAAATACAACCATAAAAACCTTTAGTACGCGTTTGGTTCATGTTTCTTAAGACGTTCAAGCAAGTTACCGAATAGGAAGTTAGCCAGTTTTCTTAAGCCTAACATAGATAAACAATCATCCAATACAACTAATAACACACTAACAACCAATAATCAATAGCTAAGTTTCATTAGATCTAAGCAAACACAAGATAAATTTAGCCTAACATGTTAAACAAAAGACAAGAATAAGATAGAATCAAACAACACATAGACATATTGAATGATTAATTGATAACTTATCTTTCAATGAAACATGGAAGATCTCAAGGCAAAAAGCCCTGAAAAAGTAGCTAAAATCGTCTTAGGGTTTTATCCCAAAATTCCACACACTAAGCTCTCCTTAATGACAAAAAATTAGAAAACTATATATAGATTTTTGGATCTAACGGCGTCACCTTATGGAGTGTGACGCCGTCACCTCGCCGCTTCTAGGGTTCCCGGATGACCTTCTTGACGCCGTCCCTCTTTAGCTCTTCAAAAATCCATTCTGGCTTATCAAGGCTTGACGCCGTCGAACCATGAACGTGACGCCGTCCCCTTATGATTTAAGCCGTGACGCCCTTGATCAAGTTAAAGCGTGACGCCGTCAGAATTCACATGCTATTTTCACTGGCTTATCATGAGTAAATTTCACGTCCAACTTTTCTTGCCAAAGCATGACGCCGTCTAGAGTAAATTGTGACGCCGTCAAGAGTAACTTTTAGCCGATTTTTGAGACTTTGTCGTTTTCTTCACTTTTATGCTCCAAAAACGTCCAAAATGCCTCCTTTTCCAGATTTCTCCTCAAAAGTACCTAAAATGACAAAAGGAACGATTTAGGGCAATATTTGATCAAATAAATACGATTTAAGGCTTAAATGACCCCTTAAAAGCGGTACACTTTTCGCCTCATCAGTACACTTTGTTTGGATGTAATGGATCAATGAAGCCAGGAGGTTGTGAAACATACACCTCTCTTTCAATTTCACCATATAAAAATGCGCTTTTGACATCCATTTGGTAGACTGTGAAGCCTAAAAATGAAGCATAAGCTAGAAACAGCCTAATTGCCTCAATCCTTGCTACTGGAGCATAAACTTCATCATAATCTATTCCTTCTTCTTGTGTGTACCCTTGTGCTACTAGTCTAGCCTTATTCTTGATCACAATTCCTCTGTCATCCCTTTTGTTCTTAAAAACCCATCTAGTGCCAATTAGCTTCTCACCTGTAGGTAAATCAGCTAGCACCCAAACCTTTTGAATCTTGAACTGAAGAAGCTCTTCTTGCATAGCCTCTACCCAGCTTGAATCATCTAGGGCTGTAAGAATATTCTTTGGTTCCTTTTGAGAGAGAAAACATACAAATAAACATGAGTTTGAAAGTTCATGTTGTTTTGAAGCATAAAGGGCATCAAGAATCCCTTGTTGGTCTGAAGAGACCAATTGTCTTCTTGTCTTCACACCAGATTGTATATCTCCTATCACATTATCTAGGGAATGAACTTTGTGAATTTTTGTGTGTGGTGTAGTGGGAACATGATACGATGATGAAAGATTAGTCAAATCCACTTCATCTTCTTGGAACTCTGCATCTTTTGAGTGTGAAGGACCAGCAGTACCTTCAACTGAACTAACAGTACCTTGAGAAGTACTAACAGTACCTTGCTCTGTCTCAGCAGTACTTTCAATATTCAACATATTGAGTTGTTCCTCTGTTCCAACATCTTTTCTTTGAGCCTCAACATCCTCTTTTGCTTTACCAGAAGAAGATTCATCATTGTTTGAAGCTAAATCCACACTGGTACTTGACCACAATGGCATAATGACATCAGATTGATCTTTATCTAACTCCACCTCATTTGTTGCTTGTGAACCTGAAAAATTATTAGTTTCTGCAACAACAGGTAAATAATTCATAGAGTTTGTTAGATAATCAAGATCAAATATCCATTTTGGTCCTTGACCTACTACACTGGATTTGTTTTCCTGAAACTCCACATGTAGTTCTTCTTGAACTTTCTCAGTTCTTAAGTTGTAAACTCTAAAAGCTTTGCTAACAAGAGAATATCCAACTAAGAAACCTTCATCTGCTTTACCATCGAATTTTCCTAAATGGTCTAAGGTATTGAGAATTGTCACATGACATCCAAAAGGTCTAAGAAATCCTATTGCAGGAGTTCTACCATTAAAGAGTTCATATGATGTCTTATTGTGAGGCTGCACAACTAAAACTCTATTTTGAACATAGCAAGCAGTGTTAATTGCCTCTGCCCAAAAGATTATAGGTAGCTTAGAATCAGCTAACATTGTTCTAGCAGCTTCAATTAGTGTTCTATTCTTTCTTTCAACCACTCCATTCTGTTGTGGTGTTCTAGCAACACTATATTCTCTCCTAATACCTTTTTCTTTGCAGAAATCATCCATAACTCTATTTCTAAACTCTGTCCCATTATCACTCCTAATGACTTTGACTTTCTTGCTTACTTGGTTTTCTATCAGTGTAATGAATTCCTTAAGAATGCTTGATGTCTCATCCTTAGTGGCTAAAAAGAAAACCTATGTAAATCTGCTATAGTCATCAGTTATAACAAGACAATATTTTTTATGTTGTATACTCCTTACTGAAACTGGTCCAAATAAGTCCATATGCAGCATAAACAATGACTGATTGATAGAGTTAAAAATTTTGGGCTTACAAGTGGCTTTGTGTTGTTTGCCTTTTAGACAAGCAATGCATGTTTGATCATTTTCAAATCTTTTGTGAGGTAAACCTCTTACCAAACCATTCTTAACAATTTTATTTATGGTTTTGAAGTTAATATGACCAAGCCTTCTATGCCATAACATTGATTCATCCAATGTGGCCTTTGATACAAGACAAGTTAAATCCTTTTTAGGAATGATGTTCTTCATATCAACACTATACATGTTGGCCTTTCTAGGAATTCTAAGAAGTACTTGATTTTCATCAGGCATCTTAAAATCCTTAGATAGAACAAGACATTCAGTGTCAGTAAAAAGAACATTATTCTTTTTGTCACACATTTGTGAAACACTAAAAAGATTATACTTTAACTCTTGTACATAGTACACATTTTCAAAATCTAAATTTCCGGTTTTAATAGTACCTTTACCAGAAATTTTGCCACGAAAACCACCTCCAAAGGTAACATATCCTCCATTGAATTCTTGAAAGTCTGAAAGATAAGACATGTTGCCTGTCATGTGATTGGAACATCCACTATCTGAGTATCCTTGATCTTGATGATCAATAGAATGTCCCTGCACACAAATAAGAAAGTTAGTTTTCTTTGGGGATCCAAGCCATTACTGACTTGAATCTGCCTCTTGCATCAATATAGTTTAATCTTTTAAGGACTGTTGATGCAACATTGGATTTTTGAATCCAACATGCTGAGGCCTTAACAGCATTTGCCCTATTACCCTTAGCAGCAGAGTGAGTAACATGTTCAGCAGTGTCTGCTAACTTTGAAGTCACACCCTTTGGTCTCCAAATTTGTTTGTGGACAACTGCTTTTGATTGAATGGGCCTTAGAACAGTTTTAGATGCATGTTTGAAAGTTGTTTTTGCATCCTTAGCTGTTGATTTTGGGTTAACAGTCATCAAAGGTCTAACAGTACCTTTATATTTACCAGTACCTTTAATTTGTTCTGGCAGTACCTTGTTAACAGGACCTTTTTGTCTAACAGGACCTTTGGGTCCAGACTTGTTTGAGACTGTTCTGGGTTTAATTCTATGAGTATTAGAGTGAAAAAGAGTTTGAGAAGTTTGCCTTTTGTAGTTCACCCTATTGTTTTCATACCCAGTTACCCTTTGGTTGCAGAAAGCTGCAAGATGGTCAAAACTACCACATGTATAACAAGCTTTATTGTAAAATACAAAGTCATCACCTAATTGGTTAGACTTGAGGTTGTTCCAATTCCTTTGGTTACCTCTGGGCTTGTTTGTAGTTCTATATTGTTCACAATATCTAACTGGTTTCCTAACTGTCTTAACATTTGACTTAGGCCTGTTAGTGTTGTGATTGACTATCTTAGGAAGACTTGTTCCTACTTTCTTAACCAATACAGGTTTAGACATAACCTGTTCTTCTTCACTATCACTATCAGTTGTGCAATCTTCAACAACTATAGCATCTCCTTTCTTAACAAAGGACACCTTGTCCTGATAAGATAAAGTTTTATCTAAACTTTTACTTACCTTCTCTATCTTTGAAGATTTAGTGACCTTAGAACCATATTCCATGATTGGTTCTTGAAACTCAGGTAACCCTGTGTGTGCTAAATCAATACCTGGAGGTGAATGAACACCTCTGTATGGTGGGGGTACAGACTTAAATCCAACACCAGAATTAACTTTATCAATAACTTGGGCTTCCCAAAGTCTATTGAATCCTTCTGAGGAATGTGCTAATACATCCACAGAAACCTTTACATTTTCTCTTTCATTCTTATGTTTAGCTAATGATTCATTCAACTCAACAATACACTCATCTCTGATCTTAATGTCATTTTTTAGTATATTGATGTCATCAGCAAAATGAATTTCATTATTTTTAAAATGTAAAACTTGTTTTTCTAAAACACCTAGACCTCTTTTGTGATTAGCCAAATTAAACAAAGAATCAAGCAGCTCTTGTTTATGAGCTTCAAATCTTTTATTAAGGTCTTCATAAGCTTTAAGATTAGGACATGATTCAGTACAAGATGTAATATTGTTTACCTCTGAATCAGAATGAGCCATTAGAGCAAATTCATTGGCCAAAAGAGCAGCATTTGGTGGTGCATCCTCTTCAATAGTCATAGAGCTCCAATCATAACCAATACCATCAATAGCCAACATAGCCTTTGGCTCTTCAATAGTAACTTCCTTTTTCCTATCTTGCTTATACCATGTGTTTCTGTTCTCCTGCTTTCTTGGGCTTCTACACTCCTTAGCAAAGTGTCCTAACCTATGACAGTTGAAACACTCTACTTTCTTCTTATCAAACCCAGCAGTATCATTACCATTTATGGTAATCTGCTTCCCAGTTCTTTGCCAATACTTCTTAGCCCTCATGCTAAGCAAAGCAACCTGCCATTTGATATCCATAGCTTCCAAATCATCACCATCTACCTGCTCAAGGTCTTCATGGTTGAGAGGAGAGCCATTAGATTGACTGGTAATGAAAGCATAGAATGTTGAATCTCCAAGACCAGCAACATCCTTGTGAGAACTTGTAGAAGGAGCACTTTCACCTTCATCTACCTCTTCATTCTTACTAATACTAGGAACTGACAAGAGTGCCACGTTTCCAGAACTAGTACCATAAGTTCCAGACTTTCTAAGACTTTGTTCAACAATTTTGAAGTTGTTGTACAAATCATTGAGCTTCATTGTTTCAATTTCTGGTTTGTTCATCCAGACAATAACATGAGTGTGGAACTCATCAGGTAGACTTCTTAAAAACTTCATGTTGAGATCTTCCTTCTCTGTCTCAACACCTAACACAGCTAACTGACTGACAAGCTTATGTAATCTTGAGAATAGCTTATCAAGAGACTCATTACTAAAAGCAGTAAAGTTTTCAAATTGTTGCTTTAGTAGTGTCTTCTGTGTCTTTTTGGTAGTTTCATTACCACCAAAATATGCACAAATCTCTTCAAAAAGAGTTTTTGCATCAAGATACTTGTTGAATGATAGCATCTGTTCACCAGGAATGGTCATAAGCAGCAAATTTCTTGCTTTCTGATCATTTCTCTTCAGTATCTTCTCTTCATTTGACACTGGTCCATTATTTCTTTTTCTACTTGTTTTACCTTCTAGAACAACCTCTGAGTAGCTTGGTGAAAAGGAATCACCATATATAATTATATCCCAAAGAGTATAATCTTGGACCATGAAATATTGCTCAATTCTCATCCTCCATAACTCAAACTCATTGGGTTTGATTATGGGCAACTTTGCAGCAACATTTGTTTGAACATCATGAGCTTCCATTTCTGTTTCTTCTAATTCAAATATATCAACCTCTAGCTCTGATACCAACTGAGGAGGTCCTCTTCTGTTTGATACACGGTTAAGGTGGTTAAACCTTGTGTCTTTGTGTATAAGATATATTGACTTAATATGATTAAGCACGCGGAATTTACTTAACCACACTTAGAAGGTTATGTATGTTATGGAAATGGAAGAATTATATTTCTAACTTGACAATGAACAAAGAAAGTATTTCACTAAACGATTCAATATTATTCCAAATAATACGAGTGATCTTGAGTTTTTCACTAGGGTTACAAAACCTTGAATCTTATGTTACAACTTGTGATTTGTGTTTGTTCTATGTCTTAACAGTTATGAGTCTATGTTATGCATGTGTGTCTATCTGTTTAAAATCCAAGTCTAAGATCTCTTTTATAGTTGCAAGAGATCTTTACAAATTTGCTAAAAGTCTTGACCGACTTACTTGTTTAACTTATGCATATTGGTGTCAGTACATAAGATACAACATGTATCTATGTATACAACTTGTTAACTAAGCACATGGAGTAAGATATTATCTACCGTATATGTTTGACCAAAATACAATAAATATCTTTTCGATCTTATCCTATGAGTCACTGATCAGCAGTACTTTGATGTAGTAGCAGTACTTTGATGTACGAGCAGTACCTTCAGAATATTTAATTCCCAACACGGCTAAAATTCCAAACCGAATCAAAACAGCCCGCACCTCTTTCTTTCACTACAATACAAGAATCAATACCACTTCTATGGCCTCCAAGAACCCACGATCAGACCTCTTTGGTATCCTCTTGAATCGGATCAGAATGGAAGGAAAAGACACCAGCCGACACCTAGAGTTTTTAGGGGTTTAGAAGTGTTTGAAAATTTTCGGTATGAGGAGTATGGGAAGACCGAGTATTGTGATTGATTTCTTAACTCCAGGGAAAAAGAATGGGCCAAGCTTGTTACCCTTTTTAATTATTTAAAGCCCAAAGTTTATGTCTTATGTTTTATGATTTAAAATTTCGGCCCAAAAGAGTAGTATGAAACGTGTGATGGACTTTGTGATAGCTTTTGTCTTTTTAAAGTTAAGTATTTTGTTAGTTGGATTATAATGTATAGTTGTAGGATAATTATAAGTGAATTTAAGATTAAGTAATTTAGATTTAAGCTTCATAATGTATCTTATAGATTCAAAGTTTGAGGGTAAATTAGGGATTTCAAATGTTTTAGATTTTAGGGTTTTACAACTCTTCCCCTCTAAAAAAAATTTCGTCCTCGAAAATTGGAGTGAAACGAAACGGAAAGCACAACGGACCGTGAACGGAAATGTGAGTGACTTGTTCCTCATGACTCTATCTTGTTGATCAAAATAGCTTCGACTTCCTCAGAAAAGACATACCAATATGAATCCAGACAAAAGAATAATACACCAAACGTAACAGATGATAATCGTATTCTCTCGGAAGAGATACAGGGAATACGCAGGATTTGACGGATATATCGTCCGTGGAACTTAATTAGACAAATCAGATGAGAACATACAGAAAACAGATTGTTTGATATCATCAAACGGCAGAAAGCTCTACAACAGAACCTAAGATTCTTATCGGAAGTATAGAGGTCAGCAAACGCGTGACGAGAATCCAAACGTATCAAATCGTATAACGGTGAAGGCAGATTAAGCGTATAGGTAGAATGAACCTAATGTCTCACTAACGCAGATAATCTCAAACAGCTATAAGAAATTCTAAGGATTCTAAGGCACTCCTCGAAATATCCTATGATCACAATAAGTGCACGTTATATGATGTAAGTATTATCACGTTGGCCAGAGGTCATAATACTAGCATCATATAATCATGCCCTTATAATGACCATACTTTATCTCAAGTCGTGAAATACAACTTATCTTAACCACCTAACAGTCCTTCTATTCCCTAGGGTTGGTCCGAATCGATCATCATTACGAATTCAAAATCAGAGAAACAGAACGTACAAATAACGTAACGGAATTAGTAAGCATTAAATGAAGTACGTCGTCCAAAGCGTCAGGTCTTCCACAATACATCAAAATTTTCATGTCAAAACCGTCATCCCATACACGCAGAGTGAACACAGAACGGAATTTCTAACAGATAACCTAAATCATTCAAAGGATCTTATCATCTGGTAACGGAAACTTAAGTAGGTTGAGAGGAAGTGAATTACGTCATCAATAGCTCCATCCTTCACGAAATCAACTCATCCAACCACCAATGTTTATTCCAAAATCGTCCATTCAAATACATGATTTCAAAATCTCTTCCAAGTCCGAGTAGTCTGTCTATGCTTGTCCATCCGATCATAGGGTGAAAAGGAATTATAATCTTGAGTCTGGTTCCCCAAGCCTTTGGCAACTCTTCTTGGAATTGTGGTGTAGTAACGCGAATCTCTGACATGATCGTTGTGCATCCTTCCGTCCGTAAGTCTGCTTCTGCTCTCAATTCATCTTAGTACCACTAAAATGAATAGAGAAGCAAGACTGCGTGTCTTCGACAGGTCTTCTAGCACGGCTCAAAATTCGCCAACTCGATATCATTTTCCTTACATGCTCGCAACCATGTTTGTCTTGTAAGCAATGTCTTCCCATCTTCAAGGTAAACGTCGCTGCTGTCAACTCCAGGTTATGTGCTGAAAAGTTCGTCTCCTACGGTCTGATTATCCTGATGCCCAAATGAAAACTCTACGTGTTGCATGAAATACAATTGAGTCCTTTCTCAGTTTCTCTCTTCTTCTTATATGCTTCTTCCACGGAAACGCCTGTCGCGAACATCTCCTACTACTCTTCTACAAGGTTTCTAGCTCCGATAACTGTCTTCAATCTTGGTCCTTTTGTGGGAAAATTCTGTCATCACAGGATACCTGGTAGTGCTTTCTGCTACAATCTCTGAACGCCAATCAAACCTACTCTTCCAGAACAAAGGGTCATTCTACTTAATACGAAAATGATCTACATGTTCCTCTTTCATCTCTGGACACAACACAACATCATACTATGACAATTTGTCCAAATACTCGCGAAAACATGATTCTATTAGCCAATACTTTTGGCATCATTAAAACTCATAATGATCACAACGAGTACGAAAGCAGCTTCAGGAATCGTCTTAGGGAAACTTCATATCTACTTCACATCACATATCTTCCTCTTATCGAATAAAACTGAAATGCTTCGCGGAGGTTACTCTCAATCAGTCAACTCCCTTCTTAGAAGTTCTTGTGGTTGCTTCTTCAGTCCTTCAAACTTAAATGAGGCCATCCGATATGGAGTTTTAAAGATAGACCAAATCAATCATTGATACGCGGAAATGGATAATGATTACAGATAGTGATACGGTTAAGTTCACGATAGTCGATACGCCGCCGCATACTCCCCTCTTTCTTCTTCATAAACCAACAGGAGCATCCAAAGAGGAACACTGAGGTGAACAAAATCATATTCCATCAGCTCCTTCAATTCTCTCAACTTCTATGGCATCATGGTTTCGTCAACTGAGATCAATTCAATGCCAACTCCACTTCCGAAGCAGGGGGAATCCCAAGAGGTTCATTCAGAAAACACCAGAAAATTTTGTACAACAAAAACTTCCAATGCCAGAGCTTTCTAAGGGTGGATACTAATAGGTTTAAGGAAAAACTTGACAATCAAATGAGATCGGGTTATGTGTTTTCATAGCAACATTAATCCTAACAGATTTAAGCGGTTGAGAGTCATCATAACAAAAGTAGGGTGAAGCAGATTGTTAAAGGTTACATTTCAGATACGGTAGTCTATGGTAGCTTTATGAAGAGCCATCCAATCCATAACCAAAAGACCTCAAAGTCAATTATATCAAGAGTAAACAGATCCGTAGAATGGATACGGTCGTTAAACCAGACGGATAGTTCATATATCAGAGTCAAGTACAGGGTTCATCGGAGTGTTGAGATAGATAAGTGAACAGTTCAAGGTGTTGGAATTTTGTTTAGCTTTTTAGCATAAGGGGCAGGTAGGGTGTGTATCATCGGTAATACGAACATCGTATAACTGTCAAAAGTGAGATATATGGAATATTAGTTATCAGCATCATCATGCTCCGTTAACAATTCCGTACTGAGATAGTATTTACATCATATCCTTCTAAAGGAACTGGTTGGCAGACAAGGTTCATCATTCAAAGCGAGGGAATAAAACTTCCTATATTCATGGTTAATAATTACCAGAGTTCTCATAGGAGTAGTAATGGATTATGCATATTCAAGTAGTATCAGATGATACATTTATATCCAGCATAAATAATGAATTCATAGAATGTGTCAAACACATTATGGTTGAATGACCTTCGGGATGGTCGGAAAAGGATCAAACTGTTTATCAAACAGATCAGAATCGGGGATAAAAATTGGAAGGTGAAACTTAAATGGTGTAAGGTATCCATGTAGTTTCCGAGGTATTCCAACTAACTTGGTTACTAAGCTTAGGTTGCAAAACTTTCTAGCTTCTGAAACAAATGTTCTTTATGAGGCATAGCTAAGGGCAGAGGCACGAATCAGAGTAATGAGAAAGCAATGCTACTTACATAGATTTCCTATTGTACCCATTCCTCACCGGTCATAACTTATGTTCCTATAGGGAGATCCTAAAGCAATTTCTCAAAGGTTGTCTTATGAGCGCCTACAGTGGAAACTTAATGGTCCAAACTTCACAAGTCAAGGTTTGATGTACTATAAGTCGTAGCCTATTCTCTGATACCATAATTGTAACACCCCAACCCGATAAGCGTAGAAGTATTACGTTATGGTGACATATCAAAGCAAACACCAGCATATGACTTAAATAATACAAAAGAATTTCAAAGGTTACAAAGGGAAAATCTGAAATACAAGGTTACAAATGAGAATTACAATAAATACTAAGTCTAAAAATATAATCACTTCTAGTCCTCTCTAATCCAGAATAGCTATCAAGGTATAGTCTTCTAAGTCCAAAGTACTCTCCACTCATAACCCAGCTTCTAACTAAAACCTGCCGCAGGAAAAGAAATGCGACTGAGCTTAAAAAGCCCAGTGAACAGATATATATAACATAACATAACGGTAAAATAAGCATAAGCAACGAAGGAATAAGAATACAAAACGAAAAGTATAATCATGAAAGTCATACAAATTTTAAAGAGAACTAAGAATCAAGAATGCATGAGAACTGAATAAGGAATGAATCAAGAGAATAATGAAATAAAGGAAAAGTTCATATAAGGATGTGCCATAAGAACTACATATCATAATCCGTCAAATCATATAATATCTTAAAGGTGCACGAAGAGGGAAGACCTCTAAGTACTAAAATTGTAAGAAGGAGTGTAAGGCACACACCACCTGGTCACCATAATCATATAAACATAAAACCTAGGATGCATCCATACGCTCCCTAACATAAGTATGTATGTCAGTACTAGACTAAGCACACACACGCATTAATGGCCAATAGTGATCACAATATAATACATAAACATAAGGGGGAATGCCGTAGATCTATCACACCTCTACGGGAGTGTCATGCCTAGGGTGCCATCAAAGACATGGTCATGGTACCTCCACAACTAGGTTAGCTCAGGCACAGATCTATCATAGCATACAACAATATAGACATAGCATGGTAAGAGAAACAAGATAGTGACTCAATTAAGCATGACAAAGCATAAGCATATCATGGCAGAGACATTTATAATAAATGTCAGAAAGGATCATATAGGAATGACAATCATGCAATGAAAGTCAAGAATCAATAAAGGGAATCATATCAGGCAAAGGATCATAAGAAATATCTCTACTGAAAAGGAAAATAATATCTGTACGATAACATAAGTGTCTCAAAGTAAGACAGAATATATGTACCTTGGACCGCAAGTGAAAACATAATAGAAACATAAAGATCGGAAGCAAACTCCTTCTTCAGCGAATCTACACGAATACATGATCGTCTTATTATTTATATCTTATTTAAATCAGATTACTTATTTTAGTCGGCTTCCCATTTTTAGTAACTTTCCTTTTATAGCAGCTTTCCAAAATAGTTACTTTCCAAAAATAGTAAGTTTCCGCTTTAAGTAAGTTAACCCATTTTAAGTAACTTTCTATTTTTAGCAGGTTTCCCGAATTAGTAAGTTTCCAAAATTAGTAGGTTTCCATAATTAGTATCTTAGGGTTACTTTTATCTTAATTAGGGTTCTAATCATAGTTTTAACATTTAATAAATGCACTAATCATGTCATAGGCCAATTTAGGTTATGCAATGTATTAAGGTATCTTAATTATGCCTTTAAAGGTTATATTAATGATAAAGTATCTTTAGGTTAAAGCATATTAGTGACAATTAGGTTTAAAACACTTATTTAGCCTTTTTAAACTCTTATCTGCTTTTATCTATTAACATGTCACAACTATACAAATTTTTCTACCACATTAGAACTCAAAGATAAATTCTACAAAAATTCACACTGATAATTTAATGTCTTTAGAACCCACACGAATTTTCCCAGAATTTATTAGTTAGTTTAACCCCACACGAAAAATACTCCAACACAGGCTACCCAGAAAACGTATCTGCTGCAGTACCCAAAAAGTATCCACTTGGTTTACCCATCAATACATCCAGGAAAAATCCCCAAAAATTCATGACGTTACTAGGCATATAGATGTTAAATGCTGGAAAGTTTCATGATCCAAATCCTCATAGTTTATAAATGAAAAATCGTCCAAGTGGACTGATTTCCAGACTTCCAAAAACAGTTTTAACACTTGAACTTGTAAAATCAAAAAAGACCTTCTCCCCACCTCCAAAAATTATAAGGTTTATATATTCAGAAAGCTCTTTTCCTGAACTTGATTTTAGACACAAGAATCACTCAAAAACACGTTAGTATCAATAAAATATACCCCTTTCAATTCGACTTAAATTCCAGACAGCATGTAAATGGGACAGAAACAAACCCTAATCCCAATCAAAACCCCAAATCGACCTATGATTGTTCATAAGACTTGTATTTAATCATCATTAAACATATTCACAAATCCCACAATGATTACCCACGAAATCCCATCAAAACCCTAACCCTAATTCGTGATTTCATTTGGAGTTCCTTATGATTTTATGTGACAATTTTTCGTATCCATGTATATAATATTTAGCCGATTGTTATGGATGGTATAAGGATCGTATTAGATACAAAAGTTGATTATGATGAGGAGGGAAACGAGACATGATACCTTGTACAGATGATCGAATCAAAGAAAAACAATAAAGATCCAAAACTACACCCAAGTCGCGGCTTAAATTCCAAACCGAATCAAAACAGCCCGCACCTCTTTCTTGCACTACAATACACGAATCAATACCACTTCTATGGCCTCCAAGAACCCACGATCAGACCTCCTTGGTATCCTCTTGAATCGGATCTGAATGGAAGGAAAAGACACCAGCCGACACCTAGAGTTTTTAGGGTTTTAGAAGTGTTTGAAAATTTTCGGTATGAGGAGTATGGGAAGACCGAGTATTGTGATTGATTTCTTAACTCCAGGGAAAAAGAATGGGCCAAGCTTGTTACCTTTTTTAATTATTTAAAGCCCAAAGTTTATGTCTTTTTTTTTATGATTTAAAATTTGGGCCCAAAAGAGTAGTATGAAACATTTGATGGACTTTGTGATAGCTTTTGTCTTTTTAAAGTTAAGTATTTTGTTAGTTGGATTATAATGTTTAGTTGTAGGATAATTATAAGTGAATTTAAGATTAAGTAATTTTAGATTTAAGCTTCATAATGTATCTTATAGATTCAAAGTTTGAGGGTAAATTAGGGATTTCAAATGTTTTAGATTTTAGGGTTTTACATCGCCCATTCATTTTGCTACTTTCCGCTTTGCTAGAACCTGCACCATCTTTTCCCATCCTTGCTTTCCTTTGCTTGATGAAATGTTCAAACATAGCTTCAAGACTTGTTATCCTATTTCCCAGATCATCAATTTTGGTTTCCAACGTGCTTTCTCCTCCAACATCATCAGCTTAGGCGTCCAACATCTCTCTGTAGTATGGCTTTTTCCTCAACCATTCCAGAATCTGGTCTCTCATCCACGGGCTAATGTTCTTATAAGAACCATATTCATCATAAATTTCGTAGCCATATGTATTAAGAACTTTATTAAAGAGATACATCGATGATAAAACCTTTGACCACTCCTCTTCCGGCATGTAACCAGCCATTGTTATGTGTGTTTTGTGAGAATTGACGATTGGGTTATGTGCGTTTTTCCGGTTATAGAATGATTGGTTATATATAAGTAAAAAATTGGCGGGACAAAGGTTCAATGAGGTGGGAAAAAAAACCCTACGACATGTCGTCGGTACCATAATGGCGGAAAAAATCCCGCCCAATTATTCGCTAATATTTACAATAGGGGGAAGACCAAATTTGGTCTAAATTCGTCCCGTTGACATGTCGTCGGGACGATACGACTAAACATAGTTGTTAACGCTAATCAAACGCTAATCACAATAATATTTTTGATTAATATGGTCCCGACGACATATCGACGAGACCAAATTGGCAGGACAAATTCCCGCCTAATTATTGGCAATTATTGAGAGAGTAAATTTTGACCAATATGGTTCCGACGACATGTCGACGGGATTTTAATAATCAGAAAATTCAACGCACGCTGGTCTCGGTCAAGCGCTTTTTTTGTCTTTTAGTGGTCCGTACCGACGACAGCCTATCGCCGGGACGACCTTCGTCGCCCGTTCCCCTTATTCTTGTAGTGAAACCTAGACGTATGCATGTGTAACGAGGATGAAAGTTGGTTAGATCGAATATGTGTAACTGATCAGGCCTTGTGTAGCATTTGTGTTTAAAGTCGAACCAGGTCTGAAAACATGTGTGTATACTGACATGCTAATCGGGATAAAAAGGTTGGAAAACGAGTGAGTTGTGACGTATTTGAATCAGTAAATGTGTGTAACTCGAATATGAATATGGCTTAGTGTTAAGGCTCGTTTGTGGTCTTGTTAAACACATTGTTGCTTTGTTAAACTCCGGTCATGTGTCGCATGATGAGTGTGGGTTATAGGCGTCGAACCTTATGATGGTATATGGGTCGAATAAAGAGTTAAACGAGAGACTAAATTCATGTCGTTGGGCTGCATGTTTAACGAAGGGATTAGGATTGTATTCTACTCTTTTATGTGTGGGTTATGGCTTGAATTAAGCTCGTTAAACACATGTGAGTGTGAACTGTTTTGTGTGTCAATGGTGTGAGTCCAAAAGAATTTTTACATGTTGCTAATCACATTTAGATAAAGTGTGGTTGTGCTTTCTTTGGCTGCTTGTTTAAACCCCTCGCATGTCTTTCATTTTGCCTTGCATAAGTGAGCTATGTTCTAACTTGTCTCGTCTATTTTGGTTTCTCGTTGGATTTGATGTGATACGAATAGGTTATATTTATTTCGAATTCGATTCGGGTTTAACAAGTTTGGTCCGATTTCCTTTTGTTTCTAATTGGTAAAAATAAGTCCTAAAACCTGAAATAAACACATTTAACCCTAATCTTTGGAAATTGTAACGATAAACCCTAAACTTTGGTAAGTTACATTTTAAACCTTAAATTATGATAAGTTGTCACATTTAACCCTAATTTGACTAATTGTGGATATTAACCTAAAGCTTACTAAATTTGAAAAGTTACTAAATTTGGAAAGTTACTAAATTTGGAAAGTTGCTAAATTTGGAAAGTTGCTATATATAGCAGGAAAACTTAATATGGCAATATGAACAACGATAAGTACTGAATCAGTAATAACTTATGAATGGTTCTTAGATAATAAGACGATCATTAATTCATGTAAATTCGCTGAAGAAGGAGTAACTTCTGATCCTCGTGTTTTCTGATATGGTTTCTTTTGCGGTTTGGGGTACAAATATTATACCTTTTCTTAGTTAAGGTTTCTCATGACCTATCGATCCTTGACTTTGATTCGTTTGCTATGTTATGATCCATTTGATATGATTCGTTGATATGATCCATTTGATATGATTCGTTGATATGATTCCGTTTGATATGATCCATTTGCTATGATTTCCTTTTTGATATGATCCTTTGATTTGATATCCGGTTGCTATTCATTTGTTATGATATTCGTTTGCTATCCATTTGCTATGATATGATTCAGTTCAGTTTGATACGTTCTGTTTGGATATGATATGATGGCTTGATGTGATATGATATGATTTTTTCTGTTCTGTTGCCCGAGCTATTTAACTAGCCATGGAGGTACCATGGCCATGTCATTGATGGCACCAATGGCATGACACTATCTGTGGTGGTGTGATTAGTCCACGGCGTCCCCATTTGATATGATATGATATGTGATCACTTGGCCATTATGATATGTGTATATATTGTCTCGTACAGGTGTATATATGATTTGTTTTGTAGGGGGCATATGGATGCATCCTAGGTACTTTGTTTCGTTTTGTAGTGATTGGCTGTGTGTGCCTTACACCCCTCTCACATTTGGGAGTTAGCTACTCCATTTGGTACTTGAGAGGTCTCCCCTCCTTGTGCACTTATGATTTGACGGATATGTATATGTGGTTATGTGGTCTATTCATGTATCATGTTTAGACATTTGTTTTGAGCTCGTGGGCATTCCTATATGATTCGTTTGATTCCTTATGATTATCTGATTCGTAGTATCTCTTGATCTCTCACTTCATTTGACTCATTTGACTTATGATAGTTGTTCAGTTGATCTTTGATCTCTCATTCTTTTGACAGATGATATTCGTTTCAGCAGGAGCTTATGTTTTCTTTTTCCTATAGTTATATATGTTTTGATTATTCGTTTCGTTATATATATATATATATATATATATATATATATATATATATATATATATATATATATATATATATATATATATATATATATATATACGTTTCGTTATATATATATATCTGTTCACTAGGCTTTTTAAGCTCAGCCGCATTTCTTTTCCTGTAGCAGGTTTTAGGTTGGAAGCTGGGATTGAGTGAAGAGTGCATAGGAGCTCTTAGTGGGCTACCCTGATGACAGATAGCCATTTACTTCTGGATTAGACCTGGATTTGTCTTCAGTTAGATTTAGTTTGGATTTGTATTTTAGTTTTGGAACTCACTATGTTTAGAGTTAGTATTTTGTTATTATATTAGAATACCTTTGTAATCTTTATGTTTATAAGTCTTCCGCTTGCGTTTGTATGTTCTGATTGACACCATAATGTGGCATTTTGACTCTTGTCGGGTTAGGGTGTTACACCCTAGCTGAGGTTTGGGAAAGGGGAGATATCTTCAAATGCAATAATTCTCAAGTATTTATAGATTTCCTTGGCACGACCATGTTACGGAGTAACCATAAGCAAGTAGTTACGCCGTAACTCTCTTCTACACATGATTTCATCACCGACATTGTGGTACTTATGGAGTAACTTAATCGACCAGGTTACGCCGTAACTTCAAACTTGGTCCATACGTTTTTCATTCTACACTTCTACGGCGTAACCTCAAGAAGAGGTTACTAACGTAGAACCCTCGTTAACATTTTCCCGTTTCTATGCCGTAACTCTATTACCTAGTTACGGTAACCTTCTTGAATGCTGAATTTGGCTAAGTCTTTAGATTTCTACGGCGTAAATTCTATTAATAGGTTGCGCCGTAACCTTGAGTAGTGTTAACTTATGCATTAAGTGATTCCATTAGTTATGGAGAAGGTTAATCGTGGTACCTAAGCCGTAACTTTCTTTTGAGCAGCTGGCTCATTTGTAATTTTGCTATTCATAATTCGCATTTCTTCGTTCCAATGCTCATTACTACCCTGAAATGAGATAATCAGTTATATGAGCATATAAGCGTGCAAAATTATAAAAATGATGAGCACATTATGGGGATATTGGTACTTAAAATATCAGAACTATTTTATGTTATCAGTCCACATTGTGTTGTGTGTAGCGATTGCTATTGTGTGTAGTATTGTGTAGATTTGTTCTAGCTAGGATTAAGACTCGACATTCCGCTTAGTGTCGTAAATTGGTGTAAGCGAAGGTGTAGGTTTGCTCCGCAATAAGGGAGCTTGTAGATATATTGATTATGAAACTCTCGTGTGTGATACTCAAAGAGTGGAGTAGGGCGAAGAGAGAGCTTCTTAGCCGAACTAGTATAAATCTCCGTGCCTCGGTTTGATCGTTTCTTCTCTTTACTCTTACATACTTCTTACTCTATTATTGTTGTTAATATTATTTGTGTTCATATATTGTTGTGTTGATATCACATAAACTTCGAATCTAAGTCTTTCAAAAGAAACTTGAAAAATATTTTGAAAACGTAATTAAAACAGTGAAACTATTCAACCTCCCCTTCTAGTTTCTACACCAACATTTTTTATTAATTCCGTGCATGGTCATTTTTTTGCTAACGGTCGTTAATTTTCTCGTTGGCTGCAAGAGCCTTTTCGCCTCTTCATATTTGTATAATACTCTCTTTTTTCTCGTCTACCACCTGACACAAACATTAAGACTTCCCTCCATCTTTAATTTTTTGTGGGTAAAAGGGTTACCCCCGGTAAAATATTATTACTCCAAAAAAGTAATTAAGTACAACGGGTGTGGGTGAGTCCCACATCTCAGCCCAAAAAGGCAAACCAGACGCGCCTACAGTGCTTAAGACCTAAACTAGCATAAGAAATGGCATGTCATACTTATGCAAAATAAAACAAACACCTATCTAATTTTACCACGAAGATTAATGTCATATGCATTTGCATACTTCATTTGGGCACTAGTCAAACCATAGTCATCAAAGGTATCATCAGCTCCATCTTCAATTTCATAAACATAAATTCACAAACATAAATTTAATATCATCTTTAGAAACCCAATTAATTCCATCGTTTTTCTTCAAACGAAAACCCCAACCCAAAATTATGAATGATCATTTAATCTAGTCGTGCACTCCAAATGCGTTGGGTGATGTCACAGTAACACTAAAAGACCTTTCAGGTTCAATTTTAGGTAGTATTCAATACAAAGTGATTACAAAGGAGAGGTTTGGAAAGACGATTACAGTAGGAGATGCGTTGATACTTCATATGTTTATGTCTTTTCTCCTAAACAATTAGGCCATTATCTTAACATTACAATAAGAAATGTGGTTAAGGTTTTCCTCAAGGATACAGTTCCAATTCCTGGAAATGGCAATGATGTAAGTGGTCGTGGAAGTGTTGGTGGTACAACTAATTTGCTTGCAAGTGATTGACATTTTACTAAAGAACAAGAAGCAATGACACAACCATTAGAAGATGGACATTTTACTGAAGAACAGGAACATCAACTGATATTAGACCAAGAAGCATCAACACAAACATTAGAAGAAGAAGCAAGGGCTGAACAAGAATGGGAGGACAGATTTAGGCAAGAATGAGAGTGGGAGGAAAGGTTGTTGTTGAAATTTGACTTGGAATCTGATTAATTTGTAACTTATCTTTTAGGATTCTAAATTAGTTATTTCATGGTGGTTGTTTGATTTTGTTGAGTCTGCTAATATTTATGTTGGTTATTTGCAAATACTACAAACTGCAAATGCAAATGCCTAAACTACAAATGTAGGCAGTTTACCAGTTTGGTTAGTCAATTCCAAACACCCCCTAAACTAGGAATGGCAATGGGGCGGGTTTGGGGAGGGGCGGCCATTCCCATCCCCAAACCCGATTAGCAAATCATGCCCCAAACCCGCTCCGATCCCCATTAGGGATCTTATCGGGGCACCCCATTGGGGCGAGATGCTCCCCCAAACCCGCTCCAATCCCCATTGGGGTTCTTATCGGGGCGCCTTTTTGAGCGCAATGCTCAACCAAATAAACATTGTTTTCCATTTATTATCATTTTTACACCATATTTTAGCAATATGATTATATGTATCAACGCGAAAAATCAAGACTTACAAAGAGTATATTAAGTACTAGCTTTAATAAGTTTCAACAAACTAAGCATAAATAATGACAAATCATCCCTTATAAAATAAAAACTTCTTTTAAAAATATGACACAAAATAAGTTTTTTTAATCACAAATTAAAGATAAAGAATGAGAATACTGTTTTTATTACGTAAATACTAACATAATAATATATGAATATAATATATCTATATGTATATATATGTTTCGGGGCGGGGCAGGTTGGGGATTTTGTTCCCCGCTCCGAACCCGATAAAAATCCCCGTTAATGCCCCGAAACCCGCCCCATAACCCGATAAGCACGCCCCGCCCCGCCCCCAAAACTTCGGGTTTCGGGTTTCCCCACTGGGTTCGGGTTTTTTTTGCCATCCCTACCCTAAACTGCAAATGCAAAAGCAAAGGTTTATTTTATTTTATTATATATATTTTTTTTAGTTCAAAAGCTAGAAAAAATACATACGTTTGACTAATGAAAGTCAAATTTGTATTGTTTTTGACACAAACTGGTATGGAACACAAATGATAACCTTGTTAAGATTGTTTGACTAATGAAAGTCAAATTGGAAAGTTTTTTGGACACAACTGGTTAGAAACACAATGACAAGCTGGTTAACAATGTTTGACTTCTAAAAGTCAAACTTAAATTTTTTTTAAGGCACAAACTGGTTAGAAACATAAATGATAACTTGGTTTAGATTGTTTGACTTCTAAACTGGTATTGTTTTGACACAAACTAGTTAGTCATACCCTCATACTGCAAATCCCACTAATTGCAAATGCAAAAAAATGGAGTGTTTGGGCAGTTCAGACTATGTTTAGCAGTTACATGCCACAAATTCATACAAGTTCAATGTCTTAAACATTAATTACTAAACCATAACAAAATATAACAACATAAAACCATTCAAACCATAGCCTCTTTATCATCCCTTCTTTGCCTTTTACATGTCTGCAACCTTTCTTTACCATTGACTGTAACAGCTTGTAAACCAAGTATGCAATTTTTGATAGGAGGTGACATTTTGGCTTTGTTACCTTTGTCAACAACTAAAGGGTTTGCAACTGTCCTCTTAGCTTGCTTACCTTTTGTTGGCACAACAGTTTGTTCACTTGGTCATTCACTTTGTAATAGTGCTACAAGCATATCTTCTAACTCTTCACGAGTCAACTTAAAGAGATGGATTTCCTTACCATCAATAATGATCACATCATCATCCATTTTGAAATCAAACTGAAGGCAATGTAACTATTGAGATAAAAATGAAATGGAAGGTTGGCAGGTGTATTTAAGCATTCTATTGTGGATGGTTGGCAGGTGTATTTAAGCACTCTATTGTGGACGGTTGGTAGGTGTATTTATGAAAGGTTGGCAGGTATATTTAAGCACTTTACTTTTGCTAGTCAATTCAAGTGATCTAAGCATCCTGTGAACTAACACAAGTTTGACTGTTGCAAGTCAATTACAATGCATACATAGTTAAAGAAAAAACTCAAAATACTTCTAAAAGTCTAACTCGTATTGTTTTGACACAAACTGGTTAATCATGAAACCATCTTCCAAAAAATCCCTTATTCAGTAAGTGTGTAAGCCATCTTTGTTTAGGCAGTTCCAAACACCCCCTAAACTGCAAATGCAAATGCCATAACAGTCATAACCTTAGACTGCATACTCCACAAAATGCAAATGCCAAAAAAGGGAGTATTTTTGGGCAGTTTAGACTATGTTTGACTAATGAAAGTCAAACTGGTATTGTTTTAGACACAAATGATAACCTTGTTCAGAATGTTTGACTAATGAAAGTCAAACTGGCATGTTTTTTGGACACAAACTGGTTAGAAACACAAAGGACAACATGGTTAACAATTTTTAGGCACTTTAGACTAGGTTAGGACATGTTTAGTCAGTATAGACTCTGTTTACTCAGTGTTCCAGTTTGGTTAGGCAGTTCCAAAGACCCTCTAAACTACAAAGGTAACTTTGACTTTCAAAATTCATGTGTAATTGACCATCTGTTTGCCATAAGGTTATTTTGACTTTTAGGAGTCAAATTACACAATATATACATTACAAGGCCATCTCAGAAGGAAACCAAAATAACAAAGCTTCAAGCAATCAAGATACAAGGCCATCTGTTATACACAAACCAAAATCCATAATTCATTACTTAATATATGCTAGGAACACCAAACCTAAACATCAATCCTAAACATTGTTTTCAACTTACAACCAAAATGCATAAAAGTTAAATTTAAGGCCGTTTGTTATACACAACCAAAATACATTGTTTTCAACTTACAGCTTACAACTTAAAACCAAATCCATACTTCACATCACCTAACTAGTTAACACTTCATGTTTTTGGTGTTGGAACATCCAGTACCTCCTTCTGTTGCTGGAGCATCCCACATTTGCTCTAGGATCTCTAAGACCATGTATGTAATTTCTCAATGTAACCTCATTTTTAGGGGTCTAAGACCAAGTATGCAACTTGTTATTGGAATCTTCCTTCTTATACCTTGCTTTCCTTTTACCTTTCTTACCCTTGAAGTGGAAGCAGTCAGATTAGGAAGCCCCCAGCCACCCTTCACCCTAGTATCATCATCATTGTCTGAAAATTACCCATATAGATCACATCATCATTAAAGGCTGAAAAATGTATCATAATTAGTGCTTGTAGCATCATCAGAGTCCGAAAGAATCACATCGACATTAGTATAATCATCTGAAATAATGATCACATCAACCTGCTTTCCCTTGGAGTTGATATTTGCAAAGATAGCCCAAACAATGATATAAGAATCAAGCTGCTTGTGTGTATACTAGCTCACATCATACTACAACTCTTAATACAATCAAATTTAAAAAGCCAAATGAAGTTAGGACATGTTTGGTCAGTCTAACTGTGTTTTTGTAGTGTGTCAGTTTAGTTAGGCAGTTCCAAACACCTCCAAAACTGCAAAGGTAATTTTGACTTTCAAAAGTCATGTGTAACTGTCCATCTACTTGTCATAAGGTTATTTTCACTTTTATGTGTCAAATTACACAATATACACATTATAAGCTCATCTCAGAAGAAAACCAAAATAACAAAGCTTCAGGCAATTAAGATGCAAGGCCATTTGTTATACACAAACCAAATTCCAAATTTATTACTTAATATATTCCAGGACCACCAAACCTAAACAGTGATCCTAAAAATTGTTTTCAACTTACAACCAAAATACATAAAAGTTTAATACAAGGCCATATGTTATACACAACCAAAATACACTACAAGTCTTAATTCAAGCAAATTTAAAAATCCAAATGAAAGTAAAAGATATGATATATGATGGAATTTGGAAGTGGCCAATGGAGTGGAGTAGTGAATTTCCATTTACCCAAACACTGCATGTTCCTACTTTGAATGAAGAATCAAAAGACAAAAAAATGTGGTTGACTAATGAGGGACAGTGTGTAAACTACACTATTAATAGAGCTTGTAAAGATTCGAAACAATGGGTGATAAAGTTCCATGGTGTGATATAGTATGGTTTTCTAACTATACTCTCAAACATTCCTTTATAATGTGGCTTGCAATTCAGGGAAGACAGTAACATTTGTTTTATATATAAACCTAAGGGCAAATTCTTTGAAAAAGTATTATACTTGTTATAAAAGTGTGTTTCGCGTACCGAACTAAAAAAATTGGTATTTTGAGCATCAAACTTGACATTTTTGTCTCTTTTAAGTACTAAAGATAAAAAAAAATTGTGTCATGACCATTTTACCCTTAAATTTTTGAAAATTGCATCCACCGTCCCTAGGCTAAATTACATAAATTGTCCCTTTTTTTTCGAATTTTTTTTTACTATTTTTTTTTGTCGGAATTTTTTTTAAGAAATTTATTTTAGAAAATTTTTTTTCTGAAATAATTTTTTTTAGAAAAATAATTTTTTTTTTCGAAATTATTTTTTTGGTCCATTTTTTCTGAAATAATTTCTTTAGGAACTTTTTTTGAAAAAAAAAAATTTTAGAAATTTTTTTTCTGAAATAATTTTTTTAGAAAAATAAATTTTATTTTTCGAAATTAAAATTTTTTCCATTTGTTTTAAAAAAAAAAATCGAAAAAAAATTTCTAAAAAAAATTTCTAAAAAAAATGGAAAAAAAATTAATTTCGAAAAATAATTTCAGAAAAAAAAAATTCGAAAAAAAAATTGGAAAAAAAAATCGTAAAAAATAGAAACGTTGGACGCAATTTTCTCCAAACGACAGGACCATTTATGTAATTTAGCGTAAGGACGGTGGATGCAATTTTCGTAAACCAACAGGGACTATTTATGTAACTTGGAAGGGTAAAATGGTCATAATACTTAAAAGAGACAAAAATATCGAGTTTGATGCTCAAAATATCAATTTTTTTAGTTCGGTACGCAAAACACACTTTTGTGACAAAAATGATGTTTTTTCAAAGAATTTGCCCTAAACCTAAATCCATATTTCATTACTTTATAGCAAAACACAGACCATTACAACTTATTTGGTAAATCCAAAGGCATTTCATTGTATGCTTTTTTTCTTAACCATTCAAGTATCTCATTTGTCATTTCATTGCTTATGTTTGCACACCCACCATATTTAGCATTAATTTCCTCACCATATTTAGCATATATTTTCTCCATGTTTTCATTTGTCAAGAACACTTTCGACCAATCCTTTTTCGACCAACCCCTATCATCATCCTTAGCAATCACAGCCTTTCCCTTATCTTTTTCTCCCATATCGATAGTTGGCGATGATAATTTATATGTGTTCTGGAAAGGTAATTAGGGTTCTTGGCAATTTAATTGGGGATGGTTTGGTTTTAATTGGTATACTGTGAAATTGGGTTAATAATTGGGATTCGTTAGGCGAGAAAGAGTGGGAGGGGTTAGTTGGATTTATAAGGACTAACGGTGTAATTGCGTTCTTTTGATAAGAAAATATGAAAAGACAAATTTGCCCTTGCAGCCAATGAGAAAATTAACGACTGTTACCCAAAAAAGGACCAGGCGCGTAATTAATAAAAATGTTGGGACTATAATTGCGACTTTTGAGAATTTGAGATGATATTCGAGAATCGAACGGAGATTGGGTACCAACGGTGTAATTTACTCAAAGATAAAATCAAAAACATTTCAAACCTTAAAGTTAAGTTAAATACAACGACAAGCTTTCATTGTCACATTTATCTATCACCAACAAAGGTACATAATTTCCCACACGGTTCACAACCATTCATTGAATATGAATGTTGGAATAATATCTCTTGTAGTTTTCTCAACGGGAACCTCACCACCACAACATATGATTTTGAGTTGACCAAGCCACATATGGTACATAAGTTAGTATAAATCGTTATCGTAGTTTTAATGATAATACATATAATACAACGTTATGAATTACAAAAACGTTGTTTACGTTGTTCATATAGACGTATAGTTTTGCTAAACAAATGTAGTATTCAACTCCGTGTTTAATTTGGTGCAGATGCATACATTTTTATGCTAACTCACCAAGACCATAAGTACTAATCGATATTAGTTCCTCATGTGCATGCGTGCTATGACTTATAGAAACAGAAATATAGTGGCTTTTGTGTGAATTTTCAACAATATATAATCAAATCTCGCCATGAAATTTGTTTTTATGTCATTTTCTTCTGTTCTAGTTTCCACCTAAGCTGTTTCAAGGTTGATTGAATTGTTGCTAGGGATTGATTTGATTTGGTATTTGCATGAAAATAATTGTAAGAGTAAAAGTACAAAATAACTATTTTAGCTGGAATGATTCTTAAACAAACTATTGATTTGGAACATTATTATATTGAGAAACAAAAAGTGAAGTGAAAACCATCCGTGGGAAGATAATGTTTGCCGAAAAGTTAAGCAAAACCGCCAATTCACTGACCTTGTAAACTTTCTTGCAGTCATGCGGCAAGGTTTTATTTTACTCTAGTTACCAGTCGATAAAGAATGATTGGCAAATCTTTGATTTCCTGGTATGAAAGTTAAGCCGTTACGCTTGGTTCTACAGATAAATTTTGTTTGAATTTGTCTTTTAAAAACAATTTATGTCAATATTTGTGACATACATGGTCTCGAGTCTAAATAAACAAACCTTGTTGACGAATTTTACGGTCTACTGTAAATTTTATGATGATAAAAGAACCAAAAAAAAATAAACCTTCTCCTTTTGTGTTGGAGGTTGTTTGGTAAAAAATAAATCTATATTCTCATTATTTTTTTATAAATTTTTGCAACCGAAAGATTTGGACGACAGTCCTAAACCAAAAAAAAAAAAATGTTTTGAGAAATTAAACGAATATTAGGATTAAAATTTCAACAACGGCTTATAATCTGATTCGATGCTCCACTAAACCAAAAAAGAAAGATAAGTGATGAAAGAAAGGTGACATCATATGTATCAAATTTGTAATTAGTTTGATCCTTCTGCTTTGATACTTCCCCCGGACCATGTCTTTTTCCACTTACTTTCCCTTTTCAAACCATTAGAAATACACATACGTGTCTATCCATCTATCTATCTATATATAATGTAATATACTATGCTCCTGACATATTAAATATTTCTTCTACTTATCAAGTATACAAGCCACTCTTAAGGTATCAACATATGGAGGGAAGCATCAAGTATTCAGGTTCAGATTTGAAGAAACCAGAAAGGAAGATTATTGAGAAGAATAGAAGAAACCAAATGAAGTCTCTTTACTCTAATCTCTTTTCACTCATTCCTCCTAATATCTTCTCCAAGGTCTTCCGTCTCTTGCTTCTGCTTATCTGCTTATTTACTTTTAAGACGTTAAATAGTTTACTTTATTTTTTATAACTCATTTTATACATTCAGGAGGGTGATGTGTCGGATCGTGTGGATAGAGCCATAGAGTACATTCAAATGTCGAAAACTAACTTGGATATGCTCAAGAACAAGAAGGAGAAGTTGTCTAGTAGGAAGAGATCACACGAACACACAAAAATGATCAACAATGTTTGCAAGCCGGTTGATATTCAAATTCATGAAATTAGTCATGATATTGATGCTGTTTCGGTAACAGGATTGGAGAACCATTCGAGCTTTTGTGACGTTGTTTGGTTACTAAGCCGGTATAGTGCTGAGGTTACAGTAGCAAATTTTTCAAGCAACGGGCATTCGACCTTTCACATCCGTCAAAAAAAGGTGAACAGACATAGCATTAACATTTTGTGTCCTTTGTGTTTCTTATATAGTGTATAACATGTTTATATTATCTCGTGGATAGATTGAAGGACCAGACATATGTAAGAGGCTCAAGAGTTTGCTTGAAGGGTCCTTAAATGTGAAGGAGTTGGAGAATAATCATGCGTTGTTTTGCGTGCCCGTAACTCTTCCTCAACCAGGATGGGACACCCGAATTGAAAGTGGACCCCAAAGCATCGAAGAATCACAGATAAATTTACAGAAAGAACTTAATTCTCTATCATGCAATGAACTCGAGTATGATTCAAATTTAAGTATATGGGACCTTGATTTCCAGTCAAATGTATGGATTACTTGCAATGAACTCGACTATGAGTCCAATTTAAGTATATGGGACTTTGATTTCCTGCCAAATGTATGGTTCCAATAGGTAAAACAAAGTTATGTAGTATAAGTTTATATATGTATGAGTCTTTTTTTCGAATGTACAAGAATCTGGTAAACATAATACTAATACTTAGATATCGTTGACATTATGTACTGTAGCAAACTAGTTTCCTGTACGGCATTTAAAAAGGTTGTTTCTATATATAGTAGTTAAAAAGGTTGGTTGTAGTTTAAGACTTCAAATTATTGGAGCATCTGAAATGGAGGTTTATAGTGCTTATCCATAGTGACATATTGATATTGACATGGGAGCTAATTATGTGGAGTTTATACTGTTGAAACAGCTTGAAAGTATTACTCAAAATGCAATAGCAAAACAACAAGAACCAGCAAAATAACCCGAACAACACCTGCTAACACCTTAACAGCAACTAGAGTAACCTGTAACAAAAGAACAAAAGGACAGAAAAACTGCACGAGATAAACCTCTGTCCTTTAAGCTTAATACGAACTCGTATATTTGTTGCGAG
This sequence comes from Artemisia tridentata subsp. tridentata, assembly GCA_021014915.2. Lineage (NCBI taxonomy): Eukaryota > Viridiplantae > Streptophyta > Magnoliopsida > Asterales > Asteraceae > Artemisia > Artemisia tridentata. The sequence goes on from CP139501.1 coordinate 252,753,518, forward strand.
TCTACAAATGTACAAGCCCCATGATTTGATGCAGCCCACACGTGTTTATTCGGCAGCAAACGAGTCAACACAAAACACTTTGGCGATAGCAGAAAACAATATTAAGTATGATGGGTAGTGTATGAACTGGTAGTTGTAATATCAAGCTATTGTTTGATTATTTCAGGATGTTTGAAACGAGGAGTCTTACCTCCTATTTATAGTGAATGTTCAACACCCACTAAGTAAGCAGTTGAGAAAAATAGTGGACCCATTATCAAACGGTTGCATGATACAAATCACTTAAGTAGTGTAGACGTGCTTGAGTTTTCTCAAGAAGAAAAAGTCATCAAGGACTCCATAGTCCTATTCTTTAGTCAAGCACAAATCTATTATAATATATCTCATTTAAGCTATAATTTATACTCCACCATACTTATATTATTATTGTAAAGTAATAAAACTATACAACATTATCAAAATATCTAACAATCCTCCGCCATGTTGGATAGTTTTCTACTATTCTAATAGGTCATGTCGCAAAGGTGTCACAAAGGTTAAACCTTGCATTATATAAGTAGGCAAAATAAAATCGATTCAATGGTGTCCGAAGATTAAACCACAAATCTTAAGATATAATGGTGTCCGAAGATTAAACCATAACCTTATGATTTTACCGACATACTTATATATATTTCCTACCGTAACCGTTGTTTTATCACTGAGCGCTAATATGGCCATGCGCTTAAATCCCGTTTCATGACCCTCTAAAAGAGAAACCAAACACTCTCCATTCAAGGCGGCACCACCTCTAGATCATATAGGCAAAGCTTTTAACATCTTCGTTGCTAAGATGCCTCTAAGGCTTTGTTAAGAGGATTTACCTCATCCTTTCCTCGGCAACGTCGTACTATCTATACTATACATGAGTCAATTATGCGATAGTACCTTCTATCAATTAGTAATTTCGTTATTACCCATTAAACTCGTGTAGGAACACTACAACCAAGTCGGGTTCCATCACTAACCGTTTCACATATGGTTTCATATTCATGTCTCAAGTCACTCTCATTAAGTCTCTCGTCAGAGGCATAATGAGGTCATCAATCACATCTCAAAACACTTAGAAAATCTCTCGTCAGAGACTTAATAAATGTAATAGTTAAGTTTCTTGATCACTTAACAAACACGTCAATAATGGTACCATTCTCAATTATTTATCTAACATCAAGAATAAATATGAATCACTAATTTTCGACATGTTTCGAAAAATTTCTCAATACTTCAAAGTATATCTCAGTGAGTACACAAAGTTGGAGTAACACAACGACAATTTAGATATGTCAATCCTTCGTGATTGAGTGTCCATGGAAGCAATTGTTATACAATCATGTGTTGCACATCATCATGCAAACATATCATGCAAGCAAACAAAAGTTATGTGGAGTCTAAACAGTGTAGATACAAGTCATTATGGATAAAGACATACGAATATTCTTAATTTACCACATTCCACAGTCCACATATTTAGCAAGACTAGTGACTAGTCTTGTATGTTTTGTTCAGTAACTTCATGCAACAAAACAAAGACATTGAAACATAGCTTTAAGAAATTAAAACACTAGCTTTCATTACAATAATTAAAACGAACAGTGGACTGACTCGAAGCAAAAAACAACTACACTAGAATTCAAAGCAAACAGATTACGCTCGAATTAAAACAACGAAACTCAAAATGACAATGAGTATTAAAGAGGCGCTAGCCCGCCTTTGCTAGTGTTGAAATAAAGGCTAGATAAAACTCGATCTTGAAGTGTTCACCCCACGAAATCATCTTTATCATCAAGGTGAACATGAGCCACCATCTCGGCTATCTCGGTGCTCACCATGTTCACATAATTAGTCCCTGATTTTCTGTCTTTGCACTTGCGAGCAAAGTGGCCAGTCTCTCCACAAACATGACACTTGAAGGACCGATTTGATTGAACAGATTTCTTGAAAATGCTCTTTGTTACTCCCATCTTGGCTTTGTGTGAATTGTTTCGAAAGCCTCTCTTCTTAGAGCTTTCACCTTGCACATGATTAACACTTGACACATTGTTACCCCGTTTATCTCTAAGTTTAGCCTCTTCCTCCATACGAAGACGCTTTAGAAGATCATCTAACGTATAATATTCTGTTTTCTGCAACATTCTCTTAGAGAAACTTTTCCAAGAAGGTGGAAGTTTGGTTAAGATCGCACCCACTTGGAACGCATCACTAACGAGAACATCTAGAGACTTCAACTTGTTCACTAGGTGTGGAAAACTAGAAGGGGGGGGGGGGTTGAATAGTTTTCCCGGTTTTTAAGTTGTTTCAAAACCTTTTCTATTGGAAACCTTTGATTCGATTCTTATGTGAAAACAATCAACACCAATATGAACTTTAAACTATACTAACTAATATAAGTAATGAAAGTAAAGTAAAGATAAGGAAAGATCAAACCGGGACAAAGAGATTTATAGTGGTTCGATCATGAAGCTCTTCTTCGCCCTACTCCACTCCCCGAGTACCACACTCGAGAGTTTCAAGCACTATGTCAACAAGACCTTCCTTCAGGCAGAGAAAACCGTACAACGTCGCTTATCTTATTTTACGACACTAAACAAGATGTCGAGTCCTAATCTTAGCTAGCACCAATCTACCACGATCTACTTGATCCTTTCTACTTCACACAATCACACAAGACTCGATCTACCCGATCTACCTATGATCCACTTGATCAACACACTAGCTCGCAAGCTTCAAGAGATCTCCAAGATCTCGACACGATCACAATGATCAACCCTCACTTGACTCAATCTACCCTATCTACTTTTGATCAACTTGATCAACACACTAGCTCACAAGCTATAAGAGATAATCAATATCTCTATAAGATCACAATGATCTTCTCTCACAAACTCTCAAAAGAAAAATGATCTTGATGTATACAATGATACAATCAAGTGTGTAACAAATGTTACAAGTGCTCTAACTACAACTACAACACTTTGTATCTTCTTGGATACCTTGTGTTCTTCTCTTGCACTTGAAGAGGAATGAAGAGGATCTCTTGGAGGGATGATTGGATCACTCTTAAACAAAAGAAAAACTAAACTAAATGATCAAGAAGAGAAAATGTGATGAGAGTATTGAACTCAAAAAATTCTGTGTGAAAAAGGATGCCCAAAAACTGTGAAGTGGGCTGGTATTTATAGGCAGAAAAATTCTAGCCATTACAGGTACACGGTACCACTAAATTTTGTGGTACCGTGCCAGACAAAAAAGCTCCTCTTTTTGTCTTTTCTGGTAAAAACTTATTTGGGGAAGTTTGGAGCTGATTTTTTTGGGGGGGGGGGGGGGAATAGCTGTTGTGTTATTCAAACATATTTTTCCAATAAAACATTTCTTAATTATTCAAAAATAACTTGTAAAGTATATTTTTGAAAAAATGTTTTGTCACATTAAAAATGTGAAGTCTTAAATACAAATTCACTTCTTTGATCATTTGTCAAGTTGTAAATTTATTTGTGCATACCTAGAGTGATTTGTGTAGAAATAGGATCTTTCGACTAAAAACTTGTTTACGTTAATCTTAACTTAACGTGATTTCACATTTTGTCATCCTCAAAACGTGAAGTTATCGAAAGATATAAATAACGTTTTTAGAACATTATTTGCATCAACAATCTCACCCCTTTTGATGATGACAAAACCTAAACTCATTTTAAGTTAAAATTAATTTTAACAAGTTTTTAATGAGTTTATATCTCATTTCTCCCCCTTTTAGTCGAAGCAAAAAGGTTGCTAAGGCTCACCCTTAATGTATACTCCCCCTTGTTTGGAGGACACCAAGGAATCGAGCAATGATTTTTGCTACAAAACAAAGTTAGATGACAAGTATACAATATCTAACATGTAGCAAGCACGACAAATATCCAACCACACAAAAAAAATTTGGCTAAGTAGCCAAGCACCAACACTAAAACAACCACATAAAGAGTTCATTCATTCATAAAAAGAACAAATGTCATACATAGGTATGACTACATTACAAGCATAAAGAGACACAACAAGGAGTATAAATCCTTAATGACTAGAGGCAAGCTTCATTTCCAAAAGGGTCCTAAGCTTTATTGTTGAAAATTAAACATGAACATGTTTAGTTGTGTGGGCTAAGAGGTGGTGGAGATGGTGACATGATTGGGGGTGGTGGTGGTGTCAAGAGATGCTCCACATAGGAGAACATGAAATGAATCTCATCTCTCAATGAGAAGATGAGATTGCGGTTGTGGAGGCAACATAGGCAATTAGCACTATGTAAATCAAATGGGTGAGTTTGGATGGGTTGTCCCATTATTGGAGAGGGAGGTGGTGGTGAGTTTATCGGTGATGGGGTTGGCATGGCATAATCCAAGAGAGTGATGGGTGAAAGAGTGTAGTCCATGGATGATGGCATGGTATTGAGGGATGGAGATGATGAAGATGTTGTGTAAGTAGAGGATGTTTTGGAAGGTGCATTAGGTGGAGAGGGTGAGTTGGGAGTGGCTTGGGAATGTGGTGTGGTGACTTCATCATCTTTTGTTAGATCAACAAATAGAGGTTTGGATAGAGGTTTTACGGTTATGCTAGGTTTCTTGGAAATGTGGTTTGTTGATTCTTGTGTGAGGTTGAAGATGAAGTGCAAGATAAGCTTGCAATGGTGAGGCCTTATATAGGCAAGAGTTGGGGAATTTGAATTAAAGGTGATGGGAGTGTCCTATGGTGTAGGAAGGGAATCTTGGGGTGTATGTGACTAACATGTCCCATATTAAGCTACTCCTAGCACATAAAGATTATCATGCAATTTGCTAAGATAATCCATAAGCATGCAAACATAAGGACAAAATAAGCTATCATCCAAGAATCATGTAATTAAAAATTCATGCAAGGTGATATGATAAGTGTCAAGCATGCAAGAGTATTAATCTATAATTTATCATAGATAAACCATAATAGTAATACTAATCCCTCCCTAACTACTTATGACTTGAGCTTGCTCCCATTTTTATCACACTCGTATCCTGAGCATGCATTACTTCCTCATGATTTTGATCATCAAAGGGTGCATAATTGGTGGAGGATTCAGAAATCAGGATGGATGAAACATATGACTCATTTAGGGGTTTCATGACGGGATCGAAGAGTGAGTATTGAGGACCACTAAGGTATGGGTGATAGTTCATGAGGTGTTGATAAAGACGAGTTAGGAACATCCCATAGGGTATCAATTTAATTTTGTTACCCTTGAGATGTACGATTCGCTTAGCGAAGAAGTAGGCGAGATTGTACGGTTGTTGAGTTAGAAGACAGTAAATCATATGAGCACAACACGCCGAAAGTTGCTCACGATTTCCTGTTAGACTTAGAACATTTTCTCGCAGGATGACTGCCCAAGAAAGTAGTTCATGACGAACCTCTTCCAAACGAATTTTCGTTGGATTTGGGTAAGAAGAGTACTTATAAGTATGAATAAGTTTGGTAAGTTCGGTTGGTGAGGGTATGTAGGAACAATACGGAATTTCCTCTTCACGATAGTTGAAGAGGGACTCAAGGCACCAATCTTCAGTATAGGCACATTGCCCATGATTGGAGATTCGGAGAATTTGAGCAAATTGCTCAAGAGTTAAGACGAATTTGAAGTTTCGGATCCAAAACCAAAGTGACAAAGATTGATCCTCGTTACGTACGAGTTCAACTTATCGAAAGAATTCCAACACAAAATGAGGACAAATGTGCTCGTTAATGTGAAGCAAGCAATCGAATCCTATAGCTCTAAATGAGGTTATGATATTCCTATGAAAAGCTAAGGATGGATCAACGACTCGACCTTCATGAAACCGACGGGTTTCAAGATTAACATAGGCATGAATGTGAGTACCAGGTGTGGTAGGTTCACGAGAGATTTTGGGAGTATAGGTGTCGGTTAGAAGATGATCAAAATCATACTCATGAGACATTTTTATCACCTATAAGAGAATATAAGCAAAAATCAACATTTAGAATAGTTGCTTTGAAAACACGTACCTAGTGTGTGCCTATATGCAAACTATGTGGAGGTGCGATAATCTGGACTCTAGAAAACAATGAGATTACCCAAACACTCCTAAATTCACTTTTGCTCAAATGAATATGTCGATAAATACATATTAGTTATGTAATTCGATTAATATTTGTGAGATCATGTATGCATGGGAAAAATGTTTTTAGTTTGTATCAACAATGCACGAAAAATGTTTCATGATCCTAGTTTCGTGAAATTTTTCAAAAGCAATGGAATTGAGGTGTTTGGTGACTTTAAGGTGTTGATGCCAAAATGCAATGATTCCTCTCAAAATTAATTGCTCAAATACAAAAATTTAGACTAAACTGTATGGGTTTATGCAAATCCTAAGTTAAGGGAATCATGAAGGTTATGCATTGGCTATTGCTAGTCCTAATTTCATAGAGACTCAACTAAAATTGAAAAACCCCAATTCAATTTTTATGCATGAACAAACCCTAGACTCAAAATTAAAGAAAAGTGGAGTCAAATGACTTACATTTTATGTTGAAAAAGTGAAAGTAGTTGATAATCTTGAAAATCAATCCCTTGAGTATGATCTTGGAAGGGTGTAATTGAATTTTGGGTTGTGAGGTTTGGTTTGACAGCAATTGCAGAAGTTGGGAAGGTTTAAAATGAATAATGTGGGAAAAGAGGACTGAAATACGGGATGTACCAGATACACGGTACCACGGTACCATTAAATTTAATGGTGCCGTGCCACTTTAGTGGTGCCGTGATCTGCAAGCATGAGTTTGTTCCCGCATGATCAGAGTCGGCGTAGACAACAGTTTCTACACCGGTCCCCTTGGGATAAAATAATCCCAAGTGTATGGTGCCTTTAATGTATCGGAAGATACGCTTAACCGCTTCAAGGTTAGAGGTTTTGGGATCCTCTTGGAAGCGAGCACAAAGGCAGACACTAAACATGATGTCGGGCCTACTTGCCGTGAGGTATAGTAAACTTCCTATCATACCTCTATACTTAGTGCTATCCACGGACTCACCTTCTTCATCTTTCATGAGTTTAATTTCCCTGGACATGGGAGTTTTCATGGGCTTAGACTCTTCTAAACTAAATTTCTTAAGCATCTCCTTACTATACTTAGATTGATTAAAGAAGATACCATCTTCCATTTGCTTTATTTGTAGACCAAGGAAGAAATTTAATTCACCCATCATGCTCATCTCAAACTCGTCACACATGATCTTAGAGAAATCATCGCACAGTTCTGGACAAGTTGAGCCAAATATGATGTCGTCGAAATATATTTGAACAATGATGAGATGTGAATTTCATTTCTTCATGAAAAGTGTGTTGTCAACCACTCCCATGGTATATTCATGTTCAATCAAGAATGCCTTTAGTCTATCGTACCTAGCTTTAGGAGCTTGTTTGAGACCGTAGAGTACTTTCTTGAGTTTATTGTTGATCTCAGTTGAGCTTCACGATCTTATTAATTACTTTAGATATAAATCTAAAGCAATCGGTATAGAAACTGATCTTGAATTGTATATCAAATATTATGCGGAAATTAATACTTGATCTTAAGAAGAATTAAACACAAACGAATTCTTAAACAACACTTCAATATATTAATACGATTGCTCTGAATAGCAACGGGGTTACAAGGAACCTTGAAGTGTAAAACAATAATGATACATCTGTAAAACCTAACCCTAGATCCTCCTTTTATAGACTAAGGAGTCTTAGTCGGTTACAAAACTTTCTATACACGAAAAATATCTTTACGTATCTTTTCTATACTTATCCTTAACATACTATACATATCCAATAAGCAGCAGCATAATCTTTCTAGCAGCAGAGTCTTTGTGGCTAGCAGCAGAGTTATACTTAGCTTATTATTCCAACCATCAGATATCACCAAACAGCAGAGTAATAGACTAACAGCAGAGTTACTTAGTATCAGCAGAGTAACACTTAGAATATTTCACAAACAACAGCATCTTTAGACCCAACAATCCTCCCCTAAACTTGATATTTTTCTCAAAAAAAAAAATTATCAAGTTTCCTTTAAACCCAACTACTCACCAGGAGGATGCTTTCAAACACTTACTGTTTTGAAGTCTTCTCTTGCAAAATCTTTTTATACTTCTCAATTAGCACACCTGCTTGATAATCTGATACAAATGGCCTTTGTAACATTAACTTTCCTGGTTGCAACATATCAGTAAGAATATCAACATTGTTGTAGAAAGGATAGTCTTTCTCTATCAACATGTAAGTACCAAATCCACTATCTCCAATCAGTTCATGTACTCCACATGACTGATATAAGTACCACTTGACAACCTTCTTTGACCTTCTCAACTTTTCCCATTCAGTATACCTTGCATCAGGCTCAAACATGTTACTCAGCCAAAGATAATGTACTTTTTCAGGCACTTCCTCTGGTTTCTTGTCACTATATCTTTCCTTGTAAAGTTTCCAGAGTTTTACAATATCATCCCTATCCATGTAATCCAGCATCTGAGAAAATCTAACATACTTTTCACATGCAAAGTTAGATCTCATAACTTCCCATTTTGCATCACAGACATCAAACACATCAGAAGAATAAGAGATAATTGGATACTTTGTTGATAAGGGGACTGCATTGATTATTTCAGGTTCTGGCTGTGGTTTATGAACTGTGAAGTCCATAATAGCTTTCATAGCATCAGCTTCTTCTTGTTTGTTCTTATAACTATCTTCAGTTGCAACTCTTCTTTTCTTTCTAGCACTCATCTTACTTCTTTTACCAGTTCTCTTATAACCAATGACTTCCTTAATTTCTTCCCTCTCAATCTCCATAGTTTGCTTATCACCTTGCTTCTCCAAATCACTTCCAAATGCTTTCAAAGTAGCATTTGACAATGGAGTTTTATAAGTCCATAGATCCACTTTTCTTGTTAGCTTAACTACCTCATCATCATCAAATTTCCTATCAATCTCCTTCTTTGCTGTTTCATACATCTTTCTCACTTCATCATCTGAATAAATTTTCAAATCTTTTAACTTCCAATTCTTCATATTTTTCAAGTAGTATTCATGATGAGTTCTGAGTTGTTTTACAGTAGGAGGTTTAAGCACTTTCTTCTTCTTTCTTGCAGCAATCAATTTCTTCTTTTGTTTTGCTCTAAACTCCTCCAAGAAATCAAACTCATTCTTATCAGCAAAGTCATCTTGTAACTCCTCCTTTACCATATTAGCCCATCTGATCACAGCCTCATTCTTAGCCCTTTCATTATCCCATTCATCCAACAATGCTCTAGTCTTTGCTTCATTCTCAGCCAACTTCCTTTGCCTTTCAAGCTCTTCCTGTTCATCTTGTTCCACCAATTTTCTTGCAGCATCTTCATCATGCTTATCCTGATCTTCTTTTGACCAGAACTCAAATGGAAGGTGTGTAGGATAAGGTGTAGGTTGTTCAACAAGTTTACCTTTTCCTTTATCTTTTGGTGCAATAGATGATGGTACAGGTTTTGGTGTGGGAATGGGTTCTCTTATGAAAATACCTTTGGCCTTGGGTCTAGAGACAACAGATTTTGAAGTAGGAGCAACAGCAGATTGTTCTTGTTGTGGAAGTTGTTGTTGTTTGGATGGTGTGGTTGTTTTGGTTGCAAGGTTTAGCAGTACTTGTGCTAAGGGTAGTGTATCATCATCTGATTCAGCAGCAGAATCCTTTTCTCCAACAGTAAGATTCTTCTCTGTATCAGCAGCAGAGTTCTTTATCCCAACAGCAGAGTGTTCTGCACCAGCAGCAGAGTCAACCTTTTCTCTCTTTTCACCAACAGCAGCAACATTTTCATCTGTTTCCTTTACAACCTCCCCTGAATCTATTACATCCTCCTGTTCATTCCTCTCCTGTTTGGAAGCATCCTCCTCCAAACTGGTTTGGAAATCTTCCTTTTCTTGGATTTCATGAGATGAGAAAATCTTGCTCTTTTCCATTGAACTCTCTCTAAATGCTTTACCCTTAACTTCAGTCTGTGAATGATTTCATCTTGAGAGTTTTGAGTAGCCTTCATCACCTGCAACTCTTCAGTAAGAGCAAGAACCTCTTTTGACAATTTTGTACATTTATCCGTCAATTCATCAAGTTGTTTCATAATAGTCTCACCACTTCGGTCTGTGTTACCTGACCCGAGAGGTGGATCATTGACATTGACATTTTGTTCAAGTGGAGTATCCATCAATTCAATATGTGGATGTTCAAGACTAGCCTCAACACTTCGACCTGTGTGACCTGGTCCGAGAGGTGTATCATGGGCATTGACAATGTGTACAGTATCATCCATCAATTCATGAGTAGTTCCATGGCTGTCCTCATCACTTCGGGATGTGTTAACTTCCCTGAGAGGTGAATCTTGGGACAAAAACTTAGTCTCAACCCTAGGTTGAACATCTGAGCCCCCCATATTAGCCAGTTGGCTGGGGTTACCATCTTGTGCAGTAGGTTCAAGTGAACCTTCAGCATTAGATGTTGCCAAGGTTGGGGTCTTACTTATGTTGACACTGGCCTGCTCAGTTACTAAACCAGAGACAGTAGTGTCAGCCCCTTCCTTCATGCCATCTCCATCACCTATGGCAGCCTCATCTGCTACCATACCAACACTAGTCTGAGGTAACTCAGTGCCCTTTTCTTGTGAAGTCCTAGGTGAATGGGTATTTTGGGGTTCATTTGAGGATGATGCATTCAAACTTGAAGATAAGGATGTGTGATGGGAAGCTGTGGGAGTTCCAGCTTCTTCATCCTCAAATCACTAAAGATTTATTTTCCTAACATGTCCCATATTAAGCTACTCCTAGCACATAAAGATTATCATGCAATTTGCTAAGATAATCCATAAGCATGCAAACATAAGGACAAAATAAGCTATCATCCAAGAATCATGTAATTAAAAATTCATGCAAGGTGATATGATAAGTGTCAAGCATGCAAGATTATTAATCTATAATTTATCATAGATAAACCATAATAGTAATACTAATCCCTCCCTAACTACTTATGACTTGAGCTTGCTCCCATTTTTATCACACTCGTATCCTGAGCATGCATTACTTCCTCATGATTTTGATCATCAAAGGGTGCATAATTGGTGGAGGATTCAGAAATCAGGATGGATGAAACATATGACTCATTTAGGGGTTTCATGACGGGATCGAAGAGTGAGTATTGAGGACCACTAAGGTATGGGTGATAGTTCATGAGGTGTTGATAAAGACGAGTTAGGAACATCCCATAGGGTATCAATTTAATTTTGTTACCCTTGAGATGTATGATTCGCTTAGCGAAGAAGTAGGCGAGATTGTACGGTTGTTGAGTTAGAAGACTGTAAATCATATGAGCACAACACGCCGGAAGTTGCTCACGATTTCCTGTTAGACTTAGAACATTTTCTCGCAGGATGACTGCCCAAGAAAGTAGTTCATGACGAACCTCTTCCAAACGAATTTTTGTTGGATTTGGGTAAGAAGAGTACTTATGAGTATGAATAAGTTTGGTAAGTTCGGTTGGTGAGGGTATGTAGGAACAATTCGGAATTTCCTCTTCACAATAGTTGAAGAGGGACTCAAGACACCAATCTTCAGTATAGGCACATTGCCCATGATTGGAAATTCGGAGAATTTGAGCAAATTGCTCAAGAGTTAAGACGAATTTGAAGTTTCGGATCCAAAACCAAAGTGAAAAAGATTGATCCTCGTTACGTACGAGTTCAACTTATCGAAAGAATTCCAACACAAAATGAGGAAAAATGTGCTCGTTAATGTGAAGCAAGCAATCGAATCCTATAGCTCTAAATGAGGTTATGATATCCCTATGAAAGGCTAAGGATGGATCAACGACTCGACCTTCATGAAACCGACGGGTTTCAAGATTAACATAGGCACGAATGTGAGTACCAGGTGTGGTAGGTTCACGAGAGATTTCGGGAGTATAGGTGTCGGTTAGAAGATGATCAAAATCATACTCATGAGACATTTTTATCACCTATAAGAGAATATAAGCAAAAATCAACATTTAGAATAGTTGCTTTGAAAACACGTACCTAGTGTGTGCCTATATGCAAACAATGTGGAGGTGCGATAATCTCGACTCTAGAAAATAATGAGATTACCCAAACACTCCTAAATTCACTTTTGCTCAAATGAATATTGTAGGGTATTCACAATGCAAGAAACACTTGTTTGAGGCTTGATTATGGATCGAATGAACAAGAAGCTAGAGAGAGAGAGATGGGAACTTCTAGTGAGAGAAAACTATGTGTATTAGATTTAATGTAATGAGAGTTCCCACCCTTCCCATGTGTGGGAAGGGGTATTTATACTTACAATATATTATGCCCCTAGCGGGCTGTAGAGTGAGATGACAGAGGGTAAAGACCCGACCCACTCCACAATACTAATAATAATAACTAAGCTACTAATAATATTACTGATAATCCAATGAGCTATGATGTACTAATAATTACTCGGGGTGACCGAGTCTTCAGCTGAATATTCATATTCCTAACAATCTCCCCCTAAGGGAGGTCACCCCAAAAGTAATGTTCTGAATTTCAGCACTTCTTCCTTGGATCTTGACATCATAGCTTGTAATCATTGAATCTTCAATGTCATAGATTGGTGTGCAAACATCAGTGATCAAAAGATGACTTCTCTTTTGTCTTGGATGAGCTTTGAGTAATCTTTGAAAGTATCATCCCACTTGAGTCTCCAAGTCATCTTTCAGTAGTAGGTCTCCATGTGATGAAATATACTTAGAGCCGACATGCTCACACGATATGGTGTCATGATCTTCAGCATCAGAGTTAGCAGAAGCTGTGTTGAAGGTCCTTTAGGTGGATCATGACTTCTTTGATGATGACGTGGTGTGAGCATGTGGTGATGGATTGGCATCTTTTCTGCAACCAGCTACAACAGCAACCAGCTACAGCATTCCACTGCTACAATCGCCAGAAGTTCCTGCATACGACAGTTAGCAATAATTCGACCGGTACTTATAAGTTTGGACTTCGAGATAGTCAACAGCATATTGTGAAAACTCTCTCTAATCCTTACCAAGACCGTTCCTAATCGAAAACCCACAGAGGGCTTTTTAAGATTTTACCGTAGTAAATCAACGATTAGGTGAGTCGCTGGAGATCACTCCACGACTGTAGACCGGTTGAAACCGCCGCGACCACTAAGCGTAATCCACGAGGAATTACCGAAGTGACCTGCTTTCAGGGCTGCTTGATGTTGACCCTGGCAGGAATTTCCATTCAATCATTGAGAATTACATTAGTAAATTCTCTCATAAATGTTCTGGCAGATTGCTAAGATCTGCGTAGGACTCATGAGTTTACAACTGGTGTCCTTAATGTTGAACAACCAGTGTAGAAATAATTCGTGTCCCTATGAGATCTTATTATGCATCTCGTGGCTCTAGACTCGATAGTGCGATTTGATTTAGTGAGCGGAGGCTGGAGAGGATTGCCACCTTTTCAATATCATCTAACTCGGAGTGAGAGACGATAGAAATGTATTGAACTCCGTGACAATTGAAACAAGAGTCCTTTGAGGGACCTTGAGTGGCTAGGGAGGGTTGTGCAGCGTATCACTGGGTCCATGATACTTTGTCTTCAATGCCAGCAATCAACTAAGTGATTCTGACAGCATATGTATTGACCCGGTTTCTGCCTAGGTTGTAAGGAGGGCTATTTCTTTTCACCCTTTCTCTTTACAATTCTTTTTCATTCTTCAACCCCTTCAGTGCTTACCGAGACTTCATAACTAACACCTTGTTGGGTTTGTTCCAGTGTTAGCTCCATCTCAGTCTGCACTATTCCCTCATTCACTTTTCTCCTTTTTAATCATACCTAAGGACTTCTATACTAACTAGTGGATTGTCCCTGGGTAGATCCCTCCGGCTCTGGCGGGATCGTGGGAACTTGAGCCTAACCTAACCATCCTTATAACTCCATTCATTAATTAAAATGGTTGGTCTTTGGTGTACTTCCTCGATTGCCATAAACCAAATCTTTGAAAAATCTCTCAAAGTGTTCATGATTCTGAAACACATTTTTGCCAACACTTGAGAGTTTTATAATTTTTCAAATGCTCCCCCTCAACATGTGCTCGGTTGATTGTTTTATAAATTTGCACATGTTAGGTAGAGCCCGCACTTTTTGAATTGATCCACTTTCAGTGAACATGACCGATTCGAGACACGCTTACATCGCTAGTTAGACTAGCTTGAAATTATTACCCGGCCTGGTCAAGTCCACAGAAAGTTTCTCGAAATGGTACACTCTACTCAGATACATCTTTTTCGAGACACGCTTACATCACTGGTTAGACCAGCTTGAAATTATTACCCGGCCAAGACGTATCCTTTCGATTGATGGCAATTCAAGTTTCGTCAATTCATTGGTGAAGACTGAGTCTTGCTCACGTGAGATGCCAAATCCTTTGTTTTGTTAAAACCATTTGCTCCCCCTCAATATGTGCATCGATATAAGAAAGTTTTTCGCACATATGGAAGAGCTTGCGTTTATGACCAAAACATTTTGCTCCCCCTCAATATGTGCCTTGGTATACAAAATGGTTTAGCACATACGGGAGAGCCTACATTTCCTTCTAAATCATCACATTTTATCAGAATTTCATATTTAAATCACATTCTCTCCCCCGATCAAAAATTTCAAACCATTTGAGATTTGGGATCCCAAGTGATTTAAATAAGTTTAGTAAATTTGGGAGAAAATGTGGTCAGGTTTAAATGTATTCTGATTTAGGAGCATACTATGCTCCCCTTAAACCACGAGAGAGTGTCACTGCTGATGTTGCACAAATTTGGCAAGGTGTCAAAAATTTGACCAAGTACTCTCCCCCTTAATTAATGACCCATATTCTATTAAAAGAGCTGTAGTCATTCAATTAAGTGATAAGTATTTGTGAAAATTTTACTTCAATTTACCACCTTGTGTAACATCAAGACTCTCTAGAAGAATCAAATAAGATAAAGAGTCTTGATGAAAAAGAAGACTTCTCTTCTTATACACGACAAGACGCACTGAAACGTACATCAAGTCGGGGAAACATGGATATAAAGTAATCCATGCCCAGGTGAACATCACCCGGTTGGATGAACAGCTGTCCTTTTGGCGACATGCTTTCCCCATTGTACAGCGCGGGTTGCAGTATGATGTAACTGCAAGCCATTAAGACATGTTTTAACTGATTAGTATAACTTCTGCTCGAGCTTCATTTAAGGATCCGTTCCATTATTGAATGACATTTCTAGATCCGTAAATGTTATCGATAAACAGAAGACATGCCTAGGAGGGACTATTTTTGGTATTTTCTGATTTTTCGATTTTTATGGTTTTTATAGGTTTTATATTTTTGTATTTTTCTTTTTGATTTAAGATATATACAACTATTTACAAGGATATAAGAAGACAATCCTTTACTCCTCCTTTTCTTCCTGAAGACACTTGAGGGTTTCAGGAGTCATGCTTTTCATGCCAAGGCGTGGGAGAATAAGCTGAAACCTTTCTCTTGGGAGGGCCTTGGTGAAGATGTCAGCTAACTGAAACTCTGTCCTCACGAAGTATAGTTCCACAATTCCTTTTTCCACTTGTTCCCTGATGAAGTGATGCCTGATGTCGATGTGTTTTGACCTGGAGTGCTGAACATTGTTACAACAAAGAGCAATGGCGCTTTTGTTGTCGCAATATAGGGGAATTTTGTTGTATGAGAATCCATAGTCCGAAAGTTGTGATCGCATCCAAAGGATTTGTGCACAGCAAGCAGACATAGCAATGTACTCAGCTTCAGTAGATGATATGGAAGTACTCATCTGCTTCTTGTAACACCCCAACCCAGCAAGGGTAGAAGTATCACCTTAATGGCTTCATATCAGATCAAACAAAACATACATTCAATAGTAATACAAAGATTCTCAAAGGTTACAAGTGAAATATTGAATACACAAGGATACAAAGGAAACAAAAGCTAAATACTAAGTCTGCAATGAAATTCTTCTAATAACTTCTACTTCAGAATAACTATCAAGGTCTTCTAAGTCCAAAGGTCTCTTCACTCTTACCCAGCTTCCAACTAAAACCTGCCGCGGGAAAAGAAACGCGGCTGAGCTTAAAAAGCCCAGTGAACAGATATATAATAAACGGAAACGAAAGCAAATGGAAATAAACGAATATAGTATAATGTATAAGGTACAAGAGTAAAGGTTTAGGACAGTCATCCACCACGAGCCCAGAAACTCAAAGTCATAATCTCAAAGTCACATCTCAAAATCATAGTCTCACAATCAGAGGGGATACCTCTCAGGCAACCAGATAATATGAGGGGTGGCCTCATGTATCAAATGGGGTGGAGTAGCTAGCTCCCAGAAATGTGAAAGGCGTGTAATGCACACAAGCACCAGTCACCTCAAAGTCATACTCAAAGTCATAGTTAAATCCACTAAACATACATGCCTAGGATTGCAATCCATACGCCCCCACTCAAAGTCAATCTCAAAATCATAATCTCAAAGTCATCATGGCCATATCATAATATAAAAGGGGACGGCGTGAGAAATCACTCCCCCACACAGGAGTCATGCCAGTGGTGCATCACAGACACGGCCAGGTTACCTTCCTGGCTAGGAAACAGAAAGGTGGCTCGGGTATCAAACTAAGAGTCATATCTCAAGGTCATCTCAAAGTCATATATCAGAGATGCATCTCAACGTCATATCAAAAGGTTCATACATAAGGAAACATAGAAATGGCCTGGGGAAATCTTAACTGAATCATAACTCATAATCATAATCAAGGTTCATCTCAAAAGTTCATTTTAAAACTTCCATCAAAATCCATTTTAGACAATCCTTTATTTATGATTTTCATAAATCGATCCTTTAAAGTAGTTCTCATAAAAATATTCTTTCAAAAAGGTTTTTCGTAAAAATTAGTCTTCCAAAAATAGTTTCCATAAAAGTTAGTAACATTTATATAAAATAGTTTTGCCTCATTTATAAGCACCCTTTTAAAAATAGTTTTTTTCCTCAAAACATTTTCAAGATATAATTAGAAAAGGTTTTCATAGCATAGCTTCAGATCAGAATTCATATCAAATGGAACTCAACTGGGGAGGTTCAAGCAAAGGGAAATCATAGCAATCGAATCAGAAACTAATGGATTCAGAATACGAGAGAGAGATCATGAGAAACCTTAAAAGAAAGGTCAGAATATCTGTACCTTATACCGCAAGTGCAAACATATCTAGAAATATAAAGACCGGAAACAGACTCCATCTTCAGCGAATCTACACGAACACATGGTCGTCTCAATAACTTATTTAAACCAGATTCCTCATTTTAGTCGGCTTTCCATTTTTAGTAACTTTCCATATTTAGCAGGTTTTCATAATTAGTAACTTTCCATACTTCGGTTTACAATTGATAATTAAATAAATTTTAAGGTTCAATAATGATAATTTCTTAGTTTAGGGTTTATAAGGTGCTAAATTTTATAACAACCAATTTAGGACTTAGCCGACTAGTTTATTTAGTAAGGTACATGACCTCTCGAACAACCCGAATTACAAACACGTTGCACATCTCCAATACACATGCACACATGTCTCGTGGTATAGTCTACAATAACTTACGAGACATAATTAACTAAATGTTAGTTTCATTATCACTTGCATTTAACCTTGCAATTATAGTTGTAAATAAAACATGTTTTCTAACTATTGTTATGCCAACTCTTGAACATTTTAAAACTGCGACTAATATAGTCCATAAGTCCTTGTAAACAAGTATATGTGCAATGATACCAGTTTCATTTTCTTCCTTCTTGCATGAACACCTGTATTTATTACCCATGCATGAAAAAGCTATTTTTATTTATTTTATTATTATTATTATTATTATTATTATCATTATTATTATTATTTTTTTTTTTTTTTATTTATTTTTTTTTATTTTTTTTTTTTTTTGCTGTGAACACGACAAGCACAAGGTATGTTCTAAAAATATTTTTACCTATGTTTGATCAAGAGGCTTCGTATCGACACTGACGGACTGACTTACTATCATTATTAAGGAAGACTCCTAATTATATCAAATGAATAAAAGGCTATTTCCTCATTATTTACAGTGATTATTTTAGATTCATTTGTTCTTTCAAAACATAATTATGTGAACTCAATGAGTCATTTTCCACTGATAACATTTTATACAATCTTAAGCTAATGTTTCAATAGTGAACGAGATAGGTACACAATACTACAATTTACAAACAGAAGGCGAATGTGATTCGAAGAGTATACCTCAAAGCATAGAGATCGAAAACAGATCGAGACCGAAGTTGAATACTAGCAGCACCTACTTAACAAACTTGAACACGTACGAATACAACTTAACCCTATCGAAACCCAAAACCGACACGTTCACAAATAGATGAATCCAAAACTCAGCCCTATCACGAACTATAATGCACCAACGAAACCCCCCAAACTGCTACAAAACTCGTACCAAAGAATGATTTTACTAAACAACGCTAAACCTCGAACGCGGTCTAGATCATGCGAAGCCAAGTCTTGTTAATACCTTGGTTCGCCAATATAACTCGAACACCAAGATGTGTACACTCACAGCTTCAACCTTTAATATACAGTTTCATGACTCGAAGACGATAACCACACGAACCAGCAAGAACACGAGAACCAAAGACCAAACCGTCCTTCAACTAAACACACCCATGAACAAACTTGTCTTCAACACTAGTCGTGTTTTCTGATTTATGGAGGATAATGGATCGGTTTGTATATTGTTTTTGATGTATGATTTGTTCCAAGTAATCGAAGGGGCATATGGAGAGGATATCCTTTTATTGAAACGAGTTAGGGAAGGATTTGTCAACTTAAATGTGATTGAGATTTATTCGACGTGATATGGGCCAAAATTTTAGGGAATGGTTGGTATGATTGCTCCGGGTTTCATGGGTTGATTTGACGAGTCATAAAAGTGTTTTGGAACTATTTTTATACGTGGATTTCATGAAGCATATATATATATTATTACTGGTAACTTATAATACACGAGGCCCATATATTTTCTTATTTTAGTTTGTTAATAATCATAGTTTGAAGATGTATAGAACATTTGACTAATTTGTACATTATAGAATTATTATAACTGAGTGCGCCTTTTAAGTATTTCGTGTTGCTTTGATTCGTTCAATTATTAACCGCTAGATACTTAGGTTATATTCGGGATAAAATGTCTTTTACAAATTTGAGATCAAAGGGTATTCTAGGTATTTTACGTGTTCAAAAATTTCAGGTTTTACAACTCTTCCCCTCTAAAAAAAAATTTTCGTCCTCGAAAATTGAAATGCGAAGTCGAAATGAAATACGAAATCGAAAGCAATATCAAAATGAATGCGTCCTCGAAATTTGAAGTCACAAAGTTAGACGAAGTCGTAGCAAATCGCAAAAGGTCGTCACAAACATTCTCACGCCCGGGGCGATCCTTCAAAAAGGTCTTCAGACCAAATAGTTTTTCATGACTCAAATCAAAATGAGGTGGGTTCAAATTTCTCAAAAGGAGACAAAATAAGTTGATTCCGATCAAAAGATCATGCAACAAAAATGGAGGATAGGTGGGTCTTTAGAGAGCTCATATAGAATACGAACAAAATTTTAAATCGAAATAATTGCATCAACTGTAGGAAGTTCTAAAAGGAGTTCAAGATTCATGACTGAGGTCAACGGAATGCAAAACGAGAGTCCAAAGTCATCCCGATATCTAACGAACGAAAACAGAGTATATGCGTAGATAGGATGAACCTAACGTCTCACTAATCACGGATAATCCAACAGAGTTCAAATTCTAAACTTCTTAGGTACTCCCCAAGATATCCTATGGCCACAATGAGTGCACGTTATATGGTGTAAGTATTATCACGTTGATCAGGCGTCATAATACTAGCACCACATAATTATGACCTCATGATGATCATACTTTATCTCAAGTCGTAATCAAAACCACCTATCTTAATCCACCTAGTACTTCTATAGTATTCAAAGGTCAACCAAAATCGAATGCCAAAGTCAAGAGGGAGAACGAAACTATTTGCAAGAGTATCAAGACTCCAGTTCGCCTAACAGAAGTGAGGCACGCCGTCACAAGCATCATATTTTCCACAATTCGTCAAAATCCCTCAAAACAAAACCATCACCGAAAATACGAAAAAAATAAACACGAACTGAAATGCTTCTAGGGAACTTAACTCATTAGAGGATCTTATTACAATATAACGAAACTTAAGAGAGTCAACGGAATGAAAGTTAGTTGCCAAGAGCTTCGGCCTTCATAGAATCAATTCTTCCAAGCATAAAGGGTCTGTTTCAAATTTTCGTTCGTTCAGCACATCCAATCTCCTCAAGTCCGGTTAATCTGTCTTCGTCTGTCCATCAGTCGGGAAGTGAAACCAAGATCGGGAATTTGTGTCTGGTTTGTCGAGCCTCCTGCAGTTCTTCTTGGAATGTGATGGAGTAATGTGGATTTCTGGCACGGTCTTTAAATCTCTTCATCATCCAGTCTGCTTCCGCTCTCAATTCATCTTAGTACAACCAAGATGAATGGGGAAGTGAGACTGCATGTCTTCATCAGCTCCAGGTTCGCCATCTTGACTAGAATTTATTCTTCTGCATCGCCAACACTTCTGCCTTGTAAGGAATGTCTTGACTCTTCAGGGTAGCCGCCGTTGTTGTCAACTCTAGGTCAGGCAGTGAAATAATTCTTCTGATATGTTTCTAGTTGTCTTGATGCATACGAAAAAAAAAAACTTTCTGTGCAGCAAGGGAGTATCACCGAGTCTCTTTCTGAAATATCCCAAAATTGTTCCGCCCGAGGGTAAGGAAGCTAACTTCTATTTCAGCTTTTCCAAAACTCCAATCTCAATCAAACTAAGCTGTTTCTCTCGGTTCACAAAATTTCTCAATGGTAAACATCATCCAGAATTCTTCTGCAAGATTCAAAAAGGTTTCAGTTCTTCATTCTGTCATCGGTCTTGACCAGTTGGTGATAGTTTTCAAAACTTGCGGGATTTAAGGAGGTGTCCTCAAATAAGAACACCGTTGTCTTTACAACTATCAATCTCTTAGAATGCACAAACGATCGACGAATTTCCTAGCAAAGTGTAAGGATGATTTTCATGCTCTTCCTCGTTTCCGAACATACTATTAAGTCATACAATGACCATTTGCCCAAGTACTCACGAGAAAACATTATTTATCAAATTCACGAAACAGTCAAAGCTTCAGCTAATACTATTAGCGTCACTAACCGTCATAGCAGTCGTTTACGAATATGGGGGGTCGATTCCAAGAATAGACTCAATTCTTCAGAAGGAAACTTCGCGCTCTGAATTTAAACAACCACATAGTCATTTCAGGGTGGAGGAATATTGGTTCCTAACAGTATTACGATTCAGCTTCCTGTAATCGATATATATCTCCAGTCATCATCCTTCATAATCGCGAACGAAACTAAAATACGCCCAGAAAATACACTTAATTAAACTCTCTGCCTGGTCTTCGGTTGCTGCTCTTCCCGGTTACTCCAATCGATTGGTATGATCCGAAAGACATCTTCGTTTAGTGACTGGAAATCTCTCGGTGTCAAGTCAAATCCTACCCGCTCCGATGGAAAATTCTGGTGGTTTGATCAGGAATCATATTCAGAAAACGTAGGGTGCCAAATAACTTTCAATACAAGGTTCATGCTCAGACGACTCAAAGTGCCAAATAGCTTCCAAGATAAGGTTCATTCATTGGTGTACGAAATGGTTTCTAAGAAAACTTTATAACCGCGAAAGTAACACACGAGTCTCCAGAGTAATAGCGAACGTTTAACAATCGGTAATCATGGTAGGGAGTTCAAAAATTGTTGGAAACGTTAAGGTGAGATATAGGAGGGTAGTTGTCAATATTCGACTGATCACTCAACAAATTCCTTGTCAGAATAAAATCGAAGTTAACTATCCAAAGAAAGACGGTTCGCAAATCAAAGCTTTATCATTCAAAAGTGAGGGGGAAAACATTCTTATACTCGTGGTTACACACCACAAGGCTTCTTATAAGGACAGAGATGGGCGAAATGAAATTGAATAGTGTCGGAAGATTCATAGATACTTATCAAAAGCAAAAGACAATCAAAACATATCCAGTACGTTATCGCCATGGAGGTTCTCAGAGTGCCCGAAGAGGCGTCAAAATGATTAACGAAAGGATCAGAGATCAGAGTCAAAATCTGAAGATAAGGATCAAATAGTGTCAGGCAATTATTATGAAATTCTCAATGCCTTCAAGATTTAATCAGGTTCAAATCTTAGGTGGTGCAAAGCATAAGCTTTCAATTTCCAAAAGTGGTATCAACAGGATCTAACCAAAAGCAAGGCACGAATCAGAGTGATGCGGAAGCAATGATACTTAAACAAATGCCTTATAGTCTACCCATTCCTCACTGGTCAAAACTTAGGTTCCTATAGGGAATCTTAAAGCAAATTTTCAAAGGTTGTCCTATGAGTGCCTACAGGGAAACTTAGTGGTCCTAACTTACACAGGCCAAGGGTAAATGTATTACGAATCGCAGCCTGTCGCTCTGATACCATAATTGTAACACCCCAACCCAGCAAGGGTAGAAGTATCACCTTAATGGCTTCATATCAGATCAAACAAAACATACATTCAATAGTAATACAAAGATTCTCAAAGGTTACAAATGAAATACTGAATACACAAGGATACAAAGAAAACAAAAACTAAATACTAAGTCTGCAATGCAATCCTTCTAATAACTTCTACTTCAGAAAAACTATCAAGGTCTTCTAAGTCCAAAGGTCTCTTCACTCTTACCCAGCTTCCAACTAAAACCTGCCGCGGGAAAAGAAACGCGGCTGAGCTTTAAAAGCCCAGTGAACAGATATATAATAAACGGAAACGAAAGCAAATGGAAATAAACGAATATAGTATAATGTATAAGGTACAAGAGTAAAGGTTTAGGACAGTCATCCACCACGAGCCCAGAAACTCAAAGTCATAATCTCAAAGTCACATCTCAAAATCATAGTCTCACAATCAGAGGGGATACCTCTCAGGCAACCAGATAATATGAGGGGTGGCCTCATGTATCAAATGGGGTGGAGTAGCTAGCTCCCAGAAATGTGAAAGGCGTGTAATGCACACAAGCACCAGTCACCTCAAAGTCATACTCAAAGTCATAGTTAAATCCACTAAACATACATGCCTAGGATTGCAATCCATACGCCCCCACTCAAAGTCAATCTCAAAATCATAATCTCAAAGTCATCATGGCCATATCATAATATAAAAGGGGACGGCGTGAGAAATCACTCCCCCACACAGGAGTCATGCCAGTGGTGCATCACAGACACGGCCAGGTTACCTTCCTGGCTAGGAAACAGAAAGGTGGCTCGGGTATCAAACTAAGAGTCATATCTCAAGGTCATCTCAAAGTCATATATCAGAGATGCATCTCAACGTCATATCAAAAGGTTCATACATAAGGAAACATAGAAATGGCCTGGGGAAATCTTAACTGAATCATAACTCATAATCATAATCAAGGTTCATCTCAAAAGTTCATTTTAAAACTTCCATCAAAATCCATTTTAGACAATCCTTTATTTATGATTTTCATAAATCGATCCTTTAAAGTAGTTCTCATAAAAATATTCTTTCAAAAAGGTTTTTCGTAAAAATTAGTCTTCCAAAAATAGTTTCCATAAAAGTTAGTAACATTTATATAAAATAGTTTTGCCTCATTTATAAGCACCCTTTTAAAAATAGTTTTTTTCCTCAAAACATTTTCAAGATATAATTAGAAAAGGTTTTCATAGCATAGCTTCAGATCAGAATTCATATCAAATGGAACTCAACTGGGGAGGTTCAAGCAAAGGGAAATCATAGCAATCGAATCAGAAACTAATGGATTCAGAATACGAGAGAGAGATCATGAGAAACCTTAAAAGAAAGGTCAGAATATCTGTACCTTATACCGCAAGTGCAAACATATCTAGAAATATAAAGACCGGAAACAGACTCCATCTTCAGCGAATCTACACGAACACATGGTCGTCTCAATAACTTATTTAAACCAGATTCCTCATTTTAGTCGGCTTTCCATTTTTAGTAACTTTCCATATTTAGCAGGTTTTCATAATTAGTAACTTTCCATACTTCGGTTTACAATTGATAATTAAATAAATTTTAAGGTTCAATAATGATAATTTCTTAGTTTAGGGTTTATAAGGTGCTAAATTTTATAACAACCAATTTAGGACTTAGCCGACTAGTTTATTTAGTAAGGTACATGACCTCTCGAACAACCCGAATTACAAACACGTTGCACATCTCCAATACACATGCACACATGTCTCGTGGTATAGTCTACAATAACTTACGAGACATAATTAACTAAATGTTAGTTTCATTATCACTTGCATTTAACCTTGCAATTATAGTTGTAAATAAAACATGTTTTCTAACTATTGTTATGCCAACTCTTGAACATTTTAAAACTGCGACTAATATAGTCCATAAGTCCTTGTAAACAAGTATATGTGCAATGATACCAGTTTCATTTTCTTCCTTCTTGCATGAACACCTGTATTTATTACCCATGCATGAAAAAGCTATTTTTATTTATTTTATTATTATTATTATTATTATTATTATCATTATTATTATTATTATTTTTTTTTTTATTTATTTTTTTTTATTTTTTTTTTTTTTGCTGTGAACACGACAAGCACAAGGTATGTTCTAAAAATATTTTTACCTATGTTTGATCAAGAGGCTTCGTATCGACACTGACGGACTGACTTACTATCATTATTAAGGAAGACTCCTAATTATATCAAATGAATAAAAGGCTATTTCCTCATTATTTACAGTGATTATTTTAGATTCATTTGTTCTTTCAAAACATAATTATGTGAACTCAATGAGTCATTTTCCACTGATAACATTTTATACAATCTTAAGCTAATGTTTCAATAGTGAACGAGATAGGTACACAATACTACAATTTACAAACAGAAGGCGAATGTGATTCGAAGAGTATACCTCAAAGCATAGAGATCGAAAACAGATCGAGACCGAAGTTGAATACTAGCAGCACCTACTTAACAAACTTGAACACGTACGAATACAACTTAACCCTATCGAAACCCAAAACCGACACGTTCACAAATAGATGAATCCAAAACTCAGCCCTATCACGAACTATAATGCACCAACGAAACCCCCCAAACTGCTACAAAACTCGTACCAAAGAATGATTTTACTAAACAACGCTAAACCTCGAACGCGGTCTAGATCATGCGAAGCCAAGTCTTGTTAATACCTTGGTTCGCCAATATAACTCGAACACCAAGATGTGTACACTCACAGCTTCAACCTTTAATATACAGTTTCATGACTCGAAGACGATAACCACACGAACCAGCAAGAACACGAGAACCAAAGACCAAACCGTCCTTCAACTAAACACACCCATGAACAAACTTGTCTTCAACACTAGTCGTGTTTTCTGATTTATGGAGGATAATGGATCGGTTTGTATATTGTTTTTGATGTATGATTTGTTCCAAGTAATCGAAGGGGCATATGGAGAGGATATCCTTTTATTGAAACGAGTTAGGGAAGGATTTGTCAACTTAAATGTGATTGAGATTTATTCGACGTGATATGGGCCAAAATTTTAGGGAATGGTTGGTATGATTGCTCCGGGTTTCATGGGTTGATTTGACGAGTCATAAAAGTGTTTTGGAACTATTTTTATACGTGGATTTCATGAAGCATATATATATATTATTACTGGTAACTTATAATACACGAGGCCCATATATTTTCTTATTTTAGTTTGTTAATAATCATAGTTTGAAGATGTATAGAACATTTGACTAATTTGTACATTATAGAATTATTATAACTGAGTGCGCCTTTTAAGTATTTCGTGTTGCTTTGATTCGTTCAATTATTAACCGCTAGATACTTAGGTTATATTCGGGATAAAATGTCTTTTACAAATTTGAGATCAAAGGGTATTCTAGGTATTTTACGTGTTCAAAAATTTCAGGTTTTACAGAAGTACTCATCTGCTTCTTAGAAGACCAACTAACCAACTTTTCCCCTAAAAACTGAGCTCCTCCTGAAGTACTTCGACGAGTGTCTTGACATCCCGCATGATCAGCATCCGCGTAAGCCGTTAACTCCATTGCAGTGTCCTTAGGATACCAGAGACCCATATGAACCGTGCCTTGAAGATATCGGAAGATCCTTTTCACTGCTTCAACATGGTTCTTGGTTGGTCTGGATTGATACCGAGCACACATACACACAGCAAACAGTAGATCTGGTCTGCTAGCCGTGATGTACATCAAAGATCCAATCATGCTTCGATACTTTGTTATATCTACTGGAATCCCTGAAGGATCTTCATCCAGCTTCGTTCTATCAACCATGGGAGTGTCAACAGGTTCACTTGAATAGAATCCAAACTTTTTCAAGATCTCGTTGGCGTATTTGGATTGATTAATGAATATGCCTCCGGGACTTTGAGAAACTAGTAATCCTAAGAAGAATGACATTTGTCCCATCATGGACATTTGGAACTTGGAATTCATCTCCTTTGAAAAACTATCACATTTACCAGGATCTGTTGAAGCAAAGATGATATCATCTACATATATCTGAACTAGTAGTAGATGGTTTCTTGACTTCCTGGTGAATAGTGTAGGATCAACAACACCCTTGGAGAATCCGTTCACTAGGAGGAACTTGGACAATGTATCGTACCATGCCCTTGGCGCCTGTTTTAACCCATCAAGAGCCTTCTTCAAGCGGTAAACATGAGTAGGATGTTCAGTATCCACGAATCCTTCTGGTTGACTCACATAAACTTCTTCCTTCAAGTCGCCATTCAAGAATGCCGTTTTGACATCCATTTGGTAGACTATCATATTTCGACTAGCAGCATTTGCCAGGAAGATACTTATAGCTTCAATTCTAGCAACCGGAGCAAACGATTCTTCAAAATCAATGCCCTCTTCTTGTCTGAACCCTTTAGCAACTAGCCGTGCCTTGTTCTTTAACACATCACCATACTCATCAAGCTTCACTTTGAAGATCCACTTTAAAGCAATGATCATTGCAAGCTCTGGAGGAGGCACTAGTTCCCATACTTCAAGTCGATCAAATTCATGGATTTCATCCTGCATAGCCTGGAACCAGCAATCTTTAGTCATTGCTTCTTTGGCATCTTTAGGTTCGACTTTGGACAGTACGGAATTGAAGAAGCACCATAGTGCATCAGTGGCTAGTTGATTACGTGTGGATACTGGACGTGAGGGATTGCCTATGATGTTGTCGATTGGATGATCACTGGTCCATTTCCTGAGATGGTCGTGAGGTTGAGGGTTATGAACAGACGTAGCAGTGCTGTGTCCTTCAAGTGAGGATGTGTCTGATGAATGTTCAGGAGCAAATATGTTTTCAAAAGGAACCTCATCAACAGGAGCAAAAGGATTAACTTCCAATGAATTATTATCTGAAGATTCTTGTGTTACTGGAGAAGTTTGAGCGTTTGATGACGAAGGCGACTGACTGGCAGCTGGAGCATTGTGACTGACTGATACTGAAGCTGTAAAACCTTCTGAACCTTGTGGGGCTTGAACCTCAGCCATAGGAAGTACAGCAGGTTCACTTGGGATGGTTCCATTAATTGGCTCAAAGTATTCATCAAACATAGGATCAAATAACTTCTTTAACTCCTCGCATGTAGGTGGCACATAAGAATCTGCAGGCGTGGAATTCTGTACAAGTCCTGAACTAATGGGTCCAGGAGACAAAAGGTTAAGATCGGGTCCAGAACTAATTTGTCCTGAAGCAGGTTGCTCACTCAGCTCATCGAACGTAACATGAATGGTTTCCATAATTTTACGGGTTCTCTTATTGTAGATTTGATACCCTTTACTGTCTGGTGCGTATCCAACAAAAATACCTACATCTGCTTTAGCTCTTAACTTTCCCAAGTCTTGACTATCGTTAGTTGGGTAGCAAAGTGCACCAAACACACGGAGAAAGGAAAGATCTGGTTTCTTGTTATGAATTAACTCGAAGGGAGTCTTCTCATGAACAGGATGAATTAGGGATCGGTTTTGAGTGTAACATGCTGTTGCAATAGCCTCTGCCCAGAGAAACATCGGTGTCTTTGAAAATATAAGCATAGTTCTTGCAGCCTCTACCAGAGTACGGTTCCTTCGTTCAACCACTCCGTTCTATTGAGGAGTGCGAGGGATACTTTTCTGATGCGTGATGCCAATATTTTCATAGAAATTACAGAGTTGTTGGTTAACAAACTCAGTACCATTATCAGTGCGGATGATTCTGACAGTTTTATCGAGCCTTACTTGCAGCTGTTTTATCAGTTTAATGATAACCTCTGGAGTTTCGTCCTTGGTTCTCAAAAACTTTACCCATGTGAACCGAGAATAATCATCTACAATCACCAGAACGTACTTCTTTCCATTTATGGTTTGTATTCTCATTGGACCGGACAAGTCCATGTGGAGGGTATGAAGAACTTCCAAGTTGGAGTTGATGGTTTTAGGCTTGTGGGTTTGTTTCTTGCTTTTACCCAGTTGACATGCAGAGCAGAGGTGATCTTTCTCATATTTCAATCTGGGCATCCCTCTGACAAGATCTTTACGGGAAAGATTATTTATGGTACCGAAGTTCAAGTGGTTCAAACGACGATGCCACAGCCATGATTTTGTTTTAGAGGCTTTAGAAAGCAAGCATATGGGAGAGGACTTCAACATTTCTTCAATCGATATGGTGTATAGATTGGTGCCCCGACTGCCCTTAAGGAGATCTATACCATCCAATTCTCTAACGAAACATGTATGCTTTCTGAAAGCCACTTCCAGATCTGAATCACAAAATTGACCCACAGAAAACAGATTGTGCCCTAGTCCTTCCACATAATATACCCTTGAGATTACACTGTCACCAAACACATAATCTCCATAACCCATAATAGCACCAAAGTGGTCGTTCCCAAATCTAACTGTCCCGATAAACTTTTTCACGAAGTTCTTGAGCCGCGAGCGATCCCCAGTCATATGTTTTGAGCAGCCTGAGTCCAAATACCACAGGACGATTTGTACGACCTGCATTTGAAACCAGACAACAATGGATAACTGAAAAATGTGGATCCCCAAGTGCAATTGGGGTCCGTTTGGTCAGCACACACAAATTCCGGAACCACAGATTCCACAGATGCTACTGTCTTTACTGAGGAGACAGAACTAGAGGCAGGACAAGACCTAGATGGAAGGCATTGTGACTCTAAAGACAGGATTCTACCAGTTGGTCTCCATTCCCTATTCATCACAATTTTATGCATATTCATTTTAGGTAATGATCTCTGTTTTCCTAAATTGAATTTCCTTCCAGTGGGTCTCCATTCCTTAACATTCACAATTTTATGCTTATTCATTTTAGGTAACGTGCACTGTTTTCCTAAATTGAATTTCCTTCCAGTGGGTCTCCATTGATAGCCTATGCTAGCAAATGTTTTTCCTGTTGCTTTCCAAACCTTTTTGCATGCTTCTGTTATCCTACCATTCTTAACATGGGATGATGCAGAAGACATCAAGAAAGACACAACACATTCATCATGATTAGCAGAAATTAAGCAATTGTCGCATGTTTTACAGATAGCATTAGAATTCGAATTAATTACAGTACTTTTGATACTAGAATCAACACGATTCATCCTACTCATTGCAAACTTATTGTTCCTAGGTTGGGCTTCTACATTCTTCAAGTGATCATTCTTAGCTGGCGCAGTCCTATCCTTTCTTGCATTTCCTCTAGACCTTGACCCGCTAGCTTGGGTGTCACTTTTTACTCCTGTAGAAGCATCGAAGGTAACATTAGTTTGTTTTTCTGTCACATGCCTTCCTGATAGTGATGTGTTGGGTTCTGATGTTTTAGGTGGTAGATCAAAGGCTACATGCTTGTTCTCAACATTGGATGATGATGCAACAAATCTATCTCTATGGCAGCTAAACTTAGGAATTGAGCCTATGGCATATTCTAAGTTTTCCTGAATCCTTTTCGTGAGTTTGCAAGCATAGACAACTGCCCTATCTAGTGGCTTATCAGCCCTATCCTCTTCAACTACCTCACGAAGTGTGTCAAGGCCCTCTCTAAGATGATCGAGATATGTTTGATGGGCAAAGCTGTTATTTCTAAGCTTAAACGGAATACGCCCAACATTAACATCATACTTTTTACTATCAGTAGCCTTTGGTGCATCACAATTACAAGTGGTGCATGGCATTTTACCTTTCACCCGAACCTTCAGATTCTCAATTTCATTTGTCAAAGAGGTTATTTGATCATTGTGATTGCTTCTTGTAACTTTAATAGAATCATATAACTCTTTGAAATGTTGTTTAACCTTTGAATTTTCTTCTCGATAACACTCATTTTCATAATATAACTTATTTATGGTGTTTTGATATTGAAAATTCTGAGAATCTGAAGACGAAGGTTTATTGGTGCCATATACTTCACACTTGTTGGATTTCAATTGGGCAATTTGGGCCCTCAGCAGTCGAATCGTGTTCGTGTGAGCTTGAATTGTCTCATCTCGTTTGCTTAATTCAAAATAAGTATCAAATTCAGGAGCATCCAAGGATGTCTTGTCATTTGATATTTTATGTTTTTCATTTAAATGTTGATATTTCAATTGCAAATTAAGATATTCAACTTCCAATTTTGAAAAACGTTTAACCATATTATCATGGTCATCATTTTGAATTTTTTCAAGCAATTTTAAATTCTCCCCCTCAAGCTCAACAACACGATTCTGGGTGACATTTAACGCAATAGCATACTCATTAAATTGACAAGCAGACAATGCAGAATCAGTGACAGTGTAAAATACATCTTGTGCAATACATTTAGCAATCAAGTTGTCGTTAGTAATGAGTATGTTTTTTTCTTTCAATCTCTCGACTCTTAAGTTCTATTGCATGTTCATTCACCTCATTTTCCATATCTTTAAACACTACTTCCATTTCTTTTATTTCGGCTTTAAGGGCAGTTTGCAACCCTTCAAAGTATTCTTTAAGTAGCTTAAAGAATGGCATGACCTCAGTTAAGTAACACCTTTTTGCATGTTCAAAACACCTTTCCCCCTCAGTAATGCCGGTTGGTGTGATTCTCTTCTTACATGTTTTATCAAAATCAGCAAATAATTGCCAAAGCACATATAAGCTAATAAAGGTTTTGCATTCAGTGGGAAGAGACAAAGGCACCAGATTCCTAGGTGTATTGGGAGGATACACCGTTATGGACGCAACTTTTCTAATGAGGGGGGTGTTGGCCTTAAGTTTATCTATCTTAAGTTTTTCATTATCTTGTTTCCAAAATATCTGTTCAGGTGTTAACTTCTTTTGAGGAGCAAACACAGTCAAACGATTTTCCTCATAATAATCATGGGGTTTGATTATTATTCGTCTGGCTATGCACTCGGGATCCCTCATTTTCTCATTCATTTTTTCCCTCGTTTTATCACTTATCTCATCCTCTTCATTAGTGTAGATATGCTCAGGTTGGTCATGAATAGGCATAAGCATCACATTACCATCATATAGGGCTGGTTGAAGTACTTTCATGTCCCTAAGGATGGTTGACTTAGGTTCACCTATCATGATTTTACTATGCTTATCACTCAACTTTCTGTGCTTATGAATCATTTGAGCAGTTTGTATGGTTTGATTTTGTGTGTACAACTTATCTTCAAGCTTATTTTTTAACGTCTTGAGTCTAGAGAAATCATTTAAAAGAGTTGTTTCCTTTTGTTTGAATTCTTGCTTAAGTGTAGTAACACACTTTTGCGCTTCCTGTTTCTGTTTGACAGACTGTTCCAGCTGACTTTTCAAAGAACTCAAC
Source organism: Artemisia tridentata subsp. tridentata (assembly GCA_021014915.2). Taxonomy (NCBI): domain Eukaryota; kingdom Viridiplantae; phylum Streptophyta; class Magnoliopsida; order Asterales; family Asteraceae; genus Artemisia; species Artemisia tridentata. Next base: position 252,785,665 of record CP139501.1, read on the forward strand.
TCTAATTTTAATGTTTCTTCTCTCACTCTAGACTCTTTAATAAGTGTACTCATTTGACCTTCTAATTTCTGCTCACGATCATTAAGCTCAAACTTAGCACGCTGTTCATACATAGCCACTTGTTCTTTATAGATGTTTAGTTTAGTGATCAAGTTATCTTCAGGGACAGGCAATTTGTTCTCATGGCACTCGCATGCATTATCTATATTATCCGCATTATCTAAGGCACATACATTACTCCTAACACAAACATCATTATTGACAAAAGATTCACCATTTGGTACATCAGGCGAGTTGTTGTAATTCAAATACTGTTCATATGAAATAATATTGCTATTTTCCATGTCAACATTACTTGGGTCAGAAACATCTGCCTGATGTACTTCTTCGGGATTCTTTTGTCCCTCGACAATATTATATGTGTCATAAATTTTTAGTACCTCAGATATCACGGATGCATTAGAAGGACCAGCTTGACGAGGAGATGAGACCAGGGAAGACAAGTTAGCCATGAAGATTGTTTGAGCCGTAGGTTCATCATCTACATCAGAGTCATTTGCATCACAGTCATCTGCCTTGAAGATGTTAGGATCATTAAGTGCTAGATCCTGAACAGGTTTCTCATCCACATCTTCATCAAAAGTATTTCCTCCATCTCCTGCCAAGAACAATAACTCTTCCTCATCCAACACAGCACCATTCTCTTGAGCTTGCATTAACAGCATCTTGTCTTTGAAGTAATCTGAGTTCTGAGGACGTTTAGGTTGATTGCAGTTTCTAGCGATGAAGCGAAAAGTGTACCGCTTTTAAGGGGTCATTTAAGCCCTAAATCGTATTTATCTGATCAAATATTGCCCTAAATCGTTCCTTTTGTCATTTTAGGTACTTTTGAGGAGAAATCTGGAAAAGGAGGCATTTTGGACGTTTTTGGAGCATAAAAGTGAAGAAAACGACAAAGTCTCAAAAATCGGCTGAAAGTTACCTTTGACGGCGTCACAATTTACTCTGGACGGCGTCATGCCTTGGCAAGAAAAAGTGGACGTGAAATTTACTCATGATAGGCCAGTGAAAATAGCATGTGAATTCTGACGGCGTCACGCTTTAACTTGATCAAGGGCGTCACAGCTTAAATCATAAGGGGACGGCGTCACGTTCACGAGCTGACGGCGTCAAGCCTTGATAAGCCAGAATGGATTTTGGAAGAGCTAAAGAGGGACGGCGTCAAGAAGGTCATCCGGGAACCCTAGAAGCGGCGAGGTGACGGCGTCACAATCCATAAGGTGACGCCGTCAGATGCAAAAGTCTATATATAGTTTTCTAATTTTTTGTCATTAAGGAGAGCTTAGTGTGTGGAATTTTGGGAGAAAACCCTAAGACGATTTTAGCTTCTTTTTCAAGGCTTTTTGCCTTGATATCTTCCATGTTACATTGAAGATAAGTTATCAATTAATCATTCAATATGTCTATGTGTTGTTTGATTTTATCTTATTCTTGTCTTTTGATTAACATGTTAGGCTAAATTTATCTTGTGTTTGCTTAGATCTAATGAAACCTAGCTATTGATTATTGGTTATTAGTGTGTTATTAGTTGTATTGGATGATTGTTTATCTATGTTAGGCTTAAGAAAACTGGCTAACTTCCTATTCGGTAACTTGCTTGAACGGCTTAAGAAACATGAACCAAATGCGTACTAAAGGTTTTTATGGTTGTATTTAATGCACAAGCGAATTCTAGTGATCCCATGTTAGGAGCTTCCTAGCCGGCTCGACATAGGAGTGAAGTAGGAGCATGTAGAGTTGGGGAAGTACGTACGCCACCCCACAAATAGTATTAAGGAATACACCCGTCATCCACGCGACTAATACACACTAATTAACCGGTAAAAGATAGTTAGGGAGTAAGGAAATCTAAGTAAACACATTTCTCTACACATAAGTTTCTCACCACATTTTCATTTTTGTTATTTTATTTTATTTGCATCCGTAGTAATTTTGGGTTAGTTGACTAGCAACTAATTCCGCCCACTCCTTCAAAACCGAGATTTTACTTGCTTTCATAAAAATATAAAAACATAAAAAAGAATCTTCCTCAACCCTTAGACCTAATTAGAGTAGCCTTTCACACCTAACGAACACTATTCCCTGTGGAGAACGATCAATCCCCCGTACTTACCACTACACTATACTACATCGGTCAGGTACACTGCCTGGTGGGGTTGTAAGCCTCTCGAGATCCCTCGAGAGGTAAAACCTGTTGTAAGGTTACAAAACCACGCATCAAGTTTTTGATGCGTGGTTTTGTAAGGTCATCCGGGAACCCTAGAAGCGGCGAGGTGACGGCGTCACAATCCATAAGGTGACGCCGTCAGATGCAAAAGTCTATATATAGTTTTCTAATTTTTTGTCATTAAGGAGAGCTTAGTGTGTGGAATTTTGGGAGAAAACCCTAAGACGATTTTAGCTTCTTTTTCAAGGCTTTTTACCTTGAGATCTTCCATGTTACATTGAAGATAAGTTATCAATTAATCATTCAATATGTCTATGTGTTGTTTGATTTTATCTTATTCTTGTCTTTTGATTAACATGTTAGGCTAAATTTATCTTGTGTTTGCTTAGATCTAATGAAACCTAGCTATTGATTATTGGTTATTAGTGTGTTATTAGTTGTATTGGATGATTGTTTATCTATGTTAGGCTTAAGAAAACTGGCTAACTTCCTATTCGGTAACTTGCTTGAACGTCTTAAGAAACATGAACCAAATGCGTACTAAAGGTTTTTATGGTTGTATTTAATGCACAAGCGAATTCTAGTGATCCCATGTTAGGAGCTTCCTAGCCGGCTCGACATAGGAGTGAAGTAGGAGCTTGTAGAGTTGGGGAAGTACGTACGCCACCCCACAAATAGTATTAAGGAATACACCCGTCATCCACGCGACTAATACACACTAATTAACCGGTAAAAGATAGTTAGGGAGTAAGGAAATCTAAGTAAACACATTTCTCTACACATAAGTTTCTCACCACATTTTCATTTTTGTTATTTTATTTTATTTGCATCCGTAGTAATTTTGGGTTAGTTGACTAGCAACTAATTCTGCCCACTCTTTCAAAACCGAGATTTTACTTGCTTTCATAAAAACATAAAAACATAAAAAGAATCTTCCTCAACCCTTAGACCTAATTAGAGTAGTCTTTCACACCTAACGAACACTATTCCCTGTGGAGAACGATCAATCCCCCGTACTTACCACTACACTATACTACATCGGTCAGGTACACTGCCTGGTGGGGTTGTAAGCCTCTCGAGATCCCTCGAGAGGTAAAACCTGTTGTAAGGTTACAAAACCACGCAGCAAGTTTTTGGCGCCGCAGCCCGGGGAATAGTTATTGTTTAGGTTGAATTTTTATTTCTATTAGGTCTACTCACTAGATTCCTTTCTAGTAAGATTTTTATTTTCTTTTTCTAGGTTTTCTTTAGTCTATCTATTTTCTTCGTGTCTTTGTTCGTAACCATACCATCCGACATCATGGAAGATGGTAATATCCTTAACCCCCACAACCCACCACCACAACAACCACAACCACCTCCTAGAGCCCGTACTTTAGGAGAGTATTCCCGTCCTAGCCACCATGGCTATCGAAACACCATTGAGCTCACTCAAGGAGCCAATATCACACCCTTGCGATCCGACACCATCCGGTTGGTGCAAAGCGGATGCGCATTCCATGGACTTCGTTCTGAAGATCCTAATCAACATCTCAAGGACTTTCTCAAAATCGTTGATTCTATAGACCTTGATGTTGCCACTCGAGAGACGACCCGATTGCGTCTCTTTCAATTCTCTCTGCGGGACCAAGCTAGTCAGTGGCTAGAACGTCAACCCGCAGGATCCATTACCTCTTGGGATGATCTCACCACTCGTTTCCTTGCTCAGTTTTTCCCACCGGGAAGAACTACCAAGCTAAGGAATGATATCTTGATGTTCCAACAACGTCAAGGCGAAACTCTCTACGAGGCATGGACTCGATTCAAGGACTTACTCCGAAAGGTCCCTCACCATGGCATGGATGCTTGGCTACAAATCCAAATCTTCTATGATGGTGTCAATCATCAAACTAGAAGAGCCATAGATTACGCCGCCAATGGGAGATTGAGCAGGCTCAGTGTCGATAAGTGCTGGGAAGTCATTGAGGACTTAGCACAATACGAAGAGGAAGAATGGAATGACTCAACGTTCTCGGAAGAAGGGATTTTAAATTGCATGAGTGCAACCCAAGAACAGCTGTTCGAAAACATAAAAAGGCAGGTTGAGAGCTTAATGAAAGCTGAGACACCTACGGCTGATGAAAATCCCGATGAGTGCGTGAACACAATTGGTAAACATACGTTTCATCAATTCTCACGACAAGATGAATTTGAAGGGATAATGCTAACTTTCGTGAACAACCAAGAGAGACGTATCAAGGAATTAGAAACTCACTTGAAAAACACCCAAGATATGTTCATGGAACGAGAATAAAAGAGAAAATTAGGGAAGAAGCCTCACACAAAAAGATCGAGAAGATCTTTGAACTCCCGGTCCCTAATGAACCATACAACGAATGGGATGATGAAACCCCCCTCCCCGAGCCTTCACTTTTAAAACCCTCTTATCTATTTGGATCCTCTCGCGAGAAAAACTCTCAAGATCGTAGCATTTTCGTGGGGAGCATGGTTGTCACGCTCCCTAACTTTCATGAAGCTAGGAAACGATCTTTTGGCTTTAAGCCAGGTGTGAGAAGAACTCAATTAAAGCACACCATCATTTCGAAAACCCCCTGGGAAAGTTCCTCTCACTCCCTGAATACTTGCCTTGATGAAAATTGGAACCTGAATAAGACGTCAACCGACCCTTTTCAACATTTTACTACACCCCGTGACAGTAACAAAACATTTGACCCAGGAGGAACTTGTTAACGAGACTAGCTATCAGGATTATTGATCCTGACTAGCTGCTCTCTTAAAGTACGAGGGGCTCATTTGTAAACTGGCACAAAGTAGCAAAATACGCTAATACGACGGCGTCATAATTTGAACGTGACGCCGTCACCCCGTCTGCACAGCAATAATAACTTAATTTCCATCACTTTCATCACAAACCCCACAAACCATATCCACTCCAACCCCACCTCCGATTTTCCCAGGACAAATTCGCCAATTTCCGCTTCCAATCTTCACGTGGTAAGTAATTTTTACTCATTCTTTTCGCTTCAATTACTCATAGGATTTGTAAATTTCGAAAATCCCCAACTCATGAAACCCTAGGATTGATTCATGCTTAGAACTCATAATGTGTTTTAATTAGTGTTATTTAACAAAGATTAAAGCATTTGATGATTGGCAATCAATTGGGTCTATTCACTAATAGGGAGGCCACGAATTTGAACCATAACCTATGATCCAATCACCCATTTTGCTATAAAAAGGGCGTTTGGTTTATAAGCTTAAAGTTTGAATATTGATTTTTCCCTCGTAATTTCGGATTTAAATGTGGTTGAACCTGACGGCGTCACCTATCAAAGGGTGACGGCGTCAGACATGTCTGATGCGCCACCAAGTCTTTAATTCACATATTAACACTTTTGTTCCTCCTGCTTTGTTCCAGATAATGAGTAAGCGTCAAAGACCCAGCCGAGGAAGTTCTTCCCGATCTCAACAAGAGAGCTTTGGGGATACGGTCCTCAGTTGGGGTGTCTTTGACAACGATGCTGCTACAAGCAAATACGCACAACTGCTACTACACAAGGTCGAAAATGGGGCCGTAGTTGATTGGAACTTTCTGAGGAGAGAAGGTCTTGAGCAGACCTTTCTCCAAAGTTTTCAGACGGATGGGTTTACCGGCCCCCAGTGGGAAAGACTGTTTAAAATTCAGGAGCCGGTATATGAGGAATTGGTACGGGAGTTCTTTGCCACCTTTCATTTTGACATGGCTGAGGCAAGGACCGATGTGGGCGGTACCACGATCTATTTCAGGCTGGGGGGTGAGCTAAGGACGTGTTCGGTTACTGAGTTTGGGTGGAGACTTGGTTTGTACGATCAGCATGATACCATTCAGGCAGGGTTCATGCAGAGGTTGTTGCATGGGGAGTCGATGAAGAATGATTTTAGGTGCTCCATGTTCTGGCAGACTATTGGGGATGGGGTGTATACCTCGACCACTGTGGCATCCCAAATCAGGGATCCTAGGGTTCGGTTGACTCATCGTTGCCTCACCTACAGCTTGACAGGGCGTCACAGCTCTCACCACCGTGTCACAGCTTCTGATCTCTTCTACCTGTACACCATCTACTCTAATGATGTTTACTGCAACATCCCGTTTTGGGTTGCTAGCTTTATGCATGGTGGAGTTGGGGAGAGGGAAGGTGACAGGATTTATGGTGGGATGTTTATCACCCGATTAGCTCAGTCTTATGGAGTCCTCAGGCCCGAGGTCATGAGGTATTTGAGTGGTGATGCATGCAGGACGGTGAAGGAGAGGTCCTTGAAGCAGATGGAGGTGATTATGGAGATGCATGATGGGTCCTTTATGTGGTATCATCCGGTCGGAGCTGAGGATGATGATGATGAGGATGATGAGGAGGAGGAGGAGCCCCAGCAGCAGCAGAATGAGGGGTATGAGGCCGGTACAGCTGACTACTACCGGCACATGAGCAGGGGGGACTGGCAGGCTCACCAGGGGACCTGGATGGGCCAGGTTGATACGTGGAGGACCAGGGTGGACGAGAGGTTCGACTGGATGTACGATCACACGGTTCGTCAGATGCAGCATCTTTCTACACGTGATCAGTTGGACCCGCATCTGCAGATTGACCCTTTCCCGGGTCGTGAGCAGGATTACCCACCTTATGGGTACCACGGGCATCTTCCTCCTGGCTATGACTATCGCCAAGGACCCCCACACCAGTGATGATGTGATTTGATGTTTTAATGTTTGAACAATTTGATATTTGGTTGTATGTGTTGAAACAATATGGTCTGTAATAATTTAGGGAAGGCATCTGTTTGCCTTAAAACATTTGTTACATTGATTTTATTTATCGCATGCTAGCCTCACTTTATTTTATTTATTTGCTTTGTGTGTTTATTTATTTGTTTGTTTGATTTTATTTGTTTCCGTATGTATGTTTAATTTTTATTAGTATTGATTCATGTTCAAAACTAAATTGTGAAAATGCTTTATGTGTTTTTAACTTCGTCTTAACTACATATAAAGGTATTTTGCAAAAAAATAAGTGTAAGGGAAATCTAAATTGGTTTATTAGAACACATATGAACATGAATCGTAATAATATTAAATGAACATACATATTCGTATGTGTTTGAGTCAAATGCTTGTATCGAGTCATAATGATGTTTTGCAGGATTTCCAGGAAGTAAGGTAAAGGTTTTTCCAGAAATTTTCCGGAAACTTAAAATGAAAATTTTTGTCAGGTCATTTCTGACGGCGTCAAGGTTTATAACCTGACGGCGTCAGATTTAATTTTCAGAAATTTTTGAAAGTTTTGTTTTCATAAAAAGTTTTTATTAAAATCTCCAACTTATAATCTCTAGGAATCTGCAAAATTATCATTCCACAAGCATTATATCCTTATATATAGATTTATCCCGCCGATGTTATGCAGGTTTTCGTGTTTGTTTTCTCAGGTTTAACAGGTTATTTTGGACAAGGAGATGTTTATTGAATCAAGCTTTTGGCGATGCATTAGTCATGGAGCTTCAACATTCTCTTTGGAGGAAGATCTAACCGTGTAATTTCACTATCCACCGAGCGAATCAGGGGAGTATTTGATTTCATTCTTTTACTTTTTGCTTTTACATCTTGTTATTTGAACATTGGGGACAATGTTCATCTTAAGTGTAAGGGGGGGGGGGGTAAAAGTACGATTTTAGAGAATACAATTGCGCTTGATTTTTGTTTGTTTAATAGTTGATGTGTAATAAAACTGAGATAAATAACTGTTAGGGCAATTTTAGTGCCAAATTAAAATTTTTTTTATAACATATAGGAGTGAAACTTTGATCTTAATGAGCGTCTCACGGATAGGAGTTATATGACTAGCACAAAAACCGTACCACTAAAAAATTTTCCACCCCCAAATATGTGAGGTTCGCCCCTAGAATTGGTAGGAAAAGCATTTATGCTATGATGTGTGTACCGGTAGCACTTAGATTCTAGAACTTGCGTTAGGACCATTCCGAGGCCACAAGTGAGACTACATTCGTGTAGTTAGATTTACTACATGATAAGAGGCATTAGGATTAACCCATTGTTTTACACCTGTGTTTTTGTTATAATTACTTTGGCTACATTGGTCAAGTAATTCTCCCACACCCTTTGCGTTGTACTCATTTTTAGTACACGATACCCCTAGTACACCCCTCAGAGCCTATCTTTTCGTTTCGACCTTTAAGCATTTTACTTAAAGGAAGAATTTGTTACACCCCACTAAAATGTACACCCAAATCGCTTTAGCCTACCTTGTATGCACTCATTTTTAGTGCATTATTGTTACAACATTTGTTTAAACCCAAGTTAATTATCTAGTTGATTACATGGTTGCTAAGTCGAGTCATATCCTTGTACATATTGTTTTGGGACGATTGGGACTCATGGGTAAAGTACTAGTGTAATGGAGTAATGGGGAAGAACAACATTATTACCCCCATATGTGCTAAATGTTTTAAAAGTACTCCAAGTTTTTCAATTATCTTAATTCGAGTCGTTAGATTAGTATTTGTAAAGTTATGTAAAAGTTCAAGTGTAAGGGGAATGCAATGCCCCTATGATGTATTATTTTGGATGGTAGGGCAAGAGTGTATGCAAAAAAAAAAAAAAAAAAAAAAAAAAAAAAAAAAAAAAAAAAATCAAGAAAAATACAAAAAAATGAGAAAATGAAAAAATAGAAAAAAAAAAAAAAAAACATACGGACTACCATCCCGTTTCATTTTACGTTTGTTTTATGTTTGTTTTTGTTTTTGTTATTTTCTTTCATTAGCTTAAGATTGAGTCTAGTCTTGACTTAGCAACATTGTATAGTACATGTAATTGATCAAGATCTTTAACTAGCCACCAGTAAAATATCCCTTATCCAACCAAACCGTGTTTTCCTTTTCCCTACACCTAACGTTATAACCCATTTAAAAGCCCTCTTTGATAGTTTATCTTTGGTGCTTACGCCTAGTGGAGGAGGTTTTCGATCCTTTCCCAAGCCTATGGTAATCTATTTGCTATGACAGGTAGTGAGAGATATTATCCGTTTTCATTTATGAGATTTATTTTGATGACACTTGAGAGATGTGAGTATCTAAACACTACTTGTGAGGTGCTAGTATGTAATCTCCGTGCTTATTATGATTGAAGTGGAACGATTATTTGTTGTAATTACTTTTATGTTTGCGTTAAATGACCCCTAACTTGTATTTTGATTAGAATAAAAGCGCATTTGCTTGAGGACAAGCAAATCTCAAGTGTAAGGGTATTTGATGAAGCGAAAAGTGTACCGCTTTTAAGGGGTCATTTAAGCCCTAAATCGTATTTATCTGATCAAATATTGCCCTAAATCGTTCCTTTTGTCATTTTAGGTACTTTTGAGGAGAAATCTGGAAAAGGAGGCATTTTGGATGTTTTTGGAGCATAAAAGTGAAGAAAACGACAAAGTCTCAAAAATTGGCTGAAAGTTACCTTTGACGGCGTCACAATTTACTCTGGACGGCGTCATGCCTTGGCATGAAAAAGTGGACGTGAAATTTACTCATGATAGGCCAGTGAAAATAGCATGTGAATTCTGACGGCGTCACGCTTTAACTTGATCAAGGGCGTCACGGCTTAAATCATAAGGGGACGGCGTCACGTTCACGAGCTGACGGCGTCAAGCCTTGATAAGCCAGAATGGATTTTGGAAGAGCTAAAGAGGGACGGCGTCAAGAAGGTCATCCGGGAACCCTAGAAGCGGCGAGGTGACGGCGTCACAATCCATAAGGTGACGCCATCAGATGCAAAAGTCTATATATAGTTTTCTAATTTTTTGTCATTAAGGAGAGCTTAGTGTGTGGAATTTTGGGAGAAAACCCTAAGACGATTTTAGCTTCTTTTTCAAGGCTTTTTGCCTTGAGATCTTCCATGTTACATTGAAGATAAGTTATCAATTAATCATTCAATATGTCTATGTGTTGTTTGATTTTATCTTATTCTTGTCTTTTGATTAACATGTTAGGCTAAATTTATCTTGTGTTTGCTTAGATCTAATGAAACCTAGCTATTGATTATTGGTTATTAGTGTGTTATTAGTTGTATTGGATGATTGTTTATCTATGTTAGGCTTAAGAAAACTGGCTAACTTCCTATTCGGTAACTTGCTTGAACGTCTTAAGAAACATGAACCAAATGCGTACTAAAGGTTTTTATGGTTGTATTTAATGCACAAGAGAATTCTAGTGATCCCATGTTAGGAGCTTCCTAGCCGGCTCGACATAGGAGTGAAGTAGGAGCTTGTAGAGTTGGGGAAGTACGTACGCCACCCCACAAATAGTATTAAGGAATACACCCGTCATCCACGCGACTAATACACACTAATTAACCGGTAAAAGATAGTTAGGGAGTAAGGAAATCTAAGTAAACACATTTCTCTACACATAAGTTTCTCACCACATTTTCATTTTTGTTATTTTATTTTATTTGCATCCGTAGTAATTTTGGGTTAGTTGACTAGCAACTAATTCCGCCCACTCTTTCAAAACCGAGATTTTACTTGCTTTCATAAAAACATAAAAACATAAAAAGAATCTTCCTCAACCCTTAGACCTAATTAGAGTAGTCTTTCACACCTAACGAACACTATTCCCTGTGGAGAACGATCAATCCCCCGTACTTACCACTACACTATACTACATCGGTCAGGTACACTGCCTGGTGGGGTTGTAAGCCTCTCGAGATCCCTCGAGAGGTAAAACCTGTTGTAAGGTTACAAAACCACGCATCAGAGTTCTGAGGACGTTTAGGTTGATTGCAGTTTCTAGCAATGTGTCCAAGCCCCCCACAATTATAACACTTGATCTGTTTCCCTTGCCCCTGATTGGCATTCCCTGCTCTATTCTGCACATAACCTCGACCCATGTTTCTACCAGCTCTCCCTTGCACATTCTGAACCACAATTTTCCCATCCTCCACCATTGCTAGATTGCGTGGATTGGATGAATTCCTTAACTGATTGTTGGTCTGAGGGAGTGATGCTTGAAACTGTTGAACCAGTAATGATACTTGATTGGTGAGGTTGTCAATCATTTTGTCAGTCTGAGAGTAGCCTGAGTCAAGTTGAGAACTCATAGCAGGTACTTGTGAGTGAAGTTGATGATAGCTTGGGTTGGAAGATGATTGGATTGTCGGTTGAACATTTGTCATGAAAGCCAGTGGATCATTTGTAGTTGAAGGATTAAACTTTTCTCTCAGCACCCGATCGTAGACCGCATGCTTCTCATGTTGTTGCAGGTAAGCATACAGCTGTTCATAGTTGGTATCCCTTAAACCTTTGTTGAGTTTGACAGCAGTAACAAATCTGTCCTATTCAGGAGTCATGTTGTTCACAAACTTTGAGTTAAGTTGGATATTGGGCATAGTCATTCTGATCATCCTCATATCATTCACCAACTTATGAAATCTCACATAGTAGTCTGTGATATTCTCTCCTGGGTTCATTTTGAAATGCTCGAACTCATCATACAGCTGTGACTCACGATCTTCCTTTGTGAGTTCTGACCCTGCCAACAACATTTTAACGTTGTCCCACACAGCCTTGGCTTCAGTGTTGAAATTGATGAGCTTGTATACATCCTTTGGAAGACCTTGAATGACTATGTTTGAGGCTCTAATATCAGCATCATACCTCTTCTTTTCTTCTTCATTAAGATCATTGTAGTTTCTAGGTCTGTCGATGCCCCAAGTTACAGTCCCATCTTCACCAGTTGTAACAACGTCTCTGGTGGTACCCATCTGATAAGGTCCTTCGTCAATTGACTTAAGAATGTTAACACCATTATCTTTTATCAAGCAGTAAAGTCTTATTCGTTGTGCCCAAGACTCATAATCCGTCCTATCTAGCATAGGTGGACGAGTGTCAGATCCTGCTGCTTGAATATCTTTTGATGATGTGCTTGATGTGGTAGCCATAGTAACTACGGAATTTTACAGATCTTGTGATTTAACCGAGAAATTGAATCTTTCGCGGGAATTTCTAAAATCACCAAGACACAAACCGCATACACGCTGCTGGAACAAACCGAGTAGATACAAACCGAGTTCACGCTGCAGAGACAAATCGAGTAGACACAAACCGAGTATACTCCTCAGAGACAAACCGCGTCTACACAAACCGAGTACACGCTGGAGGGACAAATCGAGTAGACACAAACCGAGTAAATTCCTCAGAGACAAACCGAGTCTACACAAACCGAGTACACGCTGGAGGGACAAATCGAGTAGGCACAAACCGAGTAAATTCCTCAGAGACAAACCGAGTACACGCTGGAGGGACAAATCGAGTAGGCACAAACTGAGTAAATTCCTCAGAGACAAACCGAGTCTACACAAACCGAGTACACGCTGGAGGGACAAATCGAGTAGGCATAAACCGAGTACATGCAGCAGGGACAAACCGAGTAGACACAAACTCCCAAGCACGTCGCTTTCACTGCCTTTTGTCTTTTTGCCTAAACAAGTAATAAGACAAACCGTATCTACGAATTGACACAAACCGAGTCCAAGAACATGTCCCAAGGACACAAACCGCTGCGAAGAACACAACAATAAACACTCACGAATTACCCCAAAATCACCACACCATTCTTAGATCTGTGAATCCAAACACCAAATACCACTCTAATACTATTCTTAAGCTAGAAAGTACAAGGTATAACAACTTCTAATCACTAAACAAAGCACAAAATGAAATATTAGTAACTTTTCAAATCGAACCAAAAAACCTCAAAAGCTACACAAATCCGTGAATACCAACTCTCATGGACCTAACCATGGCTCTTGATACCAATTGTAGGGTATTCACAATGCAAGAAACACTTGTTTGAGGCTTGATTATGGATCGAATGAACAAGAAGCTAGAGAGAGAGAGATGGGAACTTCTAGTGAGAGAAAACTATGTGTATTAGATTTAATGTAATGAGAGTTCCAACCCTTCCCATGTGTGGGAAGGGGTATTTATACTTACAATATATTATGCCCCTAGCGGGCTGTAGAGTGAGCTGACAGAGGGTAAAGACCCGACCCACTCCACAATACTAATAATAATAACTAAGCTACTAATAATATTACTGATAATCCAATGAGCTATGATGTACTAATAATTACTCGGGGTGACCGAGTCTTCAGCTGAATATTCATATTCCTAACAAATATGTCGATAAATACATATTAGTTATGTAATTCGATTAATATTCATGCGATCATGTATGCATGGGAAAAATGTTTTTAATTTGTATCAACAATGCACGAAAAATGTTTCATGATCCAAGTTTCGTGAAATTTAAAAAAAAAATGGAATTGAGGTGTTTGGTGACTTTAAGGTGTTGATGCCAAAATGCAATGATTCCTCTCAAAATTAATTGCTCAAATACAAAAATTTGGACTAAACTGTATGGGTTTATGCAAATCCTAAGTTAAGGGAATCATGAAGGTTATGCATTGGCTATTGCTAGTCCTAATTTCATAGAGACTCAACTAAAATTGAAAAACCCCAATTCAATTTTTATGCATGAACAAACCCTAGACTTAAAATTAAAGAAAAGTGGAGTCAAATGACTTACATTTTATGTTGAAAAAGTGAAAGTAGTTGATAATCTTGAAAATCAATCCCTTGAGTATGATCTTGGAAGGGTGTAATTGAATTTTGGGTTGTGAGGTTTGGTTTGACAGCAATTGCAGAAGTTGGGAAGGTTTTAAAATGAATAATGTGGGAAAAGAGGACTGAAATACGGGATGTATCAGATACACGGTACCACGGTACCATTAAATTTAATGGTGCCGTGCCACTTTAGTGGTGTCGTGATCTGCAAGCATGAGTTTGTTCCCGCATGATCAGAGTCGGCGTAGACAACAGTTTCTACACCGGTCCCCTTGGGATAAAATAATCCCAAGTGTATGGTGCCTTTAATGTATCGGAAGATACGCTTAACCGCTTCAAGGTTAGAGGTTTTGGGATCCTCTTGGAAGCGAGCACAAAGGCAGACACTAAACATAATGTCGGGCCTACTTGCCGTGAGGTATAGTAAACTTCCTATCATACCTCTATACTTAGTGCTATCCACGGACTCACCTTCTTCATCTTTCATGAGTTTAATTTCCCTGGACATGGGAGTTTTCATGGGCTTAGACTCTTCTAAACTAAATTTCTTAAGCATCTCCTTACTATACTTAGATTGATTAAAGAAGATACCATCTTCCATTTGCTTTATTTGTAGACCAAGGAAGAAATTTAATTCATCCATCATGCTCATCTCAAACTCGTCACACATGATCTTAGAGAAATCATCGCACAGTTCTGGACAAGTTGAGCCAAATATGATGTCGTCGAAATATATTTGAACAATGATGAGATGTGAATTTCATTTCTTCGTGAAAAGTGTGTTGTCAACCACTCCCATGGTATATTCATGTTCAATCAAGAATGCCTTTAGTCTATCGTACCTAGCTTTAGGAGCTTGTTTGAGACCGTAGAGTACTTTCTTGAGTTTATTGTTGATCTCAGTTGAGCTTCACGATCTTATTAATTACTTTAGATATAAATCTAAAGCAATCGGTATAGAAACTGATCTTGAATTGTATATCAAATATTATGCGGAAATTAATACTTGATCTTTAGAAGAATTAAACACAAACGAATTCTTAAACAACACTTCAATATATTAATACGATTGCTCTGAATAGCAACGGGGTTACAAGGAACCTTGAAGTGTAAAACAATAATGATACATCTGTAAAACCTAACCCTAGATCCTCCTTTTATAGACTAAGGAGTCCTAGTCAGTTACAAAACTTTCCATACACGAAAAATATCTTTATGTATCTTTTCTATACTTATCCTTAACATACTATACATATCCAATAAGCAGCAGCATAATCTTTCTAGCAGCAGAGTCTTTGTGGCTAGCAGCAGAGTTATACTTAGCTTATTATTCCAACCATCAGATATCACCAAACAGCAGAGTAATAGACTAACAGCAGAGTTACTTAGTATCAGCAGAGTAACACTTAGAATATTTCACAAACAACAACATCTTTAGACCCAACAATCCTCCCCTAAACTTTATATTTTTCTCAAAAAAAAAAAATCATCAAGTTTCCTTTAAACCCAACTACTCACCAGGAGGATGCTTTCAAACACTTACTGTTTTGAAGTCTTCTCTTGCAAAATCTTTTTATACTTCTCAATTAGCACACCTGCTTGATAATCTGATACAAATGGTCTTTGTAACATTAACTTTCCTGGTTGCAACATATCAGTAAGAATATCAACATTGTTGTAGAAAGGATAGTCTTTCTCTATCAACATGTAAGTACCAAATCCACTATCTCCAATCAGTTCATGTACTCCACATGACTGATATAAGTACCACTTGACAACCTTCTTTGACCTTCTCAACTTTTCCCATTCAGTATACCTTGCATCAGGCTCAAACATGTTACTCAGCCAAAGATAATGTACTTTTTCAGGCACTTCCTCTGGTTTCTTGTCACTATATCTTTCCTTGTAAAGTTTCCAGAGTTTTACAATATCATCCCTATCCATGTAATCCAGCATCTGAGAAAATCTAACATACTTTTCACATGCAAAGTTAGATCTCATAACTTCCTATTTTGCATCACAGACATCAAACACATCAGAAGAATAAGAGATAATTGGATACTTTGTTGATAAGGGGACTGCATTGATTATTTCAGGTTCTGGCTGTGGTTTATGAACTGTGAAGTCCATAATAGCTTTCATAGCATCAGCTTCTTCTTGTTTGTTCTTATAACTATCTTCAGTTGCAACTCTTCTTTTCTTTCTAGCACTCATCTTACTTCTTTTACCAGTTCTCTTATAACCAATGACTTCCTTAATTTCTTCCCTCTCAATCTCCATAGTTTGCTTATCACCTTGCTTCTCCAAATCACTTCCTGATGCTTTCAAAGTAGCATTTGACTCTGGAGTTTTATAAGTCCATGGATCCACTTTTCTTGTTAGCTTAACTACCTCATCATCATCAAATTTCCTATCAATCTCCTTCTTTGCTGTTTCATACATCTTTCTCACTTCATCATCTGAATAAATTTTCAAATCTTTTAACTTCCAATTCTTCATATTTTTCAAGTAGTATTCATGATGAGTTCTGAGTTGTTTTACAGTAGGAGGTTTAAGCACTTTCTTCTTCTTTCTTGCAGCAATCAATTTCTTCTTTTGTTTTGCTCTAAACTCCTCCAAGAAATCAAACTCATTCTTATCAGCAAAGTCATCTTGTAACTCCTCCTTTACCATATTAGCCCATCTGATCACAGCCTCATTCTTAGCCCTTTCATTATCCCATTCATCCAACAATGCTATAGTCTTTGCTTCATTCTCAGCCAACTTCCTTTGCCTTTCAAGCTCTTCCTGTTCATCTTGTTTCACCAATTTTCTTGCAGCATCTTCATCATGCTTATCCTGATCTTCTTTTGACCAGAACTCAAATGGAAGGTGTGTAGGATAAGGTGTAGGTTGTTCAACAAGTTTACCTTTTCCTTTATCTTTTGGTGCAATAGATGATGGTACAGGTTTTGGTGTGGGAATGGGTTCTCTTATGAAAATACCTTTGGCCTTGGGTCTAGAGACAACAGATTTTGAAGTAGGAGCAACAGCAGATTGTTCTTGTTGTGGAAGTTGTTGTTGTTTGGATGGTGTGGATGTTTTGGTTGCAAGGTTTAGCAGTACTTGTGCTAAGGTTAGTGTATCATCATCTGATCCAGCAGCAGAATCCTTTTCTCCAACAGTAAGATTCTTCTCTGTATCAGCAGCAGAGTTCTTTATCCCAACAGCAGAGTGTTCTGCACCAGCAGCAGAGTCAACCTTTTCTCTCTTTTCACCAACAGCAGCAACATTTTCATCTGTTTCCTTTACAACCTCCCCTGAATCTATTACATCCTCCTGATCATTCCTCCCCTGTTTGGAAGCATCCTCCTCCAAACATGGTTTGGAAATCTTCCTTTTCTTGGATTTCATGAGATGAGAAAATCTTGCTCTTTTCCATTGAACTCTCTCTAAATGCTTTACCCTTAACTTCAGTCTGTGAATGATTTCATCTTGAGAGTTTTGAGTAGCCTTCATCACCTGCAACTCTTCAGTAAGAGCAAGAACCTCTTTTGACAATTTTGTACATTTATCCGTCAATTCATCAAGTTGTTTCATAATAGTCTCACCACTTCGGTCTGTGTTACCTGACCCAAGAGGTGGATCATTGACATTGACATTTTGTACAAGTGGAGTATCCATCAATTCAATATGTGGATGTTCAAGACTAGCCTCAACACTTCGACCTGTGTGACCTGGTCCGAGAGGTGTATCATGGGCATTGACAATGTGTACAGTATCATCCATCAATTCATGAGTAGTTCCATGGCTGTCCTCATCACTTCGGGATGTGTTAACTTCCCTGAGAGGTGAATCTTGGGACAAAAACTCAGTCTCAACCCTAGGTTGAACATCTGAGCCCCCCATATTAGCCAGTTGGCTGGGGTTACCATCTTGTGCAGTAGGTTCAAGTGAACCTTCAGCATTAGATGTTGCCAAGGTTGGGGTCTTACTTATGTTGACACTGACCTGCTCAGTTACTAAACCAGAGACAGTAGTGTCAGCCCCTTCCTTCATGCCATCTCCATCACCTATGGCAGCCTCATCTGCTACCATACCAACACTAGTCTGAGGTAACTCAGTGCCCTTTTCTTGTGAAGTCCTAGGTGAATGGGTATTTTGGGGTTCATTTGAGGATGATGCATTCAAACTTGAAGATGAGGATGTGTGATGGGAAGCTGTGGGAGTTCCAGCTTCTTCATCCTCATTAACAGCAGCCACAATGTCCAAAATGTATTGAGATAGGGGAGTGATGGTGCCAGAAAAACCTTTCCCATTTTTCCTCAGAAAAGCAAACATTTTGATAGTCATTTTATTGCTTGGCTCAATATGTGTATGCTTCAAGGTTTTCTTTAGCTGATGGTTGATAAAGAGTTGTAGAAACCTTGGATACAAATAAAACTGCTTTTTGACATACTTCTTCATACCTTCAAAAATCATGGATGAAAAATCAAACGGTTGTCCTGTGGCCAAACAAACCAAGGCCGTGGCTTGAGAGGCACTAAATTCATTCCATCCACCTACTTTAGGAAACAAACAATGTTGAAGAGTATGCAAAAGAAACTTCCAATGTGGTAAGATTAGGGGGTGTTGTAACACCGGATAGACGAAGGCTTCTCTTTATAGATGTTTCACTAACAACAATACTCTCTCCATCCACAATACCAATCAACCTTTCCTCCCCGTCTAGAGTTTCAAGCTTAACAGTTGACCAAAACTGGTGCATATGAGATTTAAATATGGGAGGATCAACTGTTAAAGCATACCTTAAGCGTGATGCACTGAGAAAATCCATGACTTCATGAAAACCTTCAGCAGCCGGAACCTTGCTAAGAAAAGCGATTTGATTGTGCTCATCAGGAAACTTTCTTCTAGCCATTTTGATTTTGGGGGTTTTGGATTTAATGAGATGAATTAGTGTTTTTGGGTGAGAATTGTGTGTAACTTTAGGCAGTTAAGATGTAGTGAGATCGAATTGGGTTTTGAGACCATTTTTATCTAATTAGGTTTTAAGACGCGCCAAAATTTACAAGTTGACCCCTTTACTTTCAAACTTAGCAGCAAAGTTATGAAAAGTTTGACTAAAAGTCAACTTTCCCAAAATCTCCAAATTTAATCCCTCAATCAGATTAAATACGACACCAACTCCTCATTTAAGTCTATAAATCCCTCAATATCTTAGCAAATTCCCAATTTCACAAACCAACTTGAGTGTTAACTCCTAAATACCAACCCCGCCTTTAATGCCATTAATCCGTAATTAACTCAATAAAATCCCTCAACTCATCTACACACATTCATCTTCTCCCACAAAATTTTCAACACAAATCATAAACATTCCAAGCACCATGAATCCTTCAAAGATCATTGAAATCTCATCAGATTCATCATCTAACTCCGGAAGCTCTGGTTGGAATAACTATTTTCCACCTGATTATACCGGACAAACTAGCAAAAGGCAAAGGACAACTCCTCCAATATCATCGGATGAACTAACAACTCCTCCGTCTTATTTAGACGATTCATTCACCTCTTCAGATTCTTCTGATGATGATAAAGTTCAAAAACTATCAGACTTACTAACCAAAGAGTTTGAAAAAGCAGCATCATCAGTGAAGATCCCTGTTCCAAAGAAGAAGCCTGAGAAGAAGCAAGTTCCATCCCCAAGTCAAAAACAAATTCCATCTCCAAGACCAGTAATACTGGCACTTCCCTGCAAGAAGGTGTCTGAACTCATGGGTAGCAGAGGACCCCGCAGCAAAGTCATGCCGGATATTGTTGGAAAAGGAAAAGGAAAGCTTGAGTAGTTGTGTGTGGTAGGTTTGTGTAGGTTTATGTGCAGTAAGGTTGTTGGTTGTTTGTTTGTTTTGTGGCTTTTGAATCCTGAATGTTGATGTAACTCTTGATAATGTAGTGAATGTTCCCAGTAATGACTAAACTTCTATTATCTTTGTGTTTATGAACATCAACTCTTATGCTTTTGATCCTAAATTGTTAACCTCCCCTGAACTTCAAAATCATCGTATTCTCATCAAGCAAACTTTTGTGACTTAACCTGCAAAAGATTAGTAAAAAGCCACAAAAACACAAGCAAGAATATCCCATAATGTATATAACCACATAAGACAGCATAGCAGCAGAGTAGCATAGCAGCAGACAACTAAACAGCAAACAATTTAAGAAACAGCAAATTTTGACTTAACAACAGACTTTGACTTAACAACAGCACAAATCTTTACACAATTGTACAAAAACATACAGAGATAAGATGTTTAAAGATTGATCATGCCAATACTAGCAACTAAAAATTGAAATCTACCTACATCAAAACCTTTAGTAAGTAAATCAGCAACATTGTTGTCAGTATGTATTTTAACCACTTGAATTAACTTTTTCTCATAACAATCTCTAATAAAATGATGTCTTATCTCTATGTGTTTTGTTTTAGAGTGAAAAACAGGATTTTTAATAATACACATTGTGCTGTTGTTGTCAATGTAAATTTTGGTGTTCATGAAATTGTACCCATAATCCAGCAGTTGATTCTGAATCCAGAGCACTTGTCCACAGCAACTAGAAGCAGCTACATATTCTGCTTCAGTTGTTGAATTAGCCACCACTGTTTGTTTCTTACATTGCCAAGAGATCAGCCTATGTCCAAGATATTGACAGCCTCCAGTGGTTGATTTTCTATCCAAACTTGCTCGAACATAGTCACTGTCAGAGTATGCCACCAAGTCAAAAGGTGAATCCTTAGGATACCAGAGGCCCAACCTAGGTTGACTCCTCAAATACCTAAAAATTCTCTTAACAGCATTCAAGTGAGAAACTTTTGGGGACACTTGAAATCTGGCACACGCACACACAGCAAACATAATGTCTGGCCTTGAAGCAGTCAGATACATCAATGAACCAATCATTGATCTATAAAGATGAACATCAACCTCTTCCCCATCTTCATCCTTGAGCAAAGGTTTGTTGGTCTCTATTGTTGTCTTTGCAGGCTTCACATCTTTACACCCAAACTTCTTCAAAATATCAGCCACATACTTGTCTTGGCTAATAAAAATCCCATCTGATTTCTGCTTAACTTGAAGTCCTAAAAAAGCTTCTCAAATTGTTCACATAACACCTTATTTGTAGACCCAAAAATAATATCATCTACATAAACCTGAACAAGTAGAATATCATTTTTGTCTTTCTTAATGAACAAGGTTTTGTCAATGGTTCCCCTTTTGAAACCATTGGCCAGCAAATACTTGGATAAGGTGTCATACCAAGCTCTAGGAGCTTGATGTAGTCCATACAGTGCTTTCTCCACCTTATAAACCCTATCAGGATACTTAGGATCTTCAAAACCAGGTGGTTGCATCACATATACCTCTTCATCAATCTTTCCATACAAGAAAGCACTTTTCACATCCATTTGATACACAGGAAAGTTCTTGTATGAGGCATATGCCAAGAATAGTCTGATAGCCTCTATTCTTGCAACTGGGGCAAATACCTCATCATAATCTATTCCTTCTTCCTGAGTGTATCCCTGAGCCACCAATCTAGCCTTGTTTCTGATAACAATGCCTCTTTCATCTCTCTTGCATCTGAACACCCATTTTGTACCAATTGCCCTTTTCCCATTGGGCAGATCAACTAATGTCCAGACTTCTTGAAGCTTGAACTGCAGCAGTTCCTCTTGCATAGCTTCAACCCAGCTTTCATCTTTCATAGCCTTGTGAATGGTTTTGGGCTCCTCTTGAGATAAGAAATAGGCAAACATACAATTTTGTAAATCCTTGTGGCTATTCCTCTTTTTAAGAGTTTGAGCAAACAATCCCTGATCAAGCAAATCACTCAAACCTTTTGATTTACTTCTGGTCTGTACAGCAGAGTGAACATCACCAATAATCAGCTCCTTTGGATGATTCTTGTGGATTCTGGTTGTTGGAGTGGGAATAACAGGTATATCAGTCTCCAAATTGGATAAATCAGCTCCAACACCAAAGACATCAACAATTTCATCATCAGTGTCCACATACACTTCTTCTAATTCGGGCATCTCTTCAGAAGAATCATCATAAGAATCACCATCTTTATCAGCAGTAGAGTCCTTGGGCACAGCAGCAGAATTACCAAGCTTAGCAACAGAGTGCTTTGGCCTAACAGCAAAGTGTTTTGGCCTGGCAGCAGAGTGTTTTGGCCTGGCAGCAGAGTTGAGAGAACTGCTGCTATGTTTATTCCCTTGGAGTCCATCAATTTGTGACTCTTCATTCCTTTCCTTATCACCATTTTTGTCATCATGAGAAGGCTGAACACTTTCTTCTGCATCATTCTTTGGAACTTCTGCATGAACATCATCATCCAGTGAACTCTTTCCCTCATTAGGTGTGAAAGGCTGATCAATGTTCCATCTTTCAATCAACACAAACTCTTTTGCAGATGTATTATCCTCAGCTTGAGTACCTGCAGTAGGGTTAGTTTGTGTACCTACAGACATGTTAGTTGTACCTGCAATGACTGGTTGATAATTCATACTTTTGGTTAAAGAATCAATATCAAACATCCATTCAGGACCTTTTCCATCAGCATTAGGCGTGGTTTCTCTAATTTTAACATGTAAATTTTCCACCA
The DNA here is from genome assembly GCA_021014915.2 of Artemisia tridentata subsp. tridentata. Classification (NCBI taxonomy): domain Eukaryota; kingdom Viridiplantae; phylum Streptophyta; class Magnoliopsida; order Asterales; family Asteraceae; genus Artemisia; species Artemisia tridentata. The sequence goes on from CP139501.1 coordinate 252,808,204, forward strand.
CATGCCCAGTCCTTTGATTGAAGACTCTAAAAGCCTTACTTTCAGTGGAGTATCCAACAAAGAAACCTATGTCTGCTTTCTCACTAAACTTGCCTAAGTGGTCAATGATGTTCAAGATAGTAACAGGACACCCAAATGGTCTTAAGAAATCTATCAGAGGTTTCCTACCATGTAATAACTCATAAGGGGTCTTGTTATGAGGCTTAACTATCTTACTTCTATTTTGCACATAGCAAGTAGTGTTGACTGCTTCAGCCCAAAAGATAGTGGGTAACTTAGACTCTGACAACATGGTCCTAGCAGCCTCAATTAATGTTCTATTTCTCCTCTCAGCAACACCATTTTGCTGAGGAGTTCTAGCCACACTGAATTGTCTAGTTATACCCTTTTCCTCACAGAACTGATTCATCACTTGGTTCTTAAATTCAGTTCCATTGTCACATCTGATGATCTTGACCTTGTGATTAATTAGGTTTTCTATCCTTGTAATAAAAGCCTTAAGAATGCCAGGAGTCTCATCCTTAGTAGCTAAAAAGAATACCCAGGTAAATCTACTAAAATCATCAGTGACCACTAAGCCATACATCTTTTTGTTCAAGCTTTTCACATAAGTAGGTCCAAATAGGTCCATATGTAACATAAACAAGGGTTCAGTAATAGAGTTCACCAATTTGGACTTACAAGATGCTCTATGTTGCTTTCCCATCTGACAAGCAACACATATTTCAGGGTTTTCAAAGACCTTTGATGGTAATCCTCTGACCATATTCCCTTTCACCAACTTGTTGATAGCCTTGTAGTTCAAATGGCCAAGCCTTCTATGCCAAAGTTTGGATTCATCAATAGTGGCTTTGACAAACAGACAAGTTAAATCTCTTTTGGGAATAATGTTCTTTATATCCACACTGTATATGTTGTCATTTCTAGGGACTTTAAGAAGTACTAATTTATCATCAGGTATCTTATAGTCGGGAGATAAGACAAGACATTCAGTTTCTGTAAAAAGAACAAAATTCTTTCTGTCACACATTTGTGAGACACTAAAAAGATTGAACTTTAGTCCATTCACCAAATACAATTTCTCAAAATCCAATTTTCCAGTTCTGATGATGCCTTTTCCAACAATTTTACCTCCTTTAGGGTCATTCCCAAAGGCAACGTATCCACCATCCAAAGCTTCAACATTTTCCAAATTGCTTTGGTCTCCAGTCATATGTGAAGAGCATCCACTATCAAAAATGCATTTATCCTTTAGCTCCTTTTGTAGATTGCCCTGCACAAAAAGTAAGAGAATTAGTTTCTCTTTGGGACCCAAGCCATTACTGACTTGGATCTGCCTTGTGCATCAAAGTAGTCAAATTTCTTCAACTGCATTGGTGCACTGCTGTGTCTGAGAACATGATCCAAAACTTTAACTTTAGGTTTCCAGACCCAGCAAGCTGAGGCCTTAACATCATAAAAATGGTTGCCCACAACAGTATCAGTAACCACTTTTGGCAAAACAGCAGAGTCTGCCTTAGCAGTAGTATCAACTATGTCCTTCTTTATGGGCCCTTTTGGTGCAATAGGTGAGATAATTCTAGAAGCACCATCTCTCATCAAAACTTCCTTGGGAACCATGTTTCTTTTGGGATGAGGGTGAGTCTTTCTAGCAAAGTTTCTATGGTTCACCCTTGTATGTTGGTTCCAAACTGGTTTTTGATAGTAGTAGCACTCATCTTGCAGATGTTCAAAACTACCACAACTATAACATGCCTTTTTAAGTAATTGAAAATCAGTACCTAATCTTTGTGAAACTAGGTTGTTCCAATTTCTCTGGTTTCCTCTAGGCAAGTTATTTGATCTCTTAGGGTATACTCTAGGTGTGTTATCATACTCAGCCATTTTCCTAGAGATACCTTTACCTAGCTTAGGCTTAACAAACTCAACCTTTTTAGCTTTAGGTACTTTTGATTCAACAACAGCAGGAATTTCTTCCTTTTTGTTCTTAGGGGTTAAATCAGATTCCACAACTTCATCATCACTGTCAGACTCCCAATCTTCAATAAGGGGTGCATCAGACCACTTTTTCTCAACCTTAGGTGACTCTATTTTAGTTTCACTAGTTTCACCTACAGGTTTGGCCTCAGACTCAGGTATGAAAGACAATGTTCTAGTAGGAGGGGCATTGGCACTAAGTCTCTTAGGTGGAGCAACAGCATTGTATCCTAGACCACAGCCTGAGTCTGCAAAGTGTCTTCCTATTGGTTTACTAAGGATGTCAGTGGCAAATTGTTGTTTTTCCACCCTAACAACATGTTTTTCAGTCTCACTTATAGCTGAATCTTTAGCCTGTTCAGCCTCTTCTACTTTCCCCATAAGAACCTTAATCTCACAATCTTTCTTAATAAGCTCAATTTCTAAACTAGTGATCTTATCAAGATATTCAATTTCAGCCTTTTTATAAAATTCAAGCTTTTCTTCTACATTCTTTAAACCATATTCATAACTAAGATTGTCTAACTTAAGTTTTTCATTCTCCATTTTAAGGTTTCCATTGCTAGACTTAAGTATTTCTATTGTATCAGAGCATGATTTAAAAGAACAAGATGATTCATTTGATACCTCAGAGTCTGATCCAGAGGAAGAGTAGGCCATGAGAGCAAATTGTTGTTCTTTAGTTCTTCATCAGCTACCAATGCAAAATTTGGACCATCTTCAGCATGATCACTCCAGTCAAACTCTCCTAACCCATCACATGACACCATAGCAGTATTAGGATTTGGCTCTTCATCAGTAGGCTTCTTGATATTCTCATTGTTTCTTTTGGGTGCTCTGCACTCTCTTGCAAAGTGTCCCTTCTTATGACAGTAATAACATTCAGCCTTTGATTTGTTGAATCCCACATTCTTGTTTCTTCTGAACTTCAGTTCTTTACCAGTTCTTTTAAGAAACCTTCTTACCCTCATAGTTAGCATTGCAAACTGCCATTGCATATCAATCTCTTCAACATCATCAGGATCAAGTTCATCCAGATCTTGAGGCATAACTGAAGTACTTGTAGTAAGTTCAGCCAAATAAGCACAAATAGCAGCATCACTGATGGTGTTGGTATTGGTAGAGTCAGCAACAGAGACATGTGAACCAGCAGCAGGAATGAAAGTACCAGCAGCATAGCGCTGTTCTTGATGACTACCAGAATTCTTATTGCTTGAGGACACAAAAGCAAGATTGTTTGAGGTAGAAGATGAACTTGACAATCCTTTTACTTCAGATACATATACTTTCAAGTTGTTATACAGATCATCCAATGTCATCTTCTCAAAATCTTCCTTGTGCCTCCAAATCACTGTGTGAGTGTTCCATTCAGGAGATAGACTTCTTAGAAATTTTAGATTGATATCTTCTTGAGATACATCAATCTTCAATAGAGCCATCTGACTGGTCAGCTTATGAAGTCTATCATAAGTTCCCTCAATATTCTCAGAACTCAAAGCAGTAAAAGTTTCAAACTGGTGCTTCGTTAGGTTATTTCTTGACTTCTTGGTAGCTTCATTCCCACCAAATCGAAGTTCAATAGCTTCCCATAATTCCTTAGCAGACTCAATATGATTAAAACTTAGTTGATAATCATTAGGTATTCCCATCATGAGAATACTGTGAGCCTTGACCTCCAATCTTCTCTGTGCTTTCTCCTCACTTGTCTTTAGAGTCAAGACTGATCCAGTAGCAGTCTTGGCTGGCTGACTGTCGCCATGTAGAACAACTTCCCAAAGTGAGTAATCAACCATTCTCATGTATTGTTGAATTCTCATCTTCCAGATCTCGTATTCTCCAGTCTTGAGCATGTGGACTCTTGATGTAGTAACCATGTGTGTAGAATCAGATTCCATTGCTTACTTTGATGATTAACAGATCTTGTATTCAGTAATTCTTCTTGGTACCAGTTTCTAGATCACAAGCTCTGATACCACTTGTTGATCCCAGTTGAGCTTCACGATCTTATTAATTACTTTAGATATAAATCTAAAGCAATCGGTATAGAAACTGATCTTGAATTGTATATCAAATATTATGCGAAAATTAATACTTGATCTTAAGAAGAATTAAACACAAACGAATTCTCAAACAACACTTCAATATATTAATACGATTGCTCTGAATAGCAACGGGGTTACAAGGAACCTTGAAGTGTAAAACAATAATGATACATCTGTAAAACCTAACCCTAGATCCTCCTTTTATAGACTAAGGAGTCCTAGTCGGTTACAAACCTTTCTATACATGAAAAATATCTTTACGTATCTTTTCTATACTTATCCTTAACATACTATACATATCCAATAAGCAGCAGCATAATATTTCTAGCAGCAGAGTCTTCGTGGCTAGCAGCAGAGTTATACTTAGCTTATTATTCCAACCATAAGATATCACCAAACAGCAGAGTAATAGACTAATAGCAGAGTTACTTAGTATCAGCAGAGTAACACTTAGAATATTTCACAAACAACAACATCTTTAGACCCAACATTTATAAACATGATTCGGTTTCTCGAAATCAACGAATCCCAAAGGCTGTGCAACGTATACCTCCTCGTTGATATAACCATTTAGGAATGCACTTTTCACATCCATTTGGTATAATTTAAAGTCTAAGGCGCAAGCATAGGCAAGGAGTATTATAATAGACTCTAATCTAGCTACGGGTGCATAAGTTTCATCGTAATCTATTCCTTCTTGTTGGTTATAGTATTGTGCTACTAACCTTTCCTTATTCCTAGTTACGACGCCATTTTCGTCGAGTTTATTCCTAAACACCCACTTAGTTCCTATGACAGTTTGATTATTAGGTGGAGGTACTAAATCCCAAACTTGGTTTGCGGTTAATTGATTAAGCTCTTCTTGCATGGCAACTACCCAGCTTTCATCCTTAATCGCTTCACCGACATTCTTATGTTCTACGGTAGATATAAAACAAAAGAAATTACTTTTGTTTTGTGCTTGTGACCTAAGAGTTCTTTGGTTTAGGTTTCCTATGACATTTTCAATGGGATGGTTCTTAGATTCCTTAATATTGACAACTTCATCAACTTCAACTACTTCATCCTCAATGTCATTTTCTAAGGTTTTCTTGCCATTCACCTTAATGGCTTCTTCCTCATCTAAGTCATCATCCACCAATGGTGATGTCTCAGTTGGTGGAGGACTTTCATCGAATGTCACGTTAAGTGATTCTTCGAATTTCATTGTTTCCTTATTTAGGATAACATAAGCTTTACTATTTTGGGAGTAACCTAGGAAAACACCTTCGTAAGACTTTGGATCGAACTTGGTGAGGTTGTCCTTTGTGTTTAGTATAAAGCACTTACTTCCAAACACTCTAAAGTAATCAAGAGTAGGTTTCCTACCTTTCAAGATTTCGTATGGGGTTTTCCTAAGATAGGTCTATTTAGAATCCTATTTAGGATGTAAGTTGAGGTGTCTACCGCATTACACCAAAACTTTTGCCGAATTGATTGTTCATTCAACATCATTCTACTCATCTCTTAAAGAGTATGATTTTTCCGCTCAACTACCCCATTTGATTGTTGAGTGCTTGGAGCCGAGAAATTGTGTGTAATACCATTAGCAACATAATATACTCCAAACTGCACTTCATTATCAAACTCCCGACCATGATCCGTCCTAATAGAAACTATTGTACACCCTAGTTGATTTTGGACTTTCTTACTAAAGATTTCGAATTCCTCGAAAGCTTGTGTCTTATTCTTAAGGAATCTAGTCCAAGTATACCTAAAGTAGTCATCAACTATTACTAAGGTGTAGTAATTTCCTCCGTAGCTCCGTACAATGGATGGACCAAATAAGTCTATGTGAAGGAGTTCTAGGCATCTAGATGTCGAGAACATATTCTTAGCTTTATGGCTAGAGTGAGCTTTGTGGAAAGCTAGAAGGGGGGTTGAATAGTTTTTACCGTTTTTAAATTTAATTCGCTTTGAGACTTAATGTGATTTCAAGTTAATGCACACAAACAATCAATATAAGTAATGCAAGTAAGGAAAAGAATAATCAAACCACAACATGAAGATTTATAGTGGTTCGGCTACAAGGACTCTCTTCCTTACCCTACTCTACTCCTCGAGCCTCAAAATCGAGAGTTTTTCTTTACTAAGAAACAAGCTCCCTTCTCGGCGGAGAAAACCTTTACACACGTCGCTTTACACCTTTTTTCGGTACAAAGCTAAATACCGGGTTCTAGTTCCAGGTAGAACCAACCTGACGTCGCCTATACAATTTCTGACACTAAGCTAGATGTCGAGTTCTTTACAAGGGTTCAACCACTCCCGACACTCTATGTGTTTTGAGGACTAAAACACTAACTGATCACTACTGAATGAATGGTATAACAATGATGTGTGAACTACTAACAAATCACACAGTAACTACACTAACAGGATAGCAACAGTTTGTTGATCCTTGATGCTTGATCTCTTTGCTACAAAAGGAAGATCACTAAGAATGAAATGAATGGGTTAGTAATGTATAAATGAATGAATATGTACTTTATGCTATGTAAGTGATGAGTGTGCTTGAATGATCAGCTTGCTATTTATAGGAAAAACTGAGCAGACAAACCACGGATTTGGCGGACCCAAATTATGGGTTCTGCCCTTGTACTGGTTTGGTTCCGCGGGAACATGCCAGCTAAGGACTTCACAAATCTTACCATATCTTGTCTAGTCTTGTCAAGATCTTACAAAGTCAACTCCTTTGCTTCAAGATCTTTCCAAAATATATTATAAAGTCAACTAAGATTTCCTAATGAGGTATGCCATGATGTCATGTGTATTTCTATTTTTAAGAAATAAAAATAAACATGTAAATGTATATATGTATGTAATGTATAATTCCTAGTGATCATGTGATATGTAAATGTGTTTTAAAAAGCTTGTTACTAAAAAGTAAAAGACTTTAACATATACTTATGGTTTGCTAAAGATAAACCTTATAATTGTCATTAACAAAATAAAGCAAAGATAGTAAAATATAAATTACGTTTTTAGGACGATATTTGTATTAACAATCTCCCCCCTTTTTGTTGATGATAAAACATAACGTTTATTTTTAAGCAATGGAGTAAGTAAAGTGAAAGTCTTTTAAAAATATAGATTAAGTTAGTTTTATGCAAGTTGTGAAAACTATTTTAAGCACAAAAGCATGTACTGTGATGTTAATAGTGATGTATGAACTTGTTGGGAATTATATTTAGAGTTGATATTGACAAAATGTAAAAGATGAGGGACTTATGGAGACAAAGGATGAAACTTCACAAGAAAGAAAAGATTACAGAAAATCTTTTATTATTCTAGGAATATCCTTTGTAACCCTAGTATCTCTAGTATATAAAGAGATACAGGGAATTGATTATTAGTGTGTGTCACAATGTAATATTCAGTAAAAGTGTGTGTGTACGGGTGTTTTATGGGAAAATGCCTAGGGTAGTTTGTATAAGCCTCAAGGATCTTATGATTCCTGTTAGAGTGTAACCGTGCTACACTTGAACACGTAGCATTGGGGCTTTTGGTGTTGGTGTATTTTTAGTAGAGATTAGAGGTGATGACGAGAAAAACTTTGTTCAATAATAATGATAGTTCTTATTATATCCCGCTGTGCATCTTGTGTAATCATTATTATTATGTAATCCTAGATAAAAGGTCTAAACAACCTGAGCTAAACAATTCTTAACATGTGGTATTAGAGACAAGGGGCTCATGATCTAGGATGTTACAAGGTTTTCTGTCGATGTGGAGTAGATCTTATGAATGTTTGAGGTAATCGTATTTTTTTTTGTATCGCTAAGAGCAGATCTAATTGGCTGATTTATTATTTGGTGGAGTGATTTAAATTGTTTTTATTATTGGAATTGAGTGGATCTGATTGGAAGATGGTCATAGGTAATTGATCTGTTGTTTGTCGTTTTTCACAAGTGAACGTGTATTACTCATTCAAAACCTCGTACTGCATTCATGGTCTGACTGATGCTATATTATATTGTCACAAGTGGAGAATGTGCGGTTTTAATTCCATCTCGTACTGAATTTATGGTGTGTCGTATACATTAATTGAAGATTGGATAATGGTTTGTCGTTTGGTGATAGTGGTATATTTAATTCGGTTTGTCGCTCAGTTATCAAGTTGGACAATCGAATTTTGGTGTGTTTTATTTTGTCAGTTGTGGGTTTGATGGTTGATGAACTCAAATAAGTACATTTTATTACTATCATTTATCCTATTAATTTGACTTGTTTTACTATATTATGTATGAGGATTGATACTTAATCGTTTACTTTTGTAATTCTCAGGTAAAAACAAGCATTTGGTGAAACTTGGCGATTTTGGACTGATTATGGAGCAAAACATGCGTAAAGTAAAGAGTCTACTGAAATGGACAAGATCAAGTTAAATCTGCTCCAGATGCGCCGCATCTCACTCATGACATGCGCCGCATCGCTATCAAGATTCCACCAGATACGATCCAAGATAAAAGAGGACATGCGCCGCATCTAATCATGGAGTTACGCCGCATCTTCTGGCGGTGTACGAATATTCCTGAATATTATAATCTTGGACCCCATGCGAAGTTAAGTCAATGCGCCGCATCTACTTACTAGATGCGCCGCATCTTCCCTCAGACAGAAACTATAAATACCCCAAGGCCAGACGAATTTCGTGTGCATTATCAGAGTTTCGAAGACCGAAGCAGAAAAACCCTAGGACGAATTCAGTCAAGAAGGCAGCACAAGACACACCAAACGAAGATACAAGAGCTGTAAGAAGGTGTTGCATGTGTTTAATTCATTAAGTAGTTTTGTTTTATTGTGTTAGCAAACTTTAATTCATCAGGATTGATGGGCTTGTGTTATGTTATCATTCACTTCAACTCCCCTTAAAATTGCTTTCCCATCGATTAAAGTTTATATGTTGATGTCTTTGGTTACTACTTATTAGTGCATTGATCACCTCTGTGTTTATTAGTGGCTTGTGTAATGTGGCAACGGAAAGGTTGCACTCCCACGGTTATTACTAAATTGATCACTTAGGAATAACTTTTAGACATAAGTCATCATTAAGGGTTTACTCGCCGATAAGCTTAGGACCAACGAGAAAGGATTAACTACATACACTTCATATAAAGCTATCAATAAAACAAGTGACAAACTACTTAATTATAAGGACAGCCCTCTTATTGTCTCGAGTATTTATCTGTGTACGTGTGTGCTACTTGCTAATTCGTGCCTATTAGTTTAGTTTATTATTTAATTGCAAACAAAATCGTGCCAGTCTCTCAGGCTGAAACCCCCTTGCGTTAGGATATTAAAATACTGATTAGAGTAACGAGATAATACGTTCCACTCTTAGTGATCGACACTCTACTTACCATTATATTCATACTGACCGGGTACACTGCTCGTTAAGTGTGTGTGTTATTGATAAGTCGGCTAAATATAAATTTAAAACTTGTGTAGGCATTAAAACTGCTAAACCGCAACGACACATCACGCAGCACATCAAGTTTTTGGCCCCGCTGCCGGGGAGTGAATTGTTATTATCTGTTAATTTGATTAGTATTTTAATTAGTTTTTTCTTTTTATTAGATTAATTGCATCATTGTATTATTTTGCATATTTGTTGTATTGTGTGTTAATTATTTTCTTTTATTTTTGTGTGTTTATTTTTGTTTGTGTGTTTAATTTTTTTTTTTCGTATTTTTTTCTGTTCTGCTATCGTTGTACTGTGCTAAATCAAATGATACGGCGCATCTGATCTCTCAGATACGGCGTATTGCGTTTAATTTTTTTTAAATACAACGCGTTTAATTAATTCGATATGACGCATCTTTTCCCCAAGATACGGCGTATCTGTTTTTAATAAGAAAATTTTTTCTAAGCGATAAAGTAATACGACGCATCTGTTTTAGCAGATACGGCGTATTTGTTTTTGATAAAAATTTTTCTCTAAACGTTAACGCCATACGACGCATCTGCTTTAGCAGATACGGCGTATCTATTATTTTAATTAAAAACAGTTTTCGATTAATTAAACAGATACGGCGTATCGATTTTTATCGATACGGCGCATCCTTCTGAATCAAAAATCTCGTATTTTGAAACGTAACGAAAATACGGCGCATTAACTATTGTTAATACGACGCATTTAATTTTAAATAAATATCGATTTTTGATTAATTAATTCGATACGGCGCATTCTTAAATTCTAAGCGGCGTATCTATTTTCTGGATAAAGTCTGATTAAATTTTAACGATTATAAGATACGGCGTATCCAACTCTTTGGATACGGCGCATCGTCTGCAGATATCAGCAACGTTTATTTTTCTAATTTCCGAACGGAAAATATTCTGACTTACCCTTGTACTAGGAAGCTTTTACTTTGAAATCTTCTTGTTTTTGATTTTCAGGAGCAATGTTCGATATTTTCCCATACTGGTTCGGAAGACCACAAAGAAACCTTACTATGGAAGAGTTTGCACTACTAATCGCTCAAGCTAATGAAAAAGAACATCATGAAGCAAGAAACTTTATTACTGAATTCAAAGGCAGTCATGAGCTGTTACTAAAGGAACAAAACAATATGATCAATGGTTTGGCAATTGAAGTGCACCAATTGTCAACAGTGCTTAACAAGGTTCTTTTGTTAAGGCACGATCTGAAAGGAATTACAACCAGAGGCGGAAAATCAACCTTTCAAATCGGAGAGACACCCGAGGATGACAGTACCCAAAAAATTTCCCCTGAATCTTTATCACCTGAGCAAGAGCAACCAAAAGAGACTGATCCAGAACCTGTAATTAGAAGAGAACCTTCTGTTGAACCTAAACGATCAACACCACCTTTCCCACATAGGGTAAGGAAAGAGAAAGAAGATGCCTATCAAAAGAAATTCCTGGAGAATCTCAAGCAGCTGCAGCTAAGCATACCATTTATGGAAGCCCTAGTGCAAATGCCGAAATATGCTAAATATCTGAAAAGCTTGCTTACAAACAAGTCTAAACTCGAAGAGGCTTGCACCATAACAATGGGGAAAAGAAGCTCAGCGGCATTGCTCAACAAACTTCTGTCTAAAGAAAAAGATCCAGGGAGTTTCACTATTCCTTGTCAAATTAAAAATTTGCATATTGAAAATGCCTTAGCCGACCTAGGAGCTAGTATAAGTCTTATGCCCTCTTCTATGTATGATAAATTAGGTCTTGGCAAACCAAAACCTACTAGGATGTGCTTAGAACTAGCTGATAGGTCCATACAATACCCATTAGGAATAGCGGAAAATATATTAATAAAAGTTGATAAATTTGAATTACCTATCGACTTCGTTATCCTTGATATGCCTGAAAATTCTAGAACTCCTATAATATTAGGACGACCATTTTTAGCCACTGCTAGGGCCATGATCGATGTTTTTAATAAAAAAATAACTCTTACCATAGGAAAAGATGAGGTTGAGTTTAACATGGAACAATCTATGAGTAAAGATAATTCCGATGATGATGAATGCTATAACATCGATGTTTCTGATGACACGATTAATCAATTTACTCAGAGATTGTTAAAAAATGATTTGCTTGATTCTTTTCTGCTTAAAAATTTAGAAAACACAATTGCTATAGAAGATCAAGTTGATGAGAATACTATTGATTATAATTTAGCTGCTGATTCTGCTGTATGTAACGCGATACGGCGCATCGAAAACCTCGATGCGGCGCATCTATCTGATGACAGCAGCGATATAATTAAAGAACAGGTTTATTCCGCTAGTGCTACTGAAATTGATAATGTTAAACCTGTGCTTAAGGATCTTCCTTCTACTTTGGAATATGCTTATTTAAACGGAAATACTAATTCACCCGTTATTATTGCATCTGACTTAACGCCAAAAGAAAAAGAGTCTCTTTTGCAGGTACTATATAAACGAAGAGGAGCATTAGCATGGAGTATGTCTGATATTAAGGGAATTAGCCGTCATTTTGTACACATAAAATCCTTATGGAGGATGAATTCAAACCAACTATCCAACCTCAAAGGCGTTTGAATCCAAAAGTCCAAGATGTGGTGAAAAATGAAATCGTAAAGTTACTTGACTCCGGACTTATCTACCCAATTTCCGACAGCTCGTGGGTCAGTCCTATCCACGTTGTACCAAAAAAGGGAGGAATGACGGTAGTACTCAATGACGACAATGAGCTAATCCCTTCAAGAACTGTTACCGGATGGAGAGTTTGCATCGACTACCGCAAACTCAATGATGCTACGCGAAAAGATCACTTCCCTCTTCCATTTATTGATCAAATGTTAGAAAGACTATCAGGATATGATTATTATTGTTTTTTGGATGGTTTTTCAGGTTTCTTCCAAATACCCATTGCCCCCGAGGATCAAGAGAAGACGACTTTCACCTGCCCTTATGGAACCTTCGCCTATAGGAGAATGCCGTTCGGACTATGCAACGCCCCTGCTACTTTCCAACGTTGTATGACGGCCATCTTCCATGATATGGTAGAAGACTTTATGGAAGTCTTCATGGACGACTTTTCGGTGTTCGGTAACTCATTTAATGATTGTCTCTTTAAACTTGATAAAATGCTTGCTAGGTGTGAAGAAACTAACCTTGTTCTTAATTGGGAAAAATGTCATTTTATGGTTAGAGAGGGAATTGTGTTAGGACACAAAATTTCTGGGAAAGGTATAGAAGTCGATAAAGCTAAAATTGATGTAATTGCCAAACTACCTTACCCCACTAACGTAAAAGGCGTTAGAAGTTTTTTAGGGCACGCTGGATTTTATCGTAGGTTCATAAAGGATTTTTCAAAAATATCTAGGCCTATGACCCAATTGTTGCTAAAGGATGCAAAGTTTGATTTTTCTGAAGATTGCAAAAAGGCATTTAATATACTTAAAGAAAAACTAACTTCTGCACCCATTATAATTTCGCCGGATTGGAATCTGCCTTTTGAACTAATGTGTGATGCTAGTGATTATGCTGTTGGAGCCGTACTTGGCCAAAAGATAGATAAGAAATTTAAGCCAATTTATTATGCTAGCAAAACATTGAATAATGCCCAAGAACACTACACCACCACGGAAAAAGAACTTTTAGCAGTAGTTTTTGCATTCGATAAATTTAGATCATATCTTATATTGTCAAAAACTATGGTTTACACTGACCATTCTGCTTTGAAGTATTTGTTCAATAAACAGGATGCCAAGCCAAGGCTTATTAGGTGGGTTTTATTGCTCCAATGATTCGATATTGAAATTAAAGATAAAAAGGGTGCCGAGAATCTAGCTGCTGACCACTTATCTAGACTTGAAAACCCTGATATGGAGGTGCTTGACGAAAGGGAAATAGCTGATGACTTTCCTGATGAACACCTTATGATGGTAGGAATTAAGAGCAATAATAATGGACCATGGTATGCCGACTTTATAAACTTTATTGTTGCAAATGAAATTCCAAAAGGGCTAACATCCGACGAGAAAAGAAGGTTTATAACTCGCGCTAACGAGTATATTTGGGATGAACCTTATGCCTTTAAATTATGTCCTGACAATATTTTACGAAGATGCGTAGACGGTGATGACATCGCAGCAATATTGGCACATTGCCATTCAGGGCCAACAGGGGGACATCACGGTCCAGTCATCACAAGAAGAAAGATCCTGGATGCCGGATTTTATTGGCCCACTATGTTGGAGGATGCGAAAGATTATATAAAAGGATGTGATGCGTGTCAACGATCCAGAAATATTACATCAAGAAACGAAATGCCGCAAAACTATATCCATGTATGTGAAGTTTTCGACATATGGGGATTAGACTTCATGGGACCGTTTCCTGAATCTAAAGGTAATAAATATATTTTGGTTGCTGTTGATTACGTATCAAAATGGGTCGAAGCGCAAGCATCTCCAACGAACGATAGCAAGGTAGTACTTAAATTTTTGCAAAGTTTGTTCTCTAGGTTTGGAATTCCTAAAGCATTGATTAGTGATAGGGGAACACACTTTTGTAATCACCATCTAGGAAAAGCCTTGCAAAAATATGGAGTATATCATAGGGTTTCCACCGCATACCATCCTCAATCAAATGGTCAAACTGAAGTAACCAATAGAGCTATAAAACGAATTCTTGAAAAAACGACTGGGTATAATCCTAAAGGGTGGTCTGACAAGTTAAATGATGCTTTATGGGCATTCCGTACAGCCTATAAGACACCAACGGGATGCACTCCATTTCGTCTTGTATACGGAAAAGCATGCCACCTACCGGTCGAAATTGAACAAAGTGCATATTGGGCTTTGACGAATTGTAATATGGATATGGAAGCTGCAACGAAGAACCGTTTCATGGAACTTAATGAACTCTATGAACTAAGAGATGAGGCCTACAAAAATACTAAGATCTACAAAGAAAGAACTAAAAGATGGCATGACTCGAGGTTACGTGGGGATAAAACGTTTACTATTGGAGAGAAAGTGCTACTATTTAATTCCAGATTAAAGATGTATCCTGGTAAACTTAAATCAAGATGGACGGGACCGTTCGTTGTCAAGAAAGTGTATCCATATGGAACTATTGAAATATGCGATAAAAATGGTTATATATTCAAAGTGAACGGGCAACGTGTGAAGAAATACTTTGATAATAAAATTGAGGATAATGAGAACGAGGTGGTGGAGTTTGAACCTGAAGTATTGGAGTAAAGAGCTGAACGTGAGTCTAACTTGAAGACTCTGGAATAAAGACAAGTGCTGGCCGGGAGACAACCCGGATTTATTTTTATTATTCTGTTTTATGTGTCGAGTCAGTCAGGCCCGCATGAAGATACGGCGCATCTCCATCCTGAGATGCGACGCATCTCCTGCAATGGTCATATCTTATTTTAATTTTCTGCATTTTTATTTCCGACTTTAAAACTTTTTATCAGTTTATTTTAATGCGGCGCATCCCTGGTTAAGGATGCGGCGCATCTTTATTCTGATCCGTATTTATTCCAGGCTCGATACGGCGTATCTTCTTCCATAAGATACGGCGCATCGACTGACCTGATGATTTTCAGTTTTAATTTTTATATTTTATTTTTATCTAACTACTAATGTATTATGCAAGTTTGAACCTTTCTTATCTTAGGTGTGTTTTAAAGTATTGGTGGTATTATAGTTTCCTGAATTTCCTGTGGATACATCAAGTATGAAGCTTTAACGTTCTCATCCGCAAGAAAGATGATTTTTGCTCAAATACTAATGGAGGATCATACCGAGCAAATCTCAGGGGAGTTTTTCTGTTCTAATTCTTTTATTTTCCAGTTTTTAACCTTTTATACAAACAACGAGGACGTTGTTTAACTTAAGTGGGGGGATTGGAGAATTAGAACACTTAACAATTACTTGTCCTAAACTTTTTCAAAAATTATGCTTAAAATGTGCTTAATATATCAAACTTAAAAAAATTTTAGCATGTTTTTGTTTAAGATCTAAGTTGCATAGCTGCACACATGAAGTTATTTTCAAAAATTGTGATTTTTCAAAATTCACAAATCTATGAGTGTGCCGGTGACTTGTAAACTTTAGAACTTGGCTTGTATACTATTCGAGACCACCATAATGAGTATTATTTATATAATTGGAATGACTTGTCTAAAATGGTAAAATTCTAGGATTACACCCAAATGGCCTTTATTATGTTATGTGTTATTAGCTAACTACACTGGTTAGTTAACCCCCGTATAAACCCTTTTGTTACTCTCATTTTTAGAGTAAGATACCCTTAGAAAAACACTCAGAGCCATTCCTTTCGTTTCTTACACCTATGTTTAAAATGTTTCGTTACACCCTTACACCTTAGCCTACCCTGTAGATTAGAATCCGTGGTTGGTTAATTGCTATAGGCAAAGTGTGTTTCCTTACATTACCTGTGTTCGCGTGCGTAATTCATTATCTTTGGTTAGGTCGGGAAATTGCACAATGCAATTGGAGTGAAAGTAAATATTGTATATTTTTGAGTTTATTTTTCGTGTGTTTACTACTTTCACTATTACCGTTATTTCTGAAGTATGAAAAGTATGGAAAAATTATCCAGGATTATCATTATAGTGATGTGGTAAAATTTTACACATCTTTAGTTAAAAAAAAAAAAAAAAAAAAAAAAAAAAAAAAAAAAAAAAAAAAATATCGAAAAAAATGAGAAAAGAAAAAGAAAAAGAAAAAGAGTTGGATGTTTGTTTTTAAACCAACGATGTAAAGTTATGTAAGTGGTTCATATGGCCACTATTTGTTGTACTATATCTATGAATTGAATGGGAATTGGCAGTTATGGGAACGCCAATTAAGGTTTATTCTTTGATTAAGATCTTGTTGAGTATAATTCGTGTCTACCTAAAGCGTGTGTTTCAAGTGTTAAAGCGTGAGTTATTTGATGATATGAGTCTTATTCATGGGATGGTTGGGATAGTGATTAACCACACTTAGGATTTTAATTTATTTGTTTTGTTTATTTCTCATTTTACACCAATTTATATCCCAAATGTTACCATGCCCTTTATTATTCTTTATCCAACCAAACCTTTGATTTATTGAGATTAGGGATTTGAGCAATCTTAAGTATCGTAGTCGTGGATTCGGCTATGTATTTATGATTTTGTCGCCCTTTTTGATATATTATTATTGGTGAAGTTTGGACCTATCTTTAGCCTATTCGAGTTAAGGATTTGAGCAATTGCAAGTATCGTGTTCGTGGATTCGATCATGTATTTGTGATTTTGTCGCCTTTTCTGGAATTTGAGATCGATAGTGAAAAGAGAATAATTAACCCTTAAGCCTAAAAACCCTTTTTACCGCTTTAGACTTGTTATTCCTTGGCTTTAGTGGGGGAGATGTGTATACTTGCCAAGCTTATGATAGAATATTCGTCGCGACTGGACAGTTAAACGATTAGATTTGCTTTTATCAAATTATTTTATTATACTTCTAATTCGTTAAAGTGTTTAGTTGTGTGATTATGAATTAAACGAATACATGCTTGATATAAAAATAAATCCTAACATCTTTTAGGATACATTTTCATAAGAGAAATTCTAAGGTTTACTTGGGGACAAGTAAAGTTCAAGTGGGGGGATATTTGATGAACTCAAATAAGTACATTTTATTACTATCATTTATCCTATTAATTTGACTTGTTTTACTATATTATGTATGAGGATTGATACTTAATCGTTTACTTTTGTAATTCTCAGGTAAAAACAAGCATTTGGTGAAACTTGGCGATTTTGGACTGATTATGGAGCAAAACATGCGTAAAGTGAAGAGTCTACTGAAATGGACAAGATCAAGTTAAATCTGCTCCAGATGCGCCACATCTCACTCATGACATGCGCCGCATCGCTATCAAGATTCCACCAGATACGATCCAAGATAAAAGAGGACATGCGCCGCATCTAATCATGGAGTTACGCCGCATCTTCTGGCGGTGTACGAATATTCCTGAATATTATAATCTTGGACCCCACGCGAAGTTAAGTCAATGCGCCGCATCTACTTACTAGATGCGCCGCATCTTCCCTCAGACAGAAACTATAAATACCCCAAGGCCAGACGAATTTCGTGTGCATTATCAGAGTTTCGAAGACCGAAGCAGAAAAACCCTAGGACGAATTCAGTCAAGAAGGCAGCACAAGACACACCAAACGAAGATACAAGAGCTGTAAGAAGGTGTTGCATGTGTTTAATTCATTAAGTAGTTTTGTTTTATTGTGTTAGCAAACTTTAATTCATCAAGATTGATGGGCTTGTGTTATGTTATCATTCACTTCAACTCCCCTTAAAATTGCTTTCCCATCGATTAAAGTTTATATGTTGATGTCTTTGGTTACTACTTATTAGTGCATTGATCACCTCTGTGTTTATTAGTGGCTTGTGTAATGTGGCAACGGAAAGGTTGCACTCCCACGGTTATTACTAAATTGATCACTTAGGAATAACTTTTAGACATAAGTCATCATTAAGGGTTTACTCGTCGATAAGCTTAGGACTAACGAGAAAGGATTAACTACATACACTTCATATAAAGCTATCAATAAAACAAGTGACAAACTACTTAATTATAAGGACAGCCCTCTTATTGTCTCGAGTATTTATCTGTGTACGTGTGTGCTACTTGCTGATTCGTGCCTATTAGTTTAGTTTATTATTTAATTGCAAACAAAATCGTGCCAGTCTCTCAGGCTGAAACCCCCTTGCGTTAGGATATTAAAATACTGATTAGAGTAACGAGATAATACGTTCCACTCTTAGTGATCGACACTCTACTTACCATTATATTCATACTGACCGGGTACACTGCTCGTTAAGTGTGTGTGTTATTGATAAGTCGGCTAAATATAAATTTAAAACTTGAGTAGGCATTAAAACTGCTAAACCACAACGACACATCACGCGCATCAATGGTTTCTACTGATTATACTACTGACAGTTTCTACTGCTTGCTTTAAAAATTTGTACTGCTGATTGCTGGATACATAGCAGTTTGTACTGCTGGTTATTCGAAGTTAGTACTGCTTTCGAAGCATATTAGTACTGCTTGGTTCTCACTTTGTACTGCTGCTTGTAAGTTATTTGGTACTGATCATTTAATAACTTACTGATGCTCGTTGGTGTTTAGTTTTGGAATATGGTGCGCATGAGTTCAAATTCAGGTTTACATGGATTCAGTTTTGAACTTCATGCTATTTGTGTTTTTTATGGGCATTCGATACACAAAGTGAGGGGAAGTGAATATTATTGGTTATTGATTGGAGATTGGGCACACACACAGGGGAAGTAACATACACACAGAAGATGTTTGGATTTTTGTTTTATGGCTTTTATTTATTGGTGATGAAGGTTATTCGTTACTTATTTGAAGGTGAAGTGGAATTACTTGGGTTTATGTTCTTATTATATCTATGAATTGACGAACACTTGAAGGAGTTACGTTATTGTGCTCAGTGTTCATATTGTCAAGGGATTGCGATCTCCTTATACATCAGTTTGGGTATACGTTCGCAGTTATATTTAAGACATAAGTTTGGGTTATTCTACTTCAGCATCGAATTGGTAATGGTTAGTTTTCTTCTTCAATACATCGAGGTGAAGGTTTTTCTACTGCTAGTTGGTATTACTACTGCTGGTTTTGATTTCTACTGTTTCAAGTTCATTTTTGTGCGGAAAACTTAATGGTGGGTAATTTGAAACATTGGAAAGATGGATTGAACGTGTAATATTGATTCGTGGTTATGAAGATCAAGGTTACATGTTTTTGTTCCCTATTTGATGATGACAAAAAGGGGAAGAATATTTTGAAGATTGCAGCTTGAAGATCCTTGATGATATGCATGGATTAAGGGGAAGATCATCTTTCATTCGTGCTTGGTTTTGTCATATCAACTAGGCGAAGATTGTTGGGAATTATATTTAGAGTTGATATTGACAAAATGTGAAAGATGAGGGACTTATGGAGACAAAGGATGAAACTTCACAAGAAAGAAAAGATTACAGCAAATCTTTTATTATTCTAGGAATATCCTTTGTAACCCTAGTATCTCTAGTATATAAAGAGATACAGGGAATTGATTATTAGTGTGTGTCACAATGTAATATTCAGTAAAAGTGTGTGTGTACGGGTGTTTTATGGGATAACGCCTAGGGTAGTTTATATAAGCCTCAAGGATCTTATGATTCCTATTAGAGTGTAACCGTGCTACACTTGATCACGTAGCATTGGGGCTTTTGGTGTTGGTGTATTGTTAGTAGAGATTAGAGATGATGACGAGAAAAACTTTGTTCAATAATAATGATAGTTCTTATTATATTCCGCTGTGCATCTTGTGTAATCATTATTATTATGTAATCCTAGATAAAAGGTCTAAACAACCTGAGCTAAACAATTCTTAACATGTGGTATCAGAGACTAGGGGCTCGTGATCTAGGATGTTACAAGGTTTTCTGTCGATGTGGAGTAGATCTTATGAATGTTTGAGGTAATCGTATTTTTTTTTGTATCGCTAAGAGCAGATCTAATTGGCTGATTTATTATTTGGTGGAGTGATTTAAATTGTTTTTATTATTGGAATTGAGTGGATCTGATTGGAAGATGGTCATAGGTAATTGATCTGTTGTTTGTCGTTTTTCACAAGTGAACGTGTATTACTCATTCAAAACCTCGTACTGCATTCATGGTCTGACTGATGCTATATTATATTGGCTCAAGTGGAGAATGTGCAGTTTTAATTCAATCTCGTACTGAATTTATGGTGTGTCGTATACATTATTTGAAGATTGGATAATGGTTTGTTGTTTGGTGATAGTGGTATATTTAATTCGGTTTGTCGCTCAGTTATCAAGTTGGACAATCGAATTTTGGTGTGTTTTATTTTGTCAGTTGTGGGTCTGATGGTTTCTACTGATTATACTACTGACAGTTTCTACTGCTTGCTTTAAAAATTCGTACTGCTGATTGCTGGATACATAGCAGTTTGTACTGCTGGTTATTCGAAGTTAGTACTGCTTTCGAAGCATATTAGTACTGCTTGGTTCTCTCTTTGTATTGTTGGCATGATTCATTTGTACTGCTGCTTGTAAGTTATTTGGTACTGATCATTTAATAACTTACTGATGCTCGTTGGTGTTTAGTTTTGGAATATGGTGCGCATGAGTTCAAATTCAGGTTTACATGGATTCAGTTTTGAACTTCATGCTATTTGTGTTTTTTATGGGCATTCGATACACAAAGTGAGGGGAAGTGAATATTATTGGTTATTGATTGGATATTGGGCACACACACAGGGGAAGTAACATACACACAGAAGATGTTTGGATTTTTGTTTTTTGGCTTTTATTTATTGGTGATGAAGGTTATTTGTTACTTATTTGAAGGTGAAGTGGAATTACTTGGGTTTATGTTCTTATTATATCTATGAATTGACGAACACTTGAAGGAGTTACGTTATTGTGCTCAGTGTTCATATTGTCAAGGGATTGCGATCTCCTTATACATCAGTTTGGGTATACGTTCGCAGTTATATTTAAGACATAAGTTTGGGTTATTCTACTTCAGCATCGAATTGGTAATGGTTAGTTTTCTTCTTCAATACATCGAGGTTATGCTACATCGAGGTGAAGGTTTTTCTACTGCTAGTTGGTATTACTACTGCTGGTTTTGATTTCTACTGTTTCAAGTTCATTTTTAGTGCGGAAAACTTAATGGTGGGTAATTTGAAACATTGGAAAGATGGATTGGACGTGTAATATTGATTCGTGGTTATGAAGATCAAGGTTACATGTTTTTGTTCCCTATTTGATGATGACAAAAAGGGGAAGAATATTTTGAAGATTGCAGCTTGAAGATCCTTGATGATATGCATGGATTAAGGGGAAGATCATCTTTCATTCGTGCTTGGTTTTGTCATATCAACTAGGGGAAGATTGTTGGGAATTATATTTAGAGTTGATATTGACAAAATGTGAAAGATGAGGGACTTATGGAGACAAAGGATGAAACTTCACAAGAAAGAAAAGATTACAGCAAATCTTTTATTATTCTAGGAATATCCTTTGTAACCCTAGTATCTCTAGTATATAAAGAGATACAGGGAATTGATTATTAGTGTGTGTCACAATGTAATATTCAGTAAAAGTGTGTGTGTACGGGTGTTTTATGTGAAAACGCCTAGGGTAGTTTGTATAAGCCTCAAGGATCTTATGATTCCTGTTAGAGTGTAACCGTGCTACACTTGATCTCGTAGCATTGGGGCTTTTGGTGTTGGTGTATTGTTAGTAGAGATTAGAGATGATAACGAGAAAAAATTTGTTCAATAATAATGATAGTTCTTATTATATTCCGCTGTGCATCTTGTGTAATCATTATTATTGTGTAATCCTAGATAAAAGGCCTAAACAACCTGAGCTAAACAATTCTTAACAGAACTTAATCCTATCTCCCCCTTTTTGTCGAAACAAAAAGAAGAAATGCATAGCGGAATGTGGTGAACGGTTCTTGGTGATTACTCCTCCTAATTTGGAGTACCAAGAATGATTCAGTGATTTTGAGAACATAAAGCTCCCCCTTGGATAATACTCCCCCTAATGGGAATTCTAAGTTCATGTTGCATGAATGATCCTACAAAACAAAAGTTAGTGTATGATATGCTCCCCCTCAATCAATACTCCCCGTTGCTAGGGTACCAACATATTTGATTCAAGGATGAGAAAAGCTACAAAACAAAGATTAGTTGTATATGAATTAATCCAACCAAGTAGCATAATGCAAATGTAAAGGTTCAAACAAGCAATGTAGTTTAACCCGTTTAACTAAAAAAGTCAACTAACTAAAAGTGTTCAAACCAATCACAAAGTTCAAACAAGGTTAATATTATAACCAACCATATAATGATGAAAATGTTAGTAAACCAACTAACTAAAAGGTAATGCATATGTAGTGATCACCCTCAACCATAAATATAACATCCTTCCATTAGAAAATTGTTTATGATCAAAGTCATAAACCAAGGTGTTACAAAATGAGAATATTCTAGAAAGTCCTAAGAAGTCCTATAGAAGGAGACAAAGGAGAGGATCCTAGCATGTATTATGGAGGGTTGGTTGGATTTAGTGAAGACATGATGGAGGCAATCCATATAGATTCTAAATCCTTAGTGTTACGTAAGTGAGAATCCATCATGTTTGAAGAGGCGTTGAGAGGATCAAGTTCCTCATTGCCTTGAGTGTTTGGTTGGTTGAGCCACATTGATTCATCAATGGCTTGGAGTATGGCAAATATATCATTGGGTTGCAGTTTGGGTGAATGAGGAGGTGATGATGATCTCGTTACATGAGATGGTGTAGGTGGTGGTGTGTTAGCCACTGATGGTGGTGTGGTAGCCATGGTGGGTGGTGAGCTTGTCATTTGAGTAGGTGTTGGAGATTTTGTTGGTTGAGATGGAGTGGATGGTGGTGTGGAATCCACGGGTAGTCTAGAAGATGGTGATGGAGTTAAGTTGGGATTGATCAACCAACATGGTCTGACACTTATTCTTGCTGTTCTTCTATGTGGTTTGGGTTGTGAGAAGTTGTTTGAGTAGGACATTGCGAGGAAGAAGGTTTATGTGAATTGTTATTATCTAAGGTTTCTAATTTATAGGCTCTAAGTGTCATGGATTTGTGTGGTTGGATGTTCATTCATAAGGATATGTTGGTTTCCAATGACTTGGAACAAGAACAGGAGGTGTGTCAATTTACTAAAGTCAATCCATTGGAATTGGAATTGAGCAATAGTGTGAAGATATGCAGTAGATGCAAGGTTTGGTGGGATTCTAGTGATTTGATTGATCCACGGATTACAAGGAACCAAATTGAAGGCTCCTTATTTGTTACAGAAAGGTAACTTTGATGAAAATTTGAATTTTCAAATTTTGGTGGGAAAAGGATTTCTTATGGTTCTAAGTGTTCCTAAATCATCTTAACATGCCTAATGATCAGTAGAATGATCCTAAGAATCAATAATCTAAGGAGCGGGATTGGATGGAAAATTTGAAAAAGTTATAGTTGGAGCGCGGCACCAATCTATAACAAATACGGAACCAAGTTTTTGGTTCCGCAGAATCTGCAGGCTAAAATTTGGCGAAGCCAAATTATTCAATAGACGGAACCCATAACTTGGGTCAGCCATATCCACCGAATGAATTTTCTTAACAGAGGGCTTACGAAACTACCCGAAACCCTTTGAAATCCCAAAATTTTTCCTAAATCCTATGTAATTAATTAGTTGTGATTGATTAAACACAAAAACACAAGTTCTAACACATGTGAACATAGAAATCAATCCGATGGTATTAAACTTACCATAAAAGAGAGTTAAGCAAAACAGTGGCTTATGCATGAAAAATTGATAACATCACGTGTTATCATCCTGCAAAGTTATGTTATTTCACACAAATGTATCACACTAACATAATATTCTAAGAACACAAGAATTCAACACATCATTGTTTTGAGATTGTCTTATACCAAACATCCCTAACCCTCACTTCTTGTTGAGCTTCTTGTTAAGCTTCATGATCCAACATCCAATATTCTTCATCATCCCTCTTGTTTGTCGAAACTCCTCGGATTGGTTGTCGATGGAAGGAAGTTGACTCATGTATTCGAGTGGAGGGATCCTAGAATTTGGCAAACCATCATCCTCGCTAACCGATGATGATGATGATGAGGTTGGAGGATGAGCTCGTTTTTCTCTTGCTACGGCTACCTTATGATCACTGAGAGGTACAAAGGTGTGTTTAATTTCGTTGTAGTTGGGTATGAAACCTCTAGCGTTTGGAGGAATGGGTGCAAAAGCTCGATAGAGACGGGTAAGAAGCATCCCGTAAGGCATGGCAGTGGTGCCTAAAACTGGAATATCGGCCATTCTTTTGGCGATATAGTAAGCTAAGTTGAATTGTTGGCAAGTAGACACACAGTATAGCATGTAACAAAGGTTTGTGTTGACATGATCCCTATTTCCTATGGTACTTATGACGTTAGCCCTAAGAACTTCTTCTAACTTTTTAAATTAAGGCATAAGCTCGTTTAGCTCCATGCCAAACGGATCTCGATCTACCTCTCTACCTCTACTTGTCTTAGTGTGGGTGGTCCTAGGGACAAAAAGATGCTCACGGATGGTTTCTTTTAGAGTTAGGGGTGTGTCATATGGATGCATACGATCAAGGTTGGAATCGAGGATGGACAATGACCATTTGTCCGAATAGAAGCAAGTTCCTTGATTCGGAACTCCTAATACTTCCGCGAAATGGTTCAAAGGAATGGTGAATTCATGGTGGTTAGCTTTGAAATGGATGCTCATGAGGCCATAGTCGTTTGAACTAAGAACAACACTAGCATAGAATTCTAGTATGAATGTAGGAATTATTGGTTCATATATGTCTAGAAGACAATCAAACTGGATAGCTGCTAGTTATTCTCGGATGTTGGTGCCTTCTAAGAATGAGGGGTCTACGGTTCTACCCTCGTGAACATAACGTTTTTCTAAAGCCTTAAAGATTTTGACTTGGTCGCTAGAGAGTCCTTTGGTATTATGGTGTTGAGGTAGGTATTTGCGAGTATCTTTGTGATCATAGTATCTCGCGGGAGGCATGATTATCCTAGACACGAAAATTACATAGTTTAGTTAAAACTATCTAAAATACGTATAATAATTTCTAGTGTGTGCCTACATGGGGACAATGTGGAGGTGCGGTTATCTCGACTCCTTTTGATGCATGAAAATTTCGTTTATGCAAGTTTTATAACAAAATTAGAGATAACCCAAACACTCCTACTTTAATGTATCTACGATTGAATGTACCCGGAAATATATATTAGTTATGTATTCCCTTTAGCATTCAAGAGACATTATGCAAGTGGTGTTTTAAACATAACGTTTTTGTATTTGTATGAACAATGTTCAAAAACCATTTTTCCTAGTCGTGAGAAGATTTTGATAAAAATTTCTCATAGGGTTTTTGATGAATTAAGATAATGCCATATGATATGCAATTCCTAATTAAGGAAAATATTATTTGTTATGTAATTTAGTAAATATGCTTCACGATTTAACTAAAAATATGCATAAACCCCAAGTTTTGATTTTGTGCATGAAATTAAAATCCTAGACTCAGATCAGGAATGTAGATGTGATTAGGATACTTACAGAGATGATTAGAGCACAAATTGGTGGAAGGAGATGACCTAAATTGTGAGTTTTGTTAATTTTGAGTCGAGTTCCAGTAGGTGGTATGTTTTTGGGAGTTGTGATATATAGTACAGGGTGTTTGTTTAATAAACTAGAAAACTTGCCTGGAGACTCACGGATTCGGCAGAACCAAAACAAGGGGTCCGTCCTTGTTGTCGTTTGGTTCCGCAGGATCAGACTCAATTTTTGGTTTTTGTTGTGTTTGGTTAATCTAAGGTTCAAGCTAAGGTTCTAGCTACACATTTGGTTCCATTAATCCTAAACCAAGTCTAAGAAAGTTAAAGGGTGCTCTCTTAAGAGGTTTAGTGAGAATGTCGGCAATTTTGTCCTCTGAGGATACTTTCTCGATTGAGATGCTTACCTTCTAAACATTGTCGCGTAGAAAATGGTGACGTATTTCTATGTGTTTGGTTCTAGCGTGTTGGACTGGATTTTTGCTAAGGTCGATGGCTCCTTTGCTGTCTCAAAGAATGGGAATATCGTTGAGTTCAATTCCATAGTCGACGAGAGCTTGTTTCATCTACAGTGCTTGTTGACACGCCTTTCCTGCAGACACGTACTCGGCTTCAGTTGTTGATATTGCTATGGTCGTTTGTTTCTTGGCAAACCATGAGGTGAGACAATGCCCAACAAAAGTACAAATACCACTTGTACTTTTTCTATCGACATAGTCACCGGCATGGTCTGAGTCGGCATACACTATGGTTTCCATACCCGTTCCTTTGGGATACCATAATCCTAAATGTGTAGTACCTTTGATATATCTAAATATCCGTTTAGCGGCCTCAAGATGGGATGTTTTGGGATCTTCTTGAAAGCCTGCAACATAGACAAACACTAAACATAATGTTCGGTCTACTAGCCGTGAGGTAGAGTAAGCTACCAATCATTCCTCTATATTTAGTGCTATCTACGGATTCACTTTCGTCATCCTTAGTGAGTTTGGTTTCGGAGGACATGGGTGTTTTCATGGGTTTGGAATCTTCAAAACCAAATTTCTTAAGCATATCCCTTATATACTTAGATTGGTTGAAGAATATTCCATCTTCTAATTGTTTAATTTGGAGACCAAAGAAAAAGTTTAGTTCCCCCATCATACTCATTTCAAACTCATCATGCATGATTTTTGAAAAATCATCGCATAACTCTTGACAAGTTGAACCGAATATAATGTCATCCACATATATCTGGACTATGATAATATGTGATCCCTTTTTCTTGGTGAAAAGAGTGTTGTCTACTAGGCCCATGGTGTACTTATGGTCAACTAGGAAAGTCTTAAGTCGATCATACCAAGCTTTTGGTGCTTGCTTAAGTCCGTATAATGCTTTCTTAAGTTTGTAGACGTGATTTGGTTTTTCAAAATTGGCAAAACTGGGAGATTGTGCTACGTACACTTCCTCATTAATAAAACCATTTAGAAAAGAACTTTTAACATCCATTTGGAATAGTTTAAAGTCATGTGCACATGCATATGCAAGAAGTATTCTAATTGACTCAAGCCTAGCGACGGGTGCAAATGTTTCGTCGTAATCTATACCTTCTTGTTGATTGTAGCCTTGAGATACTAGCCTAGCTTTGTTTCTAGACACTACTCCATTTTCATCCATTTTGTTCCTAAACACCCATTTTGTTCCTATTATGGTTTGATTTTTAGGTTGAGGGACCAATGTCCAAACGTCATTTCTAACGAATTGATTAAGTTCTTCTTGCATTGCTATGACCCAAGATTCGTCTTTTATAGCCTCATTTATATTTTTAGGCTCAATGGTTGAAACAAAACAAAAGAAATTACTTTGGCTTTGTACTTTTGATCTTAAGGTTCTTTCGTTAATTTTTCCTATGACATTATCTAATGGATGACTTCTAGATTCCTTGATGTTGACTATTTCCTTATCCACGGGTTCATCCTCTTTGTCATTTTCTACATTTTCTTGGTTTTCAACCATTTAACTTTCAACTAAGTCATCATCTACCAAAGGTGATGTCTTAGAGGGAGGTGGACTTTCGTTGAATGTTACGTTCAACGATTCCTCGACTCTTGAGGTTTCTTTGTTTAAGACAATGTATGCTTTACTATTCTGTGAATATCCTAAAAATATACCTTCATAAGACTTTGGGTCAAACTTGGTGAGGTAATCCTTAGTGTTTAAAATGAAGCACTTGCTTCCAAAAACTCTAAAATATCCTAAAGTAGGCTTTTTGCCTCTATATAACTCATATGGAGTCTTTTTCAAAAATGGTCTAATTAATACTCTATTTAAGATGTATGTGGATGTATCTACAGCGTGACACCAAAACTTTTGTGGTATGTTTTGTTCATTTAACATTTTTCTACTCATTTCTTGAATTGTCCTATTTTTGCGTTCTACTACACCATTAGATTGAGGAGTTCAAGGAGCCGAGAAATTATGTGTTATGCCATTAGCATCACAAAAAGCTCCGAATTAGGTTTCGTTATCAAATTCATGACCGTGGTCGGTTCTAATAGACACAATGTTATTTCCTATTTGATTTTGAATTTTCTTACTTAGAATTTCAAATTTATCAAATGCCTCGTTTTTAGTTTTCAAAAACTTAGTCCAAGTATACCAAGAGTAATCATCTACTATTACCAAAGTATAAAAGTTTCCCCCATAACTTTGTATAGCGGATGGACCAAACAAATCCATATGCAACAATTCTAGACACCTAGATGTAGACACCATGTTTTTAGCCTTATGGCTATTATGAACTTGTTTCCCAATTTTGCAAGCATCACAAAAGTGTTGGTCGTATTTCAACTTGGGTAGGTTCCTAACGAGTTCCTTTGATGATAAGGATTTGATTAACCTCATATTGGCGTGACCTAAGTGTCTATGCCATAGAGTTGAGTTTTAGTCCAAAGAGGTGAGACAAAGTTTGTCTTTAGGTGTTTTGTCTAATTTCATAACGTATACGTTATTCTTTAAAACACCTTTTCCTACGGTTATGCCATTTTTAAGTATCTTACTTCCGTTTTCACTGAAGAGGACGTCATACTTTTTGTGACATAATTGACTAATGCTAAGCAAGTTAAAACCTAAGTTATCTACATGAGCAACATCACCAATAGTGAGAAAGTCATGAGAGATTGTACCTTTTCTGATGATTTTACTTTTAAGCTTGCTACCGAATGTGACATTACCTCTGTCGTACACTTGGTAGGTTGAGAAAAGGCCTTTGTTTCCCGTCATGTGTATTGAACACCCACTATCTTTGATCCACTCGTCCGGTTCTAACCCGATATTTAAGCAAACCTAAGTTAAAGAAAAACTCATGCGTTTGGTCACCAATATCTCATGGGTCCATTTGGGTTACACATTACATTATCATAGTTCAAGTATGGAAATGGTAGATAAGTGTTCCATGGCATGTAGTTGGGACCTTGAAAGTTCCTAGACATGTTATGGTTCCAATTATTTTGATGATGGTGCTGTGAGTTAAAGTTACTCTTTGGAAAGGGGTGTTTGGGAATGGAGGTTCTAGGTCTCTGTTGAACCGTTTTAGTCATAAACTCATTTTTAACTTGTCATTTTCCTATAGTAACTGTTGGTTTTTGTTTATTAACAGTTGTACTAGTGATAGGTTTTCTAGTGACTTTAACAAACTCAGTACGGTCTAAAGTACAAACCTTCTGTTCATCAACAGTACCCGCGGACCCTTTGGCCATAACCGGCGGAACCAAATTTTTGGATCCGCCAGATCCGTGGGTGTCTGAATTTGTTGGAGCAGTTTCTTGTACTTTCACTATTTGTTTCTCAAAGTCACTTAATTTTCCTAGTTTCATGAAATCTAGTTTGGTTTTATCATGATGCAACTTTTGAGCTTTCATTATATCATCCATACAACTAATGTGTTTATCAAACCTTTTAAATTTGAAATTTTGTTTGATAAGTTTTTCCTGTGTGGATTTAAGTGTTTCTATTTCTAGTTTAAGTTCCTGACATGAAACACATGTTTCTTTAACATCTTTACCCTTTTCTAATCTTAAAGCTTTCTCTTTTAACCAATATACTTCGTTTTCCAAAAACTCCTTTTTGGTTTTTAAGAACTTGTTTTTGTTTATGATTTTAAGGGTAATTTCACATAGTTTGTTATATTCTATTTCTACTAAGTCATCATCAATAGAGGAGTAAGATGAGTCAGATAGTACCTCGTTAGAGTCATTAGCCATAAGAGCAACTTCGTCATTCTTTGGCTCTTCATCATCATCTTCACTGTCACTCCAAGCACCACTGACAAAGGCTCGTTGAGTCTTGTTCTTGGGTGGCTTCAGACATTCTCCTATTAGGTGACTGGAATCCCCGCACCTAAAACACTTCCTATCAACTTTTCCTTTCCTATCATCACGGTCTTTCCGGAAGGATTTCTTTTCTTCACGAGGTTGTCTTACGAACTTTCCTCGTCTCCTAAAGAACTTCTTGAAATCTCTAACGGCCATGGCATACTCTTCGTCTTTGCTACCTGAAGTAGACTCTTCATCATCACTTGACTCTACCCTAGCTTTTAAGGCAATGGACTTCATCTTCCTTTTTTTGCCTTTAACTATTTTTGAGTCTTTATCCATCACCATCTAGTAAACTTTGAGATTTCCGATGAGCTCGTCAAGTGTCATGCTTGAAAGATCCTTGGATTCTTCAATAGCCGTCACCTTTGCTCTCCACTTCGGATGAAGTGCTTGGTATGTGCTTATTCACATACCTTTTATTTACCAAAAACCGGACCAAAAAGACCAAAAACCCGACCAAAATGCCAAAAAATATTGTGTTTTTGTGTTTTTGCATGTGCAGGGATGGATATCGTGAAAATTGACAAAAGACACAAGAAAATCAAGAAAACGAGCACGAGATACGAAAAGGCTTAGAACCGGAACCGGGAACAAAGAAAATGGTCAAAAATGCATCCGAGGTCCTCCGCTATCAAAGATTGTCAACTCCAACCCTTAGATTATCTTTTAAAAAAATGACAAGATCAGTCCTTGAAGAATTCAGAGATTACATTTATGGTCCCTAGTGTTTAAAATCCTTAAATCCTAATAAACACTCTACTCGGACTTTAACACAATTCACTCTTACCCAACATTCCCTTTTAATCTAACCTAACCCAACCCACACCTTAAAAACGAGCCCAACCCCTTATCACACCAATCCGGCCCAATCATCTAACCCACAAAACCAACCCGATCCATCCTCAAAATAATAAACTCCCTCAGTCAAAACCATTCGGTCAAAGTTAAATAAGAAAAAAAATAAAATAAAACAAATACACTTCACTTTACTTATCTCTCTCACACTAAAATCCGATCCCCAAACTTTACCTTTTCCCCCATTTCCAATTTACCACGAACCCTAATTACCTAACCCGCAAAATTACGGCAATTAAGGGTACAATAGTCAATGATTGGATCTTCTAGAAGACCCTGATGATTAGAATGACACGTGGGAGCAAGTTATTGGACCGAACACGCATCAACTTTGATCGTACGGTGGGAAACTAAAGATTGAAGAGCAAGATGATCGAAGGGTGTTGATGGAGCTAAGAAGCACGCGGATTGCCAACATGGCATAGCCCAGAAGGTTCGGATTGAGTCTATAAATAGAGGAGAGGTTATCCCATTTTCGATATGTAATTTTTCTTTAGCAACGTTATGCTGTCAAAATTAGTTTTAGAATTCTAGTCTTTTAATTCGGATTGTATTTTTCAGTTTATGTTTATTCGAGTCGATTATTGTAATTTTTAAGTTTATAATGAAAGTTTCAATTTGAGGTTATTTGTGTTATCCGAATTCTCTTTTAGTTAATGTTTAATTTTCACATTTTAATGAAAGTTTAAATTTGAAGTACCTTTGAATCCGAATTCTTATTTTGTTTATTGTTCAGTAATTTCGTTTTAATATCTGATTATCACAAAAATTAAAAAAAAAAAAAAAAAAAAAAAAAAAAAAAAAAAAAGGTATATAGCTTTCAGATAAGCTATTTCAGTGGAAGTACAAACTCATTTAAGCTCACTAGCTTATGTGAGCTTTGTTAGTTACAATTTCAGAAAAGTACCACAAGTCAACTGTGGTCAAAGGTGTGGAAAAAGCTGATGGAAGGAAGAGTTGGTTATTTGGGTTTGATATTGGTTTATGCCTGGGTTTATATTTTTTAGTACTGAGGTAATTTGTAGCAGGACCACCTTGTAAGTTTCATTTTCGTTTTTTTTTGCTTCTTGCTTATTAGTTGTTGTTTAAGGTGCTTTTGTTTAAGATTGAGAGTAGTATAATTTTAGTGGTTTAAGAAAGGCTTTAGTTTAGAATAAATTGCATAAGTTGATATATGGAATTTAGAGGGTAATTGGTAAATCAGTAGCTGAGATTGTTTGAGGTTTTTAGTGGTAAATTGTGGCTGCTAAGTTCATGGGTAATTTGAATGTTTGTTAGTTTGTGGAAATAGGATTGAATGATGATTATTGGTATTGATTTTGTAAGTAATAGTGGAAGTAAAGTGGTGTTGGTTACTTGTTGATTATGATAATTTTAGTACAGAACTATTGATTTTGTTGGATTGAGTTTGAAGTAAAAAAAAAATAGTTTTGAGCAATTTGTAAAAGCCAGGAATCGAACCTGGGTTGCTACTAATATAAATCGTTTTTAATTTTCAATTATTTTCATTACAGTCCTTGAGTTTCGTTTTAAACAAGTTAGGTCCTTGTCTTTACTTTAAAATCGTTTTTAGTTTTATTAGAAGTTTTAAAAATTACAGTTTAGACCTTGTCTTTGCTTTAAAAAGTTTTAGTTTAAATAAAGTTTCCAAAATTGCATTTTTAGTCCCTCGTTTTTTTTATAAAACTTTATTTTCTTAAATTTCTTTTTATAAAATAACTTTTAATAAAAATTCATTTTCGTCCTTTAGATTTTATTTTATTTTTATTTCTATTTTAAGTTTAATTTCACTAATAGATTTATAAATCTCGGGATTAGCCCGGGATTTGCATTTATTTGAATTTTCTTTGTATGCATTTATTTTAATAGCGTAGATTGATTTTAATTCTTCTTATTATAGTGTAATCAATTCTAAAAAAATAATCTCTCACGTTCACTTATTCACTTCACATTTTCACGACTCCGATTCGACAAATTCGCCGTCAAACCTTCGTTGGGAGAACGACCCGGGGAAATTGTATTTGTTACGATTTCTTTGGTTTCAAAAACAAAAATAAAATAAAAAAACAAAAAAAGACATCAATAAAATGGCGCCGCTGCCGGGGAAGGCTTGAAACGAGTGCGTCGATTTCGTCCGTTGTTTTTGTGATTTGAAGATCCTTCCTTGGAAGTTATTGTTTTTTATAAAAATAAAAATACAAAAATATAATAATTAAAAAAACACTTTTCCTAAAGTGTTTTCACCATTAATAATAAATCCTCGGTCTTCCGTTGAAGGAGGGCGGTTGTAAACCATTCCAAATAACAACAAAACAAATCGTGTAATTAATCGTTATCGGATTACTTTATTACTACAACCTAATTACGGGGTTTAAGGAAGCTTGACATTAAATTGTCGAGCTGAAGAAGGCGGGTTTTTAAGCATCTTCGGAGCTACCTTTGCCTTCCCGCCACGCTGCGCGTAGTTTTAAAGGAAACGGTTACGGTTAACGTAACGGTTACCAAAAAGAAAATAAAGTCTTTTGTTTTTCAATATATTAAAAAAGCCAAAAATAATTTCCCAACCAAAAATACAAAAAGATTTTTTATTTTTATTTTTGTTTCCTTTTTGGTGTATGCACACCCGTTCTTCTTCTTCTAACCCTCTTCTTTCACCACTTTCAAATCCCGAGAGGATTATCCGTCAAAACAACCGTGTTCATTTCTCAACCGTTGAGGAAATGGCCAACAACCAACACAATCAACCCCCGCCGGTGGGTGTTGACAATCACAACCAAGGGCAAGCTCCCGATCTCCGCACTATGCAAGAGTTACTCCAATGTCCCACCGTGGGATACGGAGACGCTATTGTCATACCCCCGATTCGAAATACAAATTTTAAACTCGAGACCGGTTTAATCCAACTTGTCACGGGAAATCAATTTCATGGTTTTGATCGGGAGGATCCTCACAATCACATCCGATGGTTCAATAAATTAACCTCAACGCACTACCATAAGGATGTCCCTCACGAAACAATCAAATTGATGTTATTCCCATTTTCGATCGAGGGGGCGGCCCGAATTTGGCTCGAGAAAGAACCTCCTCAATCAATCCGTACTTGGGAAGATCTCGTCCATAAATTCGTGAACTATTTCTTTCCTCCGTCTAAAATGACCAATGCTAGGAATGAAATCACAAATTTCCAGCAACGATTTGATGAGAATTTCGGTGAGGCATGGGAACGATTTAAGGATCTCCTACGGAAATGCCCACATCACGGATTCTCAGAATTGCATCAAATCGATACGTTCTACAATGCCTTAACTCAATCAGATCAGGATTCACTCAATGCAGCCGCCGGTGGCAATATCATGAGTCGAATGCCGAGAGAAATTCTTTCAATTATTGAGAACAAATCCAAGGTACCTACCTCAAGGAACAAACCGGTTGTTTCTAAGGTGAGTACCCAAGCTTCTAGCAGTGATGCTAAGATCGACAAGCTTGCAGATATGTTCCAAGCTTTCATTCTCTCAGAACAAAAGAAACAATCTTCTCCGCCCGCACAAGTTAAAGCGGTGCATGAGAATTGCGTTATATGTGGTGGTCCCCATCCGTATTATGATTGTCAAGCTACCGATAGCCAAGTTTGCAATGCTACTGCAGCAGCCGCAAACTACAATCAAAATCAAGGATTCCGTCCTCAAGGTGAAGTTAACTATCGAGTTAGCAACCAAATGGGACCACCCGGTTTTACATCCGTTCAAAACAACCAAAACCGTTTACCTCAAATTAACCAAGGTTACAATCAAAATCAAAGCTACAACCAAAATCGAGGAAACAATTATCAAGCTCAACCGCAACAAGTCTATCAACCTCCTCCTCTCCAAGTTCCACTTCCTCCCGACTTTGTGAGTTATATGAAAGCAACCGATGCTAGCATACGAACTATGCAAGGTCAAATCAACAATATGAGAGCTGACTTTCGGAAGGAGATTGATACGACAATATCTCGACAAACAAACGACCTTAAGCAAATGATGAGTGGATTTTTTCAGATGAATCAACCCTCAACCTCGGGTACTTCTTCTCTTCCTAGCAACACAATTGCTAACCCGAGGGGCGATGCTAAGGCGATCACGACTCGTAGCGGTGTTTCATATGATGGACCCACGGCTCCGGCTACTGCTTCTTCTCTACCTCCCAAGGTAGCCGTCCGTGAACCCGAGGCGACCAAGGACATGGAACCTCCTACTAACAACGGAGGAACCAAAGACGTCCAACCTCCGGTCATCCATCCATCTGAACCAAAGAATGTTGAGCCAAAAGAAATTCCCGTCAAAACAAACCTTCCTTATCCTTCAAGATTGAATGATCAAAAGCTCCGCGATAAAGCTTCAAATCAAATGGAAAAATTTTTCCAAATTTTTCAAGAATTGCATTTTGATATAAGCTTCGCGGATGCTTTACTTTTGATGCCTAAGTTTGTTTCGACTCTCAAAAGTTTGTTAAATAATAAGGAAAAATTAATTCAATTAGCAAAAACTCATCTGAATGAAAACTGTTCAGCGGTAATTCTCAAAAAGCTTCCGGAAAAGCTTGGAGATCCCGGAAAATTCCTTATTCCATGTGAATTTCCGGGAATGGTTGAATGCTCCGCCTTGGCCGATCTCGGTGCTAGCATCAACCTAATGCCGTTGTCAGTATGGCAAAAGCTTTCTCTGCCCAAACTTACCCCCACTTGTATGACTCTCGAGCTTGCTGATCGTTCCGTAACCCGTCCCGAAGGTATAGCCGAGGATGTCTTCGTTAAAGTGGGGAAGTTCCATTTTCCTGCAGATTTTGTGGTTGTTAATTTTGACGCCGACCCCCGGGTTCCTCTCATTCTCGGAAGATCATTCTTGAGGACCGGGCGGGCTTTGATTGACGTATACGGAGAAGAAATAACTCTGCGAGTTGATAATGAAAAAGTCACGTTTCAAATCAATCCGAACTCGAAACCTCAAACCGACAAATGCAATGTCGCTACGGTTGATCAAAAGTCCGATCCCGTAAATGCTCCTAAAAGAATTGATCCAAACCTTTCAAGATTCACGGTCAAGAGTATGTCAGAAAAACGTGCTGAGCTCAAGGCTATGAAAATCAATCCTGGATCGAGCAAATGGTTTGAGTGTTGTGCTGCAAATACTAAGAGTATTCTTGATGATAATGAATCAGATTCGGAGACCACAACGGAAGAGGTGGAAAATGCTAGCTCTAAGAGCACACCTCTTGTCCCACCTCCGGAGACGGTTTATCGTGTTGAGATGATTGATTCTGTTCTTTCCGACTCTTCCCATCCTTCTCCTCCGATTGAGGGAAGTGAAATCTCGAGGGATGAGTTCGAGGTGTTGTCTGTTAATGCTCCAATTTCGCCGGAAATTGTTGAGACCAATAATAATCCAGGGGAAGATATCTTGAAATTTAATGAACCATTATTTCCCCTGGAAGATGTTAAGGAAAAACCGCCTAAATCCGTTCAAATTGTTGATTCAAAATCAGAAGAGCAAAGTAGTGGCAGTACCACTTCTTATATTGATTCTCTTCTTGAGGAGTTCACCGATGAACTCGCTCACATCGATCCAATCCCACCGGGGGATGAGGACGATGAGTTTGATTTTGAATCTGACTTAAGAAAATTGGAATCTTTAATGAACCAGGATCCGTCTAAATATGATTCTTATCACGAGGAGTTCACCGATGAACTCGCTCACGATGATCCACTTCCATCATATGATGATGATCTCTTTGACGTTCATGCTGATTATAAAGAAGTTGAAGATCTTTTGTACCATGCTCCATCATCTGATTCTTACTCCGAGCTTAATGATGATGATGACCTCTTCGATTTTAGGGCCGATCAAACCGAATGGAGAAATCTTTTATATGGCAAACCTACTGAAAAAGGCCCTAAAATTGAAACCATAACCGAGGATGCTTCAATTGTCTCTCATGACTTAGCTCCTTATTCTTCCGAGGATGATTTCTTTATTGAGTCCTCCATCGAGTACCCTGCTGAGTTTTCTTGTGAGGACAAAGTATTTAAGCCAGGCTTACTCGATGATGGTGAAATTCATCCTTTGATGAAAGTGACTCTTGATACGAATTTTAAGTTTCCTGCTTCATCTAAGGAACTTTTAATTCTGGAGAAAAATGATTCCTCTCTGCTTCTTTCTATTCAAAAACTCCCATTCTGTCCGGAGTCATCTCTGCTTGAAACTTTACTATCGTTTCCAGCCGGAAACGAAGACAAAGTTTTTGACCCCGGCATCACCGCTTTCATCTTCTAAAGCCGTGGGTATCTCAATCGGAGTGGAACTTTCGTATGCTTCAATGTTTATCCAAACATCTTGAACGAAAGTCCGATTGAGATTATCTCTTCCACTTGCTCCCCCAAGGACAAATAAATTCGGGGTCGAGTCAAGCTCATGTGACTCGGTTAACAAAAACAAGCGCTTCGTGGGAGGCACCCCATGCTTATCCATCTATCCTCTTATCTACTTTCTAATAAAACATGAGGAGGGATCCCTCTTCCATATCTTGTGTTTCGTGTTT
The DNA here is from genome assembly GCA_021014915.2 of Artemisia tridentata subsp. tridentata. NCBI lineage: Eukaryota > Viridiplantae > Streptophyta > Magnoliopsida > Asterales > Asteraceae > Artemisia > Artemisia tridentata. The sequence goes on from CP139501.1 coordinate 252,845,754, forward strand.
TTCTGTGATGTGTCCAGGAATGCCCGATGATGAAGACTCTCGTGCTCGTAGTTTCCTTCTCGCTACTCGAGTTTCATCATCCGCTGCTTATTGATATCCTTAAATCTTATCGTTTTACATCTATCTTTTGGCATAATTAATAAACGGCCTTAGATTTTTGTAGGAGAACCCTTACCTTTAAGACATTGAGGACAATGTCTCGTTTTAGTCTGGGGGGGTAATCTTGCGATTTGATTTTTGCCTTGCACTTTTTGCGGTTTACTCATGCAACCCCGTTTTTCCTCCAAAAATTGAAAAAATCCAAAAAAAATGAGAAAAATTTTAAAAATTTTTGCAAAAATATAATAAATTTTGACATTTTTGTTGACTTTCCGCTGGAGAGAGTAGGAATAAAATTCTGACTTGACCGGGCGTGTTGAGCCCTAGCTTGTTCCCTTAACCATTTATAATCTATAAGCTTGTGCTAGTCTTTTACACAAGGAGCTAGAAAACGCGAATTCTTTTTAAGAGTTTGCAAGATCCCGTAATTGACTTTATATATGCATGGCTTGATTATAAGGCTAAGCATTCGCGGATCTTATTATTTAAGATTTTAAATTTGCGAAGAACGAGAAATGATAGAGTGGTTTATAAGTTAGATTGCTAAACGTGGAGTAGTTGGATCTCTTTAGAGCTCATCGAAGTTACTTGTGGCTTTTTGTTCCCATCAGCTTGTTTCACTCAAAAATAGAAATTTAGGAATAATTAAAGCTATTTCAGTTTTGGCGATAATTAGTTTTTATTTCTTCCTTAGAGAATTCTTGCTTATGAAGGTTGGGTACACATCAAGGTACTGCCAGTGTTATGGTGTAATAGACTATTCCATCTTGCCGGCTCGCAACCGATGTTGGGATTGTTATAAAAGCCGTAGGACTCGGGATTTGGCAAAATATACAATGAATAATGAATAATAATAACAATCCAAAGCCATAAAAAGTTTTCTGCATCTTGCCGGTTCGCAGCCGATGTTGTAGACTTCTAATAAAGGCAGAGGAAAAATTCCAAGGTCATAATAGACTATCACATCTTGCCGGTTCGCAGCCGATGTTGTGATTGTTATAAAGGGCCAAGGATCAATAATAATATGTGCTTAATAATGTTAAAAATGCCAAATTTCGACTCCGAGGTATCCTAATAAAGGCTTCCGTCTCTGGACTCGTAGATGAGTTGTTTCGGTCGCAAATAAAAGGGATATCCTCAAAATCGTGTTAAATCAGAGACCTTGATGTGGACCTCATTTTTGTATGCAACGGTTTTTGAGGGAAGATTTGGAAACTACTTAGCGTCTAAACTAGGTATCTTTATCGGATTAAAAATTATCGAAACGAGAATTTGAAGAAATTCATTTCTCACCAAAAATAAAATAAATAGAGGAAAATAGGAGTTTGGGAACAAGAAGTCCACAATTAGCTTTCTGAGTAGTGTTGGCAGTCTAACTTGTAAATAACAATGATTTCGTTTTTAAGCTTAGTTTGGGGACTTGTGAAAAATCAGGGACGACGAATTTTATCCGTATGGTCACTTCTTTATGAGTCGTGTTTCCTGCTCGAAGACCCTAAAAGTTATCGTTAGATAATGATTGTCGACAAAAGCCGTCACATGAATAATAAGAAAAATACAAAAATAGAATAAAAAGGAAAAATGGGGAGTTTTTATAACATTGCATGAGGACATTGCAATAGCTTAGTCTGGGGGAATTTGGTATGTGCTTATTCACATACCTTTTATTTACCAAAAACCGGACCAAAAAGACCAAAAACCCGACCAAAATGCCAAAAAATATTGTGTTTTTGTGTTTTTGCATGTGCAGGGATGGATATCGTGAAAATTGACAAAAGACACAAGAAAATCAAGAAAACGAGCACGAGATACGAAAAGGCTTAGAACCGGAACCGGGAACAAAGAAAATGGTCAAAAATGCATCCGAGGTCCTCCGCTATCAAAGATTGTCAACTCCAACCCTTAGATTATCTTTTAAAAAAATGACAAGATCAGTCCTTGAAGAATTCAGAGATTACATTTATGGTCCCTAGTGTTTAAAATCCTTAAATCCTAATAAACACTCTACTCGGACTTTAACACAATTCACTCTTACCCAACATTCCCTTTTAATCTAACCTAACCCAACCCACACCTTAAAAACGAGCCCAACCCCTTATCACACCAATCCGGCCCAATCATCTAACCCACAAAACCAACCCGATCCATCCTCAAAATAATAAACTCCCTCAGTCAAAACCATTCGGTCAAAGTTAAATAAGAAAAAAAATAAAATAAAACAAATACACTTCACTTTACTTATCTCTCTCACACTAAAATCCGATCCCCAAACTTTACCTTTTCCCCCATTTCCAATTTACCACGAACCCTAATTACCTAACCCGCAAAATTACGGCAATTAAGGGTACAATAGTCAATGATTGGATCTTCTAGAAGACCCTGATGATTAGAATGACACGTGGGAGCAAGTTATTGGACCGAACACGCATCAACTTTGATCGTACGGTGGGAAACTAAAGATTGAAGAGCAAGATGATCGAAGGGTGTTGATGGAGCTAAGAAGCACGCGGATTGCCAACATGGCATAGCCCAGAAGGTTCGGATTGAGTCTATAAATAGAGGAGAGGTTATCCCATTTTCGATATGTAATTTTTCTTTAGCAACGTTATGCTGTCAAAATTAGTTTTAGAATTCTAGTCTTTTAATTCGGATTGTATTTTTCAGTTTTGTTTATTCGAGTCGATTATTGTAATTTTTAAGTTTATAATGAAAGTTTCAATTTGAGGTTATTTGTGTTATCCGAATTCTCTTTTAGTTAATGTTTAATTTTCACATTTTAATGAAAGTTTAAATTTGAAGTACCTTTGAATCCGAATTCTTATTTTGTTTATTGTTCAGTAATTTCGTTTTAATATCTGATTATCACAAAAATTAAAAAAAAAAAAAAAAAAAAAAAAAAAAAAAAAGGTATATAGCTTTCAGATAAGCTATTTCAGTGGAAGTACAAACTCATTTAAGCTCACTAGCTTATGTGAGCTTTGTTAGTTACAATTTCAGAAAAGTACCACAAGTCAACTGTGGTCAAAGGTGTGGAAAAAGCTGATGGAAGGAAGAGTTGGTTATTTGGGTTTGATATTGGTTTATGCCTGGGTTTATATTTTTTAGTACTGAGGTAATTTGTAGCAGGACCACCTTGTAAGTTTCATTTTCGTTTTTTTTTTGCTTCTTGCTTATTAGTTGTTGTTTAAGGTGCTTTTGTTTAAGATTGAGAGTAGTATAATTTTAGTGGTTTAAGAAAGGCTTTAGTTTAGAATAAATTGCATAAGTTGATATATGGAATTTAGAGGGTAATTGGTAAATCAGTAGCTGAGATTGTTTGAGGTTTTTAGTGGTAAATTGTGGCTGCTAAGTTCATGGGTAATTTGAATGTTTGTTAGTTTGTGGAAATAGGATTGAATGATGATTATTGGTATTGATTTTGTAAGTAATAGTGGAAGTAAAGTGGTGTTGGTTACTTGTTGATTATGATAATTTTAGTACAGAACTATTGATTTTGTTGGATTGAGTTTGAAGTAAAAAAAAAATAGTTTTGAGCAATTTGTAAAAGCCAGGAATCGAACCTGGGTTGCTACTAATATAAATCGTTTTTAATTTTCAATTATTTTCATTACAGTCCTTGAGTTTCGTTTTAAACAAGTTAGGTCCTTGTCTTTACTTTAAAATCGTTTTTAGTTTTATTAGAAGTTTTAAAAATTACAGTTTAGACCTTGTCTTTGCTTTAAAAAGTTTTAGTTTAAATAAAGTTTCCAAAATTGCATTTTTAGTCCCTCGTTTTTTTTATAAAACTTTATTTTCTTAAATTTCTTTTTATAAAATAACTTTTAATAAAAATTCATTTTCGTCCTTTAGATTTTATTTTATTTTTATTTCTATTTTAAGTTTAATTTCACTAATAGATTTATAAATCTCGGGATTAGCCCGGGATTTGCATTTATTTGAATTTTCTTTGTATGCATTTATTTTAATAGCGTAGATTGATTTTAATTCTTCTTATTATAGTGTAATCAATTCTAAAAAAATAATCTCTCACGTTCACTTATTCACTTCACATTTTCACGACTCCGATTCGACAAATTCGCCGTCAAACCTTCGTTGGGAGAACGACCTGGGGAAATTGTATTTGTTACGATTTCTTTGGAAAAAGAAAAATAAAATAAATAAACAAAAGAAGACATCAGTGCTCTAAGAAATTTCCTGACAAAGTTCTGACTAGAAAAAAGATTCGTCAAGTGCTTTAAGAGAAGTAATTATAGTATTAAACCTAGCAAAAGCACTATCAATGGTCTCATCTTCAGAGATAACAAATTGTTCATATTGTTGAACAAGAAGATTAATTTTGTTATCTTTGACTTGTGAGTTCCCTTGATGAGTGATAATCAATGATTGCCAAATATCCTTAGCCATTTTACACATAAAAACTCTTTCATATTCTTTCTTAGGTAAGGCATTATAAAGCATCATTTTGGCTTCATTATTTTTGGCAATAAACTTCTTTTGCTCATCACTATGACGAGTAAGAGAAGTACCCTCATCCCGACTACCTGATATATTTGCTATAGGTTTATTATCACATTCTACAATAATATACCACAAATCTATATCCTTTGACTTCACATAAGTTTCAAAGCGATTTTTCAAATATATAAAACTATGGGATAATTAGTACAATGCCCCAGTTGCCTAATGCGTTTGCTTATCCGCCCCGATCTCACAAAATTCTGATATTAGACCAGGCAACTGGGCATCTCGACCCATACGATGACAAGTGTCCTCCAGTTGCCCAAAAAATACAAAAGTTGCCCAAAAAATACACAAGTTGCCCAAAAAATACACAGAAAGTGACACTTGTCACTTGCATAAAAGTAACACCTTTCAGTTGCCCAAAACCCTGGTCTAATATCAGAATTTTGTGAGATCGGTTCGGATAAGCAAACGCATTGGGCAACTTAGGCGTATTAGTAATTATCCCTAAAACTATTTGGTTCAAATAGTGGTGGTCTTTGCATAGATTGCCCTTCTTTGAAGTTTTCAAAATCCATTGATCGTTTCAAGTTTTAAAATACAATATATTTTGAAAATCTTGAGTAACGTAGCTCTGATGCCAATTGTGGAAAACTTGAAAGGGGTTGAATAATTTTTACCCTTTTTAAATTAAATTCGCTTTGAGACTTAACGTGATTTCAAGTTAATGAACACAGACAATCAATATAAGTAATGCAAGTAAGGAAAAGAACAATCAAACCACAACACGAAGATTTATAGTGGTTCGGCTACAATAACTCTCTTCCTTGCCCTACTCCACTCCTCGAGCCTCTAACTCGAGAGTTTTTCTTCACTAAGAAACAAGCTCCCTTCTCGGTGGAGAAAACCTTTACACACGTCGCTTACACCCTTTTCCGGTACAAAGCTAAATACCGGGTTCTAGTTTAAGGTAGAACCAACCTGACGTTGCCTATACAATTTTCGACACCAAGCTAGACGTCGAGTTCTTTACAAGGGTTCAACCACTCCCGACACTCTATGTGTTTTGAGGACTAAAACACTAACTGATCACTACTGAATGAATGGTATAACAATGATGTGTGAACTACTAACAAATCACACAGTAACTACATTAACAGGATAGCAACAGTTTGTTGATCCTTGATGCTTGATCTCTTTGCTACAAAAGGAAGATCACTAAGAATGAAATGAATTGGTTAGTAATGTATAAATGATTGAATATGTACTTTATGCTATGTAAGTGATGAGTGTGCTTGAATGATCAACTTGCTATTTATAGGCAAAACTGAGCAGACAAACCACGGATTTGGCGGACCCAAATTATGGGTTCCGCCCTTGTACTGGTTTGGTTCCGCGGGAACATGCCAGCTAAGGACTTCACAAATCTTACCATATCTTGTCTAGTCTTGTCAAGATCTTACAAAGTCAACTCCTTTGCTTCAAGATCTTTCCAAAATATATTGTAAAGTCAACTAAGATTTCCTAATGCGGTATGCCATGATGTCATGTGTATTTCTTTTTTTAAGAAATAAAAATAAACATGTAAATGTATATATGTATGCAATGTATAATTTTTAGTGATCATGTGATATGTAAATGTGTTTTAAAAAGCTTGTTACTAAAATGTAAAAGTCTTTAACATATACTTACGCTTTGCTAAAGATAAACCTTATAATTGTCATTACCAAAATAAAGCAAAGTTCGTAAAATATAAATAACGTTTTTAGGACGATATTTATATTAACAAGCTTGTTTTCCAACCTTACAAGCATCACAAAAGTGTTTATCAAACTTAATCTTAGGTAAGTATCTAATTAGTTCCTTAGATGCCAATGATTGTATTAAACGCATATTGGCGTGACCTAGTATCCTATGCCATGGAGTGGAATTATCATTTATGGTTGCTAAGCAAATCTTATCTTGAGGCTTATTTCCTATTTTCATAACAAATAAGCCATTTTTCCTAACTCCTCTGCCTATGGTTTTGCCGTTCTTAGTGATCTCACTACCCTCTTCGGAGAATATAACTCTACACTTATTGTCTACCATTTGGCTAATGATAAGCAAGTTAAATCCTAAGTTATCTACATGCTCAACATCTCTAATAGTGAGGGAGTTTTGAGTAATCGTACCTTTGCCTATTATGTTGCCCTTAAGTTTGCTACCGAAAGTGACATTACCTCCGTTGTATGCCTTGTATGATGAGAATAGACTCCGGTTACCCGTCATATGATTAGTGCATCCACTATCCTTGTACCATTCCTCGGGCTCCAAGTCGATTCCCAAGCATATCTATTGAATAAGAAAAACATTCAAACATTTGGTCCCCAATATCCACTGGTACATATTTCACCTTTCGTCACACCCAAAATGCGTGACTATACGCATATAGTCACACACGTTTTTTTGGATGTGTGTGACAAAAAGTCGCGCCACCGTAGGTATCATATGGTCACATTGCTTAGTTTGTGGCCGTTTTCATTGAAAAAGAGTGACCAAAACCCGAATATGTGTGACTAATTAGGCACAAGTTTTGTTGGATTCATCAGTATGTGTGACTATTTCCCATCCTATGGCCACATGAAAATATAATAAATGTGACGTCTGTGATTATTTAGTCACACAACGTGTGTTATTTTTTTCGAGTTAGTCACATACAATTTAAAACACAGTGGCCAAAAGTGTGAATAAGTGTGACCATATGCTGTTTAAAGTGAAGAAATGTGTATTTTGTGTGACTATTGATCATCCAATGGTCACATGAATTTTTAGTTTGTGTGGCCTTTTGTAATATTTAGTCACACAAAGCATGTTTGTTTTGGGTATTTAGTCACATACAATTAAGCATAAAGTGGCCAAAAGTGTTAATAAGTGTGACCATATGCTGTTTTAAGTGAAGAAATGTGTATTTTGTGTGACTATTGATCATCCAATGGTCACATGAATTTTTAGTTTGTGTGGCCTTTTGTAATATTTAGTCACACAAAGCATGTTTGTTTTGGGTATTTAGTCACATACAATTAAGCATAAAGTGGCCAAAAGTGTTAATAAGTGTGACCATATGCTGTTTAAAGTGAAGAAATATGTATTTTGTGTGACTATTGATCATCCAATGGTCACATGAATTTTTAGTTTGGGTGGCCTTTTGTAATATTTAGTCACACAAAGAATGTTTTTTTTGGGTATTTAGTCACATACAATTAAGCATAAAGTGGCCAAAAGTGTTGATAAGTGTGACCATATGCTGTTTAAAGTGAAGAAATGTGTATTTTGTGTGACTATTGATCATCCAATGGTCACATGAATTTTTAGTTTGTGTGGCCTTTTGTAATATTTAGTCACACAAAGCATGTTTTTTTTGGGTATTTAGTCACATACAATTAAGCATAAAGTGGCCAAAAGTGTTGATAAGTGTGACCATATTCTGTTTAAAGTGATGAAATATGTATTTTGTGTGACTATTGATCATCCAATGGTCACATGAATTTTTAGTTTGTGTGGCCTTTTGTAATATTTAGTCACACAAAGCATTTTTTTTTTTTTTTTTTTTTTTTTTTGTATTTAGTCACATACAATTAAGCATAAAGTGGCCAAAAGTGTTGATAAGTGTGACCATATGCTGTTTAAAGTGAAGAAATGTGTATTTTGTGTGACTATTGATCATCCAATGGTCACATGAATTTTTAGTTTGTGTGGCCTTTTGTAATATTTAGTCACACAAGGAATATTTTTTTTGGGTATTTAGTCACATACAATTAAGCATATAGTGGCCAAAAGTGTTAATAAGTGTGGCCATATGCTGTTTAAATTGAAGAAATGTGTATTTTGTGTGACTATTGATCATCCAATGGTCACATGAATTTTTAGTTTTTGTGGCCTTTTGTAATATTTAGTCACACAAAGCATGTTTGTTTTGGGTATTTAGTCACATACAATTAAGCATAAAGTGGCCAAAAGTGTTGATAAGTGTGACCATATGCTGTTTAAAGTGATGAAATATGTATTTTGTGTGACAATTAAGAATCATAAACAAAAAGAAATTTGAAATTGAATAAAACTCGAATGTATATAACTGAACAGAATATACAATTGTAATGTCGTACATAATCAAATTCTCAAGTACCATAATTTAAAGACTTTTGACTCTTCGCCGGCATAGCTTGCTTTAGGGCTTCAATAGAGACATTACTTTTGCGCTTCGATGGTGCTGTTGGTCCACAGTTGTTGTCACTTTTCTTTTGCATTGTAGTTGGCGGTGTAACCTGTAGTAACAAAAGACGCTTGTATCAAACATTGAATTATATATCAAGAATTATATATATGTACGTTGAAAAAACACATGTATGTACCCAAAGCAACGATATTTGATTTCTTTAAGTGCCACAGTTTGCACTTAAATGGCTAAAAAACAAGAATTTTTGCATGTACATATCAGAAATTATTTAAACAAAAGAATAACAAGAAACATGTTGAAATACATACTGTTGGCAGTGCTTGTGTTGGAGACACATTTCCTTGCGATTGGGAATCTGTAGACCCTTGTTGGCTTGCATTTGAGGCTACTGGCAATTGAGATGACAAATTTAACTGCACCCCTTGTTGACTCAACTGTGCCATCAGTTGAGTAAGTATTCTCTTTGTTTCTGTAATCTCATTGGACAATTTCTTGATCTGGTCATCAGATTCTTTCTGCAAAAAAAAATATAGGAAATGTTGGGATTAAAAGTCTTCTTGATGCTGTTAGAGTAACTGATGCTCTTATTTGTGTCAATGCTGCTCAGCTGGAGTTAGTGATGCTCATGAACTTCAATTAAAAATATGGCTAGTGTTTACCACTGCTAGTACACAGTTACTGTTGTTAGTACGCACTTAATACTGCTGGTACACAAGTTATTACTGCTAGTACACAGTTAATCCTGCTGGTATATAAGCATAATAACAGAAGTTGTAGTCAAACTTACAAGTGTATCTCCCACTGATGTGATCTCATCATATGGAAATTCGCCATCGTTGTTTACCCTTCATTTCAACCATATTATACCACGCGGCGGTTCTTCATCTGCTTCAATCTCTTTATTTTCGATCTAATAAACATCAAATGCATACACATGTAAAGTTAAAACAAGATAAACGAAAATATGAAGGTGCATACACATGTGATCTTACCATTTTCTCTTTCAAATAAACATATCCACCTCGTCCCATTTTATGCTGATAAATATTTTTGGAACGCGACATTTTAGCTTGATCAGCTATCTTCTAAAAACACAAAATCATAAGGCGTTTACATGTGGTAATGCTGCAAACTGAAAATTATGAAACATATAGACTTAAATAAAGATGACTAATTAAAACCTTGTATACATCGGTGGTCGTGTGGTTTACAAACTCGACCCAGTCTTCTGATTTCACAAATCGACTATACTTGGCCGGGACTTCATTCAGTTTGGAAGGTGTATTTAGGTGGGGCAAAATGTATTCTTCTCTGAGCTTCGTTCTGAAAGTCCTTAGCAGTTTACCAAGACGAGTCATTACCAATTTTCTGAATGTCACGTCAACATCAAAATATCGCTGCAAAGATTAACACAATGTTGTTAATTAGTTGCACATAATGTAACTGCATAGATAAAATTATGTAGTAATGGGTTAAAAAATACAGTAGTATATATGTACAGTGATGTCAGTCCATAGTTTATCTCTTTCTTCTTTATTCACATTCCTCCAGGAAAGAATCTTCAAACCTATGTGCTCACGAACTAGATCTCCTAAAAAACTCGAAAACAGTGCTCTGTGTAACCCTGATACCCTATTCAATGCATCGAAGGTTACCTTGAGCTTTATTCCACCAGGGTTGCCATATTTCATACAAAACTTAAATAGCCTGGTCATGCCTCTCTTAGCTAGCATCCGATCTGATTGATTGGTTCCAGGCGCATCTAGATCTTCCTCATCAGAATACTTTTCGGATTCATAGTCTATGTTGTTATCATCATGTTCATTATCAGCAGGAAGCAAAAGATGATTATCAACAATGGGTTGAATTCCCATGACTCTTGAGTAACAATGGGTACAAGAAAATGATTCTGGCTTTGAGAGTAATGGTGATATAAGAATTGATTTTTGTGTTTTCTTTGCAGTTTTTTTTTAGGAGAGAAAAGAGGGTATAGGAAGAAGATGAATCGTACCTTATTCTTGGTACCTGCTTCTAATTAGGCGATTTCAAAATTTTGGATCAAAATTTTGGCTCCAAATTCTAATTTCAAAATAACAATTGAATTATTTGAAAATTTTTCCTTTAATTTGAACCTGTTTAGTAAAGCATAAACTTTAAAAAATCAAAATTTTGGCTCCAAGTGTTATATATCATTATCTTAATCGCAAATCATGAACCAAGATCTAGAACAAAGATCATGAACACAAACTGCATATCAAATCAAGAACTCAAATTTACACAATTACACCAAGATCATGAACACAACTTGACACCATTTAACACAAACTGCTACCATTAAATCATAAACCAATATGAAATGAAGAACACAAAGTGCTACCATTAAATAAATATTTGCAATCATCAAATCAACAACAGAAACTGCTACCATTAGATCTAACTATGCAATCATCACATCAAGAACACAAATTGCTACTACCATTTAACAAACCAAAATACTATCATTACAGTTATAAAATAGATACAGTTAAACTACTAGTTACCAGTTATTGCACCATTAATAATTACATTTATCCAAATTAAATATCAGAACTGGTACCACGTAACATCATATTAAACTAATTATCCTCTAGTTCATAATAATCGAGATGATCACCACCTTTACATAATTCTCAACACATTTAATGTACGAGAAGTCTTCTTCACGGCCATCGGTTGATACATCTTCTTAATTACACGGCAGTCCCAAGACAATATCCTGAGTAAATTTCTTTTTGTGTGCCTTTTCAACTGGTATTTGAGAGGATTGAGTTTTGGGAGTAGCTTCATAGGATTCATCTTTGTCATTTACCTACAAGTTGAACGAGTATAATGGATTAAGTCTTGAGAATGTGATAAAGGTAGTGAAACAACACTTATTAAATGGACCATTATTACCCCTTTTGTGTCAGCATCACCAGATTCTTCATCGCTAGAGAAATAGAAAGGGCTCTGTCTCTTCCAATATGTGTTTTCCCATACCTCCTAATAGTTCAACATACCATGTGTTTCAAAAAAATTAATTTAATGGTATAAAGGTATACAACTTTAGCCACAAACACATAACAACTTTAGTATACCTTGTTGGAAATGATTTTGAATTTGGACCTAGGGATTTTTGCCTTTGAACCTGTTAAAGCATAAACTTGAGTAAATTAAAAATTCACACAGCTTTACATTCAACAATAAATTCACACCTTTTGTGTCAGCATCACCAGATTCTTCATCGCTAGAGAAATAGAAAGGGCTCTGTCTCTTCCAATCTGTGTTTTCCCATACCTCCTAATAGTTCAACATACCATGTGTTTCAAAAAATTTAATTAATGGTATAAAGGTATACAACTTTAGCCACAAACACATAACAACTTTAGTATACCTTGTAGGAAATGATTTTGAATTTGGACCTTGGGATTTTTGCCTTTGAACCTGTTAAAGCATAAACTTGAATAAATTAAAACTTCACACAACTTTACATTTAACAATAAATTCACACAGCTTTACATTAGAATCGATAACAACCCCAAACATCACCATTTATAGATCAAAAGCCTGTTACTAATTATTGGGCAATGAATCATCAACTGATATGTGAAAACATTAAAAAACATACCTTTGTTGTCATTTGGATTCATTGTTTGCGTGTTTTTGTTTGCCAGAAGAATGTGTGTTTTGATTAGGGTTTATTGATTTTTGTGTGTGTTTACAATTGATCGGTAAAGGGATTAATTGCCGCTTTACTGTTGATCAAGTGGTGGTTTGGTTTAACTAAGACGTGGCAAGATGTGTAAAAAAAAAAAAGAATAATAGTTAAAAAAAAAAAGGCTAATGGTGTTGACGTGGCGGTGAAAACCGACTATAGCCGGTAAGTAGGGATGGCAACGGTTCGGGTTCGTGGCGGTTTTTAGTGTACCCGTACCCGAACCCGTTTATAATATACCCGTACCCGCCCCATATCCCACAGGATACCCGAATAATATTATCTATCGGTTTTTTCGGGTTTCCCCGCGGGTATCGAGGTTATCCGTAATTAAAAGATAAAGAAAATGAATATCGTATCAAACGATTTAACGCAACGTATCGCAACGCAATGTACTCGGCACGATATTCACCAAAAAAATCAAATGCGCAAGAGGTTTCAAAAGTTAATCATTCTCATTTCAAAAAATAATCTGGTTTTAGCCTTTTAAAAGGGTTTAATTTGGTATCCTCATTCGTGTAACGGTAGAGAACACGGACTCACGAGTACTCACTCCAAAAAAACGAATAACTGAATTAATAGTCGAGAAGAGTATTGACAATAACTCGAGTCGAGACGAGATGAAGAAAACAAGTCAAAGAGATAACTAACAACAAACATATCAAATAAGATGAGTCAATTGGTAATCGTCGGTATTTTCCCATAATCCCGTTTATTAGTACAAGGTATACTCGTTTTATGATTTAAAACAAGTTTGGACTTACGACAAAATTAATCTTTGGAAATAACAAAATTTCGCCAAGACCCTTTCATTTATCGAACGTTTCCAAGTCAAAAGACTTTATTGAAAATCAATTTCCCGAGTAATTTATAATATAACGAGTATTTATATAAACCCTAAACCCAAAAGCCTAAACCCTAAACTCTAAACCCTAAACGCTAAACCAATCCGTAACTCAAACAATAACCAAACGAATAGTCCAATAAATCCAAATATGTTAGTGTACGGGTAGCATGTCTCGAATAGTCCAATAGCCCTCGTGTGTTCCATTTTTATCCCAAATGTCACACGCAAGGTTTTCAAAATCGGGATCCTACTTAAGATCCTATGGTAAAGATCCGATCTTTACCATAGGATCTTAAGTAGGATCCCGATTTTGAAAACCTTGCGTGTGACATTTGGGATAAAAACGGAACACACGAGGGCTATTGGACTATTCGAGACATGCTACCCGTACACTAACATATTTGGATTTATTGGACTATTCGTTTGGTTATTGTTTGAGTTACGGATTGGTTTAGCGTTTAGGGTTTAAAGTTTAGGGTTTAGGGTTTAGGGTTTATATAAATACTCGTTATATTATAAATTACTCGGGAAATTGATTTTCAATAAAGTCTTTTGACTTGGAAACGTTCGATAAATGAAAGGGTCATGGCGAAATTTTGTTATTTCCAAAGATTAATTTTGTCGTAAGTCCAAACTTGTTTTAAATCATAAAACGAGTATACCTTGTACTAATAAATGGGATTATGGGAAAATACCGACGATTACCAATCGACTCATCTTAAGCTTTTAAAGATCCTTTGTAAGATCCGGATCGTTTTTGCTTTGCAGTATCGTAAAATCGTAAGATCCTAAGATCAGGATCGGGATCCTGACAACCATGGTCTCACGTACACTTCTAATTTCCTTACTTCGTTATTAACAAAATTTAATAACAAATATCTCTACAACAAACTTTTAATTTAACAATTGTTTTTATTTCTTTCTTTTATTTTTGTCCAAGTCGAGTCAATATCAAGCCGCAACAAATGAGTTAATATTTCCTTTCGAGTTACGGTCAAACATTTATTCCCTCGGGTCAATAATAATGAACCCGATCCCAAATCATCCTAAACATCACAAACAACTAGTTGGAAATATTGAGTTTGGAAGTTTATTATTCACAAAGCATGATATACAAGTAGTTGTTGCATCAACTCATTGTACATGGAAAGTCAATACTTGGTAAAAGGAAATTGGAGACTTTTTCGTCCAACTTCAATACACAGTTTACTTTTGGCGCGCGCCGTCGGTCCCTTTTCCTGCCTAAAGTCTTGGGAACCATTCATCTACCTCTCCAGCCTATTTATACCTATCGATTGTATACCAAAGAACACACACAAACACTGAAACACATATATCCCTTTCAATTCAAAGAAAACTTCAACAATGGCAGCAAATAATGTTAACTTTCAAAATGATGCTGAAGAGTACGAGTGGGTGTTAAACAACAATTTGCTGTTTGACGCAGTGTTTAATGCTTTCGGGTATGAACCCGTTGCAGAATATGGGTCGTATAGGAAGGTAGATACGTGGATGAGGGGTCAAATTTTGAACTGGCTGCATGCGCAAGACTTTTACTGGGATGAGGTTTGGGGATTGAGTGACTACGGGGAGGAGGAGGAAGGTGAAGAGGAGGAGGAAGGTGAAGTGGAGGAGGTGGTGCAGCAAAATGAAGAGGATCAGCAGCAAATTATGGTGGAGCAGCAAAATTTGGTGGTGCCTCAAAACCAGGGGGAGCAACAAGATAGGTTTCAGGACCCTTATAATCTAGAAAAGAGGGTTAGCGATCTTGAAATTTTGTTTAAACGACTCAAGGAAAGGCAGAAATTGATGGGAAGCAGGGAAGAGAGCTCTGGTTCTAACAAGTTGGGGTGAAATGGAGTGAAGCAGTTTAGGATGATGGTTTTTTTAAGTTTTTAGTATGTTTAGTATTTAGGTTGGATAATTAGATGTATATATGGTTGTAGCCTTTAAAAAATATCAATGAAATATTTGATGTTTAATTAATTATTTATGGTTGCTTGTGAATGTTTGAGTTCGATCATACTGCTGAGAATGGAGTAGATACACAAAGTTTTTACTACTAGGCAAACTTTTGTTCTGCTAGCATAAAACGTTGTACTGCTGGGTAGCCGTTACTACTGTCTCGGTTTTAACCGTGGTTTATTTCTAACCGTGGGTAACTTTTGTCAATTACTTCGCTTTTTTATTTCCCTTCTAATCCCCTTCCATTCCTTTTAAAAAAAACTCGAGAACAGAGCGTTAGGGTTTATTAAATTGGGTAACTCTCTTTCTTTATATAATTTATACGATTTCTTCAAACTTGAGAAACAATTAATTGAAGTCGGTCCAATCATAACCCAGCACTCTAATCAAGCATTTACTCAATTTTCATGGCAAATTTAGAGTTTTGTGATACGCATAACTAGGTTGCATTCTTGGAGAAACCAGAAGGGAGTCAACACTTCCACCAGATAGTAGATTTTCTAAACACTACCCACATCAGGTATGCTCTTACAGTCAATCCTACTATCTATGTCTCTCAAATAAAACAGTTTTGGCGGACTGTTACTACCAATACATTTGAGAATGGAGACAAAGAGTTAATTGCAACAGTTGATGGCAAAACAATAACTATTACTGAGGCATCTGTTAGGAGGCATCTCCATTTAGCAGATGAAAATGGTATTAGTTCTTTACCTAATACTGAAATTTTTCATCACCTTTCCAGAATGGGGTATGACACATCTTCTCAAATTCTGACTTTTCAAAAAGGATGTTTTTCCCCACAATGGAGATTCTTCATACATACCATCCTTCATTGTTTAAGTCCAAAGAAAACCTCATGGGAGCAATTCAATAGCAATATTGCAACTGCTCTCATTTGTTTAGCAACAAACAGGACTTTCAACTTTTCAAAATTAATTTTTGATGGTATGGTGAAAAATGTGGATAACAAATACAAGTTTTTAATGTATCCAAGGTTTATACAAACGGTTTTGAATAGACGGAAAAGTTTGCTTCTATCTCATAAAATTGTTTATCCAACTCCTTGCCTTACTCAAAAACTGTTCCGTAACATGAGCATGGCTTCTAGGGGGTTTAATGGGATAGTAGTTCCACTTTTTGAAACAATGTTGGTTCAAAATCAAAACATTCAGGGTGAAGGATCAACAAGCCCTGTTGAGTCCCATCACACACCCACAGGTTCATCTGGTTCTCAATCAGCCTCACAACCAAATATGGGGGAAATGCCTCATGATTCACCTCGATCGGGAGGTAACACACCTGGCAGTGATGAGGGCAGAGTTTCACTAAAGGAATTGATGGATATTTGTACCAAATTGAATCAAAGGGTGACTGGGTTGGAGAAAGAACTCAAGGAGACAAAGCAAGAACTCAAGGAGACAAAGCAGTTGTATAGTACTGCTTACAAGAAGGTCATTGAAAAAGTGAAGAAATTGCAGTCTAAAGTCAAGTCACTTAAAGCAAAGAGAAAGGCAAATATTGTGGAGTCTACAAGCTCAAATGATGATGATTTAGATGATAAAATGGATTATTCTTCCGAACAGGGGAGGAAGACAGCTGATATTGATCAAGACCCCAATATTTCTTTGGTTGAACAGAATGTTGAGTTTCAGGGGAGGCAAGATATGGGTGAAGAAGATTTGGATGCTGAAAATATTGGTACTTCTCATCAACAAGATATGGATGTGTATGATAGAAGGCAAAGGGCAGATAAAGGAAAGGACATTAGTTTTGATGCAGAGGTAGCTAATAAAGCACAGGAAGATGAAAGATCAGAAATTTATGATATTGCAAATTTCCTTGATCAAAAAAGACTTGCAAATCAAGCAAGTCAAGCAATGTTTGATCACGCTCAAGAAGTTCAGTATATGATTGATGCTGATGAAGTTTTAAAGGAAAAGTTAGGTAAAGTCAGAGGAGATGAAGTGTTGTCCATTGATGAGAAGTCAAGACAACTTGTTGAACTAATAAATTCCAGAAGAAAGTCTGCTGCAGAACAAAAAGCCAAAGAAAAGAGGAGTAAACCACCTAGTAAAGCTCAGCAAAGACACACCATGTGTGTTTACATGATGAACATGGCTGGATACAAAAGGAAGCATTTCCAAGGTAGAAGTTTTGAGGAGATCAAGAGTGAGTTTGAAAGGGTTTACATAAGAATGAACACATTTACTCCCATGGGAACAGAAAAACCATGTAGAACTACAAGAAGATATGGTATAATATTGGAGTCTGAATCTTCAAAGAAACAGAAGATTGGTAAAGAAGAAGTACCTACAGCAGAGGAAGAAGAAACAGCAAAGGAATTAACTGACGAAAGACTCAAGCAGCATATGATTGTTATAATCCCAGAAGCATTGGATATTCGTCATCCTATTTAAGCTAAACATCCAATTATTGATTTGGAGATACACAAAGATACATTTGGGAAAGCTTGGAAGATAATCAGGGTAGGAGGACACTCAAAAATTTATAAGTATTTTGAAGATATGCTGAAGATTTTTGATAGACAAGACTTGGACGATCTATGGAGTCTGGTTCAAGAAATGTTCAGATCTACAGATCGTATACAAGACAAAGAAAAGGAGCTATGGGTGGAATTAAAGAGGTTGTATGAACCTGATCCAAAAGATATCTTATGGAATTTTTGAGCTCATGAGTTGAGTACAAAATAGAGACTGTATGATACATGTGGTATTCACCATGTATCTACAAAGAATGGAGTGGATGTCTACATGCTGATAGAAGAAGATTATCCATTAAGGGCAGCTAGCTTATTTGTTATGTTAGATGCTAAGCTCACAGTTACTGATGAAGACTCAGTAATGGCAAGAGAGTTACTGAGAAAGATCTTCAGACAAGCAAAAAGGAAATAATGTTATTACTTGTTGATCCCAGTTGAGCTTAACGATCTTGTTAATTACTTTAGATATAAACCTAAAGCAATAGGTATAGAAACTGCTTATGAACGATCTATTAATTACTATGCGGAAGTTAGTAATTAATCTTAAGAAGAATAACAATAACATACGATAATTCTCTGTTTCAAGTTCAATGCTAGCCTCAACACTTCGACCTGTGTGACCTGGTCCAAGAGGTGTATCATGGGCATTGTCATTTTGTACATCAGTGTCCATCAATTCATGTGTTTCATCTCTGTCCTCATCACTTTGAGATGTGTTACCTTCTCCGAGAGGTGAATCTTTGGACACAAACTCAGTCTCAACACTAGGCTGAACATCTGAGCCCCCTATATTAGCCATGTAGCTAGGGTTTCCATCATGTGCATCAGGTTCATGAGAACCCTCAGCAGTAGATGTTGCCAAGGTTGGGGTCTTACTTATGTTGACACTGGCCTGTTCAACTTCTAAGTTGGAAACAGTAGTGTCAGCCCCTTCCTTCATGCCATCTCCGTCACCCATGGCAGCCTCATCTGCTTTCATACTAGCACCAGTCTGAGGTAACTCAGTGCTCTTTTCATGTGAAATCCTAGGTGATTGGGTCTTTTGTGGTTCATTATGGGATGATTCATGTGAATATTCAGGAGTGGGTGTGTGATGGGAAGCTGTGGGGTTTTCAGCTTCTTCACCCTGAGCAATATCAGCAACAATGTTCAAAATGTGTTGGGACAATGGAGTTATTATCCCTGAAAAACCAGTCCCATTTTTCCTTAAGTGCTTAAACATTTTAGTTACAAGAACAAGAGTTTTGTAAGGTTTTTCATGAGCAAAAGGTTCTTGTAACTGATTATTAATAAGTAATTGCAAAAACCTTGGATAAAGATAAGAATTTCCAAATATATTCCTTTTCAACCCCTCAAAAATCATAGCCGAAAAATTATATGGCTGGCCTGTGGCTAGACAAATCAAGGCAGAAGCTTGATTTTCACTAAACTCATTCCACCCACTTGTTTTAGGACTAAGACAATGTAGAAGGGTGTGAACAAGAAATTTCCATTGTGGGCAGAGCAAACGTTTGAAAATTTTAACTTTAGTGTTGGTTCGCTCATACCCAATTCTTTCAAGTTCCTCAAAAATTCTAGATGTGGGAAGGCAAGTTGTTGCTTCATCATCTGTAAGACGAAGAATTCGTCTTATAGATGTTTCAGTAACGACTATTCTTTCCTCATCGACAAAGGCAATTAACATTTCTTCCCCATTAATAGTGTCAGTCGTAACAGTCGACCAATACTGTTTCATGTGGGAACAATATATAGTTGGATTTACTGATAATGCATACCTAATGGAGGTAGCATTAAGAAAGTCTATAACTTCAGTGAATCCATCAGCCTCCGACACCTTCTTAAGAAAAGCTACTTGATTGTGATCGTCAGAATAGGTACGTCTCGCCATTGCAAATTAGGGTTTTGATTTTGGGGAATTTTGAATCAGATGCTAATGGAGATGTTAGGTTTTGGAGATATTTGAAGTTTGGGCGCACAATTTTAATTTGGGGATCGAATTAGGTTTTATACCAATTAGATCCAATTAGAAGGTTTAGGCGCCAATTTTCAAAACAGTCCTTCAACTTTCAAATTTAGCAGTAGAATGCTAAACTTGCAAAACTAAGCAGCAGAACATCTCCAGCAGTAGAATGGATTTCTTCCTAATACTTATCCAATTACCCAAAATAAAGATCCATCCTTTTGGTCAACTCTTCCCAAAATTAATTCCACATACCAACTTGAGAGTTAATTCTAAATACCAACCCCGCCTTTAATGTCATAAAACCATGATTAACTCTATAAAAGGCCTTAACTCATCTACACCCATTCATTTCATCCCACAAAGTCTTCAACACTAATCTTCAACATTCCAATCACCATGAACCCTTCAACTATTATAGAAATCTCATCAGACTCTTCTTCAGACTCTGAAGATTCAGGTTAGAAAAGCTATTTCCCACCAAACTATTCTTCAACTTCAAGAGTTAATCTTTCAAAAAGAAAGACTGAAATATCCTCGTCCGATGAACCTTCCTCCGATGAACTTCCTCCTTATGTGGATGATTCATCCTCCTCATCTGAATCGTCTGACGATGATGAACTTCGAAAACTATCAGACTTACTAACCAAAGAATTTGAAAAAGCAGCATCATCAGTGAAGATCCCTGTTCCAAAGAAGAAGCCTGAGAAGAAGCAAGTTCCATCTCCAAGTCAAAAGAAAATTCCATCTCCAAGAACAGTAATACTGGCACTTCCCTGCAAGAAGGTGTCTGAACTCATGGGTAGCAGAGGAGCCCGCAGCAAAGTCATGCCGGATATCATTGGAAAAGGAAAAGGAAAGCTTGAGTAGTTGTGTTGTGTGGTAGGTTTGTGTAGATTATGTGTAGTAAGGTTGTTGGTTGGTTGTTTGTTTTGTTGCTTTTGAATCCTGAATGATGTTGATGTAACTCCTGCTAATGTAGTGAATGCTCCCAGTAATGAATAAACTTCTATTATCTTTGTGTTGATGAACATTCACTTTTATGCTTTTGATCCTGAATAGATAGCCTCCCCTGAATTTCAGAATCATCTTTTTCTCAGCAAGCAAACTTTCGTGACTTAACCTACAAAAGATTAGTCCAACAACAACAAAACACAAACAAGAGTATCTCACAATAATCACAAGATAGTCAACAACATAACCATCTTAGCAGCATACAATATACAGACATAGCAAGCACTAGAAACAACTTATTTGATCAATAACAGCACAAATCCTCAAAAACTTTTTACAAAAACATACAGAGATAAAATTTTAAAGATTGATCATACCAATACTGGCAACTAAAAATTGAAATCTACTTATATCAAAACTTTTTGTAAGTAGATCAGCAACATTATTATCATTATGTATTTTAACCACTTGAATTAACTTTTTCTCATAACAATCTCTAATAAAATGATGTCTAATCTCTATATGCTTTGTTTTAGAGTGAAAAACAGGATTCTTGATTATACATATTGTGATGTTATTGTCAATATAAATTTTGGTGTTCATGAAATTGTACCCATAATCCAAGAGTTGATTCTGAATCCAGAGTACTTGTCCACAGCAACTAGAAGCAACTACATACTCTGCCTCAGTTGTTGAGTTAGCCACCACAGTCTGTTTCTTGCATTGCCATGAGATTAGCCTATGACCAAGGTATTGACAGCCTCCAGTGGTTGACTTTCTATCTAAACTAGCTCCAGCATAGTCACTGTCTGAATATGCTATCAAGTCAAAGGGTGAATTATTAGGATACCAAAGGCCCAATTTAGGTTGACCCTTTAGGTACCTAAAAATTCTTTTGACCACTTCCAAGTGTGAAACTTTTGGGGACACTTGAAATCTAGCACAAGCACACACAGAGAACACGATATCTGGCCTTGAAGCAGTCAGATACATCAATGAACCAATCATTGATCTATAAAGATGTACATCAACCTCTTCCCCATCTTCATCCTTGAGCAAAGGTTTATTGTTATCCATTGGTGTCTTAGCTGCCTTCACATCATTGAAACCAAATTTCTTTAACATATCAGCCACATACTTGTCTTGACTGATGAAAATTCCCTCAGCTGTCTGCTTAACCTGAAGTCCCAGAAAGAAAGTGAGTTCTCCCATAGAACTCATTTGAAATCTGTTATGCATGAGCTTCTCAAATTCTTCACACAACACCTTGTTTGTAGATCCAAAAATGATATCATCTACATAAACCTGAACTAGTAGAATATCATTCTTATTTTTCTTGATGAACAAAGTTTTATCAATGGTTCCCCTTGTGAACCCATTAGTTAGCAAAAAGTTGGACAAGGTGTCATACCAAGCTCTAGGAGCTTGATGTAATCCATACAGTGCTTTATCCACTTTATACACTCTATCTGGAAAGTCAAGATCTTCAAAACCAGGAGGTTGCATAACATAAACCTCTTCATCAATCTTTCCATACAGAAAAGCACTTTTCACATCCATTTGGTACACTGGAAAGTTCTTGAATGAGGCAAAAGCTAAAAACAATCTAATAGCCTCTATCCTTGCTACTGGAGCAAAGACCTCATCATAATCTATCCCTTCTTCCTGAGTGTACCCTTGAGCCACTAGTCTTGCTTTGTTTCTCACCACAATTCCTCTTTCATCTCTTTTGCACCTGAACACCCATTTTGTACCAATTGCCCTCTTCCCATTGGGCAAATCAACTAGTGTCCAGACCTCTTGAAGCTTGAACTGCAACAACTCTTCTTGCATGGCTTCAACCCAACTTGAATCTCTCATAGCTTTGTGAATATTCTTGGGTTCCACTTGTGATAAGAAATAGGCAAATTTGCAATTTTGTAGGTCCTTGTGGCTATTTCTTTGATGCAATGATTGAGCAAATAAACCTTGACAGAGTTGATTACTCAGCCCTTTTGTTTTACTTCTGGTTTGTACAGTAGATTGTACATCACCAATTATCTGCTCCTTGGGATGGTTCTTATGTATCCTTGTAGTTGGAGTAGGACTGACTTGAATAGAAGGCTCCATATTTTTCAAATCAGCATTTGCTCCAAAAACATCCACAACATCATCATCTGTGTCATAGTAGATTTCCTCCATTTCAGGCATATGAGGAAAGTCACCATCATCATTAACATCAACATTAAAGTCAGCAGCAGAATTCCTTGGAACAGGAGTAGAATTACTAGGCTTAGCAGCAGAATTGGAGATACTGCTGTTAGGCGTAGCAACAGAATTATTTGGCTTAGCAGCAGAATTTGAGATACTGCTGCTAGCTTCATTTCTTGAACTTCCATGCTTTGCTAACTTTTTAACAGTCTTGCCATCATTAGAAGGTTCATCATCACCTTCTGCATGATTCTTTGGTACTTCCTTATGAACAGCATCATCATCAGAACTCTTTCCCTCTTTATCTATTGGAGTGAAGAACTGATTAAACTTCCACTTCTCAATCAAAACAAACTCCTCTGCAGATCCATCCTTCTTTGCTTGTGTACCTGCATTGGGGTTAGTTTGTGTACCTGCAGACATGTTAGTTGTACCTGCAATCACTGGTTGATAATTCATACTCTTGGTTAGGGAATCAATATCAAACAGCCATTCAGGTCCTTTTCCAGCAACACTAGGTGTGGTTTCACTAAACCTAACATGTAAATTTTCTTCCACATGCATTGTTCTTTGGTTAAATACCCTAAAAGCTTTGCTATTTGTTGAGTATCCAACAAAGAAACCTTTGTCTGCTTTCTCATCAAACTTGCCTAGTGAATCAATGGTATTTAAGATAGTAACAGGACACCCAAATGGTTTTAAGAAATCTATCATAGGTTTCCTACCATGCAACAATTCATAAGGGGTCTTGTTATGAGGCTTCACTACCTTACTCCTATTTTGCACATAGCAAGCAGTATTTACTGCTTCAGCCCAAAAAGTAGTGGGTAACTTTGACTCAGACAACATAGTCCTAGCAGCCTCAATTAATGTCCTATTCCTCCTTTCAGCAACACCATTTTGTTGAGGAGTTCTAGCCACACTAAACTGCCTTAAAATACCTTTTTCCTCACAGAACTGATTCATTACATGATTCTTAAATTCAGTTCCATTGTCACATCTGATTACTTTGACCTTATGATTTACTAGATTTTCTATTCTTGTAATGAAGGCCTTAAGAATTCCAGAGGTCTCATCCTTAGTTGCTAAGAAAAACACCCAAGTAAACCTACTGAAATCATCAGTGACAACTAAGCAATACATCTTCTTATTCAAGCTCTTCACAAAAGTTGGTCCAAACAGATCCAT
Source organism: Artemisia tridentata subsp. tridentata (assembly GCA_021014915.2). Classification (NCBI taxonomy): domain Eukaryota; kingdom Viridiplantae; phylum Streptophyta; class Magnoliopsida; order Asterales; family Asteraceae; genus Artemisia; species Artemisia tridentata. The sequence continues at coordinate 252,869,870 of CP139501.1, forward strand.
ATGCAACATATACAAAGGTTTCACCACTTTGGACTTACAAGAAGCTCTGTGTTGCTTTCCCATCTGACAAGCAACACAGGTTTCAGAATTTTCAAAAATCTTTGAAGGTAACCCTCTAACAAGGTTGCCTTTTACCAATTTGTTTATTGTTTTGAAATTTAAGTGACCCAATCTTCTATGCCAAAGCTTGGATTCATCAATGGTGGCCTTTGCAAAAAGACAAGTTAAATCTCTTTTGGGAATGATGTTCTTAATGTCCACACTGTATATATTGTTTGTTCTAGGGACTTTAAGTAGTACTTCAGAATCATGAGGTAACTTAAAGTCGGGAGACAAAACAAGACAGTCAGTGTCTGTAAAAAGAACAAAATTCTTTTTGTCACACATTTGTGAGACACTGAAAAGATTGAACTTAAGTCCCTCTACAAAATACACCTTTTCAAAATCCAATTTTCCTGTTCTAATAGTACCTCTACCAACAATCTTGCCACCTTTTGGATCATTGCCAAAAGCAACATAACCACCATCAAAAGCCTTAAAATCTTCCAAGTTGCTCTTGTCCCCAGTCATGTGTCCAGAGCATCCACTATCAAAAATGCATTTATCCTTTAGCTCCAATTGTAGATTGCCCTGCACAAAAATTAAGAGAGTTAGTATCTCTTTGGGACCCAAGCCATTAATGACTTGGATCTGCCTTGTGCATAAAAGTAATCATATTTCTTGAAGTTCATTGATGCACTACTGTGTCTGGTTTTGGGTTTCCAGACCCAGCAAGCTGAGGCCTTAACAGCATAGAAATGAGTGCCCATAACAGTGTCAGTAACCACTTTTGGCTTAGCAGCAGAATGAGAGATACTGCTGCTAGCTTTAGCAGTAGAATACCCTGTTTTCTTTGGAATGGGCCTTGATGGTGCAACAAGAGAAATAGTTCTAGAAATACCATTTCTCAACAAAATCTCCTTAGGAACCATGTTTCTTTTGGGATGTGGGTGTGTCTTTCTTGCAAAGTTCCTATGGTTCACCCTTGCATTATGGTTCCATACAGGTTTTGGAGCACTAGTTTTCTTAGGTATTGAAAGATAACAATCTTCTTGCAAGTGCTCAAAACTACCACAGCTGTGACATGCCTTCTTAACCAGTTCAAAGTCACTACCTAATGTGTGTGAAATCACCTGGTGCAAGTTTCTCTGATTTCCTCTAGGCAAGTCACAAGTCTTCCTAGGATAAGCTTTAGGTTTATCATCATACTCAGCCACTTTCCTAGAGATTCTACTTCCTAGCACAGGTTTCACAAATTCAACATTTTTAGCTTTAGTTTCTACAGGTTTAATTTCGACCTTTTTAACCTGTGTAACATGTGGTTCAACAGTCCTAAGTATTTCTTTCTTTTTAGCTTTGGGTGTTGAATCAATCTCATCATCATCACTATCTGACACCCAATCTTCAATGATTGGTGCATCAGACAATTTTTCATCAATCTTAGGTGCACTAGTCTTATCAGATGATTCATTGTTAACTTGACTTGTTTCACCTACAGATTGTGCAGCTGACTCAGGTATAAAGGACAAAACTTTCCTAGCTGGTGCATAAGCACTTTTAAGAGGGGGAGCCACTTCATTGTATCCTAGGCCACATCCTCTTTTAAAAATCTGAGATTCAACTGCTTTATTTGCTAGAACATACGCATATTGTTGTTTATCTATCCTAACAACATGTTCTTATTTTTCACTTAAAGCTAGGTCTCTAGCTAATTCAGCTTCTTCCACTCTTTTATGAAGCACATTAATTTCACATTCTTTCTTAACTAGCTCAGTTTCAAGAGTATGAATTTTATCAGCATATTCTCCCTCAATTTGATTAAGAAACTCAACCTTGTTTTCTAAAGATTTTAGACCATGTTGATATCCTAAGTTATCAAGTTTGAGTTTATTAAATTCAATTTTTAATTCATCATAACTAGTTCTCAGTGCCTCTATAGTATCTGAACACGATTTAAATGAACATGAAGATTCATTTGATACCTCAGAGTCTGATCCAGAGGAGGAGTAACCCATAAGAGCAAAGTGTTGTTCTTTGGGTTCTTCATCAGCTACCAGTGCAAAGTTGGGACCATCCTCAGCTTGGTCACTCCAGTCAAATTCTCCCAAGCCATCACATGAGACCATAGCAGTAGTAGGTTTAGCATCTTCAATGGGAATCTGCCTTGGATTTTCCTTGATCTGCTTTGGTGCTCTGCATTCCCTTGCAAAGTGCCCTTTTCTGTGGCAGTTATAACATTCAAACTTTGATTTGTCAAACCCCACATTGTTCTGCCTTCTGAACTTGAGCTCTCTTCCAGTTCTCTTCAAGAATCTTCTTGCCCTCATAGTCAACATTGCAAATTGCCAGTGCAAATCCATCTCTTCTAAGTCATCAGGATCAACTTGATCAAGATCCTGACTCATTACTGGAGTACTTGTTGTGAGTTCAGCTAAATAGGCACAAATAGCAGCATCACTAATGTTGTCACTATTTGTAGAACTAGCAGCAGAACCAGTATGACCAACAGCAGAATGAGTTTCTTGTGTATTCCCAGAAGTCTTATTATTAGAAGACATAAAAGCAAGGTTGTTTGAACTTGAAGAACTGGTTGAACCCTTTACCTTAGTTTCATAGACCTTCAAGTTGTTATACAAATCATCTAAATTCATAGCATCAAAATTAGCCTTGTTCCTCCAGACAACTGTGTGAGTATTCCATTCTGGTGCAAGACTCCTTAGAAACTTCATGTTAATGTCTTCCTTTGCAATAGTGACATTAAGAAGCGCCAACTGACTCACTAACTTCTGCAGCCTGTCATAAGTACCATCAATACTTTCATTGCTTGATGCAGTGAAAGTTTCAAATTCGTGCTTTAGCAAATTCTTCCTTGACTTTTTGGTGGCTTCATTCCCACCAAACCTGAGTTCAATTGCTGCCATCAAATCCTTGGCAGACTTGGTGTTGTTGAAGGCCAATTGGTACTCATTAGGTATCCCCATTAAGAGAATAGTATGAGTCCTAATCTCCAATTTCCTTTGAGCCCTATCTTCATTGGTTTTGATGGGTACGGCTTGCCCATCAGCACCAGTCTTAGGTAGAGTATCACCAGTTTGTATGATTTCCCACATTGTGTAATCACACATCTTCATGTACTGCTCTATCCTCATCTTCCAGAGTTCATATTCTCCAACCTTGAGCATTGGAACCTTGGATGCAGTAACCATATGATGAGATTCAGACTCCATTGCTTTTGATAAGGCTGGTAAACTATAAAAACCCGTAATTTTTTAGGCTATTATTTTAATCGTTCAAGTATTTGTTTTTGACAAATAATACAAATTTAATATTTTCTGACATTTAATGAGATTTAAAAATTTTAAAAAAAGAGGTTATCTCGTTTTTCCTGATGAATGACACCACACGCGTACCGACACCAATTTGGTAATAGTTGAACTTTAAAATTTATTTTTGGGAGTCAACAAATTTATTTTTTTAAGTCAATATCGTAAAAACGACTTCAGAATTATATTTTTCACGTTTACGTAAAAACACGTTACCGCAATTTAACCTCAACTAAACGGAACACGGGGTATACGCAATACACTCTAAAACTTAAAACAAATAAATAACTATAACTCCTTCCTTATTTTCGGTCAACACCTTCATTGGATACCTACATCTCTTTTTCTTTTACTGATCATCCTTTTCTCTATTTCATCTTCATCACACGCAAAGGAAATATTCTCTGCCACAAATCTCATCTTCCATCACCATCACTAGGTTCACTGTAACGTTTATCTTGCCTTTCCAAAGCCACATCGAGACTCAAACCCTCCCCCTGGAGGTCGAATCTTTATTAAGTCCAAGGGAGATAACCATAAATGGTTAAGCTTATCCCTGTTAGATCGAAAGTGGATCAAGATGGTTGCCATGGATTACCCTTTAAGAAACTTGATTCCAGGAGAAGCTAATCACACAAGAAAACTCCAAACTCACTCAAACTAACAACTCAGTCGAGAATACTCAAGGAAAAAGGAGGGTGTGATAAGCTTGGAATCAAGTGGGACTTCCTGTGGTGACATTGAATTCGACCCATCATCCATTCTTTTGTAAGGTTTAATCTTTGTTCTTGTTGTTCTGTTCATTTCACTCTCGAATGACTTAATATTTTGTGATTGTTATGGATTTTTTTTGTTGTCATAATATTGTCGAATCATTTTTTTGGTTGTGGTGTGGTAAAACAAATTTTGAAACTGATAATGTCATGTAGGAATTAGTTGTTGGCTCATAGTCTTGAATTTATGTCGTTGGATAGATTAGCCTTGAATCGGGTTGAGTTGTTCCAAACAAGTATTGTGATTTCTTTTGTTGCTCGAATGGTATGAACCCCACTAGTTCAAAATCTTTTGTTTTAAAAACTATGCTACTGTGGTGAAGGTGTGCTCGAATTTCGTGGGTTTTAGCCACAAGTCTTATTAGTCGAATCATTGTCTACAAAACATGCACCCATTGTGTTTGTGTTTATGTCTTTAAAGAAATTTAAACTTTCAAACTGAGGTTGTGATCGAGTAGGGAAGTCCTAGATCGTAGGTCATTGCCTTTTTGTGCTAGCTTATGTTCGTGTTTGTGGTTGTGCTCGTGGTTGGGTCGAGTGGTACTCGACTCAAAGACCACCTAGTTACACAAAGTCTAGCATGGTCATGGCCTAAGTCATTTTGTGGCAGTCACAAATTTGGCTCAAAGATGTGGTTACCATTCATTTGCCTTGTTTCGAGACCTTCATGTAACGTTAACAACACCCCTTGGGTGCTTGATTCGTTGAGGTTACAACAAGACCACAACGCTAGCTACTCGCGTAACATAAACCTTGGTCAAGATCTCGTCTCAACCCGTTGATCTTCGTTAAATCTACTCCAAATTATGAGCCGAATGAACTCTTTTTAAAACAAATGCCAAAAGTCCACTCGAAATGCAAGGCAGTAAAAATATAGGTGTATGTATTCCTAAGTTCAAAACATATTTGTTGTCTACTGGAAATGGTTTCCAGCGTAGGAAAGCAAAACAAAAAGGGAAAGAGTTGGACTATATGGCACAAGCAGACTTTGACAATTAGTACATGGGCCGAAGCCCATCAGTTACTTGGGTTGTTATTGTACTGTGGATCTTTTCCTTGTCCCTTCACAGGCCGCTGGCCAATTGCACTAAGGGCCCAATATTGAGCCTGTTTCACTGTTTTGAGTGGGCCGCAGCCTTCCCCCTCCTCGACACATATTTTTATAACTCGACATTTCTATTAAATTAACAATCATTATATATATGGCAACTACATAGAAAGAACTCGACAAGGAATAAATAGCGCAACTTGAAGTTTGATAATTATTACATACCCTACGGATAAAAATATAAACACGACACGAACTTTTAAAATGAGGACATTTGCGAGACACGTGGTTTCAAACACTTAATTTTTAAACGAAATGTATATATGTATATATGACGTAAAAATGTTTAACATGGAAAAACATTATATATATGGCAACTGCAAATATTTAAAAATTAGAAAACATAAACTAGCTAAATGTTTTTCATAACCTACAACTCGAAGCGGTCATATCAAAACTTATATAAGTCAAGTAATTTTCTATTAAACTTCAAACTGGTTAAAACAACATTTTCTCGCAAACACAAGTTATAACTCGCCATACATTGGTGAAACCTTTTCAACTTAACAGTTTTCCACAAAGACTATATGTAAATATATAAAAGTATATATACACACGTACATACACTTAAACGCCAACATTCTCATATGTCGTTCACGTTGACATTTAATCGTCATTATCCTTCGTGCGTAGTTTTCCGATCTTTATCAATTCGAAGGTTCACTAGTCTTACTCTTTTGTGCGTTTGTACACTCCGATGAGCCAATAACTACAAATGTTAAAAACATGGTTTTAACTTAATTGCTGCCACACCAGCAACACCAACATAAACTCTCTAAAACTTTTGAACTTAAGTCTTAAACATAGTCTGTGATCTAAGACGAACCTTACTAATCTAGGTCGCGTGTTGGTGCTGAACTTCTGTCTGAACTATTATCTGACTGCTTATTGCCGAGGTGAGTATTCAGAACCCCTTTTTACCGTCTTATTGTTTGGGGTGGAATGCATGACTTAAATTTTATTTGAACTTATGACATATATTTTTATCTGGACTCCTTGAAACATTGACTTTGAAACTTAAAATATTGTTTGAGCTTATGACTTGTTTTGAACTGTTGACGTGCCGTACGCACTTTAAATTTTAGTCTCCCATGTCTACGGAGCAGGCTTGACTTAATTAGTATATAATAGTTGGTATGATGTACCGTTCGTACATTCGCATTGTTAGTCCCCGATTGGTTTGCCGTTCGCACTCCAATTCAGACGTACCATTCGTACGGCTCCCTTGTGCGGAGCAGTAGGTAGTATGGATAGCGCTATTAGAGGTCGGCCAGCCTCTCATTCCCCTGTCTACGGAATGCATATTATTTATTTTAGGGGCTTTGCCGCATACATTATTATATACTTAGTCCTTTTGTGTAAACCTAATGAGCATGTGTGTTTGACTATAATGGTTGTGAAATCATTGGTTACAAGTCTTGTATGGGCAGGACTTGTAACTGAATGGTTTGACACGGTCTTTACCAAATGGACTTTTTCTCAAAACCTTGGACTTCTTTTGAATAAAACCTGTATACTCACCAACTATTTTTATAGTTGACCCGTTTTCTCATGCATTTCTGGTGATCGTTAGTAAGTGTGTTTTATGAAGACATTAGCATTAAGGAGTCTTCATCTATCATGATTAGTTGGATGAAATAAAGTGTTATCGTTTGGGAAACAAACTCTTATGTTTCAAATGCCGTTGTTGGCTAAAGCAATGTTGTATTAATGTACTCCTTCTTTAAATTTAAATTATGGCATTGTACTATATCACTCTGCGATGTATATTAATTTCGTAGCACCCCAGGACCCGAATGCTTCCGCAATACTACATTTTTGGGGGTGTTACAGATTGGTGTCAGAGACAGGCTGTTATAGAGAATGCCGGTTTTTCTAAAATAAAAATCGCAACTATAACCAGAACAAAGTTTTCTTAAAACACCAAACATCATACGAGTTGACTAGTCCGAGCATTGCATCATTACTCCTCAATTATGCATAGCCTGATCACTTATGCCTAATTCGGGAAGAATCATGCAATGATGGGAGTAGAAGTCTCGGATCATGTATGGTCGGGTCTTAAGAGTATGATCACCTGAAATTGCATTAGTCGTGTGTGTATGCATGTCATGTTCGAACAACCCCGTTTATATTACTATACTTTATATATATATATATATATATATATATATATATATATATATATATATATATATATATATGCCTCTTTCTTGCTACATTACGACCTAATAGATTAAGCACGTCTTTGCTTCCGTCGTATCACAATCACTACGTCTCCAAACTGCTGCTGTCCCGTAACACCATCCGTCATCGTCTACGTATAACTCAGTGTTTTTGGCTTATTGTAGAAACATGGTCAACACTCGTTCAGGAAGCATCAACAATGAAACCCCAAGAGACAGTGCTGCGGGGTTGGCGGATCTTCTAACTCAGATCGTGGCACACATCGATGCAGGACGAACTAATGAAGGAGCTGGTACCTCGACCAACGGCCATGGATGCAGCTACAAGACTTTTATGGCATGCAAACCGAAGGAATTTTATGGCACCGAGGGTGCCATTGGCCTGCTATCATGGTTCAAGAATGTTGAAGCCAAACTCAGCATCACTAAATGTGCTTAGGGAGATAAGGTTGAGTTCTCATCCGGTCTACTCCAAGGTCGAGCATTGACTTGGTGGAATAACCAACTACAAACCAGAGGGAGAGAAGCTGCGAATGGAATGCTTTGGGCTGAATTCAAGAAATTACTATCCGAGGAGTACTGCAGAAAAGACGAGGTGCAGAAATTGGAAGCAGAATTTTGGAACCATGTGATGGCGGGAGTAGAAGTTGACAAGTACACGGCCCGTTTCCATGAGCTGACAAGAATGGTCCCTCACATGGTCTCCACCGTGGAGAAGCTAATTGATCGGTATATTTGGGGTTTGATCCCTGAAATTAGGAGAGATGTCACTTCATCCAAACCAACCACACTTCAGGACGCTGTAGGCATGGCATACAGCTTGACAAATGATGTGATCAGATCTGGTGGGTTAACAAAAGGAAATAACAATGGACAAAAGCGGCAGGAGGATTAGCAGGGAAGCCGAGACCAGGACCAGCAGGATAAGAGGCAACGAGTAGCCAGGAACTATGGCGCAACAAGTCAGGAGCGCAGAGGGTATGTAGGCCCACATCCTAAGTGCACAAGATGTAACCTCCATCACTCAGGAGACTGCCCAAGGTGCCACGAATGCCGACAGATGGGCCATCTTAGTCAGAATTGCCAAAACAAAAATGGAGACCAAGGACAGAAGCGGACATGCTATGAGTGTGGAAGTCCGGATCACCTCCGAAATGTGTGTCCCAAGCTGAATAGGGCACAAAGGCCAGTGAAGGATAACCTAACTCTCGCTATGGCGATTGGTGAAAATGACCCAAACCATGGAGGCAATATCAGCCCAGCTCGGGGTCGAGCATACTTTCTAGGCAACAAGGAAGCTCACTAGGAACCAGCCATCATGATGGGTACATCCTTTGAACAGCCACTTTATTTCCGTATTATTTAGTACTGATGTAGGAATTACTTTTGTGCCCAACCACAATGACTTATGTGAGACTGATGCGTGGTTTTGCAACCTTACAACAGGTTTTACCTCTCGAGGGATCTCAAGAGGCTTACAACCCCACCAGGCAGTGTACCTGATCGATGTAGTATAGTGTAGTGGTAAGTACGGGGGATTGATCGTTCTCCACAGGGAATAGTGTTCGTTAGGTATGAAAAACTACTCTAATAGGTCTAAGGGTGAGAGAAGATTCTTTTTTATGTTTTTATAATTTTATGAAAGCAAGTAAAATCTCGGGTTTGAAAGAGTGGCGGAATTAGTTGCTAGTCAACTAACCCAAATAACTACGAATGCAAATAAAATAAAATAACTGAAAATGAAAAGGTGGTAAAACTTATATAGAGAGAAATGTGTTTACTTAGATTTCCTTACTCCCTAACTATCTTTTACCGGTTAATTAGTGTGTATTAGTTGCGTGGATGACGGGTGTATTCCTTAATACCATTTGTGGGGTGGCGTACGTACTTCCCCAACTCTACAAGCTCCTACTTCACTCCTATGTCGAGCCGGCTAGGAAGCTCCTAACATGGGATCACTAGAATTCGCTTGTGCATTAAATACAACCATAAAAACCTTTAGTACGCATTGGTTCATGTTTCTTAAGACGTTCAAGCAAGTTACCGAATAGGAAGTTAGCCAGTTTTCTTAAGCCTAACATAGATGAACAATCATCCAATACAACTAACAACACACTAATAACCAATAATCAATAGCTAGGTTTCATTAGATCTAAGCAAACACAAGATAAATCTAGCCTAGCATGTTAAACAAAAGACAAGAACAAGATAGAATCAAACAACACATAGACATATTGAATGATTAATTGATAACTTATCTTCAATGTAACATGGAAGATCTCAAGGCAAAAAGCCTTGAAAAAGCTGCCAAATTCGTCTTAGGGTTTTCACACACAAAGTTCCTCAATAAGTTCCACACTAATGACAAAAAATTGCAAAACTATATATAGACTTTCAGATCTGACGGCGTCACGTTATGGAGTGTGACGCCGTCACCTCGCCGCTTTTAGGGTTCCCGGATGACCTTCTTGACGCCGTCCCTCTTTAGCTCTCCAAAATCCGTTCTGGCTTATCAAGGCTTGACGCCGTCAGATTTAGTCGTGACGCCGTCCCTCTTTAAATTAAGCCGTGACGACCTTGATCAGATTAAAGGGTGACGCCGTCAGAATTCCCATGCAAATTTCACTGGCTTATCATGAGTAATTTTCACATCCACCTTTTTCTTGCCAAGCCATGACGCCGTCTGGAGTAAATCCTGACGCCGTCAAAGGTAATTTCCAGCACAATTTTGAGACTTGGTCGTTTTCTTCACTTTTATGCTCCAAAAACGTCCAAAATGCCTCCTTTTCCAGATTTCTTCTCAAAAGTACCTAAAATGACAAAAGGAACGATTTAGGGCAATATTTGATCAAATAAATACGATTTAGGGCTTAAATGACCCCTTAAAAGCGGTACACTTTTCGCTTCATCAAATACCCTTACACTTGAGATTTGCTTGTCCTCAAGCAAATACGCTTTTATTCTAATCAACATACAAGTTAGGGGTCATTTAATGCTAACATAAAAGTAATTACAACAAATAATCGTTCCACTTTAATCATAATAAGCACGGAGATTACAAACTAGCACCTCACAAGTAGTGTTTAGATACTCACATCTCTCAAGTGTCATCAAAATAAATCTCATAAATGAAAACGGATAATATCTCTCACTACCTGTCATAGCAAAATAGATTACCATAGGCTTGGGAAAGGATCGAAAACCTCCTCCACTAGGCATAAGCACCAAAGATAAACTATCAAAGAGGGCTTTTACATGGGTTATAACGTTAGGTGTAGGGATATGATAAACACGGTTTTGTTGGATAAGGGATATTTTACTGGTGGCGAGTTAAAGATCTTGATCAATTACATGTACTATACAATGTTGCTAAGCCAAGACTAGACTCGATTTAAGCTAATGAAAGAAAATAACAAAAACAAAAAATAAACATAAAATAAAACGGGATGGTAGTCCGTATGTTTTTTCTACTTTTCTTTTTCTCATTTTTTTGTATTTTTCTTGATTTTTTTTTTTTTTTTTTTTTTTTTTTTTTTTTTTTTTTTTTGCATACACTTTTGCCCTACCATCCAAAATAATACATCAAAGGGGCGTTGCATTCCCCTTACACTTGAACTTTTACATAACTTTACAATTAACTAATCTAATGACTCGAATTAAGATAATTAAAACACTTGGAGTACTTTTAAAATATTTAGCACATATGGGGGTAATAAATGATGTTCTTCCCCATTACTCCATTACACTAGTACTTTACCCATGAGTCCCAATCGTCCCAAAACAATATGTACAAGGATATGACTCGACTTAGCAACCATGTAATCAATTAGATAATTAACTTGGGTTTAAACAAATGTTGTAACAATAATGCACTAAAAATGAGTGCATACAAGGTAGGCTAAGGCAATTTGGGTGTACATTTTAGTGGGGTGTAACAAATTCTTCCTTCAAGTAAAATGCTTAAAGGTTGAAACGAAAAGATAGGCTCTGAGGGGTGTACTAGGGGTATCGTGTACTAAAAATGAGTACAACGCAAAGGGTGTGGGAGAATTACTTGACCAATGTAGCCAAAGTAATTATAACAAAAACACAGGTGTAAAACAATGGGTTAATCCTAATGCCTCTTATCATGTAGTAAATCTAACTACACGAATGTAGTCTCACTTGTGGCCTCGGAATGGTCCTAACGCAAGTTCTAGAATCTAAGTGCTACCGGTACATACATCATAGCATAAATGCTTTTCCTACCAATTCTAGGGGCGAACCTCACATATTTGGGGTGGAAAATTTTTTTAGTGGTATGGTTTTTGTGCTAGTCATATAACTCCTATCCGTGAGACGCTCATTAAGATCAAAGTTTCACTCCTATATGTTGTAAAAAATTTTAAATTTGGCACTAAAATTGCCCTAACAGGTATTTATCTCAGTTTTATTACACATCTACTATTAAACAAACAAAAATCAAGCGTAATAGCATTCTCTAATCGTACTTTTACCCCCCCCCCCCCCCCTTACACTTAAGATGAACATTGTCCCCAATGTTCAAATAACAAGATGTAAAAGCATAAAGTAAAAGAATGAAATCAAATACTCCCCTGATTCACTCGGTGGATAATGAAGTAACACGGTTAGATCTTCTTCCAAAGAGAATGTAAAAGCTTCATGACTAATGCATCGCCAAAAGCTTGATCCAAAAACATTCCCTTGTCCAAAATAACCTGTTAAACCTGAGAAAACAAACACGAAAACCTGCATAACATCGGCGGGATAAACTCTATATATAAGGATATAATGCTTGTGGAAATATAATTTTGCAGATTCCTGGAGATTATAAGTTATAGATTTAATAAAAACTTTTTATGAAAACAAAACTTTCAAAAATTTTCAGAAAATTAAACCTGATGCCGTCAGGTTGTAAATCCTGACGCCGTTAGAAACAATCTGACAGAATTCTCATGTTAAGTTTCCGGAAAAAATTTTGGAAAAACCTACACCTTACTTCCTGGAATTCCTGCAAAACATCATTATGACTCGATACAAGCATTTGACTCAAACAAATACTAATATGTATGTTCATTTATTACTATTACGATTCACGTTCATTTGTGTTCTAATAAACCGATTTAGATTTCCCTTACACTTAACTTTTGCAAAATACCTTTATATGTAGTTAAGACGAAGTTAAAAACAAGATAAAGCATTTTCACAAATTAGTTTTTAACATGAATCAATAATAATAAAATTTAAACATACATACGGAAACAAATAAAATCAAACAAACAAATAAATAAACACACAAAGCAAATAAAATAAGCAATCAAATAAGGCTTGCATGCAATAAATAAAATCAATGTAAGAAATGTTAAAAGGCCAACAGAGGCCTTATCCTAAATTATTACAGACCCAATTGTTCTAAATCATACAACCAAATTTTCAATTGTTCAAATATCAAAACATCAAATCAAAGCATCACTGGGGTGGAGGACCTTGGCGATAGTCGTAACCAGGAGGGAGGTGCCCGTAGTACCCGTACGGTGGGTAATCCTGCTCACGTCCCGGGAAAGGGTCAATCTGCAGGTGTGGGTCCAACTGATCACGTGTGGATAGATGCTGCATCTGACGAACAGTGTGATCATACATCCAGTCAAACCTCTCGTCCACCCGGGTCCTCCAAGTATCAACCTGGCCCATCCAGGTCCCCTGGTGAGCCTGCCAATCCCCCCTGCTCATGTGCCGGTAGTAATCAGCTGTACCGGCCTCATAACCCTCATGCTGCTGCTGCTGCTGAGGCTCCTCCTCCTCATCATCCTCACCATCATCATCCTCAGCTCCGGCTGGATGATACCACATAAAGGACCCATCATGCATCTCCATAATCACCTCCATCTGCTTCAGGGACCTCACCTTCACCGTCCTGCATGCATCACCACTCAAATACCTCATGACCTCGGGCCTGAGGACTCCATAAGATTGGGCCAGCCGGGTGATAAACATCCCACCATAAATCCTGTCTCCTTCCCTCTCCCCAACTCCACCATGCAGAAAGCTAGCAACCCAAAATGGGATGTTGCAGTAAACCTCATTAGAGTAAATGGTGTACAGGTAGAAGAGATCTGAAGCGGTGACACGGTGGTGAGAGCTGTGACGCCCTGTCAAGCTGTAGGTAAGGCATCTATGAGTCAACCGAACCCTAGGCTCCCTGATTTGGGATGCCACAGTAGTCGAGGTGTACACACCATCCCCAATAGTTTGCCAGAACATGGAACACCTAAAATCATTCTTCATCGACTCCCCATGCAACAACCTAGGCATGAACCCTGCTTGAATGGTATCATGCTAATCATACAACCCAAGTCTCCACCCAAACTCAGTAACCGAACACGTCCTTAGCTCACCCCCCAGCCTAAAATAGATCGTGGTACTGCCCACATCGGTCCTTGCCTCAGCCATGTCAAAGTGAAAAGTGGCGAAGAATTCACGTACCAATTCATCATAGACTGGCTCTTGAATTCTAAACAGTCTTTCCCACTGAGGGCCGGTAAACTCATCCGTCTGAAAGCTTTGAAGAAAGGTTTGCTCAAGACCTTCCCTCCTCAGAAAGCTCCAATCAACCACGGCCCCATTTTCGACCTTGGGTTGTAGCAATTGGGTGTATTTGCTTGTAGCAGCATCATTGTCAAAGACACCCCAACTGAGGACCGTGTCCCCAAAGTTCTCTTGTTGAGATCGGGAAGAACTTCCTCGGCTAGGTCTTTGATGCTTACTCATTATCTGGAACAAAGCAGGGAGGAACAAAAAGTGTTAATATGTGAATTAAAGATTTGGTGGAGCATCAGACAGGTCTGACGCCGTCACCCTTTGCTAGGTGACGCCGTCAGGTTCGACCAAATTTAAATCCGAAATTACGAGGGAAAAATCAATATCCAAACTTTAAGCTTAAACCAAACGCCCCTTTTTACAGCAAAATGGGTGATTGGATCATAGGTTATGGTTCAAATTCGTGGCCTCCCCATTAGTGAATAGACCCAATTGATTGCCAATTATCAAATGCTTTAATTATTGCTAAATAAAACTAATTAAAGGACATTATGAGTTCTAAGCATGAATCAATCCTAGGGTTTCATGAGTTGGGGATTTTCGAAATTTACGAATCCTATGAATAATTAAAGCGAAAAGAATGAATGAGAATTACTTACCACTTGGAGATTGATAGCGAAAGTCAGTGAATTTGATCTTGAAAATTCGTGGGTGGGGTTGGAGTGGATATGGTTTGTGGGGTTTGTGATGAAAGTGATGGAATTAAAGTTGTTATTGCTGTGCAGATGGGGTGACGGCGTCACGTTCAAATCCTGACGCCGTCAGGTTAGCGTATTTTACTACTTTGTGCCAGTTTACAAATGAGCCCCTTGTACTTTAAGGGAGAAGCTGGTCAGGGTCAATAATCCTGATAGCTAGTCTCGTTAACAAGTTCCTCCTGGGTCAAATGTTTTGTTACTGTCACGGGATCTAGTAAAATGTTGAAAAGGGCCGGTTGACGTCTCATTCAGGTTCAAATTTCCATCACGGCAGGTATTCAGGGAGTGGGAGGAACTTTTCCAGGGGGTGTTCGAATTGAGGGTGTGCTTTAATTTAGTTCTTCTCACTCCTGGCTTAAAGCCAAAAGATCGTTTCCTAGCTTCATGAAAGTTAGGGAGCGTGACAACCATGCTTCCCACGAAAATGCTATGATCATGAGAATTCTCTTTCTCGCGAGGGGATCCAATTGGACAAGAGGATTTTAAAGGTGAAGGCTCGGGGAGAGGGGTTTCATCATCCCATTCGTTGTATGGTTCATTAGGGACCGGGAGTTCAAAGATCTTCTCGATCTTTTTGTGTGAAGCTTCATCCCTAATTTTCTCCTTTATTCTCGCGATAAATTTTTCTGCTAGCTCCATGAACATATCTCGGGTGTTTTTCAATTGAGTCTCTAATTTCTGGATCTGTTTCTCTTGGTTGTTCACGAAAGTTAGCATTATCCCTTCAAATTCATCTTGTCGTGAGAATTGATGAGTCGTATGTATACCCATTGTGTTCACACACTCATCGGGATTTTCATCAGCCGTAGGTGTCTCGGCTTTCATTAATTTCTCAACCTGCCTTTTTATGTTTTCGAATAGTTGTTCTTGGGTTGCACTTATGCAATTTAAAGTCCCTACTTCCGAGAACATTGAGTCATTCCATTCTTCTTCTTCGTACTGTGCTAAGTCCTCGATGACTTCCCAGCACTTATCGACACTGAGCCTGCTCAGCCTCCCATTGGCAGCGTAATCAAGGGTTCTTCTAGTTTGATGGTTTACGCCGTCATAAAATCGTTGGATTTGTAGCCAAGGATCCATGCCATGGTGAGGGACTTTTCGGAGTAAGTCCTTGAATCGAGTCCATGCCTCGTAGAGGGTTTCGCCTTGACGTTGTTGGAACATCAAGATATCATTCCTTAGCTTGGTAGTTCTTCCCGGTGGGAAAAACTGAGCAAGGAAACGAGTGGTGAGATCATCCCAAGAGGTGATGGATCCTGCGGGTTGACGCTCTAGCCATTGACTAGCTTGGTCCCGCAGAGAGAATTGAAAGAGACGCAGTCGGGTCGTCTCTCGAGTGGCAACATCAAGGTCTATAGAATCAACGATTTTGAGAAAGTCCTTGAGATGTTGATTAGGATCTTCAGAACGAAGTCCATGGAATGCGCATCCGCTTTGCACCAACCGGATGGTGTCGGATTGCAAGGGAGTGACATTGGCTCCTTGAGTGAGCTCAATGGTGTTTCGATAGCCATGGTGGCTAGGACGGGAGTATTCTCCTAAAGTACGGGCTCTAGGAGGTGGTGGTGGTTGTTGTGGTGGTGGGATGTTGGGATCAAGGATATTACCATCTTCCATGATGTCTAATGGTAACGGTTACGAACAAAGAAACGAAGAAAAAAGATAGACTAAAGAAAACCTAGAAAAAGAAAATAAAAATCTCACTAGAAGGGAATCTAATGAGTAGACCTATAAAATAAAAATTCAACCTAAACAATAACTATTCCCCGGCAACGGCGCCAAAAACTTGATGCGTGGTTTTGCAACCTTACAACAGGTTTTACCTCTCGAGGGATCTCAAGAGGCTTACAACCCCACCAGGCAGTGTACCTAACCGATGTAGTATAGTGTAGTGGTAAGTACGGGGGATTGATCGTTCTCCACAGGGAATAGTGTTCGTTAGGTATGAAAAACTACTCTAATAGGTCTAAGGGTGAGAGAAGATTCTTTTTTATGTTTTTATAATTTTATGAAAGCAAGTAAAATCTCAGGTTTGAAAGAGTGGGCGGAATTAGTTGCTAGTCAACTAACCCAAATAACTACGAATGCAAATAAAATAAAATAACTGAAAATGAAAAGGTGGTAAAACTTATATAGAGAGAAATGTGTTTACTTAGATTTCCTTACTCCCTAACTATCTTTTACCGGTTGATTAGTGTGTATTAGTTGCGTGGATGACGGGTGTATTCCTTAATACCATTTGTGGGGTGGCGTACGTACTTCCCCAACTCTACAAGCTCCTACTTCACTCCTATGTCGAGCCGGCTAGGAAGCTCCTAACATGGGATCACTAGAATTCGCTTGTGCATTAAATACAACCATAAAAACCTTTAGTACGCATTGGTTCATGTTTCTTAAGACGTTCAAGCAAGTTACTGAATAGGAAGTTAGCCAGTTTTCTTAAGCCTAACATAGATGAACAATCATCCAATACAACTAACAACACACTAATAACCAATAATCAATAGCTAGGTTTCATTAGATCTAAGCAAACACAAGATAAATCTAGCCTAGCATGTTAAACAAAAGACAAGAACAAGATAGAATCAAACAACACATAGACATATTGAATGATTAATTGATAACTTATCTTCAATGTAACATGGAAGATCTCAAGGCAAAAAGCCTGAAAAAGCTGCCAAATTCGTCTTAGGGTTTTCACACACAAAGTTCCTCAATAAGTTCCACACTAATGACAAAAAAATTGCAAAACTATATATAGACTTTCAGATCTGACGGCGTCACGTTATGGAGTGTGACGCCGTCACCTCGCCGCTTTTAGGGTTCCCGGATGACCTTCTTGACGCCGTCCCTCTTTAGCTCTCCAAAATCCGTTCTGGCTTATCAAGGCTTGACGCCGTCAGATTTAGTCGTGACGCCGTCCCTCTTTAAATTAAGCCGTGATGACCTTGATCAGATTAAAGGGTGACGCCGTCAGAATTCCCATGCAAATTTCACTGGCTTATCATGAGTAATTTTCACATCCACCTTTTTCTTGCCAAGCCATGACGCCGTCTGGAGTAAATCCTGACGCCGTCAAAGGTAATTTCCAGCACAATTTTGAGACTTGGTCGTTTTCTTCACTTTTATGCTCCAAAAACGTCCAAAATGCCTCCTTTTCCAGATTTCTTCTCAAAAGTACCTAAAATGACAAAAGGAACGATTTAGGGCAATATTTGATCAAATAAATACGATTTAGGGCTTAAATGACCCCTTAAAAGCGGTACACTTTTCGCTTCATCAGTGACCTAACATCATAAGCCTTGACCGAACTTCTAGTCTTTTTGCTAACCTAAATTATCACTATTTGTTAACTTGATTTGACTTAGACGATTCCAAACTTGAGCCAAACCTTCAAGAAACCTTCAACAAAGATGTTAAAAATCTTCCCTTCTAACAACTTGATTTCAGCTTGATCTAGCGACAGTTCTTGTTTGATGAGTTACGAAAATCAAGATAGAACCAAGTTGTTACTCAAACTTATGACAGTTCCCGGTTAAGGAGTTGTGAGATTAAGTTAGAATACACTAACTAAAGGTCACTTGAGGGCTAAGCTCGAGAATGGAAAAGTTGACCGTCAAATCTAACCGCGAGGACGAACATCAGTAGAGTGGACGAACTAAATCTCGAGGACGAGATTTCTTTTAAGGCTGGTAGACTATAAAAAACCGTAATTTTTCAGGCTATTATTTTAATCGTTCATCTATTTGTTTTTGACAAATAATACAAATTTAATATTTTCTGACATTTACTGAGATTTAAAAATTTAAAAACAAGAGGTTATCTCATTTTTCCTGATGAATGACACCACACGCGTACCGACACCAATTTCGTAATAGTTGAACTTTAAAATTTATTTTTGGGAGTCAACAAATTTATTTTTTTACGTCAATATCGTAAAAACGACTTCAGAATTATATTTTTTCACGTTTACGTAAATAGACGTTACCGCAATTTAACCTCAACTAAATGGAACACGGGGTATACGCAATACACTCTAAAACTTAAAACAAATAAATAACTATAACTCCTTCCTTATTTTCGGTCAACACCTTCATTGGATACCTACATCTCTTTTTCCTTTTACTGATCATCCTTTTCTCTATTTCATCTTCATCACACGCAAAGGAAATATTCTCTGCCACAAATCTCATCTTCCATCACCATCACTAGGTTCACTGTAACGTTTATCTTGCCTTTCCAAAGCCACATCGAGACTCAAACCCTCCCCCTGGAGGTCGAATCTTTATTAAGTCCAAGGGAGATAACCATAAATGGTTAAGCTTATCCCTGTTAGATCAAAAGTGGATCAAGATGGTTGCCATGGATTACCCTTTAAGAACTTGATTCCAGGAAAAGCTAATCACACAAGAAAACTCCAAACTCACTCAAACTAACAACTCAGTCGAGAATACTCAAGGAAAAAGGAGGGTGTGATAAGCTTGGAATCAAGTGGGACTTCCTGCGGTGACATTGAATTCGACCCATCATCCATTCTTTTGTAAGGTTTAATCTTTGTTCTTGTTGTTCTGTTCATTTCACTCTCGAATGACTTAATATTTTGTGATTGTTATGGATTTTTTTTGTTGTCATAATATTGTCGAATCATTTTTTTTGGTTGTGGTGTGGTAAAACAAATTTTGAAACTGATAATGTCATGTAGGAATTAGTTGTTGGCTCATAGTCTTGAATCTATGTCGTTGGATAGATTAGCCTTGAATCGGGTTGAGTTGTTCCAAACAAGCTACTGTGATTTCTTTTGTTGCTCGAATGGTATGAACCCCACTAGTTCAAAATCTTTTGTCTTAAAAACTATGCTACTGTGGTGAAGGTGTGCTCGAATTTCGTGGGTTTTAGCCACAAGTCTTATTAGTCGAATCATTGTCTACAAAACATGCACCCATTGTGTTTGTGTTTATGTCTTTAAAGAAATTTAAACTTTCAAACTGAGGTTGTGATCGAGTAGGGAAGTCCTAGATCGTAGGTCATTGCCTTTTTGTGCTAGCTTATGTTCGTGTTTGTGGTTGTGCTCGTGGTTGGGTCGAGTGGTACTCGACTCAAAGACCACCTAGATACACAAAGTCTAGCATGGTCATGGCCTAAGTCATTTTGTGGCAGTCACAAATTTGGCTCAAAGATGTGGTTACCATTCATTTGCCATGTTTCGAGACCTTCATGTAACGTTAACAACACCCCTTGGGTGCTTGATTCGTTGAGGTTACAACAAGACCACAACGCTAGCTACTCGCGTAACATAAACCTTGGTCAAGATCTCGTCTCAACCCGTTGATCTTCGTTAAATCTACTCCAAATTATGAGCCGAATGAACTCTTTTTAAAACAAATGCCAAAAGTCCACTCGAAATGCAAGGCAGTAAAAATATAGGTATATGTATTCCTAAGTTCAAAACATATTTGTTGTCTACTGGAAATGGTTTCCAGCGTAGGAAAGCAAAACAAAAAGGGAAAGAGTTGGACTCTATGGCACAAGCAGACTTTGACAATTAGTACATGGGCCGAATCCCATCAGTTACTTGGGTTGTTATTGTACTGTGGATCTTTTCCTTGTCCCTTCACAGGCCGCTGGCCAATTGCACTAAGGGCCCAATATTGAGCCTGTTTCACTGTTTTGAGTGGGCCGCAGCCTTCCCCCTCCTCGACACATATTTTTATAACTCGACATTTTTATTAAATTAACAATCATTATATATATGGCAACTACATAGAAAGAACTCGACAAGGAATAAATAGCGCAACTTGAAGTTTGATAATTATTACATACCCTACGGATAAAAATATAAACACGACACGAACTTTTAAAATGAGGACATTTGCGAGACACGTGGTTTCAAACACTTAATTTTTAAACGAAATGTATATATGTATATATGACGTAAAAATGTTTAACATGGAAAAACATGAATTTTTGCTATTGACAACGTATTTATATACGAGCAAATATTTAAAAATTAGAAAACATAAACTAGCTAAATGTTTTTCATAACCTACAACTCGAAGCGGTCATATCAAAACTTATATAAGTCAAGTAATTTTCTATTAAACTTCAAACTGGTTAAAACAACATTTTCTCGCAAACACAAGTTATAACTCACCATACATTGGTGAAACCTTTTCAACTTAACAGTTTTCCACAAAGACTATATGTAAATATATAAAAGTATATATACACACGTACATACACTTAAACGCCAACATTCTCATATGTCGTTCACGTTGACATTTAATCGTCATTATCCTTCGTGCGTAGTTTTCCGAT
Organism: Artemisia tridentata subsp. tridentata; assembly: GCA_021014915.2. Taxonomy (NCBI): domain Eukaryota; kingdom Viridiplantae; phylum Streptophyta; class Magnoliopsida; order Asterales; family Asteraceae; genus Artemisia; species Artemisia tridentata. The sequence goes on from CP139501.1 coordinate 252,890,909, forward strand.
CTTTATCAATTCGAAGGTTCACTAGTCTTACTCTTTTGTGCGTTTGTACACTCCGATGAGCCAATAACTACAAATGTTAAAAACATGGTTTTAACTTAATTGCTGCCACACCAGCAACACCAACATAAACTCTCTAAAACTTTTGAACTTAAATCTTAAACATAGTCTGTGATCTAAGACGAACCTTACTAATCTAGGTCGCGTGTTGGTGCTGAACTTCTGTCTGAACTATTATCTGACTGCTTATTGCCGAGGTGAGTATTCAGAACCCCTTTTTACCGTCTTATTGTTTGGGGTGGAATGCATGACTTAAATTTTTATTTGAACTTATGACATATATTTTTATCTGGACTCCTTGAAACACTGACTTTGAATCTTAAAATATTGTTTGAGCTTATGACTTGTTTCGAACGTGCCGTATGCACTTTAAATTTTAGTCTCCCATGTCTACGGAGCAGGCTTGACTTAATTAGTATATAATAGTTGGTATGATGTACCGTTCGTACATTCGCATTGTTAGTCCCCGATTGGTTTGCCGTTCGCACTCCAATTTAGACGTACCGTTCGTACGGCTCCCTTGTGCGGAGCAGTAGGTAGTATGGATAGCGCTATTAGAGGTCGGCCAGCCTCTCATTCCCCTGTCTACGGAATGCATATTATTTATTTTAGGGGCTTTGCCGCATGCATTATTATATACTTAGTCCTTTTGTGTAAACCTATTGAGCATGTGTGTTTGACTATAATGGTTGTGAAATCATTGGTTACAAGTCTTGTATGGGCAGGACTTGTAACTGAATGGTTTGACACGGTCTCTACCAAATGGACTTTTTCTCAAAACCTTGGACTTCTTTTGAATAAAACCTGTATACTCACCAACTATTTTTATAGTTGACCCGTTTTCTCATGCATTTCAGGTGATCGTCAGTAAGTGTGTTTTATGAAGACATTAGCATTAAGGAGTCTTCATCTATCATGATTAGTTGGATGAAATAAAGTGTTATCTTTTGGGAAACAAACTCTTATGTTTCAAATGCCGTTGTTGGCTAAAGCAATGTTGTATTAATGTACTCCTTCTTTAAATTTAAATTATGGAATTGTACTATATCACTCTGCGATGTATATTAATTTCGTAGCACTCCAGGACCCGAATGCTTCTGCAATACTACATTTTTGGGGGTGTTACACATCAGCAGCAGAATGAATATACCTAGCAGCAGAATGATTATGCCCAGCAGCAGAATCATACTTGGTATATTTCCATTTGAACCATTAGCAGCAGAATTAAAACACTTAACAGCAGAATCTTCAAAGTAGCAGCAGTTTCATTTAAACCCAACATTACTGCTTGTGTAAATATTAGTTCTGCTAGGTTTAACGTTGCACTAACAGGTTTAACTTTGTATAGAAGATATTTGGATTTTGTAACAATTTTCTTTAATAAAACAGATAGTCTATAAGAGGAATACAAAAGAAGGTATAATCGAAAAAGACCCAAGGGCGGAGATGGTTGAGTTGTTGGTGTTGTGAAGGGGGAGGTCACAGGTTCGATACCTGTGGGCTGTGGCTTCCTTTTTGGTATTTCCCCCCCCAAAAAATTTAAAAAGCCCCCATTTTTTTTCAGCAAATTTCAAAATTAAAGCCCCCCATATTTTTTTAAAAAGCCACCCATATATATTTTTTTCAGCAAATTTCAAAATTAAAGCCCCCATATTTTTTTCAGCAAATTTCAAATTTCGCACATTTCTCACCAATCACAGCCACCACTCGCCGGTCCGGCCATCAACAACGGAGGGAGGTTCATTTAGATCTAAATTAGGTAATTTTTTTAATTAGGAAATCATTTATTTTTTATGCAATGGTGAAATTATATTATTCTCGAAATTTTTTTTTTACAATTATAAAGATAGCAAATTCTGCCCACTACAATACCCACTGTCCATTGTAATTATACACAAATGATTTGATGCTTATATTGGTTTAATTTGTGACTTGTAGGATATATAGTTTTTTAAAGTTGTATTTTGGGTTTAACATGAATGAAAAATAGCATCTTCAACTTGAAAAACCAACTGTTATTACATAACAAAATTCTGCATACATAGATGCATTGTTGATTGCATAGTTGATTACATACAAGGAGAAAACATAGTACTTGTTAAAGTAGCATCATAACATCAAGACTAGTAAAGCTCAACCAATTATCCTTTTCCCTTTACCCTTAGTGAGTTCAATTGGGCCTTTTCCCTTTCTCTTCTTTGCTTGCATTTCTTCCCAAGTTGCCTAATTTGGTAGGCCTAGAACTTGTTCCCTTTTTCCTGGGATTGACAGAGTGTAAACTGGAGGATGGTTTTTGGACATTGTGGCTTTTTTTGAGACAGCTTCATCTTCAGATGTTGAATGATAGCTAGAAACCCAGCTATCATTAAAAAAGCTACTGTTAAAGGAGCTAAAATCGTCAGAGCTTGAGTCAACAACCTTTCCCTTAGGTGGTATTCTCTTATGAAAGCTACCTGTAGGATGGTAGGGGAAATTCCAATCAGGTTTAGGAGACATTAGTTCTGATGAATCAGAGGATATTTCAATAACATTTGGCTTGGAAGTCATTATGGATGAGGTTTAGTGTTTGACAGGTTTTTGATGGTGTAATGTTGTGTTTATGTAATGGCCATTTAAAGTAAAGATGATCACATAGTTCAATGTATAAGTAAATGCCATTAAAGGCTTGGTTGGTATGTGCAGGTAACTTCCTGCATTTAGGTGTAATAAACACTTGACATTTTAACTTGTACTAAACACTTGACATTGTAACTTGTACTAATCCCACATTTTTCTTAATTAGTTAAATTATACATATTAAATTTGTGGTAAGAAAAAACTTACAAATCAAAAGGCAGTTAGAAAATAATATTGACATTAACATAGCTCCATTAATATTTAACATCATACATCTATCATTAACATTCCATTTACTTCCCAAAAGACATAATAAAAAGCACCCATCTTAAACATCAGAAAAACTACCAACAACATCAACCATGACACCACAAAACACAAAAGGCATAAACATAGACAACTAGCATATCAACCACATCAGTAGTCCATTGATCCAAGCTTCATGATAAAGTTGCACAAATCACCTAGACGCTTATGCTTTTGGGCAATATCAACAAGCAACCTATCAGATGCCATCATGTCCTCCTCTTGCATCCTCCTTAAATCAGCAATGCTTTCAAGAGCAGAATCAAAACCATATAAAAGCTCTAACTCCTTGATCATCTTATCCCTATTGTTTATCAGCATTCTTTTCTCAGAAACCTTGTGCCTCAAATCATGAACTTCCTTGGAAGTAGCTTCAACCTGTCGCTCATAGTAAACTAGCATCATGTCTTTCACAATCTTTGAGTTTGCAACTGTTGCCAATTCAGAACAAATCACTAGTTTAGTTTCCATATATGATTTTGATAACAAAAAATTTAGAGATTTTTTGTAATTTTTAAATTTTATTTTGGTTTGTTAAGAAGAGATGAAAATTATGAGAGAGGTATGTTGCTTTATATACAACAACAATCAAGAAACACCTAGAGGAAGGAAGATGTATCGAGCCTAGCAATGTGAATAGTGTGTAATGATGAAATAGCCTTCCCCATAATTACTTGCAAGTTGCAACAAAAACCATTAATACTATACAGAGTATTATTTTAATTTTACAATTTGCAACAAAAACCATTAATACTATATTTTACTAATTTATAGTTGTAATATTTTCAAAATAAACATTTTATCCCACATTAGAGTTGGGCCCAAACGTATCAAACAGTTACAATTTTATATTGGTTTAATTTGTGGCTTGTACTAGCAGTACTAAAAGCAGTACTAACTGATAGGACCCTGGACACACGATTAAGGTGGTTAAACCTTGTGAATTTGTGTGTATGATATGTTGTGTTAAAATGATTAAGTGCGCGGAATTCACTCAACCAAACTTAGAAGGTTGTGTATGTTATGGAAATGGAGTTGTTATATTTGTTAGTTAGCAATGAACACATAAAGATTATCACCAAACGATTCAATATTATTAATGATAATAATACGAGTGATCTTGAAATATCACTAGGGTTACAACCTTGAATCTTAAGTTTTTCTAACTTATGATATTCTTGTGTTTGTTCTTATCTAACAGTTATATGAGTTCTTACAATAACACATATGCATGGACACACCTACACTTAATATCACTTGACTAAGATCTCTTTTATAGTCCAAGAGATCTATTACAATATTGCTTAAAGTCTTTAGCCAACTTACTTTGTTAACTTATCTCTTGAGTGTGTCAGTACATAAGATACAACATGTATCTGTGTACACAACTTGTTAACTAAGCACATGGGGTAAGATATTATCTACCGTATATTGTTGACCAAAATACAAATAATATCTTTTCAATCTTATCCACTCAGCAGCAGAATGTTCACTATCAGCAGCAATGAGTTATCGCTAGCAGCAGGAACAAGTATCATTAGCAGCAGGATCAACAGCAGCAGAATGCTAAGCCTAGCAGCAGAATCATTTATCACTAGCAGCAGGAACCAAATGCACTAGCAGCAGAATCACACTTAACGTATTTCTTTGAGTAGAATCCGATATTTAACTTCTTGAATATTTAATTCCCAACAATCCTCCCCTAAACATGTGAATCCATTTCAACATGTTTCTGAATTAAATCATGGATTGAAGATCTTTCAAACACTTCTGTTCTTCAAGATTAAATATCTTCTCAGTAATTCATCTGCTTTGTTCTTCTTTGACTTTAACAATATCAAAACACATTGCTCCAATCTTGGACTAAAAGATGGTGCAATTTCCTTGGATGGAGGAATTATAAGAGGCAATGATGCTGTGTATCTTGGATGCTTGTTTCAACAAGTGAAATCATCTAACCAGCATGTCTTTGAAGTGAAATTGAAACTTTTCTTCGTTTGATCTAGATAGAACTTTCTCCTTTGGAATGTTCTTTTCATTTTCAACCTCCTCATCATCTTGTATGCTCTTGTCTTCTCCTTCCATAATTGGTTTGTCTTCCTTTTCTTGGGCTTTTATTTCCTCCCCTGAGATGTTTCCTCCCCTGAAGCAAATAAAATTTTATCCTCCCCTTGTTTGGAAGATCTCACTATGTACCAAAATATATCTTTCCTTATCATCTGATCCATCATATAGAACTTGTTGTCAGACAATATTGTACATGAAGCCATCAATTCCTTAAGAGTTTAAGTTACTGTCCTCATCACTTCTAGGTGTGTTAACTCCTATGAGAGGTGAATCAGTGGACATTTTGATTCATGGTCCATCAATGGATGGTTTTTGTGAATCCTTGAAAATCCTTTTAAGAAACCTTTTTGACTTAGAAGTATGTTTATGATTTTAGAATTGAAAAATCAAACTACTTTCAACCATTTTGAAGGGATCAAGTGTATAACAGACACTTAATCAACATTTCGGTTTAAAGCAACCTCTGGTTGTGTGAGAACCAATATTTTTCAGTTATAAATAACTGCCTGTGTGCAGATAAACTCATTCAAAGAGCTTTCCTGACAGGGTTTCCAGCTCATAGTAATTGTTACCTCTAACACAAGTGTTAGATTCACTTTTGCTAGCTGTTCTTTCTATCAAATGTCTTTAGACTTGCACATTATACTTAAAAGTATAAAATGATAGAAAGTTAGTTGCATCAGTTACTATCTGATCAACTAAGTCATCAATTCAATGTGAAATATCATAACTAGGTTTCAAGAAGAAGTTTTAAGGAGTTTTAAATTCCCAAACTCAGTCCATCATAAACCTATTATGTAGCAACTAATATAATCATTGTGCTGCTTCCATTTCACTTGAAACATCCTTTGTGTTCACATATTCATACATGAAATTGTTAGTCTAAAACCAAAAGAACAAAATACAAAGTACTTGTCTTGTATTAGAATAATCATAAGACCAACTATATGAATAACAAAATTTAAATTTGTACTAGCAGCACAAACTTTTGTAATAACAGCAGTATTAGATAAATCAGCAGCAACAACAAAAATTTATTTACAAAAACACATTATATTGAAGAATTTAAAGATTAAGCATTCCAATACTTGCTACCAAGTACTGAAACCTTGAAACATCAAAAGCTTTTGTTAGCAGATCTGCAAAGTTGTGTTCTGAAGTAACTTTAAGAACTTGAATTAATCTTTTCTCATTGCAGTCTCTTATAAAGTGATGTCTAATTTCAATGTGTTTTGTTTTAGAATGTTGCACTGGGTTTTTAATAATACAAATTGTACTACTATTATCAATATGAATAATAGTGTTTAAGAAATTGTACCCATAATCAAGGAGTTGGTTTTGAAGCCATAGAACTTGACTAGAGCAACTTGCAGCAGCTATATATTCAGCTTCAGTTGTTGAATTTGCCACACTTGTTTGCTTCTTACACTGCCATGAGACAAGTCTACACCCAAGGAATTGACATCCTCCAGTTGTTGACTTTCTGTCCAAGCTCGCACCAGCATAATCACTATCCGAATATGCTACCAAGTCAAAAGGAGATTCCTTTGAATACCATATACCCAACCATGGTTGACCTTTAAGGTATCTAAAAATTCTCTTGACTGCAGTTAAATGAGAAACCTTTGGAGTAACTTGAAATCTTGCACAAACACAAACAGGGAACATGATATCAGGTCTAGATGATGTAAGGTACATCAAAGAGCCTATCATAGATTTGTAAGTGTGTACATCTACACTCTCTCCATCTTCATCTTTCAGAAGGTGCTTCTCTGAGTCCATTGGTGTGCTTGCTATTTTTGAATCAGTAAATTGAAATTTTCTAAGTATCTCTGCAACATATTTGTCTTGACTAATAAATATGCCTTTAGATGATTGCTTAACTTGCAAACCCAAAAAGAATGTAAGTTCCCCCATGGAACTCATCTGAAACTTATCTTTCATAAGCTTCTCAAATTCTAAACACATCTCCTTCCTAGTAGATCCAAAGATAATGTCATCCACATACACCTGCACTAACAGAAGATCCTTCTTGTGCTGTTTGATGAACAGTGTCTGATCAATCTTTCCTCTTTGAAATCCATTTTCTAATAAGTAGGAAGCTAGTGTTGCATACCAAGCTCTTGGTGCTTGATGAAGGCCATATAGAGCTTTCACTACTTTGTACACTTTGTTTGGATGTAATGGGTCAATGAAGCCTGGAGGTTGTGAAACATACACCTCTTCTTCAATTTTACCATATAAAAATGCACTCTTGACATCCATTTGGTAGACTGTGAAGCCTAAAAATGAAGCATAAGCTAAGAAAAGCCTAATTGCCTCAATCCTTGCTACAGGAGCATAAACCTCATCATAGTCTATTCCTTCTTCTTGTGTGTACCCTTGAGCTACTAATCTAGCTTTATTCTTAATCACTATTCCCCTTTCATCCCTTTTGTTCTTAAAAACCCATCTAGTGCCAATTACCTTCACACCTGTAGGTAAATCAACTAGCACCCATACCTTCTGAATCTTGAACTGAAGAAGCTCTTCTTGCATAGCCTCTAACCAGCTTGAATCATCTAGGGCTTTCAGAATGGTCTTTGGTTCAGCTTGTGAGAGAAAACATACAAACAAGCAAGTGTTTGAAAGCTCATGCTATTTTGAAGCATAAAGGGCATCAAGAAGCCCTTGTTGGTCTGAAGTCATCAATTGATGTCTTGTCTTCACACCAGATTGTACATCTCCAATCACATGTTCCAGGGAGTGGACTTTGTGAATTCTTGTTTGTGGAGTGGAAGGAACTTGATAATTTGTTGGAAGATTGTTGAAATCCACCTCATTATCTGAGAATTTTGCATCTTTTGTTTCTGAAGGGCCAGCAGCAGAGTCATTTGGCCAAACAGCAGAATCAGTAAGCTTAGCAGCAGAATCACCAGCAGAAACAGATACACTACCAGCAGCAACAGAAATACTACCAGCAGAAACATTTTGTTGTTCCTGTGTTCCATATTCTTTGTTTTCATCTTCAACACCTTCTTTAGCTTTGCTAGAAGAAGATTCATCAGTTGTTGAAGTTGATTCCACAATTTTACTTGACCATATTGGCATGATCACATCATTTTGATCTTTCTCTAACTCTGCCTCATTTGTTGTATTAGAACCTGCAAAATCATTAGTTTCTGCAACAAAAGGCACATAATTCATTGAATTGGTTAGATACTCTAGATCAAATAGCCATTTTGGTCCTTGACCTTCTACATTGGATTTGTTTTCTAAAAACTCCACATGTAGGTTTTCCTCTACTATTTCTTTTCTTGTGTTGTAAACTCTAAAAGCTTTGCTATTAAGAGAATAACCAACAAAGAATCCTTCATCTGCTTTACCATCGAATTTTCCTAAATGGTCTAAGGTATTGAGAATGGTCACATGACATCCAAAAGGTCTAAGAAATCCTATTGCAGGAGTTCTACCATTAAAAAGTTCATATGATGTCTTATTGTGAGGCTGCACAACTAAAATTCTATTTTGAACATAGCAAGCAGTGTTGACTGCCTCAGCCCAAAAATTTATTGGTAGCTTAGAATCAGCTAACATTGTTCTAGCAGCTTCAATTAGTGTTCTATTCTTTCTTTCAGCTACACCATTCTGTTGTGGTGTTCTAGCAACACTAAATTCTCTTCTAATATCTTTTTGTTTGCAGAAGTCATCCATAACTCTATTCTTAAACTCTGTCCCATTATCACTTCTAATGACTTTTACTTTCTTGCTTACTTGGTTTTCTATCTGTGTAATGAAGTCCTTAAGGATGCTTGATGTCTCATCCTTAGTGGCTAAAAAGAAAACCCATGTAAATCTACTATAGTCATCAGTAATAACTAGACAATATCTCTTATGCATTATGCTCATTACTGAAACAGGTCCAAATAAGTCCATATGAAGCATAAACAAAGACTGATTGATAGAGTTAAAAATCTTGGGCTTACAAGTGGCTTTGTGTTGTTTGCCTTTTAGATAAGCAATGCATGTTTGATCATTTTCAAATCTTTTGTGAGGTAAACCTCTTACCAAACCATTCTTAACAATTTTATTTATGGTTTTAAATTAATATGACCAAGCCTTCTATGTCATTTCATTGATTCATCCAATGTGGCCTTTGCAACAAGACAAGTTAAATTCTTTTTAGGAATAATGTTCTTCATGTCTACACTGTACATATTGCCGTTTCTAGGAATTCTAAGAAGCACTTGACTTTCATCAGGCATCTTAAAATCAGGAGAAAGTACAAGACATTCAGTCTCACAGAAAAGAATATTATTCTTTTTGTCACACATTTGTGAAACACTAAAAAGATTATAATTTAGCTCTTTTACATAGTACACATCTTCAAAATCTAAATTTCCGGTTTTGATTGTACCTTTACCAGAAATTTTGCCACGAACACCCCCTCCAAAGGTAACATATCCTCCATTGAATGATTGAAAATCTGAAAGATAAGACATGTTGCCTGTCATGTGCCTTGAACATCCACTATCTGAGAATCCTTGATCTTCTTGTTGATCATTTGAATGTTCCTGCACACAAATAAGAGTGTTAGTTTCTTTTGCGGATCCAAGCCGTTACTGACTTGGATCTGCCTCTTGCATCAATATAATTCAATCTTTTAAGGACAGTTGATGCAACATTGGATTTAAGAATCCAACATGCTGAGGCCTTAACAGCATTTGCCATATTTCCCTTAGCAGCAGGAACTGATTGCTTAGCAGCAGGAACTGCTAACTTTTCAATTCTACCCTTTGGTTTCCAAACTTGTTTTTCGACCACTGCTTTTGTTTGAATGGGCCTTAGAACAGTTGTTGGTGCATGTTTGAAAGCTGTTTTTGCACCCTTAGCTGTTGATTTTGGGTTAATAGTCATAAATGGTCGAGCAGCAGGAACAAATTGTCTAGCAGCAGGATCACTTGGTCTAGCAGCAGGATCAGATTTTGGGCCAGACTTGTTTTTGACTACTCTGGGGTTTGTTTTCTTAGAACTAGAGTGAAAGTGAGATTTAGGTGTTTGCCTTTTGTGGTTCACTCTATGGTTTTCATACCCAGTTACCCATTGGTTGCAGAAAGCTGCAAGATGGTCAAAACTACCACATGTGTAACAAGCTTTGTTATAAAAAGCAAAGTCATCACCTAATTTGTTAGACTTGAGGTTGTTCCAATTCCTTTGGTTACCACTTTTCCTGTTGGTGGTTCTGTATTGTTCACAATATCTAACTGGTTGCCTAACATGCTTAATGTTTGATTTAGGCCTATCAGTATTGTGTTTGACTATCTTAGGAACACTTGTTCCTACTTTCTTAACCACTTCAGGTTTAGACATAACCTGTTCTTCTTCATCATCACTATCAGTTGTGCAATCTTCAACAACTATAGTTTCTCCTTTCTTAACAAAGGACACCTTGTCCTGATAATGTAAAGTTTTATCTAAACTTTTACTTATCTTTTCAACCTTAAGACTCTTACTAGCCTTAGAACCATATTCCATGATTGGTTCTTGAAACTCAACTAAACCTGTATGTGCTAGGTCAACACCTGGAGGTGAAGGAACACCTCTATATGGTGGAGGGACAGTTTTATAACCTACACCTGAATTAGCTTTATCAATTACTTGAGCTTCCCAAATCTTATTCATTCCTTCTGAGGCATGAGCTAAAGTATCTATAGTTACCTTAACATTTTCAGTTTTATTATTGGCTTCAGATAAACGTCTACTTTGATCATTAAGTAATTCATCTCTAAATGCTATTCCTCTTTTTAAAGCATTTAAGTCATCAGTAAACGTAGATTCATTCTTTTTAAAATGTTGGATTTGTTTTTCTAGAACTCCTACACACCTCTTATGATTAGCTAAATTATGAAGGGCATCAATTAACTCTTCTCTAAAAGCATCAAATCTCTTTTTAATGTCTTCATAATTTTTAAGATTAGGACATGAATTAGTACAAGTAGGAATGGTATCTACCTCTGAATCAGAAGAGGCCATTAGAGCAAATTCATTGGCCATAAGAGCAGCATTTTGTGGTGCATCCTCTTCATTAGCCATAGAGCTCCAATCATATCCAATACCATCAATAGCCAGCATAGCCTTTGGCTCTTCCACCAATACTTCCTTATTCCTCTCTTGCTTATACCATGTGTTCCTATTATCCTGCTTCCTTGGGCTTCTACATTCTTTAGCAAAGTGTCCCAACCTATGACAGCTAAAACATTCCACTTTCTTCTTATCGAACCCAGCAGTATCATTACCATTGATGGTAATTTGCTTTCCAGTTTTTTGCCAAAACTTCTTAGCCCTCATGTTAAGTAAAGCAACTTGCCACTTAATATCCATCTCTTCTAAATCATCACCATCTACCTGCTCAAGGTCTTCATGATTTAGAGGAGAACCACTAGATTGACTGGTTATAAAGGCATAAAATGTTGGATCTCCAAGTCCAGCAATATCCTTTTGTAAACTAGTAGAAGGACCACCATAAGTAGCATTAGAAACACTTTCAACTTCATCTACCTCTTCTGTATGACTAACACTAGGAACTGATAAGAGTGCAGCATTCCCAGAACTAGTACCATAATTTCCACCCCTCTTTAGACTTTGTTCAACAATTTTAAAGTTGTTGAACAAATCATTAAGTTTCATTGTTTCAATTTCTGGTTTGTTCATCCAGACAATAACATGAGTATGGAATTCATCAGGCAGACTTTTCAAGAACTTCATGTTGAGATCTTCCTTCTCTGTCTCAACACCCAACACAGCTAGCTGACTAACAAGCTTGTGTAGTCTTGAAAATAGCTTATCAAGAGACTCATTACTAAAAGCAGTAAAGTTTTCAAATTGTTGCTTTAGTAATGTCTTCTGTGTCTTTTTGGTAGTTTCATTACCACCAAACCATGCACAAATCTCTTCAAAAAGAGTTTTTGCATCAAGATATTTGCTAAAAGATAGCATCTGCTCACCAGGAATGGTCATAAGCAACAAGTTTCTTACTTTCTGATCATTTCTCTTTTGTATCTTTTCATCATTGGAAACTGGTCCAGTATTTCTTTTTCTAACTGTTTTCCCTTCAACAAGAACATCTGAATAGCCTAAAGTGAAGGAATCACCATACTGAATTATGTCCCAAAGAGCATAATCTTGAACCATAAAATATTGCTCAACTCTCATCCTCCATAACTCAAACTCATTCGGTTTGATCATGGGCAACTTTGCAGCAACATTGGTTTGAACATCTTGTACATCCATTTTTGTTTCTTCTAAAAACAACTATATCAGCCTTGCTCTGATACCACTTGATAGGACCCTGGACACACGATTAAGGTGGTTTAACCTTGTGACTTTGTGTGTATGATATGTTGTGTTAAAATGATTAAGTGCGCGGAATTCACTCAACCAAACTTAGAAGGTTGTGTATGTTATGGAAATGGAATTGTTATATTTGTTAGTTAGCAATGAACACATAAAGATTATCACCAAACGATTCAATATTATTAATGATAATAATACGAGTGATCTTGAAATATCACTAGGGTTACAACCTTGAATCTTAAGTTTTTCAAACTTATGATATTCTTGTGTTTGTTCTTATCTAACAGTTATATGAGTTCTTACAATAACACATATGCATGGTCACACCTACTTTTAATATAACTTGACTAAGATCTCTTTTATAGTCCAAGAGATCTATTACAATATCGTATAAAGTCTTTAGCCGACTTACTTTGTTAACTTATCTCTTGAGTGTGTCAGTACATAAGATACAACATGTATCTGTGTACACAACTTGTTAACTAAGCACATGGGGTAAGATATTATCTACCGTATATTGTTGACCAAAATACAAATAATATCTTTTCGATCTTATCCACTCAGCAGCAGAATGTTCACTAGCAGCAGCAATGAGTTATCGCTATCAGCAGGAACAAGTATCATTAGCAGCAGGATCAACAGCAGCAGAATGCTAAGCCTAGCAGCAGAATCATTTATCACTAGCAGCAGGATCAAATATTCTAGCAGCAGGAACAACATTAGCAGCAGGAACCAAATGCACTAGCAGCAGAATCACACTTAACATATTTCTTGAGTAGAATCCGATATTTAACTTCTTGAATATTTTAATTCCCAACACTAACTTTCACTAGCAGTAGTATCTTTTGTACTAGTAGTGGTAAATACTTGGTTTACTTATGTATAAATGATTTGATGCTTATATTGGTTTAATTTGTGACTTGTAGGAGACATACGTTACCATTTGACCTCAACAATAGCATGGACAAGTCTTGGATGAAAACTAGTAGGACCAAGAAACAATATAGTGCTGGAGTACAAGCGTTTATTCAGTATGCAGAACACAACTTGCAGAAGATGAGGAACATCGACCCACGAGGTAATAAACAACAGCTTAAGATGCCATGTTTGTGTATCTCATGTTTAAACCGCATAGAGCATAAAGTGGAGGATGTGCAGTTCCATTTATTCTGCCACGGGATTAATCAAAGCTACACAAAATGGGATAAACATGGAGAAAATGATGAGCAAGCAACAACTGCCCAAATACCTGTTAATTCTACAACAGAGGAGTTTGTTGACGACACGGATTTCGACATGGATTTTGTTCCAGAAATTCCAACAGATGGCCCAGCAACAGTAAACATGGTTAATGCTACAAAAGAATGTTTTGATGAGGCTAACCTTGCCAAGTTTCAACAACTATTATTAGACGCGGAGAAGCCACTTTACGAAGGATGTCCTGACTTCATAAAGTTGTCCGCAATAGTTAAACTACTCAACTTGAAGGGTAAGTAAGGAGCTTCTGATAAGTTCTTTACTGAATTACTAGGATTGTTGAAAAAGATGCTACCTGCTGGCAACGAAATGGTTGAAAAAACTTATGAGGCAAAAAAACTAGTGAGAATGACGGGATCAGGATACAAAAAGATACATGTATGTAGCAACAACTGCATTCTTTACTGGAAGGTTAACAAGGAGTTGACTGTTTGTCCAACTTGTGGGACATCAAGATGGAAGGTGGATAGTAAGACACATAAAGTGTACGAAAACATTCCGGAAAAGGTAATGTGGTACTTTCCAATTATACCAAGACTGCAACGCCTCTTTAAGTTAGAAAGTATTTCAGAAGATTTAACATGGCACGCAACAAGGAGGATAACAGATGGTGTTTTACGTCACCCCGCAGATTCACAGGCATGGCGTACCATAGATGAAAAATTCCCCGAAATTGCTGAAGATCCGAGAAATCTACGGCTAGGAATATCGGCTGATGGGGTTGACGTCAACTCAGGAAATAGGCATCACAGTGTATGGCCAGTTTTATCTGTCATATACAACCTTCCTCCATGGTTGTGTATGAAAAGAAAGTTTATCATGCTTTCGGTATTGATATCGGGATACCCGGGAAATGATATCGATGTATTTTTAGAACCGTTGGTTGATGATCTGCATACCTTATTCGAGGAAGGGGTTGATACATACGATGCTTCTAAAAAAGAAAACTTTAATCTGCGTGCCGTTGTGTTATGGACGATAAATGATTACCCTGCACTTGGTACATTATGTGGCTGCCCATACAGTGGATTCAAAGGTTGTGTAGTATGTGGGAAAGATACACACTGTGTTAGACTTTCCGCCTCATCCAAGCAAAGTTATGCTGGTCACAGACGATATCTACCATACAACCATCCGTTCAGAACGCAAAGGAAGGCGTTTAATGGACAAGAAGAATCACGTCATGCTCCAAATCCATTGACCGGGGAACAAATATACAACGAGGTACAACATATTGAAAATAAGTGGGGAAAAGGAAAAACCTCGAAAAACCAAGAAGATACCAGAGGCAGAGGTGGGAAGATTAAAAAGCAGAAAAGGAAAACAACAGAAGAAGAGGGTAGTTCAAGCCAAGCAAATGAAGCATATTGGAAGAAATTCAACATTTGGTATTGAAAGCTAAGGTATTGGAGGCATCATTCTGTTCCGCATTGTATTGACTTCATGCATGTAGAAAAGAATGTTGGTGAGAGTCTACTCGGAACTTTGCTGAATGTTCCTGGAAAAACAAAAGATGGAATGAATGCTCGACTGGATCTGGAAGAGTTGGGGATAAAAGAAGAGTTGCTTGCTAGGCAAGAAGCAGACAAAACAACACTACCTCCAGCAGGTTACACATTAACGAATGCTGAAAAAGACATCTTTTGTGAAACGTTAAGCAACATCAGGGTACCACAAGGCTATTGTTCAAATTTCTCTAGTTTGGTCAGCCTAAATGATAGGAAGCTCATTGGCCTTAAATCGCATGACTATCACATGCTAATGCAAGAGTTTCTACCCATTGCCATACATTCAGTCATGCACCCGCCCACACGATATGCTATTATCAGGTTTTGCTTTTTCTTTAAATCTATATGTAGGAAAGAAATCAGCTTGCAAGAACTAGATAAGATGCAAGAAGAACTTGTTGTTACACTGTGCCTACTCGATAAGTTCTTTCCTCCTTTATTTTTTGGTATTATGATACACTTGACTGTGCACCTAACTAGGGAGGTAAAATTATGTGGTCCCATATGCTTTCGGTGGATGTATCCCTTAGAAAGATGTATGAAGGTTATTAAAGGACATGTGCGAAACAGAAATAGACCAGAGGGATGCATTGCCGAGGAGACTATCGCGGAAGAAACAATAGAGTTTTTTAGCGAATATCATAAAACCATGAAAACTATTGGTATCCCAGCTGATAAACATGTAACCAATGAAGATGAGGACGGAAAGCCATTGTCGACCGGCAAACCAAGTGAAGTTTCCAGAGAATCCTTTCAGAAAGCACATTTGTATGTAATACAAAATACGGATGAAATTCAACCGTATATCGAGTAAGTATCACTAACACATGTCAATTTCGTTGCTTAAAATGTTCTATCAAATATAATAATAAAAGACATTTATTTGTTTCCGGCGACACAAGGAAGTTTTGAAAAGAAAAAACCCGGGTAAAAAAATTGCATTGCTGGAGAATGAGCACAGTAAATCTTTTGCTAAGTGGTTACTCGAAGAGGTAATTAGTATGTTGTCTATAATTGTTTGTTTGTTGCTATCATCATAATTGTCCCTCCTGTATATGACATTAGATAGAGGTCGACCAGCACACCATTTCATTATCCCAAACACTCCTATTCTTTAATTGTTTGTTTGTTGTTCCTGCAATTTAAAGGTAATATATACTTGTAATGACATTCAGGTTAAGAGAGAGTTAGCGATATCCAATGATAGTGTATCAGAAACTGTGAGGTGGATATCATTTGGACCACGCTCTAGCGTAGTGAAATACGAGGCGTATAACATCAATGGGTATACATTCCGTACGAAAAGTAATGATGGCATAGTTTACCAGAACAGTGGGGTTAGTGTTGTGGCAGTAGATGTTTACATATCCAAAGAAGTTGCAACCACAAGAAAAACATGTTATTATGGGGTTTTACAAGAGATATGGGTACTAGATTACCGTTTCAGGCAAATTCCTCTTTTCAAATGTGATTGGGTTAATCGCAAAACTCATGGGGTCAAACGCGATACTCTTGGTTATACATTGGTAGACCTGAATACTTTCGGCCACAAGGATGATCCCTTCATATTAGCGTCACAAGCAACACAAGTGTTTTATGTGAAAGACCAGGCACAGAAAATTTTTTCCATTGTCTTTAAAACACCTACCAAGAATTACAAAGATACATATGACGAAGTCAATGAGGAGTTTAGTACAGTCATTCACGAGGAAAATGAAAACGTATTGCCACGTGTATATAAAGAAGACTTGGGCAAGGAATCACGAAGTGACTACTATCGAACCGACATTGAAGGTATTGTTATACAAAAATCCAAGTGAAGCATGTCATGCTGCAAGTTAAGACTGCTAGTGTAATTGTTAAGGCTGCTGGTTGAAGTTAAGACTGCTTCTCAAGGGTAAGTGCAAGGTTACTGATGATATTGTTAAGTTAGTACTGTTAGATGAATAGCTGTTTTAGTATTAAATAGTTGTTCCTGTAATTTAGCCTGTTGTAATGGATTTTGACTCAAAAAAGTCAAGCTTTTCAATGGCAATGAAAAATTTTGCGGTTTTCACTGTTATATATCCACATGCAGTCAAGCTTTATTGTATTTGCAGCTTCCATTTATCATGTATATGCACATGCAGGCACTTTAGTAACATGTTACTTCATTATAAAGTTGAAAATTGACTTTAGAAAGTCAAGTAATCTGGTTCCTAGGGGCAAGTAACATACTTACATACTACTGCATTAAACTAGATAGACTATAAAATTCCAGCATTGTAATGGGGCAAATTAAATGAAGAGTCATGACTAACAGTCTGAACTCAAAATATGACTCTATGATTTAGACACCTAAATAAATACTTCATGTGACCATATGTAACATCTTGAATTGAGTCACACAAACACTCAATGTGACTAATATCAAGGTTAATGATAACTGAGTTCACATTTTGCTATACATATTAGTCACATGAATATTTCACAGTGTGACTATTTTCAATGTATTGGTCACATATATTACCCTTATAATGTGGCCATAAACATAATTTAGATGCACATTTGTGGTATGGTGTGACTATTGTATAGCCTATAGTCACATGATTGTGCTACAATTAAATGTGACCATACACATTAGGAATAGGCAGGCAAACACACACTTAACTTTAGACACACATATTAACTTACGTGACCATTTGTATCGAATTATGGTCACACTTAATCATGTATGCATATGGTTTAGTGTGACCATATATGACATTTGGTCACACTGTTCAAGTGTGTGACATATATTTTTCACTTTTAAATGCATATCGTGACTATGCTTCAAACTTACTTTTCAGTTGTCACACATTTCAAATTCATATGTGGCTAAATTTTCAACAAAAACTAGCAGTCACGCTTAAATAATGTGTGACAAACTTGAGTATATGATTTAGCCACATACACAATTACTTCGTGTGACCATATATGGATTTTGGTCACACTTTTCAATTGCGTGACATATATTTGTCACATATGTATATATATATAGTGTGACTAATATTTCAACCGTATTTGTATCCGTCACACGTCCCAAATTATAAGTGACTAAAAAATCAATTTTTTTTTTACCAGATACGTATAGTCACGAAAATATTCAAATGTGTGGCTGTAGCCTCAGATGTAATTCCGAAATGGTCACACAAGTCGGATCAAGTGTGGCTGTTTATTTTATTCTGGTACATTTAGTCACATAAAAAAGCGACTGTGTGGCTGTTCGAAAAACAGCATGTGTGACTAAATCCACATTCTGTACCAGTGATCTCATGGGTCCAAATTTGTTAGCATTAAACATCCCATGCATTAGTTGCATTTGGTTAGGATGTTGGAACGGAGGACAAATTTCCCATGGCAAGTAACTTTGTAGCTGACAGTTATTCCAAGTTACAGGATAGTTACTTGGATAACTTTGTCTTCTAGAGTTACCTCAAGGTAGAGGAGTTCTTGACCGAGATTTAGGAACATTTGTTTTTCTAGGTGGAGGAGTCTTTGACCTAGTGTCGGGTTTTACAAAGCCAAGCCCGGGGGTTGACAAAGGTTTATAAAAGCTTTTGACTTCCTTTGAACTCGCAATAGGTACTTTGGTGCCATTTACAACTATGTGACTTCGTTTAGGACTTGAATTATTTTTCAAATTTGACTCAGTTCTGTCATCAGCACCAGACGGTACCACGGTACCATTAAATTTAATGGTGTCGTCTATTGTTTTAACAGAACTTGTGGGTTTGACAAATCTTACTTTTTTCGTTTTACTTGTCGAAGCTTTATTTAGGTCAAATCCTAAGCCCGCACGGTCATGTTCACTAAGCCTAACATTTTCAAGCATATCATTAAGTGACTTTGTCCCTTTTTCAAACTTAATGATCCTTAAAGCATTTTCTTTGAGTTTTTCATTTTCTGCTCGAAGACTTATGCATGACTTACATCCTACATCTATCTCTTTACTTTTCTCAAGTCTTTTAACATGATCCTTGAGTTCTAAAACTTGCACTTCGAGCTCATGTAATTTTAATTTTAGTGTTTTGTTTCTACCAAAGATTTTAGAGCTTACTTCGCATAGTTTATTATATTCGTCATGTAATCTATTGACGAATTATCATCACTATAATAAGAAGAGTCGGAATGTACCTCATTCGAAGCCTGAGCCATTAGGCATGTTTCATCGTTGGGCTTCTTCTCTTCTTTTTCACTGCTATCACTCCAAGATCGAGCTTCCAATGAAAGCTCTTTGGTTGTTAGTTTTCAGTGGTTTGAGACATTCTCCTATGAGATGACTAGAATCTCCACATCTAAAACATCTCCTATCACTCATTCCTTTCTTCTCAACTCGGTTCTTGTGTGACGGCTTCTTGTCATCACGAGGTTGCCTAACGAACCTACCTATTCTCCTAAAGAACTTCTTAAAGTCTCTAACGGCTAACGCATACTCTTCATCTTCACTATTGGAATCGAAACATTCCTCATCACTAGACTCCTTTTTGGCTTTCAATGCTAGAGATCTAACTCTCTCGCTTTTACCCTTGACTATATCGGAGTCTTTCTTGATTATCATCTCATGAACCTTCAAGTTTCCTATTAGTTCATCGAGAGATAATATCGCCAAGTCCTTTGAATCTTCAATGTCGGTAACCTTTGCTCTCCATTTAGGATGTAGAGCCCTAAGGAATTTCCTAACATAATTCTTGCTAGAGTAACCTTCATCAAGAGCTTTAAGACTAGTGATAATAATATTAAACCTAGCAAATGCATTATCAATAGATTCATCTTCCGAAATGGAAAATTGTTCATATTTTTGCATAAGAAGAACTATCTTGTTCTCTTTGACTTGATTATTACCTTGGTGAGTGACTAACAAAGTTTTCCAAATATCTTTTGCCGTATTACACCTGAAAATTCTTACAAATTCCTTTTTAGGCAAAGCATTGTAAATCATCATTTTAGCCTCATCATTTTTGGCTAGTTTTCTTTTAAGTTCATCACTTTGTATACTATAAGGAACTATTTCATCCCTTTTAGTTTCCGGATTCTTTTGAATCGGTTGAAAGTCACCCTCGGTAATAATATGCCAAAGATCTATGTCTTTTGATTTCACATACTTTTCGAATCTTGTTTTCCAATATATAAAACAATCGGTTTCGAAAAGTGGTGGTCTTTGCAAAGATTGCCCTTCTAGATATTTGTCGGAATCCATTGATCGATTCAAGTTTTAAAATACAATTTACTTTAAAAACTTGACTGACCTGGCTCTGGTACCAATTGTGGAAAACTAGAAGGGGGGGGTTGAATAGTTTTCTCAGTTTTTATGTTGTTTCAAAAACTTTTCTATTGGAAACCTTTGATTCGATTCTTATGTGAAAACAATCAACACCAATATGAACTTTAAACTATACTAACTAATATAAGTAATGAAAGTAAAGTAAAGAGATGGAAAGATCAAACCGGGACAAAGAGATTTATAGTGGTTTGGTCACGAAGCTCTTCTTCGCCCTACTCCACTCCCCGAGTACCACACTCGAGAGTTTCAAGCACTATGTCAACAAGACCTCCCTTCAGGCGAAGAAAACCGTACAACCTCGCTTATCTTATTTTCCGACACTAAGCTAGATGTCGAGTGCTAATCTTAGCTAGCACCAATCTACCACGATCTACTTGATCCTTTCTACTTCACACAATCACACAAGACTCGATCTACCCGATCTACCTATGATCCACTTGATCAACACACTAGCTCGCAAGCTTCAAGAGATCTCCAAGATCTCGTCATGATCACAATGATCAACCCTCACTTGACTCAGTCTACCCTATCTACTCTTGATCAACACACTAGCTCACAAGCTACAAGTGATAACCAATATCTCTATAAGATCACAATGATCTTCTCTCACAAACTCTCAAAAGAAAAATGATCTTGATGTATACAATGATACAATCAAGTGTGTAACAAATGTTACAAGTGCTCTAACTACAACTACAACACTTTGTATCTTCTTGGATACCTTGTGTTCTTCTCTTGCACTTGAAGAGGAATGAAGAGGATCTCTTGGAGGGATGATTGGATCACTCTTAAACAAAAGAAAAACTAAACTAAATGATCAAGAAGAGAAAATGTGATGAGAGTATTGAACTCAGAAAATTCTGTGTGAAAAAGGATGCCCAAAAACTGTGAAGTGGGCTGGTATTTATAGGCAGAAAAATTCTAGCCGTTACACGTACACGGTACCACTAAATTTAGTGGTACCGTGCCAGACAAAAACGCTCCTCTTTTTGTCTTTTCTGGTAAAAAATTATTTGGGGATGTTTGGAGCTGATTTTGGGGGGGAAAATAGCTGTTGTGTTATTCAAACATATTTTTCCAATAAAACATTTCTTAATTATTCAAAAATAACTTGTAAAGTATATTTTTGAAAAAATGTTTTGTCACATTAAAAATGTGAAGTCTTAAATACAAATTCACTTCTTTGATCATTTGTCAAGTTGTAAATTTGTTTGTGCATACCTAGAGTGATTTGTGTAGAAATGGGATCTTTCGACTAAAAACTTGTTTACGTTAATTTTAACGTAACGTGATTTCACATTTTGTCATCCTCAAAACGTGAAGTTATCAAAAGATATAAATAACGTTTTTAGAACATTATTTGCATCAACACTAGCACTTGGAGCTCATGCACTTGCTCCATAATTGATTTCCCTTCAATCATAGCATATTCAAAATATTTTGAAACCAAATACTTATTCATACACTACTACACAATTGGGTTTAGAGACCCCCTCATCAAGACCCTTTATAAGAAACACTTGTCTTAAAAATTGTTTTTCACCCACCCAAAAGTATCGAGACCGGTATTAAAGAAAATACCCGGTTTTGATCTAAATAAGAAAACGAGACCGATTTTTAAGCTAAAAACACGTCTCTCTTAAACCTAATATAGACCGGTCTGAATTATAAAAACCGGCCTCTATCTATTATATTGAAGCAGACGTATCTTAACCAAGAGAACCTATCTCAATTCTCAAAATTATGAGCGGGACTTTTACCCTCTTATTTGTTAAAAATATTTCACTTGATTCCAAACTAACCCTAGCTACACTTTCATCTCCTTTCTCTAACACATACTAACCCCCATACGGCTACACCTCTGCCACCTCCTCTGGTCATCATACCAAGTTAACAACACTGCCCACACTCTTGTTTATTGATGTATTTATATCAAAGGTGCGTAATACTTTAACTAAATCTGTAATTTGGTGTAATTATATATTTTTCTGAAGATTGATTTGTTTGTTTTCTAATTCCTGCCTAATATCAGTTAATTTATTTTTTGAATTTGGGGTTATATAGGTAAGAGTTAGCTAACTTAATTAGTGTATGGATATTCTAATCGAGTGTTAGCGCTCTCCTGGTGGGAATGGTTTTCATAACCAAGATTGGCTGTAAGTGTACCTTTGATTTGAACCAATATTGTTGGTGTATATTATGATTAATAAAGAAGCTCTTTGTTGTTTTGGTACTCTTCCTTATGGTTTTCATTGAGTCACGATCTTATGTAATATTAGTAGATATTTTGCCACTTACCTAAATTTTATATGATAGATATTATTGTTTATAGTGCTCTGGTCACAGTCATATATAACTGATATTATGCCAAGTACTCAACACCCAGTCACAGATGTATGACATTTGAATTGTCATTTACTCATTATATCATATAACTATTATGAGTAGAGAACATTAGATTTGTAAATGCAGAGGTTGGGTTCTGTACACATGCTAGCAGGGATGGATCTTCAAGCTGCTATAATCACATTCGAAATCGCATCTAAGAGTGTCACAAGATGACTGGGTAAACTGCTTACCCTGTATTCTTTGATGTGGAACCCACCGAAGTGAGAAACCAAAGCGAGGCGTTTAGAAAAGCCTTTTTTAAGAATAAGAATAAAAAGGGTGCTGAGAAATGGAAAAGGGGCTCTAACAGAAGATCGTCTGGGTGGGAGCTGAAGAACACTCTTGATGGGTAATTGCTTCATCCTATCTCTACTATTGGTTCAGATTTAAGTAATCTATAATTCGTAATCGAATGGAGACTAAGAAACAATCTGGTTGTGTTTGTAGCTTTTGACTTAATTAAAGATTTAGTCTTGCTGTTCTTATGGAATCTTTTAGTAGCTCTTGATATTGACTAACAAATATTATCTCCGTTATCTCCATAGGATACAAGTCAGTTTATAATAGAAGATGGAGTTTGCATTTGTTGAGTTTCGGCATGATTCAACAACAATACTAATCTGTTCTTTATGTGTCGAACTGATAGAAAGAAAAGAACTGAAAAAGGTAGTAAATCGATATGTTTTATTGACAGAATGTAAGACCTATTTATACATGTTGAAGGGTTGTGACCCTTGACTGAACCAACAATACTAATCTGGTCTGGTATGTGTAAGGTACCTTAAGCTTCCAATTAGCTTCCTATATTATGTCTCATTTACTGGTTCACTTTCGTCTTCCTTGAGGAGTTTCAATCCTGACACTATTGCATACTTAGTTGGATTACAGTTCTCTAGTCCAGCTTCCTTGATAACCTTCTTGGCATAGGCTCACTGCTTCAATTGAATCCTTCCTTGTACTTGGTGTACTTCTATTCCTAGATAGTACGTGAGTGGTCCTAAATCACTCATCTCAAACTTGCCTTGCATTTCTTTCTTGAAACCTGATATGTCCTTGATAGAACTTCCCGTCATTATGATGTCATCAACATATACTCCAATAATTATTGTTGATTGCCTTAAAGTTCTCCTGTACACTGCTTATTCTTGTGGACATCCCTTGAATCCTATCTCCTTTAGGATGTTATTCAGCCTTAAATTCCATGCTCTTGGTGCTTGCTTTAAACCATATAGAGCCTTCTTTAGCTTGTAGACTAGGTTCTCTTTTCCTTTCTTTACAAATCCATCTGGTTGTGATACGTAGACATCTTCCTTTAATTCACCATGTAAGAATGCTGATTTTACATCTAAGTGATGTACTTGCCATCCTTTCTGTGCTGCCAATGCTAGTAGTAGCTTGATTGTTTCCATTCTTGCAACGGGTGCAAATACTTCATTATAATCTATACCTTCTTGTTGTACATAACCTTTTGCTACTAATCTGGCCTTGTGTTTGGTGATCTGTCCACTTGCGTCTCTTTTGATCTTAAATACCCATTTCAATCCAATTGGTTTCTGACTTGTGGGGAGTGTAGTCAGTTTCCAAGTATTATTCTTCTCAATGGATTCTATCTCACTTTCCATTGCTTCTATCCAATATGGGTAATCTGCTGCTTCTTTGTAGTTTGCAGGTTCTTCATCATATGCTAAGTATAGATGTTCAAATTCTTCTGATCTTAGAGCTTCTGTAGCTGCATAGATGTCATGAAGTGACCTAAGGGCTCTTACTGGTCTATGTTGGGAGCCTGGTGAGTCTTCTAACTCTTGAATGCTTGATTCAACTGGTGGATCACTTATAGGTGTCTCTTGAACTATTATTGGAGTTCTTGTAGCTGTGATTGAACTATTGAAATCTTCATTTTCACTTTCTTGGTCTTCATTATCCTCATTACTTTGCTCTTGTACAGCTTCACTGTCTTGATCTCCATACATTGCAAATCTTGTCCAAGATGGTTCGATGTTACTTCCTTCTTTTAAGTAGTTGTCCCAATCCCATGGTTCATTTTCAATGAATTGGACATCTCTACTGATACATATCTTTTCTTCTTTGGGATCATATAATCTGTAGGCTTTTGAACCATTTTCATTTCCTAGATGTACCATTTTCTTACTTCTGTCTTCTAACTTCTTCAAATGGGGTGTTGTTACCTTCACATATGATGTGTATCCAAATACTCTAATGTGTTTGATATTGGATGCCTTGCCATATAATGCTTCATAGGGTGTCATTCCCTGTAGTGCTTTGGTTGGAACACGATTAAGTATGTAAATTGTTGTTCCTTCTGCCCATAAGTTTTGTGGTATGTTCATAGCCTTTAACATGCTTCTTGTCATACTCATTACTGAACAGTTTTTCCTTTCTACTACACCATTCTGTTGGGGTGTGTAAGGTGTCGTGAGTTGTCTAAGAATTCCTTTGTCCTCACAATACGTGGTAAGTGCTTTAGAAGTAAATTCTCCTCCATGATCCGTTCTTAACCTTTTGAGCTTGTGACTTGTCTCTGTATGAGCTTTACTTAGAAACCATTTGAAGTTCTCATAAACTTGATCTTTTGATTTGAGCATGTAGATCCACATGTATCTTGAATAATCGTAAACTATTAGGAAGAAATAGTTGTTGCCTGCTAAGGATGTGGGTGTGATTGGTTCACATAAATCTGCATGTACTAATTCTAGAGGTCTTGTAGCTCTAAAACTTGCTTGAGAGGGAAATGATAGTCTACTTTGTTTTCTCGTAATACATGCATCACATACTTGAGATGGGTGTTTAATTCTTGGTATTCCACGTGCCATTCCTTTTGTATTTAATTGCTTTAGTGAATCGAAATTCACATGTCCCATACGTGCATGCCATAACCATGCAGGTATATCTATTCTTGCTTGTAAACAAATTGGACTTGTTATTCTAAGCTTTACCTTGTAGAGTCTATTTTTAGCTCTTGGGACTTTCATCAATATGTCATATATCCAAAGATATTCATTCTCCATAATCACTTTGCATCCTGTTTCTGTAACTTTCCTGAGGCTTAGGATGTTGCTTTGAAGAGTTGGAATGTAGTAGACTTCTATGACTAGTCTTTGTTCACCATTGTTGCATTCCAATAATATTGAGCCTTTACCTTTGATGTTGACACATGATTCATCTCCAAATTTTACATTTCCTGTTATCTTTTCATCTAACTCTGTGAAATAGGAGCATCTTCCTGTCATATGATTGCTAGCTCCATTGTTTAAATACCATATTTCATTTCCATTGTCATCACAATGATAACGTTCTGGTATAATCTTCTTTTCTTCTAGAACTACTTTTCTTTCTTCACCAATTTCCATAAGTAATGTGGGATCCTCTTCTTCCATTACTAGATGAGATTCTTCTTGCTTACTTCGAGGTTTAGGACATCTGAGAGCTATATGTCCTGGTTCATTGAAATTGTAACATTTTACAATGCTTGCATCTTTCTTGGGCTTGTAATTATTGTCATGACGATTCTTAGTGAAACTTCTGTCACTTCTTTGATCTTGATGGCCATTCCTGTCAAAGTTCTTCTTCTCATATCTTTGACTCTTATTGAACATCCTAAAGTTCTGTTTACCTCGATTCTGATTGTAGTTCTTGTAGTTGATGTAAGGTCTTCTCTCATGCCTTGTAAATAACAGCTTCTCCTTACCCGATGGTCCATATTTCTTTTCATCTCTTGACTAAACGCGTTCCTCATAAGCTTTAAGTCTTCCAAGCGCTTCATCTAGCGTCATAGTATCCATATCTGAATATTGTTCTATGGATGCAATAATCTGTAGGAACCTTTCTGGTACGGAGTCCTGCAATTTTCGTACCATGACTGACTCTTCAATTTTTGTTCCTAGGGTTTTTGACTTTGTATTAATTGCACTTAACCTACCAGCAAACTGGTCTATGGTTTATGTCTCTCTCATTGATAGCATAGCAAATTCTGTGCGTAATGATTGAAGTCTTGCTTTCTGGACTCGATCAATTCCAATATGTCTTGTCTTTAATGCTTCCCAGATTTCTCTTGCTATAGAATGTGACGCCACTTGCATCACCATATCTTCTGGAATTGCCTGAAATAGATAGGCTATTATCGTCCTATCCTTCTTTACATATACCTTTGACGTTGCTTCTGCAGGTTCCACTACTTCCCAAAGGTTATTGGCATTCAATATTGCCTTTACACGAACAGCCCAAATCGTGTAATTCGTAGATGTTAACATCGGTGTTTGGAGGCTGAAAGTGAGAGTGTCTCTCATGACTGGCTCTTCTTTCGACATTGTTGGTTTAACGGGCGTCTTTTGTGGACTCTTGTTTTTATTTTTCTTCCCTATTGTCCAAATCTAATATGGACTACCCAACACTTCTTTTGGAAGTTTGTTTGACTATTCTTTTGCCAAGCTTGTTATTCTTGACTTTTTCTTTTGTCAAAATAACTTTGATATTCCTTGAAAAAATGTTTTAATTTAACAAAGTTTAATAATTTGTAGGCGCCTCAACAAAGTATCAAGATCTTTGTTATAAAATTTTTGGATATCAAATATTGTTCCTTTTAAATCTTTAAAGTCGATTCTTTGACTTTATAATCCTCCAACAAATAATACGATTAATGTTTAACTAACATTTTTTTTTTTTTTTTTTTTTTTGAACGGCACCACAATCACACAATGAAATCCGACCCCCGAGTTAAACCATCCATACGGGCAGGCCCCGGGACCCGAACCACTAGGAGAGAACCTCGAAAGGAAACTCCTAGACTCACGGCTTCGCACGAGGAAGAAACTCCGGATTTTTTGTCCCTTGCAGGACTCGAACCCGGGAAAACTCCCCCCCCCCCAAGCTCCAGAAGGAGCCCAGGTGGCCAACTGAGCTAAGTCAGTTGGACTTTATAATCCTCCAACAATTAATACGATTAATGTTTAACATACAGAAAAAAGTAAACACTTAATCTTTCAAAACCTTTTAAACAAAAACACGTTTGTTTCTTGTTTTGAAAATCGTGACTTCAAACTTGATCAGTGGTTAAAACCCAACAACAAAAAAGCACTGATAATAAAAATTCTTTTTATAATATCCCTCAAATAAACTTTAAATTCGTGTTTGACTTTAAAAGGTCAACTTCTTCCACGAAAAAACTACTGCCCAAAGACAAAACAGTTTTCTATGTGTTTCGATTGATCCGATTGGAACACCAACAATCTCAATTTTGTCCCACAATAATTTACTTCGGATCCTTAACAAGTTTCTCAAACTTGTTCTTAAAAACAATCGAATAGGTTATTTTTTTTTTTTTTTTTTTAAATTGTCTGGGTTCTTTCTTTTCGAAACAGAGAAAAGAAAATATCTTAATCCTTGAGATTTTGATGTTTGTTTATAAAACGAAATCTGATTTATATCAGTAATTGTTAGGAATAAAGTTTTTTTTTTTTCATTCCTAAAACTTGTTTTAATTTGATAAAACATTTTGGCGGGAAAAATAATACGTAATATCGAAGAAGAACAGGGGATCACAAATAATCTCGATTTCTTGGACTTGATTAAGGTTTAAGTATTCGACTCTTTATAATATGTGAAGGCAGGGATATGTATAACCGTTTATTGTTCGGATTCAAGTCCTTTGTGAATATCCGGTGTCTCGCCGGAATATATGATTTCGCCGGAAATCTTCTAAATCCGGTCAGTTCTTCTTTTAACAGTTATAAACTTGTGTATTGATCTTATACTAATCCTAGTTGGCCAATAAACTTCAAGTGATTCGTTATATGATCGTTTTGATTCGCCTCTGTTTTCTATGATGAAACAGGGGATCGCCTTTTGGTCGTCTTCTTCGTGATGAATGGAACAATCTGATAAACCAGTGCTCTGATGCCAAATGTGAGATCTCAGGATCGGTTGAGGGTAAAGGATTTTAGAGAGAATTCTTTATAAACAAAGATAAAATACATACATAAATGAAACTATGCGTTTGGTATTTATACAAGTGAAAGGGTGTGACCCTTGAGGCATAACCGACATACCGGTTGGTTAACTATAACCGCCATTTAACTAAATAAACTTAGGATAGATATATTACTTAGGATAAAATGAAATCAATAATTATAATTCTAACATTGACAGAATTGAGCTCAAAGGCAAAAAACTGGCCAAGTAAACATTTTTTTTCTGCAAGAAAAGTTCCTTTCCGCAACTGGTTATTTAAATTGCTTACATACTCTAAAACGGAAAACATTATATAGGGGTGTTTCGAAATTCCCTATTTTTGTTCATACCGCATACACATAATATAATTTCAGATTTATGTTATATTAGGAGTTGGGATTGCATTTATCTAATTATTATTCTCTTATGTGATATCATGAAAGTGATAAACACATGTTTCTTTGCTTCATTTTGGTATACAGGATGATATGGATGAAAATGTAAAAGTTGTAGTTTCTCGGAGTTATACTTATACTTCTAGTAACATATTTTTACATAATACTTAAGTGTTTATAAATTGCATGGCTTATTAAACATGATTACATGGCTGTTTGGGATAGCATATTCTAACTACTAATAAAGGGATTTGTTTTGTGACCGCGTGCAAAAACTTGAGCTTATAAAGAGAGAGCTTGGGATTGCTTATTAATGTTGCTTATGAGGGATGTTTAGGATTGACAATAAGCAAATCTTAAGCGGCCCTTATTAAGAGTTTCAATAAGTAATCCCAAACTATATCTGTGGGCTCTAGTTGTAAACAGTTTCAAAACTTTTTCTCTATTAGCAGTTACAATGAGCTATCTCGAACAGCCCAAATTTTTTTATTTCTAAAAATAATATCGAGACCGGTTTTTGAAGTTGAAAACAGGTCTGTATTTGTTGTATCGAGACCGGTGTTTAAATCGGTCTCTATTTGTTTTTCACATGGAGAGCCCCCCACTTAGAGACCGGATCAAAAACCGGTCTCGAGGAATCTGTGAACAGGCCTTGAAAGGCTTGTTTGTAGTACCTTGCTCATGAGTTTTATACTTAAACTCTAGTGCACTCTAAAGCTCTCGTGGATTAGTAACCGACGCATACAAATCATAAAGAGTATCGGACAATGAATTCTTGATATAACTACAACAAATAGTCTCGTCCTCTTTGCGAATCATTCGCAACTTCTCAAGCTCAGCAACCTTTTTCTCGTCCTCCGATTGACCGGGTGCTGTCACCGGGTTACTTGGAATGGGAGCCAATGTCAGGTCCAAAACATAGTAAACCTTCAACAAGATGAGCAAGAACTTCATCTTGTCAGCCCAACGAGTTAGGTACACCCGTCAAACCTATCGAGTGTAACCACTTCTTGGTTCATCATTCGGAGGTTTGTGATGGAAGAAGAAGCACCGTTATCCATTTCGATATTAAGCTTAAAGATCGTTGAAACAGCTTGAAAGTATTACTAAAAATGCAGTAGCAAAACAACCAGAACCAGCAAAATAACCTAAACAACACCTGCTAACACCTTAACACTGTAACAAAAGAACAAAAGGACAGAAAAACTGCATGAGATAAACGTCTGTCCTTTAAGCTTAATACGAACTCGTATATTTGCTGCGAGTCTACAAACGTAAAAACCCCATGATTTGATGCAGCTCACACGTGTTTATTCGGAAGCAACGAGTCAACACAAAACACTTTGGCTATTGCAGAAAATAATATTAAGTATGATGGGTAGAGTATGAAATAGTAGTTGTAATATCAAGCTATTGTTTGATTATTTCAGGATGTTTGAAACGAGGAGTCTTACCTCCTACTTATAGTGAATGTTCAACACCCACAAAGTAAGCAGTTGAGAAAAATAGTGGACCCATTATCAAATGGTTGCATGATACAAATCACTTAAGTAGTGTAGACGTGCTTGAGTTTTCTCAGGAACAAAAAGTCATCAAGGACTCCACATAGTCCTATTCTTTAGTCAAGCACAAATCTATTATAATATATCTCATTTAAACTATAGTTTATACTCCATCATACTTATATTATTATTGTAAAGTAATAAAAATATACAACATTATCAAAATATCCAACATATACGTACCCATAAATTAACCTCCATTGGAGCACAATATTTATAAAAGTTTATAGAGAAGAGAGATGAACAAGTTCATGTGTATAAACCATAGAGAAATAAATAAATAGAGACTCACTCATACTTGTTATGAACTTATGAAGTTTATAGCATTGGAGATAGTGATTTTTATAAACTTTACGATGTTTGTTTATAGCATTGGAGATAATGATTTTTATGAAGTATAGGTTATAGAAATCTTGTGTGGCATGACGTGGCATTGCTATTCTCTTAGTATTTGACAAAGTCGAGCATTGGAGATTCTCTTAATGGTTGAACAAAGCTGGCAATAAATTGTACGGAGTATAGTTTAAGTTGACCTAATGTTTTTAAGCTGGCAATAATGATTTTTTTACAAGGGCACTTATCCACCTTTTGATAGTTATCATTGGTCAACAAAAAATTTTCTGCCACAAAAATAAGATGAGTTGTACAGTTATTTGTACTTTTGTGTATGAATGTCGCACAATATAACTGCAAAATTTTCATTTTTGCATGCATGCATGTGGAAAGCTTTTGTCTAAATCGAAATAACTCGTTACCCCTATTTTTAATATATAAATCAATAGATAACGTACAAATTCGCTGTATCTTTTAAATTGAGGTGTTTTTATTAAAAATAAATAAATAAATAAAATAAAATAAATAAATAAAAAATAAAATAAATTACCATGACATGACTACAACATTCGACACAATCGGAGGTGACTACTTTACGCTTTCGGCAGGGACATGTCCTCGCCAATAACTTTCAATGGAGACATGTCCCCGCCGAAACATCCTCGCCAACACCTCATCGCTGATACTTTTGGCGGGGACAGATGCACATTTTTGGCGGAGACATGTGGGTCCTACAGCATTTGGACCGGTCAAACTATCTCCAGCATGGCACTTCTTTTGACGGGGACACATCCCCGCTAAAAGAGGTATACACTGTTGACATTATTTTCATTAACAATGATTAATTTAATTAATGACCTCTTTTGGCGGGGATATGTCCCCGCCAAAAAAGTTATCCACTGTTGAGATCAACTCTTTTGGCGGGGACATGTTCCCAATAAAAGAGTTATCAACTGTTGAGATCAGCTCTTTTGGCGGGGACGTGTCTCCGCCAAAAGAGTTATCCACTTTTGAGATCAACTCTTTTGGCGGGGACATGTCCCCGCTAAAAGTGTAAACCATATTATGCTCTTTTATCTTTTGGCGGGGACATTTCCCCGCAAAAAGCCTCTGACCCATTTTGCATCATATTGCTGTAAAATGGGTAATTTTCAGATTTTTCGGGAAAAAATCTACACAATAACAACCTGTTAATAGAACCTGTTTAATGCTACAACATCGCCAAATTCGCTAAACATAATATCATATATCCAAATTCGCTAAACATAATCATATGTATCTAAATTCGCCAAAAAGGTTCAAAAACCGTGGTCACATGATTATCTACAAAAATATACATAACCTAGCTATCCGCAAATGGTCCAAAACTATACGCGTAATCCATTTAGCGGGAATCCTAACACATAATCTAAATAAACACATAATAATTAATGAAATCTCTACAAATTTGTCCATAACCACTACAACACATATAAACCGACCCATGGGACCCAAACAACCCATATGCTACTCCCCACTCCCCCCCACTACCTCGACTCCCCTCCCCGATACCTCGAGACTCACCCTGTGAAGCATCATGTGATCCCGATGGCCCCGACATGCCACTCGCTAGCCGATCGGCCCAACCCGGCTGAGTCCTGGCCCACTCCATCAAAATATCAAGTTGTGTCCTTTGTGTGGAGAGCTCCTCGGATTACTTCTGCACGATTTCCTGCAACGAGAACGAGGAGGCTTGCTCGCGGGCTCGTGAGGCGCTGAGGGTCGTCTTCTGACCACCGCCGGGTAACACTCGACCTACGCCAGGAATATGACCGCGCTGCTTACCACCGATCACGTGGCGCATGATATCGAGGTCAGGCATAGTCGTCCCCGCGAAGGTGCTCTCTGTCCGCATCTGTATCATCTCATTCTGTTTAGTTACAAAAAAACAAGAAAAGTATTATAGAAGTCGTGATTTATTATATTGCATTAATGTGGGTGAGTTTTTGGAAATAAATTATACTTACGTATCTAGCCTCGGACACTGGATACTAAGTGACGTCGCCTCTCGTATGGTTGTGTCGGTAAAGCTCGATCAAGTTTCTACCATCCGTGGAGTCGGTGGGGTGGCTCAACTGTTTATAAATAAAATCAATAAAGACTCACCCAACACTATATATATAAAAATAAAATGATTAAAAAGTGCCTTACGAACTTATCGTGTATAACAGCTAACGAATGGGATCCATGAAGGCTAGAACTCGTATTCGTCAGCCGGTTTTGCCTGTTGGTCGCCCCTATCCTCAACTTCTTTGGGTCTGACCAGTGCTTCACCTGCTTATTATAAATAATAAAAACTATTATATAAATGAAATTTTATTATTATTATTATTATTATTATTATTATTATTATTATTATTATTATTATTATTATTATTATTATTTTATTTTATTTTATTTTTTTTTTTAATTTTTTTTAATAAAACATCACTTCATTAGAAAATCATAGGATTTACAAGAAATTAGAGGGGAGCCGAGATACTAACTGAGCTCCAACTCCTCTAGCTATTGCAAAGCTAATCCTACTAAAAATATGAGCAGCGGCACGCGCTCCAATGTCCTGGGTCACAGAAAACTTTCGGATCCGCTTTAGTAGGGTCACCGCATCCTTGTCAAGTTCCCCAAGGGAAGAGAAAGAGAAGGGGAGAAACCCATATCCGATATCAGCACACTTGATCTCATACTTGGTCCGTTTGCGTTGTGCTGCTTCAACCACCACTCGTCCTGGCACAAAATCAATCATACCAGTTTGCGTCAAAGGAGACGACCCTGTTAAATCGACACAAACATCTTGCCCACCATCCCAAGAATAAAGCAATATATCAGCTGGGCGTAAGTTTTTGTCCCTTTCTCTACAAAGACCGATGTCAACCTCTTTACGAGCTGAGATCCCGAACCGAGAACAAATATCAGCAAGAGTGTCGCGCACCACGTTATATCGATGCTTAATACCAATAATACCAGCACACGACACTGCATGGTCCCCGTAAATGTCTCCCACAAATACTCTGGAACAAGCTGAACACGGCATCTGAGCAGAAAATAAGGGGACACCTAGCCGATAGCATAACACACATCGATAAGTTCTGGCATTCATGGTCTGTCCCAACCCAGATATCGGGACCACCCGAAGCCAGTCTGAAGTGTGATCCTCCCTTTGCGATCTCCATAAGGCCATCTGTCTAGTAGATCGGCGAAAGGTGGATTTAGCCAATTTGGCCACACATGTAAAATATTTATCTGCCAATTTCTTCATGAGTTTGGGGGCAGCGATCTCACATGAGCTACCCAAAAGTTCGGTCTCCATTTTCACATTAAAAGCATGCAAGGCATCATTAAAAGAAGATCCAGGGGTTACAATGTCGGAATGTCGGAGGAGCTTAGTCTGTAAACTAGCGGATTGGAATCTAGACGCAATGAAAGCATAGTTCAAGACATCACCTGCAGAGTATACACCAAGCCCCCCAAATTCAAAAGGTAGTGTGGCTAGTCTCCACTGCCACTCACCAAACCCAGGTCCAGAAGCGGTGACAATACGCTTCAGAGAAGAACGAAGTGCCACATCAAATGAAAACTAGGCACGCTCAAATACCCGAGGAGAACATGTGTGCATAGAAAAATATAACTTGGAAATGCTTGCACAAGCACGAAGGAGCAACAACTCACATTGAGGGTCTTTAAGCTTAGCGACAGCATCCATGAGCTCAATAGTTTTGGCAACCCTTTTCATAACAAGTTCACTGCTAAACCCAGGATCCATACTAGCAGGCCCACCCAATAATTTAACGCCAAATACCGGTCGAGCAATATTAGGCGGAAAGACACCTGTGAGTCTGCTTCTGGGGTCTTCCTTTGGCAAAAAAACCTCAGTTTTATCAACATTGAGGTGCAGACACCGTCGTGGTCCATTCATCATAATAAGCTCCAGAAGCTTCCCCACGACCAAAGTATCTCCGATAATAGTGCCATCATCTAGATACCAAGCTTGAAGGGACAGACTAAAGGAATCTCTAATTTTGCAT
Source organism: Artemisia tridentata subsp. tridentata (assembly GCA_021014915.2). Classification (NCBI taxonomy): domain Eukaryota; kingdom Viridiplantae; phylum Streptophyta; class Magnoliopsida; order Asterales; family Asteraceae; genus Artemisia; species Artemisia tridentata. The sequence goes on from CP139501.1 coordinate 252,926,057, forward strand.
ACCCGAGGATGTAAAACTAGGGCAAAGAGATGAGGTCCAAGAGGATCACCTTGTTGTACCCCTTGGTGCGACCATAACGTGTGTTGTCCGTAGTATAATCTAGCAGGCCTAGAGTAACAAAATTGCCCCCAACGTGAAATGGCAGGACACCGCAAGCGCACCTCCTGTAACATGACACCACGGTCCACTAAATTGAAAGCGTTTTTGAAATCCACCAATAACATCGAAAAACCCTCCTCGCCTCCACGGTCCTCAATAAACCTATTCACAGCATGGAGAATAGCCTCCCCCCTCCAGGTATCCCGACACCAAACTGAAGATCATTTAGATAACTGTCCAAAGAATGGCCGACCATAGAAGCACCAACCTTGGAGACTAAACGCCTCGAGATCGTCCCCACTGTAATGGGACGGATACCACCTCCAGGCTTGATCAGCGGGGTAAGAGGAGCACTAGCAATATATTCGCCCAGAGCCCTGGGGCATTTACCATCAAGAAAAAGATTTACCACGTGGGTTATAGAAATAATTAACTCATCGGAAATAGCCACAGCAGCACCACTAAAACAATCCAAAAGGTGTTGGGCACGCAGGCCATCTCGACCACATGATGAGTGGGGGCCCAGTTAGTATTATTATTATTAGCTTTTCTATAGCTAGAGGAGTGGGGGCCCAGTTAGTATCTTGGCTCCCTACTAACTTCTTGTAAATCCTATGAGTTTCTAATAAAGTGATGTTTATAATAATAAAAAATAATAATAATAATAATAATAAAAATAAAATAAATAATAATAATAATAATAATAATAATAATAATAATAATAATAATAATAATAATAATAATAATAATAATAATAATAATAATAATAATAATAATAGATCAACTGTGCCGATATTGGGTAGGAGTTTCTCCCCTTCTCATTCTCTTCCTTTGGGGAACTTGGCAAGGATGCGGTGGCCCTACTGAAGCGGATCCGAAAGTTCTCTGTGACCCAGGATATTGGAGCGCGTGCCACTGCTCATATCTTTAGTAGGATTTGCTTTGCAATAACTAGAGGAGTGGGGGCCCAGTTAGTATCTCGGCTCCCCTCTAATTTCTCGTAGATCCCATGGTTTTCTAATAAAGTGATGTTTATATATATATATATATATATATATAAAATAATAATAATAATAATAATAATAATAATAATAATAATAATAATAATAATAATAATAATAATAATAATAATAATAATAATAATAATAATAATAATAATAATAATAATAATAATAATAATAATAATAATAATAATAATAAGTAATGTTGAAAGCATCAAGAGCATACTGAAAAGAAGGACCATAGGAGACATTGCCAGATTTAGACAATATCTTGTCTTGTAGATCACTCGTTTGCATACGAGAGGCGAGAAAAGCATACTGGATAATGTCACCCGCTGAAAGGACACCAAGACCACCCAACTTGATTGGAAGAGTGGCAAGCCGCCACTGCCAATCACCAAACCCCGGCCCCGAGGCGGTGACAATCTTCTCCAAGGAAGTACGTAACGACTGATCAAACTGAACCTGGGCCTCTTGTAAATACAAAGGAGAGCATGTCCTCAAAGCATAAGATAATTTTGCAACCCCGGCACAACTGCAAAGAAGAAGGAGCTCACATTGGGGATCATGAAGTTTGTGGATTGCCTCCATTAAGGTGATGGTTTTAGAAACCCTTTTCAAAGCCAAATCCCGACAAAATGATGAAACCCTTTTCTCGTTGTCACCAATGATGCTCCTGCCCAACAAATGATGAAAACCTTGGCAAAGTGTTACTTTGGAGTCATCGAGAAAGACCTTGTTTCTAAGTACTCGCTAAGTCCAAGACAGGTTGTGTTCTCAGCTGTTTACGCGCCCCACATGCACAGGATTTTCTTTTCACCATCCCTATTGACGGCTTGGGTCAGAGGATGAACCATCGCCAATTCCGATCTATGTTGTGTTATAGGCTTACCGTACCTATGTTCTCTGATGGTAGCCTTTGCCCGAGTTTTAATGTGCATCGTATGGACATATGGGGGGATCATGCGGTTCACTGCTCCAGTGAAGTGGGTGTGAAGTTCAGGCACAATCTGGTGCGTGATATGCTTGTGGATATTTGCACTAAGATTGGGATCATGGTGCGTAAGGAGGCTCCTATGGGGTTCCTTTCGGAGGATGGGAAGGAGCTACGGCCTACAGACTCGTTATTATTTAATTAGATTCAAGGTAAAGATGCATGCTTGGATGTGACTAGCATCTCTCCATTTGCTGGTAGTGGGGCAACTTCATTGGCTCCTGGGGTAGCCTTGCACAATGCTGTGGAGAAGAAAAATAGAAAGTATGCATCCAAATGTGAGGACAATGGATACAAGTTCATACCGTTTGCCTTTTCTACGTTCGGGGAACTCGATACAGAGGCTTTGAACACACTTTCACGTATTAAGTCTATTGTCAATAGTAACTCAAGTAATGCTAAAAGTGGTGTTTTTATCTTTCACAGAGTTAGCTTTTGTATTCAGAAAGGAGTGGGAGCGCAACTTGTGTCTAGACTCCCATCCAACTTTATGTAAAATTTATTATGTTTAATGAAAATTCTATTATTTAAATAATAATAATAATAATAATAATAATAATAATAATAATAATAATAATAATAATAATAATAATAATAATAATAATAATAATAATAATAATAATAATAATAATAATAATAATAATAATAAAGTGTCGATCCAGAAATTTACCTGTTCTTCCCAATCCTCAGGCGTCTTGTTCACCGGACGCTTTTCCTTGATCTCGTCCAGTTTCTCAACCCCACCTTGCCGTGTAAAATTCTGCAATTTGAATTTGTATTTGTTGTCATCGTATCGCTTTCTGAGATAAGCTTCGATACTTTTGACAATATCTTCTCCATCCGGACCGGCAAGGTGTTCGCCGAGATCAAAGAAATGTTGCAATAAAATATAATCAAAATAAATATACAAATTTAAATAAACAGACAAATTTAAATAAATAACACATTTAAAATAAATAAACACATTAATTAAAAAAATAAAAGATAAAAAAAACTGACGTGTAGCTGGTCTTCGATGTGGGCCTTGGTGGTCTCGGGAACCTTATCCCATGAATCGTAATGCATGGGAATTGATTCCCGTAACAACTCCCCGACCATGTTGGAGAACCATGAAGCGTGAGTACCCACATGCTCATACATCCCTTTGGCGTTCTTCTAGAATCTGATCGATACCGGACGACCTGTATCAGACACCGTATGGCGGAGTTTCGTGTTCTTTGTGGGACCACGCACCACCTTCCCGCCTTTGCCAATTTTGGCATTGGGCTTGGGAGCTTTGGATTTAGAGCCTACAAGTAATCAAATTCAAGTGATGATGACATAAAATAACAAGTTATCAATTTCAAATAATGATCAAGTTTAATTAAAATAATCGAGAAATTCTTACGCTGACAATTAGTGCCTAGCCTCCTCGAGGGATCACGGGGTGCCTCATTACCTCCATCACCACTGTGGCTCCTAGCAAAAACATCTGCCATCTGTAAACGTACTAGTACAAGAACACAGAAATTAGTGAAGAAACACATATACGCATACATATACACACATTCAAATAAATAACAATATATACCAAAAAAAGATAATAATAAATAATTAAATAAATAAACACATTTAACCACTCGATAAAATTTTTATTCAAATAAGTGTCGTTTAAGAAATTACAATTTGAGATCAATATCCCACATCACTAAGGTAAAAACCCTCATTATTAGTGCCAGCTTCATCTTCACGATCGACGTGGTCTTCAACATCAGATGCTAAATCATGAGGAACGTGGTCATCATAATCAATATCATTGTCGTCGTCGACATCAGTGATAATTGGTGGTGGTGGTGCCTCAACTTCCGCTGGCTGGACATCTATATTTATGGTGTTATAATTCAACTTATCCAACTCAGCAGAGAGTGTGACATGTGATGAGTTGTTGTCATGTACAACATCCTGATTGTCTTCTACCACGATGATATCCGGGTTCCAAATCTTTCGATGATAAGAATCTTGGACAGCCTTGCAATTACCACGTTTACCCGGGAAATCAAGGTAAAAGACTTGTGTTGCTTGTGTTGCAAGAATGTATGGTTCATTTTGAAACGATACACGATCTGTCATAATTTGTGTAATGTTATTTCTATAGGTACAAAGGTTTATGCGACCCTCGTTATTAGTGACGAACCATTTGACTTTGAACAACACAACCTTGAACTGAATATACAAAAATTCGAGAATTTATTCAAGCTGGCCATAATACATTCCTCCGCTAGGATTAGGAGTTGAAATTCCGCTGCTTTGAGTTGAACGACGTAAATCACGGTAGTGTACGATAAACTTCACACCATTGAATACGTAAGAGTCGACTGAGACTGTAGTACATGATGGTCCACAGGTCAAATCGAATAACTCGGAAGTACAATTTGGGTCCTTCTTTACTTCTAATTCACGAATCTCTGAAAAAGTTAAGAATAGATATAGATGAGTAATAGTTGTTATTTTTACAGGGTAATACATACAATAAGTCTACCTTCTTCCCAAACCAGCGAGGAAATCCTTCTTGTATGTCATTGCCAGGAAATGCCCTGTAAATGTTCAAGATATTAGAATAAGTCGTCGAATAATAACTTACGTAAAACAAATTTTGAAATAAAATGCGTACCTCTTGTACTCGTTCATGTACGGGTCGATTTCATGACTGTTGTGTAGTACATACCATACTACTTTCTACATTGTGTCTGGTTAGATCCGAATTAATGATTGTCTACCATTCTTTTTACAGAGTGATCGAAACACCTAAAATCGACTTGTTGGGTTTGGACCGTCCTCATTCCGGTCAGGACGATTAAATCTCGTCTCAACACCCCAAAACTAATACGAACAGAAAGTTAATGCTTCATCATCAATATAACCCTCCGCTATTGAACCTTCAGGCTTATCTTTATTTCTGACATAATTTTTGAGCTTTTTCATGTATCTTTCAAATGGATACATCCACCACACGTAAACAGGCCCGCCTTCAATAGCCTCTTCGGGTAGATGAATAACCAAGTGAATCATAATGTCAAAAAAAGTAGGAGGATATATTTGCTCGAAACTGTAACACCCCCAAAATCGGGTCCAGTGGAAGCATACATGTCACTGGGGTGCTACGAAATGGGTATCACAACACAAGTACAAAGAACGGTTTTTACTTTAATCATTTAGAATAAAATTCATTATCAAAAGTATTAAATTTACATTATTCGAAAATAGTGCGGAAGTAAGGCCCATAAATTAAATAAAGCGGTCCCAATTGTTTATCAGAGTCGCCTATGACCATGCCCCTTGCCAAGCGCCTCCAGAAGTAAGCTATTGCCTTAACCTGAAAATACATGCTAAAAGAGTCAACACGAGGTTGGTGAGTTCATAGCTTTAGTGAAAACGTAAATCGGAAGGAAACCCTTTTCAAATCACATCTCATGACAAGTATATGCTAACCTAATCTTGTTACAAGTCCTATGCACACATAACTTGTAACATCTTAGGTCCACATATACTTCCATTCTGAGAAATATTTATACAATAATCAAGTGTAGACCATAAGTAAAATGTCATATAAAGTGTATCCTATTACGCCAGCACTAAGTTCATGCAACCGAAGCTTGACTATGTGCATGCTCTAAAAGCACGTTAAATAAAGGCCCTTGTAATTGTCTATCCCGTGACACTCGTGTTTCGACATGTTATACGCTCGCATTTGGTCATCTTGGCCAAACCGAACGGGGGTGTCACCCCCAATAGATCTATTTATAGTACTCGCGCTTCCCCGCAGGAATTGACGGTTCATGAGTTTGGGCATGTGGGATTCAGTGACTTAGGCTAATTCTACGTAATAGTTTGATAAAAGTATGAGTTCAGTTTGGTCCAAATAAATATTTTTAAAACACTTGTGTCCGTAAGAAAATAATCAAGTATGCAACCAATATGCACCTAAATGCATTTGAATAATCAATCAAGTATTTCAACAAAACAATAGTGTTTGAGTAAACAATCGCGTATTCAAATAAAACAAGCATTGAGTTTAGTTAAAAACGAGCATGTATTCTCCCCCAAAATAGTTATAAAACAAGTAAAAGTAGGGGCCATGAACTCACCTTAGCCACAGCAATGCAAATATCACAACTGATACAACTCGCATCTAGAAGCAAAACACAATGGTATCCAGGAGACAGGCACAACGGTACACGGAGGTACAAGCACAACGGTACGAGATCGGCACAACCTAATACGTATACGGTTATCTCAAATTACGTCTTGCACAATAATTAAGTCTACCAGAGACAACGCGTCGTAGTTTTCGTGGATTACTCAAATTCAATACTTATAAAAAGTTTAATATCAACGTTTCGTGTGGTGTGGTAAGAAAACATAGACTCAAACACAATTCACGCCAAAGAGAAAAAGACAACGACACAGTCGGGAAAAATACTGACAGAAACTCAAGCTAATCAAAGAAAAATCCAGAAAATAAATACAACTAACTAGGTTAATACAAATGGGTCGATTGGTAAGTTTTGGTATTTACCCCGAATTATCAATTAATTTTATAAAACATAATCATATTATAAATACGGATTAGTTTAGATTTATAATCCAAATTACTTATTTTTAGAAATAAATTAGTCCGTTTATATAACATTTCTAAGTCATCGTGACTTTAAAAATCAATTTCCCAATTCCACTTAATAGAAGACAACTTTTTAATGTTTCCAGTATATTTATTAATTATTGTCCATTATCAATATAAGTCCAATAATTATCCAAGTGTTCATGTATTTCAAGTTCCGGTTCAATATTTATAATCCGCATTATCCACATCCAAATCACAATCCCAAGTTAAATTTCCGAAACATTCCAAATATCCCAAGTCAAAAATAAATTAATGCCCGTTAGTCAAAGTTCAATATTTGAAGTATTTTCAACACATAACTCAAATTTATTAAACCAACGTAACTCTCCCTACTAGTTTTTATTGGGATACATTCTCTAAACGTACTCGCTATCTTTTGTATGGGCTTCGGCCCAGCTTTGTTACAAATCAAACACACCCAGATTTAAGCTTGCAGGCCATTAACCCAAGACAAATCAAACGCACCCCTAACCCTAACTAAGCTCAAACAAACGCACCCTGTGTGACTAAAATATAACATCAAACCAACACACCATTTAAAATGTAACTTACCAACACACCCTTCGCGGGTGGTGACGGACGAGAGCAACACAAACACACCCTACGGGGTTTCTCTTTGCACAAGACTATCAAACACCTAAGTAAGCTCATAGAGCTTTTTAAAACCGAATAACCAAACACACCCTTGTCGGGTTGACCTGACATGTATACTTAACCAAAACGAACACATGCCCCTTTTTGTTGATTCTTACCCGACCAATAAACAACAATAACAATAACCATGACTCGAACCAACATCAACGACCACAACAAAATTAGCGAGGGCTTTGACTCACGACTTACATCCAATATCCAAACCGTAAATGTGTTCGGGTCGACCCGACTCGTGACCACAAATCTGCAAACCCATCTTTTAATTCTTACCACACGAAACAAAATCAAACAAAACATGTTTAAATCTTGTTTTCAATAAAACATACCACTCGAATTTATTATCAAAAATGTTTTACTTCACCCCTTTAATCCATTTATTATCCATGAAAAACAATAACGCGAATTCATATTCGGTTTTAATCAAACAATAATAACAAATTAGTTTTAACCTTCGACATACTGATAGATGTCGTTTTACCCGTCAAAAGTCATTTATAAAATTGGAAAGACTATACGAACCTTAATACTAAAGTATCTTGGTAAGTATTGATCTCCCGTGTATCGTTTCAAAGGAGTGGTGAATTGATGTTCGTTAATTGAGTTTTGTTTGATGCTTAGTTGTCATAAAGGGGGTTTTGTTTTTGGTTTGGTTTTTAAGAGATTTTTAAAAGCTAAATTAATTAATAAAAGAAAAACTACAAGTAAAAACGAGGGTAAATAGATATAAAAGATAATATTAAAGAGTATGCATGCCAAGTGAGGTGAAAAGATCATTAAGTGTGAATTATCATTTTAAGTGATTAATTAATTAATACCCGTCAAAGAAAAACTATTTTCTCACAACGTTAGTTTATTTTGAAAACAATCTCTTGGTAAAAATTACTAGATCTAAATAATTAATTATCCTAACGCCTTTTGCCCGTTAAAACAACCAACAAAATAAATCTAAAAATAATCTGGAAATTATTAATCAACAATCTTAAATACCCGTTTAAAAAACTATTTTCTCACAACGTTAGTTTATTTTGAAAACAATTCTTTATCTTGGTAAAAATTACTAGCTTTAGATAATTAACTACCCTAATGGCTTTTGCCCATCAAAATAATCAAAAATCAATCCATGTAAACCAAAGATTATCAATCAATAATTTCTAAGTTTTCACACTTAATTTACAAATCAGCATCACTTAACAAACATATATAAGTCTACTCACTACTCATGACTACTAAGCAAACAATAACAATTAATCCAACAATAATAAGCATATTTCTAAACTAACATATATAAACTATTCTAACATAATAATAAGCAAATCATAATCAACGATAATGAAATATAAGCTAAACATAATAAAAATAAAAGAGATAATAAGAAAAAAGGATTAGAAGTCACCAAAATCGGGTTAACGAGCGAGACGATACCCAAGCTTGTAACAATACCAAAAATACTCAAACCCAAGCTCATATACTCGTACCCTTGTTGATAGCTTCATAATCACTCTATAAATCACACAAATACACTACTAACTCTACTAACGGCTATTTAACCTCTATTTATTTCTAAACTTAAAGCACAACTTTTTCACTAACTATTGATGACTAACAAAATATCTAAGACTAAAGAAAAAATTTAGACGATAAAGAATTAAAAGATGAAACATTGATTTGTTTTGGTATTAAAAAGAAGATAAAAAAAAGTAATTTTTTTTTTAAACTCTCGGTGGAGTTTTGTCAACCACAAATCTGGTTTATGCAAAAACATAATATTTAATTGATTAAAAAAATAAAGTTTAGAAAATGGAGACAATGATTGAACATTTAATGAAGTACATAGAATTGAAAAGAGAAAAAATAAGGTAGATGACGGCTGTAATTCACCGAACCCATATGGGGTGCGTCGGCTCCCCAGCTCCCCTCTCTCTGTTCTTCCTCGTTGGGTTATATTCCCACAACAAAAAGTAGACTTGAGAAATTTTGGGCTGTGATGGGCTTGTTCACTTGTTGGACCAAGGGGATATAATATATTTGTTGACGTTGGGAGTTATAAGTGTGGATGTAAATATTGTTGTAGTTGCTTGGTTTATAGCAGGGGTTCGGTCGGGACTATTTCTTCGGGCTTAAGATGGCCGTATTCTTCGGGCTTCAATAATTTTCGATAAATACTCAAAAATCTCGTACTTTTGCTCCAATGCTTATGTCTCGTACCTACAACAATAAATAACAACTTTAAATAATGCAAGCACTTAAAATACACATTTTTGTTATTTATTTAGTCACAAATGAGGGTATTTTAGCACTAAAAATATGAATAATCAAGCGTTCGTCATCCGCCTACACTTAAATGTTGCTTGCCCTCAAGCAACTTAATTAAAAAAAATGCTATGTCCGAAAATGATTTTCATCCCCTAAACGAATAACCATAACATCAAACAAGAAAAGATAAATAATCATCTGGGGGATATAAAGAAAAAATCATTAAAGTCGATAACGCCCAATTTTGACCCGTATTCATATTATATGACTAAAAATAACTTTTTATGGTGACCGTCATACTTGACTTTATTTTCACGATATAATAAAGCTTAAGAATAGGAGACACGCATACTGGGTGTCTCCAGGAGATGCTAATCATCATCCTCTTTTTACTACTCCCAAACTAAGCTTGAACAATTATTGGCGTTGTGCACACTAGTACAAATCTGCGATTTCGTCACACATGCTATTTTTTGAACGGCCACACAGTCAAATATTTATGTGACTAAATGTACCAGAATAAAATAAACAGCCATACTTGATCCGACTTGTGTGACCATTTCGGAATTTCATTGTCACACATTTGAATATTTATGTGACTAGAGGTAACTGGTAATTTTTTTTTTCAATATTTAGTCACTTATAATTTAGGACGTGTGACAGATACAAATAAGTTTGAAACATTAGTCACACTATATATATACATATGTGACAAATATATGTCACACAATTGAACAATATGACCAAAATCCATATATGGTCACATGAAGTAATTATATATGTGGCTAAATATATGTCACACACTTGAATACTGTGACCAAATGACATATATGGTCACACTAAACGTTTTGTCACACATTATTTAAGTGTAGCCAAAATCCAGTACATATGGTCACACATTTTGTGATAATACATTTTATGCCTTAAATTAGTTTTAAAAAAAATTCCTAAATATTTAGCCTTCCCCCAAAATATTTTCATTATATCCCGCCCCAATTTTCACCTAAAATCAAAATCACTTTTTTAGATCCCTCCATTTTTTGTTCCCTCCAAGTCTCTAACTAGTCTTCCCCCAAAATATTTTCATTATATCCCGCCCCAATTTTCACACAAAGTCAAAATCACTTCTTTAGATCCCTCCATCTTTTTGTTCCCTCCAAGTCTCCAACTTTTCAATAATTCAGTCACACTCATCCTTTTCCCCCAAAATCAAAATCATAGAAAGAATATGGTGTGGTTGCCCAGCTTCACCACGCACCAGTCCTCAAAGTCTCGAACCCGTCTTTACAAACCAAAAGCCAATGCCATTCACCATCATTGCTGCTGGTATTAAGGCTATTTGTATAAAAATCAGGTAATATAATATGTTATATGTTCAATTTAGAAAGCAATTTAAGGTGTTCATGGGTCAATTTCTTATTCTGTTGATTTTTGAATTTAGGGGTTTTTGTGAACCCGAATTATAAACTTGTAACATTGAATTTAAGGTTCTGTTGAAACTGATTTGGGTGTTGTTTAGTCACTTAATGAATGTTTTATGAGGCTTTTTTGTTGAAAATGAATTCTTATAGTCATGACGGCCCTTTTCAATTGTGTTCATGTTTTTTGCTATTGGAATAGGGGTTTTTTAGTGGGTTTTATGTATCTTAATGGCTGCATTTAGTTCTCATTACATGCTGAATTTGTGGGTGTTTTTATGTTTGTTCATGGCTATAAATAGTTCTCATGACAGCTTGTTTAATAAATGTATAAAGATTATGGTCAAAAGTTAGTTTCCTCTTTTTAAACGTAGATGTTACTAATCTTTGATATGTGTTTACTGTTGTTTATTAACTGGTGTTTCAGAGTGATGGCATACTATACATTTTCCTTGAACTATAACTAAAGGTTCAGAGTGATGGCATACTATACATTTTCAGAGTGATGACATATCTGTAGCTGCTGTTGATACTGGCACTAGCACTCGGGAGGGGAGACCTTATAAGAAATCTAAATGGGATAAGGTATCTTTTGAGATTTTTGCATGTTACATCTCTTTTGGGTGAGTTGCAACTTATATACATAGTAGATGATTCACTAAGCTAATTTGTATCATTCTATTACTATCATTTACTCAGGTAGATGTGGACCAAAGGCCCCCTCTAACCACAAGCTCACAGGACTCTGTGTCAAGTGCTGGGACACATGCAGCACTTCTAACTGCTGCTAATGCTGGGAGTGGGTACACAACGTTTGCGTAAGTCTTCTGTGCTCTCTTATAAATAATCATCCTATTTGTTCCCATGGGTTGAAGCTTCTTTTCATGGATCACCTCCGAACTAAATGTTATCGTCCTATCTTTCACTGTTAGTTTCAGTTTCTGTTAAGACTCTTTTTAGTTGATTAGGTTTATCTATAAATAAATAATGTGTTAATTATGATTTTAAAAATACTACTACTGTTCCAATGTTTGGAATTGTGTTTGATCCGTTTCACTAAAGAAAGCTGCTTTTCTTTTACTGTTTTTGTTTCTAAGAAAACATAGATAATCACATTGTTTCAAATGATATGCCACACTTTTTCTGATTATCTGCGTTTCTAAATGCAATAACTGGATAATCTACTCCAAAATGCAGCCCCAGGAGACCCTCTTATTTGACTAGAAATATGTATGGAAGCCAGTAACTTTATAATAAAATAGGCTAAGTTAATTGGCAAGTTGTTTGGTTCTTACACCAGAAACTTGTTGCTTTTGATCATAACACCATTATGCTAGTTTTTGGATATTAGTATGGGACACCATTGTGGGTTGTGATTTCTGGTTGATTTGAAAAAAATAATAATATTCTATTTGTTAAGTACTGGATTGGGACTAATATGTTAGACTTTGTGTTGGTTGTAGGTTTTGGATGCACCGGCGTTGCAAGATGATTTTTATTTGAATATTGTTGATTGGTCTTCTCACAACGTGTTGGCTGTTGGATTGGGGAGTTGTGTTTATTTATGGAATGTTTGCAGTAGTAAGGTAAATTTCAAACTTTAAGGTCTACATTTTATAAGAGATTATATTTGTTACTATTATTGATAATCTAACTTTAATGCAAATGCAAGTGACAAAGTTGTGTGATATGGGGAATGATGATAGTGTGTGTTCGGTTGGGTGGGCACAACGGGGGACCAGTCTTGCTGTTCGGACTAGCAACGGTAAAGTTTAGGCAACGTGGTGGTTGAATCTTAGCATATTGAATGATGGTGTTATTTTTGTTCCAGCTCTTGGACACTGCTCGTTGTAAGAGAGTAAGAACAATGGAAGGACATAGATTACATGTAAATCTTTTATTTGTTACTACAGAAATTTTTTAACACTGTCTATGATTTCTTTCTTATAATATCATCTCAATTATTGACACGTGAATTGTAGGTATGTGGACTCAAGTGGTCATATGATAATCGTGAATTAGCATCTGGTGGAAATGATAACAGGGTAAGTAATTAATATACATATCTCCTATTATTATTTTTGCGCGACTAGAGATAAGTGTGTTCGAATAAGTGATTAAAAATATATATCTCTCAAGAACAAACATAAACAATATCACAAGATATAGAAACATAAGATTCAAGGTTGTAACCCTAGTGATAACTCAAGATCACTCGTATTATTATCTTAATAATATTGAATCGTTTGGTGATAAGCTTTCATTGTTCATTGTCATATAACAAACATAACTGTTCCATTTCCATAACCATAATAACCTTCTAAGTGTGATTAAGTAGATTCCGCATACTTAATCATATTCACTTAATATATCATATACACAAAGTACAAAAGGTTTAACCACCTTATTGTGTATCGAATCCAAACAAGTGGTATCAGAGCAGGCTGATATTATTGATTTAGAAGAAGAAGCTTAAGAATGGATGTTCAGGATAATGCTACAAATGTTGCTGCAAAGTTGCCCATGATCAAACAAAATGAGTTTGAGTTATGGAGGTTGAGAATTGAGCAATATTTCATGGTTCAAGATTATGCTCTTTGGGATATCATTCTGTATGGTGATTCATTTACACTAGGTTATACAGATATTATTCTTGAAGGCAAAACTGAAAGAAAAAGGAATACTGGACCAGCTAACAATGATGAAAAGATTCAGAAGAGGAATGATCAAAAGGCAAGAAATTTGTTGCTTATGACCATTCCTGGTGAACAAATGCTATCTTTTAGCAAGTATCCAGATGCAAAAACTCTTTTTGAAGAGATTTGTGCATGGTTTGGTGGTAATGAAACTACCAAGAAAACACAGAAGACATTGCTAAAACAAAAATTTGAAAACTTTAGTTCAAATAGCAATGAATCACTTGATAAGCTGTTCTCAAGATTACATAAGCTTGTCAGTCAGTTAGTTGTGTTGGGTGTTGAGATAGCCAAGGAAGATCTCAACATGAAGTTTTTGAGAAGCCTACCTGATGAGTTCCATACTCATGTGGTTGTCTGGATGAACAAACCAGATATTGAAACCATGAAACTCAATGATTTGTTCAACAACTTCAAAATTGTTGAACAAAGTCTAAAGAAGTCTGGAATCTATAGTACTAGTTCTGGGAATGTGGCACTCTTGTCATCTCCTAGTATTAGTAAGTCAGATGAGGTAGATGAAGAAGTAGGTGTTTCTACTGCTATCTATGGTGGTCCTTCTTCTAGTTCACAAAAGAATGCTGCTGGACTTGGAGATCATGGATTCTATGTATTCATGTCTAGTCAATCTAGTGGTTCTCCTCTAACTCATGAAGATCTTGATCAGTTGGATGATAATGATTTGGAAGAGATGGATATCAAATGGCAGGTTGCTTTACTTAGCATGAGGGCTAAGAAGTTCTGGCAGAGAACTGTTAAGCAGATTACCATTGATGGTAATGAAACTGTTGGGTTTGATAAGAAGAAAGTAGAGTGTTTCAACTGTCACAGGTTAGGACACTTTGCTAAAGAATGTTGAAACCCAAGGAAGCAGGACAATAGAAGCATTTGGTATAGGCAAGGGCACAAGAAGGAAGTCACAGTTGAAGAACCAAGGGCTATGCTAGCCATAGATGGTGTTAACTATGATTGGCGCTTCATGGCTGATGAAGTGGAAGCACCAACAAATGCTGCACTGGTGGCCACTGAGACTGCTCTAATGGCCTTTTCTGATTCAGAGGTGAATTCCATTATTAAATGTACTAAATCATGCTCTGCTCTTAAAGCTTATAAAGATCTTAAAACGAGATTTGATGATCAACTAGAACAGTTATATGATGCATTAGCCAACCTAGGTAATCATAAAAGAGGTATATCTGTTGTTGAAAAACAACTTGTACATTTTCAAGAAAATGAGTCTAAGTTTGCTGATGACATGAATGCTCTCCAAAGAAAAATAGATTTTCAAGCTGAAATAATTTGTTCAGAAAGAGCTGCATTAGCTAAAGCCCTAAATAACAGTGAAAATGTTTAGATGACAGTAGATGCTTTAGCTTATGCCTCAGAAGGAATTAATAAGATTTGGGAAGCTCAAGTAATCAATAAAGCTAAGTCTGGTTTAGGATACAAATCTGTTCCTCCACCATACAGAGGTGTTCCTTCACCTCCAGGTATTGACCTAGTACACACAGGTTTTGCTGAGTTTCAAGAACCAATTATGGAATATGGTTCTAAGTCTACTGAGGGTCCTAAGATAAAAAAAGTAAGTGAGAGTTTAAGTAAAACTTCACTTTCTAAGGACAAGGTGTCCTTTGTTAAGAAAGGAGATGCTATAGTTGTTGAGGATTGTACAACTGATAGTGATGAAGATGAACAGGTTATGTCTAAACCTGAACAAGTTAAGAAAGCAGGAACAAAGGTTCCTAAAGTGGTAAAAAAAGGATACTGTTAGGCCTAAATCAAAGATTAAACATGTTAGGCAACCAGTTAGGTATTGTGAAAAATACAGATCCACTAGCAAGCCCAGAGGTAACCAAAGAAATTGGAATAACCTCAAGTCTAACCAATTAGGTGATGACTTTTCTTTTTATAATAAAGCATGTTATACATGTGGTAGTTTTGATCATCTTGCTGCTTTCTGCAACAAATGGGTATCTGGGTATGAAAAGAATAGAGTGAACTACAAAAGGCAAACACCTAAACCTCACTTTCACTCTAGTTCTAATGTTAACAAAACTAAACCCAAAACAGTCTCTGTTATGTCTGGCTTCAATAAAGTTAATTCTGCTAGACCATATATGACTGTTTACCCAAAATCCACAGCTAAGGGTGCAAAAACATCTTTCAAAAATGCACCAAAGGTTGTTCAAAGGCCCATTCATTCAAAGGCAGTAGTCCAAAAACAAGTTTGGAAAATTAAGGGTTCAACTACTAAACAAGCAGTTAATTCTGCTAGGCAAGCAGTTAATTCTGCTAGGCAAGTAGTTAAGTCTGCTGCTAAGGGAAACAGGGCAAATGCTATTAAGGCCTCAGCATGTTAGGTTTGGAATTCAACTAAATCCAATGTTGCATCAACTGTTCTAAAAAGATTGAATTACATTGATGCAAGAGGCAGATCCAAGTCAGTAATGGCTTGGGTCCCCAAAAGAAACTAATACTTCTCATTTATGTGCAGGAACATTCAATTGATCAACAAGAGGATCAAGGATACTCAGATAGTGGATGTTCAAGGCACATGACAGGCAACAAGTCCTATCTTTCTGATTTTCAAACATTAGATGGTGGCTATGTTACCTTTGGAGGAGGTGTTGGTGGCAAAATTTCCGGTAAAGGTACCATTAAAACTGGAAATTTAGATTTTGAAGATGTGTACTATGTACAAGAGCTAAATTATAATCTTTTTAGTGTCTCACAAATGTGTGACAAAAAGAACAAAGTTATTTTCTGTGACACTGAATGTCTTGTACTTTCTCCTGATTTTAAGATGCCTGATGAAAGTCAAGTACTTATTAAAATTCCTAGAAAGGGCAATATGTACAGTGTTGACATGAAGAACATTGTTCCCAAAAAGGTTTTAACTTTTCTTGTTGCAAAGGCCACAACGGATGAATCAATGAAATGGCATAGAAGGCTTGGTCATATTAATTTCAAAACCATAAATAAAATTATTAAGAATGGTTTGGTAAGAGGTTTACCTCACAAAAGATTTGAAAATGATCAAACATGCATTGCTTGTCGTAAAGGCAAACAACACAAAGCCACTTGTAAGCCCAAGATTTTTAACTCTATCAATCAATCATTGTTTATGATTCATATGGACTTATTTGGACCTGTTTCAGTAAGTAGTATAATGCATAAGAGATATTGTCTTGTTATAATTGATGACTATACCAGATTTACATGGGTTTTCTTTTTAGGTTCTAAGGATGAAACTTCTAGTATTCTTAAGACATTCATTACACAGATAGAAAACCAAGTAGACAAGAAAGTGAAAGTCATTAGATGTGATAATGGGACAGAGTTTAAGAATAGAGTTATGGATGATTTCTACAAACAAAAAGGTATTAGGAGAGAATTTAGTGTTGCTAGAACTCCACAATAGAATGGTGTTGTTGAGAGAAAGAATAGAACACTAATTGAAGCTGCTAGAACTATGTTAGCTGATTCTAAGCTACCTATAACTTTTTGGGCTGAAGCAGTCAACACTGCTTGCTATGTTCAAAATAGAGTTTTAGTTGTACAGCCTCACAATAAGACATCATATGCACTTTTTAGAGGTAGAACTCCTGCAATAGGTTTTCTTAGACCTTTTGGATGTCATGTGACAATTCTCAATACCTTAGACCATTTAGGAAAATTCTATGGTAAAGCAGATGAAGGATTCTTTGTTGGATATTCTCTCAATAGCAAAGCTTTTAGAGTATACAACTCAAGAACCATGATTGTAGAAGAAAATCTACATGTGGAGTTTTTGGAAGATAAATCCAATGTAGAAGGCCAAGGACCAATATGGCTATTTGATCTTGAAACTCTAACCAAATCAATGAATTATGTGCCTGTTGTTGCAGAAACTAATGATTTTTCAGGTTCACAAGCAAAAGATGAGGCAAGGTTAGAAAAGGAGACAAACCAAGATCATGTGTGGATGCCAATATGGTCAAGTTCAAGTGTGGAATCAACTTCAACAATTGGTGAATCTTCTTCTGGTAAAGCTAAAGAAGATGTTGAAGATGAAAGCAAAGAAGATGGTGCAAAGGAACAAGAAAATAGTTCTGCTATCAATAATGCTGCTGAAAAAGACTTAAGTGAAGCAGCATAATTAACAAAGGAAGCAGAATTAACAGACGATGAGGTGGATTTGAGCAATCTCCCACCAAACTATCATGTTCCACTTACACCACACACCAAAATTCACAAAGTCCACTCCCTAGAAAATGTGATAGGAGATGTACAATCAGGGGTGAAGACAAGACAACAACTGATGTCTTCAGACCAACAAGGGCTTCTTGATGCCCTTTATGCTTCAAAACAGCATGAGTTTTCAAACTCTTGCTTGTTTGTATGATTTCTCTCA
This sequence comes from Artemisia tridentata subsp. tridentata, assembly GCA_021014915.2. NCBI lineage: Eukaryota > Viridiplantae > Streptophyta > Magnoliopsida > Asterales > Asteraceae > Artemisia > Artemisia tridentata. The sequence goes on from CP139501.1 coordinate 252,944,225, forward strand.
CAAGCTGAACCAAAGAACATTCTGAAAGCCTTAGATGATTCTAGCTGGGTAGAAGCTATGCAAGAAGAGCTTCTTCAGTTCAAGATTCAGAAAGTTTGGGTGCTAGTTGATTTACCTAAGGATGCAAAGGTAATTGGCACTAGATGGGTTTTCAAGAATAAAAAGGATGAAAGGGGAATAGTGATTAGGAGTAAGGCTAGATTAGTAGCCCAAGGGTACACACAACAATAAGGTATAGACTATGATGAAGTTTTTGTTCCAGTAGCAAGACTTAAGGCAATTAGGCTTTTCTTAGCTTATGCTTCATTTTTAGGCTTCACAGTTTACCAAATGGATGTCAAGAGTGCATTTTTATATTGCACAATTGAAGAAGAGGTGTATGTCTCACAACCTCCAGGGTTCATTGATCCTGACCATCCAGACAAAGTGTACAGAGTTGTAAAAGCTCTTTATGGCCTTCATCAGGCACCTAGAGCTTGGTATGAAACACTGGCTTCCTATTTAAAAGAGAATGGATTTCAAAGAGGAAAGATTGATCAGACACTTTTCATCAAACAGCACAAGAAGGATCTTCTGTTAGTGCAGGTGTATGTGGATGACATTATCTTTGGATTTACAAGGAAGGAGATGTGTTTGGAGTTTGAGAAGCTTATGCATGATAAGTTTCAGATGAGTTCCATGGGGGAACTTACATTCTTTTTGGGTTTGCAAGTTAAACAATCATATGAAGGCATATTTATTAGTCAAGATAAATATGTTGCTGAGATACTTAGAAAGTTCAACTTTGCTGATTCAAAAATGGCAAGCACACCAATGGATTCTGAGAAACAACTTCCAAAAGATTTAGATGGAGAAAATGTGAATGTACACACATACAGATCTATGATAGGATCTTTGATGTATCTCACATCATCAAGACCTAACATCATGTTCTCTGTTTGTGCTTGTGCAAGATTTCAAGTGACTCCAAAGGTTACTCATTTAACAGCAGTCAAGAGGATTTTTAGATATCTCAAGGGTCAACCTAGGTTGGGTCTATCGTATTCAAGGGAATCACCTTTTGACTTGGTAGCATTTTCGAATAGTGATTATGCTGGTGCTAGCTTAGACAGAAAGTCAACAACTGGAGGATGTCAATTCCTTGGGTGTAGACTTATCTCATGGCAGTGTAAGAAGCAAACAACTGTGGCTACTTCAACAACTGAAGCTGAATATGTAGCTGCTGCAAGTTGCTGTGCTCAAGTCTTGTGGCTTCAAAACCAACTTCTTGACTATGGGTACAATTTTATGAACACTGTTATTCATATTGATAATAGTAGTACTATTTGCATTATTAAAAATCCAGTACAACATTCTAAAACAAAACACATTGAAATTAGACATCACTTTATAAGAGACTGCAATGAGAAAAGATTAATTCAAGTTCTTCAAATTGCTTCAGAATACAACTTTGCAGATCTGCTAACAAAAGCTTTTGATGTTGGAAGGTTTCAGTACTTGGTGGCAAGTATTGGAATGCTTAATACTTAAATTTTTCAATCTATGTGTTTTTGTATACCAGTATGGTTAATTCTGGTGATTACTCAGTTAATTCTGGTGGTTACCCAATTAAGTCTGGTAGTTCAATTTTTGTTTGTACTGTTGTCTTTGTAAATTTGTACTAGCTATTACTTTAAAATTGTGTTATTTCATACAGTTAGTCATATGTTTATTCTAATATAAGACAAGTACTTTGTACATTGTTCTTTTGGTTTTAGACTAACTATTTCAGGTATGATCATTTGAACACAAAGGAAATTTCAATTGAAATGGAAGCAGCAGAATGTTATATCAGTTGCTTACATAACAGGTTTATGATGGACTAAGTTTGGGAATTCTTAACAAAGGTTTATACCTAAGTTCATTAATTCTTTAAAACATCTTTCTTGAAACCTGGTTATCATATTTCACATTGAATTGATGACTTAGTTGATCAGATAGTAACTGATACAACTCACTTTCTATCATTTTATACTTTTAAGTATAATGAGCAAGTCTAAGGACATCTGATAGAAAGAACAGCTAGTAAAAGTGAATCTAACACTTGTGTTAGAGGCAACAATTGCTATGAGCTGGAAACCCTGTCAAGAAAGCCTTTTGAATAGGTTTATCTTTACACAGGCAGTTATTTATAACTGAAAACATTGGTTCTCACACAACCAGAGGTTGCATTAAACCGAAATTTTGATTAAGTGTCTGTTATACACTTTATCCCTTCAAAATGGTTGAAAGCAGTATGATTTTTTGTAATAAAATCATATGCATACTGCTAAAAGTCAAAATTTTTCTTAAAAGGATTTTTGGAATAAAAAAGACTCAGAAAACCATCTAACGATGGATTATGAGTTATTGCCCCATGAATCACCTCTCATAGGAGTTAACACACCTAGAAGTGATGAGGGCAGCAAATTAAACTCTTAAGGAATTGATGGCTAATTGTACAACATTGTCTGATAACAAGTTCTAAATGATAGCTCAGATGATGAAGAGAGAAATATTTTGGTACATTGTGAGAGATCTTCCAAACAGGGGAGGAAATGTTATTTACATCTCAGGGGAGGAAATAAAGCCCAAGGAAGATTAACCAATGAAAGGGAGGAAAAGAAAAGAGCATACAAGATGATGACATGGAAGTTGAAAATGACAAGAATAGAGCTGATTCTGGAGTATTATATATATTCAGAAGGGATGAAGCATTCTAAAGGAGAAAGTTCTATCTAGGTCAAATGAAGAGAGCTTTCAGTTTCAATTTCAGTTCACTACGTTTGTTAATCTCTTGCAAAGGCATGCTGATAGATGATTTCACTTGTTGAAACAAGCATCCAAGATACACAGCACCATTGCCTCTTATAATTCCTCCATCCAAGAAAATTCTTTTAGGTCAATGTTTGAAGCCTGAAGATGTGTATTGATATTTTTGAAGTCAAAGATCAGAATGCAGATGAGTTACTGAGTTAGATATTAACCTTTCAGAATAGAAGAAAGTTCAGTCCAAGGGTCTGACTATGAAGTGTTTGAAAGATCTTCAGAATTCCTCATTTAATTCATAAAACATGTTGAAATGGATTCACATGTTTAGGGGGGATTGTTGGGAATTAAATATTCTGAAGTTTAAGTATCGGGAAAATCTCTCAAGTGATTAAATCTGGTAACAGTAGAGTTAAGTCTGGTGAGTTCCAAAGTTAAGTCTGCTGGTTATCTGCTGGTTAAGTCTGGTCGTTGAAGTTAAGTCTAGTGGTTAAGTCAAGTGTTAATTCTGGTGACTATCAGAGTTAAGTCTGCTTGATGAAGATATTAAGTCTGGTTGACTGAAAGTCAATAATATACGGTAGATAATATCTTACCCCATGTGCTCAGTCTTTATCTTATATTCTCAGAACAAGTTGTAATCTTAGATACATGTTGTATCTTAGTTACTGACACACATAAGATAAGCTAGCAAGTTGTTTGACAAGACTTAACATTATTGTAAAGATCTTTCTTGTGTTATAAAAGAAAGATCTTAGACTAGAGATAAGTGTGTTCGAATAAGTGATTAAAAATATATATCTCTCAAGAACAAACACAAACAATATCACAAGATATAGAAACATAAGATTCAAGGTTGTAACCCTAGTGATAACTCAAGATCACTCGTATTATTATCTTAATAATATTGAATCGTTTGGTGATAAGCTTTCATTATTCATTGTCATATAACAAACACAACTGTTCCATTTCCATAACCATAATAACCTTCTAAGTGTGATTAAGTAGATTCCGCATACTTAATCATATTCACTCAATATATCATATACACAAAGTACAAAAGGTTTAACCACCTTATAGTGTATCGAATCCAAACAATTACCATCATACAAAACAATCATTGAAAATGCCTGATATAGATCTGGGGTCACAAGATTATCTTTTTTTGTCATCATTAAAATTAGTTTAGACATTTGGTAAATAAACTGCTAACTCCTTGTGTTGTTACAATGGCGGGTATGCAATCTCGTATGGTCAAAGAATGTGAATGAACTCGTAAGCACCCAATGAAATTCCCAAAACCAGATTATTGTTTGGAGATACCCTACTATGTACAAAAGTAACTACTGCTAGTGAAATTTATTACTGCTAGTACAAAGTTAAGACTTCTCAGAGATTAAAACTGCTTGAAGTTAATACTGCTAGTAGATTAGTTACAACTGTTAGTTATAAGTTAGTACTGTTGGTTCATATAGTTAGTACTGCTTATATGATATGTATTAGTTGTTTATGGAAAATATTATAGATACTTAGGAAAGTATTGTAAGCCGACTAGGACTCCTTGGTGTATAAAAGGAAGTCCAATTTTATATTTGGTTCAGTTATATACATTTCAATTTTATTTTATTTGAATTTGGTTTGATATATATTGATTTCTTAAATGTGACTAAAAGATGCATATAGTCACACTTATTAACACTTTTGGTCACTGTTTGCTTAATTCATTGTGTGACTAAATATTACAAAAGGCCACAAAAAAAATTATGTGACAATTGGATGATCAATAGTCACACAAAATATACATTTCTTCACTTTAAACAGTATATGGTCACACTTTTAGTCACTTTATGCTTAATTGTATGTGATTAAATACCCAAAACAAACATGCTTTGTGTGACTAAATATTACAAAAGGCCACACAAACATAAAATTCATGTGGCCATTGGATGATCAATAGTCACACAAAATACACATTTCTTCACTTTAAACAACATATGGTCACACTTATTAACACTTTTGGGCACTTTTTGCTTAATTGTATGTGACTAAATACCCAAAACAAACATGCTTTGTGTGACTAAATATTACAAAAGGCCACACAAACATAAAATTCAAGTGGCCATTGGAAGAACAATAGTCACACAAAATACACATTTCTTCACTTTAAACAGCATATGGTCACACTTATTAACACTTTTGGCCACTGTTTTTTAAATTGTATGTGACTAACTCCAAAAAAAACAACACATGTTGTGTGACTAAATCATCACAAACGTCACATTTATTATATATTCATGTGGCCACAGGACGGGAAATAGTCACACAAAATACACATTTACTTGAATAAATCATCTCAAATGTCACATATATTATATATTTATGTGACCAAAGGACGAACAATAGTTACTCTCAAAAAACATTTGTGTGACTATAAAGTGTTTATGGTCACTGTTACTGATTAATCCAACAAAACTTGTGCCTAATTTGACACACATATTCGGGTTTTGGTCACTCTTTCTCAATGAAAAAGGCCACAAACTAAACAATGTCACCATATGCCACCTATGGTGGTGCGACCTTTGGTGACACACACCAAAAAAAATGTGTGTGACTATATGCATATCGTCACACATTTTTGGTGTGACAAAATCCCATGTCTGTACCAGTGGCAAAAGTACAACTAAAATGCTGACACTACTCATATTTACAATTTGTGTAAGCCTAAACTAACTTTTCGCTCCCGCAATTTATTATTATTGGTGTGAATGTTCTAATTTCGAAATTTGGACCATCCAATCGACATTTTACGAAAGCTGCTATCCCTCTAAAATTGATACTCAACTTAACGACCTTTTCGAGAACTAAGATTCGAAGGCAAGATCATTCCATGTAGTGTAACACCCCCGTTTTCAATATACGCAGCGGAATATAAGTTAGGGGTGTTACTTCATGGTTCACAGTCATGAGAATAGAAAATGACTCAAAAGGAGACGTTTTAAATAAAATTGTTATCATTCATTTATTTAAATCAGAGTACATAATATAGGTCCCAGAGGGAGGTTCGGAAAATATATTATAAAAGATACATTACTCATTGAATGATAACAAAGTGGACACTCTTAAAAAGAAAGTCCATAGCCACTCTGTGCCGATAGCCATACTCCTTGTTACCTGAGATAAACATGCTTAAAAAGTCAACACAAAGGTTGAGTGAATTTATAGTGTTTAAAGTAACAATCAATTTTGAACACAAGATAAATAGTAAAGAAATCAGTTCAATCATAATTCGGAATATTGCACTAAACCTCATGACACGCAATGCGTTGACAGTTCCCAATCTCACTAACATAATTAAATGGTAGTGGTTTGCCCCCGAGTTTAAGAAATCAAATATAATGCATCTGCCTAACCGGCTACCACGAAGATATCCATCCGATTAGTACAAATGGGTCGTCAGGCCAATAGATCTATTCACTATATTCGCGCTCACCCTGCGGGTGACTAATGGTGCATGATATGAGGGTCTTTCAATAATTACAATCACAATAATAAGGGACAGTTAGCCTAGTGCAATAACAATCAGGAAAATACTTGTGTTCGGTTTGATAGCATGTATCTCCCCACATATTTAGAAAAACGTAAAGGAAAAGTGGGACTATAAACTCACCTGAAAGTCTGGATGGAAAATAAAGTTTAAATAAAGTTGATAAACGTCTCCGGCTTGCAACCTGGGTTGGTTATGTCAAGTTTTCAGTAACTGTTTCTGAACATATAAGTTTTATTATTCGTTCCGTTCGTTCGTTAAATAGGTAATTCGTTCGTTTGTTATCGTATTTTAATTCTTATTAATAATAATTCTAATAATAATAATAATAATAATAATAATAATAATAATAATAATAATAATAATAATAATAATAATAATAATAATAATAATAATAATAATAATAATAATAATAATAATAATAAATTTAATATTAATTATAGTTTGAACATTTTTCACTTCTTCCCCTAAAGTTCTACATATTGTCAACTTTTACCCTTGAACTTTCATAAAATGACAAGTTTTACCCCTTAACTTTTAAAAAATTACAATTTTTACCCCTCAACTTTAGTTAAATGACAATTTTTACCCCTACAGTTTTAAAAATGACACTTTTTACCCCTAGGGTTTAGGTCGACAGCATGTACAGTCCTTTTTAAAACTTTAGTTTGGATTTTGGCAAGAAATACCCTTGAGACTTCTAGTGCGTTACACACGACATCCCCAATTCATTTAAACTCATCATTTCTTACGAAAATGGACCAAACTTGTTACTACTCCTTTGTATATTTAAGTATCAGTGTATAAAGACTATTTTTACCAATTTATAGACCATGGTTCGAGCTCACGAGCTCACAAATAATTTATTAGGGTGCGTTTGGACAGTTCGTCGAGGCAGAAAACACATGACAAGAGAGGGCCATATCTCATTCATTTCTTAACAAAATTACTTTCTTCTTTTTCCAAAATTTATCTAACTTAGTGATCTAATAGTGTGCAAAAATATAGAATTTTAGGGGCTTGTTTAGTGGTCGAATTTTAACAAGCAAACCCAGGGTCTGCTGTTGGTTGCGACAGCAACAAAAGGGAAAAAAAATTATAGTTTTTGATTTTTAAACTTGTTAACTAGGAAACTTAAGTTATTATTAGTATCTATAACATGTTTAGGTTACTTCTAACTTGTTTTAACTATTGTTGATGTGTAAAAATAATTTTTAAGGGTGTTTGTTTAGTTTGCTCGATAAGAACCAAAAGAAAGAAAAGAAAGAAAATTTCAAAAATTTAAGTTATAACTTATTATTAGGGATTAATTATTATTGTTTTGAGAGTATAATAAAGGTATAAAAAGAAATAAAATTGGTTTAGAATACTTACCAAGTTATAGGGCTCGATTAGGGTTTTGGATTGCGAATAAAGACTCAAATTAGTGCACAAGGCTTCTTGTCCTCTCCTAGGCTTCCTTTAGATATTATTGGGATGATATGAAAGGTGTATGATCAGTAGTGAATGGGTAGTAGGCTGTTTAGGGTATGTCGAGTGAGTTGTGGGACAAGAGGTGAAGTATAGGTCGAGTATTTATAGAAAGGGAGTGCTAGGGTTTCTAAAGAGTTCTAGGGTTTCTTCTTGGGGAAGATGATGAGGCTTGGGTGATGTGTGAGGTTAATTAGGGCGCCACATGGGTAGGAGGAGGGAAAGGATGGTGTGGAATGTCCCTCTCCACACAAGTGTGCTTCTTCTAGATAAGGGGTGATGTGTAGATGTTTAAGGGTTGCCATATGTGTGTCTAGGGCTTGGAAAAATGAAAAGGATGGTTTGTATATAGTTAGGGTCGAACTAAACTAGAAGAAATGGATTAGTTTGGTTCGTTAGGTGCATCATAGGGTTGTACATAGGGCTTGGTCATGTGGTACTCTAGGGTTTAGGTCCTAGTTAGGGTTCCTAGGGTTTAGGGATTATTTAGAAATAAATTTTAGAGTTTTCTATATATATTTTATATGTATCGAATTACATAGATTAAGAGAAAATTAATTTTGTGCATTGGGATGTTGTACTCTAGGCTTAGGAGGATTGTACTATAGTTTAGAAAATAGAAAAAATATAATTTTAATAATTTCCTAATTCTATATAATTTTTGTATAATTTTTATTAATGTTTTAAGATAATTAAATGGATTTTTAGGTTTTTTTGCATTAGAGGGTTGTACCATGAGTTTATGGATTTGTACATTCATTAAATAAATTAATAAATTTATTTTAAAAATTAATGTGTAAAAATATTGCAAAGTATGCTTTTTAAATAATTATTATTAAGGTTTTTGTTTATATTTAGTTTTTATGCTTTAAAGACTTGTACCTTGATTTAGAAGACTTGTACATATATATTTTATAAAAATATTAATTAGGGTTTGTGAATTTATTACATATAATAATAGTTTTGTGAAATTAGGGTTCTATCGGGAGTTATAGTGGAATTAGGGTTTCTGTGCTTTAGTAACTTGTACATTAGTTAAATAAGTTGTATTTTGATATTTCTAGGGTTTCGTTATTTTTATATGTTGCTATGGTAGTTTAGGGTTTCGTAAAAACTCTTATTAAATAAGAAACGTTTAGTTTTAAATATACGTTAACGAAATAACGTAAAGTGGTAAATGGGATCTCATAAAGTTTCAGGTCAAAGATGTTTAAATACTAAATCAGTTGAGGTTGGGTTGCAAGCACGTTTATCATGAATATAATTTATGTCACATAAGTTTAAGAATTGTAATCAGATAATAAATAAATAAATATATAAAATCTACGTGGAAAAAGGATAAGTACTAGATAATTATATAGGGAAATCTTACAGCGGTTACATGTAGCGACTTTCTTCTCAGCACATCCTAGCCAGGCGACTTAAGTGACTAGGCTTTTGACACCCCTCAGAGAATAGTATCGGAACTCACCGGACATTCGATTTCGAATTTCTTGGAATTCCCGTTAAAATAATACCTCACATAGATCGACCACAACTTAAAACGTATATTTTTTTAGATTAATTTTCAAGTTTCATATCATATGGTCGAAACCATTTATCCACGTTTACACTTGTGAGTCCTAGTTCAAAAACATATTTAAATTTCAGAAAAAGATATTTTTACTAATCTTATTCAATAACGACACTTTCGATCTTTTTTTTTTTTTTTTTTTTTTTTTTTTTTTTTTTTTTTAACTTATACTTTTTCAAAGTGATTTTTTTCTTTCACTTTTTAACTTATTCATCAACATTCATACTTTTTTTTTTGATACCTTTCACTTATACACTTATTATACTTGTACTTTAACGCAATGTTTAGAAAAAAATATCTTTTTAGGAAATTTAAGTATAAATTTGAACTAGTACTCTACTTATTAACATTCTCGACTCACGTTAATAAAAATTTGTCATAAAATGTGGATTTTTAACGGACTTTAAAGGGTGGTTAAACCACTAACTTGTCTAATTTCGAAAAAAGCACTTATTAATCCGGTTAGAAGCTTATGGGAGGAAAAGCCACAAATTACACTTATGAACTCCTAAGATATCCAACTAATCCTTGCTTAGCATTTATCTTTTGCACAAATTGTAGAAGCTTAGCCTAAAAAGTTAAGGGAATAGCCAGATCAACACTCTGGTCGAGTCAGTATCTCCTTTGTTCTAGCTTAAGGGAATACTCAATCACGCACGGTCAAAACTTTTTTTTTTTTTTTTTTTTTTTTTTTTTTTTTTTTGTAAAAGATAGTAATAACACAACGATATAAATAAAACAAATGTTTTTTTTTCAAAATGGGGTTGCATGAGGGTAAACACGTAGGCATAAGTATGATCATTTTGATATAAACCCCCCTACACTTAGAACCGAACATTGGCCTCAATGTTCAAATGTGTTCGGGTGCCACCCTTACACTTAGAACATAAAAAAAAACAATGCTAAAATTCTAAGTGTAAAGAAGGTATCTAATGCAATTCCTAAGCCATATATTAATCATGAAAAATGAATCCTTAAAGGAAATCATCAGATATAAATGATCAAAACTGAGGACTCCCTTGATATATACATGCAGATCGATCGGAGACTGAATGAGTGATGATGGAAAGCAACATCAACAATCATGAAAGTCTTCTCGATCAAAGGGGATCCTCGACATGGAGCAAATACATATAGAGCCACGAAGATTTAAAGTGAAAAAGTCCAAATATGATGTCAGATAAACGTGAAAGCTTGGATCTTTTCTGAAACTCAAAAAATGTCACAGGAAGATGCTATAATATGACATACATAAAGATTCAAACCCTTTCTAAGCCAATATGTTTTATTCATTACTACCTCTAATATCCTAACTTACTCGAAATAAACCTAAGTGTAGATAAACTACTTATTTAATATTAAGGTAACACGGGTTGCCTCCCGAGAAGCGCTTGTTTTTGTTTGAGTCTCTAGCTTGAATCTAGGGTTACTTACCTCTACATTCAAGGTCACATCCATTTCTTAGTGTTAAGTTTGGATGGTAAAAGCGATACAAAACCACCTTAGGTGAGTATGCCACCTGACGGGGTTATGGTATATGGGGAAATCTAATAAAAGATCTCTCCATCACCCGCGTCATATCACTTGACTGTGTCAGGGAGAAAAAGGATCAATCTTTCCACTTCCCTTAAGCAAATTTGCTTTGAATCGAGAAGTGGTGTAACTAATATAGTGGACTCATCAATTAACGGTGTTGACTTAGAGGGGTCCAAGCTACACAAATCCTCAAACTCATCATCAAAAATTTTATTATCAATTCTTAATGTAAAATTATCATCAAAGTCAAATAGAGGATTTGATATAGTCACATTGAAAGATCTAGAAATCGAATCATAATAACCTAAAGGGTCATCAGACATGCTTAGGATTGGGACAGGGTCATTGGTAGGTAAACTTTCTATATTACTAGGATTAAAGTCAATTTCCCTATCCCCCATTGAGAGGGTGTCTATATGCTCTCCAAAAGGCAACTCGATATCTAACTTTTGGTCTCCCGAAACATCCAGTCTAGGCAAGGATGGGGTGTATGCTAGTGTCGGAGATGGGACATGTGCGGTACTTTGTGGGCTAGAATTATGCACCTCGTCCATTGTAGTCTCCGTATCATCCTCATCACTCTCCTAATGATAAAATGAGTCAACAGGAGGATCTTTTGTTGCAAGTCTAAGAACAAAATCCTTAAGACGGTTCACTAAAGCTTGCAATTCTTGGATGAATTCTTGAGGAATTGGCTGAGGGGGTGTTTGAACCATATTGTACTGTGGAGGTTGGTCAAGATAAGGTGAGTCATAATTGCTACAAGGGACATGCTCATAGACAAGCGGGTTCCTAGATTGACAATCAGAACTATAGTGAGGACCTCCACAGAACTCACAATAGTAGAACTGTTTTGACTGACTCGGTGAATCATATGGATATTGATCATAACCAAAATTTTGATTGTTACACGGAACCTGCTCATAGACAAGCGTGTTCCCTATTTGACAATCAAAACCTTGGTGTGGACCTCCACAGAATTCACAATAGTACAACTGCTGTGACTAACTCGGTGAATCATATGGATATTGGTCATAACCAAAATTTAGATTGTTACACGGAACCTGCTCATTGACAAGCATGTTCCCTGTTTGAAAATCAAAACCTTGTTGAGGCCTACATCTACATGACTCACACGAGTATGTCTCCATCTTGTGTTGCGGGGGCTGGTTGAAGAAGTTATTTGTTTCATGGTAAGAATAGGGATTTTGGTCATAGATAAAACCGTTTCCCGATTCCACCATGCTACAACCGGGACAATTTCCACCATTTGAAGGACCCCCACACCATTCACAACCATATAGGTAAGACGAAGACATAGAGAAGAATTAAACGGTGTAGAGGATAAAAGAAAGATATAACTAAACAGTTAAGAGGATAAAGATCTTTTTTTTCATCTTTTTTTAAGTAAAAAAAACTAATGCACTAACTCGGCTCAACTAACGCAAATCCTCAGACCAACTCCCCGGCAGCGGCGCCCCCTTTTTTTTTAAAGTGGTCGTTTACCCATTCAAAAATAATTTATAAAAGGGGTAGACTATACGAACTTTAATACTAAAGTATCTTGGCAAGTATTGATCTCCCGAGTATCGTTTCGAAGGAGTGGTGAATTGAAATACGTTGGTTAAGTTTTGTTGGATGCTTAGTTAACGAAATATTTTTGGTTTTTATAAAATATTTTAAAAGCTAAATTGATTAATAAAAGAAAAACTACAAGTAAAACAATAATAAAGCGATCTAAAAAGATAATAATAAAGGATATGCTTGTCAAGTGAGGTGAAAAGATCATTAAGTGTGAATTATCGTTTTTAGTAATTAATTAATTAATACCCGTCTAAAAAACTATTTTGTCAAAACATTGGTTTATTTTGAAAACAATCTCTTATCTTGGTAAAAATTATTAGATTTAAATAATTAATTATCCTAACGGCTTTTGGCCGTTAAAACAACCAACTAAATAAATCTAAAAATAATCTGTAAATTATTAATCAACAATCTTAAATACCCGTTTAAAAAACTATTTTCTCACAACGTTGGTTTATTTTGAAAACAATTCTTTATCTAGGTAAAAATTACTAGCTTTAGATAATTAACTACCCTAACAGCTTTTGCCCATCAAAATAATCAAAAATCAATTTAAGTAAACCAAAGATTATCAATCAATAATTTCTAAGTTTTCACACTTAATTCACAAATCACCATTACTAAACAAACATATATAAGTCTACTCACTACTCATGACTACTAAGCTAACAATAACAATTAATCCAACAATAATAAGCATATTTCTAAACTAACTGTTGTTCCCGTTACACAATTAGGATTAACTACAAAGTTAAGCTAATCATGTTCCATGACTGAGTAATGTATTGATTAACAAAGTAAAATAAATAAAACGTAAAAGATAAACACAAGAGTTTTTCAACGTTTAAATTCTTATTAGAAGTTAATCAAAAAATCTATACCCAAGTGTTCGCGGAAAAAACACTTGAGATTGAAATGACAAAGTATGGTATGTTCTCCTCACTAAACTTAAGCTATGCTTAAGTGGGAACTATAAATGAACCAATGAGGTATCTCAGGGACTAGGTTGCTCATTAGGGGAGAAAAGTGGTTTTGTGAATGTCCAAGCATTTAGTGCACAAAACTTGTCCACTTTTCTCCCTTATGACCTATTTATACACAAGTATAAAAGAGTACACGTGACTAAAAAGACAAAAAGAATGACCTAACTAATCAGGACAAAATACTGATGTATTTTGTCCCTGTTACAAGAACCTAATTTGGGAATAAGACAAATGAGCTTTCTGAGTGACAGTGATGACACTGTTCTGTTCTTAAGCCTTTCAGGGAAAATTTGACTTTGGCCTGATAAGGACTTCTCCTTATCTTTTCAAACTCTTCCCGCCTTGTCCCGCCTTTCTTTTAGACTTCAGATTCTTCAGTCTTCAACTTCATTCTTCATAGTTGTTGAGGAGACTGGGGTTCAGTGAGTTATTGTCATCACTCACTGAACCCATTATCTTCTTCTTTGGCTTAGGTGACACTCAGGGAGTTCCGCCTCACTGAATGGTGAATCCTTCTTCTTAGACTCGTCCTAAGCATCCTGAAGATAACTCACTGAGTGACTGTTTACTTAGTGACCTGAGAGCGTTCATGGTTATGACACTTGGGCTAATTTGTATTCAAATCTTTGTTTCAGGATACTTGGGTACTGAATGGACCCAACAATCTCCTCCTATTTGGATATAAATTATGCCTAAGTGTTTTGATCAGTGTAAGTGAGCAAATGGGCTTCTTTTCACACTGAATATACTAGAAAGCTATTAAAGAACATTGATATAACAAAATGTGGGCAATCATTTTATTCATTTCATTACATCAGTCCTATCATCTAAACATAATACTCAGAGATATGTACTCAGGCTTCCATAATTCCCATGAGTTCCAATTTAGCCTTCTTAGACACCAAATTCTCCTTGTCGGGTCTTTCATTCATCATCTTGTCCATCAGCCTTATAAACTCTTCATTCTCAGGGCTCTTCACGTGAAGTGCCATTAGCTTGTATGCCAGAAGAGTTGTTGTTTCCACCAGGTGTATATCACTGACTCTTTGAAAGGCATGTTGGCCAAACTCATTGATGAAGAAGATACCATACTCAGGAAGCTTGATTTCTCTTTTGGGAATAAACTTGACTCCTTCAGAAGGAATCCTGTTGCAGTGAAGAGCAGCTATGAATTGTTCAGGTTCTTGGCCTACAGCTTTCCTCTTCTTCCCAGTCTTCTGAGTTGGTTTAGGGATTGTAAGTCCCTTAGAAGCAAGTGCTTTCTCATGATCAATTCCCAAGCTCTTGGCTACCCTTTCCAGTTCCTCATATTTATTGCTCAGGGCAGTCAGTAGGTCAGGAATGCACCTGCTCTGCTTCTTCCTCAGGATGGGCCCCAGCATGTCCCATTCCTTGATCCCATAATCTGAGAACTTGAAGGGTTTGTTCTTCTCAGACTTTCTTGGCCCTTTATGAACAGTGATGGCGATGGGATCAGTGTTGGCATGAATGGTCATGTTAGTATTGGGACCTTCACCCTTTGTCTTCGTCATGAACCAGACATACTTCTCATAATTCTTCCTCTTCCTTTCAGTATTAAGCTTGACCTTAAGATTGTGTTCTTTGATTCGGTAAGCCTGAAGTTCGAGGAATTGTTCCCCATGATAACTTGTTTAGTTTCCCTGATGACTTCCTTGGCCACTTCAGCAATCACTGGCCTACTAAGGCTTTCAGTCTTGCACCTTTCCTCTTCATCCAGAATAGCGGCCACTTCTTCTTTGGTGCCCTTGAATTTACTGCCATCATCTAAGATGATTTCCAAGAGTGCATCTGGGACAGGACGCACTTCTCTTGGTGCCTTTACCAGTTTTTGAGGAGAGTCTTCAGTCATAATTCCCTTCCCTTTGTCGGGGGGAGGGGGGGGGTGTACTAAAGGAGGCTTCAGGAAACTCCATTGTTGTTGTTGCTTCAGTTGGAAGGAGGTTTGTAGTAACAACAACAAGGGCTGAGGAGGAGGTTCCTGGCATGAAATTCTGTAGTGGAACAGATTCAGTGATACTGGGTTCAGGTACTGAATCTTCAGGTTTCTCCCCCTCAACAAATGCTGGAGCTTCAGGGTAAGCATCTGTTGATTGAGGAGCTGGGGGAACTTGAGAAGTCTGAAGAACGGACAGGATGGTGGAGACCATGTTCTTGATATCAGTGGTCTCGTTCTTCAGGATGGATGTAGTGACTGACCAGCTCATTAGGTTTAGTGGTGAGCTGGTCAAAGGCTGATGAAATTTCCTTCAGGCATCCCTGGGTATCAGATACTGACTTTTGAATGGCGTCTTGCTGAGATTTAAGAGGTGCAAGATCCACCTCTTTCAGGAGCTTGAGAAGCTCAGTAATGTTGGAGGAGGTGGTCTTCTAAGTATCCATGAACTCAGTCAGCTTGGTAACAAGAGCAGAGTCATCTTTGAATTCTTCCTGAATTGCTCAACAGAGGTCCTCAGGTCACTGATATGTTTATTTGTGGAAGCAGTGACCTGATGAATTTTACCATGAGCGCCTTCAACAGCAGCCCTGAATTCAGCATATGAGGCTGATGCGTCAGTGTGCTGTACCCATTGTTCCTTTGTAATCTCATTGAAGAGGGCAGTGTTGGATTTTCTAAGGAACTTAACCAGCTGCCTTTCAGTGAGAGGTAGAACATTGTCATACTTCTGCAGATATTCAGGAGTTGCAGGAGTAGAGTCTGTGGAGTATGAAGAATTGCCTGATGATGATGATGATGATGTAGGGTTGTGTGGGGGTTCTTGTTCCTCAGGAGTAGGAGATGATGTTGGCAGTTCAGTGTGCTAAGGAGAGTTGTAAATTTCAGTCTCCATGTCATCCCCAGCAGCAAAGACTTCGTCATCTCCAAAGTCAACCATTTCCTCTTCTGATTCTTCATTAATCAGCATTTGTAGATCAGCAAGAGTTGGAACCTGGTGTGTTTCCGGCTCCCCCTCAAAAGAGGGCTCGCCTTCATTGTGGCCAGGTCCTGACCCCTCCAGGTGAACAGAGTGGGTTGTCTCTGCCTGGTCCATGGAGTCAGTTCCTGAGGGATGCGCAACGCCTTGGGGGGTGTAGGTTCCATATCAGCGGGTGGTTGCATGCCCCCTGAGTCTTTGTCCCATGAGGTGCCTTCAGGGACAGATGCGTTTTCTCTAGTACCATCACTAGGTAATGAGGTGTTGAGGTCCCCCTTTCCATCAGGGTTGTACTGCCCTGACGAAGATATATGGACCGTTTCTCCCTGAGACCCTGATTGTGATTGATCAGAGCCGTAAACGGGAAGTTGAATGTTGAGGTCCCCCTTTCCACCAAGGTTGTGCTGCCTTGATGAAGATTTAGGGACCAGTCCTCCTTGAGACTCTGACTGTGATTTGTCAAAGCCGTAAACGGGATGTGAGAGGGTGTGGGTCCCCTTCTCAGTAGAGTAGTGCTGCTCTGCTGAGGATATAAGACCTTGTTCTCCCTCAGGCAAAGGTGGAGATTGACGAATGCCTTCATCGGGAAGTAAGGGTTGGATGGTTCATGACCCTACTGACTTGTATATGCCAGCAGAGTCTTGAGGAGCAGGTTTGCTCGAGGACACTGAGGATGATTTCTTAGTACCCTCCGTTGGCGGTTGTTCTTTGGCCAATTGGGTCTCAACTGTGGGTGTCTCAGTAAGCTTGGCCATTTTTTGCCTTCTTTTCTCAGGCTTGGAGGCAGAGGTCTTAGTGTCGAGTGGTTTGGGTTGAACCACCTTCCTGGACCCCCCTTCTTTTTCTTCTTCTCCTTCTTGGAAGGAGAAGTGATGAACTCAAATAAGTACATTTTATTACTATCATTTATCCCATTAATTTGACTTGTTTTACTATATTATGTATGAGGATTGATACTTAATCGCTTACTTTTGTAATTCTCAGGTAAAAACAAGCATTTGGTGAAACTTAATGATTTTGGACTAATAATGGAGCAAAACGTGCATAAAGTGAAAGTCTACTGACATGGACAAGATCAAGTCAATTCTGCTCCAGATGCGCCGCATCTCACTCTCGACATGCGCCGCATCTCTATCAAGATATCACCAGATACGATCCAAGATACAAGAGGACATGCGCCGCATCTAATAAAGAGTTACGCCGCATCTTCTGGCGGTGTACGAATATTCCTGAATATTATAATCTTGGACCCCACGCGAAGTTAAGTACATGCGCCGCATCTACTTAGTAGATGCGCCGCATCTTCCCTCAGACAGAAAGTATAAATACCCCATAGACCAGACGAATTACAAGTTCCAAAACCCTAACACCGAAGACCGAACAGTAGGAACAAAGGACGAATTCAGTCAAGGAGGCAGCACAAGACACACCCAAATCAAAGATACAAGAGCTGTAAGAAGGTGCTGCATGTATTTAATTCATTAAGTAGTTTTGTTTTATTGTGTTAGCAAACTTTAATTCATCAGGATTGGTGGCTTGTGTAATGTGACAACGGAAAGATTGCACTCCCTTTAATACTTGCTTTCCCATTAATTAAAGTTTATATGTTGATGTCTTTGGTTACTACTTATTAGTGCATTGATAACCTCTGTGTTTATTAGTGGCTTGCGGGCATTTGACTGCGGGACATAATGTGGCTCCCACGGTTGTTTCTAAATTGATCACTTAGGAATAACTTTTAGACATAAGTAATCATTAAGGGTTTACTCGCCGATAAGAATAGGACCAACGAGAAAGGGTTAACTATATACACTTCATATAAAGCTATCAATAAAACAAGTGACAAACTACTTAATCATAAGGACAGCCCTCTTATTGTCTCTGGTATCTATCTGTGTACGTGTGTGCTACTTGCTGATTCGTGCCTATTGGTTTATTTTATTATTTAATTGCAACAAATTGTGCCAGTCTCTCAGGCTGAAACCCCCTTGCGTTAGGATATTAAAATACTGATTAGAATAACGAGATAATACGTTCCACTCTTAGTGATCGACACTCTACTTACCATTATCTTCATACTGACCGGGTACACTGCTCGTTAGGTGTGTGTGTTATTGATAAGTCGGCTAAATATAAATTTAAAACTTGAGTAGGCATTAAAACTGCTAAACCGCAACGACACACGCAGCACATCAAGTTTTTTGGCGCCGCTGCCGGGGAGTGAATTGTTATTATCTGTTATTTTAATTAGTATTTTAAAAGAAAAACCTAATTAAAATACTCGTGGCGTATCTTGATTTGTTTTTCTTTTTTTATTAGATTAATTGCATCATTGTACTATTTTGCATATTTGTTGTATTGTGTGTTAATTGTTTTCTTTTATTTTTGTGTGTTTTATTTTTGTTTGTGTGTTTAATTTTTGTTTTTATTTTTCGTATTTTTCTGTTCTGCTATCGTTGTACTGTGCTAAATCAAACGATACGGCGCATCTGATCTCTCAGATACGGCGTATTGCGTTTAATTTTTTTTTAATACAACGCGTTTAATTAATTCGATACGACGCATCTTTTCCCCAAGATACGGCGTATCTGTTTTTAATAAGAAATTTTTTCTAAGCGATAAAGTAATACGACGCATCTGCTTTTGCAGATACGGCGTATCTGTTTTTAATAAAATTTTTTTCTAAACGTTAACGCCATACGACGCATCTGCTTTAGCAGATACGGCGTATCTATTATTTTGATTAAAAACAGTTTGCGAATTATTAAACAGATACGGCGTATCGATCTCTATCGATACGGCGCATCTTTCTGAATCAAAAATCTTTTATTTTTAAACTTAACGAAAATACGGCGCATTAACTTTCGTTAATACGACGCATTTAATTTTAATTAGATAAGTTGATTTTTGATTAATTAATTCGATACGGCGCATTCTTAAATTCTAAGCGTCGTATCTATTTTCTGAATAAAGTCTGATTAAATTTTAACGATTATAAGATACGGCGTATCCAACTTTTTGGATACGGCGCATCGTCTGCAGATATCAGCAACTTTATTCTTTTCTAAATTCCGAACGGAAAATATTCTGACTTACCCTTATACTAGGAAACTTTTACTTTGAAATCCTCTTGTTCTTAATTTTCAGGAACAATGTTCGATATTTTCCCAAACTGGTTCGGAAGACCCCAAAGAAACCTTACTATGGAAGAGTTTGCACTTCTAATCGCTCAAGCCAATGAACAAGAACATCATGAAGCAAGGAACTTTATCACTGAATTCAAAGGCAGTCATGAGCTGTTGCTAAAGGAACAAAACAATATGATCAATGATTTGGCAATTGAAGTGCACCAATTGTCAACAGTGCTTAACAAGGTTCTTTTGGTAAGGCACGATCTGAAAGGAATTACAACTAGAGGCGGAAAGTCAACCTTTCAAATCGGAGAAACACCCGAGGATGACAGTACAAACAAAATTTCCCCTGAATCTTTACCACCCGAGCAAGAGCAACCAAAAGAGACTGATCCAGAACCTGTAATTAGAAGAGAACCTTCTGTTGAACCTAAATGATCAACACCACCCTTCCCACATAGGGTAAGGAAAGAGAAAGATGATGCCTATCAAAAGAAATTCCTGGAGAATCTCAAGCAGCTGCAGCTAAGCATACCATTTATGGAAGCCCTAGTGCAAATGCCGAAATATGCTAAATATCTGAAAGGCTTGCTTACAAACAAGTCTAAACTCGAAGAGGCTTGCACCATAACAATGGGAAAAAGAAGCTCAGCAGCATTGCTCAACAAACTTCCGTCTAAAGAAAAAGATCCAGGGAGTTTCACTATTCCTTGTCAAATTAAAAATTTGCATATTGAAAATGCCTTAGCCGACCTAGGAGCTAGTATAAGTCTTATGCCCTCTTCTATGTATGATAAATTAGGTCTTGGTGAACCAAAACCTACTAGGATGTGCTTAGAACTAGCTGATAGGTCCATACAATACCCATTAGGAATAGCGGAAAATATATTAATAAAAGTTGATAAATTTGAATTACCTATCGACTTCGTTATCCTTGATATGCCTGAAAATTCTAGAACTCCTATAATATTAGGAAGACCATTTTTAGCCACTGCTAGGGCCATGATTGATGTTTTTAATAAAAAGATAACTCTTACCATAGGAAAAGATGAGGTTGAGTTTAACATGGAACAATCTATGAGTAAAAATAATTCCGATGATGATGAATGTTATAATGTTGATGTTTCTGATGACACGACTAATCAATTTACTCAGAAATTGTTAAAAAGTAATTTGCTTGATTCTTTTCTGCTTAAAAATTTGGAAAACACAATTGCTATAGAAGATCAAGTTGATGAGAATACTATTGATTATAATTTAGCTGCTGATTCTGCTGTATGTAACGCGATGCGGCGCATCGAAAACCTCGATGCGGCGCATCTATCTGATGACAGCAGCGACATAATTAAAGAACAGGTTTATTCCGCTAGTGCTACTGAAATTGATAATGTTAAACCTGTGCTTAAGGATCTTCCTTCTACTTTGGAATATGCTTATTTAAACGGAAATACTAATTCACCCGTTATTATTGCATCTGACTTAACGCCAAAAGAAAAAGAATCTCTTTTGCAGGTACTATATAAACGAAGAGGAGCATTAGCATGGAGTATGTCTGATATTAAGGGAATTAGCCCGTCATTTTGTACACATAAAATCCTTATGGAGGATGAATTCAAACCAACTATCCAACCTCAAAGGCGTTTGAATCCTAAAGTCCAAGATGTGGTGAAAAATGAAATCGTAAAGTTACTTGACTCCGGACTTATCTACCCAATTTCCGACAGCTCGTGGGTCAGTCCCATCCACGTTGTACCAAAAAAGGGAGGAATGACGGTAGTACTCAATGACGACAATGAGCTAATCCCTTCAAGAACTGTTACCGGACGGAGAGTTTGCATCGACTACCGCAAACTCAATGATGCTACGCGAAAAGATCACTTCTCTCTTCCATTTATTGATCAAATGTTAGAAAGACTATCAGGATATGATTATTATTGTTTTTTGGATGGTTTTTCAGGTTTCTTCCAAATACCCATTGCCCCCGAGGATCAAGAGAAGACAACTTTCACCTGCCCTTATGGAACCTTCGCCTATAGAAGAATGCCGTTCGGACTATGCAACGCCCCTGCTACTTTCCAACGTTGTATGACGGCTATCTTCCATGATATGGTAGAAGACTTTATGGAAGTTTTCATGGATGAATTCTCGGTGTTCGGTAACTCATTTAGTGATTGTCTCTTTAAACTTGATAAAATGCTTGCTAGGTGTGAAGAAACTAACCTTGTTCTTAATTGGGAAAAATGTCACTTTATGGTTAGAGAGGGAATTGTGTTAGGGCATAAGATTTCTGGGAAAGGTATAGAAGTCGATAAAGCTAAAATTGATGTAATTGCTAAACTACCTTACCCCACTAACGTAAAAGGCGTTAGAAGTTTTTTAGGGCACGCTGGATTTTATCGTAGATTCATAAAGGATTTTTCAAAAATATCTAGGCCTATGACCCAATTGTTGCTAAAGGATGCAAAGTTTGACTTTTCTGAAAATTGCAAAAAGGCATTTAATATACTTAAAGAAAAACTAACTTCTGCACCCATTATAATTTCGCCTGATTGGAATCTGCCTTTTGAACTAATGTGTGATGCTAGTGATTATGCTGTTGGAGCCGTACTTGGACAAAAGATAGATAAGAAATTTAAGCCAATCTATTATGCTAGCAAAACATTGAATAATGCCCAAGAACACTATACCACCACGGAAAAAGAACTTTTAGCAGTAGTTTTTGCATTCGATAAATTTAGATCATATCTTATATTGTCAAAAACTATGGTTTACACTGACCATTCTGCTTTGAAGTATTTGTTCAATAAACAGGATGCCAAGCCAAGGCTTATTAGGTGGGTTTTATTGCTCCAAGGATTTGATATTGAAATTAAAGATAAAAAGGGTGCCGAGAATCTAGCTGCTGACCACTTGTCTAGACTTGAAAACCCTGATATGGAGGTGCTTGACGAAAGGGAAATAGCTGATGACTTTCCTGATGAACACCTTATGATGGTAGGAATTAAGAGCAATAATAATGGACCATGGTATGCCGATTTCATAAACTTTATTGTTGCAAATGAAATTCCAAAAGGGCTAACATCCGACGAGAAAAGGAGGTTTATAACTCGCTCTAGCGAGTATATTTGGGATGAACCTTATGCCTTTAAATTATGTCCTGACAATATTATACGAAGATGCGTAGATGGTGATGACATTCCAGCAATATTGGCACATTGCCATTCAGGGCCAACGGGGGGACATCACGGTGCAGTCATCACAAGAAGAAAAATCCTTGACGCGGGATTTTATTGGCCCACTATGTTGGATGACGCAAAGGAATATATAAAAGGATGTGATGCGTGTCAACGATCCGGAAATATAACATCAAGAAACGAAATGCCGCAAAACTATATTCATGTATGTGAAGTTTTCGACATATGGGGATTGGACTTCATGGGACCGTTTCCTGAATCTAAAGGTAATAAATATATTTTGGTTGCTGTTGATTACGTATCAAAATGGGTCGAAGCGCAAGCATTACCAACAAACGATAGCAAGGTAGTACTTAAGTTTTTGCAAAGTTTGTTCTCTAGGTTTGGAATTCCTAAAGCATTGATTAGTGATATGGGAACACACTTTTGTAATCACCATCTAGGAAGAGCCTTGCAAAAATATGGAGTATATCATAGGGTTTCCACCGCGTACCATCCTCAATCCAATGGGCAAACTGAAGTAACCAATAGGGCTATTAAGCGAATTCTTGAAAAAACGACTGGATATAATCCTAAAGGGTGGTCTGACAAATTAAATGATGCTTTATGGGCATTCCGTACAGCCTATAAGACACCAACGGGATGTACTCCGTTTCGTCTTGTATACGGAAAAGCAGGCCACCTACCGGTCGAAATTGAACAAAGTGCATATTGGGCTTTGACGAATTGTAATATGGATATGGAAGCTGCAACGAAGAACCGTTTCATGGAACTTAATGAACTCTATGAACTAAGAGATGAGGCCTACAAAAATACTAAGATCTACAAAGAAAGAACTAAAAGATGGCATGACTCGAGGTTACGTGGGGATAAAACGTTTGCTATTGGAGAGAAAGTGCTACTATTTAATTCCAGATTAAAGATGTATCCTGGTAAACTTAAATCGAGATGGACGGGACCATTCGTTGTCAAGAAAGTGTATCCATATGGAACTATTGAAATATGCGATAAAAATGGTTATATATTCAAAGTGAACGGGCAACGTGTGAAGAAATACTTTGATAATAGAATCGAGGATAATGAGAACGAGGTGGTGGAGTTTGAACCCGACGTATTGGAATAAAGAGCTGAACGTGAGTCTAACTTGAAGACTCTGGAATAAAGACAAGTGCTTACCGGGAGACAACCCGGATTTATCTTTTATTATTCTGTTTTCTGTGTCGAGTCAGTCCAGGCCGCACGAAGATACGGCGCATCTCAATTCTGAGATGCGACGCATCCTCTGCAATGGTCATATCTTATTTTTCTGCATTTTTATTTTCGACTTTAAAACTATTTATCAGTTTATTTTAATGCGGCGCATCCCTGGTTAAGGATGCGGCGCATCTTTATTCTGATCCGTATTAATTCCAGGCTCGATACGGCGTATCTTCTTCAATAAGATACGGCGCATCGACTGACCTGATGATTTTCAGTTTTAATTTTTAAGTTTTATTTTTCCTAACTACTAATGTATTATGCAAGCTTGAACCTTTCTTATCTTAGGTGTGTTTTAAAGTGTTGGTGGTATTATAGTTTCCTGGATTTCCTGTGGATACATCAAGTATGAAGCTTTAACGTTCTAATCCACAAGAAAGATGATTTTTGCTCTTATACTAATGGAGGATCATACCGAGCAAATCTCAGGGGAGTTTTTCTGTTCTAATTCTTTTATTTTCCAGTTTTTAACCTTTTATACAAACAACGAGGATGTTGTTTAACTTAAGTGGGGGGATTGGAGAATTAGAACACTTAACAATTACTTGTCCTAAACTTTTTCAAAAATTATGCTTAAAATGTGCTTAATATATCAAACTTAAAATTTTTTTTTTTAGCATGTTTTTGTTTAAGATCTAAGTTGCATAGCTGCACACATGACGTTATTTTCAAAAATTGTGATTTTTCAAAATTCACAAATCTATGAGTGTGCCGGTGACTTGTAAACTTTAGAACTTGGCTTGTATACTATTCGAGACCACCATAATGAGTATTATTTATATAATTGGAGTGACTTGTCTAACTTGGTAAAATTCTAGGATTACACCCAAATAGCTTTATATGTTATGTGTTATTAGCTAACTACACTGGTTAGTTAACCCCCGTATAAACCCTTTTGTTACTCTCATTTTTAGAGTAAGATACCCCTAGAAAAACACTCAGAGCCATTCCTTTCGTTTCTTACACCTATGTTTAAAATGTTTCGTTACACCCTTACACCTTAGCCTACCCTGTAGATTAGAATCCGTGGTTGGTTAATTGCTATAGGCAGAGTGTGTTTCCTTACATTACCTGTGTTCGCGTGCGTAATTCATTATCTATGGTTAGGTCGGGAAATTGCACAATGCAATTGGAGTGAAAGTAAATATTGTATATTTTGGAGTTTATTTTTCGTGTGTTTACTACTTTCACTATTACTACTATTTCTGAAGTCATGAAAAGTATGGAAAAATTATCCGGAAAGAAAGTTAGTGATATGGTGAAATTTTACACATCTTTATGTCTCATCAAAAAAAAAAAAAAAAAAAAAAAAAAAAAAAAAAAAAAATTAAATCGAAAAAATAAGAAAAGAAAAAGAAAGAAAGAAAAGTTGGATGTTTGTTTTAACCAACTTATGTAAAGTTATGTAAGTGGTCGATATCACCACTATTTGTTGTACTATATCTATGGATTGAATGGGAATTGGCAGTTATGGGAACGCCAATTAAGGTTTATTCTTTGATTAAGATCTTGTTGAGTATAGTTCGTGTCTACCTAAAGCGTGTGTTTCAAGTGTTAAAGCGTGAGTTATTCGATGATATGAGTCTTATTCATGGGATGGTTGGGATAGTGATTAACCACACTTAGGATTTTAATTTATTTGTTTTGTTTATTTTTCATTTTACACCAATTTATATCCCAAATGTTATCCATGCCCTTTATTATTCTTTATCCAACCAAACCTTTGATTTATTGAGATTAGGGATTTGAGCAATCTTAAGTATCGTAGTCGTGGATTCGGCTATGTATTTATGATTTTGTCGCCCTTTTTGATATATTATTATTGGTGAAGTTTGGACCTATCTTTAGCCTATTCGAGTTAAGGATTTGAGCAATTGCAAGTATCGTGTTCGTGGATTCGATCATGTATTTGTGATTTTGTCGCCTTTTCTGGAATTTGAGATCGATAGTGAAAGAGAATAATTAACCCTTAAGCCTAAAAACCCTTTTTACCGCTTTAGACTTGTTACTCCTTAGCTTTAGTGGTGGAGATGTGTATACTTGCCAAGCTTATGATAGAATATTCGTCGCGACTGGACAGTTAAATGATTAGATTTGCTTTTATCGACTTATTTTATTTTACTTCTAATTCGTTAAGTGTTTAGTTGTGTGATTATGAAATGAACGAATACATGCTTAAATATAAAAATAAATCCTAACATCTTTTAGGATACATTTTCATAAAAGAAATTCTAAGGTTTACTTGGGGACAAGTAAAGTTCAAGTGGGGGGATATTTGATGAACTCAAATAAGTACATTTTATTACTATCATTTATCCCATTAATTTGACTTGTTTTACTATATTATGTATGAGGATTGATACTTAATCGTTTACTTTTGTAATTCTCAGGTAAAAACAAGCATTTGGTGAAACTTAATGATTTTGGACTAATAATGGAGCAAAACGTGCATAAAGTGAAAGTCTACTGACATGGACAAGATCAAGTCAATTCTGCTCCAGATGCGCCGCATCTCACTCTCGACATGCGCCGCATCTCTATCAAGATATCACCAGATACGATCCAAGATACAAGAGGACATGCGCCGCATCTAATAAAGAGTTACGCCGCATCTTCTGGCGGTGTACGAATATTCCTGAATATTATAATCTTGGACCCCACGCGAAGTTAAGTACATGCGCCGCATCTACTTAGTAGATGCGCCGCATCTTCCCTCAGACAGAAAGTATAAATACCCCATAGACCAGACGAATTACAAGTTCCAAAACCCTAACACCGAAGACCGAACAGTAGGAACAAAGGACGAATTCAGTCAAGGAGGCAGCACAAGACACACCCAAATCAAAGATACAAGAGCTGTAAGAAGGTGCTGCATGTATTTAATTCATTAAGTAGTTTTGTTTTATTGTGTTAGCAAACTTTAATTCATCAGGATTGGTGGCTTGTGTAATGTGACAACGGAAAGATTGCACTCCCTTTAATACTTGCTTTCCCATTAATTAAAGTTTATATGTTGATGTCTTTGGTTACTACTTATTAGTGCATTGATAACCTCTGTGTTTATTAGTGGCTTGCGGGCATTTGACTGCGGGACATAATGTGGCTCCCACGGTTGTTTCTAAATTGATCACTTAGGAATAACTTTTAGACATAAGTAATCATTAAGGGTTTACTCGCCGATAAGAATAGGACCAACGAGAAAGGGTTAACTATATACACTTCATATAAAGCTATCAATAAAACAAGTGACAAACTACTTAATCATAAGGACAGCCCTCTTATTGTCTC
Source organism: Artemisia tridentata subsp. tridentata (assembly GCA_021014915.2). Classification (NCBI taxonomy): domain Eukaryota; kingdom Viridiplantae; phylum Streptophyta; class Magnoliopsida; order Asterales; family Asteraceae; genus Artemisia; species Artemisia tridentata. The sequence goes on from CP139501.1 coordinate 252,971,505, forward strand.
TGGTATCTATCTGTGTACGTGTGTGCTACTTGCTGATTCGTGCCTATTGGTTTATTTTATTATTTAATTGCAACAAATTGTGCCAGTCTCTCAGGCTGAAACCCCCTTGCGTTAGGATATTAAAATACTGATTAGAATAACGAGATAATACGTTCCACTCTTAGTGATCGACACTCTACTTACCATTATCTTCATACTGACCGGGTACACTGCTCGTTAGGTGTGTGTGTTATTGATAAGTCGGCTAAATATAAATTTAAAACTTGAGTAGGCATTAAAACTGCTAAACCGCAACGACACACGCAGCACATCAAGAAGGCACTAGTAATATTGCGTCTGCGCCCTGAATGACCATCAGCATGTATGTGGTCAGGGCAATGGGTGTAACCTTAGTGAGGTCTCTCGAGTAGTTTGCCTTGTGTATGACATAAGGGTCAGATCCCTGGACATTGGGTCCAACGTACTCGGAGCCTAATAGATCTTGAAGCACACAGGAAATAAACCTAGGGTAAGACATGTGTCTTTGCCTGGATTTCCCTGATAGCTTGACTATGAGGTCTTTGAAGATTATCTCTCCAATATCTATTTTTCTGCCCTCCAGGAGGCTGCACACTATCATTTGTTGAGCAACGTTCAATTGCTCCGTGGAGGATTTGTTTCCACTAAGGACCTGAATGACAAAGGTCATCAGTATCCTCTAGACAACAGGAAACCAGGTTTTGATGATGGGGGCTTTTTCCAAAAGAGTCCCTAGGGCCACATCTCATGTGGCCCAAGTAAAAGCAATTCGGCTTTTACTTCACTTTCAGTGGGGTGAGGGACAAACGTCTCAGTGTAATCAAGGCCTGTGGCTTAGATAAAGGTCTGGTAATCCAGGGAGAGGGTTTTCTTCCCTTGGTTCACTGAAAAGGTGATGATGGAGTCCTTAGTGACATCAGGGTTGGTGACCACTGCTGTGCACCAGAACTCCCTTAGGTAGTCATGGTAGATGACTGGGGGTGTCTTGGTGAATGTCGTAGAGAGGAAGTAATTTTGCAAGTATTTCATCATATCCTTATAGGCCGGAAATTTTTCCGGGTAGGCAAAATTCCATACGACATTGTTTTTGGTCAAATCCACGCCCTCTAGTTGGAATTCCACATTAGGGGCGCAGGTAATAGCTTTAGAAGCAGCCATTTTAAAAGAAGGTCTTGGTTTTGCAAGAAGAAAGGTCTGGATTTAGAGGTCAAGATCACACACACAAGTTTTGAAAAAAGGCAAGAGTTTGATTAATTTACAAAGCGTGTGTGCGTTATTATTTATGTGGGTATTTATAGGGAAGTGGAGAAGAGGAGGTTTTGGCACTATAGCGAATTTTTATCAAAAATTTAAAAACTGTTTTGTATAAACGTTTGATATCCGCATAAAATGCCACCTTTTCACTTTTCTGGGTTTTGGGCAACTGCCAAGTTGAACAGTTGTGCCATCTGCAAAAAGTGTATTTTGTAGAGTGACATCACCACAAATAATATAAAAGGATATTGAGTGTGAGGGGAGGCATTAAATGCTAAGTAGGATATGTGGTGATGAAGTGAGGGCCCAAGATGTGGATGCCAGAAGGAAAAAGAACATATATTCCTATATTAAATAGGAGTTCAGTTACTAACCTCGGACATTTACTAACTAAATACTTAGAGCATTAAGTATAGCATTGAATGTCATTTGTTGAGTCTTGAGGCCCCTGAATGATTTTTCATTCAGGATGAGGGTATTCAGTGAAGGTTATTCAGTGATCTTATTCACTGAGAGATTTATTGAGTCAGGGACGTGAGGTTATCGGAATTTACACATAGTAGGATGGATTCAATCACTGGACTGATTCTCAATATCTAACATTCCCAATTCAGCTTTCAGTCTTGTGAAAGTTGATTCATCCAATGGTTTGGTGAATTATCAGCTAGCTGATATTCAGTAGGAATGAAGTGTAATTCAATGTCACCATTCATGACATGGTCCCTGATGAAATGTTATCTGATATCAATGTGTTTGGTTCTCTAATGAAGAACAAGGTTGTTTGAGATAGCAATTGCACTTGTGTTATCACAAAAGATGGGAACCATCTTGTAATGGATGTCATAGTCACTGAGTTGACTTTTCATCCATAGCACATTTGCACAACAACTGGCTACTGTAACATATTCAGCTTCTGTTGAGGACATGGCAACTGATTGTTGCTTCTTAGTACTCCGACAGACTGGTTTACCACCAAGAAATTGGCAGGAGCCTGAGGTACTTTTTCTATCCATGTTGCAGCCTGCATAGTCCGAGTATGAGTACTCTTTGAGATCAAAGCTTGAACATTTAGGATAGTACAATCCAAGACTTGGAGTACCTTTCAGGTACCTAAGGATCCTTTTCACAGTTGTGAGATGTGATTCTTTTAGGTCCGACTGATATCTGGCACACAAACAGACTGAGAATTGGATATCAGGCCTTGATGCAAGTAGGTACATCAGCGACCCAATCATTCCTCTAAATAGAGTTTGATTCACTAGTTTTCCAGCAAGGTCAGGACCTAGGTTGTTTGGAGGAACCATGGGATTTTCACAGAAGCACAGTCACTGAGCTCATACTTTTTCAGTAGGCTTCTAGTGTACTTCTCTTGACTGATAGAGGTTCCCTTATCAGTCTGCTTGATTTGCAGTCCAAGGAAGTAAGTGAGTTCTCCCATCATGCTCATTTCAAATTTCTTTCCCATCAGGTTTTCAAACTGTTTGCAAAGTTTATAACTTGTTAAGCCAAATATGATGTCATCCACATACAATTGAACTAGAATGACATTTTCTTTTGTTCTATAGATAAACAATGTGTTGTCTATCTTGCGTCTGACAAATTTGTTTTGGATGAGAAAGGATGAAAGAGTTTCATACCATGCCCTAGGAGCTTGTTTCAGTCCATAAAGGGCTTTGTCAAGCTTGCAGACATAGTCAGTAAACTCACTGCTTTTAAATCCAGGAGGTTGTTGAACATAAATTTCTTCTTTCAGTGATCCATTTAAGAATGCACTTTTTACATCTATTTGATACACTTTGAAGTTCATGTAGGTTGCAAATGAAAGGAAGATCCTGATGGCTTCCATCCTTGCTACTCGTGCAAATGTCTCTTCATAGTCTATGCCTTCTTGTTGATTGTAGCCTTTGGCAACAAGTCTGGCCTTGTTTTTAATGACTATGCCATTTTCATCAGTTTTGTTTTTGAACACCCATTTCATGCCAATGACTGAAACATCCTGAGGACATTTGACCAAGGTCATTACCTTGTTTCTGTCAAATTGTTATAGTTCATCATGCATGGCCTGAACCCAACTAGGATGCTTCAGTGCTTCTTTGACACTTTTAGGTTCAATAGTGGAAATGAAGTCCACAAACAGGCATTCCTTGGCTGAGGCTGCCTTCAGTTATGCAGCCACGCTTCTAGTAAGCATACCTTTAGTAGGCTCTCCAATTATGTTGAAAAGTTCTATATCTTTAGACCTAGTCCAACTGTCCTGAGGTCTTGGATATTCATTAGAGCTTGTGGAGGCCTGATTAGGTGGAGGTGTAGGTTCTGGTGCAGATACTTGATGATCTTCAAGATCTTGAGTATCTGACTGACTTAGTTGATCACTGAGATTGATTGGTTCCTGAACACTTTGTTCAGATTGATTGGTTGCACCAGTACTTGTCTGTGCTTCAACAAACTCAGTGATGGCTGGATAAGGAAGGTTGTGTGGGATGATGTAATAGGAAATATTAGCATCTACTTGATATTGAGTGGAAGGGTTATTGTCAGGATGATATTCATCAGGAGGATATCTTGATGAGTCATCAATTCCTATCTCTTCCACTGAGGTGTTTGAGAATCTGATTGCTTCAGCACTCTCATCAAAGGTGACATGGAATGTTTCCTCAGTTTGTTGTCTCCTTGTATTGAACACCCTGAAGGCTTTAGAGACAAGAGAGTATCCTAGAAAATATCCATCATCAGCTTTGGCATCAAATTTCCCTAAGTGATCCTTGTGATTATGAACAAACACAGGGCACCCAAAGACATAAAAATAGTTGATGTCAGGGATTCTTCCCTTGAATAACTCATAAGGTGTTTTGCTATGTCTCTTGACAATGATGGATCTGTTTTGTGTACAACAGGCAGTTTTAACTGCTTCAGTCCAAAAGTGTTTGGATAGGACTGATCCATTTAGCATTGTCCTAGCAGCCTCAATGAGTGTTCTATTTTTCCTTTCAGCAACACCATTTTGTTCAGGTGTGTAAGGAGAGGAGAAATTTTGAGAAATTCCATTCTCATCACAGAAACACTCAAGTTCATGGTTTTTGAACTCAGTCCCATTGTCAGTCCTGATTTGTTTGACTTTAATGTCATTTTGGTTTTCAATATTCCTGACAAAGGACATGATTGTTCCAGTTGCTTGACTCTTTTTGGTCAGGAAGTAAACCCAAGTGTATCTTGAGTATTCATCCACAATGACCAGAGTATACTTCTCATGGTTAATGGACCTAGGACTGATGGGTCCAAAGAGATCCATATGGAGAAGATGAAGGCAGCTTTTGATGGAGAAGTTTTGTTTGGTTTTAAAGGATGCTCTATGATGTTTACCTTTTTCACAGGCAGAGCATGGTTTATCCTTTGAAAACACAAGTGATGGTAAGCCAAGGACCTTGTTTTGTTTGACAAGATTGTTTATGTTTTTGAAGTTCAGATGGGAGACTCTCTTATGCCAAAGCCAGTTGAGAGTTTCAGTGGCTTTAGCAAAGAGACAAGTTCCATTCTGAGTTAGAGTAGACATGTCTAACACATAAACATCTTGTCTTCTTGGTGCAATAAGAACTACTTCTTTATTTGCATTAAAGATGGTACCTTGCTTATCATCAAACTGAACTATGTATTTTGCATCACATAGTTGACTGACACTGATAAGATTGTACTTTAGGCCATTAACATAAGCTATCCTAGTAAAAACTATTCCACTACATTTACTGAACCATAGCCTTCAGTGAGACATGATGAACTGTCAGCAAATACCACCTGAGATCCTTGTTCCTCTATATATTTGTGCATATATTCTTTCACACCAGTCATGCTTCTTGAACATCCACTATCTAGATGCCAAACTGGCTCCCTGGCATGTCTCTACACAAATAGTAAACTATGTCAGTTTTTCTTAGGACCCCTCTTCTTAGAGGGCTTGGCTTTGATGGCCTTTTTAAAGTAACAATTGATGCATGGTCAGTGGTTGTATGGACTGAGCTTCCACAAATTTTGTATTTGATTGCAGATGTGGACTCAGAAGACTGAGATGATGACTCAGGGATTCCTCTTCTAGCCTAAAGGACCTTTTCATGTCCTGAGGTTTCATGAGTGGGATCTCCACATATGTCACAACTAGTGTTCATTAGACAATCATCAGGAAGGTGGTCATTGAAGTCATAGTGTGGGCAAGGTGAAAAAAGGCTTAGCCTTTTATTTCTGCTTCTGCTTAGAATCAAAGGGATACTTAAAAGCTTGTGCTTTAAACTTTGCAATATTTGATGTGGCTGTGTATGACAAATGATCAGAAGTCTTGTGATCTTCCTTTTTGCATATCATGCAAAAGAGAATTCAATAGCAATCATCAGTGGAATGATTTGTATAGTGACACAGCTCACATATTTGCTGAAGTTTTGAGGGGTTTGGTTTGGAGGTGCTTGAGGAAGCTGATTTGAGTTCCCTAATCTTGGATTGAGGAGGTTTCTTAGAAGAGTCAATCTTCTCACTCAGCTTCCTGACAAGCTCAGCCAACTGATCATATTTTGAATCAGGGCTTTCGGTTTTCACCTCAGTTGGGACTGAATTTATTGAGTCATCAGTAGGAACTGAGACTTCAGGTGTGGGCCTCTTCAGGATGGTTCTACCCATTCCTGGCTTCTCCTTTGGAGAATGTCGAGTGTAGACTAATGGTATATGGTCAGAGCAATGTGCAGCTCTCTGAAGGACTTTCAGAGGTGGGAGTGGTGCTTATGAATCTGATTGAGACTCATTGACAGACTCAGTGCTACTGGGTTTATCAGTAAGTCCAAGCATATCTTTTATAGCCTGACTTTCTGGTTGCAAGATTTTCCCAGTCTAAAAGTTAGGTAACTTATTGACTGGATTGTTTCTTATAATCCAGTCACTAGACTTGGGTACCATTTCTTGCTCAAAAGCTATGCCAGTTGGTATAAAGGGCTTTTCACTATGACTCTCACTGGGGAATTCAGTGAGTTGGTCTTCTCCTATGACATTCTTGTTAGAACTAGGAATAAGACTAACAATTTCATAGACTTTAGGTTTCTTTTTAGTCCAGCTTTCAATGACAGCCTTTTCTTTGTTAAGTTCATTTTGAAGAGCTTGATTTTGTTTCAAAATCTCAGTGTTTTGAATTTGAAGTGTAACAGCTTCTAGCTTGGCTTGTTTTAAGGCAAGCAATTCATCTCTACACTTATTTAATTCTAGAACAAGATTGTTATATTTTGAAAGCAAATTAAGCGTTTGCTCTTCAACAAACTTAAGATCAACATTAATGTAATTCATGTAAGATTGCCAATCAAAATCATCATCCATAGAAAGTAAAATATTTACCTTTTTCATGGTGATGTTGACCCACTCTCCATTTCTTGCATGGCTTTTTCCAACAGCCAGCTGATCATTGTCTGAAAGTGCCATCAGTGCACTGACTCTTACTTCTTCATCATCTGAGGAGACTTCTTCTTCATCCCAGTCATAGGCTTCAGCTACAAGAACCTTGTTCTTTGTTTGAACAGGTTTGGAAGTTTGAGCAGCCTGAGACATTGAGGGATTGGCCTCAAGGAGAGCAAGTTTTGCCTTAGCTTTTCTATATTTAGCTTCAAAGTCTTTTTGACTATTTTGAATAGTATTTTTTTGAAAATGTTGAGTAGACTGAAGCATTTTTGGTTGAAATTTGCTAGTTCCTGAAGAAGAACTATTACCAGAGAATTTATATGAGGGTTCTGAGGTGGTTTTTGAAAAACAGACTTTTGCAAAATGACCTTTTTTACCACATTTGAAACATTTAGTGGTTTCATTTGCTTTTGCTTTAGAAAAGTTTGAATGATTTCTTTTGATAAACCTTTTTTAATTAGCAAGGAGTGCCCTTTCTTGAAATTCTAAGTGTAAATCATTAAGGTACTTCTCACTGGTTCTCTCATCAGCCTCATCATCAGAGTTCTCTTGGAAATCCTGCACAATACCATTAGAATAAAAGGCAGTTGATATGGGTATGGTTGTCAGGGCCTTTTTGGTCTCAAGAACTTTCTTTGAGTCAGGGTTTCTCCTAGAGATTAAGTTGTCCTCATAGACAAACTTCCCATAGATCTTAGGGAGCTCAAGGGTCTGAATGTGGTTAGCATTCCTGAGGCCCTAAGAAAAGTTTAACCACTTCTCAGGGCGACAGTTGACAAAGCCAACATTGATTTCATGCTTAGACAAAACTACACCATCATTTGATAGTTCATTTATCAAGGTTTTGTATCTGGTATAGGTTTGAGAGAGACTTTCAGAGTCTTTGGCCCTGAAAGTGTTATACTCAAGTTTTAGATCCATAATCCTGTTTTTCTTGGTATCTGAGGGACCTTCAAAGCTATGAACCAAATCAAGCCAAGTTTGTTTGGCTGTTGTACAGGTAATGACTGATTCCATTGTATCGTCAGGAAGACAAGATATAATGATGCTTTTCAGGCTTTGGTCTTGGTTAACAACCCTTCTCTCATCAATGGTCCACTGAGCTTCAGGTTTAGGTAACCCTTCAGCAGTCTTAGGGACAAAGGGACCTTCATTGATACATGTGATGTAGTATGGTTCCATACCAGTCAAGTAGCAAAGCATACGGTTTTTCCACTTGCTAAATTTTCCAGCTTCTAGTCTGGGAGCAACAGCTGAATAGCTTCCTCCCTTTTTGTCAACTAGCTGGGGCACATTAATATCAGCCATGGTAGGATCTTGGTTTTAAAAACCTTTTGAGCACTCTTTAGTTTTTGAAAGATTTTACAAACCAGAGGCTCTGATACCACTTATTGTTCCTGTTACACAATTAGAATTAACTACAAAGTTAAGCTAATCATGTTCCATGACTGAGTAATGTATTGATTAACAAAGTAAAATAAGTAAAACGTAAAAGATAAATACAAGAGATTTTCAACATTTAAATTCTTCTTAGAAGTTAATCAAAAGAATCTATACCTAAGTATTCACAGAAAAAACACTTGGGATTGAAATGACAAGGTATGGTATGTTCTCCTCATTAAACTTAACCTATGCTTAAGTGGCAACTATGAATGAACCACTGGGCTATCTCAGGGACTAGGTTTCTCTTTGGGGAAGAAAAGTGGTTTTGTAAATGTCTAAGCATTAAGTGCACAAAACTTATCCACTTTTCTCCCTTATGACCTATTTATACACAAGTATAAAAGAGCACCCGTGACTAAGAAGACAAAAAGAATGACCTAACTAATCAAGACAAAATACTTGTATTTTGTCCCTATTACAAGAACCTATATTGGGTAAAAGACAAATGAGCTTTCTGAGTGCCAGTGATAACACTGTTCTTGTTCTTAAGCCTTTCAGGTAAAGTTTGACTTTGGCCTGATAAGGACTTCTCCTTATCTTTTCAAACTCTTCCCGCCTTGTCCCACCTTTCTTTAAGACTTCAGATTATTCAATCTTGGTCTTCAGTCATCAACTTCATTTTTCATAGTTGTTGAGGAGACTGGGGTTCAGTGAGTTATTGCCATCACTCACTGAACCCATTATCTTCTTCTTTGGCTTAGGTGACACTTAGGGAGTTTCGCCTCACTGAATGGTGAATCCTTCTTCTTAGACTCGTCCTAAGCATCCTGAAAATAACTCACTGAGTGACTGTTCACTCAGTGACCTGAGAGCGTTTACGGTTATGACACTTGGGCTAATTTGTATTCAAATGTTTGTTTTAGGACACTTGGGTACTGAATGGACCCAACACTAACATATATAAACTACTCTAACATAATAATAAGCAAAGATAATGAAATATAAGCTAAACATAATAAAAATAAAAGAGATAATAAGAAAAAGGATGAGAAGTCACCAAAATCGGGTTAACGAGCGAGACGATGCCCAAGCTTGTAAAAATACCAAAAATACTCAAACCCAAGCTCATATACTCGTACCCTTGTTGATAGCTTCATAATCACTCTATAAATCACCCAAATACACTACTAACTCTACTAACTGCTATTTAACCTCTATTTATTTCTAAACTTAAAGCATAACTTTTTCACTAACTATTGATGACTAACAAAATATCTAAGACTAAAGAAAAAATTTGGACGATAAAGAATTAAAAGATGAAACATTGATTTGTTTTGGTATTAAAAAGAAGATAAAAAAAGTAATTTTTTTTTGAAACTGTTAGGAATATGAATATTCAGTTGAAGACTCGGTCACCCTGAGTACTTATTAGCACATCATAGCTCGTAGGATAACTAGTAATATTAGTAGTAGCTTAGTTATTATTATTAGTATTGTGGAGTGGGTCGGGTCTTTACCCACCGTCAGCTCGCTCCATAGCCCGCTAGGGGCATATTATGTAAGAACTATAAATACCCTTTCCCACACAAGGGAAAGGGTGAAACTTCTCATTTTATCTAATCTAATACACATACATTTCTCTCTCTAAGTTCCCATCTTTCTCTCTCTAACTTCTCATCTAGTTCGATCCATAACAAGCTTCAATCTTGTGTTTATGTGTTAGTGAATATCCTACAATTGGTATCAAGAGCCATGGTTAGGTCCATGTGTGTTGATGTTCACGGATTTGTGTAGTTTGGGGTTGTTTTTGGTTCGAATAGCTTGCTCCTAAAAATCCATTTTACGCTTTGTTTAGAGGTTAAAAGTTGTTAAATCTTGTACTTTCTAGCTTAGGGATTACATAGGAGTAGTGTTTGGTGTTTGGAATCACAGATCTAGGCGTTGTGTGGTGGTTTTTGGAAGATTAGAAGGTTGTTCGTAGTGGAGGTTTGTCTCACGGTAAAAAGTTCTTCGTGGCGATTTGTGTCTGGCTGGGAAAGAAAAGTAGCGATTTGTGTCTTTCTCGAGTTAGCAATTTGTCCCTTTACCGGATTTGGCAAAAACGACAAACTGCTACGATAGCGACTTGTTTGGCGTTTTGTGGCTGGCGTTTTGTCCCTGATAGTGACTGTTCTGTCTTTTAGCAACTTAGCGATTTGTGTCTGGCGTTTTGTGTCAAAGTAGTGACTTGTCCAAGTTTCAGAAAGTGGCGTTTTGTTTGTAGCGACTTGTCTCTGTCAAGATAGCGATTTGTCCTATTTCCAAAAGTAGCGATTTGTCCTGTGACTGGCGTTTTGTCCTATTTCCAAAAGCAGCGATTTGTCCCAGTTCTAAAAGTAGCGACTTGTCTTGTGACTGGCATTTTGTCCTATTTCCAAAAGGTAGCGTTTTGTGGGTAGAGATTTGTGTCCACCAAAGTAGCGACTTGTCCTATCAGAATAACGTTTTGTCCGTGGCGTTTTGTGTCTTCAGTTTGGCGATTTGTCTATTGTGATTTGTTGTGGCAAGTTACGTTTAGTTTACGGTTTGTTTCTTGGTGATTTTAGAAAGTCCCGCGAAAGATTCGATTTCTCTGTTAAATCACAAGATCTGTAAAATCCCGTATTTACTATGGATACCATATGAAGCACCTCATCAGATGATATTCAAGCAGCAGGATCTGACACTCGTCCACCTATGCTAGATAGGACGGACTATGAGACTTGGGCACAACGTATAAGACTTTACTGCTTGGGAAAAGAAAATGGAGCAAACATTCTTAAGTCCATTGATGAAGGACCATTTCAGATGGGTACCACCAGAGATGTTGTTACCACTGGTGAAGATGGCACAGTCACACTTGGAATTGACATACCTCGCGAGTACAATGATCGTAATGATGAAGAAAAGAAGAGGTATGATGCTGACATTAGAGCTTCAAACATTGTCATTCAAGGTCTGCCAAAGGATGTATACAAGCTCATCAATTTCAACACTGAAGTTAAAGCTGTGTGGGACAATGTTAAAATGTTGTTGGCGGGGTCAGAACTCACAAAGGAAGACTGTGAGTCACAGCTGTATGATGAGTTCGAGCATTTCAAAATGAACCCAGGAGAGTATATCACAGACTACTATGTGAGATTTCATAAGTTGGTGAATGATATGAGGATGATCAGAATGACTATGCCCAACATCCAACTAAACTCAAAGTTTGTGAACAACATGACCCCTGAATGGGACAGATTTGTTACTGCTGTCAAACTCAACAAAGGTTTAAGGGATACCAACTATGAACAGCTATATGCCTACCTGCAACAATATGAGAAGCATGCTGCCTACGATCAGGTGCTGAGAGAAAAGTTAAATCCTCCAACTCCAAATGATCCATTGGCTTTTATGACAAATGTTCTACCAACAACCCAATCATCATCCAACCCAAGCTATCATCAACTTCACTCACCAGTACCTGCTATGAGTTCTCAACTTGACTCAGGCTACTCTCAGACCGACCAAATGATTGACAACCTCACCAATCAAGTATCATTACTGGTTCAACAGTTTAAAGCATCACTCCCTCAGACCAACAATCAGTTAAGGAATTCATCCAACCCACACAATCTTGCAATGGTGGAGGATGGGAAAATTGTGGTTCAGAATGTGCAAGGGAGAGCTGGAAGAAACATGGGTCGAGGTTATGTGCAGAATAGAGCAGGGAATGCCAATCAGGGGCAAGGAAAACAGATCAAGTGTTATAATTGTGGGGGGCTAGGACACATTGCCAAAAACTGCAATCAACCTAAACGTCCTCAGAACTCAGATTACTTAAAAGACAAGATGCCGTTAATGCAGGCTCAAGAAAATGGAGCCGTATTGGATGAGGAAAAGTTATTGTTTTTCGCTGGTGATGGGGGAAATACGTTTGATGAAGATGTGGATGAGCAACCAGTGCAGGATCTAGCTCTTAACGACCCCAACATCTTCAAAGCGGATGATTGTGATGCATTTGACTCGGATGTAGATGATGAACTGATTGGATCTAAACAGTCAACTATTTTCAACCACGGATGTGGTCAAATAAAGTCAAACCAATTGAGCACGATCTCTCTGGTGTATAGTGTTTTCCCGGGTCGTTATATCCCAGCGAAGCGTGAAATTGTGTTTAAAGACGAATTGTGATCAAGTGTTATTGAATGGAAAAGGGGTTTTGAATTATTGGACTAAGGAAATAAAAGGAAATAGCTTTAAACAAGCTATGGAAATAAATACAGGAAACCAAATTACTTAAAAACGTTTAGAAATTTAGAAACGTACGTTTAAATTTAAATAAACGAAAACGTACAAAATAAAAAGTGAAAATGAAGAAATATTAATCCTAAAAATATGAAAATAACTTTTTTATAAACCTAAAGATAAAAGAAAATTATTAGAAAAAGAAAATTATTTATTTAACTATTTAATTAATTATTATTAATTAATAACTATTTATTAATTATTTAAAATGCTCTAAATTAAAAGAAAATAGGAAATTAACCTAGAAAATTAAAATTTTAACTTAGATAAATCTGAAATATCCTAAAACTTATTTTAAAACTGAAAATATATTTTTTACACTTTTTATCTAATTATTATTAATTATTAATTATTTAATAATTAATTAAAACTAATTTAAATTATAATAAATACTAAATAAACAAAGAAAAATCTAAAAATTTTTTCTATAAATATTATTAAGTGAAAAGAAGCTAATAAAATTATAAAAATGAAAAATGCTTAATTAAAATTTAAAAAGATAAATTCTATTAAATAGAAGCTATCACTATTTTTCTGTTTTTATTTTTCTTAAAGTCTAATAATATAATTATATTTTTCCTAGATTATAAATGACAAAAGAAAATTATGTAAAAAAAATTTATATTTTTCTGATTAAAATTCTATTTATTATGATTTAATTACTATTTTAAACTAATTAAAAAGATTAAAAATATCAAATGACTTAGGAAAAATCTGAAAAATTTAGGTTAAGTCTAAATTAATATTTAAAAGCTATGAAAATTAAAATCAAAAGTTTAATAAGCCCTGATAAGCAGATGGGCAGATAAGCAGTTGGGCTAATAAGCTAAAAATAAGCTAATAAGCTCAAAACTTAACCAAAAGCTTAGGACAGGTTTAATACACTACTAGAAGCACAAAACAACTTAAAAATACAAATAAGCACAAGAAATGAGCAAGAAAATCACTTGAACAGTTGGCTTACTTATGCAGAAACTCAGAAAAATTGCCAATTTGCAGGGCAAATTAAGCAGTTAAATTAAGCTGATAAATTGAATACTATGGGGGCAAAAGTGAGCTAGTACTATGGGCTATTCAGAAACACAAAAAGCAAGGCCTCAGCTAATCTAGATACACCACAATTGAGTTGAGTTCAGCTGGTTCAGCAACTCAGTATACACTGAGTCTGATGTGCACAGAGTTGTGCAGAAATGTGTAGGCTAAACAAGACTTAACCAAACTTTGCAAATGCTCTAAATGGCTCAAATGAAACTCAGAAGTGCCAAGAACAAGGGCCAAAAGAGCTTATGGCTGCTCATGGCTTATTTGAGCTTTTTGATTTCTGAAAAGTGCACAGGGCACTCTAATATAGTTTTTCTATTTAAGTTGCTAATCAAAACTTGGAAACAGCTTATATGGACAATAAAAAGCTTAATCAAAGTTGGATTTAAGGTCAATGTACAGTAAAACCTAGTTTGACTGCTTTAAACCAAACACCCCTTAACAAAGGACTGTGGTGATTTTTGAACTAGAAAAAGATTATTTAAGCTAAGATGTTGAACAATTATTGACTAATGACTTATTTTAACTATGTTGAGCAACTTTTAAAGCAGAAATAAGTAGTACAATAAGCTATGCTATAGTTGACTGATTTTGGCTTTTTTTATGTTTTTAAAGTGCAATGATATAAAAGCTAATTAAAACTGATAAGATGGATGAAATATGAGTAGAAACTAATAATAAGCAACAAAAAACAGTAATAAGCTAGTAACAAGCTATTGTACAGTAAAATTAGAAAATTGAATAAAACTTGAAATGAGCTTACAACTTAAATAACTGTGATACAAAGAACCAAGGACCAGAACCTTTCTAGCTTGTTCACACAAGCTAGAAAACCAATATAAGCCTTCCTGAATAGCTTTTAGCCCCAGAATAGCTTATTTGACCTCAGGTTGACTTTTGTTGACTTTTTCCATTGCTTGAATTTTAGAACTAATATTCTCTATATAAGCTTACAGAAAGCTATATTAAGCTTATATAAGCTTATAGTAAAGGTATGGGAGCTTTTGAGAACTTTTGGATGGATTTTGAACTTAATTAGCTTAACAGTTGAACTTGAAACTTAGCATAACAAAAATTTAGAACAATATGACTTGAAATTGGATTGCTTAAACTGAATTTAACTTGTATTAACAACTAGAACTTGAAATTACAATATTACAAAGACTGAGTAAAAAATACGACTACTGCTAATTAACTACTTATTTTTTTAGTCTATTACACAGTCCTATAAATAATAAAAACAACTGGGAAATCCCTTGTCGACATCTCTGATCACTTCTACACCTTTGGATTGCTTCTAATTAATCCCAATCGTTGAAAATGATTTTGGCGCCAAAAAGTCCACAAGTTGTTCGAGCAGGTTTTTGTAATTAAAGGAATTTGGAGAGATGTGGAGGTGGAGGGGAGAGGTTAGACAGCTGGTGATGAGGTGGGGGGTTGAGGTGTAAAGGTGATGGTGGTTTTGGAGCAGTGATGGTTTTGGCGGGGTTGTGTGAGGGAGACGGGTTTTGAGTTTGGGTTTATTTAAATAAGGTTGGGCCGGGTTATCTGTTTTGGGGATGGGCTTGGGTTTTTATTTAAGTGGGCTGGGGTTTGTTATATAAGGGTTTGGGTTGGGTTAAATTAAATAAGGGTCCGGTTTGTTTGTAGTTTAATCACAAGGACCATTTTTGTATTTTCTGAAAATTGGAGGACCAAAGTTGTACATCTTCCAAAATAAACCAAGGGGTGATTCCTGCCATGTTCCAATAATCCAGGGACCATTCATGAGATTTCCAACAATAAAATTTTCCCAGGGACCATTTTTGCAAATTCTGAAAGTGCAGGGACCAAACTTGTAAATTATTGAAACTTTTCACCAAAGGACTAAATATGACAACCTATGATTTCAAAAGGACCTTTGGTGACTTTTCTTACAAAACAAATGCCTAGGGACTAAATTTGACAAGTTTTGAAAGTTGAGGGACTGAAACTGCCAATTTTGCAAGCTTTGTTTGTTTTTCAATTGTTTTCAAACATTTTGCATTTGAAACATATAAAACACAATCCCTGGGATATTTTCAGTATTTTGATGCATTTCTGAGTGTTTTTGTGTCACAACCCGTAATTTCAGGTCACTTTCCTAACCTCGACAAATCACCATTCATGTCCATCATTCATCATTCATTTCAGCGTAACCGGTTTGGTTTAGCTGCAAAAATTTATGCATCATCAGTAGGATCATTGCATACGGACTAGTAATAGTCTGCATATCATCATATTTACATTTTCATACTATTCCACTCGTAGGATTATCAAATTAATATTTTTGTTACATTTGACGTTTTACGTATAATTACTTTTAATTAAAACGTTAACGCGCGATCGATAAATGTGACTAGCACGTCCGACAATCCCCACGATGGTCCCGATATATTTTTATACTCATTTTAACATCAAGAAAATTATAAAGTTCATTTACCCGGTATTTTGCGAATTTATTTAATTTATATCGTACGTTTTATATAATTACGACGGTTTACGTATAAACTAAACAATAATTACCCGAACACCCAATATTTGTACCCAACATATTTTTGTAATTTTTATGACTTCGTCAAGTCCCGACTAACTCCGTTACATTTTATTTCTAGCAAACACGGTACCCGGTTACACCTAAAACTAACTAAATTAAACACTTAAACTTACATAATCATCACATGGTTTAATTAAAAAGATGCCCCCCCCCCTTTTGTCCCTTTGTGCGCCGGCCTCACAACCCCCCAAGACCATCAAGTTGCAAACTTCACTTCACAATTAATACCCACTAATTCTTGTCTAATTTATATAGTTAGCTACCACATTTTTCACTTCATTTTACAAAATATCTCAAGAAACTCTCTCATCTATATGTGTGTGTGTATATGATCGGCCAAACAAGAACAAGAGGAAGAAAACATCAAACTTTCAAGATCAATCCATAAACAAGTCCATCTAGTATTCCTTTAAGGGTTTTGAAATACAAACTCAAAGGTTTCTTAGGTTTTCATCATCTTTTATTCACTAATCTTTCAAGTAAGTTATCAAAACTCATTTTCATAATTTTACCAAGTTAATATAATGTTCATATCATTTTCATGCAAGATCTATATGTATATGTTAGTTATACCACTCCTTTTAAATCTTTTTGCAAGTTATGAGCCCTAGAAGTGTTTTATACTTAGATCCTTGTTAGATCTACATGGATGATGATGTTTAGGACCCTTGACACTTTAAAAAGATATATGGTAAGTTTTAGAAAGATTGGTTGTTGTTTGTGACATTTTTGGACAAGTTACTAACTAGAAAATCAAGTTTTAACAAGTAAATAAAACATTCTGTCCTTAAAAGTGAAACGTGGGAAAATCAGTAGGTGTGAGATAATTTTTGGCCAAATATTTAGAAAATACATTCCGAGACGAAGCCGTGGCCGAAAACGGGGACAAAAACGAGTTAATAACGAAGGAGATATGATTTTTCAAAGTTTAACGACGAAAACTAATTTTCAGAAAATAACATGCTGTTACGCGACTTTCGACGGACAAACTGAGGCGTTTAGCGCGACCTAGATGACCCGAGCTACTGAAAATATATTAGTACATGTTTATACGAACCCACGGATATAAAGAACGTCGAAAACGAGCTAATAACGAACAAGATACACGCGTTTAAACATCGATAATATACCTTTCATTTTGACAGCTTTTTAACTAGAAAATGTTTACGTACTAGAAACTATATTTTTCGTGTAACGACTATGGAGAACCGTAATTCTTACCCGTTGGCACGCGTACGATCAAAGACTTATTAACACGACTATCATATTACGTTTCATGTTTTCAAAACGCCGATACTAACACGAACGTTTTATACACTTTATTACATGGCTAGTTTTGACGAAACAAGTTAACATATTTATATCAAGTTTTGGAAGAACTTTACATGTTAACGATAACTATTATTTTCAAAGTACGAGTGGTATAGGTTACATATACATGTACATGCACTACATTGCCTCATAATCTAAGTAGATTATGCATATTCATTTTAGGTAGCGGCTAGTGTTCGCGCCTTGTTATTCCAAGTATTCCGATTTCATAGCATTGTTGTATCATCACTTCAGGTGAGTTTTCATAGCCCCGTTTTTCAATTTATTATTTCATTTCAAATCCCACGGGGAGAATACATTGCAACCATTTTTATATGCGAGCCCTAGTATCAAATTCCTTGTACATAGATTAAGTTACCTTGTTGCCATATGAAAGTCCCCTATATCATGAACCGTTAATTTACCTGTAAGCGAGAGTGAGTGGATAGATCTATCGAGGGTGACGCCTCCATCCGTGTTGGCTTTGACCAACAACCGATAGCGGATGCATTTCATGTCTTTTTATTAGAGTGCCTGGCAAAACACTCTGAGGGGCACCACAGATTCAGTCATAGTTTCGGGGTCATGAGCTTAAGTCTATTGTACACCATTTTTATGTGACTTATGTCATACACTTTATACTTGTGGCTATCGTATACCTTCATTTTATTAAACCTATGATCTCTCACCAACTTTATGTTGACCGTTTTTAGCAATGTATTTTCAGGTAATTAGCTAGCGTGTGGACATGCATTTGGCTATTTTGGAGTCGCGGGGTCGACTTGCATCACTTATTTTCATGCACTTATGTATCGTTTGATCTTCTATGGTTTTGTTATAAACTTGCAACATCATTTGGGACCTATGTTTTGTAAAACTCTGATTTTAATTATGATCAAACGTGTATTTTCAAAACGACACTTTAGGTCGTTCAATATATCCATTGTATGAGACGCCATGAAAGTCACACCAAGGTATTCATATCCGCTGCCATTAACAGGTAAATTCAGGGTGTGACAGATTGGTACCAGAGCAATGGTTATAGCGAACTAGGTTGTCCTTATACCCTAGACTATAACTACCCCAACGGTAGCGTCTTATCATTTCATCATAAGTGCATATTTATTATTTATGAGTTTCATTACATGAGTTATTCATTTCATTTTGCATTGTTTCCCCAGAGATATGTCTTCTAACTCCCGCCCGATTATCATACTTTCCGATGTGGACATTGAGGACGCTATGTCTTCCACTATACCCATGGTTACACCTGTTCAGCCTGCACCACTTTCACCACCTTTGGCACAGGATACCGAGGCTTTCTACGAGGATGAGGTTGCTCCTACTCCTCAGATTTCACCCATTGCACCACCCCTTGTTACCCGCCCTCTGACAGAGTCATCATCCCATACTTCATCAGTCCCAGCCGAACCTGTTCTTATGTTTCCTCGTCGCAAGACGATCATTGGTGCTCGTAAGAGCGTACGTCGTGTTACCACTACATTCAGGACACCAGCCATTCCTACACTACCACCATCATCAGATTTACCCACTACTACACCTGCTACTACTCCTTCACCTGCTCTATCTTTGCCGCCTAAAAAGCGTGCAAGATGCACTACCCCAGCCTTACCCACTACTCAGATTTCAGATTTACCACCACCTGCACATTACCACATTGGGGAGAGCTCGCGGGCTGCTGCTGCGAGGGTTACCCACTGCTCTTACCTTGGATGCCCAGCTGACTGATCAGCAGGGACAGTTAGCTAGATTGAATTACCGAGTAGATGAGATCCTTGCGCCTCGACTAGATGTGGTTGAGGAGGATGTAGAGGATTTGGTTCAGGGTAGAGTTTCTATTGATGTGTCTTATCATGGACTGGAGACACGTCAGCTAGCGCATCAGGAGTTGATTGACCAGTTGAGGGATGAGTTACCCGAGATTCGGGACAGAGCCGAGCAGACTCAGGAGGAGCTACGCCGCCAGGCTATTGAGTTGGCATCAGTTAGAGCTGCTTTGACTGCATCACAGAGCAGAGAGACCGATCTTCAGTTGCGAGTGGAGCAGCTGGAGAAGGTTGCTATTTCCATGGCCAAAGTGGTCAAGACTTGGAGGCGTGGACCAGGTGGACCAGGTGGAGCACCAGGGAGTGCTTAGTGTTAGACTTTATCATGTAGCTTGTACTGTTATTATCCTAGTCCCGGGGTGTGGGACATAGTTATGAACTTGTTGTCTTTTGGTTGTAGTACAAACAAAATGTATCAAGTATGACTCTACTATGTAGGATTTGGTTGTGCTATTATGATATCGGTCCACGTAGGCCGAAATTTTCATGTATGATATTCATGTGTTGTGATTATTCTATGAAATTTCATGTTGTGGTTGTTCTCATCGTGATTTCATTGTATTTATACATGTCGTGGTTGTATTTATACATGTTGTGTTTATATACATACAGGTTGTGGTTGTATATATTTTGTGCGATAATCATTTCTAGTATGATTGTGGTTGATGTATTCTGTTGTGATGTACCAGAATTATGGCACCTAGGAAAACAAGATCCAAGGCTGCTGCAACGGCTACCCCAGATATGACTCAGGCTGCTATCAGGAAACTCGTTAGGGATAGTATAGCCGAAGCCCTAGAGATTGAAAGAGCCGCAGTTGCCGCAAGAGCTGCCGAAGATGCTTCTCGGATTGAAACATCGGGAGAAGCTAGCAACGGGACTAATGGAAAGAAATGTACGTACAAGGATTTCAAGAGTGGAGATCCTACTTTGTATAAGGGTACTGAAGGGGCTACTGCCATGGTTCGATGGTTCGAACATACCGAATCCGTGTTTATCTTATGCAACTGTCCGGATGATTCCAAGGTAAAGTTTGCCGTTAGTACGCTTCGTGATCAAGCCTTATCGTGGTGGAACTCCTATGCAAAGCCCATAGGGATGGAGAATGCTTACAAGGTCACATGGGACGAGTTCAAAAAGTTGGTAACTAAGAAGTTTTGCCCACGAACCGAAGTGAAAAAGTTAGAGGTGGAGTTCTATGATCTGGTAACCGTGGGGAATGATATCGAGACTTATATTAGGAGGTACCAAGAGTTAGCCGCTCTATGCCCATCTATGGTGCCTGATAATGAAAAGTTGGTTGAGAATTTCATTGGTGGCTTGCCCGAAAACATCCGTGGTGATGTGATTTCTTTTGATCCGCAAACTCTTGATGAAGCAATCAGGATGTCTCAAAAGCTCATAGCTCAAGTTCTGAAGAAAGTGACACCCGCCAACAACAACAACAACAGTAACTCCAACCGAAACCGCAACAACAACAATAACACCAACAATTACCGGAACAACAACAACTACTCCAATAACCGAAACAACACCAACCATAACAACAACAACAAAAGGAAATGGGATAACAACCAAGGTAACAACGCCAACCAACCACCACCCAAGAGGCAAGAGACTGCAAAGGCCTATGCTGCTGGTCCTACAGAAAAGAAAGGTTACTCCGGTACTCTACCAAAGTGTAACAAGTGCCAAACTCATCATAACCCGGGAGGTTGCCCTAGGCCTTGTCAAAATTGTGGGAAAGTTGGTCATCAAGCTAATGGATGTAGGTCTGCTCCTGGGGTAAACAATCAGAATCCACCGCCAACGTGTTATAGTTGTGGAGAAGTGGGACACTTTAGGAACAATTGCCCGAAGGTAAGGAATCAAGGAGGAATAGCTCGAGGGAGAGCTTACGTCATGGGTGGAGATGATGTCCACGAAGACCCGAAGGTTGTCACGGGTACGTTCCTTGTCAATAATCGTTATGCTTCTATTTTATTTGATTCGGGAGCCGATAAAAGTTTCATTTCACTTACGTTTGCACCTTTACTCAACATTACACCAACCGCACTAGACATTTCATTTCAAGTTGAACTAGCTAATGGGTCTTTAGTTAGCACCAATACAATTCTCCGTAATTGCACCATCAATTTCCTTAATCATCCATTCAACATAGATCTTATGCCCGTAGAACTTGGTAGTTTTGACATTGTCATCGGCATGGATTGGTTGTCCCGTCACCGTGCAAAAATTATTTGTGATGAGAAGGTTGTTCATCTTCCTTATGATGGGGAGACATTAGTCGTTCGTGGAGAGCGAAGTGGAACTAGACTTAGTATCATATCATGCATCAAGACTGCGAAGTACATCAAGAAGGGTTGTTATGCATTTTTGGCTCACATTACTGAGAAGAAGTCGGATGAGAAACGACTTGGGGATGTGCCAATTGTTAAGGACTTTCCCGAGGTTTTTCCGGAAGAATTACCTGGACTACCACCTACGCGTCAAGTTGAGTTTCAGATCGACTTAGTGCCAGGAGCCGCACCTGTTGCAAGAGCACCGTATCGTTTAGCGCCTCCGAAATGCAAGAGTTGTCGAACCAATTACAAGAATTACTGGACAAGGGATTCATTAGACCGAGTTCCTCGCCTTGGGGAGCACCGGTTTTGTTTGTGAAGAAGAAAGATGGATCTTTCAGGATGTGCATTGACTACCGAGAACTGAACAAGTTGACGGTGAAGAATCGTTATCCACTCCCTAGGATTGACGATTTGTTCGACCAGTTGCAAGGTTCTAGTTATTACTCCAAGATTGATTTGAGATCCGGTTACCATCAGCTTAGAGTTCGGGAGGAGGATATCCCGAAGACCGCATTTAGAACACGTTATGGACACTATGAGTTTCAAGTGATGCCGTTCGGATTAACTAACGCACCTGCGGTATTCATGGACCTCATGAATAGGGTGTGTAAGCCGTATCTGGATAAGTTTGTGATTGTATTCATCGACGACATCTTAATTTATTCCAAGAGTAAGCAAGAGCATGAAGAACACCTCAGAACGATTCTAGAACTGCTCAAGAAAGAGCAATTGTATGCCAAATTTTCTAAGTGTGATTTTTGGATACGAAGGGTTCAATTTCTTGGTCATGTCATTGATAGTCAAGGACTACAAGTTGATCCAGCAAAGATTGAGGCAGTTAAAGATTGGGCTACGCCCAAGTCTCCGACAGAAATTCGCCAATTTTTAGGACTTGCCGGATATTACAGGAGGTTCATTGAAGGGTTTTCCAAGATAGCTAAGCCGCTGACCAAGTTGACACAGAAGAATCAAAAGTACGAATGGGGAGATAAGCAAGAGTCCGCATTTCAGTTGTTGAAACAGAAGCTTTGTAGCGCGCCGATTTTAGCACTACCAGAAGGAATTGAAAATTTTGTGGTATATTGCGATGCATCCCACAAAGGGCTTGGAGCCGTGTTAATGCAGAACGAGAAAGTGATTGCTTATGCGTCACGTCAGCTTAAGAAACATGAGAAGAATTACACTACGCACGATTTGGAGTTGGGTGCTGTAGTTTTCGCACTCAAGATTTGGAGGCACTATCTTTATGGCACCAAGTGTGTGGTATTTACCGATCACAAGAGCTTACAGCATATACTTGATCAGAAGGAACTCAATATGAGGCAACGTCGTTGGCTAGAGTTGCTTAGTGACTACGATTGTGAGATTCGATATCACCCGGGAAAAGCTAATGTTGTAGCTGACGCTCTTAGCAGGAAAGAACGACCCAAACCTTTGAGGGTCAGGTCATTGGGAATGACAATTATTTCACCTTTACCATCAAAGATCTTAGAGGCTCAGATTGAAGCACTCAAAGAAGAAAACCGACCACACGAGAAGATTTATGGTATGCCCGAGAGCGAGAATGGATTTGTAAAGAGATCCGATGGAGTGTTATGCTTCAAGGACAGAAGTTGGATACCCCTTTATGGTGGAGTACGAGAGTTGATTATGCATGAGTCGCACAAGTCAAAGTACTCTATTCATCCAGGTTCTGATAAGATGTATCAGGATCTCAAGCAACTTTATTGGTGGCCCGATATGAAAGCAGAGATCGCGAGGTATGTTAGCAGATGTCTTACGTGTGCTAAAGTGAAAGCCGAGAATCAGAAACCGTCAGGGTTACTTCAACAGCCAGAGATTCCTCAATGGAAATGGGAGCGTATTACAATGGACTTTGTTACTAAACTTCCTAAGACTTCAGGTGGATTCGACGCTATTTGGGTTATAGTAGATCGTCTCACCAAATCAGCCCATTTCATACCGATTAGAGAGACTTATTCCATGGACCAACTCGCTAGAATTTATGTCAAGGAAATAGTCTCAAGGCACGGTGCACCAGTTTCCATCATTTCCGACAGAGATAGTCGTTTTACTTCAAATTTCTGGAAGTCACTACAAAATGCATTCAACACCAAATTAGACATGAGCACTGCTTACCATCCTCAGACTGATGGTCAGAGTGAAAGAACGATTCAGACATTAGAAGATATGCTCAGGGCGTGTGTGATTGATTTTGGAAATGGTTGGGCTAACCATTTGCCATTAATCGAGTTTTCTTATAATAACAGTTATCATTCGAGCATAAAGGCCGCACCATTTGAGGCACTATACGGTCGTAAATGCCGGTCCCCAGTGTGTTGGGCCGAAGTCGGTGATGTACAATTAACCGGTCCAGAGATGGTACGAGATACAACCGAGAAGATTGTTAAAATTCGAGAAAGGCTCGAAACAGCTAGAAGTCGACAGAAAAGCTATGCAGATGTTCGACGCAAACCATTGGAATTTCAAGTTGGAGATAAAGTCATGTTGAAGGTTTCGCCTTGGAAGGGCGTGATCCGATTTGGGAAACGCGGGAAGCTGAACCCGAGATACATTGGGCCATTCAAGATTCTGGAAAAGATTGGTCCGGTAGCCTACAAGCTTGAACTTCCGCCAGAACTCAGCAACGTTCATAACACGTTTCATGTTTCAAACCTCAAGAAGTGTCTTTCCGACGAGTCGTCCGTTATTCCACTTGAAGAAATTCAACTAGATGACAAGCTTAATTTTGTGGAAGAACCTGTAGAAATCATGGACCGTGAGGTCAAGCAATTGAAGCAGAGTCGAATTCCTATCGTGAAGGTCCGCTGGAATTCTCGAAGAGGACCCGAGTTTACTTGGGAACGAGAAGACCAAATGCGACGCAAGTATCCACACCTTTTTCCCGAGCCTGCTTCCGAAACCAACAACAATTGAATTCAGGGACTGAATTCCCTTTTGGAGGGGCGACTGTCACAACCCGTAATTTCAGGTCACTTTCCTAACCTCGACAAATCACCATTCATGTCCATCATTCATCATTCATTTCAGCGTAACCGGTTTGGTTTAGCTGCAAAAATTTATGCATCATCAGTAGGATCATTGCATACGGACTAGTAATAGTCTGCATATCATCATATTTACATTTTCATACTATTCCACTCGTAGGATTATCAAATTAATATTTTTGTTACATTTGACGTTTTACGTATAATTACTTTTAATTAAAACGTTAACGCGCGATTGATAAATGTGACTAGCACGTCCGACAATCCCCACGATGGTCCCGATATATTTTTATACTCATTTTAACATCAAGAAAATTATAAAGTTCATTTACCCGGTATTTTGCGAATTTATTTAATTTATATCGTACGTTTTATATAATTACGACGGTTTACGTATAAACTAAACAATAATTACCCGAACACCCAATATTTGTACCCAACATATTTTTGTAATTTTTATGACTTCGTCAAGTCCCGACTAACTCCGTTACATTTTATTTCTAGCAAACACGGTACCCGGTTACACCTAAAACTAACTAAATTAAACACTTAAACTTACATAATCATCACATGGTTTAATTAAAAAGATGCCCCCCCCCTTTTGTCCCTTTGTGCGCCGGCCTCACAACCCCCCAAGACCATCAAGTTGCAAACTTCACTTCACAATTAATACCCACTAATTCTTGTCTAACTTATATAGTTAGCTACCACATTTTTCACTTCATTTTACAAAATATCTCAAGAAACTCTCTCATCTATATGTGTGTGTGTATATGATCGGCCAAACAAGAACAAGAGGAAGAAAACATCAAACTTTCAAGATCAATCCATAAACAAGTCCATCTAGTATTCCTTTAAGGGTTTTGAAATACAAACTCAAAGGTTTCTTAGGTTTTCATCATCTTTTATTCACTAATCTTTCAAGTAAGTTATCAAAACTCATTTTCATAATTTTACCAAGTTAATATAATGTTCATATCATTTTCATGCAAGATCTATATGTATATGTTAGTTATACCACTCCTTTTAAATCTTTTTGCAAGTTATGAGCCCTAGAAGTGTTTTATACTTAGATCCTTGTTAGATCTACATGGATGATGATGTTTAGGACCCTTGACACTTTAAAAAGATATATGGTAAGTTTTAGAAAGATTGGTTGTTGTTTGTGACATTTTTGGACAAGTTACTAACTAGAAAATCAAGTTTTAACAAGTAAATAAAACATTCTGTCCTTAAAAGTGAAACGTGGGAAAATCAGTAGGTGTGAGATAATTTTTGGCCAAATATTTAGAAAATACATTCCGAGACGAAGCCGTGGCCGAAAACGGGGACAAAAACGAGTTAATAACGAAGGAGATATGATTTTTCAAAGTTTAACGACGAAAACTAATTTTCAGAAAATAACATGCTGTTACGCGACTTTCGACGGACAAACTGAGGCGTTTAGCGCGACCTAGATGACCCGAGCTACTGAAAATATATTAGTACATGTTTATACGAACCCACGGATATAAAGAACGTCGAAAACGAGCTAATAACGAACAAGATACACGCGTTTAAACATCGATAATATACCTTTCATTTTGACAGCTTTTTAACTAGAAAATGTTTACGTACTAGAAACTATATTTTTCGTGTAACGACTATGGAGAACCGTAATTCTTACCCGTTGGCACGCGTACGATCAAAGACTTATTAACACGACTATCATATTACGTTTCATGTTTTCAAAACGCCGATACTAACACGAACGTTTTATACACTTTATTACATGGCTAGTTTTGACGAAACAAGTTAACATATTTATATCAAGTTTTGGAAGAACTTTACATGTTAACGATAACTATTATTTTCAAATACGAGTGGTATAGGTTACATATACATGTACATGCACTACATTGCCTCATAATCTAAGTAGATTATGCATATTCATTTTAGGTAGCGGCTAGTGTTCGCGCCTTGTTATTCCAAGTATTCCGATTTCATAGCATTGTTGTATCATCACTTCAGGTGAGTTTTCATAGCCCCGTTTTTCAATTTATTATTTCATTTCAAATCCCACGGGGGAGAATACATTGCAACCATTTTTATATGCGAGCCCTAGTATCAAATTCCTTGTACATAGATTAAGTTACCTTGTTGCCATATGAAAGTCCCCTATATCATGAACCGTTAATTTACCTGTAAGCGAGAGTGAGTGGATAGATCTATCGAGGGTGACGCCTCCATCCGTGTTGGCTTTGACCAACAACCGATAGCGGATGCATTTCATGTCTTTTTATTAGAGTGCCTGGCAAAACACTCTGAGGGGCACCACAGATTCAGTCATAGTTTCGGGGTCATGAGCTTAAGTCTATTGTACACCATTTTTATGTGACTTATGTCATACACTTTATACTTGTGGCTATCGTATACCTTCATTTTATTAAACCTATGATCTCTCACCAACTTTATGTTGACCGTTTTTAGCAATGTATTTTCAGGTAATTAGCTAGCGTGTGGACATGCATTTGGCTATTTTGGAGTCGCGGGGTCGACTTGCATCACTTATTTTCATGCACTTATGTATCGTTTGATCTTCTATGGTTTTGTTATAAACTTGCAACATCATTTGGGACCTATGTTTTGTAAAACTCTGATTTTAATTATGATCAAACGTGTATTTTCAAAACGACACTTTAGGTCGTTCAATATATCCATTGTATGAGACGCCATGAAAGTCACACCAAGGTATTCATATCCGCTGCCATTAACAGGTAAATTCAGGGTGTGACATTTTGGATGTTTTGGCAATTCAGATACCACAAAAATGATGAGTATTTACACACTCATCAATCCCCCACACTAAACTATTGCTAGTCCCTAGCAATCTTTTTTGAAAGTTTAATGGATTTTACTCTTTACCAGATAGCCATCACTTCTGAAGTAGCCACTGTTTTAGTATGTGATACTTTGGTACAATGATAACCAAATGATTTTGAGCAAATCATCAGCTGTCAACGGGTTTGATTTGTCTTTACCAGAAGCCGTTTGCTTCTGGACTAGCCAACTCTTAGATAAAATAATTATTATCTTTGGTGAGCTGATTACCAATTATGGTTTTCCAATGCCTTTACCACAAGCCATAACCTTGCGGGCTAGCCAACTCTTCACTTATAAAGATATGGTGAGTCGAAAACCATACAATTTTTGGCAAATTGCAAGCCATAAACGGATTTGATATATCTTTACCAAGAGCCGTTTGCTCCTGGATTAGCCAATCCTTATGTGGGTTAGACATGGCGGACTGATAACCATTTATTGCGTTCTAAGTGAGAAAAAATTTTAAAATTTTGGCCAAAATGGGGGTACTAGATGATACATTTGATAAAATTCGCTAGAATTCCCCCCCACACTTAGAACTGAATATTGCCCTCAATATTCAAAGTATCGGTTGTTAAACCAACACTTAGAACGTGAAAAGGAAATACTAATAGCCATTATTTTTTTATTTTTTTATATACATACACACCCACATTTTTTTTTTTTTATTTTTTGACTATATACATATATACAACATGTGGGCATCTCCCCCACACTTGGGTGTTAGAAAAGAGAAAGAAGTCAGAGACATGGGTGAAAACCCATGTTGTGGGCTAATGTTTTTGTTCACCGAGTCACTAGCTTGACTCGACCCCGCATTTATTGGTTCACGGGGAAAGTTTGGAGATCCGGGATAACCATTGGTGGTATATCCTCTCCAAAGTAGTGTTTCAAACGATGACCATTCACTTTGAAATTTGGACCGTCATTTTGAGATAACTCAACGGTACCATATGGATAAACTTTTGTAATAGTGAATGGACCAGACCAACGGGATTTGTGTTTGCCCGAGAAAATCTTTAATCTTGAATTGAAAAGAAGGACTCGATCACCAACGTTGAAAACGCGGTTCTTGATTTTAGAGTCATGAATCTTCTTTGTCTTTTCTTTATAGATCAAAGAGTTCTCGTAAGCTTGATCACGCAGTTCATTTAATTCATTCATTTGAACTTTACGGTGATCACCCGCAATTTGGAGGTCAAAGTTAGCATGTTTCAAGGCCCAGTAGGCTTTGTGCTCTAATTCGATCGGAAGATGACATGCCTTTCCGTACACAAGCTTGTAAGGTGTACACCCGATGGGTGTTTTGTAAGCTGTACGAAAGGCCCATAATGCATCATCCAATTTATCCGACCAGGATGCACGATTTTCTCCTACAGTCCTCTCCAAGATTCTTTTAATACCCCGATTTGAAACTTCTACTTGCCCACTTGTTTGTGGGTGATACGCAGTAGAAAGACAGTGAGTTACACCATATTTTTTCATGACTTTATCAAATTTGTCATTGCAAAAATGCGTACCACGATCACTGATTATAGCACGTGGAGTTCCAAAACGGGCAAAAAGAGCTTTTAGGAATTTTACAACAACTCGGGCATCATTGGTGGGTAAAGCTTTTGCTTCAACCCATTTTGACAAATAGTCAACAGCCACGAGAATGTATTTATTTCCTCGAGATGATGGAAATGGCCCCATAAAGTCAATGCCCCAGACATCAAAGATTTCACAAACTTGAATAGCATTTTGTGGCATTTCATTTCGTTGTGAAATATTTCCGTGACGCTGATAAGCTTCACAAGTTTTGATGAGATCTTGGGCATCCTTATAGATTGTGGGCCAATAAAACCCGGAATCAAACACCTTTTTGGCGGTGTAGTTTGGACTATGATGGCCCCCAGTGGGTCCAGCATGGCAAGCTTTGAGAATGTCAATAGCTTCCTATCCGTAAACACACCGTCGGATGACTTGATCCGCACAGATTTTGAATAAGTAGGGGTCGTCCCAGAAGTAATGTTTAACATCCTTGAAGAATTTATTCTTCTGTTGGGTCGACATCCCTTTCACTATGAAGTTACCCGCATGGTAATTTGCGAAGTCGGCAAACCATGGGGTAGTAGAATCTCCTCGAAAAGTAACTGCATTGAGTGTCTCGACAGGAAATGTTTCATTTATTTCCTTTTTCTCGAAAACATCTTGGTGTGGGTTCTCTAATCGGGATAAATGATCAGCAGCTAGGTTCTCAGCTCCTTTTTTATCACGTATAATGATATCAAATTCTTGCAGGAGGAGAACCCAACGGAGTAATCTCGGCTTTGCATCTTGTTTTGCAAAGAGATATTTGAGAGCCGAGTGATCCGTATACACTACACATTTCGTTAAGATCAAATATGGCCAAAACTTCTCAAAGGCATACACCACAGCTAATAATTCTTTTTTTGTAGTGGTATAATGAGTTTGAGCTTCAGTTATGGTTTTACTTGCGTAGTGGATAGGCTGAAAATGTTTGGCTTTTCGTTGCCCCAGGACTGCACCAATAGCAAAATCACTTGCATCGCACATGAGCTCAAAGGGAAAATCCCAGTCGGGGGCAACTAGAATGGGTGCCTCAGTAAGCTTTTTCTTTAATGTTTCAAAAGCTTTGATGCACTCGGGTGAGAAGATAAAAGGAGCATCCTTTTCAAGGAGATGAGTCATAGGCCGGGCGATTTTGGAAAAATCTTGTATGAATCTACGATAGAAACCGGCATGACCCAGAAAACTCCTAATACCTTTGACGGTAGCGGGATGAGGTAATTTAGCAATGACATCAACTTTAGCTCTGTCAACCTCAATCCCATTCTTTGATATCTTATGGCCGAGGACAATGCCCTCTTTGACCATAAAATGACTCTTCTCCCAATTTAGACAAAGATTGGTGTCTTTACACCGTTTCAACATGTTTTCTAAATTGGAGAGACATGCTTGGAACGAATCCCCAATGACCGAGAAGTCATCCATAAAGACCTCCATAGTTTTCCCTATCATATCGGTAAATATGGCCATCATACACCTCTGGAACGTGCCTGGAGCATTACATAAGCCGAAAGGCATACGTTTATAAGCAAAGGTTCCATAAGGGCACGTGAAGGTAGTCTTTTCTTGATCTTGTGGATCAATGGGAATTTGAAAATAACCCGAGAAACCATCAAGGAAACAATAGTACTCGTTCCCTGCTAATCTCTCAAGCATCTGATCCATAAAAGGTAGAGGAAAGTGGTCTTTTCGGGTGGCATCATTTAACTTATGATAGTCAATGCAAACACGCCACCCCGTAACCAATCTAGTTGGAATCAACTCATTTTCATCATTTGTGACAACAGTTATGCCACCCTTTTTTGGAACACAGTGAATGGGACTAACCCAAGGACTATCAGAGATGGGATAGATCAATCCTGCATCAAGAAGTTTGAGAACCTCTTGTTTGATAACATCGTGGATTTTAGGATTCACCCTTCTTTGATGTTGGACTGCTGGTTTAAAGTCATCCTCCATTAAAATCTTGTGAGTACAAAATTCAGGGTCGATACCCTTTATGTCGGAGAGTTTCCAAGCAATGGCTTGCTTGTGTGACTTCAAGACCTTTATTAGAGCAGTCTTTTCCTCATCACTTAAATTTTTAGCAATAATGACGGGTAATTTATCATCACCCTCCAAAAATGCGTACTCAAGATGAGGCGGTAAGTCTTTGAGTTCGACCTCAGGAAATTCATCGGTTTTCTCAATTGATTTGATTTCCTCATTATGAAGTTCAACGGGAGGGAGTGGAGGAGAATTGTCCTGATTCAACAATTTCTCAAGAAGAAGAATATCTCCCTCCAGATCAATCTCAGCGTTATCAATCCCTTCTAGAAATGAATCACACTTGAGAAAAGCCTCGATCTCTTCCAAAATGAAATCACTTCTCTCAAACGGAGTGAGAGAAGGGGAAGAGTCGGAAATGATAGGTAGAGAAGATGTGGTGGGTTCCCCACTCACAGAATTATGAGAATAACCAAGAAAATCTTGAGAGTACTCCTCTGAAACAATATCAATGACATCGATTCGGTTAACCGATTCAGAATCATAATTTGAGGAGTACCTCGAAGTTTGATCGAGGTTAAAGGTAACAGCTTCATTACCCACACGTAATGTGATTTCATGCTCAAATACATCTATGAGAGCACGGCCCGTTCTTAGGAATCCTCTTCCAAGAATGAGAGGAACCCTAGGATCAGCATCGAAATCAACAACCACAAAGTCAGCTGGAAAATGGAACTTTCCTACTTTCACAAATACGTCCTCAGCAATGCCAAGTGGATGAGATATTGAACGATCTGCAAGCTCCAGAGTCATGCAGGTAGGAGTAAGTCCAGGAAGAGAAAGTTTCTTCCATACTGGTTTAGGCATCAGGTTGATGCTTGCACCAAGATCGGCCAAGGCATAGCATTCAACCATTCCTGGAAGGACACAAGGTAGTAGAAATCCTCCAGGATCTCCAAGCTTCTCGGGAAGCTTTTTCAAGATAACTGCTGAGCAGTTCTCATTTAATGGAGTTTTTGCCATTTCAAACAGTTTTTCCTTGTTGCTTAACAAGTGTTTGATTGTGGATGCAAACTTGGGCATCAGAATGATAGCATCAGCAAAGCTTATGTCAAAGTGTAATTCTTGAAAAATTTGAAAGAATTTATCCATTTGTTGACTAGCTTTTTCGCGGAGCTTTTGCTCATTTAAACGTGATGGTTAAGGAATAGAAGGTTTGGATTTAGGGTTTTCAACTGGGGTTTCAGGATGTTCAAAAACAACTCGAGGTTTAGTCTTGGGTTTCGGGACAACTTGAGGTTGGACGTTGTTGGTACCTTTGTTATTAGTAGGAAGTACCTGGTCCTTAGTCACCTCAGGCTCACTTTCCACTACCTTGGGGGAAGAAGAAGAAGTGGTAGTAGGAATAGTGGGTCCATCATATGAAACACCACTTCGGGTTGTGATCGCCTTAACATCGCCCTTCGGGTTAGCGATCGTGTTGCTCGGAAGTTTTCCTGAGCCCGAAGGTTGATCATTTAAAGATTTTTTAATCTCAGAGATCTGGCTGACCAACAACCTGTTTGTGTCCTCTTGAGCTCTCATGAATTGCCTCAATAACTCATCAGATGATGGTTGTGGGGCTGGAATGGCTTGAGGTTGATTAGGGAAATTTTGGATTCGGTTATTTTGATTATAACCTTGATGTTGAAAATTCCCTTGATTTGGATTACCATTTCCCTAAAAATGATTTCCCTGGTTGTAATTGTTTCGGTTAAAGTTTCCTTGGTGTTGGAAACCTTGATTCTGTCCAGAATTGAAATTCCCTTGGTTTGGATTACCTTGGTTCATTCGAGGTTGGTTTTGGTTTCGGTTTTGCAAATTCTGGTTCTGATTAAAACCGGGTGGTCCTTGGTAGGTGTTAGCTCGGTAACTTGATTCCATTTGGGGACGGTATTGATTACCTCCCTGATTTGAAGTACCGGCTATAGCATTAACTTCAAAAGGACTACCATCGATGGCAGTACATTTGTAGTATGCATGAGGGCCACCACAAGTAACACAGACTTCCACTTTCTTCACTTCAGCATGTGAAGGATTTTGTGTGAAAGTGACTTTCTTTTGGTTTGAGAGAACCAAAGCTTGAATAGCGTCCGTGAGTTTGTCAATCTTAGAATCGGTGCTAGAAGTACTCACGGGAGATGAAGTAGAAGGACCAGCACTAGCCTGAGAATGATATGGCTTTGTTCGTGCAGTACGGACCTTATACTTATTTTCAATAATCGCTAAAGCTTCTTTGATGGTTTTGCTCAAAAAGTTACCTCCAGAGGAGGCATTGAGAGAATCTTGGTCAGATTGGCTCACACCATTATAGAAAGTGTCGATTTGCATCAACTCGGTGAAACCATGATGAGGACATTTACGAAGCAATTCTTTGAAACGATCCCACGCGTCACTAAACGATTCATCAAATCTTTGTGTGAATTTGATGATTTCATTTTTAAGACTTGTCGTTCTAGACGGTGGAAAGAATTCGTTTACAAACTTTGTAACTAAGTCCTCCCATGTCTCAATTGAACGAGGGGGTTGTTTTTCAAGCCATATCCGGGCTTGTCCCTCGAGAGAAAATGGGAATAGAAGAAGTTTGATTGAGTCAGAAGGGATGTTCTTGTATTTAATGGTAGATGTAATCTTGTTAAACCATCGAATGTGAGCATGAGGATCATCCCTCTCAAAACCGTAGAATTGACTTGAGGTTACAAGATTCAGTTACCCGGTTTTGAGCTCAAAACTTTCAGCCACGATGGCTGGAACAACAATGGCATCTCCATAACCCTCGATGGGTGCTTGGAGAAGCTCATTCATCGGCAAATCTGCCATGATGACAGGGTCAGTACGTACCTCAGATACGACTGATGGGGCAGAACGTCTACGACGTCTTCGAGGTATGTTTCCAAGCTCACGGAAAGGGCTTGAAGACCTAGAAGAACGAGTGCGCATGCACTAAGACGAGTCTAAGAATCCTTTATAGTGGAGGAAACTTAGAAAAGGGTAAGAAGATTCTTTTTGGGTTTTATTTATATATATATATATTTTTTCGTTTTTGAAAAGTGAAGATGAAAACAAATCCAATCAAAACAAGATCGAGACAAAACGACAGTGAACTTAAACCAATAATCACAAGATGAATGACTTCTTTGAAAAAGGTACACCACTCACAAGGATACAAAGGCAAGTTTTAATCTTTAGTTTGGGAACTTATTATGGTCGTACCCCCAGTTAGGTAGTACTCTGTCTTGGTTCTCGATGGTAAATTTTATTGTTGTTATTATTTAAACAAAGAAAACGGAAATTCTTATTGTATTTTTTATCTTTTATATATATATATATAGAAACAAAAGAAAATATTTTTGTGTTTTATATGTTTATGGAAGATTGAAATACGATATTTTTGGTACTCGATCCGTTAAACGAATTAACTTCACGAGCGTTTTGCTTTATATATGATGAATATACAAGAGATAGAAGATATACACAGATTGGGTTTCAAAAACACGATACTGCAAAACGTTTAAAACACGCAACACACCTCCCCGGCAGCGGCGCCAAAATTTGATTGGATCTAAACAGTCAACTATTTTCAACCACGGATGTGGTCAAATAAAGTCAAACCAATTGAGCACGATCTCCCTGGAGTATAGTGTTTTCCCGGGTCGTTATATCCCAGCGAAGCGTGAAATTGTGTTTAAAGACGAATTGTGATCAAGTGTTATTGAATGGAAAAGGGGTTTTGAATTATTGGACTAAGGAAATAAAAGGAAATAGCTTTAAACAAGCTATGGAAATAAATACAGGAAACCAAATTACTTAAAAACGTTTAGAAATCTAGAAACGTACGTTTAAATTTAAATAAACGTAAACGTACAAAATAAAAAGTGAAAATGAAGAAATATTAATCTTAAAAATATGAAAATAACTTTTTTATAAACCTAAAGATAAAAGAAAATTATTAGAAAAAGAAAATTATTTATTTAACTATTTAATTAATTATTATTAATTAATAACTATTTATTAATTATTTAAAATGCACTAAATTAAAATAAAATAGGAAATTAACCTAGAAAATTAAAATTTTAACTTAGATAAATCTGAAATATCCTAAAACTTATTTTAAAACTGAAAATATATTTTTTACACTTTTTGTCTAATTATTATTAATTATTTATTATTTAATAATTAATTAAAACTAATTTAAATTATAATAAATACTAAATAAACAAAGAAAAATCTAAAACTTTTTCTATAAATATTATTAAGTGAAAAGAAGCTAAGAAAATTATAAAAATGAAAGATGCTTAATTAAAATCTAAAAAGATAAATTCTATTAAATAGAAGCTATCACTATTTTTCTGTTTTTGTTTTTCTTAAAGTATAATAATATAATTATATTTTTCCTAGATTATAAATGACAAAAGAAAATTATGTAAAAAAAATTTATATTTTTCTGATTAAAATTCTATTTATTATGATTTAATTAATATTTTAAACTAATTAAAAAGATTAAAAATATCAAATGACTTAGGGAAAATCTGAAAAATTTAGGTTAAGTCTAAATTAATATTTAAAAGCTAGGAAATTAAAATCAAAAGTTTAATAAGCCCTGATAAGCAGATGGGCAGATAAGCAGTTGGGCTAACAAGCTAAAAATAAGCTAATAAGCTCAAAACTTAACCAAAAACTCAGGACAGGTTTAATACACTACTAGAAGCACAAAACAACTTAAAAATACAAATAAGCACAAGAAAT
Organism: Artemisia tridentata subsp. tridentata; assembly: GCA_021014915.2. NCBI lineage: Eukaryota > Viridiplantae > Streptophyta > Magnoliopsida > Asterales > Asteraceae > Artemisia > Artemisia tridentata. The sequence continues at coordinate 253,007,221 of CP139501.1, forward strand.
GAGCAAGAAAAGCACTTGAACAGTTGGCTTACTTATGCAGAAACTCAGAAAAATTGCCAATTTGCAGGGCAAATTAAGCAGTTAAATTAAGCTGATAAGTTGGATATTATGGGGGCAAAAGTGAGCTAGTACTATGGGCTATTCAGAAACACAAAAAGCAAGGCCTCAGCTAATCTAGATACACCACAATTGAGTTGAGTTCAGCTGGTTCAGCAACTCAGTATACACTGAGTCTGCTGTGCACAGAGTTGTGCAGAAATGTGTAGGCTAAACAAGACTTAACCAAACTTTGAAAATGCTCTAAATGGCTCAAATGAAACTCAGAAGTGCCAAGAACAAGGGCCAAAAGAGCTTATGGCTGCTCATGGCTTATTTGAGCTTTTTGATTTCTGAAAAGTGCACAGGGCACTCTAATATAGTTTTTCTATTTAAGTTGCTAATCAAAACTTGGAAACAGCTAATATGGACAATAAAAAGCTTAATCAAAGTTGGATTTAAGGTCAATGTACAGTAAAACCTAGTTTGACTGCTTTAAACCAAACACCCCTTAACAAAGGACTGTGGTGATTTTTGAACTAGAAAAAGATTATTTAAGCTAAGATGTTGAACAATTATTGACTAATGACTTATTTTAACTATGTTGAGCAACTTTTAAAGCAGAAATAAGTAGTACAATAAGCTATGCTATAGTTGACTGATTTTGGCTTTTTTTATGTTTTTAAAGTGCAATGATATAAAAGCTAATTAAAACTGATAAGATGGATGAAATATGAGTAGAAACTAATAATAAGCAACAAAAAACAGTAATAAGCTAGTAACAAGCTATTGTACAGTAAAATTAGAAAATTGAATAAAACTTGAAATGAGCTTACAACTTAAATAACTGTGATACAAAGAACCAAGGACCAGAACCTTTCTAGCTTGTTCACACAAGCTAGAAAACCAATATAAGCCTTCCTGAATAGCTTTTAGCCCCAGAATAGCTTATTTGACCTCAGGTTGACTTTTGTTGACTTTTTCCATTGCTTGAATTTTAGAACTAATATTCTCTATATAAGCTTACAGAAAGCTATATTAAGCTTATATAACCTTATAGTAAAGGTATGGGAGCTTTTGAGAACTTGTGGATGGATTTTGAACTTAATTAGCTTAACAGTTGAACTTGAAACTTAGCATAACAGAAATTTAGAACAATATGTCTTGAGATTGGGTTGCTTAAACTGAATTTAACTTGTATTAACAACTAGAACTTGAAATTACAATATTACAAAGACTGAGTAAAAAATACGACTACTGCTAATTAACTACTTATTTTTTTAGTCTATTACACAGTCCTATAAATATTAAAAACAACTGGGAAATCCCTTGTCGACATCTCTGATCACTTCTACACCTTTGGATTGCTTCCAATTAATCCCAATCGTTGAAAATGATTTTGGCGCCAAAAAGTCCACAAGTTGTTCGAGCAGGTTTTTGTAATTAAAGGAATTTGGAGAGATGTGGAGGCGGGGGGGGGGGGGGGGAGAGGGTTAGACAGCTGGTGATGAGGTGGGGGGTTGAGTTGTAAAGGTGATGGTGGTTTTGGAGCAGTGATGGTTTTGGCGGGGTTGTGTGAGGGAGACGGGTTTGACTAAGGTCAAACCATGGTTTTGAGTTTGGGTTTATTTAAATAAGGTTGGGCCGGGTTATCTGTTTTGGGGATGGGCTTGGGTTTTTATTTAAGTGGGCTGGGGTTTGTTATATAAGGGTTTGGGTTGGGTTAAATTAAATAAGGGTCCGGTTGGTTTGTAGTTTAATCACAAGGACCATTTTTGTATTTTCTGAAAATTGGAGGACCAAAGTTGTACATCTTCCAAAATAAACCAAGGGTGATTCCTGCCATGTTCCAATAATCCATGGACCATACATGAGATTTCCAACAATAAAATTTTCCCAGGGACCATTTTTGCATATTCTGAAAGTGCAGGGACCAAACTTGTAAATTATTGAAACTTTTCACCAAAGGACTAAATATGATAACCTATGATTTCAAAAGGACCTTTGGTGACTTTTCTTACAAAACAAATGCCTAGGGACTAAATTTGACAAGTTTTGAAAGTTGAGGGACTGAAACTGCCAATTTTGCAAGCTTTGTTCGTTTTTCAATTGTTTTCAAACATTTTGCATTTGAAACATATAAAACACAATCCCTGGGATATTTTCAGTATTTTGATGCATTTCTGAGTGTTTTTGGATGTTTTGGCAGTTCAGATATGACAAAAATGATGAGTATTTTCACACTCATCATGAACCTACTGCTCAAACCATCTTCATGGCCAACTTGTCTTCCTTGGCTTCATCACCTCGACAAGCTGGTTCCTCTAGTGCATCTGTGATATCTGAGGTACTAAAAATTTATGACACATATGATATAGTTGATGGACAAAAGAATCCCAAAGAAGTACAACAGGCAGATGTTTCTGATTCAAATAATGTTGACATGGAAAATAGCAATATTATTTCATATGAACAGTATTTGAACCACAACAACTCGCCTGATGTACCAAATGGTGAATCTTCTGTAAATAATAATGCTTGTGTTATAAGTAATGTGTGTGCCTTAGATAATGCGTGTAACATAGATAATGCATGTGAGTGCCATGAGAACAACTTGCCTGTCCCTGATGATAACTTGATCACTAGACTAAACATTTATAAAGAACAAGTGGCTATGTATGAACAACGTGCTAAGTTTGAACTTAATAAACGCGAGCAGAAATTAGAAGGTCAAATGAGTACACTAATTAAAGAGTCTAGAGTTAGAGAAGAAACATTAAAACAAGAGTTGTATTCTTTGAAAATTCAGCTAGAACAGTCTGTCAAACAGAAACAGGAAGTACAAAATTGTATAACTACACTTAAGCTAGAATTCAAAGAAAAAGAAAAGGAACTCTTAAATGATTTTTCTAGACTCAAAACCTTAAAGAATAAGCTTGAGGATAAGTTGTACACACAAGACCAAACCAGACAGACTGCCCAAATGATGTATAAGCACAGAAAGTTAAGTGACAAGCATAGTGAAAGCAATGTAGGTAAATCTAAATTAGCTATTTCATGAGATTGCTAAGGTAGCCCAACCTGCATTAAATGATTCCAATGTGATGTTTATGCCTAATCATGACCCGCCTGAGCATATCTACACTAAAGAGGAGGATGAGATAAGTGAGAGAACAAGGGAAAGAATGAATGAGAAAATGAGGGATCCCGAGTGCATAGCCAGACGAATAATAGTCAAGCCCCATGACTATAGTGAGGAAAATCGTTTGACTGTGTTTGCTCCTCAAAAGAAGTTAACACCTGAACATATATTCTGGAAACAAGATAATGAAAAACTTAAGGAAGAAAAACTTAAGGCCAACACCCCTCTCATTAGAAAAGTTGCGTCCATAACGGTGTATCCTCCCAATACACCTAGGAATTTGGTGCATTTGTCTCTTCCCACTGAATGCAAAACCTTAATTAGCTTATATGTGCTTTGGCAACTGTTTGCTGATTTTGATAAAACATGTAAGAAGAGAATCACACCAACCGGCATTACTGAAGGGGAAAGGTGTTTTGAACATGCAAAAAGGTGTTACTTAACTGAGTTCATGCCGTTCTTTAAACTACTTAAAGAACATTTTGAAGGGTTGCAAACTGCCCTCAACACAGAAATAAAAGAAATGAAAGTAGTGTTTAAAGACAAGGAAAATGAGGTGAATGAATATGCAATAGAACTTAAGATTCGTAAGATTGAAAGAAAAAACATACTCATCACTAATGACAACTTGATTGCTAAATGTATTGCACAAGATGTATTTTACACTGCTACTGATTCTGCATTGTCTGCTTGTCAATTTCATGAGTATGCTATTGCGTTAAATGTCACCCAGAATCGTGTTGTTGAGCTTGAGGGGGAGAATTTAAAATTGCTTGAAAAAATTCAAAATGATGACCATGATAATATGGTTAAACGTTTTTCAAAACTAGAAGTTGATTATCTAAATTTGCAAATTAAACATCAACATTTAAATGAAAAACACAAAATATCAAATGACAAGACATCCTTGGATGCTCCTGAATTTGATACTTATTTTGAATTAAGCAAACGAGATGAGAAAATTCAAGCTCACACGAACACGATTCGACTGCTGAGGGCCCAAATTGCCCAATTGAAATCCAACAAGTGTGATGAGTATGGCTCCAATAAACCTCCGCCTTTATATTCTCAGTATTTTCAATATCAAAACACCATAAATAAGTTACATCATGAAAATGAGTGTTTTCGAGAAGAAAATTCTAAAATCAAACAACATTACAAAGAGTTATATGATTCTATTAAAGTTACAAGAAGCAATCACAATGATCAAATAACCTCTTTGTCAAATGAAATTGAGAATCTTAAGGCTCAGGTGAAACGTAAAATGCCATGCACCACTTGTAATTGTGATGCACCAAAGGCTACTGCTAGTAAAAAGTATGATGTTGATGTTGGACGTATTCCATTTAACCTTAGAAATAATAGCTTTGCCCATCAAACATATCTCGATCATCTTAGAGAGGGCCTTGACACACTTCGTGAGGTTGTTGAAGAGGATAGAACTGAAAAGCCACTTGATAGGGCAGTTGTTTATGCCTGCAAACTCACGAAAAGGATTCAAAAAAACTTAGAATATGCCATAGGCTCAGTCCCTAAGTTTAACAGCCATAGAGATAGATTTGTTGCATCATCATCCACTGTTAAGAACAAATATGTAGCCTTTGATTTACCATGTACAACGTCAGAACCCAGCACATCAAAATCAGGAAAACATATGTTAGTGAAACAAACTAATGTTCCCATCGTTACTTCTACAGGAGTGAAAAGCGACACCCAAGCTAGCGGGTCAAAGCCTAAAGGCAATACAAGGAATGATAGGACTACGCCAGCTAAGAGTGATCACAAGAAGGCTGTAGAAGCCCAACCTAGGAACAATAAGTTTGCAAAGACTAGATTGAATCGTGTTGATTCTAGTATTAAAAGTACTGTAATTAATTCGAATTCTAATGCGGTCTGTAAAACATGTGACAAATGCTTAATTTCTGCTAATCATGATGTAAAACCCTAAAATCTGAAACATGCAAAATGACCAAAATGCCCTTGCAATTTTAAAATTTGATTTAAAAGCTTATAAAGTGCCAAAATAGATTCCAAACTTCTAAAAACGAACTATATATGACTCAAATTAATTTATGGGACAACATTATATTATTATTAAATGTCCAAAATTTTTTTTACACACAAAGTATATATACATGAACCGAAATTACATTTTGCTTATTTATTTATATTTAAAAATCAATTAAATCAAGATAATTACAACTTAAATTAGGAAATAACCACCAAATTTGAATTCCTTGATTTGCCATTATTTTTCCGTGTAAATTGGTCCTCCCACCCCTCATATCTCGGCCATAATCAATTCCTCCCATTTATTCTCTTATTATTCATACCGAAAATAAAATAAAACACACACAAAATCCTCCCTTCTTCATACGATTTTTCTGGAGGCTTGGACTAATTTTCTGGTGTTCTTCATCATCAAAGGGAGTGGGGAAAAATAAGTATAGGTCGTGGGAATGGTTGTTTCAAACGCTGGAGTTTGTTTTGGTCGATTGACCATCCGAGAGGCTTAATTCTACTTTGGCCCATCCAAACATTCAAATAATTATCTGGTATTTTTCTTATGCTTATTATATCATATAAGATCCAGGAAAAATATAGGAATCGAATCATGAAAGTTTAAAAGGGTCGAATGAATTATAAATGTGTAAAACGGGCTAAAGATCTAAATCATGTTATACGATTTTTCTGGGTTGCATTATAAATTTTTATGAGTTACTTGGTCATCATATAATATGGGAAAAATGGTAATTCGAATTGTAGAGTCCTAGGTTGGTCGTGGTGAATTTAAAGTTATAAAACGGGTGCAAATTCTAATATATGCAAATCGAATTTTTGAGGCATGGAGATTATTTTTCTTAGACTCTATATAATGTATATAATCCTGGAAAAATAGTGGTTTGATTTTTAGAAGCTTAAAAAGTCGTGGATGAATTTAACTTAGAATCGGGTTTTTAATTCAAAATAGAGAAAAATTAGAAATTAAGGTTTACGATGGAACTAGGGTTTGCAAATCTAGAATTGGTGATGTAATAATGTAATTATGATGTGTTAATTATTGGGTAATGATTGGGGAAGGTTAGGGTTTGAAATTTTGAAATAATATGTTATACGATTTGTATTTAAAATGTTAAGGGGGTGTTTTGTAACTTTTGAAACTCGTGGGTTATTTTTAAAATGTTATTTAGGTATGTTACAATGTGGGAAAAATATAACTTGAGGGTCCTAAGTGTAAATATTTCAAGATAATGAATTAATGGTAATTAAAGGGTATGATGTGTAATTAATTAAACTAGAGGGACTAAAAGTGTAAATTCTGGAAAGTTGAGGTTTTCCTGAGTAAATAATGATATTAAAAGGTGTTTTGGGTAAATTTGAGTATTTATGGGCTTAATATGTAATTAATATGGAATTATGATTTAAATTATAAGTTTTGTAAACTTAAGGGACTAAATGTGTAATTTCTGAAACTTGGGGGGCTGGATTCGTACAATAAGTAATTCTGAAGTTATATTCTATATTTTGATAAAATATGAGGCTTGTTTTGTAATTATGGATAAGATAAGGATTTAAAGTGTAAAATTATGAATTAAGGGGTTTAAATGGAAATTTTGTAAACTAAGGGGTATAAAATGTAATTTGGAGAAACTTGGAGTATTGAAGACGTACATTCTGAATAAATGAAGGATTAAAAAGAATGAATGTGATAATTACATATTTGACCTTTAACTTTGGAAGAATTACATTTGAAACCCTAAAGTATGGAAACTTGCCAAATAAGGAAACCTGCCTAAAATAGAAAGTTATTAAAAAGTAAAGGAAAACCAAAATGGTAATCTGACTTAGAATCTTCTGTAAATCCGTCTTCTATTCCTCTAGGTGTGAAGAAGGAGAGATCCTGATCTGTTTGTGCTTCTATTTCTGTTTTTGCATTCCTAATAAGGTACAGATATTCTGCCCTTCTCAGTAAGGTGCCTTCGTATTCATGATTTTCTGATTTCTGATTCATCATAGGATTTCCCTAAGCCATTGCTATGTTTCCCTTGTTTGTGAACTCTTGATATGACCTTTCTGATATGGAATATTGAACCCACTGATATTGACCCTTCTGTTACTGAACCATCTGTTATGAACTTTCTGATACATGACCTTTCTGTTATAAATCTTCTGACATTAGACATTTCTGATATATGACCTTTCTGATATTGAACCATGATTGTGAACCTATGATTATGAACTCATGAAACAAGATATTGACCTATGCAAGTAAACTAAAAACATGATTCATGATACTTGACCTTTACCCACAGTTTGATACTACGAGCCACTCACTAGGCATGAGGGTTTCATGTCCATGTCAGTCGATGCACCGATGGCATGACTCTAGGGCAGGAGAGTGATGACCTGTCCCGTCCCTTTTCTGTATTTTATTTGGTGTGTTGGGAGTTATGGCCACCAGGGGCGTATGGATGCATCCTAGATTTGTTTCTGTATTATGTTCATGTTATGATATGTTATGATATGCATGGTGACTGATGGTGTGTGTGATACACGTCTTTCACAACTCTGGGAGCTGATCACTCCATATTTCTGATTTCTGGGATTAGTGAGAGGAACATCTCTCTGCATGGCGGTATGATTATGATTTCATGTTCATGTTTCTGGGCTCGTAGAGGATTACTGTTTTCCATGCACCTTATAGACTTATGACCTTTACTTTCCATTACTGGAACCCTATGACATGATACTGGACTTATCTCTGTACTGGGCTTGGTATGTTTGGGCTTGATGGGATCTTTTGATTACTTCACTATTACTCATGATACTATCCATACTTTCTGATATCTCTGTATAACCTTCATATTTCTTCTCATCTATTATTACATCATGTACGATTCCTTCCATCTTCCCTATTTCATTATTATTGTTTGTTACCGTTATATCTGTTCACTGAGCTCGTGTAGCTCAGCCGCGTTTCTTTTCCCGCGGCAGGTTTAGTTGGAAGCTGGGATTTGGGTGAAGAGTGTTGACTTTAGAAGACTTCATTAGCTTTCGGAAGATGACTAGAAGAACCTTATATTAGACATAGAAATTTTGTAATGTAAAGCTTGTAGTTCTGATTTCAGTTGTAAACCTTGGATTTTCATTGTATTATTTATGTCAAATGTCTGTGTTTGTTCTGATAAGAATCCGTATATGTGACACCTTTGCCCTTGTCGGGTTGGGGTGTTACACATGATGAATGTGTTGTGTCATTTCTGATGTCTCATGCACCACCCCATGTTAAAAATGTTAGAAAAACTGAAAGAAGTAAGAAAGTTTGGAAGGCAACAGGAAAAACTTTTGCAAATGTTGGGTATCAATGGAGACCCACTGGAAAGAAATTTGCTTTAGGAAATAAACATCCATTACCTAAGGTGAATAAACATAAGAATGTAAAAGTTAAGGAATGGAGACTAACAGGTCGAATTTTGCCCTTAGGAACACAATGCCTTCATCATAAGTCATCTGCTGAACCTAGGGTAGATTCCACTATAGTAACCTCAGTGATTGATACTTCTATTGCTCCTGAATTTGTGTGTGCTAACCAAACGGACCCCAACTGCACGTGGGGATCCACATATTTCAGTTATCCATCGTTGTCTGTCTTCAAATGCAGGTCGTACAAATCATCCTTTGGTATTTGGACTCAGGCTGCTCTAAACATATGACTGGGGATCGCTCATGGCTCAAGAACTTCGTGAAAAAGTTTATCGGGACAGTTAGATTCGGGAATGACCACTTTGGTGCGATTATGGGTTATGGAGATTATGTGTTCGGTGACAGTGTAATCTCAAGGGTATACTATGTGGAAGAATTAGGGCACAATCTATTTTCTGTGGGTCAATTTTGTGATTCAGATCTGGAAGTGGCTTTCAGAAAACATACATGTTTCGTCAGAGAATTGGATGGTATAGATCTCCTCAAGGGCAGTCGGGGCACCAATCTATACACCATATCGATTGAAGAAATGTTGAAGTCCTCTCCCATATGCTTGCTTTCAAAAGCCTCTAAAACAAAATCACTGCTGTGGCATCGTCGTTTGAACCACTTGAACTTCGGTACCATAAATAATCTTTCCCGTAAAGATCTTGTTAGAGGGATGCCCAGACTAAAATATGAGAAAGATCATATCTGCTCTCCATGTCAACTGGGCAAAAGCAAGAAACAAACCCACAAGCCTAAAACCGTTAACACCAACTTGGAAGTTCTTCATACCCTACACATGGACTTGTGCGGTCCAATGAGAATACAAACCATAAATGGAAAGAAATATGTTCTGGTGATAGTAGATGATTATTATCGGTTCACATGGGTAAAGTTTTTTAGAACCAAGGACGAAACTCCAGAGGTTATCATTAAACTGATAAAACAGCTGCAAGTAAGGCTCGATAAAACTGTCAGAATCATCCGCACTGATAATGGTACTGAGTTTGTTAACCAACAACTCCGTAATTTCTATGAAAGTATTGGCATCACACATCAGAAAAGTATCCCTCGCACTCCTCAACAGAACGGAGTTGTTGAACGAAGGAACCGTACTCTGGTGGAAGCTGCAAGAACCATGCTTATATTTTCAAAGGCACCGATGTTTCTCTGGGTAGAGGCTATTGCAACAGCATGTTACACCCAAAACCGATCTCTAATTCATCCTGTTCATGAAAAGACTCCCTACGAGTTAACTCATAACAAGAAACCAGATCTTTCCTTTCTTCGTGTGTTTGGCGCACTTTGCTATCCAACTAATGATAGTCAAGACTTGGGAAAGTTAAGAGCTAAAGCAGACGTAGGTATTTTTGTTGGATACGCACCAGACAGTAAAGGGTATAGAATCTATAATAAGAGAACCCGTAAAATCATGGAAACCATTCATGTTACGTTCGATGAGCTGAGTGAGCAACCTGCTTCAGGACAAATTAGTTCTGGACCCGATCTTAAACTTTTGACACCTGGACCCATTAGTTCAGGACTTGTACAGAATTCCACGCCTGCGGATTCTTATGTACCACCTACATGTGAGGAGTTGAAGAAGTTATTTGATCCTATGTTTGATGAATACTTTGAGCCAACGAATGGAATCATCCCAAGTGCACCAGCTGTACTTCCTATGACTGAGGCTCAAGCTCCGCAAGGCACAGAAGGCCCAACAGCTTCAGTATCTGTCAGTCTCAATGCTCCAGCTGCCAGTCAATCGCCTTCATCATCAAAAACTCAATCCTCTCCAGTACTACAAGAATCTGCAGATAACCATTCTTTGGAAGTTAATCCTTTCGCTCCTGTTCATGAGGTTCCTTTTGAAAACATATTTGCTCCTGAAAATTCATCAGACACATCCTCTCTTGAAGAACATAGCACTGCTACATCAGTTCAAAACCCTCAACCTCACGACCATCTCAGAAAATGGACCAGCCATCATCCAATCGACAACATCATAGGCAATCCCTCACGTCCAGTATCCACACGTAATCAACTAGCCACTGATGCACTATGGTGCTTCTTCAATTCTGTGCTGTCCAAAGTTGAACCTAAAGATGCCAAAGAAGCAATGACAAAAGATTGCTGGTTCGAGGCTATGCAGGATGAAATTTATGAATTTGATCGACTTGAAGTATGGGAATTAGTGCCTCCTCCAGAGCTTGCAATGATCATTGCTTTAAAGTGGATCTTCAAAGTGAAACTTGATGAGCATGGTGATGTGTTAAAGAACAAGGTACGGCTAGTTGCAAAAGGATTCAGACAAGAAGAGGGCATTGATTTTGAAGAATCGTTTGCTCCAGTTGCTAGAATTGAAGCCATAAGAATCTTCCTTGCAAATGCTGCTAGTCGGAATATGATAGTCTACCAAATGGATGTCAAAACGGCTTTCTTGAATGGCGACTTAAAGGAAGAAGTTTATGTGAGCCAACCCGAAGGATTCGTGGATGCTGAACATCCTACTAATGTTTACCGCTAGAAGAAGGCTCTTTATGGGTTGAAGCAGGTGCCAAGGGAATGGTACGATACATTATCCAAGTTCCTTCTAGTGAATGGGTTCTCCAAGGGTGTTGTTGATCCCACACTATTCACCAGGAAGTCAAGTAAACATCTACTACTTGTTCAGATTTATGTAGATGATATCATCTTTGCTTCAACAGATCCTAGTGAATGTGATAGATTTTCAAAGGAGATGAATTCCAAGTTCCAAATGTCCATGATGGGTCAAATGTCATTCTTCTTAGGATTACAAGTTTCTCAAAGTCCCGGAGGCATATTCATTAATCAATCTAAATACGCCAATGAGATCTTGAAAAAGTTTGGATTCAATTCAAGTGAGCCTGTTGACACACCCATGGTTGATAGAACAAAGCTGGATGAAGATCCTTCAGGGATTCCAGTGGATAAAACAAAGTATCGAAGCATGATTGGATCTTTGATGTACATCACTGCTAGTAGACCAGATCTTCTGTTTGCTGTGTGTATGTGTGCTCGGTATCAATCTAAGCCAACCAAAAAGCATGTTGAAGCGGTGAAAAGGATCTTCTGATATCTTCAAGGCACAGTTCATATAGGTCTCTGGTATCCTAAGGACACAGCAATGGAGTTAACGGCTTATGCTGATGCTGATCATGCGTGATGTCAAGACACTCGTCGGAGTACTTCAGGAGGAGCACAGTTTCTAGGGGAGAAGTTAGTTAGTTGGTCTTCAAAGAAGCAGATGAGTACTTCCATATCGTCTACTAAAGCTGAGTATATTGCTATGTCTGCTTGCTGTGCTCAAATCCTTTGGATGCGATCACAACTTTCAGACTATGGATTCTCATACAACAATATTCCCCTATATTGTGACAACAAAAGCGCCATTGCTCTTTGTTGTAACAATGTCCAGCACTCCAGGTCCAAACACATCGACATCAGGCATCACTTCATCAGGGAACAGGTTGAGAATGGAATTGTGGAGCTGTATTTTGTGAGGACAGAATTTCAGTTAGCAGACATCTTCACCAAGGCTCTCCCAAGAGAAAGGTTTCAGTTTATTCTCCCATGTATTGGGATGAAGAGCCTGACACCTGAAACCCTCAAGAGTCTTCAGGAAGAAAGGGAGGAGTAATGGATTGACTTCATATATCCTTGTACATAGTTGTATATATCTTAAAACAAAAAGAAAATACAAAAATATAAAACCTATTAAAACCATAAAAATCGAAAAATCAGAAAATACCAAAAATAGTCCTACCTAGGCATGTCTTCTGTTTATCGATAACATTTACGGATCTAGAAATGTCATTCAACAATGACACGGATATTTAAATGAAGCTCGAGCAGAAGTTATACTAATCAGTTACAACATGTCTTAATGGCTTGCAATTAATTCAGATAGGAACCCGCGCTATACATTGGGGAAAGCTTGTCGCCAAAAAGACAGCTGTTCCTCCAACTGGGTGATGTTCACCTGGGCATGGATTACTTTATATCCATGTTTCTTCGATCTGATGTACGTTTCAGTGCGTCATTTCGTGTATGAGAAGAGAAGTCTTCTCTGCTCAATTATCAGAAAACATTTAATCGGACACATTTTCTCCCAGAATTTTCTAACTAATTTAAATCAATTGGGATCACAAATCTCAAAGGGTTTGAAATTTTTGATCGGGGGAGAGAATGTGATTTAAATATGAAATCTGATAAAATGTGATGTTTTGGACATATATGTATGCTCTCCCATATGAGCTAAACCATTTTGTATAACAATGCACATATTGAGGGGGAGCAAAATGTTTTGGATGTGGTAGTATGCTCTCCCATGCATTGATTAAGGGGGAGCAAAGGATTTGGCACCTCATGTGATCGTGACTCAGACTTAACCAATGAATTGATGATAGCTAAAAGTCAGTAGTCGAAAGGACATGTCCTGGACGGGTAATAATTTCAAGCTAGTCTAACTAGTGATGTAAGCGTGTCTCGCAAAGGACGTGTCTGAGTAGAGTGTACCAATTTCGAGCGATTTTTCTTGAATGTGATCTGGACGGGTAATAATTTCAAGCTAGTTCACTAGTGATGTAAGCGTGTCTCGCGATGATCATGTTCTTGGAAAATCAATCAATTCAAAAGTGCAAGCTTCACCCATCATGTGCAAATTTATAAAACAATCATCCGAGCACATGTTGAGGGGGAGCATTTGAAAAATATAAAACTCTCAAAGTGTTAGAAAAATGAGTTTTCATAATTATGAACACTTTGAGAGATTTTTCAAGGAATTGGTTTATGGTAATTGTGGTAGAACACCAAAGACCGACCACTTTATTAATGTATGAAGTTATAAGGATGGTAAGGTTAGGTACAAGTTCCCACGATCCCACCAGAGCCGGAGGGATCTACCCAGGGACAATCCACTAGTTAGTGTAGAAGTCCTTAGGTATGATTAAAAAGGAGAAAAGTAAGAATAAGGGAAGAGTGCCGACTGAGATGGAGCTAGTACTGGAATAAACCCAACAAGGTGCTAGTTATGAAGTCTCGGTAAGCACTGAAGGGGTTGAAGAATGAAAAAAAAAATTGTAAAGATAAAGGGTGAAAAGAAAGAAGCCTGTTGACATAAATAATGCCTAAAAACATTATTCATATCTCTATGTTTTAATGATCACAAAATATAAACTCATTAAACATAAACTTATCCAATAAACAAGTATTTAGTTGTAAATATTCACTTCTACAACTTAATCACTTAAGGTATGAATAAACAAGTGCTTAATGCATTATATGATCAAAGGAACATTTTTTTAATAACTAGATTTTTTATAAAACATCAAAAACATTTTATATATTTTTGAAAAACATTTTTGGTATTAAATAAAAATGTTTAATCTTTTATAAAAATATGAATTCAAATTTTTAACCAAAATCAGTTAAAATGTTCCAGAAAAACCTTCCCCACAAAAGGACAAAACTGGCCAACGTTCAGCAAAGGCGGCCCCCTTAATTTTACTAGGCGGCCCCCTTAAAATTAAGGGGACCGCCCCCTATTTAAGGGGGCCGGCCACGCTCCTGTAGGTTCCAGTTGTCCAGTTTTTCTGCCTATAAATACCAGCCTTCCCCTGGATTTTTACTCACCTTTTGCACACTAAAACTTTCTGTTATAGATCTCATTTCATATCTTCAAAAACCCTTTGATCATATAATCTTAAGCTTTGGTTTCCAAGTGATCCAAGCTTCCTCCATTCAAGTGCAAGAGAAGAATACTCCTTCAACAACTAGAGAAGAAGTATTGCAACTTAGATACCTAAGTTGTTTGTGTCATCATACATTTGTATATAAGTCGTGTATTGTTGTTAGATAGTTGTGTGTATAATTTTTTGGGATAGGTTAGTGTGTAAGTAGAGAAGTTGTGTTGTTAAGGTGTGTAAGTAGTGAAGGTGTGAAGAAGTAGAAGTGTACATAGGTTGTGCTTAGTTGTGAAGTGTCGTGAAGAAGTCGTGAAGAAGTTGTGAAGAAGTCATGAAGAAGTCGTGAAGAAGTCGTGAAGAAGAAGGTGTGATTAAGTCGTGTTTAAGTTGTGAGATTGGTTCTAGCTACGATTAGAACTCGACATCTAGCTTTGTGTCGTTAAGCCTGTGTAAGCTAAAGTTGTGTAAGGTTTTCTCCGCCATAAGGGAGCTTGTTGACATAGTGAAGAAAACTCTTGAGTTAGGTGCTCGGGGAGTGGAGTAGGACAAGGAAGGTGTCCTTGTAGCCGAACCACTATATATCTCTTGTCTCTCGGTTAGATCTTTCCATCTCTAACTTTCATTTCATTTTATTACCTTACTTGCATTACTTATTTATATTTACTTATATACATATTGTTCATATTGTTCAAAGAGTTGAGATCACATAAATTCGAATCTAAGTTTTAAAAAGTAAACAAAGTTTTCACAATAAATTTTAAAAGGACATAAAACTATTCAACCCCCTTCTAGTTTTCCACAATTGGTATCAAGAGCCACGTCAAACAAGATTTTTAAAATTAACTGTATTTTAAAACTTGAAACGATCTATGGAATCTTTAAAATATTTAGAAGGGCAATCTATGCAAAGACCACCACTATTTGAAAGTGATGGTTTTCTTTATTGGAAAAATAGATTCGAAACTTATGTGAAATCAAAGGATCTTGATCTTTGGCATGTTATTAACTATGGTGATTTTCCCCTATTCAATATAATATCCTAACTAAAATAGATGAAATTGTACCTTTTGAAAAACAAAATGATGATTTAAAAAAGAAACTAGCAAAAAATAATGAAGCTAAAATGGTAATTTATAATGCGTTACCACGCAAAGAATATGAAAGAATTTTTATGTGTCAAACCGCAAAAGAGATTTGGGATTCTTTACTAATCACTCACCAAGGTAATAGTCAAGTCAAAGATAATAAAATAGATCTTCTTGTTCAACAATATGAACAATTTACAATTCCTGAAGAGGAATCTATTGATAATGCATTTGCTAAATTTAACACAATCATCACAAGTTTAAAAGCACTTGATGAGACTTTTTCTAGCAAAAATTGTGTAAGGAAATTTCTTAGGGCATTACATCCGAAATGGCGGGCGAAGGTCACGGAGATTGAAGAGTCAAAGAACTTGATGACGTTATCACTTGATGAACTTATTGGCAACTTGAAGGTTCATGAAGAAATTATAAAGAGGGACTCGGAAACGGTCAAGAGCAAGAAAGATCAAATCAAGTCTCTCGCGCTAAAAGCCAAAAAGGAACTTAGTGATGACGATGATTCAAGTGACGATAGTGAAGACGAAGAATATGCAATGGCCGTAAGAGAATTCAAGAAATTCTTCAAGAGACGAGGAAGATTCACGAGACAACCGCGAGATGAAAGAAGATCGCTACAAAGAAATAGAAATGATAACTACAGGAAAAGAAAGTGCTTTAGATGTGGAAGCCAAAACCATCTCATTGGCGAATGTCCAAAGCCACCGGGTTATGATTACGAAAGCGCATTTGTTAGTGGAACATGGAGCGATAGCGACAAAGATGAAGCGGACAAAGCAAAAGACGAAAAGTGCCTTGTAGCTCAAGCCACCGATGAAATTTGTCTTGGGATAAATTTGGAGCCCGAAGAATGGATTAAGGATAGTGGATGCTCGAAGCACATGGCGGGAAACCGGAAGCTATTCTCCTCCTACAAGGCATACAACGGAGGTAATGTTATTTTCGGTAGTGATTTTCATGGAAAAATCATTGGCAAAGGTACGATCTCTCAAGACTCCCTAACTATTGAAAATGTTGAGCATGTAGATAACTTAACATATAACTTGCTTAGTATAGGACAAATATGCAATAATAAGTGTAGGGTTACTTTTACAAGTAAAGATAGCGAAATAGGTAAGGACGGAAAGGTCATACGTAGAGGAGTTAGGAAAGGTGGCGTATATGTTATGAAACTAGGAAATAAACCGGAAGATAAAATATGTCTAGCAACCTTAGATGAAAACTCTACATTATGGCATAGAAGATTAGGTCACGCAAATATGCAACAAATACAATCCCTAGCCTCTAAAGAATTAGTTAGAAACTTGCCTAACCTAAGATATGACCAACACTTTTGCGATGCATGTAAAATAGGAAAACAAGCACATGCTAGTCACAAAGCTAAAAATATAGTCTCCACTACTAAATGCCTAGAATTATTACACATGGACCTTTTTGGTCCATCCGCTGTGCGGAGTTATGGAGGTAATCGTTATACCTTAGTAATTGTAGATGACTATTCACGATACACGTGGACTAGATTTTTAAGTGATAAAACCGAAGCTTTTAATAAGTTTGAAATATTTAGTAAAATGATTCAAAATAAATTAGGATGTTCTATAGTATCAATTAGGACGGACCATGGTCGGGAATTTGATAACGAAGTGCAATTCGGAAAATATTGTGATTTAAATGGGATATCTCACAATTTCTCCGCTCCTCGCACTCCACAATCAAATGGGGTAGTAGAAAGAAAGAATCGAACCTTACAAGAAATGAGTAGAACAATGCTAAATGAACAATCTATCCCACAAAAATTTTGGTGCCATGCCGTAGATACATCAACATATATAATAAATAGAGTCTCAATTAGGCGAATTTTAGGAAAAACCCCATATGAATTATTAAGAGATAGAAAACCTAATCTAAATTATTTTAGGGTATTCGGGAGCAAATGTTTTGTTCTCAATAAAAAAGATTACCTTACTAAGTTTGATCCTAAGTCGTACGAAGGAATCTTTCTAGGGTATTCGCAAAATAGTAAAGCATACATAATACTTAATAAACACACTATGAAAGTAGAAGAGTCCTTAAATGTAACTTTTGATGAAACTCCACCACCACCTAAGACATTGCCCCTAGAAGATGATGACCTAGTTGAAGAAGAAGCTATTGAGGTTAGTAAAACTAAGCCCCTAGGTGATGATAATGAAGATTTAACTCTAGGAGAAAATGAAATTGTAAATGTTAAGGAATCTAAATCACACCCATTAGGTTATATAATAGGAAACCTAAATCAAAGAACCCTTAGATCACAAGCTCAAGATAAAAATAACTTCTTTTGTTTCCTATCAACTATAGAACCTAAAAATATAAATGAGGCGTTAAAAGATAAAAGTTGGGTTATGGCTATGCAAGAAGAACTAAATCAATTTAAGACTAATGACGTTTGGGAACTAGTCCCAAATCCCATGAACATGACCATCATAGGAACTAAGTGGGTTTATAGAAATAAGTTAGATGAAAATGGAATAGTTACTAGGAACAAAGCTAGGTTAGTTGCCCAAGGATATAATCAACAAGAAGGAATAAATTATGACGAAACTTATGCCCCCGTAGCTAGATTAGAATCTATAAGAATACTTATTGCCTATGCATGCGCCCTAGATTTTAAGTTATTTAAAATGGACGTGAAAAGTGCATTCCTTAACGGTTTTATCAATGAGGAGGTATACGTGGCACAACCTCCAGGATTTATTGACTTCGCAAAACCTGATTATGTTTATAAACTCAAGAAAGCTTTATAGGGAATCAAACAAGCTCCCAAGGCTTGGTATGATCGATTAAAGGCATTTCTTATTAAACATGATTATTCCATGGGAATGGTAGATAACACTTTTTTCACGAAAAAGAAAAGCCCAAATCTCATCATTGTCCAAATATATGTCGACGACATTATATTCGGATCGACTTGTCAGGATATGTGTGATGAATTCGCCAAAATCATGCATGATGAGTTTGAGATGAGTATGATGGGTGAACTTAATTTCTTCCTAGGATTACAAATAAAACAATAAGAAGATGGAATATTTTTTAATCAATCTAAGTACATTAAGGAAATGCTCAAGAAATTTGGATTAGAAGACGCTAAGCCCATGAAAACACCGATGTCTACGGAAGTAAAACTCACAAGAGATGAAGAGGGTGAGTTCGTAGAAAACACTAAGTATAGAGGAATGATAGGTAGTTTACTTTACTTAACGACAAGTAGACCGGATATCATGTTTAGTGTCTGCCTTTGTGCTCGCTTTCAAGAGGATCCCAAAACCTCTCACCTAGAAGTGGTTAAGCGTATCTTTCGATACATTAAAGGCACTATACACTTAGGATTATGGTATCCTAAGGGATCCGGCATAGAAACCATCGTCTATGCGGATTCGGATCATGCGGGAGACTACGTGGATAGAAAAAGCACTAGCGGAATTTGCACGTTAATGGGATGTTGTCTAACATCTTGGTTCTCGAAGAAGCAAACCACTCTTGCTATTTCTACCTCAGAAGCCGAATATGTAAGCGCTGGAAAGGCATGTCAACAAGCACTGTGGATGAAACAAGCTCTCGTAGACTATGGCATTAGGTTAGATGATGTCCCAATTATGTGTGATAACAAAGGTGCTATAGATCTAAGTAAGAATCCCGTTCAACACTCTAGGACTAAACATATAGAAATACGCCACCACTTCCTCCGCGATAACGTTCAAAAAGGAAATATATCTATAGAAAAGGCTGCATCGGAAGATAACTTAGCAGACATATTCACTAAGCCCCTTAAGCGTGAACTCTTTAACCACTTACGTTTAGGCCTAGGGATGACGGAACAAATTGACTGAATTTTCTGCACTTTTGGTACAATTTTTTTTCCAGATGGGCGGACCCCTTAATGTTATAAAGGCGGTCCCCTTAATGTTATAAAGGCGGTCCCCTTAATTATTAAGGGGACCGGCTTGTCATTAAGGGGACCGGCCATCTGTTTGTAAAATTATTTTTATTTTTTTCCTCATCTGAGTCTAGGAATCTGTTTTGCACAAAACAAAAGATTGGGAAATATTTTTCTTGCATAAACATATTTATAAACAAAACCCAATCTATTTTCAACAAATCATTCTCACATCTAGGACAACACATGAAAACCATTTTCCTTACATTGTTGAATAATGCGAAAACCATTTTTTTTCATGCATAAGATCTCACATGAATTGTCAAAATATATAATCTAATATATATCGTTGATATTCATATATTGAGCAAAATCAAATCAAGGAGACCTTGGATTGTTTCTTAGGAAATTTTTTCATTTAGGAGTCAAAACAATCACATCTCCACATTTGTTGCATATAGGCACACACTAGAACAAGCTTATTAATCACATCCTCACAATTGTTCCATCACCTATTCCCCATTAGTTTCTAGTGCCTTTGCTTCATTGTCCTTGCCTTAGATGATTAATTGTCTTAATTCTCTAAATTGCTAGATATATCTTATTGCTTGCTTATCTTATATGCCATGCATGCTTAATATGTTTCTCTATTGCCTCAAAGAGTGGGACTTGCCTAAAACCAGAAGCTCAAAACATAGCCATCCTCACCTATTTCTGCAGAAAAACCCATTTCTGGAACCCAGAAAAGTACCAGATGGGTAGCCCCCTTAATTCATAAGGCGGCCCCCTTAATTATTAAGGGGACCGCCCATAATTAAGGGGACCGGCCATCTGCTGGACGGGTTCACAGAATCTTTTTCTGCTTTTTAGCCCATTTGATCCTATACTTCCCTAAATTCACAAACACATTTTGTCCTAATCACCCAACAAGCCTATCCATTCCAAAACCACACAAATCCTCCACTATAAATAACCCCATATCTCACCACATTCAATCATCCCATCATGTCTTCTCCTTTCAACCCAAAACCAAAAACCTCAAAGCTAGCAAGGATGACCTTAAAACCGAGGTGGAAAAGAAAACCTGATTCGTGCGCGTGTCGTTGCGGTTTAGCAGTATTAATGCCTACTCAAGTTTTAAATTTATATTTAGCCGACTTATCAATAACACACACACTTAACGAGCAGTGTACCCGGTCAGTATGAATATAATGGTAAGTAGAGTGTCGATCACTAAGAGTGGAACGTATTATCTAGTTATTCTAATCAGTATTTTAATATCCTAAGTTAGCTATACAACCTAATCTAACGCAAGGGGGTTCAGCCTGAGAGACTGGCACGGTTTGGTTATGATTAAATAGAAACTAAACTAATGAGCACGAATCAGCGATTAGCACACACGTACACAGATAGATACTTGAAACAATAAGAAGACCTGTCCTGATAATTAAGTAGCTTGTCACTTGTTTTATTGCTAGTTTTATATGAAGTGTATATAATTAAACCTTTCTCGTTGGCTCTAATCTTATCGGCGAGTAAACCCTTAATGATCACTTATGTCTATCCCACTATCCTAGAAACGATAGAATAAATAGGCGAGGAAGGGGCATGGCGACTCAAGCAATGCTCAGCTAGACACAGAGGTTATCAATGCACTAATAAAAGTCACCAAAGACATCAACATATAAACTTTAATTAATGGGAAAGCAATTTTAAGGGGTGCGCATGATTTTCCGTAGTCACATGACATCAGCCCATCAATCCTGATGAATTAAAGTGTACTAATACAATAAAACAAAACTACTTAATGAATTGAATACATGCAGGACCTTCTTACAGCTCTTGTATCTTCGTTCAGGGTGTGTCTTGTGCTGCTAATACGTCTGAATTCGTCTCTGGTTTGGTACTCGTACGTATGGTATCTTGCACTGTCCAACCTCTCAAATTCGTCTGACTTTGGGGTATTTATAGTTTCTGTCTGAGGGTTAGATGCGGCGCATTGACTTAACTTCGCGTGGGGTCCAAGATTAATATATTCAGGAATATTCGTACACCGCCTTAAGATGCGGCGTAACTCCATTTCTCTATGCGGCGCATGTCCTTTGCTGTCTTGGATTGTAACTTGTGAAATCTTGATAGTGATACGCTGTATGTAAGAAGTATGTTGCGGCGTATCTGGAGCAGAATGATCTTGATCTTGTACATTTCAGTAGACTCTTAACATCTTGCTTGTTTTGCTCCATAATTAGTCCAAAATCGCCAAGTTTCACATAATACTTGTTTTTACCTGAGAATTACAAAAGTAAACATTAACGTATCAATTCTCATATATAATATAATAAAACAAGTCAAATAAATAGGATAAATGATGATAATAAAATGTACTTATTTGAGTTCATCAAATATCCCCCCACTTGAACTTTACTTGTCCCCAAGTAAACCTTAGAATAAATCTTATGAAAATGTATCCTAAAAGATATTAGGATTTATTTTTATATTTAAGCATGTATTCGTTTTGTCATAATTGCACAACCAAACACTTAACGAATTAGAATTAAAATAAAATATTTCGATAAAAGCAAATCTAATCGTTTAACTGTCCAGTCGTGATGAATATTCTATCATAAGCTTGGCAAGTATACGCATCTCCCCCACTAAAGCCAAGGAATAACAAGTCTAAAGCGGTAAAAAGGGTTTTGAGGCTTAAGGGTTGATCATCCTTTTTAATCTCTATCGATCTCATATTCTAGAAAAGGCAACAAAATCACAAATACATGATCGAATCCACGACCACAATACTTGCAATTGCTCAAATCTTTAACTCGAATAGGCTAAAGATAGGACCAAGTAATTTTTACCAATAATATTATATCAAAAAGGGCGACAAAATCATAAATACATAGCCGAATCCACGACTACGATACTTAAGATTGCTCAAATCCCTAATCTCAATAAATCAAAGGTTTGGATAAAGAATGATGTAGGGTATGGATAATATTTGGGATACAAATTGGTGTAAAATAAAAAATAAACAAAACAGATAAATTAAAATCCTAAGTGTGGTAAATTACTTTCCCAACCATCCCATGAATAAGACTCATATCATTGAATAACTCACGCTTTAACACTTGAAACACACGCTTTAGGTAGACAAGAATTATACTCAACAAAATCTCAATCAAAGAATAACCTTAGTTGGCGTTCCCATAACGGCCAACTCCCATTCAATCCATAAATATAATATACAACAACTAGTGGTGATATCACCCACTTAATACAAAACTTTACATAAGTTGGTTAAAACAAACTTCCAACTTTTCCTTTTTCTTTTTCTTTTCTATTTTTTCGATTTTTTTTTCATCTAAAATTTCACAACTTTTCTATCACTTATTTTTCCGGATAATTTTTCCATACTCTTCATACTTTCAGAAATAACTGTAATAGTGAAAGTAGTAAACACACGAAAAATAAACTCAAAGTTATACAATATTTACTTTCATACCAATTGCATTGTGCAATTTCCCGACCTAACCAAAGATAATGAATTACGCACGCGAACACAGGTAATGTAAGGAAACACACTTTGCCTAAAGCAATTAACCACGGATTTTAATCTACAGGGTAGGCTAAGGTGTAAGGGTGTATCGAAACATTATAACAAAGGTGTAAGAAACGAAAGGAATGGCTCTGAAGGTTTTTCTAGGGGTATCTTACTCTAAAAGTGAGAGTAACAAAGGGTTTATATGGGGGTTAACCAACCAGTGTAGTTAGTTAATATCACATAACATATAAAGGCTATTTGGGTGTAATCCTAGAAATTTACCAAGTTAGACAAGTCATTCCAATTATATAGATAATACTTATTATGGTGGTCTCGAATAGTATATAAGCCAAGTTCTAAAGTTTACAAGTCACCGGCACACTCATAGATTTGTGAATTTTGATAAGTTCACAATTTTTGGAAATAATGTTATGTGTTCAGCTATGTAATTTAGACTTTAAACAAAAACATGCTAAAAATTTTAAATTTTGATATATTAAGCGCATTTTAAGCATATTTTGAAAAAGTTTAGGACAAGTAAGTGTTCTAATTCTCCAATCCCCCCACTTAAGTTAAACAATATCCTCGTTGTTTGTGTCAAAGGTTAAAAACTGGAAAATAAAAGAATTAGAACAGAAAAACTCCCCTGAGATTTGCTCGGTATGATCCTCCATTATTCGTATAAGAGCAAAAATCAACTTTCTTGTGGATGAGAACGTTTAAGCTTCAAAAATGATGTATCCACAAGAATGCAGGAATCTATAATACCATTCAGACTTTAACACACCTGAGTTAAGAAGGTTCAAACTTGCATAATACATTAGTAGTTAGTAAAAATAAAACTAAAAAATTAAAATGAAAATCATCAGGTCAGTCGATACGCCGTATCTTATGGAAGAAGATACGCCGTATCGAGCTTGGAATAAGTACGAATCAGAATAGAAGATGCGTCGCATCCTTAACCAGGGATGCGCCGCATTAAAATAAACTGACAGAAAGTTTTAAAGTTAAAAATAAAAATGCAGAAAATTAAATAAGATATGACCAGTGCAGGTGATGCGTCGCATCTTATGATGGAGATGCACCGCATCTTCTGCAGGTCTGACAGAATCGACACATAATAGAAAAGTAAAAATTCTCCGGGTTGTCTCCCGGCCAGCACTTGTCTTTATTCCAGAGTCTTCAAGTTAGACTCACGTTCAGCTCCTTATTCCAATACTTTGGGTTCAAACTCTACCACCTCGTTCTTAGTATCCTCAATTTTATTATCAAAGTATTTCTTTACTCGTTGCCCGTTTACCTTGAATATATAACCATTTTTATCGCATATTTCAATAGTCCCATATGGATACACTTTCTTGACAACGAACGGACCCGTCCATCTTGATTTAAGTTTACCTGGATACATCTTTAATCGAGAATTAAATAACAGCACTTTTTCTCCAATAGTAAATGTTTTATCCCCATGTAACCTCGAGTCATGCCATCTTTTAGTTCTTTCTTTGTAGATCTTAGTATTTCTGTAGGCCGCATCTCTTAGTTCGTAGAGTTCATTGAGTTCCATGAAACGGTTCTTCGTTGCAGCTTCCATATCCATGTTACATTTCTTTAAAGCCCAATATGCACTTTGTTCAATTTCGACCGGTAGGTGGCATGCTTTTCCATATACAAGACGAAATGGAGTGCATCCCGTCGGTGTCTTATAGGCTGTACGAAATGCCCATAAAGCATCATTTAACTTGTCAGACCACCCTTTCGGATTATATCCAGTCGTTTTTTCTAAAATCCGTTTTATAGCCCTATTGGTTACTTCAGTTTGCCCATTGGATTGAGGATGGTATGCAGTGGAAACCCTATGATACACTCCATATTTTTGCAAGGCTCTTCCTAGATGGTGATTACAAAAGTGTGTTCCCCTATCACTAATCAATGCTTTAGGAACTCCAAACCTAGCGAACAAACTTTGCAAAAATTTAAGTACTACCTTGCTGTCGTTTGTTCGTAATGCTTGCGCTTCGACCCATTTTGATACGTAATCAACAGCAACCAAAATATACTTATTACCTTTAGATTTAGGAAACGGTCCCATGAAGTCCAATCCCCATATGTCGAAAACTTCACATACATGGATATAGTTTTGCGGCATTTCGTTTCTTGATGTTATATTTCCGTATCGTTGACACGCATCACATCCTTTTATATAATCTTTTGCATCATCCAACATAGTGGGCCAATAGAATCCTGCATCAAGGATTTTTCTTCTTGTAATAACTGCACCGTGATGTCCCCCCGTCGGCCCTGAATGGCAATGTGCCAATATTGCTGGGATATCATTACCATCTACGCATCTTCGTATAATATTGTCAGGGCATAATTTAAAGGCATAAGGTTCATCCCAAATATACTCATTAGCACGATTTAGAAACCTTATTTTCTCGTCGGATGTTAGCCCTTTTGGAATTTCATTTGCAACAATAAAGTTTATATAGTCGGCATACCATGGTCTATTATTATTGCTCTTAATTCTTACCATCATAAGGTGTTCATCAGGAAAGTCATCAGTGATTTCCCTTTCATCAAGCACCTCAATATTAGGGTTTTCAAGTCCAGATAAGTGGTCAGCAGCTAGATTCTTTGCACCCTTTTTATCTTTAATTTCAATATCGAATCCTTGGAGCAATAAAACCCACCTAATAAGTCTTGGCTTGGCATCCTGTTTATTGAACAAATACTTCAAAGCAGAATGGTCAGTGTAAACCATAGTTTTTGACAATATAAGATACGACCTAAATTTATCGAATGCAAAAACTACTGCTAAAAGTTCTTTTTCCGTGGTGGTGTAATGTTCTTGGGCATTATTTAATGTTTTGCTAGCATAATAAATTGGCTTAAATTTATTTTCTATCTTTTGGCCAAGTACAGCTCCAACAGCATAATCACTAGCATCACACATTAGTTCAAAAGGCAGATTCCAATCCGGCGAAATTATAATAGGTGCAGTAGTTAGTTTTTCTTTAAGTATATTAAATGCCTTTTTGCAATCTTCAGAAAAATCAAACTTCGCATCTTTTAGCAATAATTGGGTCATAGGCCTAGATATCATTGAAAAATCCTTTATGAACCTACGATAAAATCCAGCATGCCCTAAAAAACTTCTAACACCTTTTACATTAGTGGGGTAAGGTAGTTTGGCAATTACATCAATTTTAGCTTTGTCGACTTCTATACCTTTCCCAGAAATCTTATGTCCTAACACAATTCCCTCTCTAACCATAAAATGACATTTTTCCCAATTAAGAACAAGGTTAGTTTCTTCACACCTAGCAAGCATTTTATCAAGTTTAAAGAGACAGTCACTAAATGAGTTACCGAACACCGAGAAGTCGTCCATGAAGACTTCCATAAAGTCTTCTACCATATCATGGAAGATAGCCGTCATACAACGTTGGAAAGTAGCAGGGGCGTTGCATAGTCCGAACGGCATTCTCCTATAGGTGAAGGTTCCATAAGGGCAGGTGAAAGTTGTCTTCTCTTGATCCTCGGGGGCAATGGGTATTTGGAAGAAACCTGAAAAACCATCTAAAAAACAATAATAATCATGTCCTGATAGTCTTTCTAACATTTGATCAATAAATGGAAGAGAGAAGTGATCTTTTCTCGTAGCATCATTGAGTTTGCGGTAGTCGATGCAAACTCTCCATCCAGTAACAGTTCTTGAAGGGATTAGTTCATTGTCGTCATTGAGTACTACCGTCATTCCTCCCTTTTTTGGTACAACGTGGATAGGACTGACCCACGAGCTGTCAAAAATTGGGTAGATAAGTCCGGAGTCAAGTAATTTCACAATTTCATTTTTCACCATGTCTTGGACTTTTGGATTCAAACGCCTTTGGGGTTGGATAGTTGGTTTGAATTCATCTTCCATAAGGATTTTATGTGTATAGAATGACGGGCTAATTCTCTTAATATCAGACATACTCCATGCTAATGCTCCTCTTCGTTTATATTGTACCTGCAAAAGGGATTCTTTTTCTTTCGGTGTTAAGTCAGATGCAATAATAACGGGCGAGTTAGTGTTCCCATTTAGATAGGCATATTCCATGGTAGAAGGGAGATCCTTAAGCACATGTTTAACATCATCAATTTCATTAGCACTAGCGGAATAAACTTGTTCTTTTATTATTTCGTTGCTGTCATCAGATAAATGCACCGCATCGATATTTCCGATGCGCCGTATGGCGTTACAAACAGCGGAATCAACAGCGAAATAATTATCAATAGTATTTTCATCAACTTGATCTTCTATAGCAATTGTGTTTTCTAAATTTTTAAGCAGAAAAGAAGCAAGCAAATTACTTTTTAACAATTTCTGAGTAAATTGATTAATCGTGTCGTCAGAAACATCGATATTATAGCATTCATCGTCTTCAGAATTAGTTTTACTCATAGATTGTTCCATATTAAATTCAACCTCATCTTTTCCTATGGTAAGAGTTATCTTTTTATTAAAAACATCAATCATGGCCCTAGTAGTGGCTAAAAATGGTCGTCCTAATATTATAGGAGTTCTAGAATTTTCGGGCATATCGAGGATAACAAAGTCAATAGGTAGTTCAAATTTATCAACTTTTATTAATATATTTTCAGCTATTCCTAATGGGTATTGTATGGACCTATCAGCTAGCTCTAAGTACATCCTAGTAGGTTTTGGTTCACCCAAGCCTAATTTTTCATACATAGAAGAGGGCATAAGACTTATACTAGCTCCTAGGTCGGCTAAAGCATTTCCAATATGTAAATTTTTAATTTGACAAGGAATAGTGAAACTCCCTGGATCTTTCTCCTTAGATGGAAGTTTGTTGAGCAATGCTGCTGAGCTTCTTTCCCCCATTGTTACAGTGCAAGCTTCTTCAAGTTTGGCCTTGTTTGTAACCAAGCTCTTCAGATATTTAGCATATTTTGGCATTTGTACTAGGGCTTCCAATAATGGTATGCTTAGTTGCAGCTGCTTGAGATTTTCCAGGAACTTCCTTTGATAGGCATCTTCTTTCTCCTTTCTTACCCTATGTGGAAAAGGTAGTGTTGATCGTTTAAGTTCAACAGAAGGTTCTTCTCTAATCACAGGTT
This sequence comes from Artemisia tridentata subsp. tridentata, assembly GCA_021014915.2. NCBI lineage: Eukaryota > Viridiplantae > Streptophyta > Magnoliopsida > Asterales > Asteraceae > Artemisia > Artemisia tridentata. Next base: position 253,035,263 of record CP139501.1, read on the forward strand.
CTGGATTAGTCTCTTTTGGTTGCTCCTGCTCAGATGATATAGATTCAGGGGAAATCTTGTTTGTGCTGTTATCCTCGGGTGTCTCTCCGATTTGAAAGGTTGACTTTCCGCCTCTAGTTGTAATCCCTTTCAAATCGTATTTTACTAAAAGAATCTTGTTAAGCACCGTTGACAATTGGTGCACTTCAATTGCCAATCCATTAATCATGTTGTTTTGTTCCTTTAGTAACAGCTCATGACTGCCTTTGAATTCATTAATAAAATTTCTTGCTTCATGATGTTCTTTTTCATTTGCTTGAGCGATTAGTAGTGCAAACTCTTCCATGGTAGGGTTTCTTTGGGGTCTTCCGAACCAGTTGGGGAAAATATCGAACATTGTTCCTGAAAATTAAAGACAGGTAGATTTCAAAGTAAAAACTTCCTAGTGTAAGGGTAAGTTAGAATATTTTCCGTTCAGAAATAAGAAAAATAAAAGTTGCTGATATTTGTAGATGATGCGCCGTATCCAGAAAGTTGGATACGCCGTATCTTATAATCGTTAAAATTTAATCAGACTTTTATTCAGAAAGCAGATACGCCGCTTATGAACTAGAATGCGCCGTATCAGTTTTAAATTATCAAGAATTGTTTATATTTATTAAAATTAAATGCGTCGTATTAACAAAAGCTAATGCGCCGTATTTTCGTTACGTTTCAAAATACAAGATTTTTGATTCAGAAGATGCGCCGTATCGACAGGGATCGATGCGTCGTATCTGTTTAATAATTCGAAAACCGTTTTTAATTTAAATAGAAAACACGCCGTATCTGTTAAAACAGATGCGTCGTATGGCGTTACGGTTTAGAAAAATTTCTTATTAAAAACAGAATACGCCGTATCTTGGGGAAAGATGCGTCGTACTCGAATTTATTAAACGCATTGTATTTTATAAAAATGAAACGCAATACGCCGTATCTGTAGAAACAGATGCGCCGTATCGTTTGTATTAGCACAGTACAACGATAGCAGAATGCAGAAAAAAAGAAAAACAAAAAACTAAAATAAAAATAAACAAAAAGAAACAAAAATTAAAGAAAATAAAAACACACAAAAACAGAAAATATGCAAACTATACAATGAATGCAATCTATCTAATATACAACAGGGTTAGTGGTTAGAATCTAAAAATTAAAAAGAAAAACCTAATTAAAATACTAATCAAATTAACAAATAATAACAATTCACTCCCCGGCAGCGGCGCCAAAAACTTGATGCGTGCGCGTGTCGTTGCGGTTTAGCAGTATTAATGCCTACTCAAGTTTTAAATTTATATTTAGCCGACTTATCAATAACACACACACTTAACGAGCAGTGTACCCGGTCAGTATGAATATAATGGTAAGTGATGAACTCAAATAAGTACATTTTATTACCGTCATTTATCCTATTTATTTGACTTGTTTTATTATATTATCTGTGAGAATTGATACGTTAATGTTTACTTTTGTAATTCTCAGGTAAAAACAAGCATTTGGTGAAACTTGGCGATTTTGGACTAATTATGGAGCAAAACAAGCAAGAAGTTAAGAGTCTACTGAAATGTACAAGATCAAGACATTCTGCTCCAGATACGCCGCATCTTGCTTATTACATACGGCGCATCACTATCCAAATTTCACAAGATACGATCCAAGATACAAGAGGACATGCGCCGCATCTATAAATGGAGTTACGCCGCATCTTCTGGCGGTGTACGAATATTCCTGAATATATTAATCTTGGACCCCACACGAAGTTAAGTCAATGCGCTGCATCTACTTATTAGATGCGCCGCATCTTACCCTCAGACAGAAACTATAAATACCCCAAAGTCAGACGAGAGAAAGAGTTCGACAGTTTTAGAAGACCGAAGTACAGAAACCCTAAAGCCGAATTCAGTCGTGATAGCAGCACAAGACACACCTAGAACGAAGATACAAGAGTTGTAAGAAGGTCCTGCATGTATTTAATTCATTAAGTAGTTTTGTTTTATTGTGTTAGTAAACTTTAATTCATCAGGATTGGTGGCTTGTGTAATGTGACAACGGAAAGGTTGCACTCCCTTAAAACTGCTTTCCCATTAATTAAAGTTTATATGTTGATGTCTTTGGTGACTTTTATTAGTGCATTGATAACCTCTGTGTCTAATTGAGCGTTGATCGGGTCGCCATGCCTCTGCCCTCGCCTATTTATTAGATCGCCTATGCATTCTATCATCTGTAGAAAAGTAGGAAGAAAGATAAATAGGATAGTCATAAGTAATCATTAAGGTTTACTCGCCGATAAGATTAGAACCAACGAGAAAGGACTTAATCTCGGTGCGTTGCATCGAACTATACACTTCATATAAAACTAGCAATAAAACAAGTGACAAGCTACTTAACTATCAGGACAGGTCTTCTTATTGTCTCGAGTATTTATCTGTGTACGTGTGTGCTATTCGCTGATTCGTGCCTATTAGTTAGTTTATTATTTAATTGCAACCAAATCGTGCCAGTCTCTCAGGCTGAAACCCCCTTGCGTTAGATTAGGTTGTATAGCTAACTTAAGATATTAAAATACTTATTAGAATAACTAGATAATACGTTCCACTCTTAGTGATCGACATTCTACTTACCATTATATACATACTGACCGGGTACATTGCTCGTTAAAGTGTGTGTGTTATTGATAAGTCGGCTAAATATAAATTTAAAACTTGAATACTGCTAAAACCACAACGACATACCGTGGGTATAAATTAGAGCACTCGTACGCACGCATCAAGTTTTTTGCGCCGTTGCCGGGGAGTGAATTGTTATTATCTGTTAATTTGATTAGTATTTTAATTAGGTTTTTCTTTTTAATTTTTAATCTAACCGCTAACTCTGTTGTATATTAGTTAAATTGCATTCATTGTATTATTTTGCATATTTTCTTGTTTTTGTGTGTTTAATATTTGTTTGTTTTCGTTTGTTTTTATTTGTTTTTATTTTTCGTATTTTCTGTGTTCTGCTATCGTTGTACTGAGCTTATTCAAACGATACGGCATATCTATTTTCATAGATACGGCGTATTGCATTTAATTTTTATAAAATACAACGCGTTTAATTAATTCGATACGACGCATCTTTCCCCAATATACGGCGTATCTGTTTTTAATAAGAATTTTTTTCTAAACGTTAACGCGATACGACGCATCTGCTTTAGCAGATACGGCGCATCTATTATTTTAATTAAAAACATTTTTCGAATTAAAATGTTTCGCTACACCCTTACACCTTAGCCTATCCTGTAGATTAAAATCCGTGGTTGGTTAATTGCTTTAGGCAAAGTGTGTTTCCTTACATTACCTGTGTTCGCGTGCGTAATTCATTATCTATGGTTAGGTCTGAAAATTGCACAATGCAATTGGAGTGAAAGTAAATATTGTATATTTTGAGTCTTGTTTTTCGTGTGTTTACTACTTTCACTATTACCGTTATTTCTGAAGTTATGAAAAGTATGGAAAAATTATCCAGAGTTATCATTATAGTGATGTGGTGAAATTTTACACATCTATGTTTATGTTTCAAGTAAAAAAAAAAAAAAAAAAAAAAAAAAAAAAAAAAAAAAAAAAAATCGAAAAAAAATAGAAAAGAAAAAGAAAAAGGAAAAGTTGGATGTTTGTTTAACCAACTTATGTAAAGTTTTGTATTAAGTGGTCGATATCACCACTAGTTGTTGCATATTATATCTATGGATTGAATGGGAGTTGGCAGTTATGGGAACGCCAACTAAAGGATATTCTTTGATTGAGATCTTGTTGAGTATAATTCGTGTCTACCTAAAAGCGTGTGTTTCAAGTGTTAAAGCGTGAGTTATTCAATGATATGAGTCTTATTCATGGGATGGTTGGGATATTGATTAACCACACTTAGGATTTTAATTTATTTGTTTCGTTTATTTTTCATTTTACACCAATTTGTATCCCAAATATTATCCATACCCTATATTATTCTTTATCCAAACCTTTGATTTATTGAGATTAGGGATTTGAGCAATCTTAAGTATCGTAGTCGTGGATTCGGCTATGTATTTATGATTTTGTCGCCCTTTTTGATATAATATTATTGGTGAAGATTACTTGGTCCTATCTTTAGCCTATTCGAGTTAAGGATTTGAGCAATTGCAAGTATCGTGTTCGTAGATTCGATCATGTATTTGTGATTTTGTCGCCTTTTCTGGAATTTGAGATCGATAGAGATTAAGGAGAATGATTAACGAATTTCAATGGAATCCTTGAACACCCTCATCACCTTGGTCAAACATCAAACTTTTCCTCAAATCATACACCCCAATACCATCCATTTCCACCAAATAACCAAATCCCCATTCATGAAAGGCAAAAGTTTCATGAAGAGATTAACCAAATCCATGATCTTAGTGATCTCCTTGCTATGCACCTCACACAACGCAACAAGGGACAACCTCCATCCTCACCTTACTCAAATTGCCTAACCCACTCTCTTAACTTGGATCAAGTTACAAACCACACCCACTATTGCCCTTGTTGCATCTTCCTTCAAAAAAAAAATCATCCACTTAAGTGAAGATGTTTCTTGGATCGAATATCTACTCACTCGTCCTCATCCCATTCCTCCACTACAACGATATAACATCAATGGATCCGCTCCATTTCCCTCACCATCACATAACTAAAACCCATCCACATGCTTTCCGCCTCAAAATAAAACCCCTCACCCTTTTGTGTCGCAAGCAAGTCCAATTGCTCTCTTTGGCAATATGAGGACCATTTGTGTTTCTTGTTATGTTGTAATCATTATGTTTCAAGTATTTTATGTAATGTAATGATGATTCATATGTTATATATGATTATCTTGAATGCATAAATAAATTAGATTGGTTGTTCTAAATATTTTTGCTATGTATATGTATCTTGTGTCTCCTAACTTGTTTTTGCAGCCAAGATTTCCATAGCTCGTCTCCTTGGTGCCCTCGAACGAGGGGGAGTAAAAATCAAGGGGGAGTTCTCGTCCCGACAAATTTAGTTTCTAAAACTTGTCGGCATAACCTTTTTGATTCTACAAAAAGGGGGAGAAGTAAATATAAACTCACTAAATACTTGTCCAAAAATAAATTTTTGGATTTAATAAGTTTAAGTTTTGTAATCATCAAAAAGGGGGAGATTGTTGACATAAATAATGCCTAAAAACATTATTCATATCTCTATGTTTTAATGATCACAAAATATAAACTCATTAAACATAAACTTACCAAATAAACAAGTATTTAGTTGTAAATATTCACTTCTACAACTTAATCACTTAAGGTATGAATAAACAAGTGCTTAATGCATTATATGATCAAAGGAACATTTTCTTAATAACTAGATTTTTTATAAAACATCAAAAACATTTTATATATTTTTGAAAAACATTTTTGGTATTAAATAAAAATGTTTAATCTTGTATAAAAATATGAATTCAAATTTTTAACCAAAATCAGTTAAAATGTTCCAGAAAAACCTTCCCCACAAAAGGACAAAACTGGCCAACGTTCAGCAAGGGCGGCCCCTTAATTTTAATAGGCAGCCCCCTTAAAATTAAGGGGACCGCCCCCCTATTTAAGGGGGCCGGCCACGCTCCTGTAGGTTCTGGCTGTCCAGTTTGTTTGCCTATAAATACCAGCCTTCCCCTGGATTTTTACTCACCTTTTGCACACTAAAACTTTCTGTTATAGATCTCATTTCATATCTTCAAAAACCCTTTGATCATATAATCTTAAGCTTTGGTTTCCAAGTGATCCAAGCTTCCTCCATTCAAGTGCAAGAGAAGAATACTCCTTCAACAACTAGAGAAGAAGTAATGTAACTTAGATACCTAAGTTGTTTGTGTCATCATACATTTGTATATAAGTTGTGTATTGTTGGTAGATAGTTGTGTGTATAATTGTTTGGGATAGGTTAGTGTGTAAGTAGAGAAGTTGTGTTGTTAAGGTGTGTAAGTAGTGAAGGTGTGAAGAAGTAGAAGTGTACATAGGTTGTGCTTAGTTGTGAAGTGTCGTGAAGAAGTCGTGAAGAAGTTGTGAAGAAGTCATGAAGAAGTCGTGAAGAAGTCGTGAAGAAGAAGGTGTGATTAAGTCGTGTTTAAGTTGTGAGATTGGTTCTAGCTACGATTAGAACTCGACATCTAGCTTTGTGTCGTTAAGCCGGTGTAAGCTAAAGTTGTGTAAGGTTTTCTCCGCCATAAGGGAGCTTGTTGACATAGTGAAGAAAACTCTCGAGTTAGGTGCTCGGGGAGTGGAGTAGGGCAAGGAAGGTGTCCTTGTAGCCAAACCACTATAAATCTCTTGTCTCTCGGTTAGATCTTTCCATCTCTAACTTTCATTTCATTTTATTACCTTACTTGCATTACTTATTTATATTTACTTATATACATATTATTCATATTGTTCAAAGAGTTGAGATCACATAAATTCGAATCTAAGTTTTAAAAAGTAAACAAAGTTTTCACAATAAATTTTAAAATGACATAAAACTATTCAACCCCCCTTCTAGTTTTCCACAAAGCCCTCCTTACACTTTAGGCAGAAACCGGGTCAATACATATGCTGTCAGAATCACTTAGTTGATTGCTGGCATTGAAGACAAAGTATCATGGACCCAGTGATACGCTGCACAACCCTCCCTAGCCACTCAAGGTCCCTCAAAGGACTATTGTTTCAATTGTCATGGAGTACAATACATTTCTATCATCTCTCTCACTCTGAGTTAGATGATATTGAAAAGGTGGCAGTTCTCTCCAGCCTCCGCTCACTAAATCAAAATGCACTATTGAGTCTAGAGCCACGAGATGCATAATAAGATCTCTTAGGGACACGAATTACTTCTACACTGGTTGTTCAACATTAAGGACACCAGTTGTAAACTTATGAGTCCTACGCAGATCTTAGCAATCTGCCAGAACATTCATGAGGGAATTTACAAATGTAATTCTAAATGATTGAATGGAAATTCCTACCAGGGTCAACATCAAGCAGCCCTGAAAGCAGGTCACTTCGGTAATTCTTTATGGATTACGCTTAGTGGTCACGGCGGTGTCATACGGTCTACAGTCGTGTAGTGATCTCCAGCGACTTACCTAATCGTCGATTTACTACGGTAATATCTTAAAAAACCCTCTGTGGGTTTTCGATTTAGGAACGGTCTTGGTCAGGATTAGAGAGAGTTTTCACACTATGCTGTTAACAATCTCGAAGTCCGAACCTGTAAGTACCGAATGTTTTATTGCTAACTGTCGTATGCAGGAACTTCTGGCGGCTGTAGCTGTTGGATGCTGTAGCTGGTTGCAGTTGTAGCTGGTTGCAGAAAAGATGTCATTTCACCACCACATGTTCACACTACAACATCATCTTTAACAAAGAAGTCATGATCAATTGAAAAGACCTTCAACACTGCTTCCGCAACTCTGATGCTGAAGATCATGATCCAGATAAGTGTGAGCATGTTGGCGCAACAAACACAATCCATCACCGCATGTTCGCTCTACTCCATCATCATGTTCAAAGAAGTCATGACAACCTAAATGACCTTCAACACAGATTCTGCTAACACTGATGCTAAAAGTCATGACCCAGAATAGAGTGAGCATGTCGGTTCAAAGAGTACCACATCAAATTGAAACATACCACTAAAAGATGACAAGGAAACACATGGTGGATGATAACTCCAAAGAATCAACAAAGATCATCCAAGACAGAAGAAAAAGTCATCTGATGATTTGCTGCTGCACAATGATCAGGGATTGTGAAGAATCATTGTTTAACGAGCTATGAAGTCAAGAGCCATGGATGAAGTGAAAAAATTCAGAACATTACTTCAGGGGTGACCTCCCTTAGGGGGAGATTGTTAGGAATATGAATATTCAGTTGAAAACTCGGTCACCCTGAGTACTTATTAGCACATCATAGCTCGTAGGATAACGAGTAATATTAGTAGTAGCTTAGTTATTTTTATTAGTATTGTGGAGTGGGTCGGGTCTTTACCCACTGTCAGCTCGCTCCACAGCCCGCTAGGGGCATATTATGTAAGAACTATAAATACCCTTTCCCACACAAGGGAAAGGGTGGAACTTCTCATTTTATCTAATCTAATACACATACATTTCTCTCTCCAAGTTCCCACCTTTCTCTCTCTAACTTCTCATCTAGTTCGATCCATAACAAGCTCCAATCTTGTTTTTATGTGTTAGTGAATATCCTACAGAAACTCTCGGTGGAGTTTTGTCAAACCACAAATCAGGTTTATGAAAAAACATAATATTTAATTGATTAAAAAAATAAAAGTTTAGAAAATGGAGACAATGATTGAACATTTAATGAAGTACATAGAATTGAAAAGAAAAAAAATAAGGTAGATGACGATTGTAATTCACCGACCCCATACGGGGTGCGTCGGCTCCCCAGCTCCCTTCTCTCTATTTTTCCTCCAGGGTTATATTCCCACAACAAAGAGTAGACTTGAGAAATTTTGGGCTGTGATGGGCTTGTTCACTTGTTGGACCAAATGGGATATGATATATTTGTTGACGTTGGGAGTTATAAGTGGGGATGTAAATATTGTTTTAGTTGCTTGGTTTATAGCAAGGGTTCGGTCGGGACTATTTCTTCGGGCTTGAGATGGCCGTATTCTTCGGGCTTCAATAATTTTCGATAAATACTCAAAAATCTCGTACTTTTGCTCCAATGCTTATGTCTCGTACCTACAACAATAAATAACAACTTTAAATAATATATGCACTTAAAATACACATTTTTGTTATTTATTTAGCCGTAAATGAGGGTATTTTAGCACTAAAAACAAGAATAATCAAGCGTTCATCATCACACCGCCAAACTTAGGCTGTTGCGTGCCCTCACGCAACGATTATTACACACGTTAAGTCAAAAATGATTTTCAGCCCCTAAACAAATAACATATCACATCAAATAAGAACAGATAATAATCATTTAGGGGATACAAATAAAAACCATTAAAGTCGATAATGCCCCATTTTGACCCTTATTCATACATATAGCTAAAAATATACTTTTAAGGTGACCCGCCATGCTTGACTTTATTATCGCGATATATACAAATCTTAAGAACGCGAAGCACGCAAACTAGGTGCCTCCAGGCGATAAAGATTATCATCCTCGATTTTTACAATCCCCAAACCAAGCTTAAAACGAAATCACAGCTAATTATAAAATTATATGCTAACACTACTCATAGATGCTAATTGTGTATGCGCAGCTACTCCTTACTCCCTTATTCCTTGTAAGATATGTATACTTGTATTGATTGTGTGGGATTCGGGAGGTCTTGGATTGTGGAAGAACAAATCCATGGTAGAGTTAGAGAGAGAGAGAGTAGAGAGGGAACTTGAGAGAAAATGTGTGAATATTAGATTGAAAGTGAAGAAGTTCAAACCCTCTCCCTTGGTGGAGAGGGGTATTTATAGTACATACTATTGGTGCCCCGAGTGGGCTGTGGAGTGAGCTGACAGTGGTTAAAGACCCGAACCACTCCATAAATACTAATATAACTAAACTAATATTATGTTAACTAAACTAATACTAATAAGCCTATGAGCTACATAAATGCTAAATAGATACTCGGGGTGACCGAGTCTTCACATGAATATTTATATTCCTAACAATCTCCCCCTAAGGGAGGTCACCCCGAAAATAATATTTTAAATTCTAGCATTCTATTACATGACTGTAACTTCATAGCTCGTAGTCTTTGATTCTTCAAATTCATTACTCTTTGTACATTCAGTAGTGATCTTTTGATGACTGTTCTTCTGTCTTGGATGATCTTAGGTGATTCTTTGATGTCATCATCCAACGTATGTCTCCAGGTCATCTTTTAGCAGTATGTTTCCATGTGTTGTGATATTCTTTGAGCCGGCATGCTCACACTATTTTGGGTCATGATTTTCAGCATCATAGTTTGCAGAAGCAGTGTTGAAGGTCTTTTAGTTTATCATGACTTCTTTGAATACGATGATGGTGTAGTATGAGCATGTGGTAATGGATTGGCGTCTTCTCGGCAATCAGCTGCAACCGCCAGGAATTCCTGCATACGACAGTTAGCAATAAAACATCCGGTACTTACAGGTTCGGACTTAGAGATTGTCAACAGCATAGTGTGAAAACTCTCTCTAATCCTTACCAAGGCCGTTCCTAAATCGAAAGCCCACAGAGGGCTTACAAGATCTACCGTAGTAAATCAACGATTAGGTGAGTCGCTGGAGTTCACTCCACGACTGTAGACCGTTTGAAACCGCCGCGACCACTAAGCGTAATTCACAAGGAATTACCGAAGTGACCTGCTTTCAGGGCTGTTTAATGTTGACCCTGGCAGGAGTTTCCATTCAATCACCGAGAATTACATTTGTAAATTCCCTCACAAATGTTCTGGCAGATTGCTAAGATCTGCGTAGGACTCATAAGTTTACAACTGGTGTCCTTAATGTTGAACAACCAATGTAGAAGTAACACGTGTTCCTATAAGATCTTATAATGCATCTCGTGGCTCTAGACTCGATAAGTGCAACTTTGGTAGTCGGAGACTAGAGCGGTGTCTCCTGTTTCAATATCAACATAACTCGTAATGAGCGGTCGATAGATTATGCAGGGTTCCCCGTGAGAATGAAACAAGTCCTTTTAAGAGAACTTGAGTGGTTTAGAAGGTTTAGTGCAGTGCGTCACTGGGTCCATGACATCTTGTCTTTAATACCGGTGTTACCTTAGTAACCACCAGTAGCATATGAATTGAACCCGGTTTCTGCCCTAAGGTTGAATAATTGGAGGGCTATTTCTTTTCACTCTTTCTCATTTCATTTCTTTTTAATTCTTCAACCCATTCTTTCTCCTTTCTCATATTACTCCTTTTTTCATAATCATACCTAAGGACTTTCTAATACTAACTATTCGGTATTGTCCCTGGGTAGATCCCTCCGGCTCTGGCGGATCATAGGACGGTTTTCCTAACCTTAGCCACCTTATAACTTCATGGCTATCCTATGTTGCCATTTACCAAATCTTTGAAAAATCTCTCAAAGTGTTCATGATTATGAAACACATTTTGCTAACACTTTGAGAGTTTTATATTTTTCAAATGCTCCCCCTTAACATGTGCTCATATGTTTTAATTTAAAATTTGCACATGTTGGGTAGAGCTTGCACTTTTTGAATTGATCCACTTTTAGTGAACATGACCGATTCGAGACACGCTTACATCACTAGTTAGACTAGCTTGAAATTATTACCCGGCCTGGTCAAATTCACAGAAAGTTTCTCGAAACGGTACACTCTACTCAGACATATCTTCTTCGAGACACGCTTACATCACTGGTTAGACCAGCTTGAAATTATTACCCGGCCAGGATATGTCCTTTCGATTAATGACAGTTTGTGTTTCGTCAATTCATTGGTATGGTCTGAGCACATGAGATGTTGCATCCTTTTTGCTGTAGTGCCATTTGCCCCGCCCCCCCTCAGTATGTGCATCGATATACGAAAGAGTTTAGCACATATGGGAGAGCTTACATTTAAGACCAAATAATCACATTTTCATCAGAATTTCATATTTAAATCGCATTCTCTCCCCCGATCAAAAATTCAAACCATTTGAGATTTGTGATCCCAATTGATTTAAATATGTTTAGAAAATTTGGGAGAAAATGTTGTCAGGTTTTAATGTATTCTGATTATGGAGCATACTATGCTCCCGCTTAAACCACGAGAGTGTGTCACTGCTGATGTTGCACAATGCTTAAAAAGGTGTCAGAAATTTGAACAAATACTCTCCCCCTCAATTAATGACCCGTTTTCTATTTAAAGAGTTGTAGTCATTCAATTGAGTGTGAAGTATTTGTGAAAATTTAAGTCCAGTTACCACCTTGTGAAACACCAAAACTCTCCTGAAAAATCATAGAACAGAAAGAATTTGTGGTGTAAAGAAGACTTCTCTTCTTATACAAGAAATGATGCACTGAAACGTACATCAGATCGAAGAAACATGGATATAAAGTAATCTATGCCCATGTGAACTTCACCCAGTGGGAGGAACAACCGTCTTTTTGGCGACGTGTTTTCCCCATTTTGAAACGCGGGTTGCTATCTAAAGTAATAGCAAGCCATTTAGGCATGTTTTGAAAACTTTTTGAACTTCTGCTCGAACTTCATTTAAAGACCCGTGTCATTATTGAATGACATTTCTAGGACCGTAAATGTTATCGATACCAGAAGACATGCCTTGAAAAACTATTTTTGGTATTTTCTATTTTTCTGATTTTTATTGTTTTTCTTGGTTTTATATTTTTCTATTTACAATTTGGTTTTATAAAAGTTTTATGAAATTGGAAAAAAATATTTTTGAGTTTTTATGATTTTATGATTTTATGTATTTACAAAGGATGCATGAATAATTACCACCTTAATTCTTCTTTGATAGATTTGTTCTTCACCACCTTGATGAACTTGATGCAGCAGCTTTGAGAGTGGTCTTCAAACTACATTACTTCTTTTAGCTTCCTAAATCTTCTTAGCTGCCATCTCTTTACTTGCAGAAGAACAATGTGAGCAGATCTAATTAGGGTTTAAATCTGGCTTTTCACTCTCCCCTAATTAGTGCTCTCCCCCAAACTGAAAACCTTTCTGATGAATGCCCAGAATATGAAGAAGTCTTTTGATAGCCAAATGAATGCCGTCTTTAGTCTTCTAACACACAACGGAAAATGCAGAACAGACTGTAGACTCGACCTTCTTCAAGATTGTCCATTTGGGGAACAGAATATCAACATCTTCATCTCACCAAATGCATTCCAGTAATCTTACATATAACCCCTCAGCTCGTAACGCACACATGAGATGATAACACCAAAGTAACAAGTTGAAACACTGATAATCTTTAATTTGTATCATGAGATATTAAGCCCGATCACGTGAACTTGTTGTGCGTCCTTGATGTACACATTTCTCTCCCCTGATGGTTACGATTAATCGGCCCGTGACGTACACATGAAATGATAATACCAAGATAAAAGTTGAAACACTGATCATCTTTAATTTGTATCATAAGACATTAATCCCGATCTCGTGAACTTGCTGTGCGTCCTTGGTGTACACATTTCTCTTCCCTGATGGTTACGGTTAATCAGAATCATCATAATGATGTGTACATGAAGCATAATGATGTATACATGAAGCATTTAACTAGAAGCACTTTATCACTGATTATATCAGCCCGTGAGAAGATGTCGAAGGGTCGGGAGGTAGAATTCCAAGAACTTGTTCTTCAACAACTTGATGAATGACTAGAGATATGCTTTCATGAGTTATTGGAGAAGTACTAACAGATGGTACTTCTTGAACCATTGTGGTTCAAGAAGGAGTACCGGTTGTATCACAGATATCTGTGCATCACGGGAAACATAGGAGATACAACACTTGATGGAGCTGAAAGTATTCTTCAAACCAATAGTTGAAACAGCATATCTTCTATCTTCATGGACGATAGAACATATAGTGTTGAAGAAACTTGGTTTGCACGACTCCTGAACTGATGTATTCAGGAGTCGTATGACCATTTCTTAAACATCAATCAACATGTAGTTTATTCACCCTTCCCCCCCCCCCCTCAAAAATTACATATGACTGCAATTTTTTATTGAACGAGTGAATAAGAATACCATCAATGGTAAGTAGATCCACTTGATAACTGACATTTTGTTTATTCACCCTTTCCCCCCTCAAAAATTGCATATGACTGCCATTTTTGATTGAACGAGTGAATAAGAATACCATCAATGTGTAAGTAGATCCATTTGATGACTGACATTTTGTTTACTCACCCTATCCCCCCCCCTCAAAAAGTGCATATGACTGCAATTTTTTATAGAACAAGTGAATAAAATATACTCCAATGAACGTTGATCCACTTGATGACTGAATGAGCATGGGAAGAGCATGAAACTTGTTGATGAGAATGGTCATAAATAAGAAGATTTCTCTTCTTCCAAAGATAAAGCGCACTTAAGCGTACACCTATCTTTTCTTTGAGGAGCGGGGCCTGAAGTGTTATCTGCAGACGCCACTGTCGATGAAGAGCGAGGCCTGAACTGATGTGAACAGACGTCATCTCTCTTTTCTACTTCTCTCAGCTAACTCGTTACCAACCCCATTATCATTCTGTCGGCTTGATGTCGTGACTACTGATGGAGAAAAACCCAATATGATGAACTTGAGACTGAAGTAACATAACCCGAACTTGTGACTTAAACTTGCACTAATGAGTGACTAAGAGCGGTGTAGAGAGTTCGTGCAACTTCGAATCCTTAAGTACTCTATACTCTTCAACCAACCAACCATCAAGTATAAGACGTACATCACCTCTTGGATATCCACAACTTCGTGTGACACTGAGCACTACAATGTATCTGCTTAAAGTGATAGTTATTTTGTGGTAATAGAGAGGAAGAATCACAAAAAATAACTAGATATCCAAGTCTTCGTCATTGTAAAGGTTAAACGCTCGAACAAGGATCTCAAAGAATCTTCATCCAACCAACCCCGATATCTTCAGATACTAAGTACACGTACCCGTGAAATTTCACTTCAACCTCTAATAAATAATAGTGAATTAACTCCGTAGTCACATCTTGTGGTTTAAATGCCCAGATCTAGCCCTTTTTTATGTTTTAAATGAACTTTGATAATGGTTTTATCCCGATCATAGTCAAAAGCGCATAATCCCGTAAAACTTTGTTATAACCAAAACGCCATGAAGTATATCAAAACTCATCCAATACATGAAGTACACACTTTATCCCTTCTTTGAAGTTGAAACCGTAGCACCAGAATCAATTAAGATCCGGAAATGCACTTTTCTTTCTCCAGGATAGTTCCATCATCATGGGATTTTACAAATCTATGATTTAAACTGATAAATAGATTCTTTCGCGGGATTTTACAAAACCAAGAAGAAACCGTGAAACAATAACAAATTGGATGTGTTATGAATAATTTGGTTTTGGTGAATATCTATTTGGGGTAACATGCAAGAGATCAGCAACAATTCTTCTCCCATATGAAGAATACTTCACAAACCGTACTAAGTAAAGTACTATAAACTACTTACCCCTGGAAGTTGACCTTATAACATCAAAGTACACCTTTCTCCCCCATGATGGTTTCGAACTTTCGGAAGCATCATTGACGTGTACGACCATATAAATGAGAAGTTCTTGTCTTAGGCAAACATCTTGAAGAATCATGAATGACATTGAAGATTCTTGAAAGATTTTGCTTAGACTGTGAAGTATCATTGACTTTCTGTAGCGTCGAATATCCCATGAGAATTACTGATCACATCTCAACCTTTAAACACTTGGCCAACTAACCAACCTCGTATTCTGACGGCTATTGCTGTGACCACTTGGTGAAGGAAACCCGATATACCCAACTTGAAAATGAAGTAGAATTCCCCAAATTTGTTACTTAAGCTTGCACTGTTGTTGGAAGAACGGTGTAGAGAATTTGTGCACCATGCAAATCTCTAAGTACTCAATACTATCCTGACAAGGTATGAGACTTTTATCACCTCTTGCGATTATCCACATCGTCTTCTGCGTGTGACACTAAGTACTATAACGTAACTCCTTTAAGTGATAGTTAACCAGGTCTTCAACCATCCACCCCGACGCTGGTAACTAGATAAACCAAGTCTTCAACTTAAATCTTAAGCACGAGCAAATTATCATTGAAAGTCATGCATCCAACCATCCCCGACTTCAATTATAAAATAAGTACACGCCTTCGTGAAATTTCACTTCAATCTCAAATTGGTAATACCAAATCAACTCCGTGATCAATTGATAAAATATCAATTGTAGCCGTGAAATATGTATTCCCGTGAAATGTTTTTTTGTTCCAAAGTACCACTTAATATACCAATAATATCAACACTTTGTATCCAATAATTTAAAAAAATATATGGATAACAAATAACTGTGCTCATATTAATCTGCCCAATTAATATATGGTATACTCAGTCCACAGTCCAATTGTGTGATAAAACATTTAAGCCTGATAAAGGCCCAAACATCAATCTAATCGTTGCAGCCCAAACTCGATAAGCGCTAAAACAAATCAGAACCCGATCCAACCCAACACTTACAAATTATATAACCGGTATTATAACCCTAATTATTCTCATTTCCTAAACCTAAACACAACTCTTAGTTTAATCCACCCCCATCTCAATTCTCTCTCACCAAACCATCTAATCACACTAAATCTTAGTTTCAATCTCAATCTCATCTCTCTTTAACCCTGAATCTGAAACAAGATGCCTTTCAAAGAGATCATCACAAGCACGTATCACATCACAGATCGTTCATTGTAACCTTTGAACAAACACAATCGTACTAGATCTTCATGTTTTACGAATCAAGATAGCAGTTTCAAAAGCTTCAAGATCCAGTGGTGGTCTCGGGTAGGTGGTTCATAAGTTGTATTTGTTTTATTTGTGATCTTTGAACGAACGAATGAAGAAGAAATAACAGTTTTGTTATTTTCTTTATCTTGCTTGTATCATATATTAAATGAAGCAAAGCTTCAATATGATCAATGATGGTTTCTTTTACTTTCGTGGGTTAGACCTTAAAGAGTCTCGATGTATTTGAATCGTACGAAAGAGAAAAACTGAGATCTTGTAATTAGTCTTCCTTTGGTTTACGATCGGTGATGAGTTTCATTTTCGTGTTTTTGGACTTTGATGTCTGATATTCTGTTGTAACACACGAAACGGAGAATCTGAGATCATATAATATATTTATTTAGTTCATGAGTCTTGTGGTTTAGAGATGGAGTTGGAGAAGATTGGATTAGGTTAGATGTGGATTTGGTTGTGGTTGATAGATGATATTGGTTCGTGTATGGATGAGTTTTTCTGCTTCTCGTCTCCTTCCATTTAGTTTTTCCTTTTTACTGTTAATGGACGGGTGGTTAAATACAGAGGTATAAAAGAGTCTGTGGTATTTTGGTTGTGGTCAAAGCTTCTCAGGCAAAACCGCAACTTTTGTTGAAATTTTGGCAGCATTTTGTTTAGATTTGGTTGATAATTGGTCTTCAAAAGGCAAACCGCAATGACAAATCGCAACTATCAAACCGCTGTTGACTGGTCAAACCGCTGTTGACTGGTCAAACCGCTGTTGACTGGTCAAACCGCTGTCATCTGTCACTTTCATACTTTTCCCATAAAAATCGGATCTTGCTTCTCACTTTCATCAAACCACTGCCAAGAACCTGTGTACAAACCGCAACCAAGAAAAAAGAAAAAAAATACACCGAGCACAATATTCACGGGAATCTGGTACAGAAGTCTCAGCATGATATATATAAAGTTAACAAAATTCCTTATAAAGACAAGAACACATGCAGGTTTTTTGAAGACCAGTACATAAAGCAATATTTTGACCAGTATTTGATAAACTGATAGGAAGTATTCCAGCAGCTAAAAGCAGGTAAGAAACAAACAGCTAAAAACTGGTAAAAAAACAAACAAACAGCCCACTTCAAAAACACGATTCGACCCACAGAAGATCAACACAGTTAAGAACCTTGGCTCTGGTACCAATTGTAGGATCGATACATGTGTTGATTGTGTGGGATTCGGGAGGTCTTGGATTGTGGAAGAACAAATCCATGGTAGAGTTAGAGAATGAGAGTAGAGAGGGAACTTGAGAGAAAATGTGTGAATATTAGATTGAAAGTGAAGAAGTTCCAACCCTCTCCCTAGGTGGAGAGGGGTATTTATAGTACATACTATTGGTGCCCCGAGTGGGCTGTGGAGTGCGCTGACAGTGGGTAAAGACCCGACCCACTCCACAAATACTAATATAACTAAACTAATATTATGTTAACTAAACTAATACTAATAAGCCTACGAGCTAAATAAACGCTAAACAGATACTCGGGGTGACCGAGTCTTCACATGAATATTTATATTCCTAACATTCCTAGTTCCTCTAAGGATTTTATTTTGAAAAATGAGTTTTTCTTATTTCAATAAAATTTTAGTCCGATAAAGGCACCCGGTTTAGACCATAATTAGTTTAAAATCCTTCCCGAGAGAACTGCTGCAGATGAAAATGAGGTCTACATCAAGGTCCTAATTTAACACAATGTAGGGGATATCTTTTTTATTTCATCCGAAACAACTCATCTACGAGTCCAGAGACATAAGCTTTATTTAGATATCCCCAAAGTCGAAATTTGGCATTTATTAACATTATTATAGCAGTATTAGCCCTCGGCCCTTTAAACAACTGAGTCAACGGGAGCGAACCGTCAAGAAACAGTAGTCTTATTATGACCTTGGGAATTTCCTCCACCTTTTTAAAGTCTGAGTCAACGGGAGCAAACCATCAGGAAACAGAAAACTTTTATGGCTTTGGATTATTAAATTTGGTACTTCCACCCTTTGAAGAACTGAGTCAACGGGAGCGAACCGTAAGTAAATAGTAGTCTATTACGGCTTTGGTTTATTACATTTATTAGGCGCCAAATCCCGAGTCCTATGGTCTTTTAACATCCGAAACAATAGCAACTAACAATCAAGAATCAGTTGTATTATTTCCCCGCAACACTGACAGTACCCTGATGTGTACCCAATTTTCATAAGCAGGAATTCTCTAAAAAAGGCGTAAAAACTAAAAATTGTAAAAACCATGCATCTTTATTTATTGAAAACATTATTTTTTATATGTTTTTAAGTTGGTGGGAGCAAAAAGCCACAATTAACCTCTATGAGCTCTAAAGAGATCCAACTACTCCACGCTTAGCATCTAACTTATATTCAACTCTATCATTTTTCGTTCTTTGCAAAAATTTTAAGTTTTTCAAAAGCTTAGTCTCGAAAGATAAGGGGAAAGCTAGAGTGCAATACTCAGTCAAGTAAGAATCTCCCTTGTTCTACCCTACGGGACTAGTCAATCACGTACGATCAAAACTTCTTTTTTTTTTTGCATAAATTAACATAATTTAGTCAATATGGGGTTTGCGTGGGGCAAACAAGTAGGCATAATAAGATCCTTTGATATATAACCTCCCTACACTAGAACAAACATTGACCTCAATGTTCAAAAGTGTTCGGGTGCCACCCCTACACTTAGAACATAAAAAACCAATGTTAAAATTCTAAGTGTAAAGAGGGTATCTAATGTAATTCCTAAGCCATATATTAATCATAAAAAATGCACGCTTTAAGGAAACATCAGATATAAATGATCAGAACTGAGGACTCCCCTGATATAAACGTGCAGATTGATCAGAGACTGAATGAGTGATGATGGAAAGCAACAGCAACAATCATGAAAGTCTTCTCGATCAAAGGGTATCATGTGAGCAAAAATAATAGCCACGAAGCAACAAAGAAAACAAGACACCCCCAAACTTATTCATTACTAACACTAATAACCTAAATTACGCAAAATAAACCTAAGTTTAGATGAACCACTTATTCCATTTTAAGATAACACGGGTTGCCTCCCGAGAAGCGCTTGTTTTTGTTCGAGTCTCTAGCTTGACTCTAGGGTTACTTACTTCTAAGTTCAGGGTCACATCCATCACTTAGTGTTAAGTTTGGATGAAAGAAGTGATACAATACCACCTTAGGTGAGTATGCCACCTGACGGGGTAATGGCATATGGGGAAATCTAATAAAAGGTCTCTCCATCACCCACGTCATATCACCCGACTTTGTCAGGGAGAAAAATGGATCAAATATTTCCACTTCCCTTAAGAAAATATGCTTAAAATCGGGAAGTGGTGTAACTATCTCCAATAAACCTAAATCCAAACCTAAGTCAGAATCAGTATCAATAAGAGTATTAGTGACAACTACGAAAGATGAGTCGTAACTAGGATCAAGACTACTAGTGGAGTTTTTAGATTCCATTCGGATAGGATCTTCATTAAGCAATTGTTCTAAATATAGAATATCACCCTCCGAATCGTAATAACCCATTATCAATTTTTGTTGGAATTGAATCATTTATGCCGATCTCGGCGGTGAGCTCCTCCAAAAGTAAGTCACTAGTCTCAATAGATCTAAACATTGAATCTAAATTACCTAATGGTTCATCAGACATCCTAGGGATTGGAACATGGTCTTTGACTAAAAATCTTAGAAGTTGTCTAACCATATGTCTAGATAAGTCAATTTCCTTATCCTCCATTAAGAGGGTGACTAAATGCTCTCCAAAAGGTGAATCGACATAATATTTTCTCTCCCAAAACATTAAGTCTAGGCGATGGCGGTGTGTATGCTAGTGGCGGAGATGGGACATGTGCGGTACTTTGTAGGCTAGAATTATGCACCTCGTCCATTATCCTCTCCAAATCTAACTAGTCACTGCCCTCGGGTTCTTCTAGGTCAATATAGGATTGGGCATTTGAGTTTTAAGAACCATCTCCTGAATACGGTCAATTTCTAATTGAAGATTTTGTTGATCAATTAAAAGTTGTTCAAACTGTTTTATACTTTCATCTAATGAAATAGACAAAAATTCTTGCATATTTATCTCACTGCGAGGGGGTGACTGGTTAATATGGGTCTGTGGTGGTTGGTCAAAATAAGATGAGTCATAATTGCAACAAGGGACATGCTCATAGACAAGCGGGTTCCTAGTTTGACAATCAGAACAATAGTGGGGACCTCCACAGAACTCACAACAGTAAAACTGCTGCGACTGACTCGGTGAATAATATGGATATTCGTCAAAACCAAAATTTTGATTGTTACACGGAACCTGCTCATAGACAAGCATGTTCCCTGTTTGACAATCAAAACCCTGGTGAGGCCTACCTCCACAAAACTCACACGAGTATGTCTCCATCTCGTGTTGCGGGGGCTGGTTGAAGAAGTTGGTTGTTTCATGGTAAGAATAGGGATTTTGGTCATAGACAAACCCGTTCCCCGATTCCACAATGCTACAACCGGGATAATTTCCACCATTTGGAGGACCCCCACACCACTGACAACCATATAGGTAAGAAGAAGACATAGTGAAGAATTAAACAAATATAGAGGATAAGAGAAAAAGAATTAAACACTTAAGAGGATAAAGAAGAATATTTTTTTAAATGGCTTTTTTTTTAATAAAAAACTAAGGCACTAACTCAACTCAACTAATGCAAATCCTTACACCGACTCCCCGGCAGCGGCGCCATTTTGAAAGAGGTCGTTTACCCGTTCAAAAATAATTTATAAAAGGGGTAGACTATACGAACTTTAATACTAAAGTATCTTGGCAAGTATTGGTCTCCCGAGTATCGTTTCGAAGGAGTGGTGAATTGAAATACGTTGGTTAAGTTTTGTTGGATGCTTAGTTAACGAAATATTTTTGGTTTTTATAAAAGATTTTAAAAGCTAAATTGATTAATAAAAGAAAAACTACAAGTAAAACAATAATAAAGCGATCTAAAAAGATAATAATAAAGGATATGCTTGTCAAGTGAGGTGAAAAGATCATTAAGTGTGAATTATCATTTTAAGTAATTAATTAATTAATACCCGTCTAAAAACTATTTTCTCACAACGTTGGTTTATTTTGAAAACAATTTCTTATCTTGGTAAAAATGATTAGATTTAAATAATTGATTATCGTAACAGCTTTTGCCCGTCAAAATAACCAACTAGATAAACCTAAAATAATCCAGAAATTATTAATTAACAATCTTCAATACCCGTTTAAAAAACTATTTTCTCAAAACGTTGGTTTATTTTGAAGAAATTCTTTATCTTGGTAATAATTACTAGATTTAGATAATTAATTTCCCTAACGGCTTTTCCCCGTCTAAATAACCAAAATCAATCCAAGTAACACAAAGATTATTATTCAACAATTTCAAGGTTTTCACACTTAAAGCTCGATTCATAACTCACTTAACAAGCATATAAAAATTTACTCCATAATGCAAAATAAAACTAAACTAATAATTATAACAATCATACTAAAAATAAAGAGATAAAAGGGTTAGAGATAACCAAATGAGATTAAATATGTGAAGATCATGAGATTAGCCCCACTTCACCATAAGCTTTAAAACCATTTAATAGCTCCATTGATTAAACCCAAAGAGCATCTCTTAACCGCCACTGACTTTTGTTTAGTTTTTTCATTAAGTCATGTTAATTAACAAATGACTTAATGCAGACAACCTCACTTTTATTGTAAGATACTCACAAAGTAATAACACGCGTATGGATTAAGATCTTGGCCGAATATATTACAATATTAGATTAGAAGTTGGGAACCTTAGAGAGAGAAATTAGATGATATTAGATTAGAAGTATGAAAGGTCCAACCCTTCCCTTGTATGGGAAGGGCTTTATATAGTACAATATTAGGCACCCCGTGTGGGCTGTGGAGTGAGCTGACAGTGGGTAAAGACCGACCCACTCCACGATTACTTTAATAACTAAACTAATACTAATATTACTGATATTCCTACGAGCTAGTTAATGCTAACTGATACTCGGGGTGACCGAGTCTTCATAAGAATATTTGTATTCATAACAATCTCCCCCTAAGGGAGGTTACCCCAGAAATAATATCTTGAATTCTAACTTTCTATCATACGAGTATGACTTCCTAGCTCGTAGTTCTTGATTCTTCAAAATCTTGAAACTTTATACTTTCAGCAGTAAACACTTTTTACGACTGATCTTTTGTCTTGGATGATCTTTGAAGATTCTTCGATGATATCATCCAGCATATGTCTTCTAGTCATCTTGTTTCAGCATCGTCTCCATGTGATATTGTGATCTTTGGACCGACATGCTCAGACTTTTCTGGATCATGATTTTCAGCATCAGAGTTGCGAAAGCAGTGTTGAGGGCCTTTCAATTATCATGATTTCTTTGATTATGATGATGGTGAAGTGTGAGCATGGGGTGATGGACCGGTATCTTTTTGGCAATCAGCTGTAACCGCCAGGAATTCCTGCATACGACAGTTAGCAATAAAAAATCCAGTACTTATAGGTTCGGACTTCGAGATTGTTAACAGCATAGTGTGAAAACTCTCTCTAATCCTTACCAAGGTCGTTCCTAAATTGGAAACCCCCAGAGGGCTTACAAGATCTACCGTAGTAAATCAACGATTAGGTGAGTCGCTGGAGTTTACTCCACGACTGTAGACCGTTTGAAACTACCGCGACCACTATGCGTAATCCACAAGGAATTACCGAAGTGACCTGCTTTCAGGGCTGTTGGATGTTGACCCTGCAGGAATTTCTAATCAATCACAGAGAGTTACATTGGTAAACTCTCTCATAAATGTTCTGGCAGATTGCTAAGATCTGCGTAGGACTCATAAGTTTACACCTGGCATCCTTGATGTTGAACAGCCAGTGTAGAAGTAATGTGTGTTCCTATTGAGATCTTTTGATGCATCTCTTGGATCTAGACTCAATAAGTACAATTTTTGGTAGTCAGATACTAGAGCGGTGTCTCCTGTTTCAATATCAACATAACTCGTAATGAGCGGTCGATAGATTATGCAGGGTTCCCTGTGAGAATGAAACAAGTCCTTTTAAGATAACTTGAGTGGCTTAGAAGGGTTAGTGCAGTGCGTCACTGGGTCCATGACGTCTTGTCTTCAATATCGATGTTACTTTGGTAACAGCCTGTAGCATATGAATTGAACCCGGTTTTTGCCCTAAGGTTGAATAATTGGAGGACTATTTCTTTTCACCCTTTCCCAGTTCATTTCTTTTTTATTCTTCAACCCCTTCTTTCTCCTTTCTCATATTACTCTTTTTTTTTTCATATTCATACCTAAGGACTTTCTATTACTAATTATTTGGTATTGTCCTTGGGTAGATCCCTCTGGCTCTGGCGGATCATAGGATGGTTTTCCTAACCTTAGCCACCTTATAACACCATGACTATCCTATGTTGCCGTAAACCAAAATCCTTGAAAAATCTCTCATAGTGTTCATGATTATGAAACACATTTTGCTAACACTGTGAGAGTTTTATATTTTTCAAATGCTCCCCCTTAACATGTGCTCATATATTTTAATTTCAAATTTGCACATGTTGGGTAGAGATTGCACTTTTTGAATTGATCCACTTTCAGTGAAAATGACCAATTCGAGACATGCTTACATCACTAGTTAGAGTAGCTTGAAATTATTACCCGGCCTGGTCAAGTCAACAGAAAGTTTCTCGAAATGGTACACTCTACTCAGATACGTCCTATTCGAGACACGCTTACATCAATGGTTAGACCAGCTAGATATTATTACCTGGCCAGGACCCATCCTTTCGATTAATGACAGTTTTTGTTTCGTCAATTCATTGGTGAAGTCTAAGTACCGTTCACTTGAGATGCCACATCCTTTTTGTATCACAAACCATTTGCTCCCCCTCAATATATGCATCGATATACGAAAGAGTTTAGCACATATGGTAGAGCTTACACTTAAGTTCAATAGATGACATTTTCATCATGTTTCATATTTAAATCACATTCTCTCCCCTGATCAAAATTTTCAAACCACTTGAGATTTGTGATCCCAATTGATTTAAATAAGCTAGAAAACATGGGAGGAAATGTGGTCAGGTACAATATGTGTTGATAATGGAACATGACGATGCTCCCCCTCAATCAATAAGGGAGAATGTTAGTGTCAGGTATGATAGGTATAAAAGATTTGATTTTAACAAAAATCATACACTGACACATAACAACCACATTTTATTCATTGCTTATTATGTACAGAGTGACATGTTTTGATGATATGAGATTTTTGAAATCATCACTCTCCCCCTCAATTGATGTCCCGTCGTCTATTTAAATAGTTGTGGTCATTGATTGAGTGATAGATTTTTATGAGAAGTTCAATTCAGATTGATATTCAAAAATCATGGTACCACCAAGTTTAGCACAAATACTTTCCTGAAGAATCATAGATGGAAAAGTATCTGTGATGCAAAGAAGATTTCTCTTCTTTTACAAGAAATGATGCACTGAAACGTACATCAGATTGAAGAAACATGGATATAATATAATCCATGCCCAGGTGAACTTCACCCAGTTGGAGGAACAGCTGTCTTTTTGGCGACATGCTTTCCTCATAATAAAGCATGGGTTGCAGTCTGAAGTAACCGCAAGCCGATTAGACATGTTTTAACCAGTTAATATAACTTCTGCTCGAGCTTCATTTAAAGACCCGTGTCATTATTGAATGACATTTCTAGGACCGTAAATGTTGTCGATAAACAGAAGACATGCCTAGAAGAACTATTTTTGGTATTTTTTGTTTTTCTGATTTTTATGGTTTTTATAGGTTTTATATTTTTCTATTTTCTTTTTGGTTTAAGATATCTACAAATATATACAAGGATATGTGAAGCAAATCCTTTACTCCTCGTTTTCTTCTTGAAGACCCTTGAGTGTTTCTGGAGTCAAACTCTTCATGCCATGTCGCGGGAGAATAAATTGAAACCGTTCTCTCGGAAGCGCTTTAGTGAAGATATCAACCAACTGTAACTCTGTCCTCACGAAGTAAAGTTCAACAACCCCTTTTTCCACCTGTTCCACGATGAAGTGATGCCGGATATCAATGTGCTTTGATCGGGAGTGCTGGACATTGTTGAACAAAGAGCAATAGCACTTTTGTTATCACAATACAGAGGGATCTTGTTGTAAGCAAAGCCATAATCCGATAGTTGTGATCTCATCCACAGAATTTGAGCACAGCACGCAGACATGGCGATATATTCAGCCTCTGTAGAAGATATAGAAGTACTCATTTACCTTTTAGATGACCAACTAACCAACTTTTCCCCCAAAAACTGAGCACCTCCCGACGTACTCCGACGAGTATCTTGACACCCCGCATGGTCTACATCCGCATATGTCATGAGTTCCATGGCGGTGTCCTTAGGATACCATAGACCCATGTAAATACTCCTATGAAGGTATCGAAAGACCCGCTTTACTGCTTCCAGATGCTTCTTGGTAGGCTTGGACTGGTATCGAGCACACATGCATACAGCAAACAATAGATCTGCCCTACTAGCAGTGAGATACATTAGAGATCCGATCATGCTTCGGAACTTTGTTTGATCAACCGGGATCCCAGAGAGATCATCATCCAACTTCGATCTCTGAATCATAGGGTGTCAACTGCATCACTTAATTCAAATCCAAATTTCTTCAAGATTTCATTTGCATATTTGGATTGATTAATAAAGATGCCTTCGGGACTTTGTGAGATTTTTAGTCCTAAAAAGAATAACATTTGTCCCATCATAGACATTTGGAACTTAGAACTCATCTCGTTAGAAAACCTATCACATTCCTTAGGATCGAAAGAGGCGAAGATGATGTCATCTACGTAGATCTGAACAAGAAGTAGATGTTTGCCTGATTTCCTAGTGAATAGTGTAGGATCAACAACACCTTTGGAGAAACCATTAGCCAGAAGAAACTTCGATAGAGTATCATACCACGCCCTGGGTGCTTGCTTTATCCCATATCAAGCCTTCTTCAAACGGTAGATGTGAGTAGGACGATCAGGATCCACAAATCCTTTTGGTTGACTGACATAGACTTCCTCTTTCAGATCACCATTTAGAAATGCTTTTTACATCCATTTGGTAGACAATCATATTCTGACTGGCAGCATTAGCTTGAAAGATTCTGATGGCTTCAATTCTAGCAACCGGTGCAAATGATTCTTCAAAGTCTATGCCTTCTTCTTGTCTATACCCTTTTGCAACAAGCCGTGCCTTATTCTTCAGAATGTCACCATGCTCATCAAGTTTCACTTTAAAGATCCACTTGAGAGCAATAATCATTGCACAATCTGGAGGAGGCACCAATTCCCATACTTCAAGACGATCAAACTCATGAATTTCTTCTTGCATTGCCGTAAACCAACAGTCTTTAGACAAAGCATCTTTGAAGTCCTTGGGTTCAACTTTTGACAGTACGGAATTAAAGAAACACCACAATGCATCAGTGGCAAGTTGCTTTCTTGTGGAGACCGGACGAGAAGGATTCCCAATGATGTTGTCAATTGGATGATCATTGGTCCATTTTCTGAGATGATCATGTGGTTGAGGGTAGTGAACTGATGTTGCCGTGTTAAGATCCCCTGAAGAAGACGTCTCTGTGAAGATTCAGGAGCAAAGATATTCTCGAATGGAACATCATCAACAGGAGCAAAAGGATTCACCTCAAAAGAATTATCTATTGCAGAGCCTTGTTGTACCGAAGAAGACTGAACATTCAATGATGATGGTGAATGACTGACAGATGGTGCTTCTTGACTAACTGAGATAGATACCGATGGGCCATCTGTGTTGTTTTGAACTTGAGCATCAGCAGCTGGAGGTGCAGGTGGTGCTTCAGTTGTAGCATCACCAGTTGGTGGCTCAAAATATTCATCAAACATTGGATCAAACAACTTCTTCAACTCATCACTTGTTAGAGGTACATAAGGAACTGCAGGAGTGGGATTCTGTACAAGACCTGAACAAATTGGTCCAGGTGTCAATAGATTAGGTGTGGGTTCATAACTGGTTTGTCCAGGAGCCGTATGCTCAGTCAGCTCATCGAATGTCACATGAATAGTTTTCATGATTTGTCGGGTTCTTTTGTTGTAGATTCTGTATCCCTTGCGATCTGGTGCATACCCAACGAAGAAACCTACGTCTGCTTTAGCCTTTAGCTTTCCCAAGTCTTGACCGTCATTTGTCGGATAACACTGAGCACCGAACACTCGAAGAAATGAAAGATCTGGTTTCTTGCCATGTATCAGCTCGTAGGGAGTTTTGTTGTGAAGAGTATGTATCAAGGAACGGTTTTGGGTGTAACATGCAGTAGCAATTGCTTCTGCCCAAAGAAACATCGGAGCCTTAGAATACATTAGCATAGTTCTTGCAGCTTCCACTAGGGTACGATTTTGTCTTTCAACAATGTCATTCTGCTGAGGAGTGCGTGCAACACTTTTCTTATGGGTAATGCCAATACTTTCATAAAATTGACTGAGTTGTTGATTAATAAACTCAGTTCCATTGTCCGTCCGGATGATTCTGATAGTTTTGTTCAGCCTTACTTGTAACTGCTTGATTAGTTTGATGATAACCTCTGGAGTTTCATCCTTGGTTCTCAAAAACTTTACCCATGTAAACCGAGAGTAGTCATCGACTACCACAAGAACATATTTCGTTCCATTGATACTCTGCACTCTCATTGGTCCGCATAGATCCATGTGAAGGGTGTGAAGAACTTCCATGATGGAATTGACAGTTTTGGGTTTGTGAGTATGCTTCTTGCTTTTGCCCAGTTGACATGCAGAACACAGATGATCTTTCTCAAACTTTAATCTGGGCATGCCTCGTACAAGATCCTTGCGGGAAAGGTCATTTATGGTGCCGAAGTTTAAATGGTTTAAACGACGATGCCAAAGCCAAGATTTAGTCTTTGAGGCCTTCGAAAGTAAGCAAATAGGAGAGGACCTCATCATTTCTTCAATAGAGATGGTGTATAAATTGGTGCCACGACTGCCTTTAAGTAGATCAACACCATCCAACTCTCTGACGAAACAAGTGTGTTTTCTAAAGGCAACTTCAAGATCGGAATCACAAAATTGTCCCACAGAAAACAAGTTATGTCCTAGTCCTTCCACAGAGTATACCCGGGAAATTACATTGTCGCCAAACACATAATTTTCGTAACCCATAATTGCCCCAAAATGATCGTTCCCGAATCTAACTGTCCCGATAAACTTTTTTCATGAAATTCTTGAGCCGTGAGCGATCCCCAGTCATATGTTTTGAGCAGCCTGAGTCCAAATACCAAAGGACGATTTGTACGACCTGCATTTGAAAACAAACAATGATGGATAACTGAAAATTTTGGATCCCCATGTGCAGCTGGGGTCCGTTTGGTTAGCACGCACAAATTCTGGAACGACAGGATTCACAGATGCTACTGTATTTACACTGGAAACTACACTAAAAGTTGCAATTGACTTAGTAGCAGGGCATTGTATCACTAAAGGCAAAATTCGACCAGTTGGTTTACATTCCTTAACCTTCACAATTTTATGGCTATTCAATCTAGTTAAGGGGCACTGATCTCCTAAAGTGAGTTTCCTTCCAGTGGGTCACCATTGATACCCGACATTAGCAAACGTTTTTCCAGTTGCTTTCCACATTTTCTTACTTATTTCAGTTTTCCTAACATTCTTAACTTGGGGTAGTACAGGAGACATCAAAAAAGACACAACACATTGTTCATGATTAGCAGAAATTAAACATTCATTACATGTTTTACTCTGAGCATTAGCATTCGAATTAATTACAGTACTTTTAATACTAGAATCAACACGATTCATTCCATTCATTGCAAACTTATATTTCCTAGGTTGGGCTTCTACTTTCTTCTCGTGACCACTCTTAGCCGGCGAAGTCCTATCTTTCCTTGCATTTCCTCTAGGCTTTGACCCGCTAGCTTTGGTGTCATAGTTTACTCCTGTAGAAGCAATGATGGGAACATTAGTTTGTTTCACTACCACTTGTTTTTCTGGTTTTGATGTGCTGGGTTCAGATGTTTTCAGTGGTACATCAAAGGTTACATGCTTGTTCTTAGTCATAGATGATGATGCAACAAATCTATCTCTTTTGTAATCATTCTTAGGATCCGTGCCAATGACATACTCTAAAAGTTCCTGAGACCGTTTAGTGAGGAAGCAAGCATCTACAACTGCACTATCAAGTGGTTTATCTATCCTATCCTCTTCAACTATGTCATGAAGTGTATCAAGACTATCCTTAAGGTGATTGAGATATACTTGATGGGCAGACCTATTGATCCTAAGGGGAAATGAAATAGGCACAACATTAACAGCATACTTACTACAAGCAGAAACCTTTGGAACAACATTTTCACAAGTGATAATTGGCATTTTCCCTTTCACCTGAGTCTTAAGATTCTCGATTTCATTTAACAAAGAATTTATCTTATCATTGTGACAGTTGTGTGTTGATTGGATGGGGACGGGGTTTAGGATTAGTTGTTGATTTTGAATGTTGGTCGTGGCCGTTGTGACGTATTTAGTTGTTATTACGTTTACTTCTGTGATTCGTTAGTGATGGATTTTGTATGTTGGTCTTGTTATAATCATTCTCCTTGCATTCTTGGATCGATGATGGTTGTAAACTGAGGTCCAAGATAGTCTGGTTTATTGGTTTGGTCAAAGTCTTCTGTAGGCAAATCGCAATAAGCAAAACAGAACAGTCATATCGCAACGAATTGAGACAAACCGCAGTCAACTTGAACCAAATCGCAGTCTTCTTGAACCAAATCGCATAGGCAAATCGCAATGGCCAAATCGTAGTCTTCAAAACTCCAAGGCAAATCGCAGCCAGCAACAAGACAAAACGCAACAAACAAAAATGTCACTTTCTCCCCGGTTTGTCATTTACCTTTTTTAGCTACAAACCAAACCACAACTCTTGAACTAATCAAATCGCAACAATGACCTACCCAAACTAACTCAAATCGCAACCAGAAACAATGCACCGAGCACCAAATCGCAATGAAAAAAAATCTTCAAACTTCCAAGAAAAACAACGACCAACATTCTGACCACGTTTTCTGACTATGTTTTTGACCACAAATTCACGGTATGGTACAACACAGTCTCCATATATTGATGTAACAAACAACTGATAAGTAGAATGAGTAAACAAACCAAATGAACAGTATATGTGTTACCTAAAAAAATGAAAGTAGTGAGACTGAATTTGTTTTGACCGGATCCAAGAAAAACTTGTAATAAATCTATTTATATCCGAATAATACGGGAAAAAGAATTTTCCGGTGACCAAAATTGTGATAAAAACAGCCTGAAAAACATGATTCGAACCACACAAATTAACAAGTAATTCAACCTGGCTCTGATACCAATTGTAAGATACTCACAAAGTAATAACACACGTATGGATTAAGATCTTGGCCGAATAGAATGAGAATTGTAGAGTGAGAAAGAGAAGTTGGGAACCTTAGAGAGAGAAAGTAGATGATATTAGATTAGAAGTATGAAAGGTCCAACCCTTCCCTTGTGTGGGAAGGGCTTTATATAGTACAATATTAGGCGCCCCGTTTGGGCTGTGGAGTGAGCTGACAGTGGGTAAAGACCCAACCCACTCCACGATTACTTTAATAACTAAAATAATAATAATATTGCTGATAATCCTACGAGCTAGTTAATGCTAACTGATACTCGGGGTGACCGAGTCTGCATAAGAATATTTGTATTCCTAACATTTATTACTTAATATTTTCAGTCATCTTTCTCTATTAAGTCACAAACAAACAGTTTTTATATGACTTAATTAATTCAATTTTTTTCATATTAAGTTAATTAAGTTGAAATCAAACACCCCCTAAATCTTGAATCTTATATTGAGCAAAAGACTTGTAAAATGGTTTTTTTTTTAAATGTGAATGACTAAAGCAAAAGAATAAAATAAAGTAAAGCTAGATTTAATGACAGACAAGTGGAAAGCTACTAAAATCATATAGACCATTCACTAGATTTAATATTAGGTAAATAATGAAAACATTTAAAAATAGAGTTGTAAACTTGTTCACTAAGAGCACATTCAACGTTTAACGCACCCATGCGTTAAACATTAACATGGGTTCGTTAAACTCGCGTTATCCATTGAATGCTACGTGCGTTAACGCAGCGTTAAAGGGCTACGTTAACCCTTTAACACTGCGTTAAGGGCTATATCTGTAAATAAAAAAAAATATTAAAAAAAATCATTTCACCCCCTATAACGGCTAATATATGCGTTGAATTAAAAAAATTCAAAACACCCCCCTTTCATTATATCCGTTGAATCAAACGGCTATATCCAAAAAAATAAAAAATAAAATAAAATAATATAAATAAATAAATAAATAATTCAAAACCATATTCACTCCCCTATAAATACTCAATTAACACAACATTTTTTTTCACACTTCCACAAATCAATCTAATACATCATATAGTTCCATCTTCAAACTTCCACAAAAAAAAAAAAAAAAAAAAAAAAAAAAAAAAAAAAAAAAAAAAAAAAAAAAAAAAAAACTTGTTCTTTCACAATGGATCCGAATCAAAGTCACGAAGAATTTAGCAACTGGTCAGATGTAGATGACGAAACTGACATTCAGTTTATGACAGCTGCGTTCGAATATCAGCAACAGTTGGAACAAGCAGCAGCTCAACCTCCGATATCACATAGTCATATCTATCGTGAACGTGAGCTTGCTGAACAACGTTTGCGTAGAGACTATTTCAATCACGATTGCAAGTATCCGCTTCGGTATTTTCGAAGAACAATGTTTGCACTACGTGAGTTCTCCGATATGTGGGTGGATCCGTCAGCACGTATGAGGAAAGACAGGTGGGTCGACAGATGCGATGTCCAACGTCGAAAGGCAAAAGAAATACGTGACAGAGAAACGCATACTTGACTACAACTAGACCTTATGGAGCATCTTTGGCAGAACCATCTTCAACATCAACATCAACAACAAGAATATTCCGAAGACGATGAATAATTATTTGTTTCGTATTATAATATTTAATATTTAATGTTATGTAATGTTTAATATTCGTATTCTAATGGTTAATATTCGTATTGTAATATGTTTAAGAATGAATGTTATGTTTTTAATAAATGAAGTATTAGTTTAACTTTCGAGGTTGAGTTTGAAAATATTTGATTTAAAGGTGAGTTAAGGTGAGTTATGATTGTGGGTGTTTTTTTGAGTTAAAGGTGAAAAGGTTAAAGCTGATGTGGCACTGACGTGGGAGTGTGTTAAAGTTTAACCTAGAGTTATGGTTGAGAGTGCTTTAAGAGTAACCAAAGAAAAAGTGACGTTTTAGAAATACTAAAAAAAATTAATTAAAAGCATGTATTTAAACGAAATAATATAAAACATTGCATTAATTCTTGGAGATCCCATACAAATGGAAATAAAATAGAGTAAACTTATAGTAATTAAGATTTAAGACAACATAGCTGCTAGTAAATGAAATTAAAGTTGCCTTGGTCCGAAGACCGAGGATTGAATAATTTGATTGACGGCAGCTAATTTCCCTCAAATGATTGTGAGATTGATGGTCTTATACTCGAAATAACCTAGCATATTTTCTATTCCACCGTCCATTTCAACTTTTCTTGTAAGAAAAGGGCACGTGTCTCAATCTACAACATTACAACCATGGAAAGGTAATTGGTAGGCTTGAAATATGATTTTCTCTTCTTATAGGCTGCGAGTTGGACTTAGTTGTGTTGGGGTAGTAACATGGAATAGTAAGCTACGAAAATGGGCTCAAATAGGGCCTATATTCAGCTTGGCTCGGGCTTATTTCTTCGGGCTTCAATAATCTTCAATAAATGCTCGAAATCTTGTATTTTTGCTCCAATGTTCTCATCTCGTGCCTACAATAATAAATAACACATTAAACAATATATGCACTTTACACATTTTTGTAATTTATTTAGCCATAAATAAGAGGATTTCGATAAAAAAAATATATGAATAATTTAATAGATATCACATACCCCAGAGAAGATAAATGGGAAGAAAGAGGGAGAAAAAGGATGATGGTGACGACGGCGGTGGTGGAGGCTGTGGTAGCGGCTACTCACGATCATGAACCAAAAACAAACCCTAGCAAACCCTAACGATATTCGTGTAATCCCTTGCTCTCCACGTGCTGATTAACGGCAAGATAGGGTGGCGGCAAAACGGTGGTTGGCCGGAATCTGGCCGAAAGTGATGGCTGGAGGTGGCGACGGCGCCGGATGTTTATAAGTGTGAGGTGGGAGAGTGTTAATGACCAAACGAAACCCTAATGCGGCTATATACTAGCCACAGGGACCAAACTGTAAAAACATAATGTACAAGGGTGGCGGGGTAATTTCTACGCAGGTACCAATGTCGTAATTTAGGCAATTTTTCACAAAATGAGGTTCGGGGCTCATTTAGACTAGTAAACGGTTGATTCAAGACACGAGAATTTCACCATCGCGCTCAGAATAGTTTTTCCAATCAAAACGACTAATCATATGCCTATTTTCTCGCAAATAATAAAATAATCAAATTAAATCGTCGGTTTTGCCAATACGTGTTCTGCACGGTTTCCACGTTTCGCGAGATAACTTCACGTTTTTAAACCAAATGAGTTCAGAAAAATTCGTATATGAAAAACAGGGATAATTCCGTATAAAAATACATCTAAAAATTTATGGGGTATTACAAAAACTGCACAAAATATTGATCAGTTGTTCTTTAGCTTTCAACATGTCATCCACCGTCAAAGTTCAAGCGCATATTTATTTGAAGAATGAACAAAAATCGATTATTGGTGTTGCGGTTGTTTGGTCCTTCAAGTAATTTTGAAGTCCAGCAGGAATTAACCGTTGCATCATTATATGACAGTCATGAGCCTTCAAGCCTCTTATGTTTCTATCATTTTCGGTCACTTTATGCTTGAAGTTAGATCCGAACCCATGAGGTAGTTTAACACCTTTGATGAATTGACAAAAAAAATCATGATATTAGAATAAGTCGTCGAAATGAATACACGAATTGAATTGGAACAAATAAATTTTGAAATAAAACGCGTACCTTTGATGAATTGACAAAAAGGTTTTCTTTCTTCAGTTGTGAAAGAGTACGTGGGATGAGGCTTAGAGCATTTCCCATTTCCTTTGTTGACGAGCCACAACTCATCACGAATTTGCAAATTTTGTAAGTCTTGTCTTGCCTTATTGGTGTCTTTTGATTTGTCATCCATTAACAAAGTACCCAACATACCCTCACACACATTTTTTTCGATATACATGACATCTAAATTGTGTTTTAGTTTAAGAAAAGACCAATACTTTAGCTCGTAGAAAATAGATACTTTGGTCCAATTCAATTCGCGATCAGGATCACGTTTTTTCTTCGCACCCCTAAAACTTGGATGTTTCCCCGGGATACGTTGTGTCAAGATGAAATCATTGGTAAATTTTCTAGGAGGTGGTTTATCATCGACCGGAGTATAGAATTCCCTTTTGTTCTTCCGCCTTTTATTGGTCGTGTTTAAGAATCTTCTGTGACCAACATAAGCGGTTTTGCTTAACACACGAATAGCTAGAGTGTCTACATTACAGGTCGGACATGCCCTGTGACCTTGCCCACTCCACCCAGATAAACTACTTCGAGCGGGAAAGTCATTGATAGTCCATCATAGCGCTGCTTTCATACAGAAATCAGTGCCTGTAACAACATCCGTAGTCATGACTTCATCTTTCCATAAATACTTTAGGTCTTCAATCAAAGGCCTCAAGTAAATATCTATGTCCTTCCCGGGTGATTTAGGGCCCGAAATTAACAACGTCATCATAAGAGAAGTCTCTCTCATACATATCCACAGAGGCATATTGTATGTTGTTAATATGACCGGCCACATGCTGTAAGACTGACTAAGGTTGCCGTATGGATTGAAACCATCAGCAGCCAACCCTAATCGACGTTTCTTTTTTCATAAGCAAATTCTTTCTTATACTTGATGTCAAATTTCTTCCATGCTTGACCATCAACCGGGTGTTGCATCTTACCGTTCTCCGTAGACTGCCCAGAAGCATGCCAAGTCATATGTTTTGTAGTGTGTTTAGAATTGTACAAACGTTGTAGTCTAGAAATGATAGGAAAGTAACGCAACACCTTGTTAGGAACTTTCTTCCCCAGTGTGTTCTTGTCTTTCCATCTACTAGCATCGCAAATGGGACAATTCTGCAAATCTTCGTTACCCACCCCCAATATAAAAACAATCATTTACACAAGCATGTGTGGATTCGTATCCTAACCCGATCGTTTTATATGTCTTCTTTATTTCATATTATGACGATGGGATTTTGTATCCTAGAATGGGCGGGAAACATTCATGGAGAAATTTTAGGGTTTCGCTAAATGTGGTGTCACTCATTTTACCTTTGACCTTGATGTTCGTAAACTTTGCCATAAAGTCCAATGAAGACATCCAATTACAACCCGGGTATAGTGGGTCGTTGGCAGTGGCAAGTAACTCTTCAAACTCGTTACGTTGATGAAGTGTCGTTGCTTGAGTTGGCTCGTTACTTGTCTCGCCAATATTTCCTTGACTTGGCTTATTTTGTTCATTGTTAGGACAAATATCATGAAGGAACTCATCCATGTCACTCATCCCAGGATTATTTGTGTTGTGTACTACTGTCCGGGCATCCGATTCACCTTGATTATACCATTTCTTATAACTTTGGTCCCAACCATTAGTGTGTACGTGATCAAACAAATCTTCATGCTTTATCCAACCAACGTTATAACAACGAGCACATGGACATTTTATATTCCCATCAATATTCACTAAGGACTTGCAATACTCGCAAAAAGCTTTAAGACCTTTTAAAAATTCGAGGCTAGCATGAGATAATGAGACCCAACTCTTATCAATTGGCATAACTGCGTTTTAATGATGTAACAAATAATTATATAGAATTAAACATGTTAACAAAAATCTACACGTAAACACATAAAGGTCGAATTAAGAGTTGTTCGTTTTGTTCACCTAATCCAACTATGGAAGCAATCCTAACCCACTATTTGAATGTTTCTTTTAATACAAATATCGTCTAAAAAACGTTATTTATATTTTACGATCTTTACTATATTTTGTTAATGACAATTATAAACTTTATTTTTAGCAAAGCATATATATAGTTAAGTCTTTTACATATATAGTCACAAGTTTTTCATAAGCACATAACATCGTCTACATGTTACATATTCATATACATTATACATGTTACATATTCATATACATTTTACAAGTTACATTCATATACATTTTAATTCTAAATTTGGAAAATGTACTATGACATCATAGCATGCATCACTTTGAAATCTTTTAGAGATTTTGAAGATCACTTAAAGATCATATGCATATCTTGTTTAGATCCTTACTCAATGAAAAGATATGGAAATATCTTGGTTAGATTTGGTGAAGATTTTTGAGGATTTGCTATCAGGTTCCCACGGAACCAAACTACTACACAGACGGATTCCTCATTTTGGATATGTCCCATCCGTGGCTTGTTGAGGCAGTTGGCCTATAAATAGCAAGCCACACATTCATATTTTCTCATCACTCATAAGCATAAACAACATCATACATTCTTTCATTTATTTCTAACCCATTCATATTTCATATTTTATTGTTAGTGATCTTTCTTTGTAGCAAGAAGATCAAAGCATCACAAGCTTCAACAAAGCGTTGCAAGACTTGTAAGTTAGTCATAGTGTGAATTTGTTGTTTTTCACATATCATTGTTTGTACCAAACAATCATAATACCTCAGTAGTGATCGGTTAGTATTTTAGTCCTCAAAATACATAGTGATATATCGGAAGTGGTTGTGCCCTTGTAAAAGACCTCGGTATTTAGCTTTGTACCAGAAAAAGTTTAAGCGACGTTTGTAAAGGTTTTCTCCGCCGAGAAGGGAGCTTGCTTCTTAGTGAAGAAAAACTCTCGAGTTAGAGGCTCGAGGAGTGGAGTAGGGCAAGGAAGAGAGTCCTTGTAGACCGAACCACTATAAACAACCGTGTTGTGGTTTGATCGCTTCTTTCTTTACTTGCATTATATATATTGTTTATTATTTGCATTAGTTGAAATCACGTTAAGTATTCAAGGCAAAAGAATTTTAAAAGGTAAAACTATTCAACCCCCTTCTAGTTTTTCACAATTGGCATCAAGAGCTGCATTACTTAATATCTTTAAAATATATTGTATTTTAAAACTTGGAACGATCCATGGATTTTGAAAACTTCAAAGAAGGGCAATCTATGCAAAGACCACCACTATTTGAACCAAATGGTTTTATATATTGGAAAAACCGCTTTGAAACTTATGTGAAATCAAAAGACATAGATCTATGGTATATTATTATAGAAGGTGATCATAAAGCTATAATAAAAGATATATCAAGTGGTCGGGATGAGGATACTTCACTTGCTCGTCATAGTGATGAGCAAAAGAAGTTGATTGCCAAAATGATGCTTTACAATGCTCTACCTAGAAAAAATATGAAAGAGTCTTTATGTGTAAAAACGCAAAAGAAATTTGGTAATCTTTAGTTATCACTCATCAAGGAAACTCACAAGTCAAGGATAACAAAATTGATCTTCTTGTTCAACAATATGAACAATTTGTTATCCCTGAAGATGAGACCATTGATAGTGCATTTGCTAGGTTTAATACTATCATTACTTCTC
The DNA here is from genome assembly GCA_021014915.2 of Artemisia tridentata subsp. tridentata. Classification (NCBI taxonomy): domain Eukaryota; kingdom Viridiplantae; phylum Streptophyta; class Magnoliopsida; order Asterales; family Asteraceae; genus Artemisia; species Artemisia tridentata. The sequence continues at coordinate 253,073,701 of CP139501.1, forward strand.
TTAAAGCACTTGATGAATCTTTTTGTAGTAAGAACTTTTTCAGGAAATTCCTTAGAGCACTCCATCCGAAGTGGAGAGCAAATGTGATAGCCATTGAAGAATCCAAGGATCTTTCAAGCATGTCACTTGACGAGCTAATCGGAAATCTCAAAGTTCATGAAATGGTAATGGAAAAAGATTCGGAAATAGTTAAGGGTAAAAAGGAAAAAGTCAAATCCATTGCCTTAAAAGCTAGAGTAGATTCAAGTGATGATGAAGAGTCTAGTTCGGGTAGCGAAGATGAAGAATATGCCATGGCCGTAAGAGATTTCAAGAAGTTCTTTAGAAGACGAGGAAAGTTCGTAAGACAACCTCGAGAAGACAAGAAATCCTTCAAGAAGGATCATGATGACAAGAAAGGAAAAGGAGAAAGAAAATTTTTTAGATGTGGAGATACAAGTCATCTAATAGGAGATTGTCCTAAGCCACCCAAGAACAAAACTCAAAGAGCTTTTGCAAGTGGGGCTTGGAGTGACAGTGAAGATGATGACGAAGAGCGTAAGAATGACGAAGTTGCTCTCATGGCTCATGACTCAAACGAGGTACATTCTGACTCATCTTATTCTTCTATTGATGATGACACCTTGCAAAAGGAATATAACAATCTCTGTGAACTTAGCTTAAAAATCATAAACAAAAATAAGTTTTTGAAAACCAAAAAGGAATTTTTAGAAAATGAAGTTTATGAGTTAAACGAAAAAGCTAAATGATTAGAAAAGAGTAAAGCTATTGTAAAGGTATGTATATCATGTCAAAAGCTTAGACTTGAGTTGGAGAAACTTAAAATCACACAGGATGCACTTATCAAACAAAACTCTAAGTTCAAAAGGTTTGATAAAAATATTAGTTGTGTAAATGAGATAATGAAAATTAAAAAATTACCACATGATAAAACTGGACTAGGTTTTATGAAATTAGGAGATTTAAGTAGTCTAAAGAAACAAGCCATAAAAGTACAAGAAACTGTTCCAACAGTCTCAGAAACCCACGGATCAGACGGAACCAAATCCTTGGTTCCGCCAGTAGTTGAGAAGGGATCCGTGGGAACTGTTGCTGAACAGAAAGCTTGCATATCGGCTCTTACAGAGTTCGTTAAAGTCACAAGGAAACCTAATACTAGTTCAACTGTAAATAAATAAAAACCAGCTATTACTATAGGAGTAGGACAAGCTAAAAATGAATTTAGAGCTAAAACTACTCAACAAAGACCTAGGACGACCATTCCCAAACGCCCCTTTCCAAAAAGCAACTACAACACACAACCTTATCATCAAAATAGTTGGAACCCAAACTTTCCAAGGAATTATCAAAATCCCAACTACATGCCATGGAACCCATATCCACCATTCCCATACATGAATCAAGTTAATGGGATGTTTAACCCAAATGGACCCATGAGATATTGGGAACCAAATGCTTGAGTTTTTCTATAACTTAGGTATGCTTGAAAGTCGGTTTGGAACCAGACGAGTGGATAAAAGATAGCGGGTGTTCAAGGCATATGACGGGAAACAAGAGCCTTTTCTCAACCTACCAAGAATATGACGGAGGTAATGTTACTTTTGGTAGCAAGCTAAAAAGCAAAATCGTCGGAAAAGGTACTATCTCTCATGACTCTCACTCTATTGATGATGTTTCTCATGTTGATAACCTAGGATTTAACTTACTTAGCATTAGCCAACTATGCCGTAAAAAGTATGACGTCCTTTTTAGTGAAAACGGAAGTAAAATACTAAAAGACGGTATAACCATAGGTAAAGGTCATCTAAAGATAAACTTTGCCTCACCTCTCTAGACGACAACTCAACTCTTTGGCATAGACGCTTAGGCCACGCCAATATGAGACTCATCCAATCTCTATCATCTAAGGAACTAGTTAGGAACCTACCCAAGTTGAAATATGACCAACACTTTTGTGATGCTTGAAAAATTGGGAAACAAGTTCATAATAGCCATAAGGCTAAAAATATGGTGTCTATATCTAGGTGTCTAGAACTTTTACATATGGATTTATTTGGTCCATCCGCTACACAAATTTATGGAGGCAACTTCTACACTTTGGTCATAGTAGAATATTATTCAAGATACACTTGGACAAAATTTTTGAAAAGTAAAAATGAAGCTTTTGATAAATTTGAAATTCTTAGTAAGAAAATTCAAAATCAACTAGGAAGTAGCATTGTGTCAATTAGAACAGACCACAATCGTGAATTTGATAATGAAACCCAATTTGGAGCTTTTTGTGATGCTAATGGCATAACACAAAACTTTTCAGTTCTGCGTACTCCTCAGTCAAATGGTGTAGTAGAACGTAAAAACAAAACTCTTCAAGAAATGAGTAGAACAATGCTTAATGAACAAAACATACCACAAAATTTTTGGTGTAACGCCGATGACACATCTACATATATCTTAAATAGAGTTTTAATAAGACCATTTTTGAATAAAACTCCATATGAACTATATAGAGTGTAGCATATTCACAATCATATAACACACTTGTAATGGTGATTTGGCCGAACACTTAGAGAAAGAAAGAGACGAGTTGGGAACTTAGGGAGAGAAATGAAAATTTATTAGATTAAGGTGAAGGAAGTTCCAACCCTTCCCACACATGGGAAGGGGTATTTATACTACTAGCATATGTGCCCCGAGTGGGCTGTGGAGTGAGTTGACAGTGGGTAAAGACCTGACCCACTCCACGAATACAATAATAACTAAACTATTACTAATAATCCTACGAGCTACTTAATGCTAATAACTACTCGGGGTGACCGAGTCTTCATATGAATATTTATATTCCTAACCATCTCCTTCTAAGGGAGGTCACCTCGGAAATTACACTTTGAATTCTAGCATTCTATTATATGAATTTGACTTCTTAGCTCGTAGTCTTTGATTCTTCAAGGTCATTAATCTTTGTACATTCAGCAGTGAACTTTCGATGACTGTTCTTTTGTCTTGGATGATCTTTAAGAATTCTTTGATGTCATCATCCAACGTACGTCTTCAAGTCACCTTCTTGCAGTATCGTTTCCATGTGATGTTGTAATCATTGGACCGACATGCTCACACTTTTCTGGATCATTATTTTCAGCATTAGAGTTACGGAAGCAGCGTTGAAGGTCTTTCAATTTATCATGACTTCTTTGTATACGATGATGGTGATGTGTGAGCTTGTGGTGATGGATTGGCATCTTTTCAAAAATCATCTGCAACCGCCAGGGATTCCTGCATAAGACAGTTAGCAATAAAACATCCGGTACTTACAGGTTCGGACTTCGAGATTGTTAACAGCATAGTATGAGAACATTCTCTAATCCTTACCAAGGCCATTCCTAAATTGGATACCCTCGAGAGGGCGTACAAGATCTACCAAAGTAGATCAACGATTAGGTGAGTCGCTGGAGTTCTCTCCATGACTGTAGACCATTTTGAAACCTCCGCGACCACTAAGCGTTATCCATAGGGAATTACCAAAGTGACCTGCTTTTAGGGCTGTTTGATGTTAACCCTGGCAGGAATTCCCATTCAATCACTAAGAATTACATTTGTAAATTCCCTCATAAATGTTCTGGCAGATTGCTAAGATCTGCGTAGGACTCATAAAGTTACAACTGGTGTCCTTAATGTTGAACAACATGTGTAAAAGTAACATGTGTTCCTATGAGATCTTATGATGTATCTCGCGGCTCTAGACTCGATAAGTACATTTTTGGAGTAGTGTCTCCTGTTTCAATATCAACATAGCCCGTAATGAGCTGTTGATAGATTATGCAGGGTTCCCCGTGAGAATGAAACAAGTCCTTTTAAGAGAACTTGAGTGGCTAGAAGGTTTAGTGCAGTGCGTCACTGGGTCCATGACGTCTTGTCTTCAATACCGGCATCACCTTAGTAACAACCAGTAGCATATGAATTGAACCCGGTTTCTGCCCTAAGGTTGAATAATTGGAGGGCTATTTCTTTTCACCCTTTCTCATTACATTTCTTTTTAATTCTTCAACCCCTTCTTTCTCCTTTCTCATATTACTCCTTTTTTCATAATCATACCTAAGGACTTTCTAATACTAACTATTTGGTATTGTCCTTGGGTAGATCCCTCTGGCTCTGGCGGATCATAGGACGGTTTCCTAACCTTAGCCACCTTATAGCTGCATGACTATCCTATGTTGCCGTAAACCAAGGTTATCAGGATCGCGATCCTGCTCGTAGGATCGTACGATCCTACGATCCTACACACACAAAACGAGCAGGATCGTTACGGGATCGTAATTCAAGTAGGATCGTAGGATCGTGAATGATCCGATCCTGTTGGTAACCCTTTTTTCAGGTAGGATCGTTACAGGATCGTGGGATCGCTCGTAGGATCGTGAACGATTCTATCTTGTTTTTTTTTGACTTTTTTTGACTTTTTTTGAGAGGAAGGTTTTTAAAAAAGGTTTGTATACATATGTAGAGGAAAAGCCGAAAATGATCCTAGGTAGGATCCGATCCTACGATCCTACGATCCCGATCTTGCAAAGCCGAAAACGATCCTAGGTAGGATCCCGATCCTAAGAACCTTGCCATAAACCATTTATTTGAAAAATCTCTCAAAGTGTTTATGATTAAGAAACACATTTTGCTAACACTTTGAGAGTTTTGAACTTTTCAAATGCTCCCCCTTAACACGTGCTCAGATGTTTTTAGTATAAATTTGCACATGTTGGGTCGAGCTTCCACTTTTTGAATTGATCCACTTTCAGTGAACATGACCGATTCGAGACACGCTTACATCACTAGTTAGACTAGTTTGAAATTATTACCCGGCCTGGTCAAGTCCACAGAAAGTTTCTCGAAACGGTACACTCTACTCAGATACGTCCTCTTCGAGACACGCTTACATCACTGGTTAGACCAGCTTTAAATTATTACCCGGACAGGACATGTCCTTTCGATTAATGACAGTTTTTGTTTCGTCAATTCATTGGTGAAGTCTGAGTCGCGTACATAAGAGATACCACCAAAGATGCAACATTTTTTTTGTCACCACAAACCATTTGCTCCCCCTCAATGTGTGCATTGATATACAAAAGAGTTTAGCACATATGGGAGAGCTTACATTTAAGTCAAAAACATCACATTTTTATCAGATTACATATTTAAATCACATTCTCTCCCCCAATAAAAAAATTTCAAACCTTTTGAGATTTTGTGATACCAATTGATTTAAATAAGTTTAGAAAATATGGGAGAAAATGTGGTCAGGTTTAACATGTGCTGATAATGGAACATTACGATGCTCCCCCTCAATCTATGAGGGAGAATGTTAGTGTCAGGTATGATAGGTTTGGAAGATTTGAATTTAACAAAACTCATACACTGACACATAATAACCACATTTTATTCACTGCTTATTATGTACAAAGAGACATGTTTTGATGATATGAAATTTTGAAGTCATCACTTTCCCCCTCAATCGATGACCCGTCTTCTATTTAAATAGCTGTAGTCATTGATTGAGTGATAGATTTTTTATGAAAAGTTCAATTCTGATTGATATTCAAAAATCATGGTACCACCAAGTTTAGCACAAATACTTTCCTGAAGAATCATAGATGGAAAAGTATATGTGATGTAAAGAAGACTTCTCTTCTTGTACGAGAAATGATGCACTAAAACGTACATCAAATTGAAGAAACACGGATATCAAGTAATCCATGCCCGGGTGAACTTCACCCAGTTAGAGGAACAACCGTCTTTTTGGCGACGTACTTTCCCCATAATGAAGCACGGGTTATAGTATGAAGTAACTGCAAGCCAATAAGACATGTTTTAACAATTCATTTTAACTTCTGCTCGAGCTTCATTTAAAGTCCCGTGTCATTATTGAATGACATTTCTAGGACCGTAAATGTTATCGATAAACAGAAGACATGCCTAGTGAAACTATTTTTGGTATTTTTGAGTTTTTCTAATTTTTATGGTTTTTATAGGTTTTTTATTTTTCTATTTTCTTTTTGGTTTAAAATATATACAAGGATACGTGAAGTCAATCCCTTACTCCTCATTTTCTTTTTGAATACATTTGAGGGTTTCAGGTGTCAAACTCTTCATGCCAAGTCTCGGGAGAATAAATTGGAACCGTTCTCTCGGAAGTGCCTTAATGAAGATATCAGCCAACTAAAACTCAGTCCTCACGAAGTAAAGTTCAACAACCCCTTTCTCAACTTGTTCCCTTATGAAGTGATGCCGGATATCGATGTGCTTTAATCAGGAGTGTTGGACATTGTTGCAGCAAAGAGCAATAGCACTTTTGTTATCACAATACAGAGGAATCTTGTTGTATGCAAAACCATAGTCCAATAGTTGTGATCTCATCCAAAGAATTTGAGCACAGCACGCAGACATGGAAATGTTTTCAGCCTCTGTGGAAGATATAGCTGTACTCATTTTCCTTTTAGATGACCAGCTAACCAACTTTTCCCCAAGAAACTGAGCACCTCCCGATGTACTTCGACGAGTATCTTGACACCCCGCATGGTCTGCATCTGCATAAAGCCGTGAGTGCCATGGCAGTGTCCTTAGGATACCAGAGACCCATGTGAATAGTCCCTTGAAGGCATCTAAAGACCCGCTTTACCGCGTCCATATGCTTTTTGGTGGGCTTAGACTGGTACCGAGCACACATGCATACTGCGAACAATAAATTCGGCCTACAAGCGGTGAGATACATTAGGGATCCAAACATACTTCGAAACTTGGTTTGATCAACAGGGATCCCAGAGAGGTCTTCATCCAACTTCGATCTCTCAACCATTGGAGTGTCAACAAGATCGCTTGAATTAAATCCAAATTTCCTCAATATTTCATTTGCATATTTGGATTGATTAATGAAGATGCCTCCGGGACTTTGAGAGATTTGTAAACCTAAGAAGAATGACATTTGTCCCATCATCGACATTTGGAACTTAGAACTCATCTCTTTAGAAAATCGATCACATTCACTAGGATCAGAGGAGGCAAAGATAATGTTATCTACGTAGATCTGAACATGAAGTAGATGTTTGCCCGTTTTCCTAGTGAATAGCGTAGGATCAACAACACCTTTGGAGAATCTATTTGCCAGAAGAAACTTAGACAAAGTATCATACCACACCCTAGGTGCCTGCTTTAAGCCATAGAGGGCCTTCTTCAAGTGATACACGTGAGTAGGATGATCAGGGTCTACAAATCCTTCAGGTTGACTGACATAGACTTCCTCTTTCAAGTCACCATTCAAGAATGCTGTCTTTACATCCATTTGGTAGACTGTCATATTCTGACTGGCAGCATTAGCGAGGAAGATTCTAATGGCTTCAATTCGAGCAACCGGTGCAAATGATTCTTCGAAATCTATGCCCTCTTCTTGACGATACCCCTTCGCAACAAGCCGTGCCTTGTTCTTCAAAACATCACCATGCTCATTGATTTTCACTTTGAAGATCCACTTTAGAGCGATAATCATTGCACAACCAGCAGTCTTTAGACAAAGCATCTTTGAAATCTTTGGGTTCGACTTTGGATAATACGGAGTTAAAGAAACACCACAATGCATTAGTGGCAAGTTGCTTTCGTGTGGATACCGGACGAGAAGGATTTACTTCAAAAGAATTATCTACAGCAGACCCTTGTTGTACCAAAGGAGAATGAATGTTTGATGATGATGGTGAGGGACTAGCAGATGGTGCATCTTGACTGATTGGAACAGATACAGATGGACCCTCTAAATTTTGTGGAACTGGAGCATCAGCAACTGGAGGTACAGGTGGAGCTTCCGTTGTAGTATCAACCATTGGTGGCTCAAAATATTCATCAAACATAGGATCAAACAACTTCTTCAACTCATCACTGGTAGGGGGTACATAAGGAACTACAGGAGTGGGATTCTGTACAAGACCTGAACTGATTGGTCCAGGTGACACAAGATTAGGAGCGGGTCCAGAACTAGTTTTTCCAGGAGCCGTTTGCTCAGTCAGCTCATCGAATGTTACGTGAATGGTTTCCATGATTTTTCGGGTTCGTTTGTTGTAGATTCAGTATCCCTTGCGATCTGGTGCATATCCAACGAAGAATCCTATGTCTGCTTTAGGTTTTAGTTTTCCCAGATCCTGACTGTCATTTTTCGGTAACACAGAGCACCGAACATTCCAGAAAAGAAGATCTGGTTTCTTGCCATGTATCAGCTCATAGGGAGTTTTGTTGTGAATAGTATGTATCAGGATCGTTGGGTGTAACATGCTGTAGCAATTGCTTCTGCCCAAAGAAACATCGGTGCCTTGGAAAATATTAGCATGGTTCGTGCAGCTTCCACAAGAGTACGTTTCTTCTTTCAACAACGCCGTTCTGCTGAGGAGTGCGTGGAACACTTTTCTGGTGAGTTATGCCAATACTTTCATAAAATTGACTGAGTTATTGGTTAACAAACTCAGTTCCATTGTCTGTACAGATGATTCTGACAGTTTTGTTGAGTCTCACTTGCAACTATTTGATAAGTTTGATGATAACCTCTGGAGTTTCGTCCTTGGTTCTCAAAAACTTTACCCATGTAAACCGAGAGTAGTCGTCGACCACCACAAGAATATACTTCTTCCCATTAATACTCTGAACTCTCATTGGTCCGCACAGATCCATGTGAAGGGTGTGAAGAGCTTCCATAATGGTGTTGACAGTTTTGGGTTTGTGAGTATGTTTCTTGCTTTTGCCCAGTTGACAGGCAGAACAAAGATGATCTTTTTCAAACTTTAATCTGGGCATGCCTCATACAAGATCCTTGCGAGAAAGTTTATTTATGGTGCCGAAGTTTAAGTGATTTAAACGACGGTGCCAAAGCCAAGATTTGGTCTTTGAGGCCTTTGAAAGCAAGCAAATAGGAGAGGACCTCATCATTTCTTCAATAGAGATGGTGTATAGATTAGTCCCACGACTGCCTTTAAGAAGATCAATACCATCCAACTCTCTGACGAAACATGTGTGTTTTCTGAAAGCAACTTCAAGATCGGAATCACAAAATTGACCAACAGAAAACAAATTGTACCCAAGTCCTTCCACGTAGTATACCCGGGAAATTACACTGTCACCAAAAACGTAATCTCCATAACCCATAATTGCCCCAAAATGGTCGTTCCCGAATCTAACTGTCCCGATAAACTTTTTCATGAAATTCTTGAGCCGTGAGCGATCCCCGGTTATATGTTTTGAGCAGCCTGAGTCCAAATACCAAAGGATGATTTGTACGACCTGCATTTGAAAATAGACAACAATGGATAACTGAAAAAGGTGGAGCCCCACGTGCAACTGGGGTCCGTTTGGTTAGCACACACAAACTCTGGAACTACAGGATTCATAGATGTCATGGTATTCATAGTGGAAACATCACTAGTAGCAGCAATTGACCTAGTTACAGGGCATTGTGTCACTAAAGGGAAAATTCGACCAGTTGGCTTCCATTCCTTAACAGTCACTATTTTCTGATTAGTCATTCTAGTTAAGGGGCACTGATCTCCTAACGTGAATTTTCTTCCAGTGGGCCTCCATTGATAACCAACATGAGTAAACATTTTTCCTATTGCTTTCCAAATTTGCTTATTCATTTCAGGTTTATTAACATGCTTAACAGGGGATCGTTTAGGAGACATCAAAAATGACACAACACAATCATCATGATTACCAGAAATTAAGCATTCATTACATGTTTTGCAGACAGCATTAGAATTCGAATTCATTACAGTACGCTTAAAGCTAATACTAGAATCAACAAGATTCATTTTGTTCAAACCAAACTTATTGTTCCTAGGGTGGACTTCTACTTTCTTCACATGATCACTCTTAGACGACGCAGTCCTATCTTTCCTTGTATTGCGACTAGGCTTTGACCCGCTAGCTTTGGTGTCACTGTTCACTCCTGTAGAAGAAATGATGGGAACATTAGTTTGTTTCACTACCACTTGTTTTTCTGGTTTTGATGTGCTGGGTTCAGATGTTTTGAGTGGTACATCAAAGGTTACATGCTTGTTCTTAATCGTAGAGGATGATGCAATAAACCTATCTCGCTTGTTATCAATCTTAGGACAAGTGCCAATGACGTATTCTAAGAGTTCCTGAGATCGTTTAGTGAGGAAGCAGGCACCTACAACTGCACTATCAAGTGGTTTATCTATCCTATCCTCTTCTACGATCTCACGAAGGATATCAAGGCTATTCTTAAGATGAGTGAGATAATCTTGATGAGCTGACATATTTTTTCTAAGAGGAAACGGAATAGTCACAGCATCAATTGCATATTTTCTACAAGCAGAAACCTTTGGAACAACATTTTCACTAGTGATGATTGGCATTTTCCCTTTCACCTGAGTCTTTAGATTCTCAATCTCATTTAGCAAAGAAGTTATCTTTTCATTGTGGTTGTTACGTGTGACTCTAATCGAGTCATATAACTCTTTGTAATGTTGTTTGATTTTTGAATTTTCAGCTTGAAAACACTCATTTTCATATTGTAATTTATTGATGGTGTCTTGATAGTGAAAATTATGAGAATCTAAAGACGATGGTTTGTGGGTGTCAATCACATCACTCTTATTCGATTTTAATTGGGCAATTTGAGCCCTCAATTTTCGAATCGTGTTAGTGTGTGCTTGAATTTTTTCATCTCGTTTGCTTAATTCAAAATATGTATCAAATTCAGGAGCATCCAAAGATATCTTGGCATTTGAGATTTTAACTCTTTCTTCTAAATGTTGATATTTTAATTGCAAATTAAGATTATCAACCTCTAGTTTTGAAAAATGCCTGACCATGTTATCATGGTCATCGTTTTGGATTTTCTCATGCAATTTTAAATTCTCCCCCTCAAGCTCAACAACACGATTCTGAGAAACATTCAATGCAATAGACAACTCATGAAATTGACAAGCAGTTAATGCAGAATCAGTAACAGTATAATATACATCTTGTGGAACGCATCTAGCAATCAAATTCTCATTGGTGATGAGAATATTCTTTCTTTCAATCTCACTGCATTTAAGATCAATAGCATTTTGTTTCTCTATGTTTTCCATATCTTTAAACACTCCTTTCATCTCTTTTAATTCAGTTTCAAGGGTTTTTTGCATGCCCTCAAAATGTTCTTTAAGAAGTTTAAAAAATGGAATAACCTCAGTTAAGTAGCACCGTTTTGTTTGTTCAAAACCCCTTTCCCCTTCAGTAATTCCCGTTGGCGTAATTCTCTTCTTACATGTTTTATCAAAATCAGCAAATAGTTGACAAAGAACGTATATGCTAATTAGAGTTTTACATTCTGTGGGAAGAGTCAAAGGAACTAAGTGCTTGGGTGTATTGGGAGGATACACCGTTGCAGCCGAAATTTTCCTAAGGGGTGGAGTTTTGGCTTTAAGTTCATCGGCCTTTCTCTTTTCAATGTCCAAAGACCAAAATATTTGTTCAGGCGTCAACTTAGTTTGAGGTGCAAAGACAGTCAATCGATTTTCCTCATAGTAATCATGGGGTTTAATTATGATTCGATTGGCTATACATTTGGGATCCTTCATTTTTTCAGCCAATCTCTCTCTATTTCTTACTTCTATCTCATTACTCTCTTCAAGTGATGACACATCAGGGGGCATGACCAGGCTTAAGCAGTTCATTTCCATCATATAATGCAGGTTGGGCTACTTTAGCACTCCTAAGGAAAGCTAATTTTGGTTCACCTACATTATGTTCCCTATGTTTATCACACAACTTTTTGTGCTTTTGAATCATTTGAGCAGTTTGTCTGGTTTGGTCTTGTGTGTACAACATCTTTTCAATCTTATTCTTTAACGTTTTAACTCTAGAGAAATCATTTAAGAGTTTTGATTCTTTTTCTTTGAAATCATGTTTTAGTGTAATTACACTTTCCTGGATCTCCTGTTTTTGTTTAACAGTTTGATCAAGTTGTTTTCGCAAAGAATGTAACTCCTTTTTCAATGTTTCTTCTCTTAAATTACGTTCTGTTATGTATGTACGCATTTGACTATCCATTTTTTGCTCACGTTCAGTTAGCTCAAATTTTGCACGTTGTTCATATATGGCCACCTGATCTTGATAGATGTTAAGTCTAGTGGTCAGGGTGTCATCAGGAATAAACACAGTGTTTTCATGCAACTCACAAGCATCATTTATAATAGAAGATGCACAATTTGGTACATCAGACACGTTGTTGTGATTCACATATTGTTCATATGGAATAATATTACTATTTCCCATATCAACAGTATCTGATTCAACAACATCTGTCTGTTGTACTTTGTTGGGAATCTTTTTTTCATCTACCACGTTATATGTGTCATAAAGCTTTAGTACCTCAGATATGACAGATGCATTGGAAGGACCAGCTTGTTGAGGTGATGAGACAACAGAAGACAGATTAGCCATGAAGATGGTTTGAGCAGTGGGTTCATCATCAACATCTGAGTCAAAAGCATCGCAGTCATCAGCTTGGAAGATGTTGGGAGCATTAAGTGCCAAGTCTTGAATAGGTTGATCATCCACATCAGCATCAAACGTGTTCCCCCCATCACCAGCAAGAAACAATAGCTCCTCTTCATCCAAATCTGCTCCATTCTCTTGAGCTTGCATCAACAACATCTTATCTTTGAAGTAGTCAGAGTTCTGTAGATGCTTTGGTTGAGTGCAGTTCCTTGCTATGTATCCAAGTCCACCATAGTTGTAGCACTTGGGTTGCCTTCCCTGTCCCTGATTGGCATTCCCCACTCTGTTCTGCACATTACCCCGACCAATGTTCCTTTGATTCACATTCTGCCTTCCTTGAACATTTTGTACCACAACCCTTCCATCCTCCACAGTTGCTTGATTGCGTGGGTTTGATGAAGTTCGAAGTTGGTTGTTGGTTTGAGGGAGTGTTGCTCTGAACTGTTGTACAAGTAAGGAGACTTGGTTGGATAGATTATCAATCATCTTGTCAGTGTGAAAGTATCCTGAATCCAGCCGGGAGTTCATAGTAGATGGTGGGTACAACGATGATTGGCCAAATGAAGTCTGATTCTGATTCTGTGATGAAAAGGGCTGGTGCTAAACTTGATCAAGTGAGGATTGATTGAACGGCTGAACATTTGAGACAAAGGCAAGAGAATCATTAAATGTTGTTGGATTGAGTTTTTCCCTCAGTTGACGATCATAGACAGCATGCTTTTCATGTTGTTATAAGTAAGCATACAACTGTTCATAATTGGTGTCTCTCAGTCCTTTGTTGAGCTTCACGGCTGTAACAAATCTATCCCACTCAGGTGACATGTTGTTCACAAACTTAGAATTGAGTTGGATATTTGGCATTGTCATCTTGATGATCCTCATGTCATTCACAAGCTTGTGAAATCTCACATAATAGTCAGTAATGTTCTCAGCAGGATTCATCTTAAAATGTTCAAACTCATCATACAACTGAGACTCACGATCTTCTTTGGTCAGTTCAGATCCAGCAAGAAGCATTTTGACATTGTCCCAAACAGCCTTGGCTTCAGTTTTGAAGTTGATAAGCTTGTAAACGTCTTTGGGCAGTCCTTGAATCACAATGTTAGAAGCTCTAATGTCAGCATCATAATGCTTCTTCTCTTCCTCATTAAGATCGTTGTACTCACGGGGCCTGTTGATTCCAAAAGTGACAGTTCCATTCTCATCGGTAGTGACAGCATCTCTAGTGGTGCCCATTTGAAAGGGTCCTTCATCAATGGATTTCAGGATGTTGACACCATTTTCTTTTCCCAAGCAGTACAGTCGTATTCTTTGTGCCCACGATTCATAATCCATCCTATCTAGCATAGGAGGTCGGGTATCGGACCCTGCAGCTTGAATGTCATCGGAAGGAGTGCTTGCCATGATGTTAACGTGCACGGGATTTTACAATTCTATGATTTAAACCGAGAAATAGATTCTTTCGCGGGATTTTACAAAAATCAAGAATAAGCCGTGATTTGATAATTAAACGCAGTACACAAAACGCAGTGGTTCAAAACGCAGTAGCTCAAAACGCATAAGTCCCAAAACGCAGAAGTCCCAAAACACAGTGAACTACAAACCACAGAATACCACAAACCGCAGAAGACTCAAACCGCAGAATACCACAAACCGCAGAAGACTCAAACCGCAATGCCATAAACCGCAAACCGCAGAAATAGCAAACCGCAGCAACTCCAACCGCAAGAAGTCAAACCGAAGCACCTGAAACAGCAAGAAGTCAAACCGCAGCACCTCAAACCGCAAGAAGTCAAACCGCAGCACTAATCGACAAACCGCAAAGGACAAAACAGTCGCTTTCAACTGCGATTTGTCTTTTTCCCGTTTTAGTTAAAAGCCAAAATGCAGTCAGAATACTTGCCAAACCGCAGTCAACAATTTCCCAAACAAACACAAACCGCAACTAACAATACTTTACCGAGGCTCAAACCGCAGTGAAGAATATGCGTCCGAAAGTCAAACCGCAGTAAAGAAACACACCACTAATTTTCCAATAACAAACACCAACACTATTATACGTTATCAATAAGGATGCAAGGTAGTTTTGTGAACATGAAAGTACAAAGTTTTAATGATTTAAACCACAAAAAAAGCACAAATCGTGATTTTTCTTCCTTTTCAAGTCGAACCACAAAACAAACAAAAAGCACCAAGAACAAGCCACTAATTCGTGAACATGCAATCACTAGAACCTAACCATGGCTCTTGATACCAATTGTAGCATATTCACAATCATATAACACACTTGTAATGGTGATTTGGCCGAACACTTAGAGAGAGAAAGAGAGGAGTTGGGAACTTAGAGAGAGAAATGAAAATGTATTAAATTAAGGTAAAGGAAGTTCCAACCCTTCCCACACATGAGAAGGGGTATTTATACTACTAGCATATGTGCCCCGAGTGGGCTGTGGAGTGAGCTGACAGTGGGTAAAGTCCCGACCCACTCCACGAATACAATAATAACTAAACTATTACTAATAATCCTACGAGCTACTTAATGCTAATAACTACTCTGGGTGACCGAGTCTTCATATAATATTTATATTCCTAACATAGAGGCAAAAAGCCTACATTAGGATATTTTAGAGTTTTTGGAAGGAAGTGCTTCATTCTAAACACTAAGGATTATCTCACCAAATTTGACCCAAAGTCTTATGAAGGTGTGTTCCTTGGATACTTGCAAAATAGTAAAGCCTATATCGTTTTGAACAAAGAAACCTTAAGAGTCGAGGAATCGTTGAACGTAACATTTGACAAAAGTCCACCTCCCTCTAAGACATCACCTTTGGTAGATGATGACTTAATTGAAAGTCAAATAGTTAAAAACCAAGAGAATCTAGATAATGACAAGGAAGATGAACCTTTAAATAGAGAAATTGTAAATGTTAAGGAATCTAAAAGTTATCCTTTAGATAATGTCATAGGAGAAATTAATGAAAGAACCTTAAGATCAAAAGTTCAAAATCAAAGTAACTTCTTTTGTTTCATTTCAACCATTGAGCCTAAAATTATAAATGAGGCTATAAAAGATGAATCTTGGGTTATAGCAATGCAAGAATAATTAAACCAATTTGTTAGAAATGATGTTTGGACATTAGTTCCTCAACCAAAATGTCAAACCATAATTGGAACAAAATGGGTCTTTAGAAATAAAACGGATGAAAATTGTGTAGTGTCAGGAAACAAAGCTAGGCTAGTAGCTCAAGGCTATAATCAACAAGAAGGCATTGACTAGGATGAAACAGTTTCTCCAGTTGCTAGGCTCGAGTCAATTAGAATATTACTTGCATATGCATGTGCACATGACTTTAAACTTTTTCAAATGGATGTCAAAAGTGCATTTCTTAATGGTTTCATAAATGAGGAAGTGTATGTCGCACAACCTCCCGGCTTTGCCAATTTTGAAAAACCAAATCATGTCTACAAACTTAAAAAAGCTTTATACAGACTTAAGCAAGCTCCAAAAGCATCGTATGATCAACTTAAAACATTCTTAGTTGAACATAAGTATACCATGGGACTAGTAGACAACACTCTCTTCACTAAGAAAAAGGGATCACATATTATCATTGTTTAAATATATGTGGATGACATCGTATTTGGATCATCTTGTCAAGAGTTATGCGACGATTTCTCAAAAATCATGCATGACGAGTTTGAAATGAGTATGATGGGAGAACTAAACTTTTTCTTAGGCCTTCAAATTAAACAATTAGAAGATCGATGGGATATTCTTTAACCAATCTAAATACAAAAAAGATATGCTTAGAAAATTTGGTCTTGAAGACTCTAAACCCATGAAAACACCTATGTCCTCGGAAACTAAACTCACCAAGGATGAAGGAGGTGAATCAATAGATAACACTAAATATAGAGGAATGATTGGTAGTCTGCTCTATCTCACGGCTAGTAGACCCGACATTATGTTTAGTGTTTGTCTATGTGCTCGCTTTCAAGAAGATCCTAAAACATCCCATCTTGAAGCCTTAAAAAGAATATTTAGATACATTAAAGGTACTACGCACTTAGGATTATGGTATCCCAAAGAAACGGGTATCGAAACCATAGTGTATGCTGACTCAGACCATGCCGGTGATCATGTCGAAAAAATACAAGTGGTATTTGCACTTTTGTTAGACATTGTCTTACCTCATGGTTTGCAAAGAAACAAACGGCTCTATCAATCTCAACAACAGAAGCCGAGTACGTGTCAGTAGGAAAAGCATGTCAACAAGCTCTGTGGATGAAACAAGCTCTCGTCGACTATGGAATTCAACTCAATGACGTCCCTATTCTTTGTGACAACAAAGGAGCTATTGATCTTAGTAAGAATCCAGTTCAACATGCTCGAACCAAACACATAGAAATCCGTCATCACTTTCTTCGTGACAATGTTCAAAAAGGAAACATCTCAATCGAGAAAGTATCCTCAGAAGACAACATTGCCGATATCCTAACAAAACCTCTTAAGAGAGAACCAATTAATCTTTTTAGACTTGGTTTAGGATTAATGGAACCAAATGTGTAGTTAAAACCTTAGCTTAAACCTTAGCTTAGTTAAAACCTTAGTTTAACCAAAAACGACAAAAATGACCAAAACCCAAAACTGGTCCCAAGGAACCATTCGACAACACGGACGGATCCAAATATTTGGTTCCACCCCATCCATGGGTTTCTGGGTTGTTTTTGAATATATTAAACAAACACACCTTTCCTCATACATATAACACACAAATAACTCAAACTCGTCCCATGGCACACCATTCTCAGAATTTAGGCTTCTCCTTCAACAAATTTGTGCTCTAATCCACACTGTAAGTTTCCCAATTACATTTACACTCCTGATCTGAGTCTAGGGTTTCTATTTCTTGCACAAAACCTAAACTTGGGGATTATGCATCTTTTTGATAAATCATGAAGTACATTTGCTAAATTACATAACTAATCATGTTTCCCTTAGTTAGGAATTGCATATTGTAAGACATTATCATAATTCACTAAAAACCCCATGTCAATTTTTTATTTTTATTTTTTTTTTGTAAAAAACTTCTCACTATTAGGAAAAATAATTTTTCACATTGTTCATACGAATAAAAATGTTATGTTTAAAACATCATTTGCATAATGTCTCTTGAATGCTAAAGGAAATACATAACTAATATGTATTTTCGGGTACATTCAAGCGAAGCTACATTGAATTAGGTGTGTTTGGGTTATCTCTCGTTTTGTTATAAAATTTGCTAAATGAAATTTTTATGCATTAAAAAGAGTCGAGATAACTACACCTCCACATTGTCCTCATATAGGCACACACTAGAACATTATATCTAAACTCTTGTTAGTTTTAACTAAACTATGTAATTTTTGTATCTAGGATCAATCATGCCTCCCGCGACCTTCTACGACCACAAGGATACCCTAAACTACCTTCCAAAACACCATAAAACTAAAGGACTTACACCGGCGCAATTGAAAATCTTTAAGGCCCTAGAGAAAAGATATGTTCACGAGGGTAGAACCATAGACCCTTCTTTTCTAGAAGGAACCAATATTCGCCAAGAACTAGCGACCATTTACTTTGATGGCCTCTTGGACATTAACGAACCAATATGTCCTAGATTTGTATTAGAGTTTTATGATAGTGTTATCCTCACCACCAATGATTATGGTCTCATCTCTATCCAATTCAAAGTCAATCAAGTGACTTTAACATACCTTTAAACCAATTTGCGGAAGTCCTTGGAATTCCGTGTGAAGGTACATGCCTTTACTCGGATAAATGGTGTTGGAAATTAAATGTTCTAAAGTTAGTACTGCTGAAGAATACACTAACAGTACAAACTGCTTGTGTATATATGAAGACTGCTGAGATATAACTAACAGTACTAACTACTAGGTTAGTACTGCTAGTACAACTAAAGGTATTGCTCGCATGGATAACAGCTTTTGGAGACATTGTAGGAGATAAGTATGGAATATATATTTTGTATATCTTATTTAGTTAGCATTATACGGTAGAATACTTATCTTGTAAAGGACTCCTTAAGTCTATAAAAGGAGATCCTAGGATATACGATTACATATATATCAGTCATAGAGTTTTGTTAATATTCAAGGTCGATTGTAACCCTAGTGATAGCTAGATCACTCGTATTATTCAAGCAATAATATTGAATCGTTTGGTGTTAATCTCATTGTGTTCATTGTCATACATACTTTACTGTTCCATCAAACAAACCAATAATCTTCTAAGTGTGGTTAAGTAGATTCCGCATACTTAACTGCATACACTCAAAGTATCTCAAACACATTATAAAGGAGTAACATCCTAAGTGTTAAATCAATCCGCTCAAGTGGTATCAGAGCCAGGTTTGATACTATTGATTTAGAAGTAATGGACACGGAGACTACCCAAACAAACATGGCTACTAAATTGCCAATGCTCAAGCAGAATGAATTTGACATGTGGAGGCTGCAGATAGAATAGTATTTCCAGGTGCAAGACTATGCACTCTGGTGGATTATTGAATAAGGTAACTCTTTCAAACCTTCAACTTATTTTTGAAGGTATGGTTAAGAATGTTGATAGTAAATCAAAATTTTTGATGTACCCAAGGTTCATCCAATCCATTTTGAACAAACATCAACTACTTCCACTCAAAACAGTTTATCCAACCCCAAAGCTTACTCAAAAACTCTTTAGCAATATGAAAATAGCTTCAAGAGGGTATGGTGGGAAGCAGTACCACTTTTTGATACTATGATACAAGCTCAGGGTGAAGGAGCAACAATCCAATTGTCTCCCATCACACACCCACAACATCAGAAAACTCATCTTCACAACCATCTTCATCAACACATAGGACTTTATCCAGACAGGACTCTGATGTACCTCAGCACAAAGTTCCTACTCCCACAAGTGTAGCAGATGAGGCTTACAATGTCATAATGGAAAGGGCTACTTATACTGTCTCTGGCTTAGAAGCTGGGCAAGACAGAAGCAACGTCAATAAGACCCAATCCATGGCAACACCAGCAGTACCTAGTACTCCTGGTGGAATCCCTAGCCAAATGGAAACTCAGGGTGGCTTAGAAACTCATCTTAGGATGGATTATGAGTCTATACCCCATGATTCACCTCTCCCTGAAGGTAACACATCAGGAAGTGTTGAGGGCAGTCTGAAACTAAAGGAATTGATAGAAACTTGTACCAAATTGTCTGAGAGGGTGACCACATTGGAAGATGAGCTTAAAAGTCACAAGAAGAACTTTGCAGTGGTCTACACAAAACTTGTCTTAAAAGTGAAGAAATTAGAGACAACAGTCAAGCAACTGAAAGGAAAAAAATCAACAAAGATAGTGGTTTCCACAAGTTCTTCTTCTTCTAGTTCATCCAAGGATCCAAGTTCTGATGATGGTGAGGAGTCTTCCAAACAGGGGAGGAAGATTGCCCAAATTGATCAAGATCCAGATGTTTCTTTGGTGCATGAAGAGTATGACACTCAGGGGAGGCAAGTAGATCAGATGGATTATGATACTGCTCAGATGGATGAAGGTACTGGTGGGTTTGAAGAAGGTACTGCTAGTGTTCAAGGTACTGCTAGTCTTCAGGATCTGTTGGGAATTATGATACGAATCAAGAGAAGACAACTTAGGTCTGGTAGTATGTCAGAGTTAGGTCTGTCTTTGTAATTAGGTCTGGTAATGTAAAGTTAAGTCTGGTAGTATGTTTAAGTCTGGTTGACTTATAAAGTTAAGTCTGGTCGTGAAGTTAGGAAAGTCTGTTAGAGATAAGTTAGGAAAAGATACAAAACGTGTAAGTATCTTTATAGAAGATTTGTGTATATCTTCTGAGTCGGTTAGTATTAGGGTTTCCTTGTGTTATAAAAGGATCCCTAAAGGTTGTTAGTAATGAGTGTGAGTTGTACGAGTTCACTATTGTGATTATAATCAATATACGAAGTTAGTGATATTCCTGTGTGTTCTTCATTGTTCTTGTTAAGATTCCGCATTAACAACAACAATCACCTAGGGTTTCTCACTTAGATTGGTTCGGATTTATCCTAACCATCTACTAGGTATTCAAGACTACTTAGTGATCCACATACAATTCGTGGACCAACAAGTGGTATCAGAGCAAGGCGAGAGACTCTGAATTCGAAGAACACTAAAACCTAATTCTCACTCAAATCACCCTACATAATGTCTGAATTCGATAAGACTGAAACTTTCTCAATCCATAACAGTGAGGATGAGAAGTCAAACCATGAAGATGAAGGAAAAACCAAAACCAGTAACTCCCAAACACAACAACAACCCATCCCTTCCACAACCACAATCTCAAACATAAAACTTCCATTACTGAAGAGAGAAGAGTATGATATATGGGCCATGGAGATGGAACATTATCTGGAGTACATTGATAGTGATGTATGGAAGGTTATCCAAAAGGGAAATTCTAAGAAAAGAATTTCACAAGGGAATGATGGGCAGATCAGAATAATGCCACCAGTATCTGCTGAAGAGATCAGGGCTGTGGAGAAGGAAAAGAAGGCCAGAACCTTGCTTCTTATGGCTATTCCTAAGGAGCATCTACAAAGGTTTCATGGCATCCTTGATGCTAAGGAGATGTGGGAGGCTATCAAGAAACGATTTGGAGGCAATGCAAACTCCAAGAAGATGCAAAAGGCTGTTCTTAAACAGCAATTTGAGACATTCAGTGTTTCAAAGACTGAAGGTTTGGAGAAGGGCTATGACAGATTTCAACATCTGTTAACACAACTGGAAGTTCATGGTGCAGCAGTTTCAAATGAGGATGCAAACCACAAGTTCCTTAGATCTTTACCATCAGAATGGGGCAATGTATCTATGGCGATGAGGATTAAGGAGGAAGTAGATTCAATGACACCTGATGACCTATACAATAATCTCAGGATGTTTGAAAGGGACATCAGTAACAACACTCAGGCTTCAACCAGTTCATCAAATGTTGCTTTTGTGTCACAAAACAAAAGCAGTACTTACAAGGTTAAATCTGGTAGTGTTAGGTCTGGTATCTATGAAACTCCTTCAAGTGAAAGGTCTGCTTCAAGTTTTACTGATGAGGTGATACATTCTTTCTTTGCCAATCAAACGGAAGATGAAAGCTTTATTAGTGAAGACCTAGAACAGATTAATGATGCTGAAGTTGAGGAGATGGACATAAAATGGCACATTGCCATGGTTGCTTTAAGGGTCAAACGATTTCAGAAGCAATATGGAAGGACCATCAACTTCAACAACAAATCACCAGTGGGATACACAAAGAGGACAGTTGAATGCTACAACTGTCACAAGCATGGACATTTTTCAAGAGATTGTCCAGAGAAGAAGCCTGCTGAAGGGAAAAGAGATGATGATGGGAAGATGGAAAAGAATCAGATGAGCCTGCTGACAATGGAAGCTGGAGGAGTCAACTGGGGTGAGCATCCAAGAGTGAATGAGGAGTCTGATCATGCTCTCATGGCCATTGGTAATGAGGTATCATTATGCTCTGAATTATGCACTGACTCATATAATCTTGTTAAGGCTTTGTGTGATGAGCAGCTAGAACAAATAGGTGATCTAGAAGTAAATTTATTAGCACATAAAAATGCTGTAAAAACTTTAGAGGCACAAAAGGTCACCCTTCAAAACCAACATGCTGCTTTAAATGAAAAACTATACTTTCAAGCTAATAAAATATATGAACAAGATGAAAAGCTTAAAAGGTATAGACAGTTGGGCCTTAAAATTCAGAAGGAGAGGGATGAGTTGAGAAAAAGGGTAGATCAGTGGAACAATTCAAATAATAACTTGTTTAAGTGTTGGGATTCCCAAATTAAGTCAAATAAAAAATGTGGCTTAGGATATGAGGAAAATGAGAATAAGGCTATATTTAAGAATAAAGAAGAGGACTATACTGATAAGCCTTTGTATAATAGGTTTGTTAATACTGGTGACTTTAAGGGAGTACCACCACCTTTGAGTGATGACTATACTCCTCTTGAAAAAGAAGAGTTGGATGATTCACTCTTTGTGTATGGTAAGAAAGGTCCTCAAGTGCCTGAACCAACCACCTCAGAGGACAAATCCAGTAGGTATTCTTCTTGTCAATCCAATGACTCTGAAGGATCTATTGATGGTTCCTCTGATCACTCTAAGTCTGAGTCAAAAAGTGAGATAAAAGAGAATCCTGAACCTAAGGTTATTAAGAAGTGTGAACCTGTTGTTACTAAACCTGTAGTGTCTGAACCAAAAGCTGAGACAGTCAAACCTAGTTGTGTTAATCACATAAAAACTCCTAGGGAATCTGTTAAAATGAGTGAGTCACCTAGAAGCAATAGTGTTCACAGAGAAAGTAGGAGTAGTTATACTTATGCTCCTAAAAGATGATTTGTGTGTGGAAGTTTAAGTCATTTAATAAGAGATTGTAACTTCCATGAAAAGAGAATGAAAAGAGAGGCTGAGCAAAAGAGAAGGAATGTTAATATGGGTCATGATTCAAATAAACCAGTTTGGAATGATGCTAGTAGAATTAATCATGCCAACCAGTTTGTTCCCAGACCTGTCCAACTCAATAACTATACCAGACCTAACTCTTATGTTAATTCTGATAGACAAAATCTTAGGTCTGGCTACAGGAACTTTAATGTGAATAGGCAAAATGTTAATTCTATGAGGCCTAATGTGAATACTGGTTATGTTAACTCTTTGAGATCTAATGTGAACACTGGCTATGTGAGACCCAAACAACCTTTTCAAAAACCTCAGGTGAATGCAAATGTTCAAAGAAATAATTTTTATAAAACTCATTCACCTGTGAGAAGACAAGCTGTAAAGCAAAAAGCAAAACCTTTAAAGGGGAATGGGGGGGTCTGCTGTTAAGACCTCAGCATGTATGTCTTGGGATTCAAACAAAAATAAATCAAAATATAAATCCCAAAACAACAGTGGATCAGGTTCAATTAAGAAATTTAAGCATGTTGATCCACAAGGCGAACCCAAGCCTACTCAGGCCTGGGTTCCTAAGAGAAACTAATCTCTCTTCTTTTTGTGCAGGATCATCCACTTTGCTATATGGAAGACTGAGGAATTCTTGACAGTGGATGCTCTGGGCACATGACTGGTAACAAGAACTATCTAAATGATTTTCATGAGTTCGAAGGAGGTTCTGTTACTTTTGGAGGAAGCAAGGGACAGATAACTGGTAAAGGAAGAATTATTGTGGGCAACATAGAATTTAACAATGTATCCTTTGTGAAAGAACTTGGGCAGTTCAACCTTTTCTCAATATCACAAATTTGTGATACTCAGCATAAGGTGCTTTTTACTGAAACTGATTGTCTTGTGTTGACTCCGGACTTTAAGATGCCTGAAGAACATCAGATTCTTCTTAAAGTTCCCAGACAACACAAAATGTACAGTTTTGATATGAAAGCATCTAATTCTGCAAAAGGTGCTACCTGTTTGATCGCAAAAGCTACTTTGGATGAATCTAAGTTGTGGCACAGAAGGTTAGGCCATGTGAATTTCAAAAACATGAATAAACTTGTGAAGAATAACCTTGTGAGAGGTTTGCCTTCAAAATTGTTTAAAAATGATCATACTTGTGTGGCTTGCAACAAGGGAAAACAACATAGGGCATCCTGTAAGGTTAAATTAGAAAGATTAATCACTGAACCTTTACATACCTTACATATGGATCTTTTTGGCCCTACATCTGTCCATAGTATAAATCATGCATGCTATTGCCTTGTCATTACAGATGATTGTACTAGATATTGTTGGGTGTTCTTTATGTCTAGGAAGGATGAAGCTACTCCTTTGATTCAAACTTTCATTAGGCAGATTGAAAACCTTCTTAATAAAAGAGTTAAAATCATTAGGAGTGATAATGGCACTGAGTTTAAAAACAAAAGCATGCTAGACTTTTGTGGCAATAAAGGAATCAAGCAACAATTCAGTAATGCAAGAACTCCTCAGCAAAATGGAGTTGCTGAGAGAATGAACAGGACACTTATTGAGGCAGCTAGGACTATGCTAGCAGATTCACTCTTACCTACAACATTTTGGGCTGAAGCAGTCAGCAATGCCTGTTACATCTTTAATAGGGTTAGAGTGACCAAGCCTCAAAATAAAACCCCTTATGAACTTATGTTTGGCCATAAACCTGTTGTTAGCCATATAAGACCTTTTGGGTGTCATGTTACCATTCTTGATACTTTAAGTGTTCTTGGAAAATTTGAAGGAAAGTCTGATGAAGGGTTTTTACTTGGGTATGCATTAAACAGTAAAGCCTTTAGGGTTTACAATCTAGTATCCAAGAAAGTAGAAGAAAATCTGCATATAAACTTTCTTGAAGAAAAACCCAATGTCAAGGGAATTGGTCATAGATGGATGTTTGATATTGATTATTTAACTGATTCTATGAATTATATTCCTGTCTCCAAGGAGAATCAAATTAACCCTATTGCAGGTACCAAAGAAGTTACTAACAATGCAGGTACCAAAGATCCTTCTAATACAGGGAACACTGATGATGTGGCTGAGCTTGTTGTGATTCCATCTACAGAGACCAAGTCTGTTGCTGCTGAAGCAGAAAAAGAAAAGGATTCTGACTTCAAATCTCAAGTTTCTGGCAAAGTAGTATCCCCTAACCTTACCAGTACTTCTCATTTTAAGTCTGGTAGTAGTGCTCAACCAGACCTTTCTTCAAGTACTGCTTGTGCTGATTCTGAGATGCCAGAACTTGAAGTATTTCCAAATCCTAATGAAGGTATCTTTGAAGGGGCTTCCTATGATGAAGGAGGTATTGTTACTGATTTCAACAACTTACCCACTGAAGTGGAGGTCAGTCCATTCAAACAAGAAGTAGGGTGCAACATCAGTCTGCTTCACTTGCACTCATTAGCCTGATTAAGCAACAACAAAGGGTCAATCATAAGGACCAGCAACATTGCTTATTTGCTTGCTTTCTTTCTCAAAGTGAACCCACTACAGTTTCTGAAGCTTTAGGGGAGGAAAGTTGGGTAGAAGCTATGCAAGAAGAGTTGTTGCAGTTCAAGCTACAGAAAGTATGGGTTCTTGTAGACCTACCTAATGGAGCTAAAGTTATTGGTACTAAATGGGTCTTCAGGAATAAAAGGGATGAAAGAGGGGTAGTTGTAAGGAACAAAGCAAGGTTGGTAGCACAAGGATACAAACAGGAGGAGGGCATAGATTATGATGAGGTTTTTGCTCCTGTAGCAAGGATTGAGGCTATCAGGTTATTTTTGGCCTATGCATCATACATGGGATTCAAGGTGTATCAGATGGATGTCAAAAGTGCTTTCCTTTATGGCACTATTGAAGAAGATGTGTATGTACATCAACCTCCTGGTTTTGAGGATCCTGCTAACCCCAATCAAGTGTATAAGGTTATTAAAGCTTTATATGGTCTTCATCAAGCTCCTAGAGCTTGGTATGAAACTCTTTCTCGGTTTCTTGAAGAACATGGATACATCAGGGGTGTAATTGACAAGACTTTATTCATTAAGAGAGACCAGAAGGATATCATTCTTGTTCAAATCTATGTGGATGATATCATTTTTGGATCAACAAGAAAGTCTTGGTGTGATGAATTTGAAGGTTTAATGAAGAGCAGGTTTGAAATGAGCTCAATGGGAGAACTTACATTTTTCTTGGGACTGCAAGTTAAACAAAAGGATGATGGACTTTTTATTTCTCAAGACAAGTATGTTGCAGAAATTTTGAGAAAGTTTGAGTTCTCAAATGTGAAGACAGCAGTCACTCCCATGGAGAACAAGGTGCCTTTAACAAAGGATGAAGATGCTGCTGATGTGAATGTGCATCTCTACAGATCCATGATAGGTTCCCTCATGTATCTTACTGCTTCTAGACCTGACATTATGTATGCAGTTTGTGTTTGTTCACGTTTTCAGGTACAACCAAAGACTTCACATCTTCATGCTGTGAAAAGAATCTTTAGGTACTTAAATGGTAAACCAAATTTGGGCCTTTGGTATCCTAAGGAGTCATCTTTTGACCTGACAGCTTATTCAGACAGTGACTATGCTGGTGCAAGCCTGGATAGGAAATCTACAACAGGAGGTTGTCAATTCCTTGGAAGGAGGTTGATATCTTGGCAATGCAAGAAGCAGACAATTGTGGCCAATTCAACTACTGAGGCTGAGTATGTAGCAGCTGCTCATTGCTGTGGACAAGTTTTGTGGATTCAGAATCAGATGCTGGACTATGGTTTGAATTTTATGAATATTGTTATCCACATAGATAATAAGAGTACTATCTGTATTGTTAAGAACCCAGTATATCACTCTAAAACTAAGCATATAGAAATCAGGCATCACTTCATTAGAGATTGCTTTGAAAAGAAGTTGATTAGAGTGGAGAAAATACATACAGATTTTAATGTTGCTGACCTGTTAACTAAGGCATTTGATGGTCCTAGATTCAATTATCTGGTAGTTAACATTGGTATGATGAACCCCTAGTTTGACTTAAGGGGAGGTCAATCTGTAAAGTATGTTAAGTATGAGTACTTACCAGCATTTAGGTTATTTTTAAGTCTTGTAGTTTTGTTTTTAGGTCTGTTAGTGATTAAAAAAAAAAAAAAAAAAAAAAAAAAAAAAAAAAAAAAGAATTTGATTTTTTGTCTTCTATTTCTTGTATAGATAATGCTGGATTAAGTAAATTTTCACAAGTTGTTGAGTGAGACTATTGGAACTTCTCACTTGGTGAAGGTGCTTTGCACTAACACATCAAAAGGTTATCAGTCCACCTTGTCTCATCAACACAAGGACTGGCTAATCCTGAGCAAACGGCTAACAGGTAAAGATTGGTCAAATCCGTTTATGGCTGACAATTTGCCAAAAATTGTATGGTATTCAACTCACCATATCTAAGATAAGTGAAGAGTTGGCTAGCCCACAAGGTTATGGCTTGTGGTAAAGGCTGTGGAAAACCATAAATGGTAATCAATTCACCATGATGAGGTGCTTTTCCATCAAAGAATTGACTAGTCCAGAAGCAAACGGCTTTTGGTAAAGACTTAACAAATCCGTTGATAATCTGATGATTTGCTAAAAATCATATGGTTATTAATGTACCATGGTCTTAAACACCAAAACATTGGCTACTCCAGTGGTAATGGCTATTGGTAAAGAGATTTTAAATCCATTACATTTTCAATGATTCACCTCTCACAGATGGTAACACATTTGGAAGTGATGAGAATAGTCTGAAACTTAAATGAATTTGATGTACATATAGTCAATGTTGCTGCAAAGACCATATCAGAAGAGCTTATCAAGATTCAAGCTGCTAGAAGAGATCAAGACCTAAATACAGTTCAAAGTGTTCATGATTCAATCCTCAGAAGGTTTAATCAGAAGAACTTGAAGTTCATGGAGCATGAAGATCAAGTTAGGGGAGGATTGTTGGGAATTATGATACGAATCAAGAGAAGACAACTTAGGTCTGGTAGTATGTCAGAGTTAGGTCTGTCTTTGTAATTAGGTCTGGTAATGTAAAGTTAAGTCTGGTAGTATGTTTAAGTCTGGTTGACTTATAAAGTTAAGTCTGGTCGTGAAGTTAGGAAAGTCTGTTAGAGATAAGTTAGGAAAAGATACAAAATGTGTAAGTATCTGATGGGCGTGCGTTGGAGTAAAGTTTTGGCAGTTTTAATGCCTACTCAAGTTTTAAATTTATATTTAGCCGACTTATCAATAACACACACACTTAACGAGCAGTGTACCCGGTCAGTATGAAGATAATGGTAAGTAGAGTGTCGATCACTAAGAGTGGAACGTATTATCTAGTTATTCTAATCAGTATTTTAATATCCTAATGTAAGGGGGTTTCAGCCTGAGAGACTGGCACGGTTTGTTTGCAATTAAATAATAAAATAAACCAATAGGCACGAATCAGCAAGTAGCACACACGTACACAGATAAATACTTGAGACAATAAGAGGGCTGTCCTTATGATTAAGTAGATTGTCACTTGTTTTTATTGATAGCTTTATATGAAGTGTATGTAGTTAACCCTTTCTCGTTGGTCCTAATCTTATCGGCGAGTAAACCCTTAATGATTACTTATGTCTAAAAGTTATTCCTAAGTGATCAATTTAGTAATAACCGTGGGAGCCACATTATGTCCCGCAGTCAAATGCCCGCAAGCCACTAATAAACACAGAGGTTATCAATGCACTAATAAGTAGTAACCAAAGACATCAACATATAAACTTTAATTGATGGGAAAGCAAGTATTAAAGGGAGTGCAATCTTTCGTTGTCACATTACACAAGCCACCAATCCTGATGAATTAAAGTTTGCTAACACAATAAAACAAAACTACTTAATGAATTAAACACATGCAGCACCTTCTTACAGCTCTTGTATCTTTGATTTGGGTGTGTCTTGTGCTGCCTCCTTGACTGAATTCGTCCTTTGTTTCTCCTGTTCAAACTTCGGTTTTAGGTTTTTCGAAACTTTTAATTCGTCTGGTCTACGGGGTATTTATAGTTTCTGTCTGAGGGAAGATGCGGCGCATCTACTAAGTAGATGCGGCGCATGTACTTAACTTCGCGTGGGGTCCAAGATTATAATATTCAGGTATATTCGTACACCGCCAGAAGATGCGGCGTAACTCCATGATTAGATGCGGCGCATGTCCTCTTGTATCTTGGATCGTATCTGGTGACATCTTGATAGAGATGCGGCGCATGTCGAGAGTGAGATGCGGCGCATCTGGAGCAGAATTGACTTGATCTTGTCCATGTCAGTAGACCTTCAACTTTATGCACGTTTTGCTCCATTATTAGTCCAAAATCGCTAAGTTTCACCAAATGCTTGTTTTTACCAGAGAATTACAAAAGTAAACGATTAAGTATCAATCCTCATACATAATATAGTAAAACAAGTCAAATTAATAGGATAAATGATAGTAATAAAATGTACTTATTTGAGTTCATCAAATATCCCCCCACTTGAACTTTACTTGTCCCCAAGTAAACCTTAGAATTTCTTTTATGAAAATGTATCCTAAAAGATGTTAGGATTTATTTTTATATTTGAGCATGTATTCGTTCATTTCATAATCACACAACTAAACACTTAACGATTCAGAAGTAAAATAAAATAAGTCGATAAAAGCAAATCTAATCGTTTAACTGTCCAGTCGCGACGAATATTCTATCATAAGCTTGGCAAGTATACACATCTCCACCACTAAAGCTAAGGAGTAACAAGTCTAAAGCGGTAAAAAGGGTTTTGTAGGCTTAAGGGTTAATTATTCTCTTTCACTATCGATCTTAAATTCCATAAAAGGCGACAAAATCACAAATACATGATCGAATCCACGAACACGATACTTGCAATTGCTCAAATCCTTAACTCGAATAGGCTAAAGATAGGTCCAAACTTTACCAATAATAATATATCAAAAAGGGCGACAAAATCATAAATAC
This sequence comes from Artemisia tridentata subsp. tridentata, assembly GCA_021014915.2. Classification (NCBI taxonomy): domain Eukaryota; kingdom Viridiplantae; phylum Streptophyta; class Magnoliopsida; order Asterales; family Asteraceae; genus Artemisia; species Artemisia tridentata. The sequence continues at coordinate 253,103,774 of CP139501.1, forward strand.
ATAGCCGAATCCACGACTACGATACTTAAGATTGCTCAAATCCCTAATCTCAATAAATCAAAGGTTTGGTTGGATAAAGAATAATAAAGGGCATGGATAACATTTGGGATATAAATTGGTGCAAAAATAAAAATAAACAAAACAAATAAATTAAAATCCTAAGTGTGGTTAATCACTATCCCAACCATCCCATGAATAAGACTCATATCATCGAATAACTCACGCTTTAACACTTGAAACACACGCTTTAGGTAGACACGAATTATACTCAACAAGATCTTAATCAAAGAATAAACCTTAATTGGCGTTCCCATAACTGCCAATTCCCATTCAATCCATAGATATAGTACAACAAATAGTGGTGATATCGACCACTTACATAACTTTACATCGTTGATTAAAACTAACTTCCAACTTTTCTTTCTTTCTTTTTCTTTTCTCATTTTTTCGATTTTTTTTTTTTTTTTTTTTTTTTTTTAACATAAACATAGATGTGTAAAATTTCACCACATCACTATAATGATAATTCTGGATAAATGTTCCATACTTTTCATAACTTCAGAAATAATGGTAATAGTGAAAGTAGTAAACACACGAAAAATAAACTCCAAAATATACAATATTTACTTTCACTCCAATTGCATTGTGCAATTTCCCGACCTAACCATAGATAATGAATTACGCACGCGAACACAGGTAATGTAAGGAAACACACTTTGCCTATAGCAATCAACCAACCACGGATTCTAATCTACAGGGTAGGCTAAGGTGTAAGGGTGTAACGAAACATTTTAAACATAGGTGTAAGAAACGAAAGGAATGGCTCTGAGGGTTTTTCTAGGGGTATCTTACTCTAAAAATGAGAGTAACAAAAGGGTTTATACGGGGGTTAACTAACCAGTGTAGTTAGTTAATAACACATAACATATAATAGGCTATTTGGGTGTAATCCTAGAAATTTACCAATTTAGACAAGTCATTCCAATTATATAAAATAATACTCATTATGGTAGTCTCGAATAGTATACAAGCCAAGTTCTAAAGTTTACAAGTCACCGGCACACTCATAGATTTGTGAATTTTGAAAAATCACAATTTTTGAAAATAACGTCATGTGTGCAGTTATGCAACTTAGATCTTAAACAAAAACATGCTAAAAAAAAAATTTTAAGTTTGATATATTAAGCACATTTTAAGCATAATTTTTGAAAAAGTTTAGGACAAGTAATTGTTAAGTGTTCTAATTCTCCAATCCCCCCACTTAAGTTAAACAACGTCCTCGTTGTTTGTATAAAAGGTTAAAAACTGGAAAATAAAAGAATTAGAACAGAAAAACTCCCCTGAGATTTGCTCGGTATGATCCTCCATTAGTATAAGAGCAAAAATCAACTTCTTGTGGATTAGAACGTTAAAGCTTCATACTTGATGTATCCACAGGAAATCCAGGAAACTATAATACCACCAACACTTTAAAACACACCTAAGATAAGAAAGGTTCAAGCTTTGCATAATACATTAGTAGTTAGGAAAAATAAAACTTAAAAATTAAAACTGAAAATCATCAGGTCAGTCGATGCGCCGTATCTTATGGAAGAAGATACGCCGTATCGAGCCTGGAATTAATACGGATCAGAATAAAGATGCGCCGCATCCTTAACCAGGGATGCGCCGCATTAAAATAAACTGATAAATAGTTTTAAAGTCGAAAATAAAATTGCAGAAAAATAAAATAAGATATGACCATTGCAGGAGATGCGTCGCATCTCAGAATTGAGATGCGCCGTATCCTCATGCGGCCCGGAAACAAAATAAAACGAAGTAAAGGATAGGATGCGTCGCATCTGTTTAAGCAGATACGGCGCATGTAGTGATCAAACAGACTGATAACAGTCTGTTGTAAAATGACTCTTTCCACGGTTTAATCTCATACGTCCTCTCGTACTCTCATGCTGAACTTAATGCCAGTCTTCATCAAACATAACAAGAAATATAAACTGAAACATTAAATATAAACATAAGAATAGCGATTAGTACAATCCAAAAAGTAATAATAATGTGTGGAACAATGTCTATGAAATCAAGAGAGTAAGGTCATGGGTGAGTGTGGTCGTCTGGATGGGTCCCGAAAGTGCTGGCTCCATCAGTCCTCTGGCGGACTCTGCGCTCGTATGCACGTGTCACTCCCGCAACCTCAGTACCATCTGGACGAACGTGTGTAATACCCTGCTGCTCTAATAGTCTGCTCACACTCATGACCACCCACTCTGAGTCTCTCCTCAGGGCTCTCAACTCTCCCTCGACTGCCTCAAGTCTCTGACCAATGGTGCGTGGGGGTACTGGTGCCTGTGGCACCTCCTCGCCGGCAGGAGCAGCAGCCGGAGGTTCCTGAGGTCCTCCCTGCTCCGCCTCTGGCCCTGCAGCTCTGGCGGGCCCTAATGCTGCCCAAAAGTGGCCTCCCGCAGCCACCTGGCAGATCCCGAGTCTAACCAAATAGTCCCTATCGATAACCGGGAGACGGGCCACAATAACCTCCAGCCCCGCTGGGATTTCTGCTCCAATAACTCCAAAATGGCGGGCCAGCCTCGAAACAAAATGCCCGCCAGTCATCTGGCTCCTCCGATCTCTCCCAACAGCAGATCGGTGGAGGTAGTGCGCTAAAAAGTGGGGGATGTTCACCGACAACCCCTCATCCATACTCCTCAAGAGGAAGAGGTCCAGAGTGGTCACCTTCTCAGGTGACTGACCCCTCCCAGCGATGGTGAGTGCAATCAAACGGTGGCATAGCCGCCTCATCGGCTCTCTGATCAATGTGTAGGATGGGGTGGAAGTAACGATGTCACCCATCGAAGAAATCCTAACCCAGTAGTCACTGAATACCCCTCTGTCAGGGACAACCCGTAAACTCTCAGCCCAGTATCTGGCAAACCTAGCAGATCCAATCTCCTCCTCAGTGTGTAGCCCCATGGCCAAAATAAACTGCCTCATCGACATCTGCCTATGCACACCTCATAACCTGAATACCAGAGTGTCAGCTGTATCAATCTCCAAATCCGTCTCCCTGTAATGAATCGTGCTAAAGAACTCCAGCATGAGCTCCCTAATCAGAGGCTCGTCAATCCTAAATAGTCTCTCCCAAGCACTAGACCTAAACACTGCCTCCTCATCATCTCCAACAACTACCATCTCCATCCGATGCTGTAAGCTAGCAGCTGCATGTCCACCACCGATCAATCCCACATCGTCAAAATTCAAAACCTGGACTCTGAATATTTTCTTGAAGTAAATCGAGTCAAGCCTATGCAAGTAATCCTCTAGAGTGGCAGGAGTAAGTCCCATGTTCTCAAATTGTAGCCACTGATGCCTTAGTGTGACCTCTGGTAGTGCCATCTGAAATAGATATTCACAGTCAGTAAACAGTCTGCAAAATAGGTAGATACGGCGCATCTGATTTAATCAGTGCGGCGTATCTGTATAAAGTATAAGAGATGCGGTGCAAGACAATAGATACGGCGTATTGAGATGCGTCGTATCTAGATTAATCAATACGGCGTATCTAGAATTTTATCAATTTTGAAATAGGTCGTTACGCCGCATTAATCAACCTAGATGCGCCGCATCTAAAAGCATATCAGTATAAAATAAAGGGTTAGGCACGTTTTTCAAGAATCCATATCCGTGACGTAAACTCCCGCATTATATCTCAGACCAAATTTACTGAATTGTTCCTATCAAAAACTTCTATCACACTTTCCCTCTAAAATTTAAAAACAAACACCCAAAACCCTCTTTTTCGTTCGATCTAATTAGTGCCAAATTCGATGTCCAAATCTACAATTAACTTAGGGGAAATTATCAATGCCAAGTTCTAATCATATCCCTATATCGTTTAAGCCCTAATCGAAGTGGTCATATAAACCCTAATTTTTATAATTAAACGAAATTAAATCAAAATAGAATAATTACCTTAATTTGATGATTAGGAGGAAGGTTATAGATCGGATTAAAGGAGGATTTAAGAAAGATGATCGGATTTCGAGTATAACTTTAGTGCGTGAAAGTTCTTAACTGTGTGTGTTTATGCGGCGCATTCCCGTCGTATTTATAGGGCGACACGATGCGCCGTATTAGAAAATTGGGATGCGCCGTATCTATTTAATTTCGTTGACTAGTCAATAAGTCCTAGTTGGTCAGGGATACGGCGCTTTGGATATTTAGATCCGCCGTATCTCTATGTTAGTTAACGAAATTTAAATGAAGAACGTACCTTGGCCTCCGCAACACAGTTCCTTATACATCAAATTTGGGTTAAACGGCACACCATATAGATGAATTCAAAATAAGAGCAATAGGCATAAACGTTTCATTAATAATTGTAATCCTATTGTTTAGTGGATAAGGATTTATTCCGAGGTTAGGAACAAATATCGTTTTTGAGCATACAAAATTAAGATTACGATTTGAATCAGATGTATAATATGGATAATAAAACTGAGATCATAGTGTAGAGAACTTTCCTTTGGGCAGTTGAATTATCGTAGAGTTTACCTGGGATTCTATTTCAAGAATTTAAGAAGTTCAATGTTACCAGTACTGAGTTTTCCTCCACTCTTGTCGTCTTATGTTCGGTCACTTCAGCTAGCGTCTCTTGGTTTGGTTCAGAATGTAATCCTTCTTGGTGATGCTCGAGTCATCATTTATCCTGAAAATAAACAACTTGCACACGAGAGTAGCGGACCGATCAAAGTAAATATCAAAAATCAACTATATTTATCAAATTATATTCGTCGTATTAACAAAAGTTAATGCGCCGTACTTTCGTTACGTTTAAAAATAAATATCGATTTTTGATTCAGAAAGATGCGCCGTATCGACAGAGATCGATACGCCGTATCTGTTTAACAATTCGCAAACTGTTTTTAATTAAAATAATAGATACGCCGTATCTGCTAAAGCAGATGCGTCGTATGGCGTTAACGTTTAGAAATTTTTTTTTTTTTTTTTTTTATCGAAAACAGATACGCCGTATCTGCTAAAGCAGATGCGTCGTATTACTTTATCGCTTAGAAAAATTTTCTTATTAAAAACAGATACGCCGTATCTTGGGGAAAAGATGCGTCGTATCGAATTAATTAAACGCGTTGTATTTTTTTAAAAATTAAACGCAATACGCCGTATCTGAGAGATCAGATGCGCCGTATCGTTTGATTTAGCACAGTACAACGATAGCAGAACAGAAAAATACGAAAAATAAAAACAAAAATTAAACACACAAACGAAAATAAACACACAAAAATAAAAGAAAACAATTAACACACAATACAACAAATATGCAAAATAATACAATGATGCAATTAATCTAATAAAAAGAAAAAAAACTAATTAAAATACTAATTAAATTAACAGATAATAACAATTCACTCCCCGGCAACGGCGCCAAAAAAACTTGATGGGCGTGCGTTGGAGTAAAGTTTTGGCAGTTTTAATGCCTACTCAAGTTTTAAATTTATATTTAGCCGACTTATCAATAACACACACACTTAACGAGCAGTGTACCCGGTCAGTATGAAGATAATGGTAAGTAGAGTGTCGATCACTAAGAGTGGAACGTATTATCTAGTTATTCTAATCAGTATTTTAATATCCTAATGTAAGGGGGTTTCAGCCTGAGAGACTGGCACGGTTTGTTTGCAATTAAATAATAAAATAAACCAATAGGCACGAATCAGCAAGTAGCACACACGTACACAGATAAATACTTGAGACAATAAGAGGGCTGTCCTTATGATTAAGTAGATTGTCACTTGTTTTATTGATAGCTTTATATGAAGTGTATGTAGTTAACCCTTTCTCGTTGGTCCTAATCTTATCGGCGAGTAAACCCTTAATGATTACTTATGTCTAAAAGTTATTCCTAAGTGATCAATTTAGTAATAACCGTGGGAGCCACATTATGTCCCGCAGTCAAATGCCCGCAAGCCACTAATAAACACAGAGGTTATCAATGCACTAATAAGTAGTAACCAAAGACATCAGCATATAAACTTTAATTGATGGGAAAGCAAGTATTAAAGGGAGTGCAATCTTTCGTTGTCACATTACACAAGCCACCAATCCTGATGAATTAAAGTTTGCTAACACAATAAAACAAAACTACTTAATGAATTAAACACATGCAGCACCTTCTTACAGCTCTTGTATCTTTGATTTGGGTGTGTCTTGTGCTGCCTCCTTGACTGAATTCGTCCTTTGTTTCTCCTGTTCGAACTTCGGTTTTAGGTTTTTTCGGAACTTTTAATTCGTCTGGTCTACGGGGTATTTATAGTTTCTGTCTGAGGGAAGATGCGACGCATCTACTAAGTAGATGCGGCGCATGTACTTAACTTCGCGTGGGGTCCAAGATTATAATATTCAGGAATATTCGTACACCGCCAGAAGATGCGGCGTAACTCCATGATTAGATGCGGCGCATGTCCTCTTGTATCTTGGATCGTATCTGGTGACATCTTGATAGAGATGCGGCGCATGTCGAGAGTGAGATGCGGCGCATCTGGAGCAGAATTGACTTGATCTTGTCCATGTCAGTAGACCTTCAACTTTATGCACGTTTTGCTCCATTATTAGTCCAAAATCGCTAAGTTTCACCAAATGCTTGTTTTTACCTGAGAATTACAAAAGTAAACGATTAAGTATCAATCCTCATACATAATATAGTAAAACAAGTCAAATTAATAGGATAAATGATAGTAATAAAATGTACTTATTTGAGTTCATCAGTATCTTTATAGAAGATTTGTGTATATCTTCTGAGTCGGTTAGTATTAGGGTTTCCTTGTGTTATAAAAGGATCCCTAAAGGTTGTTAGTAATGAGTGTGAGTTGTACGAGTTCACTATTGTGATTATAATCAATATACGAAGTTAGTGATATTCCTGTGTGTTCTTCATTGTTCTTGTTAAGATTCCGCATTAACAACAGCAATCACCTGGGGTTTCTCACTTAGATTGGTTCGGATTTATCCTAACCATCTACTAGGTATTCAAGACTACTTAGTGATCCACATATAATTCGTGGACCAACAGGATCTGTTGGCTGCTGGATATCAAGGTACTGCCAGTGCAGTTTATTCAAGCAAACCAAGGTTATCAAGGGCAGACAAGGGAAAAGCTATCATGACAGAGCAAGAACCTCCTTCTAAACAGTTGTCCAAGAAGGAACAAACTCAGTTAGCTCTGGATGAAGAGTTAGCACAGAAATTCCATGAAGAGGAATTAGAAAGAGTTGCTGAAGAAGAAAGAATGGCTGAGGAAGAAAGGGTGGTTGTATTTATGATTGAAAGAAAATATCAGACTGAGGCAGATCAGACAGCTGCTCAAATTCTTGCAGATCAGAAGATGGCTGAAGAGTTACAAGCAGAAGAAAGACTAAAGTATACTCCAGAAGAACAAAATTCAGCTATTAATGACTTGTTGGAGGAGATCAGAAAGAAGCAAAATAAAAAGAAAGTTTACAAGAAAAAGGTTCCTTCAAAAAGTGAGCAGTTAAGGTTTATGAAGAATTTCTTAAAGCACCGGGATTACTGGAAGGAGAGTTACTTCAAAGGGATGTATAATGAAAAAATTAAAAAGGCATACTTTGAAGCTTATGCAAGAATTCAGAGGCATTTGAAAGATGATAGTGCAATCATTGAAACTGAACTCACTAAAGGTGTGAAAAGAGGAGCAGAATTATTGGAATCTGAAGAAGCTAAGAAGCAAAGAACTGAGGAAGTATCAATTCAGGAAGAGCCTGCGGAGGAAGAAGCAGAGAAAGAAAAGGAAACATTGACTGATGAACAGATACACAGTATGATTGTAGTAGTTCCTGAATCCCTCAACATTGATCCACTTCAAGCAAAACATCCAATTGTTGACTGGGAAGTATAGTCAGATGGAATGATCAAAGGGTGGATGATCATCAGGGTAGGAGGAAAGTCTGAAGTGTACAAATTCTTTGAAGACATGCTTAGATCTTTTGACAGAGATGATTTAGATAAATTATGGAGCTTAGTTCAAGAGAAAGTTAAAACTTCAGATCCTACAGATGACAAAGATAAGGAATTATGGGTTAAGTTGAAAAGTTTATATGAATCAGTTGGAGGTGAAGCTATTTGGAGGTTTCAAGCTCCAATTGCAGAGATTACATGGATATTATTTGATACTTGTGGTGTTCACATGATTTCTAGCAAAGATGGTGATGAACTCAAATAAGTACATTTTATTATCATCATTTATCCTATTTATTTGACTTGTTTTATTATATTATATATGAGAATTGATACGTTAATGTTTACTTTTGTAATTCTCAGGTAAAAACAAGTATTATGTGAAACTTGGCGATTTTGGACTAATTATGGAGCAAAACAAGCAAGATGTTAAGAATCTACTGAAATGTACAAGATCAAGATCATTCTGCTCCAGATACGCCGCAACATACTTATTACATACGGCGCATCACTATCAAGATTTCACAAGTTACGATCCAAGACGGCAAAGGACATGCGCCGCATAGAGAAATGGAGTTACGCCGCATCTTAAGGCGGTGTACGAATATTCCTGAATATATTAATCTTGGACCCCACGCGAAGTTAAGTCAATGCGCCGCATCTACTTATCCTATGCGCCGCATCTAACCCTCAGACAGAAACTATAAATACCCCAAGGCCAGACGAATTTCGGGACACCTAGTACGAGACTTAGCTAAACTCAGAAGAGAAAGACAGCCGAATTCAGACGTGTTAGCAGCACAAGACACACCCTAAACGAAGATACAAGAGTTGTAAGAAGGTCCTGCATGTATTCAATTCATTAAGTAGTTTTGTTTTATTGTATTAGTACACTTTAATTCATCAGGATTGATGGCCGATTCCATGTGACTACGGAAAATCATGGGCACCCCTTAAAATTGCTTTCCCATTAATTAAAGTTTATATGTTGATGTCTTTGGTGACTTTTATTAGTGCATTGATAACCTCTGTGTCTAGCTGAGCATTGCTTGGGTCGCCATGCCCCTTCCTCGCCTATCTATTCTAGCGTATACGAAACGTGGGCATCACAAGTGCTCAATATTCTAGGATAGTGGGATAGACATAAGTGATCATTAAGGGTTTACTCGCCGATAAGATTAGAGCCAACGAGAAAGGGTTAATTTTATACACTTCATATAAAACTAGCAATAAAACAAGTGACAAACTACTTAATTATCAGGACAGGTCTTCTTATTGTCTTAAGTATCTATCTGTGTACGTGTGTGCTAATCGCTGATTCATGCTCATTAGTTTAGTTTATATTTAATCACAACCAAATTGTGCCAGTCTCTCAGGCTAAACCCCCTTGCGTTAGATTAGGTTGTATAGCTAACTTAAGATATTAAAATAATGATTAGAATAACTAGATAATACGTTCCACTCTTAGTGATCGACACTCTACTTACCATTATATTCATACTGACCGGGTACACTGCTCATTAAAGTGTGTGTTTTATTGATAAGTCGGCTAAATATAAATTTAAAACTTGAGTAGGCATTAATACTAAAACCACAACGACATCACGCGCGCACCAAGTCTTTGGAGCCGCTGCCGTGGATATAAAAGAATTAGAGCACATAACACGCACACATCAGATGGATTGGAAATTTATATGTTGGTAGAAAAAGATTATCCTCTTAGAGCAGCAGTTTTATTGGCTATAATATCATCAACACTTAAGGTTGAAGAAGGTTCAGAGATGGCAGATGAATTGGTCAGAAAGATATTTTACCTTGTAGAACAAAGAAAAGCCCAAACTAAAAGATTGACTATGTAGTGTTTGGAAGATCCTCACATCCTCATTTAATTCAGAAGAAACTTGATGATTTGGGATAAATCACAAGTTTAGGGAGGATTGTTGGGAATTTAATGTTCTGAAGTTAGTACTGATGAAGAATACACTAATAGTACAAACTGCTAGTGTATATATGAAGACTGCTGAGATATAACTAACAGTACTAACTGCTAGGTTAGTACTGCTAGTACAACTAAAGGTACAGCTCGCATGGATAACGGCTTTTGGAGACATTGTAGGAGATAAGTATGGAATATATATTTTGTATATCTTATTTAGCTAGCATTATACGGTAGAATACTTATCTTGTAAAGGACTCCTTAAGTCTATAAAATGAGATCCTAGGATATACGATTACATATATATCAATCATAGAGTTTTGTTAAGATTCAAGGTCGATTGTAACCCTAGTGATAGCTAGATCACTCGTATTATTCAAGCAATAATACTGAATCATTTTGTGTTAATCTCATTGTGTTCATTGTCATACATACTTTACTGTTCCATCAAACAAACCAATAATCTTCTAAGTGTGGTTAAGTAGATTCCGCATACTTAACTGCATATACTCAAAGTATCTCAAACACATTATAAAGGAGTAACAGACTAAGTGTTAAATCAATCCGCTCAAGTGGTATCAGAGCCAGGTTTGATACTATTGATTTAGAAGTAATGGACATGGAGACTACCCAAACAAACATGGCTGCTAAATTGCCAATGCTCAAGCAGAATGAATTTGACATGTGGAGGCTGCGGATAGAATAGTACTTCCAGGTGCAAGACTATGCACTCTGGGAGATTATTGAAGAAGGAAACTCTTTCAAGCCTTCAACTTCCACAACAACAGTTGATGGCAAGGTAGAAACAGTTGTGCAGACCTCTCCAGTAACTGCAGAAAAGAGGCTTCAAAAGAAGAATGACCTCAAGGCCTGAAGTTTGCTGATGATGACCATTCCAAATGATCAACTCTTGAATTTCAGCAAGTTCAAGGATGCTACGTCCTTGTTTGAGGCAATCATTCCTAGATATGGTGGGAATGAAGCCACCAAGAAGACACAGAAGACTCTCCTAAAGCAGAACTTTGAGAAATTTACTGCTACCAGTAATGAGTCCTTGGATCACATGTTCAACAGGCTGTAAAAGATTGTTAGCCAACTTGTTGTTCTTGGTGTGGATATACCTCAGGAAGATCTGAACTCCAAGTTCTTGAGGAGTTTACCTGCAGAGTGGGCTATGCATGTGGCTGTCTGGAAGAACAAACTAGACATTGATACTATGAGCCTGATGGACTTATACAGCAACTTCAAGATTGTTGAACAGGATGTGAAGAAGGCTGGAGGAACTAGTTCAAGCACTGGGAATATGGCCTTTGTGTCATCTCCTAGTAATCCAAGTCCAGTTGAAGAAGTGAAGGTTGTTGTGGGAGTTAGTACTGCTAACCCCAATATTAGTACTGCTAGTTCATCGAGTAGTACTAGTGGTATTCTGGAAGATAAAACCTATTGTGCTTTCCTGACAAGCCAGAATGATGGATCAATGTTGAGTCATGAAGACCTCTAGGAGATCAATGATGATGATTTGGAGAAGATGGACCTCAAATGGCAGATCTCTCTTCTTAGCATGAGGGCTAAGAAATTCTACCAAATAACTGGAAAGAAGATCACCATCAGCAGCAATGATACTGCTGGTTTTGACAAATCAAGGATAGAATGCTACAACTGCCACAAGCTGGGGCACTTTTCAAGGGAATGTAGGAAACCTAGGCAACAGGATGGGAGAGGCAAGGGTTATGGAAGCAAGACCAAGGCTGTGGAGATTACTGAGCCAACTTCAAAAGCAATGGTAGCTATTGATGGCTTAGGATTTGATTGGAGTTTTGTTAGGAATATAAATATTCATATGAAGACTCGGTCACCCCGAGGATCTATTAGCATTAAGTAGCTCGTAGGATTATTAATATAATTAGTAATAGTTTAGTTATTTTAGTATTCCTGGAGTGGGTCGGGTCTTTACCCACTGTCAGCTCACTCCACAGCCCACTAGGGGCAAATATTTTAGTAGTATAAATACCCCTCTCCACCTAGGGAGAGGGTTGGAACTTCACTTTCATTTCAAGCTAATACATTTCCAGTTTCTCTCACAAGTTCCCTCTCTACTCTCTCTCTAACTCCATCATGGTTTTGTTCTTCCATAACCCAAGACCTCCCAATTCCCACACAATCAACATATAATCGATCCTACAATTGGTATCAGGGCCTAGGTTGTGTTACTTTGTTGATTTTTTGTGGGTTCATGTATCATTTTGAAGCTGTTTTACCATTAATTTTCGGATCTGAAATTGTTTTTTTTTTCTGATCTTTTGTTGGTAAATTGTTTATACAAGTGTTTTTGTATCCAAAATGGTGCAAAAAGTCTTAATGCTTTCTTAAACAGCTACTTGTGTCTTTAATGGTCCAAGTTCTCAACCTTCTTTTTTTTTTTGTTTAACTTATTATCGAGACTGTTTTGTTCCATAACAGTGGAAAGAGTGGTCATAAAGTGGTCTGAATAAAGGTCAGAAACTGGTCTAAATGGGTGAACGGAAGTTTTGGTCAGAATCTCGCCGGATTTCTTCGCTGCGGTTTGTGTCTAAAAGTGATGTTCTTGGCTGCGATTTGATGAAAGAGAAAACACATATCTGACTTTTCTTGGAAAGTGCGCTTTGACTGGTCAACTGCGATTTGACTGGTCAACTACGATTTGAGGTCTGCGATTTGACCAAGTTTGCGATTTGACCAAGTTTGCGATTTGACTATGGTTGCGATTTGAGTCAATTGCGTTTTGATCAACGGTTGCAATTTGACCCAAAAGTCAAAGTACAGAAATGAAGGAGGAGAATACTGACTCAGACTCGACAGGGTATACCTAAATACACCTCGACAAACCGCTAATAACAATACAGCCATAACCCAACAATGTTAATCACTCGTTAATCCCAACAAAAACTCATGACACGTTCAATACATACACAAATCTACACTATCTCAGTCAATCCCATCTTACGTTCTAAACAGTATACACAAACTACAATATATGACAACCCATCTCACAACATAACTAGAATCATAACAAAACAAAAGATCTCAGCCTCTTTTCTTTTTCGTGTGCCACAAAGGTATTTTAGACCTCAATGATCATAAACACGAATAAGATAAACCATCACTGATCTATGTTGAAATTTTCACTTCATTTCTATCCGACACAAAAAGAAAAGTAAAATAACAAATCTGTTAATTTACTTTCTTGGTTCGTTCAAAAACACAAACAAAACAAGAAATGTCACACCTACCCGAGACCTTTGCTTCTTACAAAGATCTTGATGCCGAAAGCTATGAGATACAAGTAATGAGCAGAAGAACTTAAAAGTGTGTTTAAGTGACGAGTTTTCGTTGGTCGAATGAACTTAAAGTGGTGACTGACTTGTTTTCTTGAGTTCGAACTCAAAAGGAAGGAGATGTATGTGTTAACTTATGAGTTTAACTCGAATGGTGTGAAGAAGGGTGCTAAATTTTTTTGTTTTACTGGGGTGATAGAGGCGGATGATTGAGAAATTAGGGTTTGTGTTGTATTTGGTGGCTGTGCGATAAGGAAGAGGAGTGGGGGCGGATAGCTTAAGTTGATTAGGGTTAATGACCACAAAATTTGGGTTAGGGTATTATAAGGTGATTATAGTTGGACCGGGTTTTTATTTTTTTTGGACTGATTGTGGGATTCATGGACTTACCCGTGTTTACACTTGTTGGGCCATGTGTGATAACAAATGATGGTTATTTTTTTTTTTGGGTCGTGTATTGGAATGAAAATGTGACGATGGGACATTACTATTTTTTTTGGTATTTTACTTGATTAATGGTTAGTTTTGTGGATTTGTAATGTCTAAGTGAACAATTTCATTGGGTTGCTACGTTTTCTACATGGAAGGAGAAGTTGGGATGACTGCGTCTATTTTATGATATGTGTATTTAGGGTTAAATGGGATTAGGGTTAGGACATAATCTTATTTATAATCCCATCATATTATGTTGTGTTGTGGTGTTGTGGATTTGGCAGCTTTGTCCTATTGTGCCTGCGATTTGAGTATTCGTGGGTTGCGATTTGAGTAGGTCTAGCCTGCGGTTTGAATGTTGTGATTTGATCTTGTTGCGATTTGATCTTGTTGCGATTTGACTATTGCGATTTGGTCAAGTCTTGCGATTTGAAGAATTGTGCTTTGGTGCCTGCGATTTGAGTGAGCCTGCGATTTGATCTTTGCGATTTGAGTTACAGTTGACTAATTGCGATTTGGTTAATTGCGAGTTGACAAGTCGCTATTTGACTTATTGCGATTTGACTGATTGCGATTTGACCAGTTGCGATTTGACGTTGCAAGTTGACACTTGCGATTTGGTTAATTGAGATTTAACTTGCTGCGATTTGACAAACTGTGAATTGACTTGTTGCGATTTGATCAAGTTGAGATTTGACTTCTTTGACTTGAATTTTGAAGATTAGTATTGCAATTCACTCTTGGTTATTCTTGTTGATTTCACGGTTTCTCTTGTTGATTTTAGAAAATCCCGCGAAAGATTTGATTTCTCGGTTTAAATCTCAAGAGTTGTAAAATCCCGTCTACATCATGACAAGCACTGCGTCTGATGACATTCAAGCTACCGGGTCTGATGATATTGTTTGCCGAAATTTTTGACAAATTATTTTTGGACAAGTAGGCTGGACTTGGATTTGGACATAATAAAACTTACGGGGTTTGACTATTTTTTTGGGATATGTTTGTGCTACGAGATCGGTAGGAATTGGGAAATTATGGTAGCTTGGTTGGTTTGTTAATTCACGGGTTCGTGTACTTAGTATCTCAAATATCTCAGGGTTGGTTGGACGCACGATATTTGATGATCCTTGTTCGAGCGTACTTACAGTGGTTAAATTTGGCTATCTAGTTATATTTGTCAAAGGAGTTACGTTGTAGTGCTCACAGTATATAGCTATCACTTAAAGGAGTTACATTGTAGTACTCAGTGTCACACAAGATGTGGATAGTTCAAGAGGCGGATATATACAATAAAGGATGGAAGGTTGGGTATATACCACCACCTATAATTTAAGGAGTAATGGTGGTCTGCTCCAGATAGGTTCTTAATCACAAATTTAGTGCAAGTTTAAGTCGCGGATTTGTCTATTATCAAGCTTCATCAAGGGATCGTCGTTTCTCGAGCTTCTAATGGGATTGTAGTACAAGATCTTCTTAAGAGGTGGTCAGACTTAAAGACACGAGGTGGATTGGTTAGAGCAAGTGGTCACTGCATTAACCGATTGAATACGAGGTCGGTAAGTTAGCCAAAGGGTTTAAAGGTTGAGATTTGAACATCAATTCTCGTGGGATATTCGACGCTACAGAACATCAATGATACTTCACAGTCTAAGCAAAATCTTTCAAGAATCTTCAATGTCCTTCATGACTTCTCAAGACGTTTGCTTAAGACAAGAACTTCTCGGGTTTTATGGTCGTACACGTCAATGATGCTTCCGAAAGTTCAAAATCATCATGGGGGAGAAACGTGTACTTTGATGATATAAGGTCAACCTCCAGAGGGAAGTAGTTTATACTACTTTACTTAGCATGGTTTGTGAAGTATTCTACATATGGGAGAAGAATTGTAGCTGAGCTCTTGCATGTTCCCCAAACAGATATTCACTAAAACCAAAATTTGTCATGACACATTCAATTATCATTGTCTCACGGTTTCTTCTTGGTTTTGTAAAATCCCGTGAAAGAATCTATTTCTCGGTTTAAATCACAGATTTGTAAAATCCCGTGATGATGGGTTATGCGCTTTTGACAATGATCGGGATAAAACCATTATCAAAGCTCATTTAAAACATCAAAAATGGGCTAGATCTGGGCATTTAAACCACAAGATGTGACTACGGCGTTAACTCACTATTATATATTTGAGGTTGAAGTGAAATTTCACGGTGCGTGTACTTAGAATCTAAAGATATCGGGTTTGGTTGGATGAAGATTCTTCGAGATCCTTGTTCGAGCGTTTAACCTTTACAATGACAAAGACTTGGATATCTAGTTATTTTTGTGATTCTTCCTCTCTATTACCACAAAATAACTATCACTTTAAGGAGTTACGTTGTAGTGCTCAGTGTCACACGAAGTTGTGGATATCCAAGAGGTGATGTACGTCTTATACCTGATGGTTGGTTGGTTGAAGAGTATAGAGTACTTAGGGATTCAAAGTTGCACGAACTCTCTACACCGCTCTTAGTCACACATTAGTGCAAGCTTAAGTCACAAGTTCGGGTTATGTTACTTCAGTTTCAAGTTCATCATATTGGGTTTTCTCCATCAGTAGTCACGACAAAGAGCCGACTGAATGATAATGGGGTTGATAACGAGTTAGCTGAGAGAAATAGAAAAGAGAGAGATGACGTTTGAACACATCAGTTCAAGCCTCGTTCTTCATCGACAATGACGCTTGAACACATCAGTTCAAGTCTTAGGCCTCAATGTCAATATAATGGCGTCTGCAGATAACACTTCAGGCCCCGTTCCTCAAAGAAAAGAAAGGTGTACGCTTAAGTGCGCTTTATCTTCGGAAGAAGAGAAATCTTCTTGTTTATGACCATTCTCATCAACAAGTTTCATGCTCTTCCCATGCTCACTCAGTCATCAAGTGGATCAACGTACATTGGAGTATATTCTTATTCACTTGTTCTATCAAAAATAGCAGTCATGTGCAATTTTTGAGGGGGGAAAGGGTGAATAAACAAAATGTCAGTCATCAAGAGTCATCAAGTGGATCTACTTACTGATTGATGGTATTCTTATTCACTCGTTCAATCAAAAATGGCAGTAATATGCAATTTTTAAGGGGGGGAAAGGGTGAATAAACAAAATGTCAGTTATCAAGTGGATCTACTTACCATTGATGGTATTCTTATTCACTCGTTCAATCAAAAATGGCAGTCATATGCAATTTTTGAGGGGGGGAAAGGGTGAATAAACTACATGTTGATTGATGTTTGAGAAATGGTCATACGACTCCTGAATACATCAGTTTAGGAGTCGTGCAAACCAAGTTTCTTCAACACTATATGTTCCACCATCCATGAAGAAAGAAGATATGTTGTTTCAACCATTGGTTTGAAGAATACTTTCAGCTCTATCAAGTGTTGTATCTCCTATGTTTCCCACTGATGCACAGATATCTGCTGATACAACCGGTGTCACACCCCCAAATTTCGTGACTTGCAGCGGAATAAATCATTCAGTGGCACGACTGGTCCTAGCACCAAAGTTGCAGTTATATTGAACGACCTAAAGTGTCGTTTAGAAAATACATCGTTTGATTATTTAAAAACATTCAGAGTTATAAAGCTAGGTCCCAAAAGGTGAAACAAGTTTCCAGAAAAACAAGTACATACAATTCAAACGATGGATAAGTGCATAAAATATAAAGTGAGACGCGTCGACTCCGCGACTCCATGATGTCCATATGCAAGCCAACATGCGATACCTTAATTACCTGAAAATACATTGCTAAAAATGGTCAACAAAAATGTTGGTGAGATCATAGGTTTATGTAAATGAAATATTATACGGATACCACAAGTATAAAGTGTATGACAAAACCATGCCACATAAAAATGATACATTAGCTCTAAGCTCATGACCCCGAAGCTAGACTGAATGAAATGCCCCAACCGAGTGTTTGCCAATCACTCTAATATGACAGAAATGAAATGCGTTCGTTTGACCAGTTGGTGCTACCAACCCGAACGGAGGATTCACCCTCAATAGATCTATTCACTCACTCTCGCTTGCTAACAATTAACGGTTCATGATAATAAAGGGGACTTTAATCTGGGCAATGATGTAACTTAAGCAATGTAATGAGTTTGTATACTTTGGTCCGCATATGAAAATGGTGCAATGTATTCTCCCCCGAGAGTTTAGAAATCAATAAACAATTTAAAACGGGGCTATGAAAACTCACCTGATATGATATAGCAACAATGATCACAATGGATATGATGAGATGAGGCTCGGTTCCTAACCGCGACCTATCATGAATGATATGATCTAAGGTAAGCAAATGAAATGTTGTTACTCATGCAAACACGTATGTTATCGATACCACTCGAAAGTTTTGAAAACAACGTTTATCGTCGAAAAATACATTTTTGACGTCTCGTTAAGTTATAAACCACATTTCGCGTAAATATGTTAAAACCAGTCGCGAATTAGTGCACGTTAAGTGTTAGTGAATGAATTTGACGTCCTTGAAAATAAAACATTGTTACAAGTTTTTCGTGTCGTGTTATTGGACTTTTGATCATACGCGTCTTGAATAGATAGAAAACCGGCTATCAATGTGATGACTTGTAAAAATGTTAACTTTTATACTTAGAAAAATACTTTCTAATAGGGCTGTCAAAATAGAATAGAGTTCGTCGGCTTTGAACGTGTATATCTCGGTCGTTATAAGCTCGTTTTCTACGTTCTTTGTATCCACGGATTCGTCATAACATGAACTAACATAATCTCAGTAGTTCGGCTCTCCTAGATCACGTCTAACGCCTCGTTTGGTCCTTTAAAGTTCGGCTAACAGCACGTTTATTTTCAGAAAATTAGTTTTCGTCGCCTAACTTTGAAAAATCATATCTCCTTCGTTATAGGTCGGTTTTTAGTGATTCTTGCGGCCACGGTTTCGTTTTTGAAAGAACTTTCTGAATATGAAGGCCAAAATATACCAAAAATTACTGAGTTTTCCAGTTTACACGTTTTTGGACAGTAGGTATTTATATGTTTTAAAAACTCATTTCCATGGTTCTAAACTTGATCATACCACCTCAAATCAACTCCACAAGTTCGCAAATCCTACCATACACCTTCTTAGGGTGTCATGGGGTCCTAAACATCACCAACCTTGATGGATCTCATGTGATTACTAGTGAAACTTATAGATCTAGTGTTTGTGATAGTTTATAAGCAAAATGGTATCAAAAACATAAGTAACTTGCAAAAGTAACTAGTATAACTTGAAAATACATAATCATATGAAGTAAATGAAAGTATGAAAAGATCAAAATGATGTTCTTGAAGTTTACTTACAATGTTGGAGTGATTTGATGAGAAAATGTGCAATAACTTAGGGTTTTGATCACAAAACCTTAACTAGGATAGCAAATGGAGTAAGATTAATACTTGAACTTCACAAAATGATGGATTTCTCCCTTGGATCTTGTTGTGGCCGTGGGTATGGATGAAGAGGGAGAGAGTGTTTGATCTTTGTTAGCTAATGAAATTGTGTAGGAAATGTGTTATAAGAATTAAATCAAACGACAAGAAAACATATGCATTAATTTGAGTCTTGTCTAAGCTTGAAAGATGATGGTTTAGGGTGGCTAAGGGGGGGCGGCACATGGAAGGAAATAAGGAATGATTTGATGTAATTAAAGCTCTTGTCTAGCTATTGGAAGAGTTAGTGAAGTTTATGTGTACATTGGGTGTTATCGGGTATCAAGTTAACTAGAAATAAATAGCGACGATGAAAAATAAAATATGACGAAGTTGTAAAATGTGTAAAATCATATTCCTTGCAAGAATCGGGTGTTAGAATGACAATCGGATTGAAATTTTGTAAACCGACGGAGTTATAAGCGTCAAACGAAAAATATGGCGATTGGTTTAAAAAAAACACCGGGTAAAGTAATAATATAATCTCTATATCATTATAATTAGCTTGAAAATGTATTAGGATCATTGTCTGGAGTATTTGGGTTTACTGTTGGTAGAAATGACTGAGTGGTAACGTTAATTAAACAATTAAGCATACGTTAATGAAAATCACACAAACACATGCATGAACTGATATGGTACTGATATTACTGATGATATGCAGACTACCCTAGTCTGTATGATGTGTCTTTACTGATGATGCATGAATACGCAGCTAAACCTAACTGGTTACGCGCATTTGAATACCCGTAAACCAAGTTTACGACCTGATGAATGATGCCCATGAATAGTGATTTCCCTCTAGGAATGAATAGTGTCACGTGAATAGTAAAATTTTTGACGACTTCTCAAAGTCTCAAACTGACTTCAAAAATGATGAATAGTGATTAGTGAATAGTAAATGATGAATAGTAACTCATGAATAGTAAATTGTCGGGGTTTGAAAAATGACCTAAAATTACGAGTTGTGACAACCGGTACTCCTTCTTGAACCACAATGGTTCAAGAAGTACCATCTGTTAGTACTTCTCCAACAACGCATGAAAGCATATCTCTAGTCATTCATCAAGGTGCTGAAGAACAAGTTCATGGAATTCTACCTCCCGACCCTTCGACATCTTCTCACGGGCTGATATAATCAGTGATAAAGGGCTTCTAGTTAATGCTTCATGTACACATCATTATGCTTCATGTACATGGAGATTAATTACAGAGATTACATGGAGATTATTTGATACTTGTGGTGTTCACAGGATTTCTACCAAAGATGGATTGGAAATTTATATGTTGGTAGAAAAAGATTATTCTCTCAGAGCAGCAGTTTTATTGGCTATGATATCATCAACACTTAAGGTTGAAGAAGGTTCAAAGATGGCAAATGAATTGGTCAGAAAGATATTTTACCTTGCAGAACAAAGAAAAGCCCAAACTAAAAGATTGACTATGTAGTGTTTGGAAGATCCTCACATCCTCATTTAATTCAGAAGAAACTTGATGATTTAGGATAAATCACAAGTTTAGGGGAGGATTGTTGGGAATTAAATATTCTGAAGTTAGTACTGTTGAAGAATACACTAACAGTACAAACTGCTAGTGTATATATAAGACTACTGAGATATAACTAACAGTACTAACTGCTAGGTTAGTACTGCTAGTACAACTGAAGGTACTGCTCGCATGGATAACGGCTTTTGGAGACATTGTAGGAGATAAGTATGGAATATATATTTTGTATATCTTATTTAGTTAGCATTATACGGTAGAATACTTATCTTGTAAAGGACTCCTTAAGTCTATAAAATGAGATCCTAGGATATACGATTACATATATATCAGTCATAGAGTTTTGTTAAGATTCAAGGTCGATTGTAACCCTAGTGATAGCTAGATCACTCGTATTATTCAAGAAATAATATTGAATCGTTTTGTGTTAATCTCATTGTGTTCATTGTCATACATAGTTTACTGTTCCATCAAATAAACCAATAATCTTCTAAGTGTGGTTAAGTAGATTCCGCATACTTAACTGCATACACTCAAAGTATCTCAAACACATTATAAAGGAGTAACATCCTAAGTGTCAAATCAATCCGCTGAAATGGTCTTTATCAACCCTTGATTCTATTGTCAATCGTATGCCTCCATACGACACTCGTTTGGTTCCAAAAGAGATAATCTGAGACCATGTCTTCCTTCCTAGAACTTCCAATACAAGAACAACCCGCCAAGGAAATGAAGTCAACCGAGACCCTTTTGGCATGGAGCTAAATGAACT
The DNA here is from genome assembly GCA_021014915.2 of Artemisia tridentata subsp. tridentata. Taxonomy (NCBI): domain Eukaryota; kingdom Viridiplantae; phylum Streptophyta; class Magnoliopsida; order Asterales; family Asteraceae; genus Artemisia; species Artemisia tridentata. The sequence goes on from CP139501.1 coordinate 253,125,192, forward strand.
TAGGCCGCAATTCAAAAAGTGGGAAGAAATTCTTAGAGCCAATGTCTTGTGTACCATAGGCAATCGCGATCATATCAATGCTTGCCTATGCTACATGCTTTATAGCTTGTCAACTCATCAACCTTTCAACCTTGCCTACTATGTCGCCAAAAGGATGGCGGACATACCAATGTTAGGAACCACCACTCTTCCATACGGGATGCTTCTCACCCGTCTTTTTAGAGCCTTTGCACCTATCCCACCAAACGCTAGAGGTTTTGTCCCGACTACTCCCTTGTTAACAACATATTTGTTCCTTTGAGTGATAAGAGAGTAGATAAAACACAAGGAAAACGTCCTCATCCACCCACTTCCTCATCATCATCATCTATGAGTGAGGATGATGGACTTCCAAATTCTAGGCTTCCACCTCTCGATTACAAGCAACAAATTCCGGCCATTGACAATCAATCGAAAGAATTCAAGCAAACAATAGGGATGTTCAAGTGCATCGGAAGATTCCTAACAAAGATGAACAAGAAACTAGATAGGCAATGAGAGGTTTCATGAGTGTTTGGTACAATTGTTTCTAACAATGATGTGTGATGAATTTTTTATCGTAGAATGATAACTTATCGTTGAACAATTATGTGAACTAACATTGTCATGCAGGGAGATAACATTATGATGTTATCAATTTTCTATCCGTAATCCACTGTTTGGCACAACTCACATTATTAGTAATATCATTAGCCCCGGTTTGATCTATAACCTTACATGTGTTAATACCTGTTTTATTGTTATTTTCCAATCACAACTAATTAATTACACATGTTTTAGGAAAATTTACAAGATTTGAACAGGGTTCGGGGGTTCAAAAATTGCCTCTGTTTACTTTTTTTGATTGGCGGATTGGGCGGAACCAAAAATTTGGTTCCGTCCGTCCAAATTTTTTATGCCGCCAAAAATTGCCTGATGGATCAGGCGGAACCAAATTCTTGGTTCCGCCATTTAACAGCTATATTTTTAAATTTTTGATTAATCCCGCACTCTAGTTCACTCATTCTTGTTATTAGGATACTTTTACTGATAATAACTCATATTAGGATCATCTTAGATCACTTAGACCAATAAGAAAAACATTTCCCACAAAAACTTGAAATTTCAAATTTCCACTCAAGTTACCTTTCTCCATTAAGCAAGGATCCCTCAAAATTGTTCCTTGCCATCCGTGGATCAATCACATCATAAGATTTCCCACTCACCACTATGCATTAACTGCATATCTTCTCCATTTCACTCAACTCAATCCCATTGGATTGACTTTCATGATTTGACAAACTTCTCTTCCACTTCCAAATCATTAGAAACCACCATTTTTGTATGGTTTAACATCAAATCCAAACACAATCTTCCATAAATCTTGGATTCTATAAATTAGAACCTTGAGGATGATCATTTCTCACACCTTCACCGCCACTTCTGGTAGATTTTCTGCATATCTCAACCATTTTCTTCACAATGACAAAGCCAAACAACTCTTCATCCCCAACAAGACCACCTAGGAGAACTGCCAGGATGAGTGTAAGACAATGTTGCTTTGTCAACCTCAACTCTTCATCCTCAGACTCATCACCACTAAACATCTCATCTCCAATCAATGATAGAAAATTTCCTCACCTTGTCCACTCCAACACCTTCACCAATAATCATAACAACTCCACCACCAACCAAAAACCAGTGGCCACCACACCACCTCCCGCACCATCTCAAATACCCAAATCACCATCACCTCCTAGATCTCCAAAACTCCAACCTATAGAGTTGTTTGCCACACCACCAACCTCTCCACACCCCTACTTGGAAACTCTAGAAGACCTTCCACCTAGATCAACCAATCCACCACCATTGTCATTCGAGCGTGAACCTTCACAACAACAACCATTACTCTTCCACCCTATTTATAGGGAAATTCATGGCCCTCTATATGGAGATCAAGCTCCACCACCTCAATCTCAACCTTTCTCACCAACCTCAACACTCCAAAGCATTGACGAGTCCATGTGGATTGACCCTCCACAAACTCAAGGTCAAATCAGTGAGGAACTTGACCACCACTATGCCTTTTCCAACATGGTGGATTCTCACCTCCATGAAGCAATGAACCTCCAAACCACCTTGCTTTCATCCATCATGTCTCCACCAAATCCCAACCACCAATCCACCTATGTTCCACCACCACCACCACCAACAAACGAAACTACCCTACCACCAAACTTCCCTCACCATGGTTGTCCCATGTATGAACGAACCGCCCATCTCACTCAAAGAACCAACATTTTGGTTCATGAGCTACAAAACGAGATGAGATTCATCTTGAACCACATCCTCGAGTGCCTTAACGCTCTTTCTCACCCTCCTCAATAGATGCTCACACTAGGAGCTTTATATCTTAAGATTTTTTTATTTTTATTATTCTTTTAGAGATTTTGAAGATCACTTAAAGATCATATGCATATCTTGTTTAGATCCTTACTCAATGAAAATATATGAAAATATCTTGGTTAGATTTGGTGAAGATTTTTGAGGATTTTCTGTCAGGTTCCCACGGAACCAAACTACTACACGGACGGATCCCTCATTTTGGATCCGTCCCATCCGTGGCTTGTTGAGGCAGTTGGCCTATAAATAGCAAGCCACACATTCATGTTTTCACATCACTCATAAGTATAAACAACATCATACATTCTTTCATTCATTTCTAACCCATTCATATTTCATATTTCATTGTTAGTGATCTTTCTTTGTAGCAAGAAGATCAAATCATCACAAGCTTCAACAAAGCATTGCAAGACTTGTTAGTTAGTCATAGTGTGAATTTTTTGTTTTTCACACATCATTGTTTGTATGAAACAATCATAATACCTCAGTAGTGATCGATTAGTATTTTAGTCCTCAAAATACATAGTGTATCGGGAGTGGTTGTGCCCTTGTAAAAGAACTCGGTATTTAGCTTTGTACCGAAAAAAATGTAAGCGACGTTTGTAAAGGTTTTCTCCACCGAGAAGGGAGCTTGTTTCTTAGTGAAGAAAAACTCTCGAGTTAGAGGCTTGAGGAGTGGAGTAGGGCATGGAAGAGAGTCCTTGTAGACCGAACCACTATAAACAACCGTGTTGTGGTTTGATCGTTTCTTTCTTTACTTGCATTATATATATATATATATATATATATATATATATATATATATATATATATATATATATATATATATATATATATATATATATATATATATATATATATTGTTTATTATTTGCATTAGTTGAAATCACGTTAAGTATTCAAAGCAAAAAAAATTTAAAACGGTAAAACTATTCAACCCCCCTTCTAGTTTTCCACAGTTTCGTCTCATATCTGAATGCGTATAACTGAATTTACTATTTGAGAAAATTTTGGCAGCATTTCCCTTCAACTCCCCAAATATGTGCATTAAAGACATATTTGTAGGAGTAAAGGGGAAACACAGTCGAAATTATTTCTAATAAATTAATTTCGGACGGGTTTTCTATGGGATGATTAACTTCGGATGGGGACTTTCCGAAATTAATCACTAAAGTCCTAAAATCATTTACAATAGTCTAACACAATCAAATACCATACAATACTAACATATTCGTAGCTAACATAATGATTCATATATGAAATTACTTAGACAATTCATCAAACACACATATATAAATGGTTATATATCGCAGTTAACAAATTAAGGGGGTGTTTGTTTAATCTTATTTGTAGCTTATGAGCTTATTTGTTTTTCGACTTATATATCATAAGACTCACTTTTCCGGCTTATATAAGTTTATTATATCATAATATACTTATATAAGCCCACAAGTCTCCAAATAAGCCAAAAAATTGAGGCTTATGAAATATAAGCCGAAATCAAATAAGCTCATAAGCCCACGTATAAGCTTAAACAAACACCCCCTAATGGGCTGCTGTTAACCAAACGCACCCTTGTGGGCTACTGTTAACCAAACGCACCCTTGTGGGCTGCTGTTAACCAAACGCACCCCCTAATGGAAGAAGACATCGAAGATAACAAGATAGAAGATGTTAGTTTAATGATGAACTCAAATAAGTACATTTTATTACTATCATTTATCCTATTTATTTGACTTGTTTTATTATATTATCTGTGAGAATTGATACGTTAATGTTTACTTTTGTAATTCTCAGTTAAAAACAAGCATTTGGTGAAACTTGGCTATTTTGGACTAATTATGGAGCAAAACATGCAAGAAGTTAAGAGTCCACTGTAATGTACAAGATCAAGACATTCTGCTCCAGATACGCCGCATCTTGCTTATTACATACGGCGCATCACTATCCAGATTTCACAAGATACGATCCAAGATACAAGAGGACATGCGCCGCATCTGAGAATGGAGTTACGCCGCATCTTCTGGCGGTGTACGAATATTCCTGAATATATTAATCTTGGACCCCACACGAAGTTAAGTCAATGTGCCGCATCTACTTATTAGATGCGCCGCATCTTACCCTCAGACAGAAACTATAAATACCCCAAGACCAGACGAATTTTGGAGGTTCGACATTTAGCAAAGTACGAGAAGACAGAAACCCTAGGACGAATTCAGTCGAAGTAGCAGCACAAGACACACCTTGAACGAAGATACAAGAGCTGTAAGAAGGTCCTGCATGTATTCAATTCATTAAGTAGTTTTGTTTTATTGTATTAGTAAACTTTAATTCATCAGGATTGGTGGCTTGTGTAATGTGACAACGGAAAGGTTGCACTCCCTTAAAACTGCTTTCCCATTAATTAAAGTTTATATGTTGATGTCTTTGGTGACTTTTATTAGTGCATTGATAACCTCTGTGTCTAGCTGAGCGTTGACCGGGTCGCCATGCCTCTGCCCTCGCCTATTTATTAGATCGCCTATGCATTCTATCGTCTGTAGAAAAGTAGGAAGAAAGATAAATAGGATAGTCATAAGTAATCATTAAGGGTTTACTCGCCGATAAGATTAGAACCAACGAGAAAGGACTTAATCTCGGTGCGTTGCATCGAACTATACACTTCATATAAAACTAGCAATAAAACAAGTGACAAGCTACTTAACTATCAGGACAGGTCTTCTTATTGTCTCGAGTATTTATCTGTGTACGTGTGTGCTATTCGCTGATTCGTGCCTATTAGTTTAGTTTATTATTTAATTGCAACCAAACCGTGCCAGTCTCTCAGGCTGAACCCCCTTGCGTTAGATTAGGTTGTATAGCTAACTTAAGATATTAAAATACTGATTAGAATAACTAGATAATACGTTCCACTCTTAGTGATCGACACTCTACTTACCGTTATATTCATACTGACCGGGTACACTGCTCGTTAAAGTGTGTGTGCTATTGATAAGTCGGCTAAATATAAATTTAAAACTTGAATACTGCTAAAACCACAACGACATACCGTGGGTATAAATTAGAGCATACGCACACGACACATCAAGTTTTTGGCGCCGCTGCCGGGGAGTGAATTGTTATTATCTGTTAATTTGATTAGTATTTTAATTAGGTTTTTCTTTTTAATTTTTAATCTAACCGCTAACTCTGTTGTATATTAGTTAATTTGATTCATTGTATTATTTTGCATATTTTCTGTTTTCGTGTTTTTATTTTCTTTTATTTGTGTTTATTTTGGTTTGTTTTTATTTGTTTTTATTTTTCGTATTTTCTGTATTCTGCTATCGTTGTACTGAGCTAATATAAACGATACGGCGTATTGCGTTTAATTTTTTATAAAATACAACGCGTTTAATTAATTCGATACGACGCATCTTTCCCCAAGATACGGCGTATCTGTTTTTAATAAGAAATTTTTTTTTCTAAGCGATAACGCGATACGACGCATCTGTTTTCACAGATACGGCGTATCTATTATTTTAATTAAAAACAGTTTTCGAATTATTAAACAGATACGACGCATCGATCTCTGTCGATACGGCATATCTTCTGAATCAAAAATCTTGTATTTTGAAACGTAACGAAAATACGGCGCATTAACTTTTGTTAATACGACGCATTTAATTTTAATAAGTATATCGATTTTTGACAATAAAACTGATACGGCGCATTCTACCTTCTAAGCGGCGTATCTATTTTCTGAATAAAGTCTGATTAAATTTTAACGATTATAAGATACGGCGTATCCAACTTTTTGGATACGGCGCATCGTCTGCAGATATCAGTAACTTTAATTTTTCGTATTCCGTTTTCGTTGTTGATTTTCTGATATATTACTTTCTTGAGCATACCCTACTGATGTTTTTGTGTTGATTTCAGGAAGTGCATGACCAGGAGTTCTACGAAGAACTTGATTCAACCTTTCGACGATCCTGAACGAGCCTTTCATTCGCTAAAAAGGCTTTTCAACACAAAAAGCTTTGATATCTCAAGTTCATTCGAGCTTGATTATTTTTCTGAAGAGAAAGAGGAAGAAGAAACAGAAGCAATGGGCGAAAACACAACTATGGAGGAATACATGAACAAAACCCGTGCTGATTACACTTCAGGAGTTGCTAGACCAAAGTTTGATGATAAGTCAAAGTTTGAATTGAAGGGTCAGTTTCTCAAGGAGCTAAGAGAAAATGCTTTCAGTGGATCGGAACATGAGGATGCTAATGAGCATGTTGAAAAGGTCCTCGAGATTGCGGATTTGTTTACTTCAGAAGGAGTCACTGACGATCAACTCATGCTAAGAATCTTTCCAATCTCGCTAAAAGAAGCTGCTAACAAGTGGCTAAGGAATGAACCTGCTAGTTCAATCACTACATGGGAAGATTTGAAGAGCAAATTCCTGAAGAGATATTGTCCACCTGCTAAAACCGCTAAAAAGATGGAGGCTATCAACAGTTTCAAGCAAGAGCCTGATGAAACTCTATATCAAGCTTGGGAACGATTTAAAGATTTACTAGTAAGATGTCCTCAACACTATCTAACCCCTATGCAGGAGATAATATTGTTTTATCAAGGATTGGACGTGCCTACTAGACAAATCTTGGACGCTAAGGGAGCTGTGCCTCAAATGAGTGCAGCTAATGCTAAGAAAGCTATCCAAGAAGCTGCTGATCATTCTCAAAAATGGCACGATGGGACCTCTACTAGATCTAAGAGCAACACTAATTTTGACGGGTTTGCTGCTATCCAAGCTCAATTGGATAAAATTAGTAGAGAGATGAAGAAGCGTGATGAAAAAGTGTATGCTGCCCAAGTTGGATGTGAAAAATGCGAAGGACCTCACTACACTAAAGATTGCCCGAATAAGAATGAAAGTGAGACGTTTGAAGAAGCATATTACACCCAATTTGGACAACCATTCCGACCTTCAGGAAGATTTAGGGAAGCCACCCCGGGATTCTATCAAAAGAACAACTTTAATCCCGCTTATCAAGAAAGGAGGCAGACTTTAGATGACACTCTAAAGCAAATTATGGCCGATGCTGCTAAAAGACATGAAGAGAATACTGCTATGATCAAAGAAATCCGAGCTTCAACGGACACTATTACAAGAAATCAAGGAGCTTCGATCAAAGCATTGGAACAACAAATTGGTCAAATGAGCAAAGTTCTTCAAGAAAGGGGATATGGAAGTTTACCTAGCTCAACTGAAACCAACCCAAGAGATCATGTCAAGGCCATAAGCACCACTGAAGAAGTCACTCCTAACATTCCTTTTCCTAGAAGACTGATGAATGGTAATGATGGTGCAAGACCCGAATTTTTCTTTAATTCTTCAATCAGTTTAAGGAGACTGCTCAAAGAGAAGACAAAGATTGAAGAGGAGATCAAGGCTACAATGAAAGAGGAGAGCTCTGCAACCGACTTAAATGCCTTGCCTCATAAAGAAAAGGACCCAGGAAGTTTTACTTTACCTTGTTCAATTAATGATATGTCTTTCAATAATGTGTTAGCTGACTTAGGAGCTAGCGTTAGTGTAATGCCCCTTAAGACATTCACTACCCTAGGACTAGGAAAATTAGCACCAACTAAGTTACTTATTGAATTGGCTGATAAAACGGTAAAACGACCTGAAGGGATTGCTAATAATGTGCTAGTTAAGATTGAGAAGTTTATTTTCCCTGTAAACTTTGTTATATTAGATATGCCCGAGGATGTTAAGATTCCTTTAATCCTTGGAAGACCTTTCTTGTCTACTGCCCATGCTAAGATTGATGTGTTTAAAAGAAAAATCTCATTAAGGGTAGGGAATAATAAACTAGTCTATAAGTGCCAAGATCCTGTTAAAAGTATAATTAGAGGCGTCTATGTGCTAGGATTAAGAGAGCGTATGGACCTCGATCTTGAAGCTAGGCTTATGGGAGAAACATTGATTCAAAACAACTCAACTAATCCTAATCATGAGAACTTTGAGGAATTTATTGACCTTAATATACCCACCGAACTTAGACGCGATATTGTTAATGATTCTGATGATGAGTGGCATGATTGCGTAGTAATTAACAAACGTAGGAGGATAGTTGAGGATACTAATTTGAATAATGATGTGTTTATTGAACTACCACCCCACCTTGCTTATTTATGCCTATATGATAATAAGAATTTCCCGTCTATCATTTTTTCATCTCTGCCCGAAAGGGACAGAACTTTATTTATACAGATATTAAAGAAGAACGGCGTGGAAATTAAGGACGAGCAAGGAGTGTTCAATATTACTGAATTGGCGATGAGGGAGCGCGATGTTTCCGACTCCTTCAATGATCGATATTAAAGAGCTGAACGTGAGTCTAACTTGAAGACTCTGGAATAAAGACAAATGCTGACCGGGAGACAACCCGGAAAATTTTTTACTATTCTGTTCTGTGTCGAGTCAGTCAGGCCCGCAGCAGATATGGCGCATCTCAATCCTTAGATGCGACGCATCTCCTGCACTGGTCATATCTTACTTTATTTTTCTGCATTTTTTACTTTTAACTTTAAAACTTTTTATCAGTTTATTTTAATGCGGCGCATCCCTGGTTAAGGATGCGACGCATCTTCTATTCTGATTCGTATTTATTCCAAACTTGATACGGCGTATCTTCTTCCATAAGATACGGCGCATCGACTGACCTGATGATTTTCATTTTAATTTTTATATTTTATTTTTACTAACTACTAATGTATTATGCAAGTTTGAACCTTTCTTAACTTAGGTGTGTTTAAAGTCTTGGTGGTATTATAGATTCCTGCATTTCCTGTGGATACATCAAATATGAAGCTTAAACGTTCTCATCCACAAGAAGTTGATTTTTGCTCTTATACAAATAATGGAGGATCATACCGAGCAAATCTCAGGGGAGTTTTTCTGTTCTAATTCTTTTATTTTCCATTTTTTAACCTTTTATACAAACAACGAGGACGTTGTTTAACTTAAGTGGGGGGATTGGAGAATTAGAACACTTACTTGTCCTAAACTTTTCAAAATATGCTTAAAATGTGCTTAATATATCAAAATTTAAAATTTTTAGCATGTTTTTGTTAAAGTCTAAGTTGCATAGCTGCACACATGACGTTATTTTCAAAAATTGTAATTTTTCAAAATTCACAAATCTATGAGTGTGCCGATGACTTGTAAACTTTAGAACTTGGCTTGTATACTATTCGAGACCACCATAATAAGTATTATTTTATATAATTGGAATGACTTGTCTAAATTGGTAAAATTCTAGGATTACACCCAAAAAGCCTATTGTATGTTATATGTTATTAGCTAACTACACTGGTTAGTTAACCCCGTATAAACCCTTTTGTTACTCTCACTTTTAGAGTAAGATACCCCTAGATAAACACTCAGAGCCATTCCTTTCGTTTCTTACACCTTTGTTATAATGTTTCGTTACACCCTTACACCTTAGCCTACCCTGTAGATTAAAATCCGTGGTTGGTTAATTGCTTTAGGCAAAGTGTGTTTCCTTACATTACCTGTGTTCGCGTGAGTAATTCATTATCTTTGGTTAGGTCGGGAAATTGCACAATGCAATTGGAGTGAAAGTAAATATTGTATATCTTTGAGTTTATTTTTCGTGTGTTTACTACTTTCACTATTACCGTTATTTCTGAAGTTATGAAAAGTATGGAAAAATTATCCAGAGTTATCATTATAGTGATGTGGTGAAATTTTACACATCTATGTTTATGTTTAAAGTTTAAAAAAAAAAAAAAAAAAAAAAAAAAAAAAAAAAAAAAAAAAAAAAAAAAATCGAAAAAATAGAAAAGAAAAAGGAAAAGTTGGATGTTTGTTTTTAGCAACTTATGTAAAGTTTTGTATTAAGTGGTCGATATCACCACTAGTTGTTGTATATTATATCTATGGATTGAATGGGAGTTGAACGTTATGGGAATGCCAACTAAAGGATATTCTTTGATTAAGATCTTGTTGAGTATAATTCGTGTCTACCTAAAGCGTGTGTTTCAAGTGTTAAAGCGTGAGTTATTCTATGATATGAGTCTTATTCATGGGATGGTTGGGATAGTGATTAACCACACTTAGGATTTTAATTTATTTGTTTTGTTTATTTTTCATTTTTACACCAATTTGTATCCCAAATATTATCCATACCCTATATTATTCTTTATCCAAACCTTTGATTTATTGAGATTAGGGATTTGAGCAATCTTAAGTATCGTAGTCGTGGATTCGGCTATGTATTTATGATTTTGTCGCCCTTTTTGATATAATATTATTGGTAAAGATTACTTGGTCCTATCTTTAGCCTATTCGAGTTAAGGATTTGAGCAATTGCAAGTATCGTGTTCGTGGATTCGATCATGTATTTGTGATTTTGTCGCCTTTTCTGGAATTTGAGATCGATAGAGATTAAGGAGAATGATTAACCCTTAAACCTTAAAACCCGTTTTACCGCTTTAGACTTGTTATCCCTTGGCTTTAGTAGGGGAGATGTGTATACTTGCCAAGCCTATGATAGAATATTCGTCACGACTGGACAGTTAAACGATTAGATTTGCTTTTATCAAAATATTTTATTTTACTTCTAATTCGTTAAGTGTTTGGTTGTGTGATTATGACAAAAATGAATACATGCTTAAATATAAAAATAAATCCTAATATCTTTTAGGATACATTTTCATAAGATTAATTCTAAGGTTTACTTGGGGACAAGTAAAGTTCAAGAGGGGGGATATTTGATAAACTCAAATAATTACATTTTATTACTATCATTTATCCTATTTATTTGACTTGTTTTATTATATTATCTGTGCTAATTGATACGTTAATGTTTACTTTTGTAATTCTCAGTTAAAAACAAGCATTTGGTGAAACTTGGCGATTTTGGACTAATTATGGAGCAAAACATGCAAGAAGTTAAGAGTCTACTGAAATGTACAAGATCAAGACATTCTGCTCCAGATACGCCGCATCTTGCTTATTACATACGGCGCATCACTATCCAGATTTCACAAGATACGATCCAAGATACAAGAGGACATGCGCCGCATCTGAGAATGGAGTTACGCCGCATCTTCTGGCGGTGTACGAATATTCCTGAATATATTAATCTTAGACCCCACGCGAAGTTAAGTCAATGCGCCGCATCTACTTATTAGATGCGCCGCATCTTACCCTCAGACAGAAACTATAAATACCCCAAGACCAGACGAATTTTGGAGGTTCGACATTTAGCAAAGTACGAGAAGATAGAAACCCTAGGACGAATTCAGTCGAAGTAGCAGCACAAGACACACCTTGAACGAAGACACAAGAGCTGTAAGAAGGTCCTGCATGTATTCAATTCATTAAGTAGTTTTGTTTTATTGTATTAGTAAACTTTAATTCATCAGGATTGGTGGCTTGTGTAATGTGACAACGGAAAGGTTGCACTCCCTTAAAACTGCTTTCCCATTAATTAAAGTTTATATGTTGATGTCTTTGGTGACTTTTATTAGTGGATTGATAACCTCTGTGTCTAGCTGAGCGTTGATCGGGTCGCCATGCCTCTGCCCTCGCCTATTTATTAGATCGCCTATGCATTCTATCGTCTGTAGAAAAGTAG